>OY987302.1:59958414-62358414 GCA_963920635.1 Pseudeuparius sepicola
CGTATTTAAAAAATAAAGTTGAAGATGGTTTCTCAAAAACGAAACGTTGTAGAACAAATCTAAAAACGTCATCTTAAAGCCCGTTAAAAAGTGCCATAAGAAAGTGTTTTTCTTTTTTTTTTCTATCTGTCATAACAACTTCAGAAAAAAATAAAATCGAAAACGCAAAATTTTACTTTTTTCAAAATAACTCAAAAACGAAAAAAGATATTAGAAATCTGTTTGTGCCATTTTATTGACCTCGAAATTGCGCAACTTTTTTTCATCCAACCGTTGTTCTATCTCTCACCGTTTGCAATATCCCCATGCTGTTCATTCTTATCCGGGACACAGTGTATAGCAAACGGTTTTTACTTTCTTGCTCTTATTTTCTCTTTATTGTATTACTTTTTTACACTTATGATTCTTTAAAATAAACAATCTAACGAACAGTTTCATTAGTTCTAACAGCCCACATTGTCGCAGACTTAGTAAAAAAATCCCACCATTCTCGTTGGACCCACCCTTTTCTATTACTCCTTATCCTTCTCTAGATACCCCCAGCCCGAGCCTGGTCCTGTATATTAAATGAAGCTTCCTTTCCCGGGAGGCGCAAATCTCGATAACACGCCCTCCTTTTTCCGGCCCCGGTTGTTTCGAAATAAATAACGCCCTTATCGGGGAACTTCCTCTTTCTAGACGTTTTTTTTGCCTTTGTCCCGAGCTAAATCGCCCGCGAATTGCCCGTTTGGCCGAGGCCTTATCAGAAATTCCGCGGCGGTTTTTAATTTTTGTTTAGTGGGTACGTTGCGGAAGAGGGCTGTAAATACGACAAGGAAAATTGGAAACCCTTCCGGAGATAAGGAGTGGTTCGTAAAAGGAATTTGTTCGTCGCCTTTTCGTTCTTTGTCTCTTAAAATATTGCACATTAAGGGGGGGCTCGCCATTGTATGTTTGGTTGCCTGTATCAATGTATTTTTATTTCCAACTAGCTGGAAAAAGTAGCGAATTTCAAAGGATTACAAAAAACACGGGTATTTTTAAAATATCCATAGATACTAATGACACTAGTTTAAAAGTTATGGGCGAGATTTTTTTTTTGAATTTCAAACTTTATGCCGGCATAAATTCGTCTATTTTGTCTCTTGAGCCGGAATTTTACCTTCGTTAAGATTGGCATAGGTTTCGGAATATGCTCGGAACGAAAACACGGTAATAAACATTGTAATTATCCAGTCTTGTTGTAAATAAAAAAACATAGGCAAAATGCCCCTTAAATTATGCAGCGGGAATGCAAAAGTGTGGCTATTATTTATCAGATGGCGCGAAAAACAGACGATCGATGAACGGTTGACGCTGTTGTTACAGGTCCAGTTTGATAATTACATATATTATGTTCATATGATGAATTTTACGTTTTGGCGATATAATATTTAATCAACTAAGCTGTGTGATTGCTTTTTTATGTTTTTGTATTACTTCCATATTATTATATACTATGAATTGCGAATTTTTAATATTAAAATAATATAAAACTTCAAAAGGTATATTCGAGAGACCCTCGTAGCTCAAAGACTCCGATCTGTGATTTTAACCCCTCTCTTTTTAGCAATGGTTCATTGATTTTTAGCTTGAAAGGTACACGGCGGCACTAAAAACTGCTTTAGTTGACTTTGCATTATTTATACATACGTGTGGGTTGGGTACTGTTATGTTCTTATAGTTATGTCGCCGTTATGTATTTTTCGTGAGGAAAACACAATCGTTAGCATATAAACTGACATTAGGGGAGGATTCATGTCTATGTCTCTATATGTATAGGTACGTCGAAAATTATCTATACCGGGTGTTCCATTTTAATAAATGCAGCTAATATAAATATCTCAAAAACGAAAATCACAAAAAAATCACATAAAAGTTGAAGCATATTATGAGGTGCAATGTAAGACGCACGTTTTCACTTGTAGGCAGACGACGTTTTCAAGGTCACTTGAATGTCTACTGTGTTTTTTACTGTTAAAGGCATATCTTTTGTTAAAGAATGTGATTCGGCACATTTTCTGTAGGTATAGTATTGCGCTGGTATTGCTGGCTTAAAAGTTCTACAAAATTATGTTTAGTTTTTTCCATGAAATGAAACATGGTCTTTTATGTGTACATAAGGTGTTTCTTCGTTTGCATTATTACTACATTCAAACACATTTTAAGTAACGCAAGCATTAAGATAAATACATATCTCGAAAATAAAAAATGAAAAAGAAAACGATATATTGATGCGAAAGAACATCTTCTGTACCTATATGTTAAACATCTACAGTGTGACCTCCGTTAAGGAGTTACCACCCTGGTTACTACGTAAATTCTTCTATGGTAGTACCTATAAATTTATTTACATTACATTTTCCATTACTCTAAATGTATGCCAAAATAATACATATATTAAGATATCAGCAAATAGTAGGTATTTCACGTATCTAACAAAATTCACAACTTTACGTCAACTTTGGATCAAATACAATAGAATTTTAATTTCTTTCGGTTTGCCAATATTAAGTACTTAATGAAAAGTTAATAGAATAATAAAAGATAAAACTATAGTGACATAAATTCTAAATGTCAGTCAGGGTAAGTATTGTGATCATTTATGCGGTTTTGAGGGAGAATATTATGTCATGACAGTAGATTTGACAGCCGGTAGGTAGTCCTCTTACTTAATATTTTACTCAACAATATTCTTAATAACTATGAAAAAATATAGAAAAATAAAGGAGCATAAATATTCATATTATTATTTTGTGTTTAACAATTCACAGTTTCAATCCCAAAATACGCCAGGATGGGAGAGATGTGATGTGCTGTTATTTGTATAAAAAAGGGGGTCGGTCCGCCTGCCTCCCCCTAGACCCCTGGTTCCGACCAACGACCTTGCCGGGCAACAAAACAACTTATAAGGAACGGAAACTTATTTTAGCAAGGCGAAACATTACTTTTTATTCTCGCTCTGTACCAATGGCCGGTCTCCAACTCCAGTGCCATCTTACAGACACTTGCGCAATTTTTGCACTCCGCAGTACCCAATTTATCCTAGTTAGGAACACGGTCAAATGAAGGTCGTCGCGAGGTGATGACGTTTTATTTCCGTCCTTAATAATGTCAATTTGTGTATATTCCGTTTTGCCCGCTGTAAAATGTAAATCGCGACAATCGTCACATTCCCAATGATCGCACCGAAAAACAAGATAACACCCCAATATGTAAACAGCGCGATCTGTGGAAATCCATATAGATGGCCATCGAAAATCACGGCTTTGCATGGAACCGTTTGATGCTCAGATATCCGCGCGATTAAAAATAAATAATGTACATTTCGGTCAAAGTTCGGAATTTGATTTGATGGCCATTTCGCATCGGCTGGCTTAAACCAAATGAACTGGATCGCGATAGCGGAAAATGTTCTGAAAAATGGTGAATAATCTCGTGTTCGGGTGAGCGATTTAGTACTATAAATGGATGTTTAAGGAGAATTTTTTACAAATAATAGGGAAGTTGGCGATTTTTCAAAGTTGGCATTATTTGTTTCCTTTTGCGGTTCAGATTAGTGTAAAGCAATTAAAACAAAATTAAAATGTTTTATTTACTAGAAAATTATTTTTGCATCATTTACAAAATATAACGGTTTTTCCCGAAAATTATGTCATAATGTATTTGTGCCATGTATAGTGTGTACGGATTTATACCGCTGACCTTTCTAAAATAAATCAACTACCTGATAATACCCCATTGTATATATAGGTATAATATATATTACTGGGGTGCAGGGTCGGCTTAAACATTATTGAGATATTATTCATTTATTTTTATTTTAAAATAAGTAGACATTCTAAACTAAATAAAAATACACTAAGACAAGACTAATAAAACGCTGATACAATTAGCTATATTTATAAGTATCAAAAATACCTGCTTAAAATTGTATTTATATTATGAATTACGGTTGCAAAATATACCTACTCCGACCCTGAGGCATTTTTTTGGTTTAAGGGATATTGACCGTTTTATGGTAGGCAAAAGATCAACGGTATAAATGCGTACGTAGTACGTACTATAAATCAATCTGATCGCATGTAAATCAGGTTTTCCTGGTCAGAGGTTAAGTTAGCTACAAATCAACAATCGCGGCGGACCTTACTTTTTTCATTTTATGGAATGGGGAAATCCTAACCTAGCTTTCTTCTGTTTATTTTTTACAAAGTCGATTGTTTATTATAATGGTTTTATGATTACAATGTTTATGAGTGATTTGTTTGCAAAGTTTCTGAAAAAACAACCGCATTATGTTTAAAAGGTGTTTTGTGAGGTATTGCAATAATAATAGTAACAACGGCAACAAGATTTTTGTTCGATTAAGTACCACCTGGACCCGAGAGGAGAAAATTATGGTTTGATGTTTGATGCAGGTCGCTGTCATGAACCTTCTTCCAAAGGAATATATACTTATTATTGTTGGAAAGATCATTTTGATGTAAGATGTTAGTTTTTTTATAGAAATGTTATTGTCATCCTTTGCATAAATATTTGTTTTACAGATTGAACCTATAGGTACTTAGTTACAGAAAATAAAGAAAGTTATGGAGTCTTCACCACCAGATTCGTCATCAGCGAAACGAATAAAAAGCGATTCTATTGAATTTGTTAAATAAAGTTATAGTATTGTGACTACTTCTTTAAGAATACCTTCAAATAATTTTACTGATATGACTTAGTTGCGGTTGAATAACTGTTTAAAAAAATTTTTCTTTACAATAATATAAGTAAAGTAATATAAGAAATACATCGGCTGTGAGTAGTGACATCGCGACATATCAAACATCAAAGACTGCTTTGTGAGGATCAAAATCGTTTGATGTGGAGACAATGCAGAGTGGCAATTACCGTGTGATTTTGAATATGCTTTGTCGGTTTCGATCCGTGAACGAATGATGTGGCAACGTCCTATATTTCGGCCATGGCACTGATTTTAACAAGCTCTGAATATCGGGTGAAGGTATGTAGCTTCGCTCGAGCGAAATGGCTATACAGGGTGTGGTGAAACTAGCGTCTAAAAAATAAATAGAAAAAAAACAACGATTGTATAAGACTGCTTAAATGTGATTGTACCTATGAATAGTAGTTCTGACTCACGGGCGTAGCCAAGGGGGGGGTTTCGGGGGTTCAACCCCCCCCCCCCCCGAAATAAGCAAAATATTACCTAATACCTATTATACCGAAAAAATACGAGGAGTGAAGAGTTAAATTATTATTACGTTTGAATATATGCAGTAATAGTAGCGCCTAGCGCCATCTTTTGACGAGGGGCAGACGCAGTTGCAGTCGAACTATTTTGTATTGTAGGGACACTTTGCGTTGTTTCTCGATTATTCGCCACGCCCCTCGGTCGAAATGAGCGGAACTTTGTGGAAGTTCGTGGAAGTTTCTGGACGGCTACTGGGCTGCTATATTAGCGGCGCCGCGGCGCGTGACCGCGCTTACGGCAGTATTGTTCCATGAGAACTGGAAGCGAATAAAAGTGAAAAGTGGTGAACGAATAGTGAAGAGAATTAAGTGTACCGTGTAAGTGAGTAATTTTAGTGCACTGTTATTCGATGACCTTGTTAAGGATAGATACGTGAATCATTATTACTGTCGAAAAATGGAGGGGAAAAAAGGAAGGGTGATAAACCTAAAGGTATGGACTACTGGAAAAAGTGATGTAGTCAAGGCCAAGGGGTTTCTAATAAAGAAACAAATTTGGATTTAGCTATCAAAGCTTCAGCTACCTTGCATGCTGATAAGAAGACTGCCTACCCCGAAATCTACTTTGGAATGCCAAGATATGTGCGATAAAAACCTTTATCCTAATATTTACACATTACTACAAATCTTGGCTACCATTCCTGTATCCACTGCTACCCCAGAAACGTCTTTCTCGAGCCTAAGGAGACTGAAAAACTATTTACGAAACACTACAAGTGAAAACAGACTTAATGGTTTGGCTCTAATGAACATTCACTATGGAACAGAAATTCATGCAGATGAAGTAGTGGATATATTTAAAAGAAAAAGCCGAAGATTTCTTCTTTAAAGGTTTTAGATTTAGCGCAGAGGAACGAAGTTAATTTATCCATTTCATTTAAAGTTAAGAACTTTATAAATATGTCGTAGTTTTTCTGATGAATATATAGATATTAAATTTCATGTAAGTATATTTTTGTTGTTTTATTTACTTCTCAAACTAAACCCCCCCCCCCCCAAAACGAAATCCTGGCTACGCCCGTGTTCTGACTATAAACATAAGGACAATTATACAAAATTTCTTTGAGCAAAAATACATACCTATTCTACGTGGGAAAAAATCGACAGGGGGGGTTAATGTTAAAAACACCAAATCAGAAATTTGCCTGTTACAAATGCAAAGTAGAATAACTAATAAATTCCTCAGGTTCTCGTGTTCCTCAACGAGTAGCATCTACAACCGACATCTCCCTAATTCCGACGGCATTTTTTTATTTCCCGTGGTAATTTCCTGTTTCTCCCTTTCCAACCCCCGGGTCGGAAAATCCGGAAGGCCAACCAAGGCCCGCTTTGATCCGAGTCATCGGTGATTGTTCTGCGTCGCCAAGAAGCGGGAATATTCATTACCGGGCGCCCGCTTTGATCTTGGCGTCGGCGATTTCGCATTTTCGTCGCTAATTCCATAATCAGCTTTCGCAGGGGTGGCCGTGAAAGTTTTTGTTTTCGAAAATTAGATTTCGCACTTTCAAGGGGTGAATATAATCAATGTAAAATATAAGGGGTTAATATGCTTTCCCATTCAATTTTCACCAAAAGGCTCATACCGACAAAAGTGTGTACAGGGTGACCCATTTTGGGTGTTTTTCTCAAAAATCTCGGTTATTATTAAAGCTAGAGGGTTGCGGTTTTCACGTCACTGTACTACTTTTTTGAGAGGAATTTGGTGGACCAATCAGATTTTAGATAAGTTTTATAGTTTCCGCGCATTGGCGCAGGACTGAAATTTTCGATTTTTTGGAAACCTCTCTCCTGGCTACAACTTATATATATCGACAAATTTAATCAACTATTTTTATAGATAGATTTTTTGGCGTAGAATCGAATGGAATAATTAGTTTTTTGGTAGCGTTAATAGTTTTTGAGATATGAACCAAAGTTATATTTTTTTAAATGGAAACCATAGTTCATATCTCAAAAACTATTAACGCTACCAAAAAACTAATTGTTCCATTCGATTCTACGCCAACAAATCTATAAAAATAGTTGATTAAATTTGTCGATATACAGGGTGTAACTAAACTGATGGTCAAAAATGAAACCACGTATTCTTGGAGTCAAATAAGGGCACTTCCTCATATATTTTTTTCTCCTACGGGCCATAGTTTTTTTTTTATACAGAGCGTAGAAATTTAGAGAAAATTACACATATTTCTTAGTATCTCTAGAAGTATATGAGATATTTTCTTCAAACTTGGCGTGTCACATGAGCGGATGAGCTGTCAAATTTAAGGTTGATATGAAATGAATTAGTTCAGAAAAATATGAATACCTTGTCGCATTTTTAAGTTTGCTTTGAATGCTAAATTCAATGGTTAACAAAAAGTATCTCTTAGTATTTTATCATATTCTCAGCCGTTTCTTAATTATTTGCAAAGAACTGCAATGCTGCAATAAACAAGTCATTTTAAGAATAAATCTAACAATCTGTGGAAGTCAAGTAAACTTGGCATTATTTGAATCATTTGGCTGCCAACTTTGCACCTTAGTATCAATATTTATGTTTTCATTTGAAGAAATGACTGATATGCCCTTTTGCTATGGACTTGCGAATGGCAATAATAAACATGCGGAAACACATAGTTGCGTGTATTGAAAGAGACGGCGGTCATTTCGAAAATTTAATAATTTAATTAATACGTTTCTTTTATTATCGTTTTTGCTTTTGTATTTTGTTAAATAATGTTTAATTGACATCCACAGATTGCTAGATTTATTCTTAAAGTGACTATTGTTCATTGCAGCGTTCCCGTTCTTTAAAAATAATTAAGAAACGGCTGCGAATATGAAAAAATACTAAGAGATACTTTTTGTTAACCATTCTATTCACCACTCAAAACAAATAAAAAAATGCGATTATACAGGGTATTCATATTTTTCTGAACTAATTAATTTTACTAACACCCTGTATCTCCGCAACTGGGAGACTCAGAAGCTTCATGTCCACGTTAAGTTTGACAGCTCATCTGCTCATGTGACACGCCAAGTTTGAAGAAAATATCTCGTATACTTCTAGAAATACTAAGAAATATGTGTATTTTTCTCCAAACTTCTAAGCTCTGTATAAAAAAAAACTATGGCCCGTAGAAGAAAAAAATATATGAAGAAGTGCCCTTATTTTGACTCCAAGAATACGTGGTTTCATTGTTGACCATCAGTTTAGTTACACCCTGTATATAAGTTGTAGCCAGGAGAGAGGTTTCCAAAAAATCGAAAATTTCAGTCCTGTGCCAATGCGCGGAAACTATAAAACTTATCTAAAATCTGATTGGTCCACCAAATTCCTCTCAAAAAAAAAATAGTACAGTGACGTGAAAACCGCAAAGCTCTAGCGAGATTTTTGAGAAAAACACCCAAAATGGTACACCCTGTACAGGCTTCTGGGGCTGAAAGAACATCGAAAATAAGCAAATCGATTATTAACGTACACTGGTCATGGTCATTTTCTATGATGAAAAATTTGCAATTAAATTTTCAATTCGGAAAAAATAAGTAACATGTAGGTATATTAAAAAAGTGTAGAATCCAAAATTAGCGAAAAGATCTATTCCCTGTTCAATTTTAAAAACGGAAGGATCCATTCTGTCCTCAGCGGGGTTTTATTTATAGTCTGTTTCCACGAGCAAAAACGTTATTCTCAAAATCGCGGATATCCATTCCGGAAAGTAAAACTATCCATAAAATTGCCCCAGAAAATAAAGACCGAGACGTATGTCGAAAGTTCCCAGAAGTTTTAGTTTTACTCCTTTACCCCGAATATCGGTTTCTAGTTCGGGGGTTGTGTTTCAGTCTGGGGGATATCTTAAATCCGCTTTTGAAGAGAGAACGAACATTTGATAGATCCATCGGGCAAACTCGTCGACGCCATTTTGAAGACTGCAGACGGGTTTTCAGGTACCACCAGTGGTGGTTTATCCGCTGGGCCCTGTCCCGGTTCCCTGTCACGAATGAAAAGTGAGCAATTAAATAATGACGAAATAATTCAATGAACTCGGTTGAGTTCAGGCACCGCCGGTATTATCGAAACTTAACATAAAAATCGCTGACTGCTGATTCCGCGACAAAATCAAAGTTTACCTAAAACCATCGATCGGTTCAAGGCGGCAGTCAGTCCGTACGAGTGCTATAGAAAAGATCGACCAACCGGCGGGGCCAACCAGCAACCAGGTATTCCAGCTGCGATGACGCCTGCCCCTGCTGTCTCTTCACAAAAGTAAGTGTCTTTCTCTCATTGTGTCAATTGTCAATTGTGTCAAGCTTTCTTAACCGTATACAAAAACATTGTAACTGACAAAAGTCTAGTTTTCAGGAGATAGGTTTGAAAATTCTGGCTACGAAAAATGCTAATATATTTTTAACTAATGGATTTTTTCCTTTTTTTTTTTCAATAGAAAATAGAAGGCTTTTATATGAGTGAGTATTAATTACGATAGTCACTTTTTAAAACTAGCGAGTTTTTCTACCTTTTTTGTACTTGCAATTCCAAAAATTTTAACAATTTTACGGTAAAAACATTGCAAAGTCCTTTACAATGTTTTTCCAATATTATGAAAGTTACAATGTATTTGATTTTAAACAATTTCCGTACACAAACATTGTAACACCTTATACAATGTGTGGCTTTCTTAAAACGGATAATTCCTATTCTTTTGATCCCGTTTGATTTAACATACCCATAAAAAAGAAATGGCGCATCGTAATTGATTTTCGAAAACTAAATTTAAAAACTATAGACAATAAATTACCAAATATCTCAAATATACTTGACACAATAGGCAAAGCTCACTACTTTACAACCCTCGATTTAGCAAACGAATTCCACCAAATCGAGATGTCACCAGAAGATATAGCCAACACGGCTTTTTCAACAGTAACTGGTCACTATCAATTTAAAAACATGCCATTTGGACTCAAAAATGCTCCCATCCCCTTTCAAAGAGTAATGAATAATGTTCTCTATGGCTTTCAAAATGAATGTGTTGTATACCTCGATGATATTATCATTTTTTAATTGTAAAACCGGTAAAAGTTGACTTCTTTTAGTCCATAATAAGTATTCACTTTCCAATTGTAAACGTATCGTGTCTCAATAAAACTTCCTGTAAGAACGTTGTTAATGCCATTGCCTCTAAAAAACTAAAGTCGAACTAATGGGAACCCAAAATTGTAACTGTATTTTGTCAAATACAATGGGATGAAACATAAAAAAACATTTGGGAAATAATGCGAAATTGAATAGTTTTGTATTTTTATCCAAAAATATCCCGTAACTAGACCCGAAGTTTGGCTAAACCGGCACTGGGTACCTACCATTTAAGTAATCTTAATAAAAGCAAATTTAAAAAAACACTTCTTCGGTATTTTTCCAAGGGTTGTGAGGTTTTTTAAAATTATTTAAAACCGTATTTTTTAATTTTACTAAAATTCTACTCATAGTCGAGTAATGTACATTTTTTCCAAATGTCGATTAAAAATTTCAGCAACTTGTCTATATGTCATTTTCTCCACATATTAAAACCATTTCAATTTTGTCTTATAGAATATAAAGTCAACATTTTTACCCTTCTCCGTTCCAAAAGTATTAAACTGTCAAATAAAAACAATAGCTTCAATCCTCTCCTGGCCTACTCGTCAATATCGATTAATGTGAAACTAAACTAAACTAAACTAAACTTAAAGGTAATAATTATTTGTTCCATAAAAGCCTTCAAGGATAAAAGTCAAGAATTTTGCTTAGATACGTAAAATAGTTTGATATTTTAATTTATTATTATTTTGGCATCAATTTAGAACTGGAAAACGTAATGCAACTAAATTTATACCCTAAACGTTAGACGGAACATCAACTTTGCAGCAAACATAACAGAATTTTCAAGCGTTAATATCATTTTCTTTTGAAAATACCTATTTTTATCGGTTTTTATAATAAAAAGTTAATAGAATGAGAAAGCTAGTGCGTTTTTGCGAAGTTACAAGTTTTTAAAATTTTCAGAAAATTCATAAAAATATTAAAATTTGGCAGAAAACTAAACCTTTTATTAGAGCATTCAAATTTGGTACACTTACATAAAATTAAAAAAGAAACAACTTTTTCAAGTTAAACTTTTTGATATTTTAACAAATAAACCCATTTTTGTCGATATATTTTTTAAATGTCATTTTTGACAGATCAAGTCACGTGACCACGTTTGGGTGGGTACTGCAGCCACTGACACATATATACTTAATAACGAGTATGTGCAATATTTTGGAACACGTTTAGAATGTTGCACATACCACATACCTATCGTATTCACAGAAGTCGCACAATACGTCTTTGACAACAAAGAATGGTGAATATCTAGCGATTCTATATTGGCAAGGTTTTTTTCATTTCCCCCAAGAATGCCCGCGCTATACACATCAAAGCCGTGGGACGAGGGTAAAGGTCAATCAGGCAATATACATGTACCTACATGTTTATCAATTTCCTCATTGATATTCGCATCCTGGTTGGCGGGCACGGCAGTCAAAATCCCCGAATCCCCAAATCACAAATTAATGAAGGCCGTAACCAGCGCTACATCCCGATAAATTTTTAATCTAAATTCAAATTGAAACCGGTTATAAATATCGAACGGACACAACGAGATTTTATGATTTTGAGGGGAGGCTGTAGCTCGATTTTATTTTAATTTCGAATTGGTCCCTGCGCTGTTTTTCGTTGTACCGATTTTTTTTGAGAGGTAACATGGGAGCGCATTTTTTATTTATTTCAGTGATTTATTTGCAACGTTGGCAGGTATGTCGGGTTTGTTTATTTCGAAGCGTGTAATTCATATTTCAAAGGTTCAAATTTATCTGAACAATCAGTTGCACATAACCTAAAAATATATATTTTTACTTTTTACCATTCAATATCTCTTGGAAATAGAAAAGGAGGTGTATGAAGTTGTGCGACTATACAGGGTGTCCGGTAAGTACGTGGACAAAATTAATATCTACGGGTCAAATCTCAATAGTTGTAGTTGGAAATAGTTGAAAACCTACATGTAACATGTACAAACGTGCGGAAAAGTACACTTTTCCGCACGCATTTTAGTTTAGAAAGTGTCACTTTTCCGCACTAGTGCTTAAAAGTAGTGCGGAAAAGTATTTTGCCGCACTAGTGCGGAAAAGTGACACTTTCTAAACTAAAATGCGTGCGGAAAAGTAAATGCGTGCGGAAAAGTGTATACTTTTCCGCACGCTTGTAGAAAAAATAGTGTTCCTAACTCTTGCGGAAAGTGTCTTTTCCACACTCGATTTCTTGGCTGAACGACGCGTAGCATGTAATCGCATGCGGAAAAGTGGCACTTTCCGCACTTGTTAGGAAATATACTATTGAGGTAACTTTATTTCTTCATGTGCAGTAGGTTTTTTATTATTGATGGCGTTACAGGTAGTTTCAACTATGTCCATTACACCAAAAATTAACAAGAATATGCCTTTTTATTTTCTGCAGCTTAAAAAGTGACTTTTGACATAATGTAATCGGCCCTTTTGAAGCCCTCTCTTAGAATAAAATAGAAGTAACTCCCTAACCTTTAAACTTAGACCCATATAATATCCTATACCAGAAAATCCCAAACATACAGAGTGGACCCAGATGAACTATACGATAGGTGTAAAAGACAAACAAATTTCGAGTTGAAACTTGAGCTTTGGGGGATCAACCTTGCTTGATTAGAAAGTGATTTGCACCGTAATTTTATATAGCAATTTATTCATTTTCAGTTCAGGTATACTACCTCTTCCTCAAGAGATATCAAAAAATTTTATTAAAAAAAGTTGTTCAGAATGCAATTCCAAATCACCGTACCAAATTATAAAAGAATCGGCACATTTTGATTTTTTTTATTTTTTCAATTTTTGCGGTTTTAGCGCAAATCAAGTACATTTATTTAAAAATTTTATCAGAAAAAAAATTTCAGAATGCAAATTTAAGACCCTGTACTAAATTTCAAAACAGTCGGCATACTTTGATTTTTTTCCAAAAAATAAAGTGGAAATTAAAAAAAAAAAGTCTGCCGATTGTTTTAAAATCTGATACGGGGGCTTAAATTTTCATTCTCGACAACTTTTTCCAATAAAATGTTTCGTTATCTCTTAAGGAAAATGTAGTTTACCTGAACTGGAAACAAATAAATTGCCCCTGTCAAGGCCTGCTTGATTTTTAAAATATAACAATATGGTGCAAATTAGTTTCTAATCAAGCAAGGCTGATCCCCCAAAGGTCAAGTTTCAACTCGAATTTTTTTTGTCTTTTACACTTATCGCATAGTCGATCTGGGTCCACCCTGTATAATAAATATAGGGCGTTCCATTTAAAATTAGCGAGTTAACTTAGGATTTGCGTAAGTGAATCGCCCGGTATGTTCTTCAGAACTTTATCTCAATATCGGATGCCAGGCGTAACAGGCAATCTCCAGTCCAAGTTATAGCCCAAAATCTTATTTGGTTTTTGAGTAATACATTTCCAAATAATGTGGCCCCTTTTTTCGTTTAAAATTAAAATAACTCCCTAACTTTTAAAGATAGACCCTTAATACCCTGTAAAAAAAGAACATCTTCTTTAAGAGCTTTCTAAAAATGTAACAAAATACGGGGTGTCCATTTAAAAAAACATAACTCGTAATAACTGTTTTGAATTTTCCATGGCAATTTTGATTTTGTCCGACTTTCAATTATTCCCAGGACGATTTTGTGTTTTTCTGAATACATATGTAACTGAAATCGCAAGAAAATTTTATACAATTTTACATTTAATTTGTTTTTCCAAAATTAAAAACATAAAAGTTAAGGGGGGTTGAATGTTATCGTTATGATGTGATGTGTATATCTACTAATAGTTAGTAGAAATAACTTTCATTCGTCTCTTTTTACAATCGATGCCTCTGCAAGCTGAGAAAATATTTCAGTGAGGCTACTGCGTATACTGCGGTCAAATCAGTATTTTCGTAAATATCGGAAGTCTCGTTTAGACAATTCCCGTATAAGAAGCGTGAAAACAAAACGGTCGCCTTTTAAATTTTATTTGTGCCGGCGACAGCCACGTCTCCGAAATTTTTCCAAGCGTCGCGTGCACTCGTATTACCCCAGATACATCGTGGAAACTGCACCCGTCAAATGAAATTTACCCGACGAAAATACAGCAAGGGACAAACACCGAAAAGCTACAAGTTTTCCCAGGGCGTTTCTCTCTGAATTCTCTTAGAGGAAATTTAGGATTTTTCTATATTTTCTAGTTTCGTTGCTTTTATAATGGCTGATTAAGTATTCACCCCCAATATGTAACCTCTATACAAAGCCGTCAAATATGAAGCCGCCACGGGCGTAGCCATGATTAAGTTTTGGGGGGGGGGGGTTTAGTTTGAGAAGTAAATAAAACAACAAAAATATACTTACATGAAATTTAATATCTATATATTCATCCGAAAAACAACGACATATTTATAAAGTTCTTAACTTTAAATGAAATGGATAAATTAATTTCGTTCCTCTGCGCTAAATCTAAAACCATTAAAGAAGAAATCCACTACTTCATCTGCATGAATTTCTGTTCCATAGTGAATGTTCATTAGAGCCAAACCATTAAGTCTGTTTTCACTTGTAGTGTTTCGTAAATAGTTTTTCAGTCTCCTTAGGCTCGAGAAAGACCTTTCTGGGGTAGCAGTGGATACAGGAATGGTAGCCAAGATTTGTAGTAATGTGTAAATATTAGGATAAAGGTTTTTATCGCACATATCTAGGCATTCCAAACTAGATTTCGGGGTAGGCAGTCTTCTTATCAGCATGCAAGGTAGCTGAAGCTTTGATAGCTAAATCCAAATTTGTTTCTTTATTAGAAACCCCTTGACCTTGACTACACCACTTTTTCCAGTAGTCCATACCTTTAGGTTTATCACCCTTCCTTTTTCCCCCTCCATTTTTCGACAGTAATAATGATTCACGTGTCTATCCTTAACAAGGTCATCGAATAACAGCGCACTAAAATTACTCACTTACACGGTACACTTAATTCTCTTCACTATTCGTTCACCACTTTTCACTTTTATTCGCTTCGAGTTCGCATGGAACAATACTGCCGTAAGCGCGGTCACGCGCCGCTTTTATAGCAGCCCAGTAGCCGTCCAGAAACTTCCACGAACTTCCACAAAGTTCCGCTCATTTCGACCTAGGGGCGTGGCGAATAATCGAGAAACAACGCAAAGTGTCCCTACAATACAAAATAGTTCGGCTGCAACTGCGTCTGCCTCTCGTCAAAAGATGGCGCTAGGCGCTACTATTACTACATATATTCAAACGTAATAATAATTTAACTCTTCACTCCTCGTATTTTTTCGGTATAATATTAGGTAATATTTTGCTTATTTCGGGGGGATTTGAACCCCCGAACCCCCCCCCCCTTGGCTACGCCTGTGGAAGCCGCAGACACAATGCTCTCGTGGAGAACAACGTTCTCCTAACTAAATATTGCATGATCGCATCAAAAACTGATTCAATGGAGGGGAAGGTCAATATGTACTCTAATTATTCCCAAAAGACCATAGCCTATATATTCAAGCATTGAAAGCGGCGGAGAATATTCTACCAAACTTATTTTTTTGTCGACTCTCCCCCTCCCCCCACTTTTCTATCGACTCAATCCTGTGAGTAAGGGGAGGGACGCCACGTCCGGCCATCGTGGAAATCAATCCCATCGCCTTGCCCCGAAAATGCATCCCCCAGATATACGGCCTTATCGGGGGTAGACCATCCGTCATGCACGGGCGTAGCCAAGGGGGGGGGGTTCGGGGGTTCAACCCCCCCCCGAAATAAGCAAAATATTACCTAATATTATACCGAATAAATACGAGGAGTGAAGAGTTAAATTATTATTACGTTTGAATATGTGTAGTAATAGTAGCGCCTAGCGCCATCTTTTGACGAGAGGCAGACGCAGTTGCAGCCGAACTATTTTGTATTGTAGGGACACTTTGCGTTGTTTCTCGATTATTCGCCACGCCCCTCGGTCGAAATGAGCGGAACTTTGTGGAAGTTCGTGGAAGTTTCTGGACGGCTACTGGGCTGCTATATAAGCGGCGCCGCGGCGCGTGACCGCGCTTACGGCAGTATTGTTCCATGCGAACTCGAAGCGAATAAAAGTGAAAAGTGGTGAACGAATAGTGAAGAGAATTAAGTGTACCGTGTAAGTGAGTCATTTTAGTGCGCTGTTATTCGATGACCTTGTTAAGGATAGATACGTGAATCGTTATTACTGTCGAAAAATGGAGGGGAAAAAAGGAAGGGTGATAAACTTAAAGGTATGGACTACTGGAAAAAGTGGTGTAGTCAAGGCCAAGGGGTTTCTAATAAAGAAACAAATTTGGATTTAGCTATCAAAGCTTCAGCTACCTTGCATGCTGATAAAAAGACTGCCTACCCCGAAATCTAGTTTGGAATGCCTAGATATGTGCGATAAAAACCTTTATCCTAATATTTACACATTACTACAAATCTTGGCTACCATTCCTGTATCCACTGCTACCCCAGAGAGGTCTTTCTCGAGCCTAAGGAGACTGAAAAACTATTTACGAAACACTACAATTGAAAAGAGACTTAATGGTTTGGCTCTAATGAACATTCACTATTGAACAGAAATTCATGCAGATGAAGTAGTGGATATATTTAAAAGAAAAAGCCGAAGATTTCTTCTTTCATGGTTTTAGATTTAGCGCAGAGGAACGAAATTAATTTATCCATTTCATTTAAAGTTAAGAACTTTATAAATATATGTCGTAGTTTTTCGGATGGATATATAGATATTAAATTCCATATAAGTATATTTTTGTTGTTTTATTTACTTCTCAAACTAACCCCCCCCCCCCCCCCCCAAAACTAAATCCTGGCTACGCCCGTGCGTCATGGCCGGTGCCTGGCTCCCCTTTATGACACACGTCCGGTTTCATGACGATTTACAGGGGAGGTTATGTGGCCGGGTGAAAATAGGGGGTGAGAATTTTAGATAATGCAAAATTTTCAAAAAAAACTTTTAAATTTCCCATGCCGGCCCTGGAACGATAAACAGCAAACAAGTTTTCATTACGAGACTGTGCTTTTGCGAAAATTATATTTTTCGATAGAAAAACAAATCGAGAGTCGTATTTGCCATTCCATTGTCTACAATATATTAAATATAATTTAGTCCTTAGGCAAGGAAAGAGAGAATGGACACCGCGCTTGCCTACCCTGCCGTGTATAGATTTTGTTACGTCGTTTTGAACCGCGGCCATTTTATATGTGGCAGGCGAAGCGAGTGCGTTGTGAGTTAAAAGTAATGGTTATTAAGGGGAAAATATACTCTTAGGATGGTGAATTGTTCAGCGTTTGGTTGCAAAAGCAGAAGTGAAAAGTAAGAGCCCGGGATTTCGTTTCGCAGATAAATATTTAAAAAGCTACCGTTCAAAGATGACCTAAAACATTATTTTTTCTCATTATAACGTCTTCAATTTCCTTCTACCTTTTAGTATGATAAAGTGCATTGTTTTGTTTGTAAATAGGACCAATATAATTATTTTTTAACATCGTTTTTATTGAAAATTTCTTAATTGATTATGTTTTATTTTATTTTGACTGATTCAAAACAAATATAGTTTATTTCATTACGAGTCTGGAAATAAAGATTTTTCCGTGCGCGCGTGACAATGTCATGCAAGCACGGAAAAATCTATTTCTGGACGTGTAATAAACGATATTTTTTATTATACTTCTTTGAAAACGGAAACTTAAAACATTTTATAGGCATATTATAATACATTTAATTGACAAAACATAAACAATGCAGACAATAATACTGTTTGGTATGTATGATGCGTTTCCATGGCTACTCTCAAATTATTTCAAAGGTGCTTTGTTGTAAATTATAGTTATTGTCAGATAAGGTGAATAAAACGTCAAAAATATTACAGAAATGTATCTAAATATTGAAACACTTACGAATTAAAATACAAAATAGGTACATGTTAAATATCAGAGAGCATATAGAGTTTCTTAAAGCCATATATTCGGTTTTTTTATTCAGCGCACGGAAAGTTTTTCCATGCGCTGTTTCCGTGCGCTAGCCCGAAAAACCCCATCTTTCATTATTGCTAAAACAGATGAAAATAAGATGTTTTCAAAGAAGTATAATACAAATATATTTCAGCACTTGACACTAGCTTTATTTGGGAAATTATCTGCAAGTAAATATCAATATTTCAAATTACATGTAAGTCAAAATTGACTAACTTTCAATTTTTAACATTTTTTTTATATTGGCCAAGAACGAGTTTCATGCTACGCCACTGGCCTGTCGTGCGATGTGGCAGTCGGTAACACGGCCGCGAGCGCTGTTAGGCGTCCTCTCTCTTTCCTTGTCTAAGCCCCACCTATTGGTGATCAAATGAAGTTTAGTTACGTACCATGGCAGTGTTCTTTGATTATGAAAATTTCCTTCAATACCTACTCGTTGAAGCAACGATTAAAAATCAAAGCAACATAGATTAATTCTTAACAAATTTTTGATTTAAGTACCCCGTATTTTAGCCGTGCGTCAACAAACAAATTATTGTTTTTATGAGCGTAGGAATACACACGGATGTCGACACGTTCTTAACTCGAAATTATTATCCAGTTTGTTAGAGTTCAATGGGGGAGCCAAGACCCTCAATTAATTGTATAACAGCCATTGTACTTATATCGCATTCAAAACGATGAGGGTGTTACAAGTGTAGATAATTGATTTAATTTAATGTTCTTTGAATACAGCCTCAGCAGAACAGTAGTGTAAAATACGAGCAATAACTTAGATATTATTTAATAAAGAAAATTTCAAGATTCAGTGAATGAAAACAAATAAACGCAGAAAGTAGACGTGGACACTCTAGCTGAACAAAACTATACTTTATATTTATAATCAACAAGGAATAATTAAAAAATGTGATAAAATCCATAATAACCCGAGAAATGTAACATTTTTTAAACACAAATCAGAGGTAATATTAACAGGGGAAATATAATAAGTAGTGTGCTTAATAATATTGATTCTCGTAAATGTATTCCCATTTTATTTAGCCCCAACTGTTTTTTTCTCATTTAATATATTTTCTCTTTTTTCTTTTTATTGTTTTTCTATTCTCCTCCCTCTTTTCTTCTCCCTATCTTTCCTTTTTTCTAAAAATACTGTTTCTTCTCTTCCCCTGAAATGACATAAGGCATAAATTCTCTATAGACATCTTTGCACTTATTTTGAATACCTCACTGAATTTAATTTGGCATGGTAAACTTGTAAAGATCGTAATAGTAGTTATTGATTGTGTTCAGCACTTTCGACAAGAAGAAGACATGGATCAGAATCGTTGAGTGACAAATCTATACATGTTTTGATGCTCTTGAAGACAGTACTCCGAGATCTCCATAGTCAGTGCCAAATGTAAATGCGACAACGATACACTTACCCACGGTATGTCACTAACGAATCCGAAAACAAGGCAACTATGCGCATCTACGTCAGTTGCGAATCACGAATTCAAAATAATAGGCGGTTGCGGTTGTGTTTTACTATTTTTTATAGTTTACAGTTTAATGTGTCAAGAAAAAAGTGCAAACAACTGCCAGTCCAGCTCGACAGTGCTTTAAAATAGGCCAGAAATGCCGGGATGTGCAGTCAGCGTTTGTCCAAATAATAACAGAAGTAATAGGAACGGAAATTAAGTACGATAGATTTCCCAAGGACAATAATCTTGCCAAAAAATGGATTCCTGCATGCCGCAGACAAGACAGTATCAATTTAAAAAATGGCAAGGAAACAGATTATTTATAGAACAGAGCGTTAAAAATAGGGGACTCAACAGAGTTTATGCCTGGTTTATACAGCAAATAAAATAGAATGTGCAATAAAAAATTAGCCTTGTTATGGTTAAAGGGAATCATTATTTGATCCCTATTTTACTCACTATTTATTATTATGTTGTTTTGTTTGTTGTTTAACTATAAACTAAGCATTAGTTGTGCAGGTTGTGCTTGTGTCGAGGCTTGTGTGCATTAATTGGTAAATAAGGCTTTAATTGACATAAACCGACATAAACACTGGAAGGAAAAAGTTATATTTTTGGTAAGGCTTTGAATTTTATTTATCAATATCTTTGCCTATAACAAGTCATCTGTAAAATACTTTTTTTCGATGGAGAGTTTGTGTCGATAGAAGCCAAAACTTAGTTCAGGATTACCTTACTTACAATAAATGTATTATTTAGATACCTATATGATATTTTTTTATTGTCTACCAATATACGGTCTTTTAAAAGAAAAATCCTGTTAATTTAACAAAATATACATCAATTTTATTTGCATGCATACGATTAGCTAAAACGCAAAGGAAACAAATTAATTGTAAAATTATATTTATCAAATTAAATGTGTTTTTTATCAACAGAATATTCATTCATTTATCTAGTAATATAATCTACATATTTTTAACAACATTTATTTAAAAGAAAACGTTTAAAATATGCAAAAACCCATAAAAACGTATCTATTGCTGTGTAAAACATATGGAGCAATTTAAATTCTGATTCGCAACTGACGTCACAAGATGCGCAATGACATACCGTGGGTAAGTGTATCGTGAATGTGACCCTTGTTTATGGAGTCTCATAAACAAGGATGTGACTAATAGCTCACTCATTGTATAGTCGATGGCTGACAGAGGTATCAGGGCCATCAGGCAATGGAAATATTTAACCCATCGACGTGAAATTTGTACACCATTATAAGCTTTATTGTTAGAGACTTTAGAGATCATTTGTGCGGGACTTGTGATTTTCCCAGTGACTGACAGCGATGTCAGGCATTGGCTTAGCATAAACATAACATAAGCCAATAGCTGACACCCCTACTAAAATCTTCAAAAACTTGAAATAGTTCTAAATTATTATTATCTTACCACAAGCCACACAAATTAAAACACGTAATTACACACTATTTTTTTTACAACGCTGAACTAAACAATTTCGCTAAGAAACCACAGTGAATATAACCTCTATAAATTGAAAAGTCAGTAAAAATAGAGAAACCAAGATGACTAACTTAGAGATACATAACTCATAACTGTGGCTTGTACCAACATAAATATTTCAATAGAATGGATATATTATATCTGCTCATTACCTTATTTTTTAATTAAATAAAACATGTGTCAGGTTTAGGCAACGTCTCAGGCACTGGTACGTTTACATCCTGTGTTAACTTTTCAAAAACTTTTCCCATAAACGAAAGCAAAGTGCCCATTGTCAGTAATAAACATTAAGACGAAAGGCATATATATGCATACAAACTTACTAACTGTACTTCACTAACTCCTTAACTTCAAGTGCATCTAAGTGAATTCATACACACACTCAAAACTTGAAACATACAACTTGTATCTCTGGCTCTGGGTAATTTTGCTTAGCAACAATTTAAACGGTAAAACTTCGCTAATAGTTCAAGGCGAAACGTGCACTTAAAAAATAAATAAAATTAAAGCACCTTTTAATGAGAACTAAATAAACGATATTAACTTTGCTTCGAACAGTTTACGAGAAATCCAATAAACCTAAATACTTCCACACTGTTTAGAAAATGGACCCTTTTAGTTTGCCGAACGGCTCTGAGAAGTAATTAAAGTGCATTTTATTTAACTCCGGCTCCAGAGTTGCCCTGAAGCCACAGTTTGTCACAATATTGTGGCGAGAAGTTCCTAATTTCAACGGAACGATAAACAGGAAGAAAGTTTTCATTAGGAGACTGTGCTTTTGCGAAAATGTTATTTTTCGTTAATGGTTCGATAGAAAAACAAATCTAGAGACGTAGGTATTTGCCATTCCATTGTCTACAATATATTAAATATAGTTTAGACAAGGAAAGAGAGAGGTCACCGCGTTTGCCTACCCCGTGTAGGTATAGATTTTACGTCGTTTTGAAAGGCGGCCATTTTATATGTGGCAGACAAAGCGAGTACTTTGTGAGTTAATTTCGTAAATTTATGAATTAAAAGTAGAAGTGATTAAGGGGAAAATATACTCTTACAATAGTGAATTGTTCAGCGTTTGGTTGCAAAAGTAGAAGTAAAAAGCAAGAGCCCGGGATTTCGTTTCACAGGTAAATATTTAACAACCTAACTTTGAAAGATGCCCTAAAACTTTGTTTTTCTTCAATATAACTTCTTCAAGTTCCTTCTACCTTTTAGTATGATAAAGTGCATTGTTTTGTTTGTAAATAGGGCCAATATAATTATTTTTTTACCCTGTTTTTATTAAAAATTTCTTAATTTATTATGAAAGTTTCATAAAATATGCGCTGGTTGCCACGGGCGTGCATTATTTATTTTATTTTGATTGATTCGAAATCGCCGCAAATAAATATATGTCAACACTTGACACAAATAAATACCAATATTTCGAATTTCATGCAAGTCAAAATTAACTACCTTTTCATTTTTAACATTTTTGTGATATTGGTTAAAAACGCGTTTCATGATACGCCACTGGCGTGTCGTGCGATGTGGCAATCGGTAACACGGCCGCGAGCGCTGTTAGGCGCCCTCTTTCTTTTCTTGTCCAAGGTTTAGTCAATATCTCTGAGGCAATAAGTTAAAGGAAGATCGTATATTTACACGCTAATAAATTGTATTCTAAAAATAAGTCACCAATAGTGATTCCGTAATCGTCAATTATTGTATATTTCCTATTCCAAGTAATATCGGTTCACCAAAACATGTTAGCGGCAAACTAAGCTTCCTTTTTTAGACAATAAAGAAAGCTAAGTGAGTTTATTTTAGACACAACATATGTCCAAAACATTAATTTTTAGGAGATTTAGATCGTAGAGTGATGAATATAAGTTCAATAAAGATTTTCTGGCTAACACCTTTAAGAAAAAATGTCACGATTTTAAAAAAAATAACCTAGATTTATGTTGTTTTTAAAAAGAAGAAAAAAATAAAAGAAAAGTAATATTATAAATTATTTGGCTTTTATTAAATTTTAAGTTACAAAAAATAATTAGGATTCATCGCAGCCACTATCACTATCACTGTTGTCTCCTTCATCAATTTCTAAGGCGTCGTTGCTCTGCAGATTTGGTTGTTAGTTTGACAGATGATATTGGCACAGCTTGCAAATAACCTGGTGTGAGTTTTATTAAACCAGTTATCGCCACTTTACTTCTGACCATAGAGGATTTCCATAAACCATTATAATAGGTATGCCTTAACTTCACTATAGCAGTCTCTGCAGTAATTTCGAACATGCGAACTTGTTTTAAAGAAATTGCCAGTTTAGCTGTTTTCAGAAAATATTAATCGGTGGCCAACTTTATGTCCAAAAACTTTGAGGGATCCATTTTTACTAAGAAAAATTTCGAGGGTTTAGTTCGTGCTGAAAATATCACTTTATATAAGTCTCTGACTGCCTAGTTTATTTTAAAAACAACATTATTACATGGACCTGTGCAGTTTTTAAAATAAACGAATACAACATATGTCGTTTTTTACCGAAATACTGATATTTTAGTGCTAAATATCCGGAGACATGTGATGTTTTTGGGAGAAACGAATCCTTGGGGTGATAGAGTTCAATGTCTGTCACCGAGGCCTACGATAAATACAGGCCATGGCGGCACACAAAAATCACCTGACCATCTTAGTCCGAAGTTACATGTCATTTGTCACATAACTGAAAACGGCAGCTTGGGTTTTGAGAAGTTTTAAATGTTTAAAGTGTTTTTAAACGTCTTAGTTTGTATTTTAGAAACAAGGTTGTGTATAGTGCGCGTGTGTCCTGGCGGAGGGGAACCGCCCAGGTATTATTATGGCCTCTGGGTGGGAGCCGTGCCGTCCAGGAGTATTGGTGCCGCTCGCGCCGACGCGTGAGCGCTGTAAGGGGAATTCTCCCTCCGGAATGGACAGTGGAGCCTGAGAGACAGACGGGTGAACTTACGAGAGATCCGCGAGTTCAGATGGTCCGGGTGGCTGGAAGCCGTTCCCGTTGACCACGTTCGGGTTTGTGTATTTTGTATTCACCATTCACCTTGTGCGAAATAAATCAGTGTTGTAACGTACTCGAGGATTTTCGTTGTCGACTCACGCCCTGATACGGTTCCTATTCGGCCTTTCACGCTGCCGATCAACTGGGACCTCGTCAATATTTACAGTATACTGAGGTAAATTTCATTTTTATTTCGTAAAAAATAACCGAAATGCCAAATGTTGGGACTGTTTATATTATATTTATACATATTACAAAAGCCAGGAAGAAAATGTCAACATAACAACATTTGCATTGCCTCGGGATGAAAATTTGCGCCAAAAATGGATTCGTCAAATTCCAACTGAGATTTAAATTCTAGAAAACCCTTAAGTATGTGTGGCTAACACATTTTCTGTCTCAACAATTTTTGAGAATGTGCCAAAATATTTGAGTGCAGTGCCGTTTAACTCTCAGCCCAAAACAGCTGAGGCAGGTTGAAAATTTTGAAAAAACAATTAGAGAAAGCCTGGATGCACAAAACCAATAATGTAATAGATGAAAGAAAACTCGCCAAATTGTTACGAAATTTGTTTTTTCTGCTTATGTCCGAAAATGCCTTTTATTATACAGGACTAAGTTGGTCACGTGACTACGCGATTATGCGTTAGCGCCATGGCCTGTCTTTATCGTTGGCCTCGGTCTGTCACATGATGACGTCAAAATCGTATTTTCGTAAATTTTGGACATAATATGTCGTTTGTAAAATAAACGCCTCAGTTGGTCTGTCAAAACAATACCTTTATCAGAATCTTGTTTGTTCGGCTAAAACCTGACTATGCCAATTATTTAGCTCGGAATATTCGTGGGTCTTGTTTTCGTTTTCCTCCCCAGGCTAGTGGCAGGTGCGATGTCATTCGTAAAAAGGGCCGCTACCACATTTGCCGCGGTTTTACGTTACTCCCACGTACAAATTCTTGTGACAACGTAGAGAGATGCTTTTTGTGCAAATGTCGGGTGAAAATGAAACTGTAGGGAGATACAACTAGACAACGAACACTGAGATGATTACTATTTTTTACAAATGCCGCACAAATAGTAAGATAAAAAGATCGAATCTATTTTAATGTTACTATAAATTTTGCATCCAACAAATTCGAACGTTCTATTGTAATATCGGTTCACAGGTTTGCGAGTGCGGCAAACATAGTTACTTTTTATACCGAGCAAGCTAGTAAAATGTTGTTTCTATTTTTACAAATCATGTTTTCTGAAGAAAAAAAAGGTGTACGTTTTATGAAATAAAACTCGCGTTTGTTCCCGATAAAACTGAAGAAAATTTTAGAAAATTCAACATTCCAAAACTCACCTAGAGCTGAAGACAGCAGCGCCAGCAGTAAGGCCGCGCGCACCCATCTCGGTCGCGGCGGTTGTGACGTCATGTCTGCCTCAAGGTCATCGCTAGACGGCGCATGCGCCTCGCAGCCACACATCCGGGTCGACCGGCTAGCCGTTATGACGTCATCCTGCCACGGTCACTTCGATTCGGAAACGGAGCAACTGCAACGGGTTGAAATACGGCTTCAAATGTCGCACACGTAATCATGCCTATATGATTGGATGGTTCGGGTTGCTTTTGGGCGAAGTCGCCTCGCGGAAGTGGGGGGGGAATGGAAACGTTTGATATTTATTATTGATTTTGGATTTTTTTAAATTTCGGATTTGTACTAAGCTTTTTTTTCTATATGCGGTTAAATTTGTGACATCATAACATTTAATAACAGGGTTATTAAAAACAGCCAGTAAAAATTTGACTTGTGGGTTTTTTGTAGGACCATTCAAGCTTGCTTTTGGGCCGAAAAGATGGTATTTAGGAATTTGAGAAATATAGGTTATGACGTCATCAAATATATTTTTCTCAGGACCATACCTGTTTCTTTTTATATTTGGAAAAGGCACGTTTTTCTGATAAATTTTTGTAATTATTTTTTTATATATCTTGTTTCATTAAAAAGTTATACCTATGCGTGTTATTTGTAAAAATATGAAAAAATGCCATGGTATTTTTTAATGAAAATCGAGTTAGCCATAACTTATGAAGGTATATTTTTGACAGAAACAATTGACAGATGCTCGGACAGATGTATTATGGAAAAGTATTAAAATTTTATTATTAGTTATAAAAATTTAACTGTATGAACGCCTTTATAAGAAAAATTGTTATTATAAACAGTTATTATGTATTATATTTAAAAACCTAACAATATTAGCGAAAAACATAAACCAAAAATATAAAATTAAATGCTAGGTAGGTTCTTACTTATAAATAATTTTCAATGTGACTACCTTCTTTTAATAAACATAAGTCTAGCGGCATCAAACTTCTATCTTAGTGACCTTTCTTAATACATCTGGTGTTATTTTCCGACAAACATCTTCTATTTTTTCTATTAAATAATCAATATTCCGAGATGGAGTTTTGTAAACAATGTTTTTCAGAAATCCCCATAAGTGGAAATCTAATGGTGTTAAATCTGGCGACTTTCCTAGCCATTTGATGGGACCATTTATTCAAGTCCATTTGTTTCCAAAGTCATCATTTATAAATTCTTTCACAATGTTGGCCTTGTGTGCTGGAGCTCCGTCGTGTTGAAACCATATGGTTCTTCTTAACTGCAATGGCACATTTTCCATGAGAACTGGCCGCTGTTGTTGCAAAAATTGGAGGTATGTTATTCCAGTTAAAACTCCTTCGTAAAAATATGGACCAACTAAATGATGATCAATTATGACACACCATACATTAATGCCGAAGTGTCCCTGATTCCGAATTGGATTGACAATACGAGGATTTTCAGTGAACCAATAATGTTCGCCTTTACGGTTAGGTAAGCCATTACTAACAAAACGACTTTCGTCTGTCCAAAGTATATGATTGAAAATAAGCTTGTCAACAATCTCGGTCACCACCATGATTTCAGCAATATAATCAAGCCTTTTTTCTTTATTTGCCTCTCCCAAATTTTATAGGTAATGTAATTTAAACTCATATTTGTTTTCTTTCATAATTCGTTGTATGGGCGACTTTTTCAAATTTAATTCTCTACTAGCTTGTCTCATTGAGTTTCTCGGATGATCTTCAAAATATTGTAACACTTGGACCGGTGCATTATTGTTGCGAACTATTCTTCTAATTGATTTGCCTTTGCGGGTAGAAAATGCATTTTGGTTCTTCCATTTTTCAGCTTCTCCATAAACTAATAACATATCAACTTTTTCATTGTGTGTTACCATTATTGAAGTTTTATGATACGTTCAATGACTGGACACAAAATTAAATGTCAGGAGAAGGTATTTCAATTACGGCAGGTAAGAATAATAATATCAACTGTCAATAATTGTTTTCCATGGATACCCGATCAAGCCAAGGCTAATTTAATTCAGGATACTTATATACTTTGTATTACACGAATATAATCTCTAATTTTTTCAATAACAGTTGCCAGTTCACATGAAAAATGTGCCATTGCAAGAAGAAGAACCATGTGGTTTCAACACGAGGGAGCTCCACCACCCAAAGCCAACATTGTAAAAGAATTTGTAAATGATGAGTTTGGAAACAAATGGATTGGGATAAATGGCCTCATAAAATGGCCAGAAAAGTCTCCAACACACGAGAGAAGTCCGATGAAAAACTCAGTCTATTCGCCCAAGTCCACTTTGCTAACATACGGCTGGCGCTTAAACTGAGTTTTTCATTGGACTTCTCTCGTTTGTTGGACTATAGATAACTCTATTAGGTTTATATTTATAAAAATTTCTGAAAAACCTTGTTTACAAAATTCCATCCCGGAATATTGATTATATAATAGAAAAAATAACACCAATAATAGTTTTTCTTAAAAAAGAGTTAATACAGTAGTACAGTAGTTATATTTTTATAACTAATAATAAAATTTTAATACTTTTTCCATAGTAAGTTTAAGAGCCACTGGTCGCAAGATCACTTGATTAATGACGCGATGGCTTCTTACTACAGCGCTGCCGTACTGTCCGATAATTCCTTGAAAATCTTTTGTTATATTTTCGGTGATTTAAAAGAAACTCAAAACTTACCTCAGGGTCGTGCCTTTGTAGGTATATTTTTTTGGGAAATATTGGAATTCAAATGTAGTAATTTAAATGAAATGGTGATTTCATTGCCATGTTTTTTTTAATTCTCTTTCCAAAATTAAGCTCTGGATTCCCCGCTTCCTTGCACCCTCTACGGTTCCTCCTAATGCCCTAAGAATCCGCATTTATCATTTTTCTTAATTAATGAATTTTCAGCTCGCAAAGTATTTTCATTATCCGCAAAATCCAATTAGGGATTGGGCGGGGTTGGCCGCCATTTTTTAATTAAACTTGCGAACGTGTTTTATTTTTATTTATACTTATCCCGGCCCCCACGCAAAATTGGGAAAGTTCGGGATACCTAACTAATTAATAAGTTCCGGTTTAAATACTTGGCCAAGCAAATGGAACGCCGGCAAAAGAGTCAATTGACTGCATTATTGATGAACTCCGCGTGTTGCTGTACTGTGACGCCCTTTGTGACAGAACTTGCTGGAAACTTCGGCTTCAATATTCAGATGCAATCGGCAGCTCCAGTTTCGTACAAACTCTAACAACTTAGTGATATTAATATTGATCTTATGCTTTTACGGAACAAAAGAAAACGCAAAAATGAAAATCCCACCACAAAAACTGCTAAAAGAAAATTTTAAAACATTTAAATATATGTAAATTGAAACATATTACAATTGTAGCCTTTTAGAAGCACATTTATTTTACTATTTTTCTAAAATGTTCAAGAAGTTATTGGATAATGACGCAACAGCGGGGTCATTACCTACTTTCTTAATTAACTAGTACTAAATAATTAATTTATAAAGTTTTAGCTTTGTGTTAAGTACGTTACTGGGACCGACCGCTATCTCTCCTATTACTGTTTCAATAATGATTATCCTAGTGTCTCCAAAACTACCCGTTCCTAACCTAGCAAACGATAATGGATATAGAGTGGACCCTTTACATCAAACGCACAGTTAATGGTTTTTACCGAACAAATATCTGACACCCTAGAGTGTCACAGGCACGCCCCATTGAACATTAAACAAAAATCGAAGGACTGATGTCACCCTCGCGTGTGTCTATGCGTGTAATCCAAACGCACACAGCACAAACTTGGTATGCCTACTTGGTTTGTGTTCCTCGGCATCAAATGATAAAAGCGTACAATACTTTTTGCATGATAATTTTGCGATTACAACAATAGCAATAACACGTAATAAAGAAAACAACGGCTTTTAACCATTATTTATTTATGATAATTAAAGGCGAAGTTGCGGAATTTTGTTCGGGGTAAAATCTGCAGTTTCGTCGTTCTGTAGTCCAGAACGCCAAACGTGGCAACCTCTGTGCCTCTCAGGAGGAACGGCATTGCAATGTTGCCGGTGCCCGTTTGCAATAAATCGTGGAACAAAGGCAAATCGAACTTTTCTATTCAAATGTCTCCAGCTTGCCTTTAAATATTTATTATTTAACAATATTGCAACCTTCGAGCCTTAACGCAATTACACACAAAAATGTTGTCGCATAAGTTCTTCTCACAACACTGTTAGCAGTATACATGTTTATTTCAGGTGACCAGAAAAGCGCCATCTACATATTTTATCCTAATTATTAATTTTATTAACGGAGGTGAAATGTTGTCCTGTAAACAAGAAGAAAATGTACTTTATTCGTTAGAAAAGGAAACTTAAGTTACAATTTGTTAATAGTAGATGTACCTTTTCTAATGTGTTAGGTATATTGAAAAACAATATTTATATAGTAAGGGCAGAATGTAAAGGCGAAGTCGGCCATAAAATCGAGAGAGATGGGCTATGATTTTCCTACCTGCTCTCCCTTATGTTTTGGAGCGAGGGGTTCGGCTTAAAGAACCGCAAGACCCACTTTTTATTGCTCTGTCCTTGTCTGATACATTATGTTAATAAAGATAATATATTCAAATGGAAGTACGCCTATAAAACAGGGCAGTAATTAAATATTTGGTTTATTTTGGTGATAGACTTCCTGTAATAACAATGCAGCGTGAAGTATTTAGTGCCCAAAGTAGAAAATTAATATTAAATTGGTGAAATATTTCCAAGAAAAAAAAGAGAACACCCGTGAAAATTTATCGGTACTTCAATGTGCATCGGAGGCGTTACAGATTAGTACAAGGAATTAGGCAAGAAGGCATTCAATATATTAAAATGGTATACACTAAAAGTAAAGCAGCCAGAAAACTAAAGATTTGACAGAATCGGATAAAGGAGAAATAAGAAGTTTGATTTATGACATGACAACTAACAAGCAACACTTAACTAGGGAAAAAATATGCGAAGAACTGGAAAAAAGGGAATTTTGAGCTGCAGCAAATCAACCTTAAGTGATTCATATTCGGATGATAGTATTTTATATTCTGACTAAAATTCATAAGGAAAGATATTGGAGGTTGACATAGACCCAATTATTCATATTCGGATTCGGAATTAAATGTATATTTATTATTATTTATTTATTTATTATGTATATACTTATTATTATTTATTTATTATGTATATACTGACTTCTGACTATGTAAAGTTTATTTTATGTTGATATTTAATTTGTAACTAAAAATATAAATATATATATTTTTTGCCTAACCATTACAATAATTATTTAAATACCTAAGACCTACTTTGAATTTCAGAATCATTATCTTTTAATTGCCAGTCTAAATTACCGAATTAATCTTCAAAAATAATTACAAATGAAATTACAACAGGTACGTAATTTTTAATTTGTCCGTTCACATCAGGTAGTAAAGCAATAATTTATTCTAGGCCGACCCTGCCTGCCTTAAACAATCAACTAGTAATACAAGACAAGTACTAGGTTTTCTATCTCTCTTCCTTTCATGAAAGGTGCTTAGCGAACTTTAAGACGTACGTCGAATACAAATTGGAGGAGGAGACATGAGTGTAATTGTAAATAAATCAATAGATATAGCGCTCTCTCTTTGATGATTTATTGCCGACTTCGCCTTTACATTCTGCCCTTACTATAACTTTTTAAGCAAGTGCTGTAATTGAACTTAAAGTATATCAACTATAGGAAACGTGAGAACTCACGTACTGTTAGTAGTATTAAAAATTCAGAAAAATGTTTTTTTTGGGTAAGCAACAAAGTTTTACTTTTCTTATAATGCATTGCAGAATCAATTTAATTAAAAAAAGTATTCCTTTATTATACATTAAGGGATGGCAACAAATTAAACAGTTCTGTGAGAGTAACCCATGAATACTTTTTTATTACAAATGGGTTCCGTATATTTAGTCCTCTATAGCAAAATGGAGTCTGTTTATGCTGCACATGCTGGAAACTATATCATCATCTTTGTCACGTGACACTTTGTTTAAAATATGTATATCCGGAACATGCGGTAATTTCAGACTTCAATAATACGGAAATATTCGCATATGTGGCAACGCTACCCGCCTACCTAGGCATCTCAAACATTCATGTTTTCTGATTTGTTATTGAAAGCCGCTGAACCTGACGTCCCGTCTTACCAGTTGTCATTCCGTATGCCACTCAATCAAATCATTAGTAGATATATGCGCGATTTATTATAGTGTTATTCTTATTTATTATTACATTGTTTGTGTAGTTTTCGTGTTGTTAGTTGTGTACTGTAAGACATCAAGGAAAAGGATTACGCGAAAGGGCAATCCGGTAATTTGCCGAAATTTGATGCTTTCGTGGTAGCATATTTTATTCTAATAATCGGATGTGCACGTTTGCCGAAATTCGTGGAATAAAACTGCAAAGGTTTGTATGTTATAGTAATAGTAGTATTATGAGTTAATAATACACGGAGAACTGGGACAAAATTGCTTTTATACTGGGAAACTAATTTTTACAGATTTTTCAAGGAATTATCGGACGGTATGGCAACGCTGTATACGGAAGCCATCGCTTCAATAATGAAGGGACCTTGCCACCAGCGGCTCTCAAACTATTTCTAAAACTCGGAAAAATTTTTGAAAGTTCTTATTTTTTGCACATTAAAAAAGTACTAATCAAAGTTACACAACAAAATTTGGAGTCAGTAAACACAAAAAATAATGTTGGTAGTTAGTTTTGGTCTGAGGTCTCAACCTTTTATGTGGGTTCCAAAGAGTATCTTGTTCCGAATAAAATTCTATGCAGGCAAATAAAGCAGGAAAAGCCTCACCTGTCCTGAAAACATAATGCCCTGTTTGCCATCTGTGGAGCCAACGCTGCTCAATAATTCAATAATGTTATTAAGGGAATAAGAACACTCGGTAAATGGAGCTCGAAAAATATAGGGAAAGCAAGTTATTCCGAATATCGCCCTCCATATCCTTATAATCATCCGGGTAAATAATGGACGAGGCGTAATCTTCTTTCGGATTTATCAAACTTATTATTATGTCTTTTGATCTCGTTATTATTGCAGTATCCATTTCTTTAAGAAAACCGTGGCGGCACCACAGAATCTAATTATAGTATCTTATTAATACTATGATCACGGGCACGGGCGTAGCCAAGGGGGGGGTTTCGGGGGTTCAACCCCCCCCCCCCCCGAAATAAGCAAAATATTACCTAATATTATACCGAAAAAATACGAGGAGTGAAGAGTTAAATTATTATTACGTTTGAATATATGTAGTAATAGTAGCGCCTAGCGCCATCTTTTGACGAGAGGCAGACGCAGTTGCAGCCGAACTATTTTGTATTGTAGGGACACTTTGCGTTGTTTCTCGATTATTCGCCACGCCCCTAGGTCGAAATGAGCGGAACTTTGTGGAAGTTCGTGGAAGTTTCTGGACGGCTACTGGGCTGCTATATAAGCGGCGCCGCGGCGCGTGACCGCGCTTACGGCAGTATTGTTCCATGCGAACTCGAAGCGAATAAAAGTGAAAAGTGGTGAACGAATAGTGAAGAGAATTAAGTGTACCGTGTAAGTGAGTAATTTTAGTGCGCTCTTATTCGATGACCTTGTTAAGGATAGATACGTGAATCGTTATTACTGTCGAAAAATGGAGGGGAAAAAAGGAAGGGTGATAAACTTAAAGGTATGGACTACTGGAAAAAGTGGTGTAGTCAAGGTCAAGGGGTTTCTAATAAAGAAACAAATTTGGATTTAGCTATCAAAGCTTCAGCTACCTTGCATGCTGATAAGAAGACTGCCTACCCCGAAATCTAGTTTGGAATGCCTAGATATGTGCGATAAAAACCTTTATCCTAATATTTACACATTACTACAAATCTTGGCTACCATTCCTGTATCCACTGCTACCCCAGAAAGGTCTTTCTCGAGCCTAAGGAGACTGAAAAACTATTTACGAAACACTACAAGTGAAAACAGACTTAATGGTTTGGCTCTAATGAACATTCACTATGGAACAGAAATTCATGCAGATGAAGTAGTGGATATATTTAAAAGAAAAAGCCGAAGATTTCTTCTTTAATGGTTTTAGATTTAGCGCAGAGGAACGAAATTAATTTATCCATTTCATTTCAAGTTAAGAACTTTATAAATATGTCGTAGTTTTTCGGATGAATATATAGATATTAAATTTCATGTAAGTATATTTTTTTTGTTTTATTTACTTCTCAAACTAACCCCCCCCCCAAAACTAAATCCTGGCTACGCCCGTGATCACGGGTGACATTGAATTGAACGTCATTTACAAAAATACAAAAAGAATTATCATATTCAACCCCTTTCCTGTGCCTTTCAGATTAGCTCAAAGTAGTTCATTAATTTATCCCATGTTAGTAAAGGAATTCTTTGTACTTTTTCATTTGATCATTATTATGTTTTAAATTTGTTTGAAATATTGTGTTCGAATTAAACTCTTTTTACAAGCTTTTATTTAACTTGTAATGTATGTATGTATGTATGTTTGGGTCAAATCTTGCAATCTGAATTAGAACCACTTCCTGACATCCGATTAAGCTGAAATTTTGCATACACCTTTAGTTCTGGTGACAATACAATATACAATACTCAATATTGTAATACTTTCAAAATGGCCGTCGCCATAAGATGCCGGATGATGTATTTTTGTCAACTCCCTTAATATGGGCATCAAATGAAAGGGCTTGAAGAGTAGAACTAAAAAGTTGAAAATAAAATTAATATTAAAAAAATATTTTAAAATCAAGCTTTTATTTAAATGCTCTGAAAAGAAGAAAATAAACTTTATAATAAATGAAACCAAGGCAAACCGATAATTTTGTTACATTATACAACTGTATATTGTATATGATATAAAAGCTTGTCGCGAGATTTTCGTGTGTAAATTTATTTTATAGAAAAATACATTTTCTACTTACAATTACTTTCAAGATACCTAAAATATATTTTCTTCTTTTCAGAGCATTTGAATAAAAGCTTGTTTTTAAAAATATTTTTTTACTATTAATTTTTTTCTACTACCCTTAAATTTTCTTACATATTGACTGAAATCTTTCCAAGAACACAAAGCTTTTTCCGATACTTCAAAGTTATAATATTGAGGTGAATATATTAAGCATTGTTTCCTTCTCGAGTATATGAAGTGTAAAATCCTCCGGTCCATTTATTTCATGAAAGTTTGATGACTTGGAAATGTTTATGAATAAAATCGCCTAAAAGACTTTTTATAACTTTCACTGGAATATACCTACCCGACGCAACAGATGGTATCGACAAGTGCCTGTATAAACGCTGAGCGCGCGCCGGTTATTGGTTTTTTTATTAACAAGTAAAACTGCTTTCAGGACGGAGAGGCAAATCTAACAGAATTATTCGGGTGAATGTTCGGAAAAATACTCAATCATGCTTTCTTTAATGGAAAGTTACATTTCGGAGACATTTCGTAAAATTATTATCGATGTTCTCGTTTGGTTCTTTGGCGTTGCAGGAAATGAGAACCATTCTGCAATAACAGAATACCTACCAATATTTTAATAGAGCCAGAGAATCGATCCAGTTGCATCTACGTGCACAGTTTTGTCTTGGCGAATTCACAAAATGCAACTGTGCCAACAGAAAATTTGACACTTAGTGGCGTCATCTGGTAAACAATACCTGATGTTAATTTTCAATAAGGTACTTGACGAAACGTTACAAACTTCGCAAGACGGGCAATGGCAACATTGCAATGCCGTTTCTCCTGACCTGGACCAACACTGCATAGCGCTGTTTCAAGCGATCGCCACTGGCGCCACACGACGAAACAAATTTACACGGTGGTTTAATGTTAAAACACCATTGTTGCAGAATCTTGTACAAAATAAAAACATGCAAATATGTCTGTTACAACGAATAATAAAATAAAATATTTGTTTGTTATGTTCCTCTAATTTGACAAGTTCACATGGCATATTTCCATACATTTTCTTAAGAAAAGCGAGTCTAAAGGCAAGAGTATTTGAGACCTTTTGGTTTGAAATGAAGTCCATGACTAGTTGTAGTGTAAGTAAGCATAAAACGCATTAGATTTTTCAGTTTCTTCTTTATATGGAGGACTATTGGTTCGCTTTGGAGCTATAAACAAAATTTTCTATTTTCATTCTTGCATACGTTACAAAATACTCTTCCAAAATAATATCTAGAATTTTCGCTTCTTCAGCCGGTTGATCAGATCATCCCATAATTCCAAAATAGTGTTTAATCTTCGCAATTCATCTAATGGCCAGTGCAGTGTGCATATCATTTTCTTCATGTGCATGGAAATTTCATGTTATCACAATAACAAATCTACCTATAAAAGCTGTGTTAATAGGATAAAACGGCTAAATACTGGACGCAAAGACAATTCTTTACCTTAAAAAGAAGACAAATCGTAATAAAGCTGGATATTTAATATTTGGGACATTTTAAACATCAGAAACTGACATACCAACAACTACAGAATACCCCCCTATAACCTATAATAAGTCGCCATTTTTTCGTCGAGTAGCGCCAGTTCAGTCCGTAAACAACAATGAAATATGACGTCATGCTCGTGTCGGTCCAGTCCTGACAGACACAGAGGTTGCCACGTTTGGCGTTCTAGACAATAAAACAACGAAACTCTAGATTTCAGCCTGAAGGCTGAAATTAATTATCATAGATAAATGAGGGTTAAAAGCCTTTGTTTCATTTATTACGTGTTACTTTTGTGCATCTACTGTAAACTGACTACGATTTTAGATCAATTAAAAATATTGTCAAGTACCCTACTGTGTACCTACTATTTCTTACGATTACCCGGAATTGTCGCATAATCTCAGCATCCTTCGCGTTCCTTAGTTCTGCCGTCGAATGTTAGATGGCGCATCCTCTACTTCGGTGACAAAACCCGTGATATTTTATAGTAAGCGACTGATTTTCTTATTACGCCGTTTCAAAAAATATAAGCATACCTACGCTAGAACATTGAATTAAAACACGAACTTTTCATTATTTGAACATGCAAAAGCCGCGAAATAATGCATCGACCATAACGGGTGGCGGTCGACCCGTTTTTTTCGAAACAAAAGCGAATCGGCCCACTAGGACCGGTCAAAACGAAATACCGTCCCGCTTTGTTTGCCTTCGATTGTTTTTCGACGCGGCCAACATGATTTAGTGGTAGGGCCCCGTTTCCATCGTCCGGTTCAACATATTATTAGATAACCTGTGATGGAATAAATTTCTCTTACACTGTTTTAAAAACTAGAAACCGCAACAAAAAAAATATTTTTGGAGAACACCACATTTTTTTAATGTACAGGATGATTTTTTAGAACTACCAGATCAGTTTGTCAACCTTTCTTTGTATAAACAAGCCTAGACTATTAAATTTTATTATCTGCTTTACACTCGAGCAGTTGTGCTTACGATGGTAATAGCTATAAAAAAAATAGTGGAGGCTGTAAAAATTAATGGTGCGAAATTTCACTGACCTACAAAAATTTGGCAAAGACTCTATGTTTATGTCGTCCTACCCTACCTACATTTTTTCGCGTTTTATTGCTTCCACTATCTACATTTGGATATTAGTAAGTAGGTCTTCATAATTTGAGGTTCCTACATTATGTTATGCATATTTTTCTTTTGAAATATATAAATGTAAAGGTGACATATTTATTTGTCGTTTGGCAAATTGGTACTTTATACCAAGACCCTCGAACCAGGATTGCAAAAGTCCAATGACGTCAGAACCTATAGACAGGTTTGTTCTGATAAACGCTTGACGCCCAGAACTAATCACAATCTAAGCGCTCCATTAAATTATTCCGAAAATGTCGCGAGATTGTCAGAAATTGCCCCTTTTTGTCGAGCCGCAGCGAACTTATTTCGACTCTGGGCTCGGAGGCTGGCGTCGTTAGACCATCCCCCGAGTCTTCAGGTGAGGTTCCGATGCTTCCGGCGCCCCCAAACAAGAAAAAACATGCGATATCTAAGTGATTCTGGAAGAACTATAACCGGGAATCGCCGGGTGTATAGTTGGTTGATGGTTGACTTTCTGTCTTTGTTTGTAGCATGTTTTTAGAGTAGTATGGATATATTTAGTCTTGGAGTCAAAATAAAGGGCATTTTAACAATGGGGCACCACGTCATTGCAAAAGTCATTTTTCTGCAAGAGAAAAAACTATGAACATGGATTTCTAGATGGCGGTTTATCAAATTTTCAATCCAATTCTACTAAAAATTACCACGAGGAAATGACGGCCGATATATTTGAAGAATATTTTCAGCAAATGATAGAGCAGATACCAAATAATTCCATACTTGTAATGAATAATGCAAGTTATTATTCTAGACTAGTGGAGAAGCTTCCAACGAGTTCTTGGAGAAAAGCGAATATTATTGAATGGCTGAACGCGAAGGGACTGCAAATTGAAGAAGAAATAGTCAAAAAAGATCTTTTAAAAATAGCCAGGCAGCATAGGCCAGTATTTAAAAAATATGAAGTCGACGAAATGGCAAAAGAACGTGGCATAATTGTGCAGCGACTGCCACCATACCATTGTGCTACAGCCGCCTCTAGGAAAGCTCTGAAGTTGAGAAAGCTGGCAACATGGCTTGCGGGTCTGCGCGGCGTGGCCTGTCACTCACTGTCAGTTGATTTTACAAGAAATTTACCAGAATTAATTTGTATAGTGCGGATAGTGCTATCGTCGCCAGATTGCTACGACGAGGCAGTGTGTGTCTAGGTGGAAACAGACACCCCGAAGTGCTGGCGACAGCTTTTTTATAAATTTGTTTTGTTTGTGAAAAATGAAACATTTCTCTAAAAGTTCGTAGTGAAGAATCGTTCCTTTACAATTTCAAGCCTCAGGATGCAAGATGTCTATAAAAGTCGAGGGAAGCTAGAACTTAGTTATATACCTGCGGTTGTAAGTCAAATCGTAATAATAAATCATAATAATATAATATATAATAAATCATAATAAGGTTTTCATCTTTTCTTGGCGGGAAGCGGTCAACTTGTATTCGTTTTGGGCTTTCCAATGGACGAAAATTTAAGAATAAAATGATTACGGGCCAATTGCATAGACAAACTAAAGTACCGTTTAAAATTAAAGGAGATTGCCAACAATCCAACCATTGTTTAATATTGTTGCAAGAGTTTCTTTACCTAATGTTAAAGTCAAAAGATAATTTAGTTGGATTGAAATTGACCCTAAACTGCCGTTTCAATCAGAAGAGATTACTCTACTTCACAACATGTTGTTCTCTGTTGGCTTGCTTGTATTTTTATGAAAATTTAACCATAAGGGAAGATAGGTAATCATTATTTGACTGATAGCGCACTTTGCGAAAAATTCTCACAAAAATGCGACTTACAACAAGATGTAGTCCCCTCTATTTGCCCAAATTTACCATAATATTATTTATCGAAAATGTACCTATCCACACCAGGAATCGCACTTATTATAAATACCTATACTTCTGTGTATATTTTGTAACTTGTTACTGCTTTTATTGTTAAACAAACGTACCTACTTACTTAGGTACCCAATTATTGAAACAAAGTTCACAAATGTATCTAATTATAATTAAAAAGAGGGTTGAACATTTATTAGAAAAGATAAACTAAGCCAAAGTGCAGACTGCTCTATACTGCATAGACACGTTGAACCGTCGCGCTGCGGCGTTGCCACATGTTTGCACAGGGCTTGTAAGCTTGAGAAGGTTGTACCATAGAGCTTATATGGGCCCAAATGAAAGGACATGTTGCAAGACATAACACTCCTTATAAGCTTAAGGATGTACGGCAGCTGATGATCAATTCACAGGACATTATTACTGCAGAAAGTTGGCGAAATGCGATACATGTTATTGCGGAATAAAATAAAATATAGAATCTTTCATTGACGACACTCTGGAAATTGATCCTTAGAACACCACGTTTCTTCCTTTATATTTTGAATATATTTTGAATTGTAATAAAATTTTGAATAAATTCCCTATGTGAAATTTTATCGCCAACATTATTATAAAAATATCAAATAGTTTGTTTTATTAGTATTTCAAAATTTAATATTTTCGAAAAATGGTTGGGTTGGTTTTAGGAACAAGTAAAAACGATAATAAATGAATAAACTTTTTTATTTTCCTTACCTTAACTACCAGACATAGGCGGAGGTATGGGCTTACAATTTCCTTTATTAACATTTTATTTATTGTGATTTGGAGATTACAGAGTTCGCCCAAGGAAGAACGCAGGCATACACATTGAACAACCCTATAGCCTATAATCGTTGGGTCAGGATTCTTCAATCAACGCTATAATAAGTCACAAGTCGAATACTTGCGCAACTCCAGATCGCAAACAACAATGAAATTATGACGTCATACTCGAGACTTTAATCTGGACCAACACCATACTAAAGACCTGTGCGTAGCGCTGTTTTAAGCAATCGCCACTGGCGCCACACGACGAAACAAACTTACACGGTGGTCTAATGTTAAAACACCATTGTTGCAGAATCTTTTATGAAATAAAAACATGCAAATGTGTCTGTTACAATGAATTTAATATCCAAAATAAAATAAAATATTTGTTTATGTCCCTCTAATTTGACAAGTTCACGTGGCATATTTCCATACATTTTCTTAAGAAAAGCGAGTCTAAAAAGCAAGCAAGAGTATTTGGTAGGTACATTTTGGTTTGAAATGAAGACCATGTCTAGTTGCGGTGTAAGTAAACATAAAACACATTAGATTTTTCAGTTTCTTCTTTATATGGAGGACTATTGGTTCGCTTTGGAGCTATAAACAAAATTTTCTATTTCCATTCTTGCATACGTTACAAAATACTCTTCCAAAATAACATCTATAATTTTCACTTCTTCAGCTGGTTGATCAGATCATCCCATAATTACAAAATAGTGTTTATTCTTCTGCAATTCACCTAATGGTCTGTGCAGTGTGCATACCATTTTCTTCATGTGCATGGAAATTTCATGTTATCAAAAACAAATCTACCTATAAAAGCTGTGTTAATAGGATAAAACTGCTAAATACTGGACGCAAAGACAATTCGTTACCGTAAAAAGAAGGGAAACCGTAATAAAGCTGGATATTTAAAATTTGGTACATTTTAAACGACAGTAACTGACATACCAATAACCACAGAATAACCCCCTATAGCCTATAATAAGTCGCCATTTTTTCGTCGAGTGGCGCCACCCCAGTCCGTAGACAACAATGAAATTATGACGTCATGCTCGAGACTTTAATACAGTATTGGTCAACATTGCATTGCAGTGCATAACAACATGCCAAAAATACGCACAAGCCCACGTTCGCATGCCGCCCACATGTTTTTCAATTATACAGCCACCGCATTCCGGCGAAGTAAAATACAATTAAAAACTCTGCCGGCGGTGCATTATTGAAAAATTTAATGCTAACACTAATTGCGGGCACGGCCGCTTTGCGGCGCTATCGCGAAATTTCATTCGCGTTTTTTAATTCGGCCAAATTGGCCCGCCCTGTCCTAAGATAAGTTTAATTGCATAATCTGGCAAGCCGGGAGGACACCGGAGCTGGCAATTTAAACGTAATTTGGGCGAGGTGTGCGGAAAGGCAAAGCAAAATTTTGACTTAAATGTTAAAGTTCTCGTGTCCATAAAAGCACGAAATAAATTATTTCATATGACTATAATTAGATTATATTTAACGTCAATGAGCTAGAAATCTAAGAAATTTGGTATTAAGTGAAGGTTTAGGTTATAAGTAAGTCCATTGTTACGAACACTGACACGTAATGACTGACACGTAATGACTGACACGTAATAAAAAAAATTACGTATCTGTTCTTAATTAAAACGCAATCATCACGGGTGCCTTGTTAGCGCGGCATCCGCGTCACCATAGCAACTAACCAACATACTAATTGTTGCCTGTCAGATAATCAGAAGTATAGTTTATCTATTATAATAGTTTTTCTTTCGTCGAAGAAAAATTATAATACAAAAATTGAGTTGTAAGCTTATTACATACTCGTGGAATTACAGCACTCGCCGCTGCGCGGCTCGTGCGCAACTTTTCCACTCATACGTAATAAGCTGTTTACAACTCTCGCTATATAATATACTATTTCCTGCTCCCTCCCCCGTAAGTACACTTTACATACTCGATAACAGGCCCGAAAGCGAAAGTCAAATGTTCGTGGTGCCCTGTTATTTTGGTTGCTACCTGCGAAAGTGGTTGCTAGGTACAAAAAATATTGCTTAGCAACCCTTACGCATCAAGGACCTTAAACCATTAATAAAATATATATAGCAACGCGAATCTTGCGTCAATTTTAATAGGTTACATAATAATCGTTTTACAAACTGGTTTTGATCATAAAGAACACGAATTATAACAAAGAAAAATTAATAATTTCAATGTTTCTCTGGCGTCAAATAAGAGCCGCATAACAGAACAAGTTTGACAGGCACCTCGGTACCGGTAGGGTGAGAGTACGCGATTAGTAATTCGTAGATCCAGGGTTCAAATCCCACACAAAGCTCATTTTTTTATTTATTTTTTATTATCGCTGCATTCTGCTCTTGTATTTATCACTGATTATCGTTTTTAGTAATTGAACAAAAGGTTATTTTGAAGATCATTATTACTCACAATCTATTCCATATATATTTAGAGCTTTATTCAAAGTACCTATAACCTGAAATTGTCGGTAGCAGGATAAATGTGATACATTGCACGATGCGTAAGGTCTTGTTTGGCCTCGGAGGTTTTTATTCGAAATTTTAAAAATCAACACACAACATATCGTAAATTTACTTTTTTTTTGTACCTTTTCCCATATACATATTTCAAAAAATGTATGCATAGACTAAGTGAATTTATTACCTTTTTGATTTGTGATTTGTCAATGTCAATCAACTGTAATTAATGGGTGTGTAGGAGTAGAGGAAGCTCTTAGTTTCCCACAACGGACGTACCTACCTACGTTGTTTGCAGAGGCTTCGGTAGAAGACAAAACACAAAACAAAGCACAAACTGTGCATCAAAATTAAATCACGATATCACTGTTTACCTTCAACAGGTACAAGTTCATGGTTTCGCGAATCTCGGATCTCACTACTCGCCACGGTCCACACACCTGTACTCAAGGTATTGACAAGACTGAGTCGCGTAGTCGCCACAGTCGCTAGAGCGCTACAGTCGGTACATTGTATTGTTCCTTTCTACCGCATGCTACCGCCACCACGCGATCACTGCTTTTGTTATGGGCATAGTTATTCAACCGCAGTTAGTTCACATCAACGAAACTTTAACGTAAAAACAAATAATTGTGACTACTTTTTTAAGAATACCTTTAAATGATTTTATCGATATGAATTAGCTGCGGTTAAATAACTGGTAATAACTGTATGATATTTATGTTGGGGAGTGTAAATACCTACAGCAAGAAAAACATTATTTCCTCGTTTAATTCAAAGAAGATCGAATTAGGTACATATGTGCCATTTAGGTACGAATTCTAACTACCTAATATATGTCAAAGACTGTAAGGTATCTTCCACGAAATTGGATGATAAAAGAAAAGGCAGAGGACGAGGATTCCTTGCGAACTTTTCTTTCGGAGTTATATATTTAGTGCCGAGTTTTTTTTGTTGGAATCAATTTACTTTTATATTACTTTTCTTTCTCTTGCAAATAAAAATACCAAACTTCCGACATCCTCCTGTTCAATAATAAGAAACGAGAAATGTAAAAAAAACACACTTTTAAATATTCCTACTTATTTTGTCTAAGCAAATACCCAGGTAAATACGTACACAAGGCTATATGACATATTGCTTTTACTTCCACATCATTCTCCGTTTGGGTTCTTTAGTGTTTAGCGAGGTGTTTAGTATTGTTTCGTCTAAAAAAATTCAAGTCTCTAGCTCATGGGGGAATTAGTTTAAAATCTTGCAAAATTTGACAAACAGACAAACAGGAGGACACGAAATGGCAATAAAATAGGCTGGTTTGTTAAAATTTCAAAAAGTCTTATTTGAAAAAGTTGTTTCATTTACAATTTTAGGTAAATACCGAATTTAAACACTCTATTAAAACCTTTAAATTTAGTTTTTTTGCAACTTACTATATTAGTAAAATTTTTGAAAAAATAAAACAGTTACAACTTCATAAAAACTACATTATATCACTAGCCATTTCGTTCTACGAACGTTTTATCACTAAATATCGACCAAAAAATGTTTTTTCTAAAGAAAGCTATAACTAACGCTTTAAAATTCTGTTATATATGTTCCATGCAAAGTTGAAGACAAAATAATATCAAATTAAAATATTGTCAAATTTTTCACGTATCTAACCAAAATTATGCTTTTATGGCTAAAATTCGATAATTAAGATGAAGGAAAATACCTATGTTCAGTAAAAAGTTCTAAATTTTGGTTAGATACGTGAAATAGTTTGATGATATTTTAATTTTTTATTATACATAAACTTTGCATCAAACTAACAAAATTTTAAACCATTTAGTAATGCAAAGTAAGTGGAATGACAAAAATAGTGGATATGATAGTTACTTGTGTACCAAGACACTGAAGTTAAACTTTATACGAGAGTGGAATTTAGTTGCCGAGGACTGTAAAGTCGAGGCAAATAAACCACATGAGGTACATATATTATCACATTAAAATTTCGAGAGATTTGTGGCAGTATGCATAGAAATCTACTTCTGGACCTATAATGAACCATATTTTTTATTATATTTCTTTGAAAACGAAAACATAAAAACGAAAGAAACTTTGAACATTTTTATTTTCGAAAATAAACAATGCTGACAATACAGTGTTTGGTAGGTATGATGCGTCTTTATAGAGACGATTAACCATAGGGTTAATCTCAAATTATTTCAAAGGTGATATGTTAAAGCTGGACCAACAAATATAATGTTGGTCCAGGTTAAAATCTATGTTGGAGTTCCTGGATTCGGAGAGTTAGGACAATAATGTAACTTTTTAACAGAAAATAGTTATTTATGTACCAAGGCACTGAAGACGGTTTATTTGCCTCGGCCAGAGGCCTCAGCAACTAAACTCCACATGAGTCATAAAAAGTTGAACTTCAGTGCCTTGGTACATATTATATTTTTCTTGAAATCGGAAAAAAAATGTTTTATTAGGCAAGAAAATAATAATAAGGGATCACCCGTCCACGAACCGACTACGCGCGGCGTTGCTTGACTTTACCGATCGCTCTACCTAGGACAAGTATAATGATGTACGGCACCTTCTGACAGAAAAACCAAACTGCTGCTTCTTGTGCAGCCTACACAACAAATCTATTGATTTTCAAATTTATTAAAATATGTATACTGAAGGATTGCGCTTCTATAGGAAACAATTTCGCAATGTGTACGAAATGTTAAATGAGCCTTTATCGGCCGGGTTTTGAATATTTGGTCACTTTTGACGGGCGATTTCTCCGCGTCTGACGTTTGATGTTTACATCTCGCCAAGGCCTACTTATTGAAAAAATCATACAATAATGTAGCCCATTATTGTACGATTTCTGTGCTTTTAATGACGATTTTGGGACATTTTAATGCCGATTTCAAGAAAAATAATTTTTCAAAAGTCACATCAATTTTGTGGACGAAAAATAATTTGGGATAGATTCCATGGTCGTAACAAACTTCTGAGCACAGTTTAATTATGAAAAAGTGAAAAGTGTGAAAGTCACAATTAAACTGTAAATTTTGCCAACAAATATGACAAAATTGAAGATTAAATGCAAATTTGTTAAAATTAATGTATTAAATTTTTATATAATATAAGCTATAGAACACATCCGAACAATGTCTTCTAATGTAGGTAACCTTTGCTCTAGTTTCTTTCCAGATCCAATAATTTTATCAGCTATTGAAGATTGCATGGTTTGCATAAATTACTACTACTTTTTGGATACAATCCAAAATATGTGGTTTATTGATGGTTGCGGTTGTGCACTATATATAGGGTTTGGAGTTAATTTTTAATCTAAAAAACTAGATAAAATACATATTATTATTTTATGCAGATAGGTACTTAATTATCATTATCCATTTATTCTATAAGACATCTTAGCTCTTTTCTCTAGTATTTTCTGTAATAATAATTCTGCAGAACATTTTGTGATACTGGAGTCATTTGAAATAATTCCCAGTGTCTTTACACTTCTTGCTGGCATCTGCGCTAAAAGCTCTAAACCGTATCAATTAATTATTTATTAATTTATTATTTGTATTAATAGGGCAGCTGCAACTAATGAAAACTAATGTGCAATATTTTTTACATTTTTCTTTTGAATAATTTTAAAGTTGAAATGACTGTGTCATTCTTTTAGTGTCATATTTATGAGCGTGAAAGCAGCAACGAATTTTCTAGCAACGGATTTGCTGCGCGTCGCGCGGTGGCCCCCGCGGGCGGGACGATACCGCCTGCATGGATAGTCTGGGCCGCCAGTTCTTTCAAAAAACAAAAAACGTACGTATTTTAATTTGCACGGAAAATTGTCCTGCGGGAAATGGATGCTAATATGTTCTGAGAATCTCACAATTTGCTTCCCTCAACTTACCCCATTTTCACCCCTCTATCCGAAAACATAAAAAAAAACGTGCAAATGCGCATTTTAACTTGTGTGAAATTTTTTTTTGCGGAAAATGGATGCTAATAGGTCCCTTTGAATGTTCTGAGAATATCAGAATTTGCTTCCCTCAACTTACCCCATGTTCACCCCCCAATCCGAAAACATAAAAAAGCCGTGCAAATGCGCATTTTAAATTGTATGAAAAATTTTCCTGCGGGAAATGGATGCTAATAGGCCCCCACGTATGTTCTGAGAATCTCAGAATTTGCTTCCGTCAACTTACCCCATTTTCACCCCTCAATCCGAAAACATAAAAAACCGTGCAAATGCGCATTTTAACTTGTATGAAAAATTTTCCTGCGGGAAATGGATGCTAATAGGTTCCTTCGAATGTTCTGAGAATATCAGAATTTGCTTCCCTCAACTTACCCCATTTTCACCCCTCCATCCGAAAACGTAAAAAAACGTGCAAATGCGCATTTTAACTTGCAGGAAAAATTTTCCTGCAGGAAAAGGATGCTAGCAGGCCACCTCGTATGTTCTGAGAATCTCAGAATTTGCTTCCCTCAACTTACCCCACTTTCACCCCTCAATCCGAAAACATAAAAAACCGTGCAAATGCGCATTTTAACTTGTATGAAAAATTTTCCTGCGGGAAATAGATGCTAATAGGTTCCTTCGACAGTTCTGAGAATATCAGAATTTGCTTCCCTCAACTTACCCCATTTTCACCCCTCCATCCGAAAACGTAAAAAAACGTGCAAATGCGCATTTTAACTTGCAGGAAAAATTTTCCTGCGGGAAAAGGATGCTAGTAGGCCATCTCATATGTTCTGAGAATCTCAGAATTTGCTTCCCTCAACTTACCCCATTTTCACCCCTCAATCCGAAAACTTAAAAAACCGGGCAAATGTGCATTTTAACTTGAACGAAAAATTTACCTACGGGAAATGGATGCTAATAGGCCCCCTCGTATATTCTGAGAATATCAGAATTTGCTTCCCTCAACTTACCCCCTTTTCATCCCTGAATCCGAAAACATAAAAAAACGTGCAAATGCGCATTTTAACTTGCATGCAAAATTTTCCTGCAGGAAATGGACGCTAATAGGCCACCTCGTATGTTCTGAAAATCTCAGAATTTGCTTCCCTCTACTTACCCTATTTTCACCCCTCAATCCGAAAACATAAAAAAACCGTGCAAATGCGCATTTTAAATTGCAGGACAAATTTTCCTGAGGGAAATGGATGCTAATAGGTTCCTTCGAATGTTCTAAGAATATCAGAATTGGCTTCCCTCAACTTACCCCATTTTCACCCCTCAATCCGAAAAATTATAAAACCGTGCAAATGCGCATTTTAACTTGCAGGAAAAATTTTCCTGCGGGAAATGGATGCTAATAGGCCACCTCGTATGTTCTGAGAATCTCAGAATTTGCTTCCCTCAACTTACCCCATTTTCACCCCTCAATCCGAAAACTTAAAAAACCGTGCAAATGCGCATTTTAACTTGCACGAAAAATTTTCCTGCGGGAAATGGATGCTAATAGGCCCCCTCGTATATTCTGAGAATCTCAGAATTTGCTTCCCTCAACTTACCCCCTTTTCATCCCTGGATCCGAAAACATAAAAAAACGTGCAAATGCGCATTTTAACTTGCATGCAAAATTTTCCTGCGGGAAATGGACGCTAATAGGCCCCCTTGTATGTTCTGAGAATCTCAGAAGTTAAAAAGCGCGTTTGCACGTTTTTTTTACGTTTTCGGATGGAGGGGTGAAAATGGGGTAAGTTGAGGGAAGCAAATTCTGATATTCTTAAAACATACGAGGGGGCCTATAAGCATCTATTTCCCGCAGGAAAATTGTTAATGCAAGTTAAGTTTTTTTTTATGTTTTCGGATTGGGGGGTGAACAGGGGGTAAGTTGAGGGAAGCAAATTCTGATATTCTCAGAACATTCAAAGGGACCTATTAGCATCCATTTTCCGCTAAAAAAAATTCACACAAGTTAAAATGCACATTTGCACGGTTTTTTTATGTTTTCGGATAGAGGGGTGAAAATGGGGTAAGTTGAGGGAAGCAAATTCTGATATATTCTCAGAACTGTCGAAGGAACCTATTAGCATCTATTTCCCGCAGGAAAATTTTTCATACAAGTTAAAATGCGCATTTGCACGGTTTTTTATGTTTTCGGATTGAGGGGTGAAAGTGGGGTAAGTTGAGGGAAGCAAATTCTGAGATTCTCAGAACATACGTGGGGGCCTATTAGCATCCATTTCCCGCAGGAAAATTTTTCATGCAATTTAAAATGCGCATTTGCACGGCTTTTTTATGTTTTCGGATTGGGGGGTGAACAGGCGGTAAATTGAGGGAAGCAAATTCTGATATTTTCAGAACATTCAAAGGGACCTATTAGCATCCATTTTCCGCAAAAAAAAATTTCACACAAGTTAAAATGCGCATTTGCACGTTTTTTTTTTATGTTTCCGGATAGAGGGGTGAAAATGGGGTAAGTTGAGGGAAGCAAATTGTGAGATTCTCAGAACATATTAGCATCCATTTCCCGCAGGACAATTTTCCATGCAAATTAAAATACGTACGTTTTTTGTTTTTTGAAAGAACTGGCGGCCTAGACTATCCATGCAGGCGGTATCGTCCCGCCCGCGGGGGCCACCGCGCGACGCGCAACAAATCCGTTGCTAGAAAATTCGTTGCTGCTTTCACGCTCATGTCATATTTTCATGCTGCTATTTTTGTCAACTCAAAAATTAAACTATTCGATAATATTGCTGTTCATATTTTTACTCCTAACAAGTTTTCTTATCGAGGGCAACCAGACATACACTGTTTCAGTTTCTTATTTAAAAAAAACGAACCGCCCATGAGTTCATCATTTTTCTTTAATTTGACATAAATCATAACCTAAATACAAAATAGGTACCTCTAATTTGACATACAGTTAACTCTTACGAATTAAAATACGAAATAGGTATGTCCATGTTAAATATGAGATAGCTTACAGACTTTCTCAAATTTAGTTGACTTTCTTGTATACCTATTTCTATTTTAAAGCCATATATTCAGTATTTTTATTCAGGGCACGGAAGGAATCGCAGATCGGGAAAACATCTTCCGTGCGCTAGCCTGTAAAAGCCTATTTTGCATTATTACTTATACCTGGACCGACACTATATTAAAGACCCGAGCATGACGTCATATTCCATTGTTATTTACGGACTGGGGTGGCGCCACTCGACCAAGAAAATGGCGACTTATTATAGGTTATAGGGGGTTATTCTGTGGTTATTGGTATGTCAGTTACTGACGTTTAAAATGTCCCAAATTTTAAATATCCAGCTTTATTACGATTTGCCTTTTTTACGGTAACGAATTGTCTTTGTGTCCAGTTATTTAGCAGTTTTATCCTATTAACACAGCTTTTATAGGTGGATTTGTTTGAGATAACATGAAATTTCCATGCACATGAAGAAAATTGTATGCGCGCTGCACATACCATTAGGTGAATTGCAGAAGAATAAACACTATTTTGGAATTATGGGATGATCTGATCAACCAGCTGAAGAAGCTAAAATTCTAGATATCATTTTGGAAGACTCATTTGTAACGTATGCAAGAATGAAAATAGAAAATTTCGCATGTTTTTATTTTATAGAAGATTCTGCAACAATGGCGTTTTAACTAAAACCACCCTGTAAATTTGTTTCGTCGTGTGGCGCCAGTGGCGATCGCTTGAAACAGCGCTATGCACAGGTCTTTAATATTGTGTTGGTCCAGCTAATACAGATGAAAATCACGCGTTTTCAAAGAACTATAATAAAAAAAGTAATTTTCGAACCCCTACCTCGGAGGCCTCTTCATATCCCAGCTTCCAACTCCCGCAAAGTTCGAATTTCCCGCCGCGTCTAACTCACTGGTCCACTCGCGTCGTCGCGCACTCGCAGCCGGGCGCCTACGCACCCACCCTTCCTGCGGGGCGTCGCGGCGCAGACTGGCGTCCCGACGCTCCCGCCGGGACGGGGTCCGCAGGGCAGGGATGGGACGCGCGGCTGTGGAGGGGCGGCGGGGTTGTTTTAAAGTCGTGGGGGATGCTTCGGGGGTTCGCCTCCCGACGAAATCTCCAACCAAATCGCACGGTTTTCGACAATGATCTGTATACCTAGATGACCCATTCAAATGGCATTGTAATCCACCTTGATATACAATAAAATATCAAAACAAATACAACACTTTGCCCTGTAGTGGTGCACAGCTGACCAGTAAATATATCGCACACCAGTGGAAAGTTCGGTTTGATCCAGTATTTCTGGCACCACACACGACGCATTTTAAGCGCCCCATCACTATTCACTGTAATAGTTTGATAGTTGAACAAATGTAAAGAGTTTATAGCGTTTATAACCTCTACGCGGCGCACTACAACAAGGCGCCCGCTGGACAAATCGTAAAGAAACAGCCGCTTGGCTATGCCATGCCGCGTCGTTGCCAAATCTCTTGCGCTTCCCCCAGTTTTCCTTCTATGCAACCAGGCTTTAATATATTTTCAACATGTGTATTTTAATATTACCAATTATAATATTATATATTATATAATAAAGAGGTAATATTAACATAATTATATATCTCTGATGACTTTGCTATACAGTGTGCCCCCGGATGGACTGACGAGGGGAGAAAATTCTTTTTTTTCTACTAACCTGAGAAATCACCATTATTTACCTCATTCCTCTAATGAGAAGTAATATTTCTCTACCTAAGTAAATAATGATAATAAAAAAATACCTAGGTAAATAATGAAAAATTTTCTATGTGACATTTAAAAATTAGTGTCATTTTATCAGATTGACAACTGAACTCCCAGGCTACTTGATATTTTGAAGTATTTGAAAAAAGGCGAGAAATGACTAAAATATAGCAATATTTACACTAGGGTTGAGAAGGCCATTATTTACCGAGCATTTTTATATCCTGAGGCGCGTAGCGCCTCAGGATATGGCTCCCTTCTCAATCTAGGTGTATATTATACTATTATTATCTATTTTTCGACAAAAAGTCACTCTTCATAAAAAGTTCTGCTTGTCAAAAAAATAAAATTGCCATATTAAAATTTTTGATTTGATGTACAGGGTGTTAATAAATTAAGAAAACCTGAAAATGCGTCCAGAGAAAACTACCTTTATTTATTACCTACTTTACAGAAAAAAATTATAAAACAAATTTGTTTAGTATCCAAAATAAAGCCTAAATACAAATTTTCAAGTTTGAATTTCAATTTTTTATTATTTTGAAGAATATTATCTAATGGTTTTGTGAAGCTAAATCACCTTGATACACGACAGGGAAGTATTAAAAGATCGTATAAGTAAAGCAATAAATGAACTTAATGAACCAGACATCATACGTAAAGTGTATGAAAAATTTATAAAAATTACTGAAAAATGTGTTGACGTGGGAGGCAGCTATTTTGGTTGAATGATAATTGCAATTGGAATTTCAACTTGAAAATTTGTATTATAAGCAGAACTTTTTATGAAGAGTGACTTTTCGTCGAAAAATAGATAATAAAGTTTTTTCTCTCCTCGTCAAGTCCATCCAGGGACACACTGTATATACATTGTAAGAAATAAGTGCTTTCATTATTTGTCACATTTGGGAAGTTGGAACTCTGTAAATAAATACCAAAATGTTGAGGACGAAGTTGTGTATTGGATTATGGATCTAGGTATACAGATCATTGGTTTTCGACATATCGGCTAATAAAAACTAACTTTCTGCACGCCTATCTTGTTAGAATGCAATTTAAATAAAAAAATTCTCTTGTAGTTTCGCAGTAAATTTGTTTTTTGTAATGGGTGTCCCATTAAGAACTTTAATTTTGATTAGCGTGCCATGGCTAGCTGTCAAATCTTTAGTAGGCTGAGTCAGTTATAGTCTATCTTTGTCGCAAATTCTCAAGTTACCTACATAAATTTAATATAAAACAGAATATTTCAAAAACGGAAAAAGAGAAAATTTTATATCATTTTCATTGAGAAAGTTTCAAAAATTCAACAATATGTTTCTATACTTTTAGACTTATACAAATCCATACAATTTTAATAAACGTTCCCCAAGAGTGTATAATGCGGCATTTTCGTAAATATCAAAGTATCTGTAATACGCGAACCGAATATGGCCGACTAAATATTTGACAGTTAGCCATGGCATACTATTCAAAATTAAAGTTCCTAATGGGACACCCTTTATTTACAAACATTCTTATGTACACAGTGGTTCAGTGGTCCATCGGGCACGATTTAGAAAGACCAGAATAAAGATATGGAGTAGCAATTTTGATGAAAATATCCATTCGTTATTTTTCTGTATGATTCCATAAACTTTGAAAAAATGAATAATTCAAATTCGTGGCATGAATCTAAAAAAAACGCTCAGAGCATACATTAATATCCAGTTGTTAGACTACTTGTGAAAGAATTTGATTGATGTAAAAATAGAGCCATGCTAAATTAACTAATAAAATTATATATATTTGTAAAATAACACATATATAACTATTTTAAATTTAAATTAAATTTTATTTGATTCAACTAAATGTACTTATTTATACTAATAGTTATTTATGTACCAAGGCATTGAAGTTTAACTTGTTATGACTCATGTGGAATTTAGTTGCCGAGGCCTCTGGCCGAGGCAAATAAACCACACGAGTGCAACAATGACGAATTATTAGATGAAATTAACATACTTAGACGAAAACGAAAACTAAAAAAATAATAAATTAATACTAGGTAAAGAATGTTTTTAAAAACAAACTTTTATTTAAATCCTCTGAAAAGAAAAAAATAACTTTGAAATAAATCAAACCAAAGCAAACTACTTTCAATATATATGTACAGTGTGTCCCCATTTGATATTGGACACCTGAGAAATATATGAAGGGCAAGGAAAACAAATGGTCTCTATTTTTTATTGGTAGTACCAAGGGAGGGTATCTCATAGGCGGTGGTATTTGGATGGGGTAATTATTTCATGGCCTGCTATGATTTTTTAAAATGGCAAATTTTCAAGAAACCCCATTAGGGATTTTTTACGACAAAATGTTATTAAGAAAACTTGTTCTGAATGAAAAACTGAGTATATTCGTAAAATTTTAAAAGCCTAGGCCTACTTTGATTTTTAGATTTATCTCCCACTTTTTTCTTAGAAAAGTGTCCTTTCTGTAGCTTTCACTTCAAAATTTTATTTTTTCACGATGATCAAGTTTCCTTAATAATATTTTAACGTGAAAGCTCCAGAAAGGACACATTTCTAAGAAAAAAGTGTGAGAAAAAGGCGAAAAAGCTAAAAATCAAAGTAGACCTAGACTATTCCAATTCTACTCAGTTTTTCATTCTGAACAAGTTTTCTTAATAACATTTTGTCGTAGAAAAATCCCTAATAGAATAGAGTTTCTTGAAAAATAGCTATTTCAAAAAATCATAGCAGGCCATGAAATAATTACCCCATCCAAATATACCACCGCCTATGAGATACTCTCCCTTGGGACTACCAATAAAAAAATAGAGACCATTTGTTTTTCTTGTCCTTCATATTGTTCTGAGGTGTCCAGTATCAAATTGGGACACACTGTATGTATATAATATTCTCGCGACAAGCTTTTATATCATATAAAAATTATTGTGTAATGGAACACAATTATGGGTATGCTTTGGTTTGATTTAATAAAAGCTTTTGTTTTTAAAATTATTTTTTACTAATATTTTATTTTTGATTTCATAGCACCCTAGACTCATACCACGAATTAGAATTACATATTCATATTTCCTCATTAACGAATGGCTATTTTTTCATCAAATTACTATAGGTACAAAACTATTTTGAGGAATTAAAAATGTGTAATAGATTTTTTCGAAAAACGCACCATTTTAAAAAATCGTAGAATGCCAGGCTTTCGCGGCAATGTCAAACCATAATACTTCGCAAATGATGACCTTTCAGGAGCATATCTATAAAAAAATTGCCCGTTCAATTTTTTAGGTATTTTTAGGGGTGTTAACACGAAAAACCATACACACTGTATATATTTATTTTTGTGGCACCCAAAAAATCCGCCACTTTATTATATTTTAAGATGACACGAAGCGTTGTCTCCCCATAATTCACTCTCGCATTTTATCCGAACTGTAAACTTGCAGAAACAGAAAGCACGAGTTTGAGAAACGTCTATTCTTAGTAACGCACTTCGCATTCTTGTTTCCAGCAGAAGATTTAAAATTAAGTGGATTCTCTTTACAAATCCTATTCGGAGAGAACAGAGTCGTCGTATTTTCGGATCACAGGCATCGCAGTCTATAAAACTGACAGGACTTCTAACTTCTAGGAAACCCGATAAAAATATCAACGATCCTTTCATACATTTTCCAATAAAAGTCTTTAAGCATTTATTGGAAAGGCAATGAAAAACAAAAATAGAATTTTAATAAAATTGGAAAGAACTTTCCAGACACTTTTATTTCTTTGGAGGTAAAGAAGAAGAATAAATTCCTTAAACGGGTATTCTTAATTAGGTAATATACAGGGTGTTCCAGCGGAAAAGTAACAGGCTCTATAACGGACGGGAAATTTTTTTCTTGGAAAAACGCAAAAATAGGTCAATTTTGTTTGGCAGGGGGACATATTTTGGCATAAAATTAATAGATCTATCTGAAAACCCCTAAGCAGGGGTTAAACCCATTCAAACAATTTAAAGAGGAAGGGGGTTCATGTCGCACACCTTTGGAAACGTCTCTCAATTCTCTATACACCTGCATCAGATTTTCCAAAATCGATCGACTTTTTAAAAAGATACACCGAGTAAAATGCAAAACATTCATTTTCAATTATTGCCTGGTATTGCTAAACAATTAAACCGAAAGTGGTGGTCGGGGGCCGTAAGTTATAGAAATATAGAAAGCATGTTCAGCAACATTATTTTGGCCAAAATTTGATAAACGGGGATGAAATTGAAACTTTATTGTAATAAATTCTCAAAATGTTGCCCATTCGCTTCCATGCAATAATAAAGATTTTGTTCAAAACCCTGCCGAACATTGTGCAACATTTCAGGGGTGATTTGTCGACATTTGTTTATAATACGGAGACGCGGATCTTCTATTTTTTTAACAATACCAGGCAATAATTGAAAATGAATGTTTTGCATTTTACTCGGTGTATCTTTTTGAAAAGTCGATCGATTTTCGAAAATCTGATGCAGGTGTATAGAAAATTGAGAGACGTTTCCAAAGGTGTGCAACATGAACCCCATTCCCATTTAAATTTTTTGAAGGGGTTCAACCCCTGCTCAGGGGGTTGCACATAGATCTATCAATTTTATGCCAAAAGATGTCCCCCTGCGAAACAAAATTGACCTATTTTTGCGTTTTTCCAAGAAAAAATTTTCGCGGCCGTTATACATAGAGCCTGTTACGTTTCCGCTGGAACACACTGTATAAATGTTTACAACTATGCAGGCGACAGGCGATGATGCTATTAATAAATTCTATGAACTACAGAGAGGTTAAGAATGAAAATTACTTAATTTTGTAATAATTATTAAAATGATAAAATATAATATATTAAGACTCAATGTACAGGGTGTCCCAAAACTCGACGCCCCAGGGTTATTATAGGTAAACAAAAACAGCCTTCGTAAATAATTTTTTTGATATCTTGTTTCATTAAAAAGTTATATATGCGTATTATTAAAAGATGCGTAAATTTTTATTATTAGTTATAAAAATAAAACTGTATGAATTTTAGCGAAAAAGAAAAACCAACAATATAAAAATAAATGCTAGGTTAGGTTCTTACTTATAAATAATTTTCATTGTGTATAAACATAAGTCTAGACGGCGTCTAACTTCTGTCTTAGTGACTTTTCCTAATACATCTGGTGTTATTTGGCGACAGGCATCTTCTATTTTTTCTATTAAATGATCAATATTCCGAGATGGAGTTTTGTAAACAACGTTTTTCAGAAATCCCCATAAATGGAAATCTAATGGTGTTAAATCTGGCGACTTTCCTGACCATTTTGTGGGACCATTTATTCCAATATCCATTAAATTTGTTTCTAAACTCATCATTTACAAATTCTTTTACAATGTTGGCCTTGTGTGCTGGAGCTCCGTCGTGTTGAAACCACATGGTTCTTCTTCTTGCAATGGCACATTTTCCATGATAACTGGCAAGACGTGAGACGTGGGAAGCTTGAGTGGTCCTACAAGAAACCGACAAGTCGAATTTTTACTGGCTGTTTTTGTTTGCCTATAATAACCCTGGAGCGTCGAGTTTTGGACACCCTGTACAGCACGTACGTGGTAATTCAACATTTTGACCCATAAAATGGCATTTTTCGATCTGTAGCGAGCAACGCATAATTTTAAACTTTTGATCAATACAAATTTTAATCTAAGTAATTGCTCACATTTTGAGACAAAAAATATTTAAAAATATTTATCACAATGGCCCTCATTAGGCTTTTTGCGCAAATGCTAATTATTAGGGCGCTCTAAAATTGTTCCACGCATTCGAAAGAAGATCACTACTAGGTACCTACTAGAGGCCCTGTATGACACGGAAAGTGACAGTTATTCGTAGGTACTAGAGGCCCTGTATGACACGAAAAGTGACAGTTATTCGTTTTAACAGAGGTTGGACAACGATCGGATCTCTCTCTCTGGCGAGGGTCTTATTTTCCCTATGAAATTCATTTTGTGCAACAGACATATATTTTTTCGCTCTTTCTATCATTCCCCTAGCAGCAGGATGTGTCAAAATTAGATTTTAAGGTTAAGCTAACGACATTTAACTGCCATAAACGTAGGTAGATGAGGGCACAGTTTAAAATGTATAAAAATGTAGATAAAACCAATAAATTGGGTAGGTAGTAAGTATGTTATTTGCAAAGCTTCACTAATAATAATTATTGAAGTTTGAATGGAAAAGTGAAGAAACATATAATTTGTTCCAAGCAAACAGCAATTTTAGGATATCAGGATAAAAACATTTATTAAATTTTTGTAGGAATGTGGTATACTTATGTAGATACATAAAATTAAACAAGGCTCTAGCATACCAACTAACTAAAACTTCGAATACCTATTTCTTCAATAGGAATCGTAGCTGCAATAATAATTATTATTCCTTTCATTTAAAAATAAAAATTAAAAAGGTCTTTTAAATGGTTTAAACTGTATGGTTTCGTTTCTTCAAACTCTCTTCTTATACCTACCGTCAAAATTTTAAGACAATTAATACTGAAATTTGTACGGAATAAAAAGTTGGAAAGTTTGTTTTGGTAATATGAATCAACCACTATTGAGAAACATGGTTAATAGAATTAGGCTGAATAAAAAAATGAGTACCTAGGTATTTAATATCGATATTAGTCTTTCTTTCATTTTTTGTAAATAAAAGTTAATAACTTTTCAATGCAAGAGAGATCATCTATATTTCAAAAAAGAGGACAACAGTGTTTTTGTTTTCAAAGATATATTGTAAGTAAATAAGAAAAATCAAACTAGTACAAGTTCTCAGAAATTTATACATATTTAATGGTTCTTTCTTGCTAAAGTCACGTTCATCAAACGTTGCAGGAGAGGATCGTTTCTTCAGCACAACCTGACACTCAAAATCCATGTCGAAGAAGTGAACCTGTGAAAGTTAAAATTTAAGCTACCTAAACATAATAAAACGCTGCCATCAAATGCTATTTTTTTATCAGCAAGAAATTTGTAATGGAATATTAATACAAAATAAGCTCTGACTACACAAAAAGGGTTCTTTATATAAAATTCCCACCCGTGTTAACTTCTTTTTTGTCCGATTTTGTTGGTCTTAGTGGAAAATAAAGCTCCTTCAAAACTGTCTCTCTCTAACAGTTATTATAAATTCTAAAATATCCTTACAAGTAAGATTTTGTAAGTATTTTATTGCCATTCGTGGCGTTTTTACCTGTAGGAGGTTTCGAAAAAATGTATTAGAGCAAGTATTTACGAATTAAATTATATTACAGTCTCATTCCAAATTTCACGATAGGAAGAATTTTCTAATTGCAAACAACTTTTTTCGTATTTTTTAGTTTTCTCCTTTCGAGAAGCAACGAAAATTTTAAAAAATTAACAAAATAGGTCAAAAAATTATGGAGGTGGAAGTTTTGATGTGGAAGATTCTGTATAGTTTTCTGGAATATACGTCTCTTCGTTATGAGAATTTTGTCGTAGAAAAATTTCCTTTACAGTAACAAAATATTATAAACCAATCCAAACTCACAACTTATATAATAAATACATTTTTTATTATTCCATGAAACGAAAAATGCCTATGCTGGTCCAGTAAATACTTATACCCAACAGGTTTTACCTCCTTGAAGGCAAAAACTTTAGAATTATCTCTTTAACATTGGGAAATTTTCATAAGAATTCTAATAAGTGGTTTGTATAACCTTATGGACTTTTATTGAAAACAAATAGGTACTAATATTTAATATTAATTTAGGTACCTTATGTTATGTTGCTGATGCAGATTAAGGAAATTATTCTGCAGATTAAAATCACAGATCAAACAAAAAATAAAAAGGAACTAGATACTTATGTAATTAAATTTACTTACCTCGCAAAGTTTCGTATCATTTCCAACTCTCATGTTAGGGTATTTCATTCGCACTTTCCATCGTGCTCGTTCTTCTGCGCTTTTCTGAAAGGGTGTTAAGAAAAATCCATCCTGCTCAGAATTCTTGCAGTTTCTTATTACGCAAGATGTCATTTTTACCTTTTAACACTCCTTTTTGCAAAAGAAAATTAGCACGCTCAATAATCGTATATTTATTTCTTATCTATGCTCAATAATTTGTTGACAGTTTGTTGACAAACTGACACCCGCCAATATAAAAATATAATAAAAACAATGTTACTAGATCTGCCAAAATCTGCTGTCCAACCTCTGTTAAAATGAATAACTGTCACTTTTCGTGTCATACAGGGCCTCTAGTACCTACCGAGAGAGCGTTGGCTGACGTATTAATAAAGACTGCTCACGGTTGTCAAGTCTGACACTTTTTTGGCTCACCATGCGCTTTCCGGACACAAAATACAGTACAAAATACATTCCGGGACATGAAGCCATAGCCGTGATAAGCCTTGTAAATATGTCAGTCAACGGAGAATTCTACCCATAGATAAAGGATTTATATACAGTGTGACCCATTTGTTTTGGGGTCAGTCTGTAAAAAGTGTATCAATCGTGCGATTTGGCTGATTTTTTTTTAATTGTAGAGCTCGATGAACTGCACATTTTGAACAAAAATTGCCTGGTTCGCATAAAATCCAAAGCCTACTATGACCGTTTTTATGAGCAAAATTTTAAGAAACCATATTAGCGTTTTTTTTTGAAAAAATCTGTGTGCGCCAATGGATTGAGCACCCCTCGAAATGGGTATGTACAAAATTTCATCAAAATATTTCAAGTAATAACGATTTTGTAGAAAAATTAAAAATGCAGCCAAGGTACGTCTTTATTTTCAAAAATTCAAAGTTGGCCATGGAAAATAATTGAATTGTTTACTTTTATTAAGTGTCAAACTGTCTAAATTGAGTTCAGAAATTGTTTGTGCTCAATACAATTAATTATCATAATTATGGAATATTTAAGCATAAGAGACAAAATAGAAATTGTTCGACTCGTGGGCGACAACGAGCGCTCGGCAGCAGAAGCTGCGGCCGAATTTAACAATAGACACCCAGGTAGATCAGTGAGTCGAAGTACTGTACAACGTATAAACAATATTTTTGATGAAACTGGATCGATTTCTAAAAATTTATTAAAAACTAGGCAAAATGGACGCCGTGGACTTGTTGAAAATAACAATCAAATTCTGCAATACTTTAGTGACAATCCTCGAAATAGTGTTCGAACGGCTAGTTTAGACCTTCATATACCCAGAGAGAGTATAAGGAGATGTTTGAGACAAAACAAAATAAAACCGTTTAAGCCAAAATTTTTGCACACCCTGGAACCAGGAGATGAGGAGAGAAGATTAGAATTTTGCTATTGGCTGCAAGGTGAATATCTCCATAATGGCAACTTTTTAAATGAAATTTTATTCACCGACGAAGCCACGTTTACTACAAATGGTGTAGTATCAAGTCAAAACTGCCGTCACTGGTCAGCTGAAAATCCAGAGTTTATAATAAATGCAAGGAGACAATATTCACAAAAAATTAACGTTTGGTGTGGAATACTACGCGACAGAATAATTGGCCCATTTTTCTTTGAAGGGAATTTGAATGCGGCTGGCTTCTTGAATTTTCTAGAAATTGAATTTAGAAATGCTTTAGATGAGTTACCATTAAGATACCGTTTAAATTTAAAGTTACAGTTAGATGGCAGTCCTATTCATAATGCTCGTTTAATCAGAAACTGGCTAGATAATAATTTTGAAAACTGTTGGATAGGGCGAAATAGTCCTTTCTGTGAGTGGCCACCGAGATCTCCGGACTTAACTCCTTTAGATTTTTTTCTTTGGGGTACACTTAAGCAAAATGTTTATAAGTCAAGACCCCATAATTTACAAGAACTGCAAGCTAGGATAAACCGTAGTTGTGAGGAAATTACTCCACAGCAAATACGAAATGTAATTTTGAATGTACGCAAGAGGAACGACAAATGCATTGTAGAAAATGGAGGCTTGGTAGAAGTTACAAAAATTTTATAATTTTAATTGTTTTTATGTTTTGTGTTTATAAGCATAAGGTTGTATTATTACAATTCAATTATTTTCCATGGCCAACTTTGAATTTTTGAAAATAAAGACGTACCTTGGCTGCATTTTTAATTTTTCTACAAAATCGTTATTACTTGAAATATTTTGATGAAATTTTGTACATACCCATTTCGAGGGGTGCTCAATCCATTGGCGCACACAGATTTTTTCAAAAAAAAACGCTAATATGGTTTCTTAAAATTTTGCTCATAAAAACGGTCATAGTAGGCTTTGGATTTTATGCGAACCAGGCAATTTTTGTTCAAAATGTGCAGTTCATCGAGCTCTACAATTTAAAAAAAAAATCAGCCAAATCGCACGATTGATACACTTTTTACAGACTGACCCCAAAACAAATGGGTCACACTGTATAGGGAATTCTACCCCAATATCCATTCCTTTCGTTTCGCAGAATTTTAATTCTGATTTCAGCCCACGTCCGAAAAACAAAAATTTACACGGGACCAAAGGGCTAATTAAAACGATAAACCAGCCGGGTCGGACCGGCTTCGTCCGGCCCTGGAAAAAAGCTAATCCCGTAAATACGCCACGTTAAATTTTTAATCCCGACCCAGGGCGGCTAATGAAGTGGCCGAGTCGAGATATATACGTGGGGGAAGACAGGGGGACTGCGGAGATTCCATATACATGCCATACATATGGAATTTTACCTTTTCGGTGAAAAGTTTGGCGACACGGTAATGGCTTTCAAATTTATTTCTACCCGTAACACTCTGTAAAACTCATGTTTAATATTTAGTTACTTACAGGGCGTTCCCGTATATTTTGACCCACCCCTAGAGCCTTTTTTTTCTAGTTACTTAAATGAAAGTTGTAGGGTTTTTTCTGAACCGCTAGGATCTGTTACTAGATAAAACAAATTAATGAGCGTCGCAAATTTATGAAAAAATATAAACTTACTTTTTTTAATTGAACACTCTGTATATTTGTGGATTTTTGAATTGCACGCATTTTTCAGATTCCAACAATATAAATATGTTATATGTTTGCTCTAATCATTCGCATGATATTCCAAATTGCAGATAAATACGATCTTTATATTTAATCAAGGATACCAACATTTCAACTTAGGCAAGAGCATTCCTGTCAATCCATTATTTTTGGGTCAATACACCTTGGTACCCTACAACTTTCATTTAAGTAATTAAAAAAAAAAATAATGGCTCTAGGGGTGGGTCAAAATATACGGGAACACACTGTACATCTTACATCTCACCACCACTCCCTCACTATTCAAAAGTAGTAACATCTCATTATGGGAATTGTCAGTCTTAATTCTACAAATGGCAAGCGTTATAATATAACAGCATTAACTAATGAGGACTTTTCGCGAATTTCTGCATACACATTTATAATAATTTTTAAATTTTTAAATAATGTTTAAATTACACTTGAATATTCCTACCGACAACGACACTATCAAATTGTAACCGTTCTTGGAGAAAATAGTCTGATGGTTGTGATCACGATTGTTTACTCATTATTATTATTTACTACTAGCGAATCGAGAATCTGAAACAGGTAAGTAGAATGCTTATTACAGATTTCTTCAACGCAAGGGCATTCCTGACACCACCTAATAGATGGCTCTGGTGTTCCACTAGTTTTGAGCTAGGACCCATATACCGACTCTTGCGACTCTTTGTCTATGGTGGCATTATCGAAAAGCTCCACTAAACAGTGATAGGTAATGCTGGACCACAGAAAATCGCTTGCCGTTTTTCTGTGGCTGGACCAACACCTGTGCATAGCGCTGTTTCAAGCGATCGCCACTGGCGCCACACGACGAAACAAATTTACACGGTGGTCTAATGTTAAAACACCATTGTTGCAGAATCTTTTATAAAATAAAAACATGCAAATGTGTCTGTTACAACGAATTTAATATCCAAAATAAAATAAAATATTTGTTTGTTATGTCCCTCTAATTTGACAGTTCAGATGGCATATTTCCATACCTACCCTTTTGGTTTGAAATTAAGTCCATGGCTAGTTGTAGTGTAAGTAAGCATAAAACGCATTACATTTTTCAGTTTCTTCTTTATATGGAGGACTATTGGTTCGCTTTTTGGAGCTACAAACAAAATTTTCTATTTTCATTCTTGCATACGTTACAAAATACTCTTCCAAAATAATATCTAGAATTTTCGCTTCTTCAGCTGGTTGATCAGATCATCCCATAAGTCCAAAATAGTGTTTATTCTTCTGCAATTCACCTAATGGTCTGTGCAGTGTGCATACCATTTTCTTTCTACCTATAAAAGCTGTGTTAATAGGATAAAACGGCTAAATACTGGACGCAAAGACAATTCTTTACCTTAAAAAGAAGACAAATCGTAATAAAGCTGGATATTTCAAATTTGGGACATTTTAAACGTCAGTAACTGACATATCAATAACCACAGAATATACCCCTATAACCTATAATAAGCCGTAATTTTTTTCGTCGAGTGTCGCCACCACAGTCCGTAAACAACAATGAAATATGACGTCATGCTCGGGTCTTCAATATATAGTGTCGGTCCAGAGTAATGCCAAAGTTTACAGAATAAATAATTCTGTAAACTTTGGTAATGCCGTTGACTGATATATTATTAAAGGCTGCTCACGGCTGTCACGTCTGACACATTTTTGGCTCACCTTGCGCTTTCCGGAGATAAAATACAATGCAGAATACATTGTTAGCCATCAGAGCCATCTGTTTTCCAGGACATAAAGCTATATCCGTGAGAAGTCTTTATAAATACGTCAGTCAACGGGTAGTTAATGCATTATTAATTGTTTTGGTGTGTTTTGTTGTTGCTTAGTTAGGTATATGTTTTATTTGCTATAGACCGTCAGATAGTGACAGATTTAGGTCCCCCATTTTAGCATACAAAGCCTCGAAGAGAGTTGAAAGAACATCGATGCTGAGTAGAATGAAGGGAAATTTACGAGTGGCCCTTGGGGATAACATATGGAAAATTCGATTTTCGAATATAATATGTTAATTTATTATAATGTATAATAAATGTTTTTTTATATTTTTTATATAATATGTTTTTTATAATGTTTTTTTTATATTTTTAAGTTTATTGATTTCTAAGATTTAACCGTTGACTGACGTATTATAATAAGACGTCTTACGGCTACAGTTTCATGACCTGGAAAGTAGATGGCGCCCATAGACGTAACTAGGAGGGGGCTAGGGGGGGCTTAGCCCCCCCCAAATTTCTATTAGCCCCCCTTAAAATGTAAAGGATGTGCGAAGATATGCTTCTCGTAAACAGACTATATCTAACATTCTGACAACGCAACGTTACGTAACACGGCGAACACCGCACGCGCCTTTTTAAATTCACCAGTTTCGACGAATCGCGTGCTCTTGCGGAATCTTGCGCCTTGTGCCCCCACAAAATCCGACTGAAATTTAAACGCGCAAGCGAGAGCGAACACACCGTGCCTGCTGCCGAGAGAAAGAGAGACAAGACGGGCGTCGGAGAATGTACTTTTGCTGTGCCAGACTCCAGACTTTTATTTTGTTATTCATCCAGTGTATTGTTGTTTCGTTATAATATGTACTATGTAAATAATCTTGCATCACAAAATAGCAGACATTCCCAACATTTTTCTCTGGTTTCTACTCGGAAACCTCTACTGTTTAGGTATAATGTTTTTTCTTAAATGAATTAAAGATTATTCAAAATTACCAGTAGATAGACCTATACATTATTTCTTGAAGCCTTAAAATTAGCGTTTTTGGGTGTGGCACCTCAAGGGTGGTACAGGGTGATCCAATAAGTAACGTATTTAGAAGGGCGGGACCGAACCCATTTCGGAATTTGAAAATATTCACTCCAGCTTGTAAATTTGAAGATATTGGGATTTCCCAAGACTAATTTTATTTAATCTTTCTTCAAATTTTTAAAAAATTTCGCCTGTGGCGCATTTTTTAGAATTATTTTAAATGTCCTTGTTTAAAAAAAAGACACAAAAATTGTCCCTCCACCACTCCAAATTAATTCCTATATACGTCACAGAAGTGATCCAAACTCGTAGCCCCGGCCTACCATCTTAGACATGTAAAAAATATACTTTTGTAAAGTAGCGTACCGACTTTCAAAAATTTCTTCTTAATGGATTAATAAAAAATAAAAATAAATAAAATAAAATGGAATAAGTCCTTGTCGGGCGAGCCCCGCATTTTCATGCGGCACCCGGCCCCACAAAATCTTGAGCCGGTCCTGATCAGCCCCCCCTCAAAATACGACCTAGTTACGTCTATGAGCTGGCGCCTATGGTCAACAATGTATTTTGCATTGTATTAATTTTGTCTCCGGGAAGCGCATGATGAGCCAGAGAACTGTCAAACATGACAGCCGTGAGCAGTCTTTATTAATACGTCAGTCAACGATTTAATACAAAAGTTGCAATCTATATCATTTTCACCAAGATTCTAGTACCTAAGATAGCTCTGGCAACGACGGGCAACGCTGTCCCTTATTCTTTTTAATGCAATTATTGAACACACCTCGACTAATTCGTAACGTCGAAACCAATGTAAACGACCTCACCACTTAAAATATCGCCACCCCCGACGCACTCGTCATGCGGCCCACGGCCCATCAAACACAGTCATTTCGTCGGTTTTTCCACGCGGGGAGACAAACGCTCGTTTTTAAAAGCTTTTATTTAACTTGCAATGTATGTATGTATGTATGTATGTATGTAATTTGTTCGGGTGGAATCTTGCAACTCAATTTTGAAGCAGATATCTTCAACCGATCGAGCTGAAATTTTGTACACACGTTTAATTTGGATGACAATGCATGATTATATGTGTGACGTCATTCTAAATCCAACATGGCGGATCACCCAAGATGGCGGACTAGTTAAATTTCAACCGATCGAGCTGAAATTTTGTACACACGTTTAATTTGGATGACAATGCATGATTATATGTGTGACGTCATTCTAAATCCAACATGGCGGAACACTCAAGATGGCGGACTAGTTAAATTTCAACCGATCGAGCTGAAATTTTGTACACACGTTTAATTTGGATGACAATGCATGATTATATGTGTGACGTCATTCTAAATCCAACATGGCGGAACACCCAAGATGGTCATTAGAAGGTCTCCTCATTGAAGAGCTAGACTGTTCTAAACTAACCGGCAAACGACCTTGCAACAATGATGCGTTAACTGAGATGAATAGACTCAGACACCTGGCCAAACTAAAAATTACAAAATAAATTAAAAGTAAAAAAATATTTTTAAAAAAAGCTTTTATTTAAATGCGCTAAAAAGAATAAAATAATCTTTTCTTTTAAAACTTTTACTATCAACTTATAACGTCATTCCACAATTTATATGATATAAAAGCTTGTCGCGAGATTTAAGTTTTCAAACTAAGTAAATACCACTACTTAAATCTCGCGACAAGCTTTTATATCATATAAATTGTGGAATGACGTTATAAGTTGATAGTAAAAGTTTTAAAAGAAAAGATTATTTTATTCTTTTTAGCGCATTTAAATAAAAGCTTTTTTTAAAAATATTTTTTTACTTTTAATTTATTATATCTAGTGGCAGATCCGCTAATTTCCCCGTTCGGAGACCGGCGAGGGTGTAAGCTCGCCCCGGAGGGGGTAAATCGCCGATTCGGATCGATACCGGGCGGGGTGGCTGCCGCCTTTTCGGCATGGAGATGTCTTATATTTTACGTGGGGCGGTGGGCAGCAAATGTAGCGAATTTTGACGGTAATACATTTTTAAACCGGTTCGAGACCTATTTGTGACGCTCGGTAAAGCACGCGACGCTCTCCGATGTTTACATATCACCGACAACGCCTCTACTGGGCTTACATTTACTCGTGTTGAAGTTAGCAACAGATTATTAATTACAGCGTTGATTCGTTGATTGATTCCTTCCTCCATCGACGATTACAGGCATAATATTAGAATAAAAGCAGCGGCCAGACAGCGTCCAGAGATAAAAGTTAGCTGCATTTTAGTCGGCTCTTCAGCGGTGTTGCCAGAGCTGGTACAAATGTACCGGAGATCATATACTATATAGGTAGAGTGCTGGACGATGGTTTTTAAACATAGGATGCGCGAAAAATCTTTGACGAATTTAAAATCATAAAATAGTAATAAATAGGCCCAGTGGACACCCGCATTTGCAATTTGAGGTAGTGTTTTGTGAAACTTGACACTCTTTGACAGCCATTTGACAGCGACAAACTAAGTATAACCTACCGTTGTTTGCATCATAGACGCTTTGTGGCATAATTTTTTCGATTTTCAGCTAATTATTAATAGTTTCTTCGCGTTTTAGTTGTTTGAGTGTTTTATCTAATTAATTGATCATCTCGAATATGTTCTGTTCATTATACACCAGTGTTTAAAAACGAAACGAGTCAAAACGCAGCTAATTGAAAATGCGGTACCAACTCTTTAAACCATCATTTAAGTAAGTACATGCAGAAAAACAACCACTGTTTTGAATTGCGCGGTCTGAAGGTCTAATGCGCATGTTCCATAGGCCCATGCGCAAATCCACAATTTGCCATAAAAGGGACTTGTTCAGCACTACCTATATATCGATCTCTATGGTAATCATAGAGGTTTGAAAACTTTACACTAAGCATGCCACTGTCATTTTAGCTCTAAAATTATGAAGATTATAAAATATGGCATAAAAGAATTATTATTACCCATTTAAAATTATTCCAGCATCAAAACTAGGCCTGAGACAAAATATCGATAAAATCGAAAGTATCGATACTATCGATTTTATCGATACTCGATATTCAATTTCGTTAAATCGAAATATCGATATTATCGATATTTTCGATCTTTTCGATTTTATCGATCTTTTCGATTTTATCGATCTTTTCGATTTTATCGATCTTTTCGATTTTATCGATCTTTTCGATTTTATCGATCTTTTCGATTTTATCGATCTTTTCGATTTTATCGATATTTTCGATTTTAACGATCTTTTCGATTTTATCGATTTTATCGATATTTCGATCTTTTCGATTTTATCGATATTTTTGATTTTACCGATCTTTTCAATATCTATCTTTTGAAATTGTTTGCAAAAATAAAGGAAATTGCTGCACCCATTGCGTCCAGACCGCGTCCGCAGCAAGCCGATCGGCCTTTTTTTGTCTAGCTTCTTAAATAAAATTGATTATATCGATTTTATCAATAAGATCCATTATATCGATAAGATCGATTTTATCGATAAGATCGATTTTATCAACATGATCGATAAGATCGATAAGATCGAATGTATCGTTAAGATCTATTTTATCGATAAGATCGATTATATCGATAAGATCGATTTTATCGATATTTTTTCAGTATCGATTTCCGATACTGAAATTCGGAGATCGAACAGCCCTAATCAAAACTGTTATTATTATAGAAAACTGCAAAAAATCACGTTGCAGCAATTTACGCAAACCAGTGAAGTCTTCTTTCAATGGTGAACAAATGATTGGAATTGGACAGATGTAAATTAAAACCAGAGCGGAGGCTATATAAAATAGCTTTCCCATATATTTTCTAAATTAAAGAAGAGCTCTTATAAATCATTGAAATTGTGTGGTGATGCTAAATGCAATTTTTATGTATTCTGCAAGAACTTGCCAAAGCTACTTGCCAAATTATGAAATACAACTTGTGATTACCTAGTTTGTTTTAGCATTTATTTTATTTTTAGCATTATATTCTGTTACGGGCACATGCAAAAAAATCATGGTTTAAAATAATAGGTAGGTAAATGGTTGTTTAATGTTTAATTTGAAATGTTTTTTAACCGATATTTTAGACTTTTAGTAAAAGCGCTGGTATTAACTTTACTCTGTAAAACTTGAATACCAGAGAAATGGAGTAGGGAGAATTCGCTACAAGCTGCGCGAACTGTCTAATAAAAGTGGCGGCCATATTAAACCAACTTCACCCATGGGCGTATCATTGTCAACAGACTTGGCACTGCAGACTGCTTTAGAGGTCTTCGTCCTCGTTCGCCACGATGCACAGTAAAGGCATCAGCAGCAAAATGTTTTGAACGAACAAATTTATTTGGACTCAAAGTCCAATCAATCCCCAAGTTAAGAATTTTTAACCACATATTCAAGATGTTATCATTATACAGATGCGCGCCTATGGTGCCCAAAATTTCGGCGATTGTTTTTACTAAACTTACCGAAAAAATTATACTCCCGGAGGTCTCCTAGACTTATAATTTTTACAGCTTGGTACTGCACACGACATTTTCCAAAAACACTGGCCATTTTTCTGCTGAAAATACAACAACTACCGCTGAGAACAAACTGCAAACGTCAAAGTGAGGACAATATGGCGGCGCGTTCTCCCTACTCCATTACTCTGTTGAATACCAGACTACCTTTATAACCTAAAATATAATAATATGCTCTTGATGTACGTTGCCACAGAAGTATTCCAAACATTTTCCCCCAAAGGATAGAAGATATATTTCTTATTCGTAACTTACATTTAAGTTACGAGTAAGACTATAGCCGCGTTCATTTTGCCCCTACACTGAGAACTTTAGCTCAGTTGTTAGCCGAGCCACTCAGTTTATTTTTTCCTGTCGAAGGCTCATCTTGTGAAAGGGTCATTTTCCCCACCACCAAACTGAGCCAATATGCTCGATAGTGAGTGTTCTCGCGAGGATGTGCTTGAAAGGTGAAGGGGGAGGTAAAAATCTCACATTAGCTCACATTCTCATTTGTAAAAGGAACTGCCACCAAGAGGCAAAAGGAATGCGGTTTATACCTCCGAGCCTCAGAGCCATTGAAATCTGATGATGACAAAGGAACTACCCTTAGTCATGTGTCAAGGCTCTATGAAAGGCTACGTGTGTTAAACAGAATATAGTTGTACATATCGGTCAGGGACAAGATGTTTTGTTCTATTTTGTGGTGAGAAGTGGCAAGTGATAAACATTAGATAATTTTTGTGGTGGCAGAATAATTTTTATAAGCAACAAAATGTAGTATGGGACGCACGTTTTAGAAAGAAAAAATACCTACGACACAAACAACGAAACTACCGCGGAAATTATCGTACTACCCCCCGACATAACACCAACTATAAACCCACGCCAATCGTTGGAACTAATCAACCCCTCATATACACTCGTCGCACCTTCCCCGCAGGTTATTCTAATACCCCTGTCTAAAAAGGTAAACGAGTTCGCGTGTCTCCGGCAATCACGTAAGAAATGAAAGGGCACTTAACTAATTTGTCGGTCTGCTTGTCCCAAGGATACAGGCGATTCCCCCAAGGGTTGCAGGAAAAGGGCGGTCTACCACCCTGGGGAAGGGTTTTCGGTTTGGTGGACTTGTTAAGGGAATGGGGGGAGTTTAAACTTCCCTATCAAACATTAACATTACAAAAAACATAAGTAGGTACCTATTTACGGCCCTAAGTAGGTACCTACTTATATTATATTGAAATATTGGAATTTACTATTAATGGGTTTACAAAAATTGATGTGGGCGTAGTATTGGCAGCGGTTGTTAGATCTCACCAGCAACCACTGTTCGCTAGTACCCAGTTCTATCGTTTTATTTAAAATTCAGGCACTGAGTAATTAAGGATATTCCCTCAGGCAAATAATAAACATAGACTAACCTAAAAGCTGGTATTGTAATCAGCCAACATAAAAAATCCTACTCAAAACAAAAACAACAAATTTGACACAGCCTGCATCATATCATAATCAGAGGTTACGTTTCCTATACCACAAACAATGACGTCAAAACCTATAGACGTATGCCCGATTATAAAATGCCCTTTATTTTGACTCCAAGATTAAATATATCCATACTACTCTAAAAACATGCTACAAACAAAGACAGAAGTCAACCATCAACCAACTATACACCCCGTGATTCCCCGTTATAGTTCCTCCAGAATCACACTTAGATATCGCATGTTTTTTCTTGTTTGGGGGCGCCGGAAGCATCGGAACCTCACCTGAGCAATTTCTGACAATCTCGCGATATTTTCGGAATAATTTAATGGAGCGCTTAGATTGTGATTAGTTCTGGGCGTGGGCGCAAAGCGTTTATCAAAACAAACCTGTCTATAGGTTTTGATGTCATTGGCCACAAATCGAACACTATTTATTCTTCCCATCGTCCTTAAAACTACAGTAATTCGCTAATTACAACCTTAACTATATGTCTTTTGTCAAATAACCCTCAAAAAACAAGAATAACGCAAAAGTAAATACTCGAAACACATCAACGCAAACCGGCGAAATCTCAACGAACTCTGGATCAGCTGTTGGGTCATAATAAAGCAAATGCGCATCGATCACAAAGAGCTCGTGCAACGTTGCCACGTTAGCCAGACTAAGCAATTTATTAAGGATATTATTCATAGACCAAGTAGGATCGGTAAATTCACAAAATCAGTAAAATCTATTGCCTAATGATAACTGTCCAAATTTTTACTATATTACTGTAGATATCAACTAATTGTTTCAAATTGATGTTTTTAACGTTGGTTATAAATTTATTTCGTAAGTACAAGATCCATCTATGAAGAAGTTTGGCAATGGTGCAATCATTGCATTGTTTTGTTTTAGATTTCTGTTACTAACTCAGACAAATAATGTCACTAAACATTTTTTTTATCTTGGTAGGGTTGCCACCTGTCCTTTTTTGAAAAGGACAGTCCTTTTTTCAAACTTGCGACTTTTTTGGCCCTAAAATGTCCTTTTTAATAACCTTAGGGGTGACGGGGTCGGTATAGTTAGAGTTCGGAAAGCGGCATATGCTCTACTAGCTCCTGATGGTGACCTGACTCCTCGATTATCTTTATTATCATCGTTGTCGACTTTACTGGATTACTGGTGCCACTGGTGCCCAAGTACATTTTACTATATTGATATTTTCAAAGATCTATCCAACCTAGATATTCTGAGAATTTGTTTGACAAGGGAAATGAAAATGTAACCCAATTTTCGCCCACTTTAGTGATTTAATTACTTCGAATTTTGACAAAATTTAAACTTTTTAATGTTTTGTTATAATTTAATTTGTAAGAAAATTTCTAGAACTGTTAAACTGTTAAAACATTCTAACACTAAGTACTTCCAATATTTTTGCCTGGAATAATCACAAGTTTTTTAAAGGCAATGGCATTTACAATGTTGTTAAGCACACTAAGTTTTATTGACACAATACGTTTACAATTGGAGAGTGAATAATTATTATGGACTAAAAGAAGTCCATTTTTTCATTTTCACCTGTTTTACAATTAAAAAATGATAATATCATTGAGGTATACAAGACATTAATTTTGAAGGCCTCGGAGAATATTATTCATTACTCTTCGGAAGGTGCTGGGTGCATTTTTGAGACCAAATGGCATGCTTTTCAATTGATAGTGACCTTATGCCGTTTTGGGTATATCTTCTGGTGACATTACTTCGAATTTTGACAAAATTTAAACTTTGTAAGAAAATTTCTAGAAGAATTTTTGGCAATGTCCTTTTTTCACTTTGCAAAAAGGTGGCAACCCTATATCTTGGCAGGATCTGTATTGTATTGAATTATTAGTCTATGTTTATTATTTGCCCGAAGATATTCCTTTATTGGATTTTCCTTTCCCCAATGATAGGTTAACAATTTACTGACAAATCTCAGTAGATAATTTCAATTTGCTAATGGGAATAGGAAACTGATTTTGTTTAGCACAAAGATTGTGTCGTGTTCTTGTTGTGGTGGTGCCGAATTAAAAAGGAAACTTATTTCGGTAAGTGCGACCGCTATTTAGAAAATGAGAAACTATACGCCTCAGCGTTTGCTCTTTTCTAGTCACCCCAAACAAAAAAAGCATTTTTGTGTCTCGGGGGTCGGCTTTCTGTCAATGTAGTGATACTGAAATACCATCGGTAAAGGGCTTAAGATCCAACACGTATTGTTGAGTGCAAAACCAGTGGCGTAGCAGGTCACCTTCCAATCGGTCTATAGTGCATGTCTGACAGACTCTGGAGGAAAAACAAACCCATTTTTGACAAATCATAAGTAGCAATCTTCTCCTATTTGTTTAATTTTTCGATAATTCTCTTAAGTTTGACTAATTTCATAGAAATGCTCACAAAATGATACTCAAAAGGTTTTTTTCACTGATTTCCTCCAATGGAAGAAACTGTTACACTCCAAACCATTAACAGTATATTACATAGTGAGAGTTGTAAACAGCTTATTACGTATGAGTGGAAAAGTTGCGCACGAGCCGCGCAGCGGCGAGTGCTGTAATTCCACGAGTATGTAATAAGCTTACAACCGTTTTATATTATAATTTTTCTTCGACGAAACAAAAACTATTATAATAGATAAACTATACTTCTGATTATCTGACAGGCAACAATTAGTATGTTGGTTAGTTGCTATGGTGATGCGGATGCCGCGCTAACGAGGTTTTAATTAAGAACAGATACATAATTTTTTACATGCCAGTCATTAACCTGTCAGTCATTACGTGTCAGTGTTCGTAACAATTGACTTACTTATAACCTAAACCGTCAATTAATAGGTATGTTACTAGCATAGGAGTAAAAAAAACTAATTAAACACTACAAAATATTACTCCAATTCCCCAAACCTAATCCAACAAAAAAGGGTTTGTTTGCCTCCAGCAGGGACTCTTTAAAGTAAGGGGACCCAGCATTATACTTTCCAAAGTGAGGCCTATTCTTTCCTCATTCTAATGGTATCAGTGATGCCAAGTATGCCATTTTATTGGAGAATCTATGAATATAACAGGTACTTTGATTGTTAGTAAAAATACAAGTGCAGAATATGGCAACTGTCAAATGAAACAAATTTATTTTATAGTTGAAATTAATTTCCCATTATTTCCACGAATTTAAGTACCTAATAAGTATGGTAGGTAAGTCAGTGCCGATTTTGCATATTTAAGAATTTGTCGCTATTGCACCTTGTTAACAGGTTCCTCAAACCATTTGTAATATGTACCTACTTGAACTTTCTTCCCATGTTGAATGTATCTACCTAAAGAACTTTCACAGATTTCGGGATGGATTAATAAGATTAGGTCTAGTAGTTCTAATCATGTAATTTTTCTCGGTGTTAATTATAAAATGTTTCTAATTTTATTCATCTCCCAAGGTACCTCACAAACTTAAAATAAACTTGTACTCGTAGATAAAAACTCTTTAAAAAATGACCTGGCTGAAGCTACCTGCTTAATAATTTAAAATTTACGAAATACGATTTTTGTTTTGAACTACCTACTTATACGTAATGCCCACGTAATGGGAATTGTAGGATTACTAAAGGTGATACAAGAAAAATCTGGTTGCAATTATTGGGACTACTACAGGCGGCCGCATTACCTTTAATTAACACATCTGAGTATCTGGATGTTAGAAAACTTAAAAATTGTGAATTATGATGGGAAATATTTAGCCTCCTTTAGAATCTATGGCACTGGCATGTCACTTAAAACCTGATGGCAGTTGGCCTCCAGGGTCTGTGAGACGCGTTTGTTTGTTGTTTGTCAGTCCGCGTGTGTTCAGTCAAAAGCATTTGTTTCGGTTGCAGATTGCAGAGTTCCATGGCCATCTAGATGCACCGCGTGAACGGTGAACGGCGGCGGCAGCGGCAGCTTCGCCGCAAGCCGGCGAAGAGATGCGATGCGTCCAGTTGCCATGGCAACGTCGTTTAATCGGTCCTGGGCGGCCGGGCCAGTTCCACCCTCGCCGCTCCCCCACGGTAGATGATTGTTAGGGTAGAATGGCGGGAAATTACTGGAAATCGTTCGAGCAAAAAAATATTAAAAACTTAAGACACTTTTCTTCGTTCAATTTCAAAACATAACTGTCGTAACAAGTTAGAGTCGACAAGATTATTGGAAGTATGGAAGAGTTATTAAACTGAAATAGATGGAGCTAAATATAGTAGTGACGTGTAGAATAAAAAACTCCATAGGAAGGAGTCGGCGCCTTGCGAGCAATGAAAATACGTGCTACGGAAACTGGCTTCAAGTATGACTCATTATTTTGACTTCGGACACGGTGATTTGTGGTGGTTCAACTGACCTCATAAAAAATATGGACTGCTGTTCAAATACTCATGTCCGGCAAAAGGGCTGCCATATTGTGTTGACAGTAGATTTGAAGCCAGTAAGAAAGCTGCGTTCTTGGTGGTTTATTTGAAATGAAGTGAAAAAGAGGAACAAGAATGCCTACCTTTATACCTAAACAGTAAACCTTTGGCGGACGGACAAAAATTGGCGAAGGGCCAAGCTCCAATGGAGGAACAAAATTTTTATACGTGGTCCGTTGGTGCTTCATACTTCTTCGTATTGTATTATTTGTCACGTTTTACACGTTATAAGTCGTGTTTGATAGTTTATTTTAATGCTTATAAACATCACTAATGATAATTATTACTTGTTGGACATTATTTTAGGTGCTACACATCAAGGTTATTTAGGGTGTCATAAAATTGACGAGTCCACTGAAAATTTGGCCTTGAAAAAAGAAACGAAAGTTCCCCCAAAGTTATATTTTCGGTTATTCCAATATCAATCTTACTTTTTCCCTGTCATCGATTTACTATGATAATTTTATAAAAATATGTACGTGGTCGTTGTGCCGCTATATTTTCAACAAAACATTGATGATTTTTTGTGGTAACAATCGGCTTTAGAACATCGAAACTACTCTCCAAAACTGAGGACACCCGATTGGATCCCGATCAGAAAACCGATCTACTGCTGATCGTAGAAAATTCCACAGTTAGGTTAGTTGGTATATAGTAGGTATCTCTTCTTCATATTTTTATGGTACCACAAAACGGCAAATAGTCACACTAAATAGTCACACTAAATATTACCACAGCATTTAAAACAACCAGCAGTATCACTCCCCATGGCGGGAAAATTCTGCGCACCTGTTCGCGCAGCCGCCATTTGGGAATAGATTCTGTCAAATGGATGCAGTGTCGGGGCGATTGGGCAGTTCTTTTTTGGCTGTACGAGACATATTACAGTGCCGTGGAGTGTGCTTTTTTGTAAATTGTGCTTTGTGTTAAATAAAGAATCCCAGGAAGGAGTCAAAGCTGCTTGTGCTTACCATACACACTATATACTTTACTAATACTACTCTGTATTTCTGAATTGATTTTCCCGACTACACCTCTGACTTCTATTCCCCTAATATGGCTCAAGGTAATTGAATTTGCGGTTGATTTCTCAAGAGTAAGTTATACTGCTGGTTGTTTTATATGCTCGCTGGTTCTAGGTATACCTTTTTTTTTCAAGGCTAAATTCTCAGTGGGCTCCGGCTCGTCTATTTGTAAATAAACTGTAAACTGTACACGTCTGTGACGTAGACCTTACATATTCTTGGAAGATCCCGATGAGTAAAAGTTCCAAATTTCAAAACAGGCCAATTATCAAGTAATTTACCCTCAGTTTTCACATACATGTTTCAACGAGCCTCTCCCCAGACCCCAACAACATATTTCTACAAAACAAATCCATAAACCCCCACCGCAAATATTGCACCCCTGTTTACATTGGCGGCGTACACATTGCATACAATCCCCGATGGCACCAAAGCACTCCTATTCATCAGTCCCACGATATCGCTGCACTGGAGTACGACGCCCGGATCCCGCTGGGGGGGCGGGTGGGGCCCTAAAAAGGGGGCCCGGGCCGGCTTTCATCCCCGATTAATGCGTGATTTATATCGGGGGTGGCCCCCGTGCCCCCTCGGCCTACCCTCGGGATCATTACGCCGTGTACGACGGTTTAACCCTAGCGCAAGAGGTTCGGGTAGCATAGCGGAGAGTGGAGTGTATGCACGGCATACTTAGGTCCCTTTCATTATTTTTTTTTTAATGTAGCGGCCAGTAATTAAGATTATTTGGGCCGGGAAATGCCTTAAAAAGTAGATACCTAATCAAATTCCCGTTAGGACCGTGACGTCACAGCCCCAGTGACAGTGATTGGCTGAAATAATGAGGAGTTGCCGTGTTTCTACAAACTGCTTTGCGATAATATCGATTTACGAAGAGTCAGCAAAATCCTATATAATAGACGAATCAGAGAGGTGACATTTGTAGATATTACTATTAGAGATGTAATATCAAATATCAATATCGCTTGAATGAAATACACCCAGCTTCTCTGAGTCTGACTCAGTTTTCTGAGTCGGCTGAGGACGCCCGCTGTCACTATTTTCTGTTTTGTGGTAGCATAGAAATATGAAGAAGAGATATTACCACCTAATCTATTTAATTGTCTGCGATCAGCCGATTGTTATTACGAGAGGCTAAAACCCACTTTGTATTCCACGTTTTCATTGGTCGACTCAAGGTTACATGAATTTGAACATTGTACCGTTGACTGATTCACCCAACGATTGTACGCTTGTGAGGTTGTTTAGAATCACATTGCAATAGTTCCTTCCAGCATAAAGCATAATAATGGCTTAGTTAATCACTTATCTGAAGAACATATGCTAAATATACCGTATGCACCGCCCGATCTTCTTGAAATTATGGCTACCCCCCCCCCCCCCCCCATTCGAGGTCCCTGAACACAAATCTGACCTCTATAATCGAGATGAATTTAGCTCAAACTGCAAAACAGCGGCCGGGCCGGACGTAAACACGGCACAAACCTTTCAAAATTTCGGTTTTTCCGCAGCTATTCGCGATGTTTCAATGTTGCAAAAGGTACAAATAGGGTGGTGATCAGTTTGAGCTGCATACAGAAACATTTCATCCGGATTTGACGTTATTTCTTAATTCATTTGCATAATTTATAATTTGTGTCACAACGGGCTGTTGAATACAAGACGAGAGCCTTGACTGTCAGTCAAGGACACATAATATTCTGTGTCAAGGATGAGAGGCAATATTCATGTAACCTTGAGTCGACCAATGAAAACGTGGAATACAAAGTGGGTTTTAGCCTCTCGTTTGTTATTGTTACTAGTAGGGTTACAGGAACTCTAGTTACTACAAAACATTAGTTAGCATTTTGTTGTGAATCAAAGAAACGGAGTCTCTGTTGTGAATATAGCCGCACAAAGACTCAACACACACACATTTTTCTAAAATTATCACAGTAAATTGTTGACAGGGAAAAACGTAAGACTGATGCGAGAATACTAGACAGACTCTAGTATTCTTGGGACTGATGGGAGTTTTATGAAATTGCTGACAATATATAGTTATATTCAATGCAAACGTAAATATATTATTTTGACTAGATTGATAAAGAAGGATAGCGCTAGGGCCACCGAACTATAAAAAGTTCGGTGGCTAGGGCGGACTTTTGTTGTTTTTTTAACAGTATTTGTGACTGTTGTTCTCTAAGAAAAATTAAAAAAAAAAACAGAAATGGCATTTAAGTATAAGTTTTGCGTCTCTTTAGTTTAGTTTTAAAAATATGACCTTTCCCCACAAACTGTCCTGCTCTGTTCTCCATATTATCTACCTTTCTGAACGCGCGTTTTCGTGCTCCTTAACATTTTTATCCCGTTCTTTTATTTCCCCCTAAACTCTCACCCCCCATTTCGCCATATTTACACAGAGGCCCCCGCGGCAAAAAACACCAGTTATTACGGGCCCGACATCCCCATTCTTATATCCCCTTATAAAGACCCCAAAACGCCCTTCATCCCCCACGCGAAAATGCAACTCATTTACGCCCGAGGACCCTGGAAAATCCCTCCGCCGCGCCGCGGCCGAAATAGGAACTAATTGAGCGAAAAAACGCCATTAGCGTTTATAATTTTGTCTCCGGGCACAGAATAGCCACTTCTGTGCTCCGGGTAAAAAAGTCCCCGGTAACAAAACACTCCAAACGCCTACTAATTAATCACTGGGGATTTGCGGGCGGACAATAAATAATTTTTAATTGGGCAAGGCGAATTGATGGACAACGCTCCGGTGTCGCTTTATTATGCCATAAACAGCAGCGGCGATTCTGTTATTGTTTGAGGTTCATGGTTGGAGAAATAAACAAACAAAAGAAAACATTCGAAAGTCTAGGTGTAGTAGGCGTCGACCAAAATGCAGCAGTCTTTTGTCTATGGCGATTTTGAAGAAAATTGTAACAAGCTTTGAAAAATCCATATATTCACGCATAAAAAGATTTCAAAAATTAATTGTATTAATACCTATACATATTCGGTAAATAACTTTTAAAAGTCTAGATCTTTTCCCCAAAAACTTTATTATCTATTATTTGAAATATAAAATATTGCTTGTCCTGCATCTGGTTCTTGTTTCGGGCAACCAGTTATACAGTCTGTTGTATTGTGGGTGGCTTTCAGAGGCCTTTCTACTAAAGTCCATTCTATCATACGTGTCGGGTAATATGGGCATATTATTAGCGTCCAGAGATATACTTCTAGACTTTGATATTATTTTAGAAAACAACTCGTTATTACAATACGTTTTATAACACAAGTTGTTAATAATTATTGAAATAACCATACTTCTTTGAGGTTGAGGAACAAACAAAAAGGCAGTACCTACTGAACTAACTCAAGGAACGAAGTATATCTTATGTCCATTATTTTTAACATCGGGCCATGTGACAGCTGTCGCTGTCACTATTGGAGGTTATAAAATTGCAACAGCATTTTTCCAAATGTTTTTGAATAATATATAGGTAATTTTTTATACACTTTTGGGGCAGTGCATTAAATACCTTTCAAAACTTACTTGAAAATGTCGGATACCAGGAGTAAATACGGACCACTCATAGGATCAATCGATGAGGGTACTTCTAGTACACGATTTTTGGTAAATAAACATTTATTTTTTAGTTCAAGGATAACCAATTTAATAATTTTCTGCCAGGTCTTTGCATCTAAAACAGCAGAAGTCCTAACGTATCACCAAAAAGAAGTGCCGCACATCGTACCTCAAGAAGGATGGTTCGAACAAGATCCTATGATTATTTTACAGGCAGTCGTAGAAACGATAGACGTTACTTGCGACAATTTAAAAAAGTTAAACATAAATTATGAAGATATTGTTGCTTGTGGTATAACGAATCAAAGGGAAACTACTGTACTGTGGGACCCAGTCACAGGCAAACCTCTGTATAATGCGTTGGGTAAGGTTTTAAATATTTTGAGCAACATTTACGTAATGTTTATTTTACTTACAATTATATAGATTTTGTACAAATATTCATAGGAAAAGTCGTTTATTATTATTTTCGCATTTGCTGCTCTAATAAATGTCTCATCCAATGATTACTTTCTTTGCATTGTTTCTCATAATAGTATGGATGGATATGAGAACTTCTAGCACAGTAGATAAAATTCTGGAAAACGGAAAAAAACCGCAGAATTTTTTGCAAAGTACTTGCGGACTGCCAGTCAGTACGTATTTTAGCGCCCTTAAAATAAGATGGATCATGGACAATGTAGATGGTGTTAGAGAAAAAATGGACGAAGGACGGTGTCTTTTCGGAAATATCGATACTTGGTTAGTTTGGGTAAGGGAATGCATGACGTGTGTAGCTAGTTTTTTTTTGTTGGTAAGAGGGTAGAAATTAATCAATAGTAAAAAAAATCGCCACAACAAAACTTTCAAAAAAAAATTTCTAAACATTTGATTGGTTATAAAATGAAAGTATAAAACTTCCAACTGAATAGGTAACTTTCAGAATTTAACTGGTGGTCTGAAAGGTGGACTTCATATAACAGATGTTACAAACGCTTCTAGAACGATGCTTATGAATATAGAAACGTTAAAATGGGACCAAAATTTGTGCAACGTTTTCGACATTCCGATGAGCATACTTCCGGAAATAAGGAGTTCTTCGGAAATTTACGGATATATTACCGAAAATATGACAAAATTGAGTGGAGTTCCTATATCGGGGGTAAGAAGAAACATCTGTCTGCATTTTTATCCTTAAAATACCTAATACTTTTGTTGAAAATTTGTTTTTTTTTTTATCAAAATTTCTCATATCTGGACATTTTTTTCTTATAAGATTTTAGGCGACCAACAATCTGCCTTGGTGGGACAACTTTGTTTTAACATTGGTCAAGCAAAAAGTACCTACGGTACAGGGTGTTTCATTTTATATAATACAGGCCGAAGTGTAAGTAAAAATAATATACTTGACAATGTTTCGTTCTTAGTAAAAATTTATTACAATCAGTTTTCCTTTAAGTTATTTTTCTAAAAAGAGGTTTTAACCGCCACTTTAGAAACACCTCTGATGTCATTGATTTGTACACAACACCATACAGGGTGTCCAACTTTAAAACTGTACAAATCCGTAAATTCTTCACTTGGCAGATGCCTTTAAAATTTATATTTTGCTCAACTTTGACACCCTGCAGAATGGAACTTCCTGTATATTTTTTATTCAAATTTGGTATTTAAGGGTTTTGGGGGTTCTTATTAACGCTGTGGGGTCAGATTTTAAATAAAAAAATCGCTAAATGGTTTTCGTTAAAATCGGGGGTATAAAAAAATCGCAGCCGGCCCTGGATTTGCATTTTGAAAATGGCAGGAAGGTCAAAAGAAGCGGTTTTTGAACGCCTTCAAACAAAAAAAAAAGTTTAGGCAATTATCTCCAAAAATGAAGATTTTACGAATTTGTACAGTTTTAAAATTGGATATGGTGACGAGTGGTTTTTAAAACTCAACGATTGTCATTTTCTAGATGGTAAGATCAACTCATGGCCTTCTAACAACAGTCGGGTACAAACTAGGACCTGATAAAAGTCCTATTTACGCTTTAGAAGGGTCAGTCGCCATTGCAGGTTAATTTCTTCAACATTCTTTTTTATATTCTGTACTTTCCTTGACTTTTCTTATAGGAATTTCAATAAAATGGCTGCGGGACAATTTAAAACTATTACAAAATGTCGGTGAATCTTCCGAAATAGCTCAGGGTGCCGAGGAATCTGGGGAAGTTGTCTTTGTACCCGCTTTTTCAGGATTATATGCCCCGTATTGGAGAAAAGACGCAAGAAGGTATAAAAAGATTATAAGATAACAACTGAAAGCTATCATGCTACTTTTTGTTAATGTTGTACTCACAAAACACAAAAAAAAAGCACCAAGTTTTTATCTTGAAACGTGAAATTTTTTGTAGCGTGATTTGTGGGTTGACAGAAGAAACGAAACCGGCCCACCTGATCAAGGCGGCCTTGGAAGGTGTGTGTTACCAGGTTAGGGACGTTCTCGAGGCTATGGCGTTGGATTGCGGTTATCCTCTGTCGAAATTGCTAGTCGATGGTGGTATGACCCAAAACGATTATTTGATGCAAATGCAGGCCGATTATTGCGGAATTCCCGTAGGTGAGAGTTAATAAAATAAAAAGAAATGTCACCATATGACATTCGACAGATATTTTCAGGGGTAATGTAACAAGTGGTGTGTGCCTATTATCGATAATACTTTCGTTAATTAAAGCTGAGAATATAGTCCACGGAAATTATGGTAAAAAATAACGAAACCTAGACAAAATTCATAACCGCATTTTTATAATGCCATCACAAAATATTGGTAATAAATGAATGCCAGAATTGTTTTTTATACAAAATAAATATACGTGTGTGGGCGTTTTTTAGAAAAATACATTTTCTTGTTGTAATAAAGACGGCATAAGTATTAACTGCGAATTTTAAGCTGCATTTATTAGTAAGGTACCTATATAAAGTTGAGATTGATAAATTAAACAGATTACGTTTGCGCAAGTATCCGAATGATGTAAAAATGACATTTTGCGTAATATTTTGTTGGGCAAAAATATTAACTGCGATTTTATTATTTATAATTACCTTAAAAATCAAGTATTAACAGTTTGTTCTGAAATTAAACATATTGTTTCGCCGGAAATCGCATTTTAAAGAAATTTGAAGCTGTCTTTGAGAGCAAAATTATTAACTGGCTGATTTTTGTTAAACTTTGTAAGTGGATACTAAGTCTTGTTAAATTTTTTGAAATTAAACAAAAATTGGTAATGGAAGTATTTTGAAATGACAAATGACAGTTGACCTACATGCGCCGTAAATAAAAAATGTTTAATTTCTCTATATGTGATTTAATATAGTTATATTGTAAAAAGTTAAACAAAAAAAACCAGTTAATATTTTTGCTTTCCTAAAGAAATGACAAGTGACAGTTGACCTATATGCGCCGTAAATAAATGTTTAATTTCGCTATATATGATTCAATATAGTTATATTGTAAAAAGTTAAACAAAAAAAAACAGTTAATATTTTTGCCTAGTCTATACCAATGAGAAGTGACAGCTGACGTACATGCGGCTCAGATAAATGTTTAATTTTGTATAAGTTACATTCTATTTGTAAAAGCGAATATCATCTGCGTAGTTAATATTTTTGCTTTTGCCGAAATAGAAAATTATCCAATTTTTATCCCTCTTTGTCGATCTAAGTTACTTCCATATTATTAAAATGTTTAATTTCTTAATATATGTTAGCAAGGGAAGATTTTTTACCTAGAGTCTAAAAAAATCCAGTTAACATTTTTGCTCGAAATTTCTAACCAAAAATAGGTGTTTTTTGAGGTAACTCAAGGTTCCGTTTTTTCAAAATGTTTAATTTTTGGTTTCAACCAACGTATTTACTTATAACTTTGATATGGTAAAACAAAATGGCAGTTAATATTTTTTTTGTAGGTCAAATTCTATTTTCCCTGGCCTAATACCAAGAAATAGTGATATTATCGATGAAATCGTCACCTGATTGGTTAATATCTCACAAATTATGTCATTTCATTGCTTAGCCTTCTGAGCCCAGCAAGTATTTCACATTTTAATAAGTGATATACAGGGTGATGCAGTTTCTGAAATGCAAACATCACCTGGAAATTTTTATTTTTGAAATAACCGAGTGTACCTTTTATACTCGTTTAACTTATTTTCAGTAAGACCGACAATGCTAGAAACCACCTGCTTGGGCGCAGCGATCGCTGCCGGTAGCGCAAAGGGCGTGGAGGTGTGGAACGTCGAAAATATCGTTCCAACGCCAAACGATGTATTTGTGCCTTCGATTAGTGAAAACGGTAAAAAGTCGTGCAAGTGTTTTTTGCGCCGTTTCTTTATTTTCCTGTTTTAGTTAGAGATATAAAGTATTCGAGGTGGAAAATGGCGATAAAACGAAGCATGGGTTGGGCGGTGGAAGAAACTCAAACAGACAACAACGGTAAGTCGATTATTTTAGACACATATCAGTGTTTGGCGGTCGGCTAACCCAAGTGACTTTATGTTTTTATTTGGCAGATTTGCCACATTTTCCCCATGAACCGGACGACGAGAAAGGTTAAGTTTTGTGAATGTCCAAAGCAACATAGTGTTGGTAGTTTCTTAGTTTCTAGCCTCGTTTTGCCTGATCTCTTTGTGTATGCTATATTTCGACTGTTAATAATTTCACGCATGTATTTTCAGGCGTATTATCATCCAGAATATCATCAATAAAATTTACTATACAAGGTGATTCATTTTTAATGGTCAAGAAATGTTCGAAAAAATATCGCTTACATGTTTTGAGAATATATAACTGCGACTGTGTAAAATTTATACCAGAATGAAACTGAATCACCCTGTGTGGCTCTAGATATAAGAAAATACAGTTTAGCTAAAAACTGATCAAAATTTACTAGAAAAAATCATAAATCACTATATCGCTGCTCACACTACTCATACTAAATCTAAATCCTCATATACAGTGTGTCCATGAAATAGACTTAACATGCAGAAATACTTATTTTTTACGTTAGAAGAAAAGGGAGAAACTATGCTAAAAGCACAAAAATATGAGAAATTTCCAAGTGGTCAGTCTTTGAACACACTGTATTGTTTTTACAGTTTAAATGTATTTCCATAAATTGACTGGGATTTTTTCTATTTTTCTCTAGCCACTGACAAAATTCTATCTTCAATCCCATGTGGTCTCTTCATCATCGGAACTGCACTAGTTATAGTCATAGCTGAGATCTTGAAACCTAAAAATGGTTTGGGTTAAGTCAGTATTATATTTATCATATATTGAAGTTTACTTATATATTTTGCATATTATTTAGGTTCAATCTAGCCGGTTAAGATGACAATGATTTATAAAGATTATTTAACTAGTTACCGGGAGAAGTCGTGGGGGCACCCTGTACCTAGGTATACTTTTGCATTTTGGTATTGTAAACTAAATATTAATTTAGCGCCATAAAGCCTTGTGAAATATGGGTTGCTGTGGGGGGGTGATAGCTGTGATTTTATTTGATTTTAAAAGTACAAAATAAAATTTTTGAAAGTTTACAAAATGTGTCTTATTAATAATCCTTGTAGACACAGGTAAGTATATGAGTATCCATAGATGTATAGAGACAATAGACGGAGTAATGGACATGTTTGGCATAATATACAGCAAAAAATATTTCCGTATTTTTTGTGTCCATCACAGAGTATTGATCGCGTAAGTAAAGGCTTTAAAGTCCCAAATAACTGGCTAGCTTGTTTTTTTTCACTTAATTAAGCAAAAATTAAAATTGAAATACCGTCCAACAAATACAGATTGTATAATATATACAGGGTGAGTTTTTTTCATTGCCCACTATGGGGATCTCGGAAACTAGCAGAGCTAGAACAAAGGTTAAATGGGGAAAGAATTGCAGTTTTGAATGCTCCATCTAATGGCCCTTTTGGATTTTTAAAAAAGTTCATGGCTCACTAGATATTTTGAAAAGAATGATTTTTTGCTATTTCATCAGATCTCTGTAGCTCCGTTATTTCTGATTATACAGAAAAACTGTAGAGACAAAAATTGTAGATAATTTTGGGCTTATTAATATAATATGATCCAATATTGTATGTTGTTTGTGATTTTTGAGGTATGACATAAACTTTTTTAAATGTAAATCATAGTTGGCTGTGGCCTTACAAAATCGGCCATTTTTTGAGCTTTCCAAAGATATAGGGCTCTGGCTAATTTTCTGATTTTTTAAATTTTCACATGGTCAGCCATGGAATATTTTCACAATTACGTTCTATTTTATAATTAGACATACTTCGAACTTTCTAATATTTTGTTTTTAGCTGGTAACAAAATGTAACAAAATAAAACAAAAATAAAAAAACTAAAATTCAAATTATTATTATTTTAAAAGGTCGCCTTTTAAAATAAAAAAGGCGTGTTCAAACAATCCACCATTATTATTTATGCAAATATTGCATCTTTTTAAAACTGAATTTGTCGCCTTTCTTAGAGAGCGCCTGTCAATACTGGCAATTGCTTCTAAAACACCTGCTCTTAATTCAACAATTGCCTCGTACTTTATTTTGTACTGTTCCCCACAAAAAGAAATCCAAAATAGACAAATCGGGGTATCGTGACTGCCAGGAAATAGGTATATTTCTCCCTATCCAACTATTTGGATAGAGCTGATCTAGGTAATTTCTTGCAGGCAAATAATTATGTGGTGCAGCTCCATTATGATAACTTTTGTTTTATTTTGTTACATTTTGTTACCAGCTTAAAATAAAATATTTAAAAGTTTGAAGTATGTCTTATAAAATAGAACGTTATTCCATGGCTGACTATGTGAAAATTTAAAAATATCAGAAAATTAGCCACAGCTATTTTAATTTTTATAATAACTATGCCGAGTTTTATATCTTTGGAAAGCTCAAAAAATGGCCGATTTGATAAGGCCACAGCCAATACTATGATTTACATTTAAAAAAACACAAGTTTATGTCATATCACAAAAAGCACAAACAACATAAAAAATTGGATTAGACTATCTTATTAAGCCCAATATTATCTACAATTTTTGTCTCTACAGTTTTTCTCTATAATCTGAAATAACGGAGCTACAGAGATCTGATGAAATAGCAAAAATCACTCTTTTCAAAATATCTGGTGAGCCATGAACTTTTTTAAAAATCCAAAAGGGTCATTAGATTGAGCATTTAAAACTGCAATTATGTCCTCATTTAACCTTTGTTCTAGCTCTGCTAGTTTCCGAGATCCCAATAGTGGGCATCGAAAAAAACTCACCCTGTATATTAGTGTTGGACAGTTAGTCTAATAAAGATGTAAGGTTTTGAAAAAAAAAACAGTGTGATTTTTTCAGGGTTGCTTGGGGACTGATTATTATTGTAGTTGTTCTCCCCCCCACTATTTCTATACTACTATTATACATATAATAAAATAATAACCAATCGTAGTATTTCGCAGTGATATTCGAATTCACTTGGAACACGGTGATATTCGGGGCGCGATCTATTTCATAGCATTTACCACGCTCCGCTACTGGTAAAAATACCAGACTTCTCAGCAGAAACCACCCGTATAAAATTAAAAGGTTTTTATGCGGTCGACGTCGAGCTAGTCAACGAGGCGTAGCGATTTGATTGGTCGGCGTTTCGGAGATCCACGGAGCAGGTGTCGACGTGGCCAGTTATGCCAGTATAACCAGTGCCGTGCACGGAAATAAGGATTGCGCTTTATTTTACGGATTTTGGTTTTCTGTATGGATTTTCGTGTGTAACAAAATTATTGGTTTGCTTTGGTTTGAAATATTTCAAAATTTATTTTATTCTTTCTTACAGCATTTAAATAAAATTTGTATAATAGCGAGTTCATTTTTTATAACATACTAGCAAAATGTAAGGAAATAAGTCCCTATAGTGTTTTTTTATATGTCTATGAATATTTATAGGAAGTCAAGGATAGTACTATAACCTTGGACCTAACCTAACCTATATATTTTGTGTTGGTAGGTACTCACCTACTCACTTTGTGGTGGCAATGTCCTGACCTGAAAATTTTGTTTTGTGAAACTAGTTGTCAAATGTCAAATGCAAAAACGGTATTTATGTTGGAACATATCGATGTTTCAACATAAATACCATAAATGTCAAATTATCTCTGCAACATTAATAAGATAAAACTATCTAAAGTAATAAATTGTTTTCTTTTTTTATAGATTCGTAAAATATGTTTTAACAGTTTCAATTTTGACAACTGGAAAATTCATAGAGCAAATAAAATAGTTATGTTTACTACCAACCGTTGATTGAGGATCGACGCTACCAACCCAAGGTTCAGCCTCTTTGCTTTTCATTGAATCTGTGAACCTGTCGTTTTCCATAGACATATTATAAAATTAAATAAAAGCTTGTAAAAAAAAACATCCGTTTTCGCGATAGAAAAAATGTACAGGGTGTCCCATTTTGGGTGTTTTTGGATGTTTTTCTCAAAAATCTCGGTTATTATTAAAGCTAGAGGGTTGCGGTTTTCACGTCTCTGTACTACTTTTTTGAGAGGAATTTGGTGGACCAATCAGATTTTAGATAAGTTTTATAGTTTCCGCGCATTGGCGCAGACTGAAATTTTCGATTTTTTGGAAACCTCTCTCCTGGCTACAACTTATATATATCGACAAATTTAATCAACTATTTTTATAGATTTTTGGCGTAGAATCGAATGGAATAATTAGTTTTTTTGGTAGCGTTAATAGTTTTTGAGATATGAACCAAAGTTATATTTTTTTTAAATGGAAACCATAGTTCATATCTCAAAAACTATTACGCTATCACTATAACTATAGTGATTATTCTTGCGATAATATGGACGTTGCTTCAAAAATGTCCATGTAAAATTATCTCCGAATGTCTGACACTGCGTTCTAAATAAAATTTCTCTAGGGTAATCTTCTAATTGAAGAAGTAAACAAACTTAAGTACCAAGGCCTGTTTAAAATTCCGAAGGAAGTGCCTTCATTATGCACCAGTGTGTAAACCCAAAGTAGGTATACTCAATGAAATGAACCTCGTAAAAATGCCAATTGTTCGTAAAATGAACCCGTAAAAGCGGAGTGTTAATTTACTGGCCAGCACGTGCCTATTATCCGAAAATTTGAATGGGTGTAATAACACTTGTTTACACCTGTATTTTATGGCGCAATTTCGTTTTAAGTTCTGTCATTTTTACGAATTTTATATCGCCACTCGCAAGTTATGTTTTTTTTTTTAAACTACATTTAATATAGTGATACTGAATTCTTTCAATCAGTTATACAGGGTGATTTAGAAAATAAACAGTGGACAGATTTCCAGTAGGTTTAAAATAATATTTATTATAGTCACTTATTTTGAACACTAATCACTAATTATTATTATAAAATATATACACTGTGTCCCGGTTAAGAATGAACAGCATGGGGATATTGCAAACGGTGAGAGATAGAACAACGGTTAGATGAAAAAAAGTTGCGCAATTTCGAGGTCAATAAAATGGCACAAACAGATCTAATATCTTTTTTCGTTTTTGAGTTATTTTGAAAAAAGTAAAATTTTGCGTTTTCGATTTTATTTTTTTCTGAAGTTGTTATCACAGATAGAAAAAAAAGAAAAACACTTTCTTATGGCACTTTTTAACGGGCTTTAAGATGGCGTTTTTAGATTTGTTCTACAACGTTTCGTTTTTGAGAAACCATCTTCAACTTTATTTTTTTAAATACGGACCTGGTTTTTTTTTGCAGATTTTGAAATCAATTTTCATTGCAAATACCATGATGTATGACACGAAATATTTTTAAATTGTTTTGAGACAATTATTCTGAAAATTCCCTTTTTTCCATTCATTTTTCTCTAATGCGGCCCTGTATTTAATAATAAGAAGTCTAAATATTAATCAGTATTGTCAACAATTTAACTTACAACTTATCTTTCGATTATTGGAGAACCAAAAAAAGGACGGCAAAGACTAATAACAGTCACATGCGATAATACAAAATAAATAAAAAAAAAAACACCTAGAAGGCTTTGTAACAACGAAACCAACCCCTTGTCATTTGTCATAACTCCCACTGTATCATTTAGTTAACAATTTGTATCATTAGAAATGGAGGGTGCTTTTTCAAATGGGGACAAATTTAACATGTCAGGATGTTATATCTTGCGTCACAGAAATAGTGTAGAGGCCGAACGAATGTATTGTTGCAATTAATAAATAGCAAAAGTTATTGATTTCGTTGGCTTAAAGCTTTCTTCTGACAATTAGAAAAAGCTAAGAATTTACTCCAAAACAAAATGCGACACTGTTTGCTGTACAACAACAGAGGAAAGCACTTACCATACAGGGCCGTATTTAAAAATATTAAGTTTTCGAAGTAAAAATAAACTGTAAATAAATTGTTGTCAATACTGATTAATAATTAGACTTCTTATTATTAAATACAGGGCCGCAATAGAAAAAAATGAATGAAAAAAAGGAATAATCAGTAAATTGTCTCAAAACATTTTAAAAATATTTCGTGTCATACACCACGGTATTTGCAATGAAAAGTGCTTTCAAAATCTGCAAAAAAAAATCCAGGTCCGTATTTAAAAAAATAAAGTTGAAGATGGTTTCTCAAAAACGAAACGTTGTAGAACAAATCTAAAAACGCCATCTTAAAGCCCGTTAAAAAGTACCGTAAGAAAGTGTTTTTCTTTTTTTTTCTATCTGTGATAACAACTTCAGAAAAAAATAAAATCGAAAACGCAAAATTTTACTTTTTTTAAAATAACTCAAAAACGAAAAAAGATATTAGAAATCTGTTTGTGCCATTTTATTGACCTCGAAATTGCGCAACTTTTTCCCCATTTAACCGTTGGTCTATCTCTCACCGTTTGCAATATCCCCATGCTGTTCATTCTTATCCGGGACACAGTGTATAATACGAATTATAGAGGAATAATAAAAAAAAGCGGAACAATTCAAATATTTCCATGGCCTACTATGTTTAGGTCCTACCTCATGTCTTGTTTTGGTGATTCGGTCATCTTAGAAAATGAATAAAAATGTATCTATAGGCATTTTTTTTTAACAAAATGAAAGGAAACATTTAGCAGATTTCGAATATTGATTTAAAAAAGTGTGTGTGTGTATAAAAAATAAGTCCGTGACAAATTTAAAATGAATATCTTTAGATAGAAACTTAATAAAAATGTTTTTATTTAATTTTGACACATCAATTATGCTGTTTACACCCTGTACATACCAATGGATGTCTGACAAAACATCGTGAGTACCAAAGATTCACATTTTGCAGGAATCAACTTTTTTAATAACTGAAAAGTTTTTAACCATGCATGTCCCAAATTTTGTAAGGGTTATTTCTTAATGCACATGGAAAATGCATATTAGAGAGAGAGAGAGATTGCATACGATTATTCTTTGTCAAACCCTAGATTCATACCGCATCATGTCTCCGTACTCATTTAATTGATGTTCTATAAAACTAATAAAGATAAAATAAATGAAAGTAAGTCAGTAGCATTATATTCTTATTTGGAAATGTTAACTGAAAATTGAAAAATAACAAAAATATAGTCTACTGCCCCTAATATTTTTCTTTAATTGCACAAATACTTAAAACGTTCTGGAGGAATTTATTGTTATACTTTCCTTAATAACATTTGGTCCTACAAAACCTACAAAAAGGTTTCTGGTTTCGAAAAATCATGTGTCCTGGGAATTAAAAACTCAATAGGTGTGCAAAATTTCGAAAGGTTATATTATTCCTACTTTGATTTTCTTCTAAAAAAATTAAAACGCACAAATCGAATTTTTCAAAAACGGTACATTTTTCGAAAAAAGTCAAGAATAGTTTTTTTCTTATAATTGATTGGAAAATTTAGTGAATGCAAAAAAAAACTTTTCCAGTGGCGTATCATTTCTTTAATAAAAAATATGATGGTTGACCCCGTCTCTGCAGCACTGGTGGAAGTAGATGGGCTGAATTATTTTTAATTTATAGTATTTAATGACTGTACCAAATATGTTTGCCTTAACTGTATTCCTTTAGGAAAAATAAAAGAAAAACTTAAAAAAATTGAACGGTGATATCGAAAACCGCTATGATTTCGATACATGTTTATATGAAAAAAATTCCCTGTTTGAAATTTTCTAGTAGTAGTATTGCTGATAAAGTTTGGAGCACCCTGTATATTCTTTTACTCAATGTTCCAACCCAGGGACCTCAAAATTATCGCATAAAAATGTTTCAAGAGAGAAGTACCATTATTTATTATATACAGGGCGAGTTTTTTTCGATGACCACTATGGGGATCTCGGAAACTAGCAGAGCTAGAACAAAGGTTAAACGGGGAAAGAATTGCACTTTTGAATGCTCAATCTAATGCCTCTTGGATTTTTAAAAAAGTTCATGGCTCACTAGATATTTTGAAAAGAGTGATTTTTTGCTATTTCATCAGATTTCTGTAGCTCCGTTATTTCTGATTATACAGAAAAACTGTAGAGACAAAAATTGGAGATAATTTTGGGCTTAATAAGATAATCTAATCCAATTTTTTATGATGTTTGTGATTCTTGAGATACCTATGACATAAACTTGTGTTTTCTAAATGGAAATCATAGTTGGCTGTGGCTTTATCAAATCGGCCATTTTTTGAGCTTTCCAAAGATATAATACTCGGCATAGTTATTTCATAATTTTCTGATTTATTTTTTTTAATTTTCAGTCAGCCATGGAATATTACCTACGTTCTATTTTATAATAAGACATAGGTACTTCAAACTTTCAAATATTTTATTTTTAGCTGGTAACAAAATGTAACAAAATAAAACAAAAATTATCATGATGGAGCTCCACTACATAATTATTTGCCCGTAAGGAATTACCTAGATCAGCTCTATCCAAATAGTTGGATAGGGAGAAATATGTCTTTTTCTCCGAGAAATAGACCTATTTCCTGGCCGCCCCGATCCCCCCGATTTGTCAGTTTTGGATTTCTTTTTGTGGGGAACAGTACAAAATAAGTATGAGACAATTGTTGAATTAAGAGCAGCTGTTTTAGAAGCAATTGCCAGTATTGACAGGCGCTCTCTAAGAAAGGCGACAAATTCAGTTTTAAAAAGATGCAATATTTACATAAATAATAATGGTGGATTGTTTGAACACCTTTTAAAATAATAATAATTTGAATTTGAGTTTTTTAATTTTTGTTTTATTTTGTTACATTTTGTTACCAGCTAAAAACAAAATATTAGATAGTTTGAAGTAGGTATGTCTAATTATAAAATAGAGCGTAATTATGAAAATATTCCACGGCTGACGATGTGAAAATTTAAAAAAAAAACGGAAAATTTGCCATAGCTCTTTTATTTTTTATAATTTATCTTATGAAGCCCAGAATTATCTACAATTTTTGTCTCAACAGTTTTTCTGTATAATCAGAAATAACGGAACTACAGAGATCTGATGAAATAGCAAAAAATCACTCTTTTCAAAATATCTAGTGAGCCATGACTTTTTTAAAAATCCAAAAGGGGCATTAGAGCATTCAAAACCGCAATTCTTTCCCCATTTAACCTTTATTCTAGCTCTGCTAATTTCCGAGATCCCCATAGTGGGCATCGCAAAAAGACTCACCCTGTATATTATCATTTTAGACAACATGCTACCAACTTACAGGATGTTACCATTTCATTTTTACGATCGTCTTACAAATGACCGATTCAATTCTTTAAAAATTTGCATACGACGCACTAGTAGGTATATAAACCATTTGTGACTATAATGGATGTTTGAAAGACGTTATTATTTATCGCCTTGATGACTATCGTACTTCCCCTATATCTAGAGGAAATAAAAACCAAAACCATATAACGCCCGGGCGGGCGTCTTATTTATTTACGCCAAAACAACCGGCGGGTAAACAACCCTCCCATACCCTTGAACCTTCCGTCACTCCTGGCAGCACGCCCACAACCCCCAGCCGGCCTCCCCAGCCTCCCGCCAGATGTCCCGCCATCTCTCCCGCTAGCAGCGGCGGCAGCATCTCTCCCTGCCGTCTCCCGAAAAATCGATACGCGCTCTCCTCGCCGGCCCGAGTCCAGTCCAGCGAAAATAGCCGCGGCCGCGTATCCTGTGCTCCAGACGGGTCCCATCCCGCGACCGACATGACGGACGGCATCCGGGAGACGCCACGGTACGTCGGGGATAGCCCCGGGGGCGTTTAGGCGGCCCGCCAGAGCTGGCGGGGTGTTTGCGGCGCCCGCCGGGGCCGCCGACGCCGTTTGACATTTGCCGTTGGTTCGGCGGGGCGGGAGGCTGAGGGTCTGCGAAGAAGTCGGGTTCGTGTTGCGGATCATGTTCGAAGCTTAGTTGCTCGTTCTACTGTAAGTGCAGCATCTTCGATCAAACGATTTGCGTTGTGGTAACAGGTGTAGGTTCGTCCATTTTTTTTTGCGACGAAGCTTAAAACAAATTGAAATGTGAATTTATCAAATATAAAGTGAGTGCAGTCTCAAGATTTGTTCTTTACTGTACGAGAAAGCATTAGTGTGATATTACCTTGATTCATTTATGCCGACTTTGAATCATTTTTATTGATACCATCGTATCAATATATTGATATAAAATCTATGGCAACTTCCTCTGAAGCTATAAAGCGAACAAACCAACGAACCTGGACCTTTTGATAATAATTTAAAAAAATTAATATAAAAACTCCATATATATATACATATACAGTGCCCGCCAAAAAAGTTGGAACCATAAAGGTTTTTTTTATTTTTGGGCTAAGATGAAACTACTCTGGGGCGATCATCTCTGCTTCCAAAAAGATTCGAAATGAGATCATTAAATGTCGTGACGTCATTTGACATACCTGTCAAAAATGAAATTTAATTCAGAAAATGACCAAAATACGCTTTATTTGTGATTTTATCGAAAAAAGTTATTTGAAAAAGTTGTATATGTATATATATATTTATATATATCCCCGGATGGAGCTAACAAAACTGCGGATCGCTGGGGCCATCGTTTGACATTTAGAGCTGCGCTTTGTAAAAAACGACGGGTATAGTAAATGAGCGGTGAACTAGCTGCAACGTGCCTGGATTTGTTTATTAGATGCGAACATTCGCGATTTGCTTTTGTTTCCTCGTTCTTCATTATAGTTTGTAGCTTGTGAACGTTGCAAGAGCAATGCAAACAAAAATGTCACAATACAGGGTTCTATTGAATGTAAAGATTCTTGCATAGAAGAAATCGAGAATGCAGACTCCTATTCTTAGCCATAATGAGCTCTATTATCTCTAATTTCTCCATTCATGGAGAATACAATAATTTATGAATCCAAAGGAGTTTAAAATAAGATCGCTCGAGTAGTCGCTATCAAAAGCTTCTGCGGTAATAAATTAATAGAGAGAACGTTAGGAATCGTTTAAAGGAATTAAAATATGTCATTGTTCTACGGAGGGGGCTGTTCATGATTTATGTGAAAATAGATTGTTAAAATGGACTGAAAAAATGTTTGCCTGTAGTATTTTTTTCTTGTCCTGGGACATCCTGCATATTCGCTACGCAAATTAAGTCTAGAAAATAATTCAAAGGAGTGGAAAAATAATTACAATCTGCAAAAAAAGAAACCCCTTGCTAGTTTTTTAAGGTTTCAATCACAGAAAATAATTTCATTTATAAAACTTTCCATGAATTTCCAGAAGAAATAAAGATAAGTCAGTTATTAATTCACGATATTATTTATGCATCTAAAATAGCCGTTACATTTCTATCGTAAATCTGACGTCACAAGATGTCACCTGGGTAAAAATAACGGAAGTCATCCAACTATCGTCCAATGTTTTCTAAAATTAGCTTCGCGCGCTTATATTGAACCTTGTTTTCAAACACAAACTTTATGGGATACAGAATACGATAAATAATAATAAATAATATACAGATAAGCCGTAAGAATGCCTGCGTCGTTGTCGGTAAAATGTTTGGGTATTTATAAACTTGATACGGAGGAGTTTATAGTTTGCTGTGATTTATTATTGTGTGTTGAGGGAAGGGGAATGTTGCCTTCATATTTTCCTGCATGTACCTAATTTCTTATGTTGTTCCAGCATGACCCTCCTGGCATAAAAACCAAGAAAATCCACCATGACAACGTTGAACTCCATCGCCAGAGAGGCGATCGTTCCAAACCTGTAGAAAACAAAGGGTGCGTCAGCCATGCTGCCCGAAAGAAGTTTTTTACTCTTTACATTGCTATATTTACTCGGTAACGGCGACTGCCAAGCCGTGGAATTCCAGAGGCACGCCGAGGCTGTGGAGGCAGACGCGGACGGCGTAGCAGAAAATCAAAAACGTCCAGATACTAGCAATACTTCTGATAGAGTCCTTTCCAACAAAATCAGTTACTATTTTAGGTAAGGGAATCGGAAAATATACGCCAACACTACATATGGTCACTGTCACTGATAATACCTTGTTGTGTATTTTCAAAATCTGAAGTAGGTCTTTTGTACACATGAGAACAGATTTTAATAAACCCCTGGCCCTTACATTCAAATTCGGGTAGTTATTTACAATTTCAAATATTATAAAATAATGAGATGAAAAAGTGGTCCTAAACCCCAGAATGTTCTTATTCCTTTTTAGATATAAGAGAAAAGCCAAAGAGAGCAGCCTGACAGCATTAAGAAACAAACTGAATGAAGAAAAAAGAAAAGAGAAGGAGCAAAAGGATCTCATGGTGGCTGACGCTCACGCGAGGATAGAACCGAACTACACCACTATCATAGCACCAAGTCCTACTGGTGGGCAAGAGTTTGAAGAAGTTCACAATGAGCAGGTAAAATAACGATCTATTGGTTAAACTTGGAATATTATTTTTTACATACAATGAGTTTTGCACCAAAAAAACAAACACTAGCTTTATTTAAGACTAGCTCCAGGTTCTTATAAGCATACAATGATACTATTGAGTAATAGTTATTTGTGTATAGTATAAACGAACTCACTTGGAACGCCATAAAAACGCTTGGGCGGCGTTTGCTTCGTAAAACAAGACCAAGTTATAGGCGGCGCGCGGCCCTTAACAATATTATACAAATTTTATTTAAATGCTCTAAAAAAATAAAATAAACTTTGAAATAATAATTATTGAAGTCAATCCTACAAGATACCGATAAATTTGATCATTATTTTCTTTTCTCGAACCCAGAAATTAGGTAACAAAATTTGGCGCCCAACGTGGGGCGAATTATTCAAACCAAAGCAAACCAATAATTTTGTTTCACACAAAACAACATCAAACAAAAATCTATACAGAAAACCAAAATCCGTAAAATAAAGCACAATCCTTATTTCCGTGCACGGCACTGATTATACTGGCCTAACTGGCCTACGTCGATACCTGCCCCGGTATCTCCGAAGCGCCGACCAATCAAATCGCTACGTTCGCTTTCTTATTGGCTGCCTCCTTGACTAGGTCGACGTCGACCGCATAAAAACCTTTGGATTTTATACGGGTGATTTCCGCTGATAAGTCTGGTATTTTTACCAGTAGGAGAGCGTGGTGAATGCTATGAAATAGATCGCGCCCCGTATATCACTGTGTTCCAAGTGAGTTCATTTATACTACACCAAAGCGCTGAAATTCATTTTCTAGTTTCAGTTTCGACAAGTTGTATCGAGGAAAATATCGTTGGGGATACTTTCGCGGTATATTTAAACGTGAAAAGGACCTATTGTCTCTTTGGCCGCCTTAAAAAAAAATGTTGAAATAATATTCAAAAGCCTTCTGGAATTTTCATTTAAAAAGGATTTGCTACCAATATTTCGGTTCTCGTTGGTTTTCCGCGAAACGCAAATAATAAAAATCGAAGGGTTCGGAGAACTGAAACCCTTCGCAGAAGCGTCCGTATTTAGTCATTCCATCTAGAGCCCCAAAAGGAAAAACGCGAAAGGCAGATTAAAATTCGCCGAGCTCAAATTGAATTGAAAATTTCTCTCAAAAGAGATTAACTGTAGATGATTCGGGAGTCGCGTGTTTCGTTTAAAAAAGGAAATATGTACAGGCTGATATCGCCAGTTTGTTGGCGATTTTTACATGGGAAATGTCTCGAGAACGGCACAATTTTTCAAGACAAAGATATGTGAATAACTACCTACTTAAACATGCCGTTTTCGAATAAAATAGAATAGAAAAATAATGCGATAAAATGAGGTTGAAACCCAGGAAAAATATTCGAACAAGAGGAAGAAGAAGATCAACCTTGCTTTTGAGGTGATAGTTTGACCTTGCAGAGTTATACCTTGCAGAGCTGGACCAACACTATATTAAAGACCCGAGCATGCCGTCATATTTCATTGTTGTTTACGGATTGGGGTGGCGCTACACGACGAAAAAAATTATAGGTTATAGAAGGGCATTCTGGGGGTATTGGGATGTCAGTTTCCGACGTTTAAAAAATCAAAAATTTTAAATATCCAGCTTTATTATGATTTACCTTCTTTTTACGGTAACGAATTGTCTTTGCATCCAGTATTTGGCAGTTTTATCCTATTAATGCGGCTTTTCGAGGTAGATTTGTTTGTGATAACATGAAATTTTCGCGCACATGAAGAAAATGGTATGCACAGACCATTAGGTGAATTTCAGAAGAACAAACACTATTTTGGAATTATGGTATGATCTGATCAATCAACTGAAGAAGCGAAAATTAAAGATATTATTTTGGAAGAGTATTTTTTAACGTATGCAGGAATGAAAATAGAAAATTTTGTTTATAGCTTCAAAGCGAACCAATAGTTCTCCATATAAAGAAGAAACTGAAAAATCTAATGTGTTTTATGCTTTCACATACTACAACTAGCCATGGACTGCGTTTCTAACCAAAAGGTACTAAATACTCTTGCTTGCTTTTTAGACTCGCTTTTCTTAGAAAATGTATGGAAATATGCCATGTGAACTTGTCAAATTAGAGGGACATAACAAACAAATATTTTATTTTATTTTGAATATTAACTTCGTTGTAACAGACATATTTGCATGTTTTTATTTTATAAAAGATTCTGCAACAATGGGGTTTTAACTAAAACCACCGTGTAAATTTGTTTCGTCGTGTGGCGCCAGTGGCGATCGCTTGAAACAGCGCTATGCACAGGTCTTTAATATAGTGTTGGTCCAGTGCAGAGTCTCAGAACCATAGAGATCATATTATATATATATATATATATATATATATGTGAACAAGTCCCTTTTATGGCAAATTGTGGATCTGCGCATGGGCCTATGGAACATGCGCATTAGACCTTCAGACCGCGCAATTCAAAACAGTGGTTGTTTTTCTTAATTACTATCTCCCTACAAGCTTGAATATTGATAATAAATTAAGCTCACCTCAACGTGGACTGGTCAAGACTTCGATAACTACAGCTAGGTTCGTTTATACTTGTAAAACTAGTTTCGTCCAAACTACTAGAATGTGCTTCACTGATGCTAGAACTTGACTTGTTTTCATCTACCTCATAGAGAACTTTAACACTAAAACAAATAAGCTACTAATAGTTTCTTACACCACAATCATGTTAATATACACTTAAATGATGGTTTAGGTGGTTTTAATAGAAGAGTTGTTGGTACCGCATTTTCAATTAGCGGCGTTTTGACTCGATTCGTTTTTAAACACTCTGGTGTAAAATGAGCACAACATATTCAAGATGATCACTTAATTAGATAAAACACTCAAACAACTAAAACGCGAAGAAACTATTAATAATTAGCTGAAAATTGAAAAAATTATGCCACAAAGCGTCTATGATGCAAACAACGGTAGGTTATACTCAGTTTGTCTCTGTCAAATGGCTGTCAAAGAGAGTCAAGTTTCACAAAACTCAAATTACAAATGCGCATGTCCACTGGGCCTATTTATTACTATTTTATGATTTTAAATTCGTCAAAGATTTTCCGCGCATCCTATGTATAAAAAACATCGTCTAGCACTATCTACCTATATCCTATATATACAGTGTCCGCCAAAAAGTGTGCACCATATGGGAAAAATTTTTAGTAAATAACTTACGGAAAATTTGTTTGCGGCATCAGGTTTTGCTTGCTCTAGAACCAAAATTGACATAATGAAATGTTGTGACGTAGTCTTTTTTATATGTCAAATTTGACAGTAATGAAAAAAATGTCCGAAAAATGGGCTTATTCAACCGAATTTCGAAAAAAGTCATAAGAAAAATATGTTTCTTTCGCAATTTTATACTCCTGTGCAAAATTTCAAGAGCCTACTACGATTTTCATATTTTGCCCTTTGTTGCCCTTTTCCGTATTTGTTAATCCATAAAAGTCGATCCTATGTAATTTAAAACACTCATTGACTGAATACATACTGCACAATACTTAGTTTACGGTCTAAATATCCTTCTTTTCCTTTTTTTTTCAAAAAAATTAAAATGAGGCCTTGTTGAAGAAGCACGCTTGGTGCAAAACTGATCTCATTTTTACAGATAAACACATAAATTCGATTTACAAACTTCTTTCTATAGTAAATGGTTGTAAAAACACACAAATATTTCTGTCATGCTGATCTGATCAGAAATATATCTAGAAAATTTAAAATATTATGTCCAATAATATCCAACAAAGGGCAAAATATGAAAATCGTAGTAGGCTCTTGAAATTTTGGACAGAGGTGTAAAATTGCGAAAGAAACATATTTTCTTATGACTTTTTTCGAAATTCGGTTAAATAGGCCCATTTTTCGGAAATTTTTTTCATTAATGTCAAATTTGACATATAAAAGAGACTACGTCACAACATTTGATTATGTCAATTTTGGTTCTAGTGCAAGCAAAACCTGATGCCTCAAACAAATTTTCCGTAAGTTATTTAGTAAAAATTTTTCCCATATGGTGCAGACTTTTTGGCGGGCACTGTATATGATCTCTATGCTCAGAACTCAATCCTTTAAATATTATAAATGTGCGCAGTAAAGTTTTGCGCTACAGGATAGAAAAAATATACCTACAACTAATTATTCGTTTCAGCACTACAACGTGAGAAACGACCTCATCCACCAAATCCTCAACAAGACGGCGCGGGAAAAAGCCAACGTCCAGAGAGTCGACTGCAACTTCGAATCGGAGTGTGCCTGGACTTGGAGGAAGGACATTGCGAACGGGTTCTTCATAACCAGCGGTGCCAAGCTGGGACTCAACGAAACTGGTCCCAGGACCGATGCCAATGGCAAAGATGGAGGTAACTTTTTTATAGAACAGGCGGGTATTCGACGAAATTTTACAAACTTGATAAAACACTTGCATAAAACCCTAGGATTATTTCTAAAAATTATATTTACGTAATTATCAAGTTTTAGACTTTCTTCGACATTTGGCGGGAAAGCACTTATGACGTCACAAGCGTTTTAAAAAGGCAATTTGGCAACATGGCGATACATAACCTTATTCTGCGGTGAAAGTTGCAAGGAACGTTGAAATTTCAAAATTCTTCTTCTTGCAATGCCGTTTCTCCTGACAGGCAACGTTTGACGTTCTATACAATAAAACGATGAAACTGTCGATTTCAGCCTGAAGAAAATTGTACAACTTCGTCTTTAATTATCATCAATAAATAAGGGTTAAAAGCCCTTGTTTCATTTATTACGTGTTATGTTGGTGCATCTACTGTAAACTGAGTAAATAGAGTAAATATTGTCAAGTACCATATTACTATTTACCTAGGTACCTACCTATAGAGTGGTCCAACACTTATCACTGAAACTTCATCTTGAATCCAGAGAAATGTAAAAATAATATATTTTATAGCGTCCAACATAAAATGTGCACGCCACTGACCACGCTCTACTACTGGTAAAAATACCAGACTTATCAGCAGAAATCCCTGTACAAGATTCAAAGCTTTTTATGCGGTCGACGTCGACCTAGTCAAGGAGGCAGTGAATTAAGAAAGCGAGCGTAGGGATTTGATTGGTCGGCGTTTCGGAAATCCATGGAGCAGGTGTCACGTGGGCCAGTTAGGCCAGTATAACCAGTGGCGTGCACGGAAATAAGGATTGCCCTTCATTTTACGGATTTTGGTTTTCTGTATAGATTTTTATGTGGTGTTGTTTTGTGTGTAACAAAATTATTGGTTTGCTTTGGTTCGAATTATTTCAAAGTTTATTTTATTCTTTTTCAGAGCATTTAAATAAAATTTATATAATATTATTAAGGGCCGCGCACCGCCTATGACTCGGTCTTGTTTTATTTTATTAATTTTAATTAATTATTTTTATCTCTTCTTATTATGGTACGAGGCCAACGATAAAGACACGATAAAGACAGGCCACGGCGCTAACGCATAATCGCGTAGTCACGTGACCAACTTAGTGCTATTTAATGAAAGGCATTTTTGGAGATAAGTAGAAAAAACAAATGTCATAACAATTTGGCAAGTTTTCTTTCATCTATTACATTATTGGTTTTGTGCATCCAAGCTTTCTCTAATTGTTTTTTCAAAATTTTCAACCTGCCTCAGCTGTTTTGGGCTGAGAGTTAAACGGCACTGCACTCACAATATTTTGGCACTTCTCAAAAATTGTTGGGACATCACCTTCCTTTAGCTTCGGTGATATTCTCTATAGGTATATTTTCCTCCCACAACACATTTGTCCACTTTAATTATTGTTTCACTTTCTTGAAAATGTGTTAGTCACACATACATACTTCAGGCTTTTTTAGAAATTAAATCTCAGTTGGGATTTGACGAATCCATTTTTGGCGGAAATTTTCATCCCGAGGCAAAATAAATGTTTGTTATGGCGACACTTTCTTCCTGGCTTTTGTAATATGTATAAAAATATAATATAAACAGACTCAATATTTGGTATTTAGGATATTTTTTGCGAGAAAAAAAAAGAAAACTAACCTCAGTAGGTATACTGCAAATATTGACGAGGTCTCAGTTGTTCGGCAGCGTGAAAGACCGAATATGTAGATAAACCGTATCGGGGCGTGGGTCGACAACGAAAATCAACGGTTACAACACTGATTTATTTCGCACAAGGTGAATGGTGAATACAATAAATACACAAACCCGAACGTGGTCAACGGGAACGGCTTCCAGCCACCCGGACCGTCAGAACTCGCGGATCTCCCGTGAGCAGTTCACCCCTCTGTGAATCAGGCTCCACTGTCCAATACGGTCCACGTCCATAATAGTCCATTCCGGAATTCCGGGCTCCCTATTCTGTGGTTCGGGGGAGAATTCCCCTTTACAGCGCTCACGCGTCGGTGCGAGCGGCACCAATACTCTTGGACGCCACGACTCCCACCCAGAGGCCATAATAACACCTGGGCGGTTCCCCTCCGCCAGGACACACGCGCACTAGACACAAACTTGTTTCTAAAATATTAACTAAGACGTTTAAAAACACTTTAAACATTTAAAACGTCTCAAAACCCAAGCTGCCGCTTTCAGTTATGTGACAAATTACATGTAACGTCTGACTAAGATGGTCACGTGATTTTTGTGCGCCAGGGCCTGTCTTTATAGTAGGCCTTGATTATGGTAGAAATGACATCAAATGCGAGATCGAATGTCACCGATAAAAATAAACTGATGCGATTATTTTCTACTTTATTGTAGAAAAATATAAATGTAAAATTATGTAAAATTGTTTTTTGACAGATTTCATTCAAATTATCAAAAATACTTAGTATTGTCAGCCTAACAAAACAAAAGTTACCTCCTAGAACATTGTTGTATCATGCTCCTAGAATACCAAAAAACTTAAATGTCATGGTCAACTGGGTTTAATCTACCTACTTATCATCTACTGAATTTATTTTATTTCCTTCTAGAAAATGGTTGCCTCAAAACGCGGTATAACTACTAAAGGCCAAAGAACCTTACGGGGGTAGGTAGGGTATAGGTCGAACGGTTTGTGTACATATTAATTAATCACCGCCATCCCTGATGCCCCGAAACTCTGGAAGTTGCTAGCGCAGAGAAACATCGAGGCCACAGAAAATATACGCTACGCTGTCACAAATAAGCAGTCGTGGGCGGCCTTGCTTCCAAAGGGCACGTCTGACAAATTGAGTGTATCCATAATAATAATATTATGGCGAAATTAAGTAACAAATAAGGGAACATTTTGTTGGGGCATTGAGACATGAGTAAAAATGATGAAGATTACATATTCAAAAAAAGCTTGGAGATAAGTATAGTAGTTGTGTACACCCTCTGTACTTAACAGTTGGCTGAATTTTTTTTACCAAAGTTAATTAGGTATGCAGTGAACTAAAAATTAATGTTTTCGCTACATCCTACGCCCACGCCCCTTACATAAAAGGTTATAATGCGGAAAGTAGTAAATTATGTTCCATGTTCTTTTTAATTCTATGACTTTTAGGTGGTAGTAAAACTGCAATGCTTTCGTCAGATTTACTCCGGAATGCCGGATTTGCACTGATCAGCTCAACGGGAAAAATTTAGAGCATAAAGCCACAGAAAATATATAATATATACGATGGTCCACTTTCTGGTAGCAGGACTTTAACAGTCGACAGAAAAATTATTTGAAAAGGAAAATTTCATGTCAACATAGGTCCGTAAACGAAGATTAAAAAAATATGTCGATTATTTTTTAAAGTGTCCCGACCAATAATAAATTTGATATACTTATGAAGGCCCACAAACAACCAGTGGCGGAGATGTGGGGTTTCCCTTCCATTAATTAAACTTTATTGACATTCTTGACATTTTTTTCGTATTTTCCAGGGGTGCATGCTAAATTTTTGTTTTTTTTCGTCAAATTCAAAAATAAATAATTCGCACTTGTTTTGGGGTTGAACGCTAATTTAATTAATAAAGTTGTATATTATTCCTTGTTAACATAATTTAAATTAGAAATTAGAATTTATGAATTACAATTACAGGGCCGTACAGGGTGATCCATAGTTAACGTGATAAAAAACCCGATTTTCTCGGTAATTTTGAAGATAAATCGATGATTCAAGAACCAGACTTGTGTAGATTTTTCAGAGGAATTCTAAAATGACGTTAAACTTAATATACCGGGTGTTTTTAAAAAGTTATTGCAAAAAATACAGTTTTCAAAAAAATTGAGAAGTTGGGTTTTAATGCAGGGAATGTTAGTAATGAGTATACGGGAAGTAACAAAAAAGTGTCGGTTTTCAATTCTGACTTTCGATTTAACCGGAAGTGAACATTATCACTTGACCAGCTTTTTGCGACATCCTGTATATTCTGGGTTTTTTAAGTTCGTTTTGTTCTCCCAATTCCACCTATATATATATTTATATAGTTATCTCTAAAAATAACCGAGCAGTAAATTTTTATTTTTTGATAAATTTCGTCGAATATGACAATTCAATTCACATCTTTGCATAGAATGCAAAAAATATATCGTTAGAGATAACTATACATATAAAACTATATATCGTTGGAATTGAGAGAAGAAAAATAACCTAAAAAGCAGAAAATATACAGGGTGTGTTTAAAAAATCTGACAAAGTGATGCTCACTTCCGGTAAAACCGGAAGAAATGAAAACCGACACATTTCGTTACACCCCGTCAAGGTTGGCATGATATATAATATATCAAAAGATATATATCTTGATATATAGCTTGATATATATCTTGATACATATCAAGATATTTATTCTTTGATATTTATCAAGATATATATCAAGATTTAAAATGCAAGTACTTAGTGCTTATGCCTGAATGCTTACCATTATCAAGACTGATGTCTATGCAACAAAATTCCTTTTTTGTTTTCGAAGAAACTTAATTAATAATAATAGGTAATATAAAAATATTTAAAAATCAGTAGCTAAGAAAGCTGTTTCATAGTTTTCAGGATTTTATCTATTTAGATCATTTTTGTTGTGGTCATAATTTATTGCTCATCTATGATCATTGTTAACAATTTTTTTGACAAATTTTAAATCTCGTTTTAAGTGCAGTAAGTATTTAAGGGTTAGTCTTTTTCCTATATTTTTTCTACCAGTTTTAAAAAAGGATGTAAATAATTTTGATTTTTTTTTCAAAACTTCAAATGAAATTTGGTACTGTCAACCTAACAAAAGAAAAAGCAACAAAGTTAACGAAAAGCCATTCAAACCCCATGTAGAACCTCAAATTGGTATTTTTTGGGGAAACCTTTTTCAGGAAAAAATTACTGTCAGATTTAACAGCTTTTTTTCACTAAAATATCTGTCAATGTTTATCACCTTTATTATTATAGGTAAACAAAATATCAAATCTCCTAATATTAACAATATTTGTATGCATATACACAATAATATAAAGCACTAATCATAATATTGTTGGGAAAACTCAACGAACAGAAAAATGGCTGTCAAAAAGCCAGCATCAATAAAAATACAACATTGTTTTGACAATCATTGACACTCGACTGTCGTATTCTAATTATTAGTACTTGAGCTACTTCCAGCAACAAACGCCTTGGCCAGATTCATTTCCTTGTCAACGTAACTTTTCTTCTTATCGTCTAATACTTTCAATTCTGCAAGAATATCGGTATTCTTTGGTTCCATTCTGTGAGCAATCATCAGCCTCTTTTTCGCTAAATCATATTCGCACAACATTCTCAAACATTTCGCATCATTATAGTAAACTTTCGCTGGAATTTTTATGTCTGTTCCTTTCGTCAAATCTACTATTTTGTTAAAGTTAATACAACCTCTTTTCGGTAGTTCAGATTTTGTGTAACAAACTAACAGATTTATATACAGTTTCATTAGTAGCTCTTTTTGTTTTTCTTCTTCTTCATAATTGTCCACGGTAACATATTCGAGCTTGCCAACAGCCATGTTATAATTTTTAATAGCATCTTTAATGTTTCTTTTAAACATTTCCTTACCTTTTATACATAAAGCCGTGCAATATTTGTACACTTCTCCAAACTCTTTTTGCTTGTCTTCAGGCAAGAACTCAAAGTTGTCCGCCGCGCCCGCCTCAATTTTTTCAACCAATTCGATTTCGAAAAGAATAGTAGCATTCGCCGGAATTCTACTCAAACACCCCATGGTCCCATACGCGAGATTCGGTTGAACTAAAAACTGAGACTTCTCGTTTAGTTTCATACTTTGCACGGCGATATCAAGCCCCGGCAACACCCGTCCGTCGTTAATTTTAAACTCGATCATTTGCTTACGGGCGTAAGTCGAATCGAACGGCTCCGCGTTATATTCGATATAAGCGTTGTAGTGTACCTTGACGATTGAATTTTCTTCGGGGCACTCGCCGTAACCCTTGCGTAAAACCCTTTTCTTTATATCTCCGTTCGGGAGAACGTCGGTCATTCTAGAGGCGATAGTTTGAAACGGTTCGCCTTCCTTGTAGATGTCCTCGTCGTTGAATTCGCCGAGACATTCGAGATTGGCGAAATTCGAGAGCAGCTGGTCGTAGTCCTTGTTGTCCTCATCGGAGATGTTGTCGGCCTCGTCGAATGGTTCGATTTCGATTTCGGTCCCTTGGCCGATCAGTTCTCTAGGGAAAAAACGCGAAATAATTATTGCCATTTTTCGCAGTTATTATTTGTGTACTTACTGGAAATTAATGGGCTTCTTTAGTTTCGCCATTTTGCAGTGTATCAAAGAACTGGTTTACAATAATGGAATGCAAAATATACTTGCGAATAGTAACCTTGATTTGTTCAGGATATCTCTGGATTTGCTACACAAACCAAGTGACACAAACGTTGATCACAAACAAAAAATTTGCCAGTGAAAAAGTATGGTTATCATCGTCTTCTTCTCATATTTTTATGGGAAATGTTTCCTCTTCTCTTCTTCTGTCTTTTTCTTCTTCCTCGACCCTCTGCTTCTGTTTCGAAGCCGGATGCAGACCAAGACCAAGGTCCAATCCCTCTATGGACCTTGGACCAAGACCAAGCCACTAACCTTGGATGCCGACGCCCAGTTGACTTTTCCACAAAATTCCCAGGACTCAGGACCAGACAAAAATAAATCGATTCAGCCTTGGAACTATTCCGAGCGTGTGCCGCCATCTGTTGGCGAGAGGACGTACGAAGTAGTAACGAATCCGGGGAGAATAATACGGGGTGCGCCAGAAATATTTAGAGGACTTTTAGTGATACACGGTGAGACAAAAACGGTCAAAAATAGCGACAAGCCACGGATCTATCGCTTTATAATAGTACAGGGAGATTGATAAGACAAGTAGCTATTTTGTTTTGAAATACCTACAAAATAATAATCCAAAGAAAAGTAAAATCTCCGGAAATCCATTTCGAAAAAACTTTGTACCTATATTTATTCTATGGTGTTTGTGTATTTAGCGCTTTAAACAAATCCAGAGGGTCCACAAGCCTCTTACTATTTCATTTTTGCGCTATTTTATTGGTCTTATTGTGAATAATAATACTCTTTATTTTGAAAAATTTTATACAGTGTGTATAGTGTGTTTCACTTTAAGTGGCGACAATTCATTATTTTTTAACGGGGCGGCCTACTTTCGAAAACTTTTTTTTTAAAATATGGTACTCCAAAAGCTCTACATCCTGGTACATGATATTTTAAAATTCGCCCTTTCCCTAGCCTACTACGATAACAAATATAAGACCCCAAAAATGAAGAAAGTATAGTATTAGGCATTTTTTTACAAAAAAAAAACAAATATCTCTATCGATTTAAGCACATCTGGATACCCCGAATCCCAAGTTTCATTGTCGTAACTTATACCGAGTGTTCACAATTTAGGTGCAAAAAAGAAAAAATCAACTTTTTGAGAGTGCCCTGTGTAAACGATACTGAGTCCCTTCCAAATGTTAGGTTGCCAATGGATTGGGAGCCACCTACTCTATCAATTTGCACAATATCATCCGCTTATCTAATACAGAGTGTTCATAATAAATACGGAAATATCGAAAAAATCGGTACGATTATTTTGTTACTACACGTGCCACGAAATTTTAAACACCAAGTCTATATTTTTATTCTTGCTTATAATTTGCAGGAAACATGCATTGTGTTACTTTAAATCAATTCAGTTCAAATAAAAATTTTAAAAATACCTAAATATTTAATTTTTACTTTTTTACAGACTAGTACAGAAAAGTAAGGAAAAATAACAAAAGGTCGGTACATTATTAAGTTTTAGAAGCAAGAATAGAAGATAGACTTAGTTTTTTAAATTTCATGGCACACGTAGTAACAAAATAGTACAAATAATTTTTGTCGATATTTCCATATTTATTATGAACACTCTGTATTAGATAAGCGGATGATATTGTGCAAATTGATAGAGTAGGTGACTCCCAATCCATTGGCAACCTAACATTTGGATGGGACTGAGTATCGTCTACACAGGGCACTCTCAAAAAGTCTATTTTTTCATTTTTTTGGACCTGAATTGTGAACACTTGGTATAAGTTACGACATTGAAACTTGGGATTCGGGGTATTCAGATGTGCTTAAATCGATAGAGATATTTGTTTGTTTCGTAAAAAAATGCCTAATATACTTTCTTCGTTTTTGGGGTTTCATTTGTTATCGTAGTAGGCTAGGGAAAAAGCGAATTTTAAAATAGCATGTACCAGGATGTAGAGCTTTTGGAGTACCATATTTTTAAAAAAAGTTTTCGAAAATAGGCCGCCCCATTAAAAAATAATGAATTGTCGCCACTTAAAGTGAAACACACTGTATACAAAAGTGACTCCAAATGTACAAACATTAAGACGTGAAAAAGCGTTAAATTTCCTTATATCTAACTGTACAAAAGAATATTAAACACGACATTATTATAAAGTAATCGCTAATTGTACATGGTTCTAATTTTCTATTAACAACTTTTTAATTTTCTTTGGTTTTAACGTTTAAAGGGAGAGCCGACAATTTGGAATGTTGGGTTGGCAAAAACTCTGATATTATTGTTGTATTTTAAATTCACTAGATGTTTCTTAAGTAACTTAATGTGAATTCATTTTTATTGGGAGAAAATATGTTATTTCGGTTACCTAAAAAGGACCCTAAAATGGCTTTTATCATAGATTATATTTCCCCCTCCATAGGCGACTACCTCCTGGTCCGACCGCCGACCAACAGCGTTGCCATGTTGACGGTGCGCAGCCCGCCCCTCGCTGCTCCCACCGCCACGCGTTGCCAGCTTCACGTCCACGTCTGGCAACGCAGCATGCAGAGCTCCAAGCTGCGCGTCGTCGCCAGCGATTCGGCGCCCCCTCTGCACAACCACACCGAGTGGCAGCTGTTCGAGACCGAAGGGGACGATTCCAGAAAGTAAGGGACGCCTCTCCTAGCTAGAAGGTTTCTTATTAGTGCTGGCACCTTTGTCCTCTATTCTAGGTGGCAGAAACTGCAAGTTAACGTCGGAAGGGTTTCCAAAAACTTCTCCTTAATTATCGAAGTCGTCCTCTCTGAAAAACTTGCGGAAGACGCTGCGATAGCACTGGACAACATACAACTCTACCAGTGCTACGTGAAGTCGGACGACAGCTGCACTCCGCACCAATACAAATGCAAAACCACCAACGAGTGCGTCAACAGCACCAGCATATGCGACATCACCGAAGACTGTCCATTGGGAGACGACGAATTGCAAAAATGCGGTAATTTCTTTCTTTCTTCCATATTCGAACTTTGCACAACGTTGCTCTGCTTCTAGATATGATGCCGTATGGTTCTCGTTGCACATTCGAAGAAGACTGGTGCGGCTGGTCTAACGTCGAAGAAAAAATCCTCAACTGGTCCAGACACAATGGTTCAACCCCCACCAACTTTACAGGGCCAAATTTCGACCACACCTACATGAATTCCACTGGAAACTATCTTTATGTCAACATGCTTAAAGAAGGATCCGGTTTTGCTAGTGCAGCCTTACTTAGAAGCGTGGTCTTCAATCCTCCACCAAGGGTTCATGGGAATTCTTCTTCTAGATATTATAATTCTTGCGCAGTAAGAAGAAATGAATCAAAATGACATCTTTCCAGGTATTATTTTGTTGTTTTCAGATACGATTCTACTTGCACAAAACTGGAAAGCATAAGAGCGCAATTTCTCTTCAAGTAACAGAGCTGAGACCATCTGAAACGGTCAACACAGAGGTCTTGTGGAGTTTCATGAACGATCATGGTGACCAGTGGGTTAGGCAGGTCAACATTCTTCCAAATGTTACGCACAAGTACGTTTCAACAAACATATCTTGAAGAGAAAGTCCCAATCTTTTATTTCTAGATATTTCCTGGCATTCGAAGCAAAAAAAGGCTTCAGATACATGAGCGATATAGCTGTGGACGACGTATCTTTAAGTCCTGAATGTTTTGGACTAAACATACCACCCGACGAACTGGATGGCTACAATTATTGGAATCCAAGGCCAATATTGCCTCCAAAGGAAACACATGCAGATTTCAAGAATAAAACTTGTACGTACCATACCAAAACGATTTCAGATAAGTGCTGACGGTATTTTTTGTTCCAGATTATAAAATTACCACTTGCGATGCTAAAGGAAGGTTTGGCCCTACTCAAACTGATTGCCAGAGGGCATACAACAATTCGAAAGTTAGCATAAAGTTGGTGCACGAACCTGGACTGACTGGTGTACAGAAATGGAACGCCCCTCAAGATGGATTCTACACGTAAGGAATTTTATTATTATTTGTCTTCATTTCATTGCTTCACCTTTGGTAGACAACATCAGTCAGTGTTGCGGTGCAGTTTCCCAATTAAGAATCTTGTTTTTCAGATTTATAATGGCGGGTGCCAGTGGTGGTAGAGGCAGTTCGGATATGGGCCAGTCCAGAGGCGCAATGCTGAGAACTGTTATAGAGTTGAAGAGGGGACAAGAGGTTTTCATGCTTGTCGGTCAAGAAGGCTCCAACTCCTGCGTCAAAACTCTTAGTTCCAAAGGAAATTCTACTTGCTACAACAAAGAACCGCGCGGTAAAGGGAGTATACGGGCTTTCTTGACTATGGACATCTTCGATTCTGGCGGGGGTGGAGGTGGCGGTACTTTTCTCTTCATGGTACGACATTTTCGAGTGTTTTCGATTCATATAAGTTACATTGTGTGGCGTTTTAGAGAAACAGAACCAAGGAAAAGGTACCACTTGCCGTTGCGGCTGGCGGTGGCGGTCTTGGAATACTAGTCATCGATAACGGAAGGCAGCATGGACAAGCAATTAATTATTCCGTCCCACCTGTTACTGGCAGCATGTACGGGCCGAAGTAAGAAACTTTAACGATACGCTTCGCAAAAATTTACTTTCCTCGCGTTGTAGTAGCGCGGGTGCCGGTGGCGGCTGGACCATGGAGTCGGGGATCATCTTGGACCCTGCCCACAAGCAAATGGTCGGGGGAGCCTTGACAGGCGGCGCTATCGGAGGCAAGGCCTGCTACAATTCTACCGATGGAAGGGGAGACGGGGGCTTTGGAGGGGGCGGGGGCGGATGCAAAAACGGAGGAGGTGAGTCCCGTCCGTTCGTCCGAAGTTGTAGTTTCAACCGAGCCTTTTGACTTTAGGTGGCGGGGGGTATGCCGGCGGAAATGCGGTCAACACCACAAATGGCGAGGGAGGTTATTCGTTTTTGAACCACGTCAGGGCCGTGGCGGACCTCTCCGAAGCTGTGTCAGGTCACAATCAGGTAAATTCTTCGGCCAAACGTCTCGGCGTACAAACTCATCGTTGTTGTCGTTTAGGGTCCCGGTTATGTTCTCATCATACCGGCAACGGAAGGTTGCGATTGTGACTTCAGGTGTGCCGCTTTAGAAGCCGACATGTCGCTTGTTGCCTGTATTTGCCCAAGAAATTGGAAGTTGGACAGCGACATGAAGACATGTACACGTAAGTCGGTCAAGGGGGTTTGGAAAGAACTCGGGAAAGAATGTAAGTGAGGTTTGTCGTTTGGTGTAATTAACTAACTGGTAACAAGTTTTCATAGTGTGCTTTACTTACATTCTAATAACTACTTACTACAACATACATAATACAAACATATATACATTAATAAACTAGCGGTTGTCTTCGTTTTCCAGCAATTTCTGGACCTGGTGCTGATCCTTTCTACCCAACATGGTTGGTCCTAGCCCTCATAATAACCATCTTATGCCTCACTGTCGGATTCGGAGCAATGTGCTTCCTTCTTTGTAAGTTATTGTAAATAACATGTTTTACTTTTCTTAACCGGCACTTTATTAGACAACCGTTATCAACAAAGAGCATCTGGAATACTGCGCAGGAAAATTATGTCGGGTCCAGACCTCCAGTTGAACAGAATACGAATTGCTTCCGACAGTATGATGACCGAATATAATCCCAATTATGAATTCGGTGGAATTGTGTACACGCTCAAGGACCTCAAGGATATTCCTAGGGATCAGTTAAGATTGGTGAAGTAAGAGACAACCTTAACATCTTCATGGAATAGTAGTACATATATGTTTTTTTTTTGTAGGGCACTTGGTCAAGGTGCATTTGGTGAAGTCTACCAAGGTTTCTACAGACAGAGACCGATAGACACCGTCGAAATGCCGGTAGCAGTGAAAACTTTACCCGAAATGTCCACATCTCAAGCCGAAATGGACTTCCTGATGGAAGCATTGATAATGTCAAAGTTCAACCATCCAAACATCGTCCACTTCATCGGCGTTTGTTTTGACAAACACCCAAGGTTCATCGTGTTGGAGCTGCTAGCTGGTGGTGACCTTAAGAACTTCTTGAGGGAGTCCAGACCAAAACCGGTAAGGTCTTTTTGAACGAAGATTCCCAAGTGTTTATTTTGTTGCTTATTTTAGGAGAGGGGAAGTTCTCTAACAATGAAAGACCTGCTCCTCATCGCTATCGATGTAGCAAAAGGATGCAAATACCTGGAAGACAATCGATTTATCCACAGGGACATCGCTGCCAGAAATTGCCTGCTAACGACCAAAGGACCTGGAAGAGTGGTCAAAATCGCGGACTTCGGCATGTCTAGAGATGTGTACAGGTCAGACTATTACCGCAAGGGAGGAAAAGCGATGCTGCCGATCAAATGGATGCCGCCAGAAGCATTTTTGGACGGCATCTTCACCAGCAAAACCGACGTATGGTCTTTTGGCGTCCTATTGTGGGAAATACTCAAGATGGGATACATGCCGTACACCGGGTGCACCAACAGAGAAGTCATGGACCTCGTGGTGCAAGGCGGGAGGCTGGAGCAACCGGAAAATTGCCCGGGACCCATGTACGGGATAATGACGCAGTGTTGGCATCCGAAACCGGAGCTGAGGCCCACGTTTGCGACTATCTTAGAAAGACTGGGGTACTGTACGCAGGATCCCGACGTAATGAACGCTCCTCTTCCGGTCTTTCAAAGGGCACCATCGAACGAACGGGATACGACGGTTATGAGGCCGCAGAACTCTGATGGGAGCTGCTTGCAGGTAAGGAACAACGCAGATACCATCCTTGAGATAAGCGAGGGCGATTGCAAACGCCTATAGCGATTGTGACATGATGAGTTTGTTTCAGGCGGTCCTGCAGAACCCGTCAGATTACCTGATACCGAACCACGCGACACCACAGACTCCAGACCCGATAGAATCGACGTCCTCGGTCGAGAAGCTGCTTCCGGACAACTCGGACAATTGGGAAACCTCGTTCATCTTGCCGAATTCGAGGTCGACTCAGCCGTTACTAATGGATACCAGCAAAGACGCTGACCAAGAGGTGCCATCGGTGAGTCTTCACATGACATTACATGCATGTATCCAGGATTTTGCCGATTTTTTCATCTCTCAATTTCTATTAGTGTCCCGCAAGATATGTGGGGAAAGACTTGCGCGAGACAAAAAGTTCAGAGTTAAAATTTGAGCATTTGCAAAATGTACCTCCAGATTTGTCTGAAATACCTAATTTTTGAAAGCACTGATTATGAATCCGCACTTAGATTTTACACAAGATAGGGTAGTTTTGCGAAAATAATAAATTAGTTACCTATATTCATTTTCTTCATCGACGACAATGTTTTTTTATCTATTTTCACTTGAATATTAGCACTAATTCATGAACAAGAATATCTACTAACTAATAACCAAATGTAGCACACACTCTCTTTTATCAGTTCAGTATAATTAATGTATTCTTTCTTAATATCTTCTTTGCTTCATCCATGTTTATCCTTCCCGGCCTTTTCATTGTAAATCCGTTAAAAAGAAAATCAAGACATGTATACAAGAACGTGTGCCTTGAGATTTTCGGCAGAGCCGCACTGAGGCACGACCTTTAGGTAATTATGGAACGTACTGTATGCACCGCCCGATTTTCTTGAAATTTTGGCTACCCCCCCATTTTCGAGGTACCTGAACACGAATCTGATCTCAGTTTGTGGTGCTCGCAAGTAGTTTCCGAGAAAATAAATTTTCAAATTTCCTTTTGACACACCACTTTTCACGGCAATATTTGTTGTTATAATCCAAATGAATTTAGCTCAAACTGATCACCACTCTATTTTGCACCATTTGCAAATCGAAACTTCGCGACAACCCGCGGAAAAACCGAAATTTTGAAAGATTTTTGCCGTGTTTACGTCCGGCCCGGCCGCTGTTTTCGCCCGAGAATCGGCGCTGTCGCGAAGTTTCGATGTTGCAAAAGGTGCAAAATAGAATGGTAATCAGTTTGAGCTGCATACAGTAAAAATTCATCCGGATTATAACCACAAATAACGCCGTGAAAAGTGAGGTGTCAAAGGAAATTTGAAAATTCATTTTCTCGGAAACTGCGTCCGAGCACCACAAACTGAGGTCAGATTCGTGTTCAAGGACCTCGAAAATAGGGGGGTAGCCAAAATTTCAAGAAAATAAATTATTTGTGGCAGTGTCTAAAATAGCTGAAAACAACAAGATAAAGTCAAATTATTTTAAGAAGTCCTTACTGGGACTGTCAATTGGTAATTTCGCCATCCTAAGTTGGCATCAATGCAGCAAAAAATGCAACCGGGTCATAAGTCCAGGTCAGTAACGAGCCCATTTGCACAATGGATAACTACTAATAACACGAACAAGAACAACACAGATAACGGTAAAAACTCACGAGACGTACAAAACCCGCGAATATTTTCACTGCCCAAAGTTTGAACCCTTTTGAACGATCCAGAAAACCTTCACTGTCACTTTCACAACACCGAAATAAAATTTGCCTGAGTACGCACCATAGTCGCAGCCGCAAGTAGCTGATTATATCAAAATAACAAAATTAATTATTATTAAAATGAGTTGTAAATCGTGATTGTAATAGGGTTTTTATTTTATTATGTTCTTTTTTCGTATGACTTGGGTAACTTTTCACATCATAAATCAATGAGTGACATCATTAACTGGTTGAGACACAATATACCAATGTTATAACCATGGTTAACAGAAAATTCCTAGGGATTTTGTGGAGAATGTCATCTGACAAAATCGGGACTTCTTACAGTAATCATTGTATAAAACCATATAAATACGCTTTTGCGATCAAGTACATCCCTGTTGCTAGACGCGCTGATATTTTATGGCCTATTGACCAATCGCCGTATTTCACTGAACGTCATCGATCACGTGCTTTTATTTACGTGAGAGTTACTTGATTTTAGCATAGTCGATATTTAATAATAATTATTCATAATAATGATAAATGATAAATTTTCTGTAAATTTGGGGTTAACTTGGGCAAAGATCATATCCGGTGGATGATCTTTTACCTTCCTCTATCGACGGTATGACCACAAAATATAAAGGTTAGGTATGACTAGCGCAGTGTTGCCAGAGTTAAGAATCTTGTTACAGATGTGATGACACTGAATTAAACTTTACAGGGACGTATTGGGACCAGAGACTTGCCATAGTCTCTGATTGGGACACAGTCAAAGTTTTCCTAGTGCCAAGTCCAAACGTTTATTTTAAATTTTTGTTACTGCCTCTGGAGGATTGTTTCGTAAAAACAAGGCATATTTACGTGAGGACCATTCGTTAAACCTTCACATGAGTAGAAAAGTCGTTAAAAAATAAAAAAGAATCTCATATGTTTCAAATTTATTTCAGCTTGACAAACTGCTGACAATCGACAGCAACTCGCCTAAAGTGTCGCCGGTCTCCCCGCAAAGCAACCACAACAACAACGCCGCCAAAACGGAGAGCGCCCTCAAATCGGGGGTGTCCCTGGACGCCGGCGCCCTCGCAAAGCAGGCCATGACGCCGAACCAGAAGAAGAAGTACGCGAACGTCGGCCCGGGCGACGGCAGCGTCGGCAACGGCGTCCTACAAAATGGCGGCGCCGGCTTCTCGTTGGCGAACAGGAAGAGCGAGGCGGATATAAACTGTTGAATCGACTGAAGGACATTCGCGAAAGTAACTTATTGTCTTCTATAAATTAAGTAGGTTATGAATTGATGTCTCTCCGGTATTTAAGGGAAAGTGAGGTACGTTCGTTTAAAGAACATCTTTGTAAGTAAGGTTAGGTAAGTACACTAAGTGTTAACGGGGTATGCTAGTCACCATTTACATACGCTTAGTAGGTAACAAAATGAATTAGTGAGTATAATTATTTTGTGAAGAGATATTTTGAGAATTTGTATCTTAGTTGACGCGTCGATAGTGAAAAAAAAGACAAAAAATCTACAATCATATTATAGCTCAAAATATGAATTTGTTGCCGCGCTGATTGCTGAAGTATGCTTTCCATCTTTTTTTTATATGATAAGTTTGTATGGTGGGAGGTACTCTAGGCGACAGCTAGGATTTGTTAAAAAAGAGGATTTTTATAACGCTTCGAAATGTTTTTGCAGATGTTACATTTTCGTATTTTTTAACAACTAATTAAGGAATACAAGGTACTACTATTGTTAGTCAACAATGCCGACATTTAAACTCTAAGCAAACTGGAACTGGACAAAAATAAAGAGAACAAAAGAGGACGGGTATGTAAAGTGAAGTTGGCCATGAAATGAAAAGAACGTAGCGACCACAAAACATCAAGGAGGCATCGACTGTCAATATCCGCGTTCCTTTTGCCCCTACACTGAGAAGTGACAAAAGGAACGCGGCGTTTACTATGAGTAAAAAAACGAATCGCAAGGCTGGGACAGGTCCGGCTTCATATTTGTAAGACAAAATTATTTTAAAAAATCGTATTTTTTGTTAACTTTATTTCACAATCGCAGAATCTTATCATTCTGTTTCTTTGAGGGTTCTTTTTGGTATCCACCTCGCTGCCCATATTTTTTTGTTTTCCAAAACTAATTTTCCAGATTGAATGGAGTTTTATAGTGCATGTAGAAACTAGCCGTAGGTCAATGTATGTACTATACAGGGTCACTCAAAAAGTATCCTCAAAAAATATATACGGGGTGAGCTGAACTTTCTCTGTCGGGCGCCCTGGAAATTTTAAATGTTGAACAAACATTTTTTTGTATAACTCATAACACTTTGGATGGACTAGTGACAAGTGGTGATAAATTCTTGACTGAATGCGTGAGATATAGGGAATATAAAGTATACCTAACTAATTGTTTTATATGTGTGCATAGTTTATTATTGATTTTTTTGTAATGTATAATGATCTGGTTGCCATAGACCACAAAAATAGAAGCGGTAGGGCTATAAAACGCATTACCTATAAAGTTAGATTTTTCAAGTGACATTATGAAGAGCACCCTATTTGTTTCAATATTTTGTTTGAGCTCAGGTTTTAGACCAAAATTTTGCTCATGATAGTACCTACTACGGTTGTGTCCTAGTGCACTTTTTCGGTGATTCCTCCAAAAAAAATTAGCTCAACGAATATAAAACAATAAAAGAGCATATAGGTTGTGCTAATAATTATGTACTTCCATTTTGTTGAACTGTTAAGCTAAAATTTACACCTGTTTTTTGTTATATTATTATATCATGTGCAGCGCGTCCAGGTTTAAGATACGCACTATATATGCCACGAATATAGAAGAATATAATTTGATAGAAATTATTTTCTTTTTGCTATGGAATATGCCAAAATTTGGACGAGCTGAAAAACCTTCTAATATTTAATATTAAAATGGCTTTAAGTATTTATAAGATAACAAATTGTAAATAAAACTACATGTAACTATACCACATAACACTCTATATCTACGGAACTGTTCGTATATTACAGAATAAAATTATTTCAGTACAATTCGGTACTGACGCCCAGAAATAAAAATATTTTATTATTCTATGTTTTTGAACCCGCTGTATATAATTCAGATAGCTCAACACAAGAGGTATTATGGGATATTTATTAAAATAAGACTGGTTTTCCAATTGGCTGGACGTCGGTTTCGAAATTCGTGTCACTTCACTGACAATATTTTGTGTTTTACGCACTCTGATAATACTTACTAGAGTGAGTATGACATATTGTATTTTTATTGTGTTATATTATAAATATATAGATGTTAACAAAAACCGCTTGTTTTTTTGGTAATAATATCCTTATTATACCTAGCTAGAATCCTATTCAGATAGTAGTACTAAAATCTATTAAAACTAAACGCAAGTGAAACATAAACACAAGTTGTTGCATGGCTAGAGAGAGCGTGATACGCACGTGATCGGCTTGCTATTGTCGGTGTTTATTACAAAGGTGTATTCAGTTGCTATAGTGGACCTTTATTTTTTCCGATATAATTAATTCTTTCGCTGTTTATTAATTGTTGAAGCTACGATTTGCGTTAATAGTAGAAATTTGCAGGTAAGTGAATGACTATAAATGTGCCATAAAAGTTTGTTTTTAAAGTTCTTAATACTGGGGCATATTATTTTAATATTTTATATATGTATAAGAGATCGTCCTTAATGCGGCTCTGCCTCGTATTAGCCCTCAGAATTGTTCACGTGCTCCCATCCTGTAAATGTTTACGAGCGACTCGCATTTAGTTTGAATAGAGTGTAAGTAGTACCGTTGTGTGAGGAATAATAATTATTAATTATTTAATATAATTAAAAATTATATTATATTAATATAATTAATAATTATTATTCCTTCATTCAACGGTATGGTACCTAAAAATTACAAATAAAAAGAACACTTGCTGTCAATAATTACGGTTATATACCTACAACAATTCGTTTACCTACAGGTACTTATAATAAGTATTAACTGTCAACGGACCTTTCTCAATACACACTTTCTATAAACATAATCAATTGATCCATTTGTAAATTCAAATAAGTACACGCATTACGATTATTGAACAATCTACCCACTTATTATAATACATATATACTCCTGGACAAAATTAACGCACCAACAACAAACAAAATTTCAAATTAGGTATATTTTAAATTATTTTGCCTGTCTCCTAAGAATAGAATATTAACAGTAGGTAGTAGGCTTTGGACATTTACTACTGTTAAACTAATTAAGTAATGCAAATTGTTGCTTTTCATTTAGTTTCCATTAATTTATTTTTCCACTAATTATTTATTTAAAAAAATTCAATTTTTGTGGGGATGCGTTAATTTTGTCCAGGAGGTTATTTTTATTATACATTGTAATCAGAAATACGTAATGCTTACGTTATTTTTACCGTACTAGTATCAACATAATATGAAATCCCAAACACAAATAAATTGTGACTCATTCAATTTCCGACGGACAGGAATTTCTAAATTTCCACAAAGGAATAATAAGCCGACTCCCTACACAACATCAATATGCTTGGTGGCCCCAGCACACGACCTTGAGGCACACCGAAGTTTACAGATGGCCCAATTCCGTTCCGAATCCAAATCGCAGCGGGCCTCGTCTCGTCGGCGCCGACTTCTTTCTTTTGTTTATTTTTCTCCAATTTAATGCGGACAAATCGAGCAGGCCAGCGTCGAAACAGTTGAAAATCTTTGAACTGCGCGCTACCAAACCAGCGTTGCCGTGTGATCGACCTTGACGCCTTGACGGCAGCACAGGCAGACGGGGAGAAATCAGAGATCGCCCAGTCTAAGCCCGTCTCAGGAACTGTGTGCAAAATCTCGCGATGTGGTGAAGTTTTGTTGTGATAAAAGTTCAGTGATAGTATAACAAACGTCCTTGAACCGGTAGGTTAATAGTGAGGTGTGTGTTATCGATTATTTGATAATATTTCACAACACGCAGCGTAATTGAGGTTATGAGGTGTGTTGTTTTGGACTATTTTGTCACAGTTCACTTGATGAACGAGAGCCTTGGGACTTTTGGGTGTCGTAGAATAGGGCAGTTTATAATCGATTTTAGTGGACTAGCTTTTAAAATGAAAATTGTTTTGGTCATGCGATGAAAGTGTCATAATGTTCAATGATGAATGCATGTACTATAATATAGTTATAGTTTACGCACGACGATGATAATAACACTAAAAACCTGCAATTTTATAAGCAAATACTGTAAGCCATTCGATGCCTTGTAATTGTTTACTTTTTAGATGTAAAATAATGTAGGTAGGTAGGTAGGTACTTAGGTATATCTACATTCTACACATTAAGTACATAGCTATAGGTAAATAGGTACAGAGAATTTTCAATGGTAATTACGCGTTTATTACTCATTTACTCTTGCTAACAAAAATATCCGAGCAAAAATAGCTTCCCATAATAATTGTTATTTTTGATAGTAATATTGTTTCTAGTGTTTTCCCAAACAATAGGTACCTAAAATTTTCGTACCTATTTACCTAGTTGATGATGACCTCACCATATAATGACGTTGCTATAATGACCTACCAGATTATACGGAAATGTTCTAAGAATCTGGGTATCATAAAAATTCTTGATTCAGTCATCATACCTGGGTTTGTTTTGCATATCTCCAGCATTAAAACATGAGGAGTTATGAGGGAACGTTTATAAAAGGAAAATCCAAGGGAAAATTATTAGAAATATCGAATAGCTAAGATATCGACACTCTATTCAAACTAAACGCAAGTAAAACATAAACACAAGTTGTTGCATGGCTATAGCGTGATACGCACGTGATCGGCTTGCTGTTGGTTACCCGGCAATAAAATCTGGCCCGGCGGGCGAGTGCAGCGAGTCGGTGTTTCTTACAGAGGTGTATTGAGTTGCAAGTGGACCTTTATTTTTTTCCGATATAATTCTTTGGCTGTTTATTAATCGTTGGAGCTACGATTACATTTTCAAGAAGTCTAGGTGTGCCATAAAAGTTTGTTTTTAAAGTTCTTAATACTGGGGCATATTATTTTAATATTTTATATCATAAAATTCATAGAGATCGTCCTTAATGCGGCCCTGCCTCGTATTAGCCCTCAGAGTTGTTTACGTGCTTCAATCGTGTAAATGTTTACGCGCCACTTGCATTTAGTTTGAATAGAGTTCATATATGGGTATATTTTAGGATTGAAATGATTTAAAATTAAAATACCTAATAACATAATTATATTATGTTTTTCATTCTTTATGTATTATAATAAAAATCCACCATGAAAAATCATTGTTCTTATCACGTTTAAATCCACACACCAATACCGTTGTTTTTGCACTCGACGCGCGTTTCGCTAACTAAGTTAGCATCATCAGGATATGATTAAAACTAACCGCTTATTACTTACTCTATTCTAAAACTACCTACTGTATTAATTCTCTACCTGTCAGTTTATTAGCATAAATAATGGACTGTAGGGGATGGGGCCCTTATCCTTATTTAAACTAAATTTACATCTGGAAATTTCCAGGCTTTCATAGGGATCTAATAATCTCCTGTCAGGTAGATATTTAATTAATTTTAAAATTGTCTATTGTTATCCTATGATTATTTTCAAAAGCATGTTCCGCAATGCTAGATTTTTCTAGATGACCGTATTTTAAATGTCTCATGTGCTCATTGAATCTGGTTTTTATGGAACGTCTAGTTTGCCCAACATTTTTTTAATTACAATCAGAACAACTAACTTCTTTCTTGTACATCAATCAAACCACTTCTTTCTAGTACATCAATCTTGTCCTTGGGGTTTCCTAATAGATTTTTAATATTATCGGTCGTATACGGTCATCTAGAAAAATCTAGCATTGCCGAACATGCTTTTGAAAATAATCATAGGATAACAATAGACAATTTAAAATTAATTAAATATCTACCTGACAGGAGATTATTAGATGCCTATGAAAGCCTGGAAATTTCCAGATGTAAATTTAGTTTAAATAAGGATAAGGGCCCCATCCCCTACAGTCCATTATTTATGCTAATAAACTGACAGGTAGAGAATTAATACAGTAGGTAGTTTTAGTATAAATAGAGTAAGTTAGTGATAAGCGGTTAGTTTTAATCGTCTCCTGATGATGCCAACTTAGTTAGCGAAACGCGCGTCGAGTGCAAAAACAACGGTATTGGTGTGTGGATTTAAACGTGATAAGAATAGTGTATCGCCAATAGGTTCCAAATTCCCAACTTAGATAAAAAATCAGTTTAGGTGGGTACCAAATATAGGTAGGTATCTATGGCCGCAGTAGGTTTTTTGTATGACTATGACACCTGCTTACCCTACCTACTATGATTTTGAAGAAAAAATTTCGTTCGGCTTGCTGTTGGAATTAAATTGCATTAAGTATACTTTAAGTGATACTTAATAAGGATATACCTATTAGGGAACACAAATTTCGAAAACTGTTAGAGGTATCAAAAAGCAATTTTCAAGGTAGGTATGTAAAATACCTACAAACTTCCGTATTTTTGACAAGAAATTTGACTATATGATGGTCAATATACATATCTATCTATTTATGGCCAAATGTTCTCTGGATTAACTAATAGTGTTTTTTCCCGAGAGGAAATAAATTAAGTCAGTGATGAACAGTATACTATAGTGGCCTGGCCCAAGGTTGGAAATAGAAATCTAAAATTAGAATCTTCATTTTCTTTTCGGTATAAGCACAGATATACATATTTTCCTTAATCAAATTCAAAACATTTTTGAAATTTTGTATTGTAATTTTGAACCCACTCCAAATCAACGTTCATATTTTGGACTGGATAATACCAACATTAACTTTTTTGTCTGGGTGCATGAGTACAGAATGACCTTTAACGTTTTAGGGGAATTAAACATATTTTCATAATTTTTCTCATATTTACTCAGTTTATCAGCAAACGTTTCGATTCCGAGATACAGGGGCCTGAAAGCACGAACAATATGAAGTTTAAACCGCCCCGTATTGTAAAAACAACTGGAGCTAAAGTATATGACCAAAGTTTACAGAATTTTATTGATGAATGATGATGACTGATGATGCGATCTTATTAGACAAAGAAAGAGAAAGGACGCCTAACAGCCGCGGCCGTGTTACCGACTGGCACATCGCATGACAGGCCAGTGGCGTGAAACGCGTTCTTAGCCAATATCATAAAAATGTTAAAAATGAAAAGCTAGTTAATTTAGGCTTACATGTAATTTGAAATATTTGTTATTTATTTGCAGATAATTTGCCAAATGTACAGCTAGTGTCAAGTGCTGAAATATATTTATTTCTGTCGATTTCGAATCAATCAAAATAATATAAATAATGCACGCCCATGGAAACCAATCCATATTTTATGAAACTATCATAATCAATTAAGAAATTTTTAATAAAAACGTTGTTAAAAAATAATTATATTGGTCCTATTTACAAACAAAACAATGCACTTTGTCATATTAAAATATAGAAGGAATTTGAAGAAGTTATATTGAAAATAAAGTTTTAGGGCATCTTTCAAAAGTAGCTTGTTAAATATTTACCTGTGAAACGAAATCCTGGGCTCTTGCTTTTCACTTCTGCTTTTGCAACCAAACGCTGAACAATTCACCATCGTAAGAGTATATTTTCCCCTTAATCACTGTTACTTTTAATTCACAAATTCACGAAATTAACCCACAACGTACTCGCTTTGTCTGCCACATATAAAATGGCCGCTGTTCAAAACGACGTAACAAAATCCAGGGTAGGCAACCGCGGTGTCCTCTTTCTTTCCTTGTCTAAGGATGCGATTGACTTTTTCTATCTTTGTTTTAGAGTACTATGGATATACCTATCTAAGTATTTAATTTTGGGGACAAAATAATGGGCATTGCAACATAATATATCATTGTATAATTTCAATATTCGGGGTCATCAAGCGGAAATAGGTGACCTGTAGGAGAACCAATCATCGAGATAAAAACATACCTCATAACTTCAACTTTTATACAAAAATCGACACCGCCTGATTTTGTTCCTTTCGAAAATCCCCGAATCGTCCAGAGGTGCCGAAAATGTTGCCGTACCCGACGCAGGCGATGCCTGGTATGCCTCAGCCCATGATGTACCAGCAGTACCACAACGCGTACCCTGTGATCCACTACAACCAACCGCCCAGCGCTTCCAACGGGTACGGCTGGCACGGCAACGGGTACGGGTGGCAGCTCGACCCCAAGGCCTGGCACACGGCCCCGCTGTACCCCACGCTCAAGGATGAGGCCGTTGAAGAGCCCATGATACAGGCCGAGAAGGTCGAGAAGCAGAACGCTTGGGTAAGTGCGGATGTGGAAGACCTAATAGTTACTAAAACCACCGTATTTAAAACTTTTCAAATTAAATTTCTATACATAAGTATCTTATATCTACTCTTTTATCGACATATTCAATTTTTCATTTTTGTTCTACATTTGGCACCGTCGCAATGATAAAGGCTCGCCAGCTGGCGACGCGAAAAGTCGCTACGTCATCAGTACCTAATTGTTTACGGTTACTTGTCTATTTTAAAGAACGGTTTTTTATTTATTTTGTGTTGGACTGTGTTTTTTAGTAATATAGGACGTGGAGTTTTATTAATAAGGTGTTAAAACAGCAGTGATTAAGAATAACGCGATTAAAATTCAATTATAGTTTATAGGTTTTAGGTTGTGTCTATAGTTTCGGGCTTATTTAAATCATGCCGTGGACGTGCTCCGTTCCCAACTGCAAGGGAAACTACAAAGGCGATCCTAAAGTGTCCGCTTTTTCCTCCCTAAAGACCCCATTTTAAGGGAAAAGTGGGTTAAGGCCATCAAAAGAGATTTTGTCTTCCAGGGTAAAAGTGGTTTTGGTTTGGACTGTTATACCTAACAATTTTACATGATTAAACGTAACCACCTTAAAATTGGGAAGTTTTATGGTTTTATTCAATTCGAATTTAGTTTTATCAAGGCACGCACATAAGAAATAATTGGCATTTACGAAAATTTTACCGGTAGATATCTAAACGCACCAAAAGCCCTTGAAAATGTGACTTTCACTCATAGATTGTTATCTGTGTTGTAAAACCATGAGCTATATATGTAAACAATCATTTTAAAATGTTTGTTTTACCAAATTTACTAAGTTGACATCTTGAAATTTGAATTTGGCGCCTTAGGCCCACCTCCCTTGGATGACTCATCACTTTCAGCTGCCGGGCCTTGTCGTTGCGACGGTGCCGGTTGATTCCCGAAAATCTCCAGAACATATTCGCCACGCACGCAGGAAATTTTCCAATGGTCTATTATCTCCGGATGCCGAGATTTTTTATTACTTTTAAATTTCTTATTAGTTTAAGTTGCGCCCATTATTGTCCATTTCTTGCTTGTAGTATAATAATAATAATTCTTTATTTAGCACCCGGCTAGTACATCACAGAAAAATATGTATATAACACAATATAAAAAATAAAAAGAAGTCTTGCAAAGTACCAGTTCAGCTACATTCGAACATCAAACATCACGTATAGTTTCTTAGGTAATTTCTTAAACTTGCATTGAAAAAACACAACCATACATACACCGTAGTTATCTAAACATGTGCTTATTTCCTACTTTAGGCCTTAGGTTTAACTGTATTTGCATGGCCTAATCCACAACTAACTTTATTATTTCTTTTTTTGCATGCCTAATTCTCAGAATGTGAGCCAAGCCTTTCGTGAGGTAAGTTTGTAGTTTGTACTGAATGTGATTGTATATTATGTGGGTACAAGGAAACATCTATAAATAAATCCAAAACTTCATTTGGAATTATCTTGGGGAAATACACAATTTTTATGTTTGCAAAGTCAACAAACGTTTAGATAAATACTTGATAAAAATATAAAATGAAATAATTGTTTTCGGTAATAACAGGCGTCCTTTGCGCTCGCCTTTGCGTTTTACTTAACTCGATACCATATATGGCAAGTTCAATCTACTTTCTTTGCCTTGATATGGCCAACAATATTGCAGAAAATATGTGGACATCGTGATGAAATACAAACAAACCACTCTCAGTTGTTAATAATGCCGTTTTTTTATTGAGAATCTCAACAATGAAAGTCCTGAAGATTGTAAGAAAGGTTCTGGTTGTGCGCTTTGATCGTAACAATGTTCTCGAGGTTCTGGCAACATTTCGCACATAACGTACAGTTTGATTTCAAGTTATGGTTCGTAACTGTCTGCTGCTCGCCACAATCTATTTGGTGGTTCGTGATATTTTGCTTCTTCGGGTAACCGCAGGTGTTACAGCAGGTGCTTCCATACGCGGGTACATTTTGGCGGAAAGGTTGGTTCTTCTTGCACCCGCAAGTGCTACAAGTATCGGGAATGAGAGGTTTCTTGACGCATCCGCACGTGGAACACAACGTGCTATCTCCGAATCCGGAATATTGCCCCATTTGTTTGTGCGGGGCAACGTTTTGCACCATCTTCGGACTTCCGCAGGTGCCGCACGGACGGTAGTTGTAACCTCCGCTTTGCCTCCGCCTAGCGGAAGGACACGTGCACTTCTGCTTTTGGAAACACATGCACTTGGTCCTCGGCGTGCAGACACCGAGACCACCACCTTCACCTTGTCCGGTTTGCCCATCGGTAGCTCCGTCCTGTTTGGTTTTGTCGTCTGTTGTACCTTTCTCCCCATCTGAACCTTTCGACGTTCCACTGGCGTCAGATTTTCGTCCTTTATCTTTTCCATCGTCAGCATCCGTTATCCCCTTTTCGTCTTTGCCCTTCTCTTTACCCCCAGTCTCGTCCTTGCTGGGTTTCTTCTTTCCCGCATCTTCCGAAGCAGACTTATCTCGTCCTTTGTCTCCTTCTTCTGATTTTCCTCCTCCTTTATCCCCTTCGCCAGATTTCTTACCCCCTTTGTCCCCTTCTCCAGATTTATTACCCCCTTTATCGTCGGTACCTTTTCCTCTACCTTTCGAAGAAGATTTCTTGTTCCTAGACCTGTTTTTGTCGTCTGGAGGAGCACCACCTCCCCCCCCTCCAAAGTTGGAGAACTTTTCCCGTTTTCGGGGTTTGTCTTCCTCCGCACTGCATGGTGTACACGGACTGCAAGGTCTGCACGGGCTGCAAGGTCTACTGCAAGGGGAGCATGGCCTGCATATGAAATAGGGGTAGCAGGGGTAGCAGTACGGCTGGCAAGGGATGCTGCATGCTGGTATACACGTCATATGTTCACATTTTCATAGTTTTACTGCGAATTTTGAAGAAGTCTTGCGAAAAAATGCGTCTATCAACTTCAGTGTTGACAGGATGTCAGTTTTTGTCCTACATTTTATTTTTTTATGTACTTATTATTCGAATTCCTATATTTATGTTCAACTATGAAATTTGATGTAAACCTCCTAAAATGTGTGATAATCTATTAAACAAACCCTGCCAGTCGGTGGGAATAAAAACCTCTTCAAGTTTTAATAGGCGCAAGATAGACATAAATTCGATAGAATACCAAAGCTACATCCACAAGAACGTGCTGAGTTATTTAGATAAGTACCCCATGCCGAGTAAAAGGCCTCAGAATAAGAAGACCACCATTAGAAGACCTGAAAGTCCTAACAGCTACACGGGGCTGAACGCGTTGAAAAATGCCAACCCTGCCAAGCCGCAGGCAACAAGGACCGTTGGAGACGAAGGAAAAACGCCAAAGAAGTTTCCAGTGTATGTTAAAGCCGGAAAAAAAGATGCAGGGTATCAAGACCTTGCTTCGAGGGGAACGTGGTCAAGACCGGCAACACCAAGTGTTACCCGTGGTTCGAATTCGCCCAGAAAAAGCGACAAGAGCCCCTCTTCTTTATCCAATGTACAAAAAGATAAGGCACCTGCTCCATGTTGCCCTTGCGGATTAGAAAAAAAGCGAGATCCTTCGATATCTCCAAGAAAACCAGCGGAATCGCCGAAATGTCCAAAGAGAAAACCCGTGGAGAGACAATTGCCAAACCTCGAAAAGAAAAAAGAGAAACCCACGCCTGTAGTTAAGCTGCAGAAGAAAGTTAAATGTGTGAAGAATGGGGAAGTTATTATCGGAAAGCTTTCTGATAAAATAGTTGAAAACAGGCCGTTGTTGCAAGGCAAAATATACAAAGTAAGAGATATTTTATCGTTTTTTAACAAGGTTTTAACACATAATATATGGTAAATATTCGCGGCAAATTATTATTAAGTAAATGTAGTGGCTTGATATCAAACCTTTCTCGTTTTATCGTGCTTACACAGGAAACCCAATTTGTTTCTGAATATAACAGCACCTATAAAAGATAACTGAACTGATGGTAAAAAATGAAACCACGTATTCTTGGAGTCAAAATAAGGGCACTTCTTCGTATATTTTTTTCTTCTACGGGCCAAAGTTTTTTTTACAGAGCGTAGAAGTTTGGAGAAAAATACACATATTTCTTAGTATCTCTAGAAGTATACGAGATATTTTCTTCGAACTTAGCGTGTCACATGAGCAAATGAGCCGTCAAACTTAAGGTTGACATGAAGCTTCTGAGGCTCCCAGTTGCGGAGATACAGGGTGTTATTAAAATTAATTAGTTCAGAAAAATATGAATACCCTGTATAATCGCATTTTTTAAATTCGTTTTGAATGGAAACTTCAACGGTTAACAAAAAGTATCTCTTAGTATTTTTTCATATTCGCAGCCGTTTCTTAATTATTTTCAAAGAACGGCAATGCTGCAATAAACAAGTCATTTTAAGAATACATCTAGCAATCTGTGGATGTCAATTAAACTTTATTTAACAAAATACAAAAGCAAAATCGATAATAAAAGAAACGTAATGCTACTAGAAAATTAAATTATTAAATGTTCGAAATGACCGCCGCGGCCGTCTCTTTCAATACACGCAACTATGCCATTCCGCATGTTTATTATTGCCATTGGCAAGTCCATAGCAAAAGTGCATATCAGTCAATTCTTCGAATGAAAATATCATTTTTCAAAATATTGATACTAGTGCAAAGTTGGCAGCCAAATGATTCAAATAATGCCAAGTTTAATTGACTTCCACAGATTGTCAGATTTATTCTTAAAATGACTTGTTTATTGCAGCATTGCAGTTCTTTGAAAATAATTAAGAAACGGCTGAGAATATGAAAAAATACTAAGAGATACTTTTTGTTAACCATTGAATTCACCATTCAAAACAAACTTTAAAAAATGCGATTATACAGGGTATTCATATTTTTCTGAACTAATTAATTTTAATAACACCCTGTATCTCCGCCAACTGGGGACCTCAGAAGCTTCATATTAAGCTTAAATTTGACAGCTCATTCGCTCATGTGACACGCCAAGTTTGAAGAAAATATCTCGTATACTTCTAGAGATACTAAGAAATATGTGTATTTTTCTCTAAATTTCCACGCTCTGTATAATTACGATACCATTGTTACATAACTTGGTAATTTGGAGTATGCAAGAATGTCAGTTCTGCTGCATGCCGCATTGCCAATTTTTCCTTTGATAAAATGCCCATTAAAAGTGCAATCGATATAGCGACCTGTTGCCCCTGCCGCTTTATACTCGTATCTGTCAATAAAACTATTTCGCTTATTAGCTGAAAGCACCGGGTGCTGATTAGTTCTGTTGATAAAGGGAATGTGTACCAGGGTTAGTCGCAGATATAATTAGTATATAGTATACTCTGTTTACTCTAGTGTTTGCATAACAGTCGGTTTACAAGAATTCTTTCTTTTGGAGATTTTCGGGAATTTTTTGTCCAGGGACCCTCAAAATGTTCTGCAATACCTAAATACAGTGTGTCCCAATTTGAAACTGGACACCTCAGAAATATATATGAAGGGCAAGGAAAACAAATGGTCTTTATTTTTTTGTTGGTAGTACCAAGGGAGAGTATCTCATAGGCGGTGGTATTTGGATGGGGTAATTATTTCATGGCCCCCTATGAATTTTTAAAATAGCAAATTTTCAAGAAACCCCATTAGGGATTTTTTTACGACAACATGTTATTAAGAATGAAAAACTGAGTAGATTCGCAAAATTTCAAAAGGCTAGGTCTACTTTGATTTTTTTCTTAGAAAAGTGTCCTTTTTGGAGATTTCACGTCAAAATTTTATTTTTTCACGATGATAAAGTTTCCTTAATAATATTTTGACGTGAAAGCACATTTCTAAGAAAAAAAGTGGAAGAAAAAGGCGAAAAAGCTAAAAATCAATGTGGTCCTAGACTTTTTAAATTTTGCAATTCTACTCAGTTTTTCATTCTGAACAAGTTTTCTTAATAACATTTTGTCGTAAAAAAATCCCTAATAGGGTTTCTTGAAAATTAGCTATTTTAAAAAATCATAGCAGGCCATGAAATAATTACCCCATCCAAATACCACCGCCTGTGAGATACTCTCCCTTGGGACTACCAATAAAAAAATAGAGACCATTTGTTTTCCTTGTCCTTCATATAGTTTTGAGGTATCCAGTATCAAATTGGGACACACTGTATAGAGATACCTACCAAACACTTGATCATTATCTGTGCTTGATAAAAAAATATATTTTTTGGTAAGTACTACACCGACACTATAAAAGGTACCTACTTACAGAAATCGATAATTAATTTGATCGATTTTAAGTAAAACACTTGAAAAAAATTATACAGTCCGTCCACAGATTTATTCTACCTACACGTCTGAAGATTCTTATTTTTTGTTTGTATTTTAGATAAGAAAGCCATTCCTGTTAAAAAGTTATGCTTGTTCAAAAAATGATTGTTACTAAAAATGTGTTCCAGATATTGTACAAAATATAAGTGGTAAAAAAGAATATTACAATATCCTGTTTACAGAAAAATATGCTTGCCTTGTTTTCCTTTGAATTTACAAGCTCGAAGTTCATTTTTACAAGCTCTTATTTAACTTGCCTTGTTAGTATTGAATTGTTTAAAAAATACAAAATTATGTCCATTAGCAATATATATGCTTTTATATACATCTACAAAACATTCTTGTATCTTGTATAACAGTAGATGTTTGTTGTAAAATACATACATATAGCACTCGATATAGAATGAATATAGATGCACCCCGTGTATGTATTCTCAATTTGGAATTGATTGCTTCCTTTATGATGGTATTAAACTTTATAATAATATATACCTAATAGTTTAAAAGATAAAGAATACAAGAAATTTAAGAGTAACCTAAAAAAATGATAATTGAATCAGGATAATTTAATTCATTAATAATTATATTATACTAGTTAGTGTTTTTTGGTGAATGTTAGTAGCATAACGTATTACGAGCACTTAATTAATTTATTAAAGGGCAGAGGTGTCCCTATATAAAATGTATATTTTTTTTTTGGGACTAATAAAGGAATTAATAATAATAATAGTATGTATGTATGTATGTATGTGTGGGTCGAATCTTAGAACCACTTCTTGACATCCGATTGAGCTGAAATTTTGCATACGCCTGAGATGGTTGAAAAGTGCCTAAAAACCGAGGTTAGTTTCCTAACCTTTCTATAAGCTAACCTTGCCTAAAAACCGATTTTTGATAGTTTTTTGCAGCCTCTGGACATACTGTATAATATGAACTACATTTTTCATCTTACCTATTATCTTTATTGGCGAAAATTATCACTTTTATTTACGTACCTACAGATAAGATTATAAAAGTGTACAATATTGTCCTCCGTCCTAATAATGCAATAGGGTGATACAGCCACTTTTTTTCCACACCACCCCCGTATCTAATCATCTGATAACCGCCCTATCGTTGGCATTTCCTCTGCTCCGTTTTTGATATTCTGGCAGCGAGTTTAATTTTCTGGCTTAGTTTACGGAAGTCCGCGCGCGAAACGGATTTAAAAATGACGGAAAGCGAAATTTTCATAATGGCCGAAGCCCGAGAGGGACTTCTCCAGAAAACTTCTGCGGAGAAGTGGAGACGTCCACCCTTCAGATTTCCGAAAATGAAGAGATCTTCGGTGGCGCCCCAGAAGAGGCGCACGGTGTACGGCCGAAATTCCTCTCCGAGGTCGGTTTTTTACAGGTCGGGGGTTATGTTTACTTTCGAAGGAAGCGACAAGGAAAACATTGTTCCATCGAACAGTTTTGATGTAGAGGGCGGGGTGGAGTATATCGACGACGAGAAACGGAACGTTTTGTCGGTGGGAGATTTTAACAGGCAAAAATCGGGTTCTAAGGACAGTGTACTGTCTGGGGTGTACGGGGGTAAGCTGAAGAATGCTATTGTGAACAAGATATTTAAGGTAAGATAACAGAAATATACATTCCTAATGAGGTCATCATCACAATATTCAGTGCTGTAATGAATATCTTTATTTCACCCAAATTATTCTGGTCAAGGTCTGTATGTTTGTTGACTTTGTAAATGTAAAGATACAGGGTGCCCCCAATTTTTAACTTTAGCTGAAATCTGATGTATGCGCTTAGGTACCTTAGTGCAAATTGCTTCGTATAAGCAAGTGTCACAAAATGTGATTATATCAACTTCAACTTCCCCAGATAGCCAGTAGCGGAGATATTTGTTTTATCAAGAAAAATACTAATACGGCCCTGTACAGGATTTTCTTTTATGTATTTCGTTTCACAAGTAAATACTTAACAAGCTACCTTTGAAAGATGCCCTAAAACTTTATTTTTTCTCAATATAACTTCTTCAAATTCTTTCTACCTTTTAGTATGATAAAGTGCATTGTTTTATTTGTAAATAGGACCAATATAATTATTTTTTATTGAAAATTTGTTAATTGATTTTGATTATAAAATATGGCCTGGTTTTCATGGGCGTGCATTATTTATTTTGTTTTGATTGATTCGAAATCGCCACAAATAAATATATTTCAGCACTTGATACTAGCTTTACATTTGGGAAATTATCTGCAAATAAATACCAATATTTCAAATTTCATGTAAGTCAAAATTAACTACCTTTTCATTTTTAACATTTTTGTGATATTCGCCAAGAACGCGTTTCATGCTACGCCACTGGCCTGTCGTGCGATGTGGCAGTCGCTAACACGGCCGCGAGCGCTATTATTAAGCGTCCTCTCTTGTCTAAGGATCTTTCAGACAACTCCCTTTTAAAATCTAAGAAGAAAAATTATTTATCTTGATAAAATTTAGTAACCCTTATATTTAATATTGAGTTGAAAGCTGGTAGGACTTAGGGTTATAAGAAATTGAATTTTTTTAAATTTATTGCCGACGTACTACTTGTGATATTTTAGCTAGTTCTCGTCAGTGTCAATATACTGCCAAGAGATAGTTTTTGCCACGAATAAAAAATTATCCAAGTCCAAATTCTGTAAAGAGCCGTATTAATATTCTTTTTTTTATAAAACAAATATAGTGTATACCCATATCTCCGCCACTGGCAACTTGGGGAACTTGGTATTAACTCATTTTATGACACTTGATCAATGCATGGTGTGTACCAAATTTCGTTTGAATATCCTTAGCGGCTGAAAATATAAAAAAATTGGACGTTAAAATTTTTGGGAATTTAAACACCCTGTATCTCTGTGGATATAAAAAGTGATACCATAAAATATTTATATTTAATTAAATGTTGTACCTTGTACCTTGTACATTTTTTCTGTTTCCTTGGTATGTCTGGCAGAGTTTTGCAAAGTCATTTTAGGTCCACCCTGCATAATAAATTCATATTTTATTTCTTTTATTATACAGGGTGAGTATTTTCGGTTCCATTTATGCTATCAAGTTGAAAATTGGTACTTTTATGTTTTCTGGGACGGCGATTATGAATTTTCTATCAACTTTCTTCTAGCCGCTAGAGGGCGTTGGCTACGTCGTTACTTTCGAACAAAAGTGTTTTAATCTTCTTTGTCGTTGAAAAATCTGCACTTTGGACAGCGGAATATTAAATTACATTCGATTTTGAACAAAAAATGTCTCTTGTAAAAATACGAAAACCTTAACCGTTTTCATGAAAAACGCAATTTTGTGTCGCGGTGCGCGTGAATTCGAAAAAATTAAAATTTCGTAGTAGGCTAAGAAATGGGATTTATTCATTTGGAATTCTTTATTTACAGTAGGTATTGTCCTAAATTAACAATTTTTGTGAAATTAGTAATAAAAAGAACTTTAACCAAGACAACTTTATTATAATTTTTTCGTTATATTTTTGCTATGACGAAAACGAAGCGTTTTTGGACAAAATGTTATATGAAGAACCCCATTTATTTTTAAAAATACTACTCAAATTTTGAGTATGGCGGTTTAACTTCGACTCACCCTGTATAGTGTGTCCCCGGATAATGACTGATAATGAAATAACTCTTGTAGAAGACAAAAAAAAATCGAGTTGAAATTTGAGCTTTTGGGGATCAGCCCTGCCTGGTTTGAAAGTAATTTTTGACATAATAATTTTAGTTTCGAAAAATTAAGTATGCTTTGGATAATTCGAAAAACAGTTTTTTTCTTGAAATCGGCAGTGAAGTGTCTCAAAATCGTCATTAAAAGCTCAGAAATCGGCACCGAAGTAGCCCATTATTGTACGATTTTTTCAATAAGTAGGCCCTGGCGAAATGTAAACACCAAACGTCAGACGCGGAGCCATCGCCCGGCAAAACTGACCAAATATGCGAAACCCGGCCAATAAAGGCCCATTTAACTTTTCGTAAACATTGCGAAATTGTTACCTCTAGCAGCGCAATCTTTCAGTATAAAAAAAATATAACATGTACCTCGGCACTGAAGTTCTTTTTATGACTCATGTGGAATTTAGTTGCCGAGGCCTCTGGCTGAAGTTGAATTTCAGTGCCTTATAACCTAAATAACTATTTTACGCTAGTAAACTGCCTTTCCTATAGGAGTTACGCAAAATGTTATTAAGAAAAGTCGTTCAGAATGAAAAACTATGTAATAATTCAAAATTTTAAAATCCCGGGCCTACTTTGATTTTTTGCTTTTTTACTAAAAAAGTGGGGAATGTGCCCTTTTAAATTGTGCTATCTTATTTATTTTTGCATTCTTAACAATTTTTTCTAGTAACATTTTGTATTATCTTTGACCAAAAGGGCACTTTTCCCCGCTTTTCTAGTAAAAATGAACAAAAAAATTAAAAAGAAAGAAAAAGTGATAATGGGCATAGCACTCAAAGTTAACAAAAACTAGTATGATGTTACTAGTTTTTGTTTTTGTTAACTTTGAGTGCTATGCCCATTATCACTTTTTCTTTGTAAATACATTTACACTCACAAAAAAAATTAAAGTAGGCCTAATATTTTCAAATTTTGGAAAATTCCCCATTCAATTTTTCATTAAAGTAGGCCTAGGATTTTCAAATATTGGAAAATTCCCCATTCAATTTTTCATTAAAGTAGGCCTAGGATTTTCAAATTTTGGAAAATTACCTACTCAATTTTTTATCCTGGACAATTTTTCAACATTTTGCCGCAACTCCTTACAGGAAAGGCACTTTACTAGTATAAAAAACCGTTTTTTTTTCGAAATAACCAAAGCACACTTGATTTTTCAAAACTAAAATTATGTTAAAAATTACTTTCAAACCAAGCAGGGCTGATCCCCAAAGCACAGAATAGCCACCGTACGGTGGCTATTCTGTGCCCAAAGGCTCAAATTTCAACTCCAATTTTGTTTGTTTTTACAAGAGACCTCTTTGACCTATCCGGGGACACACTGTATAAGTGTTTTCATTTTTGAAACCATAATAAGAACTAAAACGCATGTCCATCACAGATTAATTATTATTAAATTAAATACAGAATATTCAATTTTTATCAGTTTTTACCCTAACAATATTCTAAAACATAATGTGCCTAACTAACATTTTTTCATAACTTTTCTAATTAAATATAAAGTAAGCTTCCATTTTGATATACATACCTCTTTACTATTTTGCTGCATTTTGTGCCTGTTAATAAATATTGAGGCTCTGGTAAATACAAGTATAAATAAAAACCTTTAGAGATAAAAGTAAGAAATTGTAAATGGAATAAAGAAAATACATATAGTGATTATAATTATTTGTCTCTAATGAACTCGTTAGTTTGGCGAGCGAGGCTCTGGCACCAGATCAAGTGGGGGACAACAGGATTTCTACAAATTGCGGGATGAATGCCTGGAGAGGGCAGAGGTGTTCGTAGATCCGGAATTTCCAGCAACGGACCAATCCCTGTTCTTCAGCCAAAGGCCCGACAGGTACTACGAGTGGAAAAGACCATCAGTAAGTGCCTTTCTTTATATTACCTACCATTGAGTGTAATTACGCCACGAGAAAAACAACAGCCGTAAAATTTGACAGTTCATTGGTGCTGAAGTAACCTCTCTGTCGCCATCTGTTGGTGAAAAGATGAAATCGGTCAAACACAATGTCAAATTTATTAGGCGGATTTGAAATGCTATAAAAAATAAGATTAAACATGAAATGGTTTAAACTGTTTTTTTGCGATTTTTGAGAATGTTGTAGATATTAAAAAAATCTAAAACTTTCATAAAAGGCGTTTTTCAACATAACCTCAAATTTTCCAAGAAAATGGTGAAAAGCCGACTTTTCTTTATTTTCTTTTTTCTCATAGAAATAGCTCAATTTACATGAAAATTTGTGAAGGAAAACCTTTTTTGCATTTCATAAGCCTGATTTTACTGGAATCTGGCAAATAAGTAGTTTCTGAGATATTATCTTTTTCACTTTTTTGAAGAAAAAAATTCTACGATAAACTTTATTGTTTTTTTTTCTATTTAAATATTTTGACGAAAACAAATTAATACATTTAAATTGTAATTTCTTACAATAATTCTTAGGACTCGAAGTTAAGTTGAGGTATAGGGAAATTTCATCAATGGTTCTGACAGTCTATGATAGAACTTAAAATATTTTGTACATTTCCTTTTGTATTAGTTTTGTGTTTCTTGATTAGCTAAGTTTCAGTCAACACTTCTTAATTAATGTTTTTTGTGTTGATTACAGTAAAATATGCAAGCTTCCAAAATGTTCAAAGTTGTTATTCTCTTTAAATATAAATATTGACTTTAAGTTCATAAATGTCAGTGACTCAACACCTTTCAGTTGAATTTTAGAAAAAAATATATGCATCAGCATTGCTACTGTCTGCTAACACTATAAACATTATTATTCCTAACTATTATGCAAAGTAACCAGAAAAGGACTACAAAAGTTTTATTTGAACTTTTCTTTTTAGGAAATTGTGGAGGATCCTCAATTGTTTGTAGAGGGTTTCTCTAGATTCGATGTCCAACAGGGAGAACTTGGAGACTGTTGGCTCCTCGCTGCCACGGCAAACTTAACGTTATACAGAAGGTTGTTCTTTCAAATAGTTCCAGATGATCAAAGTTTCGACGATAAATATGCTGGCATCTTCCACTTTAGGTAACAAAATCTTTCAAAACTTTTAGAATGTTTACATTTTGTTTTTAGATTTTGGCAATATGGAAAATGGATAGATGTAGTGGTAGACGATAGGTTGCCCACATATAGGGGACAATTGGTGTTTCTACATTCAACCGAAGACAATGAATTTTGGAGTGCCTTATTAGAGAAAGCGTATGCCAAGTAGGTTGATAAATCGGCAAAGTGACATTTTGTGACGGATTTGCGACTTTTTAGGTTGCACGGGTCTTATGAAGCCCTGAAAGGTGGTTCGACGTGTGAAGCAATGGAGGATTTTACGGGAGGGGTTACGGAAATGTACGAAATGGATGCGTGTCCTCCGAATCTCTTCCAGATCATGATGAAGGCTTACGAGAGGGCTTCGCTTATGGGTTGTTCGATAGAGGTGAGTTATTTTATGTCTCTGATCATCAGAAAAATAAAAGAAACAGAAATGGCTTCCACTACTGCGATACTTGTCATTTGGTCATTTTGGTTAAATGATTATTACCCTGAGTGGAACATTTATTTACTTGACATTTTTGTTAAAATTCGATGTATACAAAGGTGGTATATTTCACAAGCTCGCGTTATCTATACCTCCCTCGAGATTGTCCAACATGCTATGTAGCTCTCGTTAAAAAGAATTAAATAGAATTGCCAAACGCTAATGTAAAATACACTCAGTCACGCAAACATAGTTTTAATTCATTTTTAATGGAACCTCTTACAGCCCGATCCAAATGTATTGGAAGCGCAGACGCCAGAAGGACTTGTAAGAGGTCACGCCTACAGTATAACAAGGGTTCAATATGTCGACATACAAACGCCGAACGTTACCGGAAAAATTCCTTTGTTGAGGTTGAGGAACCCTTGGGGAAACGAGAGCGAGTGGAACGGAGCTTGGAGCGATGGGTAAGAAACTGTTTAAGTAAAAAAAATGTAGGTTATGCGGCATATTCTATCGGTTATGAACTTGTATCGTCAGGAAAAGCAGTTTTTTTTATATATTTCCGTTTTAGTGCTCCAGAATGGAGGTTCATCGGCGAGGCGGAAAAAGAGGAGCTCGGCCTTACCTTCGACGCCGACGGGGAATTCTGGATGTCGTTCAAAGATTTCCAACAGCATTTTTCGAGAATCGAAATATGCAACCTTAACCCGGATTCGCTCTCCGAAGACGAACTCCGAGAGGGCAACAAGAAAAAATGGGAAATGTCGGTGTTCGAAGGAGAGTGGGTGCGTGGAGTCACCGCTGGTGGTTGCAGAAATTTCCTAGGTGAGTATTTTTTTGTCAGATCGAGTACCAAAATCGCTTAGAATTTTTTTCACTTTAGTTTAATTATTGTTGTTTCATTATTATTTAAACTTATAATAACACTGATTTCGAAATTGGGTACATTTGGCCACATTGTCGGTCTAAATCTTATGTCTATGATCTCTAACCCCGTTAAGGTTATGTTACAGTAACAATATAACCTAAAAGTTAACAAATTTGACAGATCAGTGATGACAAATTTCTAACCTTTTCTGAGGACAGTATTTCATTCGTCTTGTCAACTTCATCATATATGGTGGTGTTTACAAATCATTGATGTCACAGGCAATGGTTAAAACCTCAACTGAATGTGCTTTTGACAAAGTACAGTATTCTACTCGCATATCATAATGACACGGGTGATTTAGTTGTCTACGACTCGTATCGTAAACTTCATCTTCGCGATTATTATGTTATATTTTATTTATTATAGAATCGTTCTGGAGAAACCCTCAGTATAGAATAACTTTAACGGAAGTCGACGAAGGCGAAGACGATGGTAATTGTACGTTGATTGTGGCCTTAATGCAGAAGAACAGGAGGCAAGCTCGAACTACGGGAGCTGATTTGCTTACAGTTGGATTTGCTATCTACCATGTAAGAATCAATTCTACTTGTTTTTGCGTGAATATATGTATTATAATTTATAGCAAAGACTTTTTTGTATATATCAGCATTTTCGCAGTAAAGATTATACTTATACTTATTATGGAGGTATTTCAAATTTCTGTATATCGCAGAATATAGAGTAACATTCTGATAATCAAGCATTAAAGTTCCTATATTGTATAGCTTTTATTCATTTTATGATATAGCTATCCAAATTACAATAATTTGAATACTCCTGAAAGTGACTGATAGTTATCCGAATTATTATAATTTGGATATCGTTCTTGAAGTTCTTCTATACAAGATATCAATTGTGGTTTTGTTCAGCTTGTCCAAACTATCATGTTGTAATTTGGATAATAACAGAGCTTATGGAGTGAATAAAATATGGCTGGAAGCAATATCCAATTAATATTTCGGATAGGTACTCCGTACTCCTAATATTGATGGATGGCTATCCGAATTACAATAATTTGGATATTCCTAAAAGTGACGGATAGCTATCCGAATTATAATAATGGATACTCCCAATAATTCGGATAGCTATTCGAATAATTCACATAGCTGCTCACCTTTTGCGAAGTTTATTATCAGCTTACCTTATTATTTTTCTAGCTCGAGCACCCGGACCAGGTACCCAAACCGCTCGACATCCAGTTCTTCAAGTACAACCAGTCCGTCGCCCGTTCCCCGTCCTTCATCAACCTCCGCGAGGTCAGCTGCCGCTTCAAGTTGCCGCCCGGCACCTACTGCATCGTCCCCTCGACCTTCGACCCCAACGAAGAGGGCGAATTCCTGCTCCGAGTCTTCTCGGAGAACCAGAACAACATGGAGTACGGTTACAATTCCAGTAGATCCGCTTACCGCCGCGAAGAAGACAACGAGGTTGGGGATAGCGACGACGAGGCGCCCACATATCAAACACCTCAATCTCCATCGCATCCGAGTTATCCCGGAAATTCCGGATATCCCGGTTATCCTCAGCCTCAGAGTCCGGGTTATCCCCAGCCTCAGAGCCCGGGAGGTTACCCCCACCCCTCGACTCCGGGCTATCCTCAAGCCGGATATCCGTATCCGCAACCGGGCTATCCACAAAATCCGTATCCGGGGTATCCGAGTTACCAGCAGAATCCGTATCCGAATCACCCGCAGTATCCGGGTTATCAGAATTACCCGCCGCAGGATAACAGCGGATACCAACAGCCGAGGCAGTCCAGGGGAGGGGATCCCATCTCGAATTTCTTCAACAAGCTTTTCAAATAGGAGTATTATGATATAGGAGTGGCAGTTATTTTTCTTGTCGACAATAAAAAATTAAGCATATAATGTACCTGAAATGTTGCGAATGATTTTATTATCGATAAGAATATTTTAAAGTTCTTCAAAGCTCAAATATGTACCGAATCGATTAATGCTGATTTTATCCAGCTTGTCTAAATTATCATAATGTGTAATTTGGATAATATCATAGACACATATGCAGTGAATTTCACATAATGGCTTTTATCCATTTTAAAATATAGCTTGAAACATTATCCAAATTATAATAATTCGGATACTCCTAAAAATAACAGATAGCTACCGAAGTTACAATAATTTGGATAGCTACCGAAGTTACAATAATTTGGATACTCCTAAAAGTGACAGATACCTAGTTATCTGAATAATAGTAATGTTATTCTTGAAGTTCTTTAAAGCCCATTATATTATTTTAAATATACAAATTATCAATTCTGGTTTTATCCAACTGGCCCAATATCATAATTCCTAATTTGGATAATATCACAGAGCTTATACAGTAAGATTCTGATAATCATAAGCTTTAAAGTTTGTATATAGCTTTTATTTGTTTCAGCAATATCCAAATTACAATAATTGTGGTTTTTATTCAGCTTGTCCAAATTATCATAATTTCTAATTTGGATAAAATCACAGAGCTTATGGAGTGAAATGATACCACTTTAAACTTCATAAATATTGTAGCTTTTGTCCATCATAAAATATAGCTTGAAGCAATATGCAAATTATAATAATTCGGATACTCCTAAAAATGTCGGATAGCTATCCGAATTACAATAATTTGAATACTCCTAATAGCAACTGATGGCTATCCGAATTATTGTAAATTGGATATCACAAGTGCATTATGTATAAGTCTGTGATAATGTTACATGCCGACTGGCGTCTAAAATTTGCCATTTCATGTAAGGATGCATTTGGATGATTTATGAACATTTGATGACATCACATTTATGTTTGTTTTTTTTTTAAATTATGCTCAATAGGTTGTATTTTATAACTTCAATATATAATAGTAGTCCAAATGCACCCTTGAAAAAGTTGAAATATGCCTACTCTATTGAAATGTAAAGCGCAAAAGAAGTATAGGACGGAGAAAAGGAGAATGTCCATGATATTTTTGTATTGGGTATAAAAAGTGCTGGTTATTCATTAAAAAAGTTGGCTTCATGTTTGTCAATTAAAAATTTTATTTTTGTTCTGTATGTTCCATAAGTGTCCATATTCATTCATTTAAATGTAAAATCATGACCAAATTCAGTTACCACCTACCAAAACACAGATAATAATACTATAGCTTTAAGTTTTCTATCATCAAAAATTTCTTAACAATGATTTTGTTGATTCTCTAACAATTTAACATTTTTTGATACAGAGATCATGTGTGTGACTTTACCGTCTGTTGAATTAATATTTATTTAAAACTAGGTATTAAAAATAAAATTGTTAAATTCCAAAGTGCGATGTGTTATTTTAACCTGGTGGTAGAATTTAGTACCTAGTAGATTTTTTAAACTTTCTAACCAGCTTTTTGCCATTAACCAGCTTTCTATTTTAGGGAAAACGACGAACAAATCGGGTACGGAGAAGCGGATCCCAAAGTAAGTCAAATATCAAAACTTTTCATGCCTGTGTAGCACTTTTCTGTTTTTTGCATGCGCTGACCCTTACTACCTTGTATTGTAGTCCGAAATTTCCTCCCCGGCTTTGAAGGTAATTCCCCAAATTTCGCACGTTCAGACATTACAAAATAGGGCTTTAGGTTGCAGAGGTTGAACCCACTCCAGAAGAACACGAAGAAACCGACAAGGTGTACAAATACTTCCTGGAATTAGCCGGGGAAAACCAGGAAATCGACTGGAAGGAGTTGAAGGACATTCTGGATTACATGCTGAGAACAGGTTGGTACGATATTCACGGCTTAAGATTGAAAACACGACACTTGGACACAACATCAAACAAAATTATCGAACTATAGAGTATTAAATGATAAAATTATCACCAGAGTTGCTGTCTTGTCCAGCATTTTCTGGAGAAACTCGACACAATGGAAAGTAACCCTTCTGAAGTTACTGCAACTCAAAATCGTCAATATGAAACGCTTTAAAACAAGAACTGCAAATAGTAACATGCAAATCTAGCAAAAGGTTCCTGAAAAAGTGATAACGCAACGGCTTCTTCCACTTGTACTCCAAAATACTTCAACTATCTAAAGATAAAAGCTTCTTTCTTCCTATAGTAATAGGTGAAATTTCATCATCTTTGCTACTGAGAGACTTCAAGGAAAACTGATCATTCTCTTCATAGTTCTAGTGTTTGGTGAGTCTCGGTGATATTCTCTTTGAATCTGTCCTCTTTCTCTTCAGAAATTGGTGGTGTTTCTATCATCGTCACCATACCATCATCTATGATGCCTTCTTCAATGTTAAATTCGACAAACGGTAAAATTTCAAAACTCGCAAACGAAAACGTAATTCCGACCGTACTTAACGCACATCTCCGTGTTGTAAATCGAACATCTATAGCACATCCGCAATAATTCTTCAGTCGCTATAAGGTTGCTCCCTTGAAGCTATCGTTGCACTCTTAAATTGTTCTTGGAATTTCACTGGGATTCGTAAGGACCAGATGTTATCCAACATTTATTTCGTGTGTATGTTTGTTCCCAGCTTTCTCTAGCTTGTTTTGCTACAATTTGAAGACCTCCAGTGTTAGGTAAAGAAATAAAACACTTTAGTATCATAACAAAACTATTTACTTAAAATTCTGTACATTTTTCTAAACCACAATGAGTATTAGATGATAAAATTATCAGCAGAGTTGCTGTCTTGTCCAGCATTTTCTGGAGAAACGCGACAGAATGGGCAGTAACCCTTCTGGAGTTGCTGCAACTCAAAATCGTCTATGTGAAACGCTTTAAAACAAGAACTGCAAATCGTAACATGCAAATCTGGCAACAGATTCCTGAAATATTGATAATGCAACGGTTTCTTCCACTTGCACACCAAAATGCTTGAACTGTCTAAAGACAAAAGCTTCTTCCTTCCTATCGTAATAGGTGCAATCTCATTATCTTCACTACTGACAAACTTAGAAGAAAATGGATCTTTCTCCTCTTCATAATTATTCAGTTCTAGTGTCTGATGAGTCTCGGTGATATTCTCCTTGAATCCATCCTCTTTCTCTTCGGAAATCGGTGGTGTTTCTATCAGCCTCACCGCCTCGTCATCTCCGATGCCCTCTTCAATGTTAAATTCGACCAACGGCAAAATTTCAAAACTCACAAACGAAAATACGAAATTCTGGCCGCACTTAAAGCAAATGTTCATGTTCGAAGAGAGAGGATTGTACGTCGAACATCTGTAGCACATCGGCAACAATTCTTCGGGGTCGCTATAAGGCCGCGCCCTCGATGCTATCGTCGCGATCTCGACTTGCTCTTGGAATTTCGCCGGGATCCGCAACGCCTGGATTTTATCGAACGTTTGTTTCGCCAGTTTGTTCGCCCCAAGTTTTCTCGCTTGCTTCGCCAGAGTATATAGAATTGCGAACAGCGACACCCCCTTAGGCCTCTTCGCGTTTGTCTCGATCATCAGAAACCTTGCTAGGTTAAACAACGCCTCGGGCATATAGGAAGTGAACGGTTCTTCCAAATATTTATGTACGGTGTTGTACGCGTAATATATTTCTGCTAACTTTTCGTTTTGGCTGAACTGCTCAATATAAAAGCGTCGCTTATCGTTGTTCTCGTTTGCGAGGTCCAGGTACTGCCGCGACGTTATCCAATAATAATAACTGGCATCTTGGAACCTGCTTTCGGACACCGCGTTCTCGGTCAACTGCCAGAAAACCTTGAAGGCCTCCTCCGACTTGCCGGCCCTGTGGAACGCCCACTGTGCCTGCACGAACTTGTCGCCCTCCGCCAACCATTGAGCGTACGGAACGTAAACGAGCGCGTTGTGCTGCGGCTGGTTTTGGACCAACGCAAACGCCCGCCCCCACTCTTTGGCCTCCACGTGCAGTTGTAGGACCGCGGCCGAATCGCCGAGCCGCCCGTATATTTCCGCCGCGGCGCCGGACTGGCGCAAACGCTTCAAGTGTTCCGCTATGGCGATAAGCGCGGTCCTGTCGCTTTTGTCCAGCTTCCTTCCGAGGTCTATCAGTTGGTCGGTCCATTCCTTCTCGGCGTAGATCTCGATGGCGGCCCTATTGTCGCCTACAGATAGATACATGTCGGCTGCCGCTTTATGTTCGTTTATGTTTCTCGCCCAATCGGCCTTCTGTCGTATAAGATCGCCGTTGTCGTTGGAGCCTAGATATTCTTGAGCTTCGTCGAACATTCTTAGATCAGTGTACATTGTTAATGCCTTGTCTTCTCTGCCGCACTTTTGGTAAATTTTCGCGGCTTCCTTCAGCTTTCCCTTGACGGCCAGTATGTCGCCTATCATGATTTCCTTACTGCACTCCCCTTTCTGTTGCATTTCCTGCAGTTCTTGAATCAGCTCCAAATAATTGTAATCCTGCAATTTTACAAATGCGAGTCTCGCAGTGTCGAACGCGAGATGTTCGAGTGCGGAATGGGCGAGTTCCTCCCAGTCGCCTTCGGTCACTCCGAGGCAAGCGACTTTGTAAGCTTCGTCGTACATTTTCTTGTCCATAAATTGGTACATGGGGGTGCTCAACGGCAATTCCAAGGTGTTCATGTTCGAGCCATTCAAACAGAACACCTTCGAGCCAGAAAGTCCCACGACGAATCCGCTCAACTTCTGAACGTGCGCCGGAAAATCCATAACTTTAATGGCCAACTGATTGTTGCCGCTGAAAGCGATCATGTCCTCGTAGAAATTGTTAAACGCCACGCTATTGGCGTTTTTCTCTTGAAAACAAAGTTCGCCGGTTTTAGAGTTGAACACCTGACAAATGCTGCTTTCGTCGACGATGGCCAATTTCCCTTTGCTCTGACTGACATCCAGACATCTAATACCTTCGTGAACGGACACCTTCAAAAGCGGGTGGATGTTGTCCAAGTGTACCTGCCACACTTGCCCGTTTTTTAGACCCAAGAGAAGGCCCTCTCTATTAGCAGGTCCTCCGATATTTTTTATGTACCTTATTGGGCTGTCAAACGTCCATTCTTTGTCTTGCTCCCCAGAGAAAAACATGCTCTGCAAGGTTTTTTCTTGGCAAATAATGATGTGATTGCTGCAAACAACCAGGAGGCTGCAATCTAACTTCTGCGTTATTTTTTCTTTTGCCCGGTAATGCATATCGTTCGAATCTTTCGAGTATAGTTCGTAGACTATTACTCGTTCCGGTAGTTGGACCTAAAAGTTTTGAAAACGTTATAAAGGAAGACATTTTTGAGCAAAACTTACCGCAAGTCGATCAGTGTATATAGCTATTTTTTTGATGAGGTCTCTACATTTTATTCTGACTTTTTGTTCAGTGATCAGGTGTTGGATTATAATGTCAGTCATGTTTTCTCTAAAGGCATATCGTTCTCGATATAAGCCGTGAACCATGTTAAAAATGAGCTGGTAGTAGGCTATTGTGCCATCTTCGCAGCCTATTGCCTGAAAATTAACTGTTGATTAAAAATTATAAGTAGGTATGCAGGAGAATTTAGACAAAAAATGTTTTTTTTTGCAATTTTGCTAAAAGATTCTTTGATTAGATTAATGATACACTAACTTTTCCAAAATCCTATTGATACAGGCAATCAAATATACGTTTGATGACATTTTATTTCCAACCTTAAAATGTTTATTTGAAGTGTTTGCCATGAATTTCTTTCTTATAAAAATACATATTTTGCGTAAACAAGAAGAAAAAAAAATGTTGATGAAGGTACCCTTGGACCCCTCAACTTTTTTTATAACTGTATACAAAATAAAAACCTCTAACCATTTCTTAAACTATTTTATTTTACTCACAACATAATTCCCACTTGGATGCGCTTCACAACACCAAACCCAAGCGTTCTGCTGGTCGCCAATCAAGCCAAGTTTTATTCCCTCCTTCGTATACATTGTACAGCTCTTATTTAACCCGCCAATCAAAATGTAGTCGCCATGCGGAAAGTACCTCACCTTCAAAGCTTCATAACCAATTATTCTCTCTTTTCCAATCATTTTACCACCTAGCGTATAAAACGACAGACTTTTATTCCAATCAGTCACGCATAACGTGTCGTTTTGATCGTCGGTGTTGTTGCTCCACGAAATTGCCCATATCGATGGACTCCCGGGTCGTTCGATTTTACCTTTTTCTTCGCCAAGTTTGTTTCTAATCGAAATCGTTCCATTATTTAAAGCTAGCGCTAGGTACTGGCCGTCGTTTGTCCACGAACAAGAGTTTATTCTTGCGTTTACCTTATGTTTTTGAACGGCTTTTTGCTCGGTGCTCCAAAAGGCGAAATCGGTCAACGCGCAAGACGCCACCATATGCGACAGCGGGTTGAACGCGACACACTGCACCGAATCACCGTGGCTGTACTTGAGTAAACCTTCGAGTTTATTGGACCAAATGATGACGGTTTTGTCGGCGCTGCCGCTGGCAAACCGTTCGCCGTTTTTTGCGTAGCAAACTGTGTAGACTTTGTCTTTGTGGCCTTTGAGCTGTTGTATGAGGCTGCCATCTGTAGTGTCATATACAAGGACTTTGTTGCCGCCGGCTACTAAGAGTTGGGTGCCATCTGGTTTGAAGCAAAGGTCATAGATGCTGGAAAAGAACAATGTGACACAACAAGGGTGACGGGTGACACTAAAAATATCGAGAATGTACAAACGTATTAGGTTTCCTAGCCTAAATTGTGACAGCCTGTTTAGGTCATGTTTTGCTGTCACTGGTCACTTTTAAATAAGTTGGCGCCCTTCAATTTTGTCTATGACTTTTAATTATTGTCGACAGCCTACTTGATTTACTGAAGTTTTTACATTTCAAAAATCCACGAAAATCGCTCACCTTTGACCAACCTTGTCGCTGTCCTGAATTTTGTCAATCCATTTCGGCAGGGTCCTCATTTTCGTTTTATCATATCAGTTTCTTTCTTTACACATTATTACAATTACAATATATGATTACAATGTAGATTGCAAAATATTAAGCCAAAAACGAAACCTGGAACCGGAATGTTGACAGTGAAGCCGTTTCCAAGGTAACCCGACAACCAGACGGAACGTTGCCCCTCGCATTTGTCAAAGACGAACGGTCTTTACATAGTTGCCGGGTTTAATTTATGTTTTATGTCTATACCAAAGATCATGACTTTAATATTATTATGATCTTTGGTCTATATACAAACAAATAAATAATGTGACGAAATATGTATCCCTATTTGGATACCTGCATCAAATAATATATTTATGTGCCTACAAATATTCAAATAGTTTTTTTAATCATAATCATAATAATGACGCTCAGAATATCGGAGAAATAGCCAAGGATAGAGGGGAACAAAAAATAAACCTAGCCTACGGGTTTAATAATGGGATTAATAAATCATGATACATTATTATACCTATCATGGGTTTAAATGAAGTCACACCTCCTATAACGCTAAATTAACAAATATAGCTATTAATTTCTTGTATGTAACAATTTTAAACTAAAACTACGTATGTATTTCTCGTGTTTTCAATTTTTTTTTTGGTTAATTTATAGAATATTTATTAATATTTAAGATATAGTGAGTAGTGACTGATTTTGTATACAATGGGACGCAGAAAGTGTGTAGTGTGTGGCCAAATTGATATTTCTCAGGATATATCAGGTAAACGTAATGTTTGTTTACATTGGTAAATTTCCGTTAGGTGTTTGGTTGACTACAAACGTGTGTATTTTGATGATGTTGCTCCCTCTATCCTTTGTTATTTCTCTGAGGTCGAAATACAAACGGCCCAAGAACGGTAGACGCACGCTCTTGCAAACGGCTTAGTAGATGAGGCACATTTGGCAACGTGGCTGTATAGCTTCAAAACAAATGACGAAACCGCCATCTAGATCCCATTTCCGGCGGCAAATTCGAATTGCTTTTTGTGATGTTTTTACGCCTATTTAAAGTTGTTAATTGTCGCTTTTTGTTTGTAACGTCCATGTTTGGTAGAATTGCAGGGGGCGAACGCGTCGATATCTCGAAAAACCGTAAACGGGGTAAACGCAGCGCCAGGATTCAACCGACCCGATCAACAGGGAAGCGGGTTGTTGACTCAACTTTTTACGTTGATCTGCGGCGCTGTGTGCAAAGATACGGCATTCGCTGAATTCATACCAGATCCGAAAAGGGATCGTCCTGTCATGGCAGGGTTCTCTGGTAGGTTCATGCACGATAAAAAATATATGAATGCATGAACTTATAACATACTAAACAATGCACAATTTATTGCACTAACAATAATTTTTAATACTCACATTTTTGTGGTCCAAATGAATGAAGCAACGTAATTCAAAACCTCACAAATCTTTTTTAATTTGTTTTGTTTTTGCATTTGCTTTGAACCACAGCTTAATACATAGGTGTATAAATGTATGTACATATAATGAATACCTACTTTATGCATTTTTCTTTAATTTTCCTAGAACTGAATATGGAATCAGGATTTTCCAAAGATATCTGCCGTAGTATGGTCGCAATGCTGGATTCGGATAGATCTGGAAATCTTGGCTATGAAGAGTTTAAGCAACTCTTGGCAATTTTAAAAAACTTGAGGGTAAAATTTGCAATTTCTGCAATATATGTATATATTTTTATTAATGTACAATTTTTTTCAGAACGTTTGGGCCTTGTACGACAAAGATTCTTCGGGGAGCTTCAGCGGCTTTGAACTGAAAGATGCGTTACAGTCTGCCGGATACCGTTTGAACAACCGAGTTTTAAACGCCTTGATGCACAGATACGGAAATAAAAACGGACAAATACAATTCGATGATTTCGTTATGTGTGCGACCAAACTGAAGACAATGATAGGTAAGGAAACGTGTATAGGTGGCTGAAAAAAAATCGCAGCGTGTATATATTTTCGATTTCAGACATTTTTAAAGAGAAATACAACTCTGAAACGATTACTGCCACTTTTAGTCTACAGGAATGGTTGGAAGTTACGCTATACACATAAAATATTCGAGTCTGTTGTGATTTTTATTAAAAAATATAAGCGCATAATTGAAAACCTAATTTGTGATAACTACTTGTCTTCATTGTATTTTTTTTATACCTATTACAGTTTTTAAATCTTTAGTAATATGTCTTCTAGTCCAGGTATATCATACACAATACCTAGGTATATGTTATATATTCTTAAGCTTTTTACAAAATATAGCCAAAGATACACTATTTATTAATTATTTATATACAAAATAATGTAATATTGCCTAGGAGGTTAAAAGTATTCTAAATATATTTCTTGAAGCATTTAAAACCTTGTTTTATTTTCCACTGGCATGGACATGATCTTTGTCAAAATTTGAAGAAATTTTTGATTTTTGAGCTCCATCTGTTTTTAGTTGTCAATACTCTGCTTATTGATCACTTTTCGAGAAGAACACAGGTCGTTTAGTCTTTAGACCGAAAAAGTTCATCTATCGACAACTAGGTGGCACCACAAATATTGTTTCATAAATTCTTTTTTGTTTCCAATGAGAGTTCTGTAATAGAATGACACAGGGCCGGACTCAGAAATGTCATTCAAGAGAATTTATTATTATTAATTCCTTTATCAGTCCCAAAAAAAATATACATTTTATGAGTGGACACCTTTGCCCTTAAATAAATTAATTAAGTGCTCATAATACGTTATGCTACCATTACGTATCTACCTACTAACAGTCACCAGAAAACAATACAAATGAATATAGTGGTAATAAGTATAGTCAAATTATTTTAAGAAGTCCTTATTGGGACTGTCAATTGGTAATTTCACTATCCTAAGTTGGCATCAATGCAGCAAAAAATGCAACCGGGTCATAAGTTCAGGTCAGTAACGAACCCATTTGCACTAATAACACGAAAAGTAACAAGAACAAGAACAACACAGATAACGGTAAAACTCACGAAACGTAGAAAATCCGCGAATATTTTCACTGCCGAATGTTTGAACCAGTTTGAACGATCTGGAAAACCTTCACTGTCACTTTGACACACCGAAGCTAAATTTGCCTGAGTCCGCACATAGACACTGCCAAAAGCAGCTGATTATACCAAAATACCAAAATGAAAAGTGTTTCCATGACGTTTGAAATTATTATTAAAATGAGTTGTAGTCGTAGTTATTTTTATTTATAGCGGTATAATCGTGATTGCAATAGGGTTTTTATTTTATTATGTTCTTTTTTTCGTATCACTTGGGTAACTTTTCACATCATAAATCAATGAGTGACGTCATTAACTGGTTGAGAGACATATACCAATGTTATACCCATGGTTAACAGAAAATTCCTAGGGATTTTGTGGAGAATGTTATCTGACAAAATCGGGACTTCTTACAGTAATCGGGGTATAAGAATTATTACCTAATTAACTAAATTAATTTTCTTATTCAATTATCATTTTTTTTAGTTTAATCTTATATTCTATACCTTTTAAACTGTTAGAAAAATTAGTATAAAGTTTAATACCATCATAATTTGATATTTGAGATTAGGTACCATATCTCTGATAGTAATATCACAGAAAATAATATCCCTTTTAGAACGTATCGTATTGAGTAATCTCATAATTTTTCGAAAAGTGACAGGAATCGGAATTACCTTTCTGACAGCAAATGAAATGCGCTTGCGCATGTATCAATTGCCCCCAGTGACATACACCAGAGCCCTCTAGAAATGGATTGCCGAACTGTTCAATTTAACCTTCAATTCTCATTCTCCCCCTTTTAATTCTGTGCGTCTTGCCGAATAAATTGGACCCACAGAGATCGTATATACAGTGTGATCATTTAAGTGTGCAACATATGAGATTTTTTTTATTAATAATTGCTCAACGAAAATACAAATATACCCAGTGGCGGTCAGGGGGGCCTGCCCCCCCCCCCCTTTGGATATTATTTAATAAATAAAGACTATTAGACTATTTGTATAACCCGATCTTATTGCATCAAATAATAATAAAAACAGCAATGCAATATTCAATATTCCATCATGTGATAAGTTGTGATTTTTTTCTTTTTCTCTTTTTTTTTCTTTTTTAAATGATGACTCATTTTTTATATTTTGTTATTAGTGTGAATTTTAATTTTTATTAACCGACTTCGAAAATGAGGAGGTTATCAATTCGGGTTTATGTTTTTTTATGTTTGTTACCTCAGAACTCCGTCATTTATAAACCGATTTGGATTTTTTTATTTGAAGAAAAAATTCCACCCATAAGGGTGGAAAAATAGGGGATGAAATTTCATATTGGACCGATTTCGATGATTCTCTTTTTATTAGAAAGGGATTACTTTAGGAGTGGCACCATTTAAATTTAAAGAAAAAATTCCACCTCAAGGGTGGACAAATATAGGGTATGAAATTTTATATTGAACCGATTTCGATAATTCTTTCTTTATTAGAAAGGGGTTACCTTAGGGCTGGTCCCATTTAAATTTAAAGAAAAAAATTCCACCCCTAAGGGTAGATAAATAGGGGATGAAAGTTCATATTGGGCCGATTTGGATGATTCTTATTTTATTAGAAAGGGGTTACCTTAGGGGTGGTCACATTTAAATTTGAAGAGAAATTAAATTTGAAAAGAAAAATTTCAATCCTAAGGGTGGACAAATAGAGGATGGAATTTTATATTGGACCGATTTAGATAATTCTTAATAATTCACTAAAAAATAAGAAATAAAAAATTTTGACAAAAAAATTAAAACCGACTTCAAAAATTTGCCCGTGTGCACATGCACACTTCACTAAAAATTTTAAAAAAAAATTAACAAAAAATAACACCAACTTCACAAATTTGCCCGTATGCACATTTCAACTAAAGTTTCAGAAATATTTTTCTCTTTCTAAATTGAGTTATCTTTGGAGTCGGTGACAGTAAGGTATGATGTATGTAGGATATATGATGTATTCATATCTAAATAGATTTAAATTCCTTGCCTTGACTGTCACCAAATCCAAAGATACTCAATTTAAAAAGGGAAAAATATTTCTAAAATTTTAGTTGAAATGTGCATACGGGCAAATTTGTGAAGTTGGTGTTATTTTTTGTTAATTTTTTTTTTATTTTGCTGTTTTTATTTTGTTAAGAGTAGGTACCTACCTAATAAATAGGTTGTCAACCATGGCTCAGTGTTTTCATTAAAAAAAATTAAATTTGCCCCCCCCTCTTAAATTGAATTGATCGTCGCCCCCCCCCCCATGTTAAAATCCTAGGACCGCCACTGTATACCCGAAAGTTGGTGCATGTTCGAAAATCATATTAGGCGCACTTAGAATGGTGAATGGTGCATACAGGGTAGGTAAAAAAATATAAAAATTGCACAAGAGTAAAGTACCTACCCTTATTTCAGAAAATTCAGCAAAATGTTATTAAGAAAAGTTGTCTAGAGTTATACACTCTCCAGCACTCTATGTATACTATAATATATACGATCTCTTTGATTGAACCCCAGAATTCATATTCATTAGTAATGAATCATTACCAACCGAAAAATCGGGGCGTGCCAGGACTGCCAGGGCAGATTTTCATAATACTTATAGTATTTATGAGTATTAATACGTGAATTTATAATATATATTCAAAGACATTTGATAAAAAAAAGTTAAAGCCTTCCAACAATTTTTATTTTATTTCCCCGAAATATTTTTTATTTAATTTGGCAAAAATTGTCAAAAAATTGTTCTTTTTACAAACATTATTTATTCTTACAGTAACAAAGGCCCAAAATAGCAGCAATCGCATCAAAACTTGTCATAGAACAAATCAATTAGGACTAGAAGTCATTGTATCAAGACACATTAAGTACCTACTGCTTAGGCCAGCTTTGATTTTTTCCTAAAAAAATTAAAACTGACAATGATAAAAATCAAAGTAGGCTTGAGCTTTTGAAAATTTTCACGCCTACCCTTTAGTTTTTCATCATGAACAAGTTTCCTTAATAACATTTTGACGTGAAAGCTACAGAAAGAACACTTTTCTAAGAAAAAAAGGGAGAAAAGGCTAAAAATTCAAGTGGGCTTAGACTTTCGAAATTTCGCAAACCTGCTCATCAGTTTTTCACTCTGAACAAGTTTCCTTAATAGCATTTTGTCGAAAAAAAAAACTAATATAGGGTGTCTTGCAAATTCGCGATTTGAAAAAATCCTAGCAGGCCATGAAATAATTACCCGGACCAAATATTACCTCCTATAACAAACTCTCCCTTGGGAATAACAACAAAAATAGAGACCATTTTTGTTTTCCTTGACTTTCATATACAGTGTGGATTAGGTATTCGATATCTACTTAAATGGCTAATGAACATTATTAATAATAACAGAAAATTACCAAAATATGTGCCTATAAAGAGCTTATGTCGACCTTGCAGAAATAATATGTTGTTATATTAGCAATTTCCTAAATCCAGATTTTTAATTTTTTTTATTATGATTCATTTAAAAGCTAATTTTCACTCGTAACGACTTGTCACATTTTTTTAATGTTAATGCACGAGTTTTAGCACGTTGGTTATTATTATTGAAACGGCATTGTATAATATTTGAATATCAGTAGGTAATTTCGAGTTATAATTAATTTTTCTTGAAATCGGCATTAAAATGTCCCAAAATCGTCATTAAAAGCACAGAAATCGTACAATAATGTAGCCCATTATTGTATGATTTTTTCAATAAGTAGGCCTTGGCGAGATGTAAACATTAAACGCCAGACGCGGAGAAATCGCCCGTCAAAAGTGACCAAATATTCAAAACCCGGCCGATAAAGGCTCATTTAACTTTTCGTACACATTGCGAAATTGTTTCCTATAGAAGCGCAATCCTTCAGTATACATATTTTAGTAAATTTGAAAATCAATAGGTTTGTTGTGTCGGCTGCACAAGAAGCAGCAGTTTGGTTTTTCTGTCAGAAGGTGCCGTACATCATTATACTTGTCCTAGGTAGAGCGATCGGTAAAGTCAAGCACGCCGCGCGTAGTCGGTTCGTGGACGGGTGATCCCTTATTATTATTTTCTTGCCTAATAAAACATTTTTTTTTCCGATTTCAAGAAAAATATAATATGTACCTCGGCACTGAAGTTCTTTTTATGACTCATGTGGTTTATTTGCCTCGGCCAGAGGCCTCAGCAACTAAACTCCACATGAGTCATAAAAAGTTGAACCTCAGTGCCTTGGTACATAAATAACTATTATTCAATTACAAAAAAGTGAAAGCCATACATAACAAACATAACAATTAATTTTATATCTATGCGTAATTAGGTAGTAGTATAGTCGAATATTCAATCAAAACTAACCGTAAAAAGTCGGTCAAACGCTTTTGAAGGATAGGTACGTTAAAATATGATTTTTATCAGTGATTATAGTAATAATTTCAATAAGTTTGTGACCAGTAGTATGGAAGTCGTTTCTTGTAAAATGAAATTTTAAAGGTTTTAATTTTTGTCCTAGAAAATTCATAGAGCAAACCGTAACCTAACAAAACCAAATTTTTAAGGTTAATAATTCGAGACAATAAACAAAAATGTGTCTGTCTTTATTCTACGAACCCCACCACTGTGCGAGAGGCATGTGCAATTCATTAAAATGCTTTTAGCTTTAATGTAGATTGATGTAAGGGAAGACTGCTAGCACGCGACCTCGGGGGCTGCGAGGGCGAAAATGCCCCCAAAGTTAGGGGGAGACTACCTGGTGTTAAATAGAGACACGTGGACAGGAAAGATGGGAAAATAGAAAACATGTTGTAGGGGGAAGCGGGCTGATATTATGGGGGCGATTTTTTTCTGATAAACATCGAAATTTATGCCCGGAATATTGTGATTCGTATCTTCGTTTTTAATCGGCTTATTTTGGTGCCAACCTAAAAAACATTACAACGTTAAACTGTATAATATTTTAAACATCATTTAGATATTTGAGCCTTTGAATAAAGAATCTTAGGAAGGAGCCAAAACTGTATGTGGTTTATAAAATAGGTGAGACTAAAATTGCCCTGAGTATAGTAACCAAGTTTTGACACAATATTTTGATATCTGAGACGGTTATGTGGTATTTAGATACATTTACATACATTTTCGAATTATTGTGCTTAGCTGTGCGGTTTATGGCACTAAAATTAAATGTTTGAGGATAATAACCCATCGGTAAGTGTTTTTTGTAATTTAAATTAACTTTTGAGCGGCCATGCACCAAGTGACCCGATTTTCTCCGTAATTTTAAAGATAAATTCATGGCTCGAAAACCAGACTTGTGTAGAATTTTCCGAGGAATTCGAATGTGACATCAAACTTAATATACCGGGTGTTGTTAAAAAGTTATTTCAAAAATACCGTTTTCCAAAAAATTGTGAAGTTGGATTTTAACACGAAATGTTAGTAATGAGTATACGGGGAGTAGCGAAAAAGTGTCGGTTTTCATTTCTGACTTCCGGTTTTACCGGAAGTGAGCATCACTTTGTCAGATTTTTGGGACAACCTGTATGTTTTGGGTTTCTTAAGTTCCTTTTGTTCTCCCAATTCCAACCATATATGTATATTTTTATATAGTTATCTCTAACGATATATTTTTAGCATTCAATGCAAATAAATATGTGAATTTGTCATATTCGACGAGATTTTTCAAAAAATAAAAATTTACTGCTTGGTTATTTTTAGAGATAACTATATAAAAATATACAGGGTGAGTTTTTTCGATGCCCACTATGGGGATCTCGGAAACTAGCAGAGCTAGAACAAAGGTTAAATGGGGTAAGAATTGCAGTTTTGAATGCTCAATGTAATGCCCCTTTTCGATTTTTAAAAAAGTTCATGGCTCACTAGACATTTTGAAAAGAGTGATTTTTTGCTATTTCATCAGATCTCTGTAGCTCCGTTATTTCTGATTGTACAGAAAAACTGTAGATCGTAGAGACAAAAATTGTAGATAATTTTGGGCTTAATAAGATAATCTAATCCGATTTTTTATATTGTTTGTGATTTTTGAGATATGACATAAACTTGTGTTTTTTAAAGTGTAAATTATAGTTGGCCGTGGCCTTTTAAAATCGGCCATTTTTTGAGCTTTCCAAATTCTGATTTTTTTTTTAATTTTCACATAGTCAGCCATGGAATATTTTCATAATTACGTTCTTTTTTATAATTAGACATATTTCAAACTTTCTAATATTTTGTTTTTAGCTGGTAACAAAATGCAACAAAATAATACAAAAATTAAAAAACTCAAAAACTCAAATTCAAATTATTATTATTTTAAAAGGTCACCTTTTAAAATAAAAAAGATGTTTAAACACTCCACCATTATTATTTATGCAAATATTGCATCTTTTTAAAAGTGAATTTGTCGCCTTTCTTAGAGAGCGCCTGTCAATATTGGCAATTGCTTCTAAAACAGCAAAACAGCTGCTCTTAATTCAACAATAATTGTCTCATACTTTATTTTGTACTGTTCCCCACAAAAAGAAATCCAAAACAGACAAATCGGGGGATCGGGGCTGCCAAGAAATAGTTCAATTTCTCCCTATCTAACTATTTGGATAGAGCTGATCTAGGTAGGTTTCTTACGGGCAAATAATATTATGTGGTGGAGCTCCATCATGATAATTTTTGTTTTATTTTGTTACATTTTGCTACCAGCTAAAAATAAAATATTTGAAAGTTTGAAGTCTTATTATAAAAGAGAACGTAATTATTATGAAAATATTCCATGGCTGACTATGTGAAAATTTAAAAATAATCAGAAAATGAGCCATAGCTCTTTTATTTTTAATAACAACTATACAGAGTATTATATCTTTGGAAAGCTCAAAAAATGGCCGATTTGATAAGGCCACAGCCAACTATGATTTACATTTAAAAAAACACAAGTTTATGTCATATCTCAAAAATCACAAACAACATAAAAAATTGGATCAGATTATCTTATTAAGCCCAAAACTATCTACAATTTTTGTCTCTACAGTTTTTCTGTATAATCAGAAATAACGGAGCTGCAGAGATCAGATGAAATAGCAAAAAATCACTCTTTTCAAAATATCTAGTGAGCCATGAACTTTTTTAAATATCCAAAAGGGGCATTAGATTGAGCATTCAAAACTCCAATTCTTTCCCCATTTAATCTTTGTTCTAGTTCTGCTAGTTTCCGAGATACCCACAGTGGGCATCGAAAAAAACTCACTCTGTATACACGCCATGGGTGAAATAGCACACATATTAACCATCTAACTTTCTTCAATTACATCCGACATCAGATAACCCCGGCGGAGACCAGGACGTTGATAAATGATTTCGTCCTAAAAGTTGGCTACGTGCGCTGTGACCTGTGTCTTAACGCTTGGTCAATTCGGAAAATTTGTTTGTAGACTCGCTGTATAGGTATATCTATGGCTTCCGGTGCTTCATGTAAAAAGTAACTAGAAAATTAGATAATAAGCGGGAATCTCAGAAACTATAGGTTGGCAGCAGAAGGAAACAAAACATATTTTTGCGAAGAAATAATTGTAATTGCCACCCCCGGAAGCAGTTTCTCTCATTTCATATCCAACCAGTTATTCCCTTGGTCCCCGCATTCTCAGGTCTGGCAAAGACCCTCTGTTGGACTGACAGACACATATTGAAATGTCATCTCAGTTGCCACTTAAAAAAATTTCTTTCGGATTATTTTTTATTCAACGGAACCTTGAATGAATGTTTATCGCTATAGTTGAACCCTTTAAGTCCGCACTTCGAAAGAATGAGTGGGGAGTACTTTTCGGGAGAACCAATATCAAAATTAGAGAAAGGTATGTAATTTGGTTCATTTCTTATCTGTTGCACTAAGAACATCTATAAAGATTTAAACATTTTCAAAGATTTAACCACAAATTATGTAATACATAATTTTTTTTTGTAGATTTTTCTAACGCTTCTCCCCATGGTGACAATGGTGATGCAAAATTTACCCCAAAGCGACAAGACCCACGACTTCATGGTAAGTTAAAATAAAGCACAATTTAGTGTATAATATGGTAAGTTTATTTCGACGCCATTTTTAAACGTGAATTTATGCTATGATAATACTCTTCTTTTCCCCTAATTCGCTATATTCACTATTGACGTTATTCGTAACTTCAGCTCCAGTTTCACTTACATCAGTGCTGCTCTTCGGGGTCGTGTTCTTCTTTTTCAACAAATTCCCAGCCTTCAAACAGAAACTTTGGAACGAATAATTCTTGTTGAATGTGTCCCTTGCCATATCACCTAAGAACATTTGCAAATGGGGACTGACTACCAATTTTTTCATCGCCAAAGCGAATATTCTAGGTTCAGGTTCGATTATGATACCAGACAGCCTGTGTACCAACAGTTTTGAGGCTATTCCTTTATTTGTTGCCACTATAGGTTTTCCTAGACTCATCGATTTTAAAACAAAGTCAGAATAAACATCATTTTTAGCTGGGTGGACCATCACAAGTCCTTCTAGTATCAAGGTTTTTTCATGAATGATCGGTAGTTGTTTTAGGAATGTTATCTGGGAAGCGCACATTTTTTCTTTTGCCAGAGCCACCATTTCGTTGTAGTAGAACTTTTCTTCTAACGTCTTGCACCTTCCAGCTATCACCAGTTGGAATCTTTTGGTGACAGCTTTGTCGTGTATTTGTTCCAGAAGCAACTCAAACGCGTCTAGGGCTAATTTAAAGTTAGAAGACCTTCTATATTTTCCAATGGAGAGATAAACCAAGGCGTCTTCTAATAAGTCAGGTATGATTCTCTGAACTTTTATGCCAGGTTCTGTCCAAATACCCAGATCGACGGAAGGGTAAAAGATCTTAGGTCGCCTGTTTAAGGAAGGGTACGATTTCTTCAACACTTCCGCAAATCCCACTGTTTCAACTATGACTTCGTCCGCTAGTTTTAGCCACTTGGCTTCGAGGAGGCTTGGATAAATTTTCGAATGTTCGAAGCAGGCGTCGGTGTTTTTGAGCTCGAAAAAGTTTTCTATATAATACAGTTTGTATTTGGAGAACAGGTTCAGTAGAAAGATGGCGATCATGCTTATATCTAGGACCACCGCGTCTGGCTTCGGATGCGGAGGAAAAAGTATCATTCTGAATGCCATCCAGGCGGCTTTAAGTGACGACAGGTTGCTTCTGAAGAAGCCGAAGAAGGTCCTCGGAATCCACCAGGCAGAGAATTGTATGCCGATCTTTTCTAAAAACTACAAAGCACTTTACGTTACGAAACCCGCGAAGGAAGTCGTTCAACACACCTGTATGTCCTCTACGCAATCGAGAACATCGAATTGGGACGTGATTATGGTAACTTTATATCCATTTTCTATGAAAGCAAGGGCCACATTCAAAATGTATCTGTCTATTTTCCTTCGCATCAGTTTTTCATGTAGGATGACAACATGGCCTTTGGAATCGTGCCTCTGTTCTTGAGGAGCGTCGTTTGGTGGTTGAGGATAAATATCCATTTGAGGAAAAAAGAATGGAACAATGAAATTTTGACAGAGATGAACATGACATGATGTTCCATCACTGTCAGATGTTAACTTCACTTCTAAACCGTCCAACCGGTAGGATCTGGTAAATTGTTTGTTGCTTCCAGAAATCGAGACACAACTGAAGATGGCTGAAGTGAGGTGCAATAGTCTGATCGACCAGGTGGACAATATGAAGCAGATATACGGATGTAATAGTAAACAATCGAACAAGAAAGTGTCTAATCTTCCTGGGGAAAAGAGAAACCCGGGTATTGTAGCCAAATCGTCGCTACATTTTCTGGAGCCTATATATTTTGTTGCAGAAAGGAAATGTTCCAGTTCTAGCAGTCTTTCAGAGAATCCGGAAATTGTGAAACCTGCAATTGTAAAAAGGCAAAATTCAAACGCTATAAGCACCGACAATACAGGCTCCGCAGTTAGAACGATAAACAATATCTTGTCTGGAATTACAGACTCGGTGAACAGACTTTCTGAATTACACGTCCAAATTGCCGAAACTCCAAGAAACAAGACCTTCTGTGCAAAATATAAGAATCGTAAGATACTAATTGTTTCAAGTTAATCTTATTTTAGTTATTTGTATGCGACTTCAGAAACGACAACTGTTGACGCAGAAGTTGAAGCAAAGTCCAGCGGTGAAGCATCTGGAAAGATCTTTGAGGAACTATCCCTGGCACTTCCCGATATCGCAATAGAAAGTTCGACGGCGTTCAGGTCTCAGTCTGTACAAGGAATTAAAAGGAAATCAAAGGATTTCGCCAGTAACAGAAAATCGTCAAACCAAACATTGAAGAAAAGCTCGAAGATTGAGAAAAAATCGAAAGTAACCATCAACAAGATGTCGGTAATAGACAAATCATCGTCAGCAACACTGAGGAAGAGGTATATGAACAAGTACTTCACTCATCGAAAGGGTAAGGGTAAATTTTATTAAATTTCAATTTTAAAACATGCAGTATCCTTCAGAACAAAAGAATTTAGTTGAAATCTACCACAACAACGCGGTAAAAAACAGCGACTCAGACGAAAGCCACCAAATAAAATCAGAATATCCGAAACCACTATCGAACAGATCAAAATACACGGAACATTCGATACCCCCACTGCACATACCATCAGAAAATCACGGCCAATCTCAAATCATGCAAACCATTCAAAAAATCCAACTAAGAGCTCCTACGTACGGAAGCTTCCCTCAAGAATCTGCCCAAAGGTACTACGGCGATCCACCAGAAGCACCAAGAACCGAAGTCACGTACTACTCAAAAAACTACGAGCTACCTACCGTCGCCTCCAGAATGAAGCAGGTGGCCAAATCTTACCTCAACACCATAAATTTTAAAGCTATACCCTTCTGCGCCGCCATTTCTACCACTCCAAGCCACAACATAGGCATCAACATACAACAAGTTATGAACATAATCAAAAATAGGCAACCGATCAACGGCATATCGCCGACTCTAGCTCACAACATCGGACTGGCCGCGGAGAAGCTCAACAACAAGCCTCTCACTAATTTTGTGTCGACCATAAACTCAAAAATTAGGTAAGTTTGTTGGCCAACATTTTCTTTGTTGAATAATGGCGTGTTTAGTACTACTAGATCACGATGTCCACTGTCGAAGACAGTGTTGAACTACCAGCAAATGCAGGAGATGGCCAAGGGGATACCAGAGGAAACTATCGACGAGGTCGAAGACGAAAATGTAGACTCGCCTGAAGTGAAAACCATTTTAATAACCGGTACGCAACGATTTATGGTGTATATCTATTTATAATAAGAAACCTTGCTTCTAGGTCCTTCTGGAGATGTAGAAGTGATGACCAAGAATGTTCCACAGTGGAGGGCCGACCCAAATCTCTTAGAACAATGCACGTGCGCGCCACAGCCTAACGTACAGTTCCAACAGGTAGCCAACAAGTTCAGACCGAGTTCCGTATTGACACCGCTGCCCCCAGAAAATTCTGTAAGGCAAAAACTGGGGAGGTATCAAAACGTGATCCGAAGAAACAGATACCCGTTGAGGAAATCGCTGCAGAGCCAGCAAACGATGAAGAACAGGGGTGACCACGCCGGTATAAAGGATGAGCAACAATCGATTGTTGAGCAGACGCCACTGCAAGGCAAGGAGAAGAATTTGAAAGAGGTCTTGATGAATCTTCACACCGAATTCGAGGAGCTCAACAAGTAATTTGAAGAACGATCGTATTATAACTATTGTGTTAAAGTCAACTTGCCGATTGTTTCAGGAAATACGAGGAGCTGTCGCAGAAAGCTTGCAACGCCGAAGAGAACAACGAAGCGCTGAAAGAGTTGGAAAGGCTCGAGAGCGAGCTGAATAAGAAAGAAGAGGAGATAACTATGGTGATGACGTTGTACAAGGAAGTGCTGGCGCTGAAGCAGCAAGTGAAGCAGCTCAAGGAGAAGAAAAGCCAGGGGAGCATAGCGTCGATGCCTGTTGAAGGCAAAGATACGAAGGCAAAATTTACAGAGTATAAGAATCCGGAGGCCGCGTTCCATCTTACAAAATTGCTGAGGCAGATACAGCACTACCAAATGAAATACAAGACGAATTATAGAGAATAAAATATTTGTACAAGTAGCTATTGTTTCATTTGATTTTTAATTAGGTTTTTCGTCACCAAACTGATCGAAAGACAACTTTTTCAAATTGCCTGGAAAATTCATAAATTCTTAACAGTGAATGAACGAAACTTTAAACGTGTAACTCAAAAAATAACTTCAACAAATTTGTTTTCTGAGCTTTCGGAGAATAAATCTTCCTCCTTTCTCAAAGATCATGCCACGTCAAAGTGAAGTGACAGATTAATAAATTTCAGGATAAAATGTCATGACAACAGAAACAATAGCCTAGCCACCTGCCTGATATTGTACCCCGTGTTCTATCTAATTATCTATATTAACTTCTCTTTGAATAAGTGGCAATAATATTTTACTGAATTCCACTGAACATTGAACACTGAATAAATGCAGATTCTTTAATTGTTCGCCTATTTCTTACTTCTTCTTTGAGAATTGGTTTGGACCTATCCCACAATATCCTATGATTGTTATTAAAAGAATGTTCACATATTTTTTACTTAGAAATTTGATTTTGCCTGATATAATTTTTATGTTCTTTTAAACGAACGTTAAATGGCCTACAAGTCTCCCCAACATAGAACTTTCACATTCACAAGGAATTTTATAAATGCAATTTTTTGAACTTTGTACCTCATTAAATGGTTTAGTTTTAAGTAGCATCGATCCTAATGTATTTTTGGTTTTAAATACTGTTCTGACATTAAAGCGATTGCCTATGCGTTTTAGCTTATCTGATAGTCCAGGAATACAAGGGATAATTAAATTTATTGGTCGGTCCACCAGATTTATTTCTCTAATTCTATTAGCATTGTTATTTTGTTGGCAATCCTGAAAAATTTGCTCAACAAATTCAATAGGATAACTATTCTTCTCAAGAACATGTTTTATAATGTTTAATTTCCTCCTCAAATTTTGTGTTATTAGAACAAATCGTTCTAGCCCTGTCATACAAACTCTTCATTACTCCTTTTTAACACTAATATGATGATTGGAGTTGAAATGGAGATATCTATTAGTATGTGTTGGTTTTCTATAGACACTAGTTTCTATACTATCTGATTTTAGTACTTATAGAAACATCTAAGAAAGGTAATTGATTATTATTTTCAATTTCTAAGGTAAACTTAATAGAAGGTTCTTGTGAGTTTATAAAATTTAATAATGAATTTAAATCATCTACTCCATGTTCCCATATAACAAATATGTCATCTACATATCTCCACCAAACATTAGGTTGGTGAACATATCTACTCAATTCATTTTGTTCCAAATCTTCCATGAATAAATTGCTTATGAATGGTGATAAAGGAGACCCCATAGCCATTCCAAATTCCTGCTGGTAAAATTCATTTCCTAGTTGAAAATAAGTGGTTTTAACACATAGTGTTGTTAATTCTAATATTGCATCTATATTCAAATTCGTCCTTTCTACTAAAGTCTGATCATTTTCTAACTTTCTGCGTAAAATAATCAATGATTTGTCAACAGGGACATTTGTAAAAAGACTAACCACATCAAAGGTAGCTAATATATAATTATCGGGAAATTTATGTTCCCTAATTTTTTCTAGAAAATGATTAGGTACTGTTTCTGATAAATGAATTTGAATTTCCCACTAACGGATTAACAATTTTTAGTAAATATTTTGCTAACGAATGACATGGCGAATTTATTGAACTTACAATGGGGCGAAGAGGAATGTTATTAGTTTTGTGTATTTTTGGTAATCCGTATAAGTGTGGAGGTTTTGAACGATGCGGAGTTAAGAGTGTCCTTTGTCTCTGTGTCATTTGTTCGCGGTATTTATAAAGTGTTTTGTATATTTTAGTTTCTATTGAAGTTGTAGGGTCTTTGTTTATCCTCTTCTAAGTTCCTTCATTTAATAAATCATTTAATTTATTATCATACACAGTTTTTTCTAAAATAACAGTTGCATTTCCCTTATCTGCTGGTAATATTTTAATTATCCTATCTGATTTAAGTGATCTAATTGTTACTTTTTCTTCCTTTGAAATATTTGGCTTTGGTTTAAAATTTTTTTCTAAGATTATTTTTGACCTGACTCTAAATTCTTGACCTAATTCCCCAAGTAATGCTTGAGCTCTTTCCTCTACCGATGCTACTATGTCAAGCTTAGAAATTTCGTTGTCAACTATTGTTTGTTTATTTATTTATCCACAGGGAAGTAACTAAAGAATAAGTTCTAAAATGACTGTACTAATAAGTGAAAGTTACTCAAGCAAAAAACTGTTCCTAAGGTGAGTCTGCCTCAATTTCTCAACTGAACCATCAATTGCAAACTATGCGTTGATTACCCATCCATGTTTTCCTATGTAATTTGCCGTCGAAACTCCGCATAACAGGTGTAAAATTAAACTTTTCGCATACCACAAGATAAACATACGTTTCAGGCGACCGTATCAATGCAGCAATTACAGCTAAACATACTGGCGATGCTGAAGCACTGAAGTGATTACAGGCGGGCCCGACTGTTATTGTCGAGTGTCAACCCTGCAATTTCCAGAGGGGCCACACGTACGGCGACAAATTACTGTCATTTGGGGACATGGGGTAATTACAAGAGCGAATGTGTGGCAAAACAAAGAACGAGTCTCAAGAGAATTTGAATGCGAAACATTCATTGACGTTTTGGTCTCCCATATGTATGTCTCGTATGTATTGAATCGTTGAATACCTACCAATATAGATAGCACTTGTGCCGGAAACATACACTTATAATTACTTATCTTTAAACAAACATTTCAACGAAATTCTGGCGGATACATTTTACAGTTATGGTTAGGCCAATATTTAAACTGTTAATTTTTTTAGTGCGTAAAAATCGTAATCGTAACATTCACAGGATATTGGTTTACGACAATTATGGTTTTTGTTGTTTGAATAACCTTTTGCAACTCAAAAAATAGAAAAAAAAATTGATAAGTAATGCATCGTGGTAAGTGAAGCGATAAAAGATAATTTTTATTAAACTAAATATCATCCATGGCCTCCGCACAACTCCTTGTGATCTCCTGTTGTCCTGGAATGGTTGATTGGATGTTTGTTACAATGTAGAACAAACAATAAAACGCCATTCTAAAATCAGATGTAAGATTACACGATAACAATCATTAGGAAATAACAATTTATAAACTTTCTTTTCAAACTGGGTAGCCACATAATATGGCAAATAATCTCGAGATATGACAAATTAATGATTAGCTAAATTAATAGTGTTCTCTGTGGTAACTGCAAACGTTACTAGACATTTATTATTTTTACCACATAGGTACCACGTCGGTATCGGAAGATTGCATCTAACCATTAGAAATAAATAATATAAACGATGTATGTTCTCCTGTAAAAATAATTATGTGCCTATTTTAGTACGATTACGAAATATTTTTCATTTTCCCTTTTTTTACTGCTAAGCTATGAATGGTTTATATCGAAACAAAACTGTTTTGACACTGATCGCGTGGTTCTTAGACACTTGCCTTGTTAAGCCGGAAAATTTATCCAATTACTATAAATACAATCCTAAGTAGTTTTTAGTCTGGCATATTATTTACGTTATAATTATATACGAGGGACTAAGACTAATAAGCGATCAGATTCATGCCAGATAGGGATTTTCACAGTTTGGACAGTTTGAGAGCATAGGTTATACCACAGAATAATTTTAGTTATTCTGTGGTTATACTTAGACAAGGGAAGAGAGAGGACGCCTAACAGCGCCCGCGGCCGTGTTACCGACTGCCACATCGCACGACAGGCCAGTGGCGTAGCATGAAACGCGTTCTTAGCTAATATCAGAAAAATGTTAAAAATGAAAAGGTTGACTTACATGTAATTTGAAGTATTGATATTTATTTGCAGAAAATTTCTCAAATGTGAAGCTAGTATCAAGTGCTGAAATATATTTATTTGTGGCGATATCGAATCATTAAAAATAAAATAAATAATGCACGACCATGGAAACCAGCCCATATTTTATGAAACTACCGTAATCAATTAAGAAATTTTCAATAAAAACTATGTTAAAAGTAATTATATTGGTCCTATTTAGAAACAAAACAATGCACTTTATCATACTAAAAGATAGAAGGAATTTTAAGAAGTTATATTGAGAAAAAATAAAGTTTTAGAGCATCTTTCAAAGGTAGCTTGTTAAATATTTACCTGTGAAACGAAATACCGGGCCCTTGCTTTTCACTTCTGCTTTTAGAACCAAACGCTGAACAATTCACCATCGTAAAAGTGTATTTTCCCCTTAATCACTGTTACTTTTAATTCGCAAATTCACGAAATTAATTCAAAACGTACTCGCTTTGCCTGCCACATATAAAATGGCCGCCATTCAAAACCACGAACAAAATCTATACAAGGCAGGGTAGACCAGCGCGGTGTTCTCTCTCTTCCCTTGTCTAAGGTATTATAGGTACCTACAGATGGCTTCAAAACACCACTGCACTCGCGTTCCTTGTCTAAAAATATGAATGAGAACCAAATTAATCGACAGCATTGTTGCAACGACTGCACAATAAGTCATAATTCAAAATTGAGCCTTTTAATTTCCTTCGAACCTTCTCTCGAGAGAGCAGCGCAAAAATCGCTGATTTATCGAACGTTAACAAATTAATTTTATGTTATGTTGTAAAGGTGAAAGTGCAGTTGGAACAATAAATCGGCAACCTTAATTGCCACATCACTGTCTCGTCGGCAAACAACAAGTAACGCATTAGTTAATTTATTTCTGTGTTTAATTCTTGCTGCAACGAAAGTTCGATTGGTTCTCTGGACAGTGTTGTTGAAATATCGCGGGGAAACAATGTCAGAAGAAGTGTTAACCCTAACCCTACAATTAGGTTTATTTACAGAAAATATCAATTTATTTTTTTATTTTAAAAAGCTTTACATTGTTGTCTCCTAATTTTTTGTACTTATATGCCTATAAAAGTCACAATAGAAAACGCTAACAAACCCTCGGTGTCTTTGTAAATAATACACGAAGACGGGTTAATGAGAATTAAAGACTTCCAGGGGCAGCTACAACCGTTCCAAATCTGTTAATGATGAGTTACAATGGTGCCCACTGTCAGTGGCGTAGATACAGAATTTTCTTTATGGAAATATGTAAGTGAAATATGCTACAAATATGCCTAGGATCTGTTTTATTTGATCTAAAAAATTTCCCTCCTGCAATAGGGTACCTAATTGACAATATTTTTGATTGTAGTAAATGAAACAACGGCTTTTAACCCATATTTATTGAAATATACAGTTTCGTCGTTCTATTTCTAGAACGCCAAACGTGGCAACCTCTTTGTCAGTCAGGAGAAACGGCATTGCAATGTTGCCGGTGCCCGTTTGCGATAATTAGTGGAACAAAAGCGAATTTTACTTTTTTATTCAAATGCCTTCAGCTTGCCTATGAATATATGTTATTTAATGTATTGCAAACTTTGAGCTTTAACCAATGCAATTGCACACAAATACAGTGTGTCCGTGGATGCAGTCCCCAAGAGGACAAATGGACCAAAAATTTCATTTTTCGACAAGAAGTCATTCTTGATAAAAGTTTCTGCTTCTCGAAAGAATATAGTCTGTGGAGAGAATTTTTGATTTTTTTTATATAGGGTGCCCAAAAAATACAAAAATATGAAATATCATCAAGAATAAACTACCGTAAAACGGGGTTACTTTGCACCACTTTTTTTTCCTAATTTTTGAAATGCAAAAGTTAAAATATTTTAAATCCAGTATCGGTATTTTTTTTGTGGAAGACAATTGTATAGGTTATAAAACAAGTTTAGAACTAGGTTTAACGCGTCACTAAAAGGTGGCACTCATTTTAATTATGGTGCAAAGTATACCCTACAGGAGGGATACTTTGCACCATTTGGAATTTGAATTATTTTTAGCCTGTAAAGTGACACTAATGCAAAGAAACCCGACGTAAATATTTATTTTGCACCACAATAAATACCTAGGATTTTTTCTGTAGAGTAGAAAACGATGACGTTAGTGACATCACACTAAATTCAATATGGCCGCCGCTCCAAGATGGCGGGTTACATTTTCCTCCTTAATATTGGTATTAAATGAAAGTGCTTGAAGAGTAGACAACACTGAAAGTGGTGAGTAGACACCACTGAAAGTGGTGCAAAGTATCTCCAATTTTCTAGAAAAACGTTATTGTAATAAAAAAATATTTTTCTTCGATTCCAAATTCTAATAACTTTGTTTGTTTTTATTATACCTATGTATAAACAATAGTGGGTACATGCAATTAAATGTATTCTTACCGCTTCTTATCAGCTAGAAATTCCTTGGCAATACAATTTTGGGGAACTATAAAACAACGAAATTTTGAGGTTAAGATACCGGTAGGTAACAGCTGATCAACAACTAATGGCGGGAGGGGGAGTCTAACCTGTTGCTATTACTTATTGCGGCTCCGTCTATTAGTAGAAATTGTTATAAAGTGAAAAAATCCAAATGAGAGGAAATAAGTGTCTATAAATAACATTTACAACATTGGTGCAAAGTTATCCTGACAGGTGCAAAGTAACCCCGTTTTACGGTACCCTATTCCCGATTTGTCGCGTTTTTATGTATTACCTCCACTTACTACTTCGCAGTCGTCTCTATCAGAGTGACCATTGAAATTGAAAAAAAAAAACAAAAGACCATCGCATATTACGTCACGTCCCGCTGGTCGATACGGTCGTCGCGCGGACGGCGCGTCGCGCTCCTGCTCGCATTGTCTCCTAGCAACGGAAGCAGGAGGCGCGACGCCATTGGTCGACGTTCGTCGGCCAATCGCGCGGCGCCATCGATTGTCATTTGCGTCCGTCGCGGCGGGCGATGAGCTGGCCAGCGCGCGCCCCGATTTCCGCTGGAAAAAAAAAATAGCGGGCGACGCGACGCGTCCAGGAATGTTTTTATCCGAGCCGTAAAAACGGCGCAGTTTTATGGAGAGATAAAATGCAAAATGACCGCGGAATTTTATGGTTTAGCGGGAAAGTTGAAGTCGTAAGCAATGAATTTTTTATTTGTGTTGGTAACTACGGTCGGTTTTTTTACAAAAGCTTTTTTATTACAACTATCAAAGGTGCAAATTTCGAAATATTAAAGTAACACACCAAAACACATTAAAAGAATACTTTAGGGAAATCATTATTGATACGAATTGATCACAAACATAAGCAGTTAAATTTCACCGAAATGTTGCAAAAAATAGCCAAGACATGTTTATTTGAAACATTTTTTTATTAAACAAAGTATATATTTAATTTATAAAGACAGCACAAATTCAAATATCCAAATACAGAGTGTCTCACTGAATAGTGAAACAAGCTTATAACTACTTTAATTTTTAACCGGCCGGAACGAAATTTTTACCAAAGGTAGATGACATTGTTGCCTATACTTATTTCCAAAAAAAGTTGCCTACTCCAAAGTCAAAGCCACTTGTTATGTCAGAATCGAGGCTAAAAATCCGAAAATCATATTAGGCACCTTTTCTTCAAAAAAATTTAGAAAAAAAAAAGTTGTTCAGAATCGATCCAAAACACTAAATCCAAAATTTTGTAAAAATAAAAAAATATTCAAAAGTCCAAAAATAGCAGTTTAATAATTTTGTGTTTAGAAAAGTGTGCCATGGAAGTTTTGAAGGCAGTGGATGACAAAAGACATGACAGGAAACAACTTGTCTTCAAAGCTTCCATGGCACACTATACTTTTCTAAACGTAGGAAATTTTTAAATTGCTATTTTTGGGCTTTAATTTTTTTTATATTTTTTTTATTTTGACAAAATTTTGTATTTAGCGTTCTGGATTGATTCAGAACAACTTCTTTTAGTAAATATTTTTGAAAAAAAATGGCTAATATGATTTTTAGCCTCGATTGTGGCATCGCAGGTGGCTTTGACTTTGGAGTAGGCAATTAATTTTTTGGAAATAGGCAACAGCGACAATGCCATCTACCTTTGGTAAAAATTTCCGGTCGGTTAAAAATTAAAGAAGTTGTAAGGTTGTTCCACTATTAAGTGAGACACTCTGTAAATACTTACCGCGGTTTCTAGAAATAATAAATAGTAAATGGTTTTAAAACTCTAGAATTTGCAGGACTCCAAATTGAAGTTTTATAATGCAATTATAAATTACTTAATAGTATGTAATTAGGTGTTTTTAGGATAGATTTTTCAACTGTCCTAATTTTTTTTGGCTTAAGAGGGGGTTGCCGACAGCGAAAGTGACGTTACAGTTCGTATTTTTTTAAGTTGTATAGCATAAAATCGAATAACATTTTACCTGGCAAAAATTTAGTACAAACATCTCTGTCTTCATTTTAATCATAAGATCTTAAAAGCATATGCACAGGAATTATTATTTTTCCCAAGGTTTTCATAATCTATAAAACAAAACACTGCTTGTAATATCTTATGATTAAAATGAAGACAGAGATGTTTGTACCAAATTTTTGCCATTTAAAATGTTATTAGATTTTATGCTATACAACTTAAAAAAATACGAAATCTAACGTCACTTTCGCTGTCGGCAACCCCCTCTTAAGTATACTTTTAAGCAAACAAGGTAATAATAATTATACTATTTCAAGTTCTTGAAGATTTTGGTTGGGGTGTCAGCATTGGCTTATGTTATGTTTATGCTAAGCCAATGATATAGTTGTTACTCACTGGGAAAATCACAAGTCATGCAAAAATGATCTCTAAAATCTCTAACAATAAACCTTATAATGGTGTACAAATTTCACGTCGATGGGTTAAATGTTTCCAATGGCTGACACCCCTGTCAGCCATTGGCTATACAATGTTAGCTATTGGTCACAATTGGCACTGACTATGGTAGACCCCGGAGGACTGTCTTCAAGAGCATCAAAATATGTAAGTATAAAGTTCTCATTCAGTGATTCCGACCGAGCCATGTCTTCTTCTTGTCGAAAGTGCTGAATACGATCAATAACTACTATTACGATCTTTAGAAGTTTACCATGTCATTTTAAAATTCAATTAGGTATACGAGAATCAATATTATCATAGAAAAATAAAAGATATGGGTAAATAAAAGCGAACATTATTTTCAATAACAACTGTGACATATGAACAAATAACAATTTACAAAATTGGAAACCCAAAGTTTTCTACTCAAGAATAAGTTAATATATATTCCAGAAATGAAAATGTGCGAATAAATAAACATTTCTACATACAATAATCACTTGTGGTTCCTTTTTAAAAATTGCTGTGACCATTTTTATATAGGGTGTCAGGTTTTGGGCTTATCAGATTCAGGCTAAGGGTCCAGTCAAAAATCGCTGTCAGCTACTGAATAAGAAAAATATAAATTTTAAAATATTGTCTATAAAAAAATATATTGCAGATTTGATTTCGGCTGTTTGTAATTATTTCCAGTGATGTGTCTCCTACTTACTCTATATTAAGAATAATCAATCAACGCGCCAAATTGATTTTTATAGATTAATATTTGATAAATCAATCCTTAAGGTGTCAGTAAGTTTACGTTACTTCAACTTAGCTAAATATTTATTCACTTCACAAATACGTTTTTCATTTAGAATTTTTTTGTGGCCAACTATATCTAATAAATGAAAGAGTCGAGAATAAAACTATTGAAGACATTTTTCTTTTTGAAATGTTGAAAGTGTCGATCGGTAAATCGTTTGTTTTTATGTTTTGATCAATAACATAAAACTTTGCGTGTCAAATAGCTATACATGCAATTCTAATGAAATGATTATATCGCCAAACCAGTGTTTTCTTCAACACATATGACGAAATGCGCTATATCTGACGACTTACCACTATCCATTTCACGATTTTCGAGTAAATAAAAACCACATTTCAATTTCAAAGAGACCGCCTCACTGATGCTGGAATTAACTGGGAAATTATATCGTGAGTAATATCTGTTTGTATATGTATGCAGAAATTTTTCTTCTCGGAAGAAACTTATTGTCCTTGGGATTAAAAACGCAAACACACGCATAGTTGCCTTGGAGAGAAATTATGATTGGCAGCTTGTGTGGGTGAATTTTATGTTTACGTCAGTTCAATTTCCTTGAATGCTTAAATCTACCTATAATGTTCCGCCTTTGAAGCATTCCATACGAAAAATTTCCATTATTTTGAGTGGAATGTCTGATTTCAGAGAGGTGCTACTTTGCAGGTTATGTAGAAAAATAAGCCAACTGCGAAGCCGCCAATTTTAATCCGAGGATAATATAGCCAGCCGGTGCCCAGATTACAAAGTCCGCGAATACAGGAATGTGTGTTTTTTTCGGCTCACAGGATGCCTTATTATCGCCCTGTTACTGCCACTTTGCTGATGCGTCGGTAACGTAAAACGAACGGGTTGAAAGGTGAACAGTTTCATCAGTTTCTGTACAACGCTAATATATTTGACCATTGAGTAAATGAAAAATGAATAAATTATATCCTTTACTCAATGATTTGACAGAATCCAGTGGGTAACCCAAACGTCCGAACCAACTATAGTTTATATTTAAAATCACGCGATTGGCTCGATTGCACTGTGATATATCGTACAAAATTCTTAAAGTTTTGAAAATTGGTAGAAATATTCAGGATAACCTACCATAAATATTATTAAACTAAAAAGTTCCCACTCCTAAAGTACCTATGTGCCTCATCCCTAACAACATTGTTTCCACCCCGCAATAAAAATATTTATATACAAAGAGAGTGAATGACTTTTACTGTATCAGTAATAAGACTTATAAGAAACAAAGAGTGCGGTCGTAATTACTTTAATTATTCATATCTTTATTAATTAAGTATATGTATTATTGTGTAAGTATACAATGTGTCCCGGATAAGAATGAACAGCATGGGGATCTTGCAAACGGTGAGAGATAGAACAGTTAAATGGGGGAAAAATTGCGCAATTTTAAGGTCAATAAAATGGTATAAACAGATTTCTAATATATTTCTTCGTTTTTGAGTTATTTCGAAAAAAGTAAAATTTTGCGTTTTCAATTTTATTTTTTTCTGAAGTTGTTATCACAGATAGGAAAAAAAAACACTTTCTTATGGCACTTTCTAACAGGCTTTAAGATGGCGTTTTTAGACTTGTTCTACAACATTTCGTTTTTGAAAAACCATCTTTAACTTTATTTTTTTAAATACCACACTACCACGCACTTTCCCATCATGAATATTTTATATGAAAAGTATCATAAAACGCCACATAAAATATATTATGCAGTAAAAAAACAATCACAACTTCAGCGAAACAGTAAAAAAACGATAAATACCAAGAAAACATTGGTAGCTAAAATCGCAATATATATAGGTTGTCGTCATGGTATTACCATTGAATAATTGAAAATGAAGTATAATGCGCATGTGCCAGTGACTCCAAAATGTACAAAGGATTTTTGCCAAAGATTTTCTGCGCATCCTATGTAAAAAAAGTTCCAGCTGTCTATCTTATATACCTACATATAGGTCTGTGATTCAGTGGCCAGGTTATTCTCTAAACTTTTGTTTACCCCTTATACAGTCTACACCACTGAACCTCAAGGAATTAAATTTTACTTGTCTGACAATGCAACATGATTTCTCCGCGTAATTTCAACAACACGGTCGGGAGAATCAGCTGAACTTTCGTTGCAGCGGGAATTAAACACAGAAATAAATTAATACGTTATTTGTTGTTTGCCGACGAGACGGAGTGATGTGGCAATTAAGATTGCCGATTTATTGTTCCAACCGCACTTTCACCTTTACAACATAAAATTAATTTGTTAACGTTGTATAAATCAGCAATTTTTGCGCTGCTCTCTCGAGAGAAGGTTCGAAGGAAATTAGACGGGTAAATTTTAAAAATGACTTATTGTGTAGTCGTTACAACAATGCTGTCGATTAATTTGGTTCTCATTAATAGTTTGAGACAAGGAACACAAATACAGTGGTGTTTTGAAGCCATCTCTGTATCTGTAGATCTCAGAAAAATAAAAAACGTAGAACTGGCTTTGTATTGGCAAGTTTGTTCCCATAATAATAAAAAAATGTTTACAGTTCGGGTGACAGATCTGGTGCTAACGATTACAAGGCAGTGGCGTACCTCTTATATTTTAAAATAGTTATAAAAATGGGAAAATATATATTTGCCTTTATATCTCAATTTTTTTTATAAAAGGTACGACTAGTACGCGTCAATTCTAAAATTCAAACTTATCAATGTTATTGACAGTTACTAGTTGGGGATTGTTCGGCGAACACAATATGAAAAAATAAAAAATAAAAACTTTTTAAAAACAAGCTTTTATTTAAGCCATGAATTAAAACGGATAAAATAAGTTTAGGTTTTCGTTAAGATAATTCAATCCCACACTTCAAAAAACTCGTCGCGCCAGATGTTAAAAAAAGTAGGTACCAATTAATTTTATCGGACAGTGATTAGTTGATAAGCAAGTACATGCCAAAGAATATATTTTCTTTACAGTTTGCGCGACAAGCTTTTTGATTTAAAAAAGCTAGAAAACCTAAATTTATTTTATCCGTTTTAGTAAATGGCTTACTTAAATAAAAGCTTGTTTTTAAAAAGGTTTTTTTATTATTTATTTTATTTTGTGCTTTTTTAGTACCTATTTGATTCCCATCTCAGAAGGGTGGTATAGAAATTTAATCCGCCATCTTGGGGCATCGGGCATCCGTCCTATTGGATTTAGTATGACGACTGTCACCTTATCGTTTTCTACTCTTCAAATCCTTCCATTTGATACCCATGTCGAGGAAGAATTAGGTCTTGGGGAGGCCGCCATAATATTAGATTTATTATGACGTCATTCACCTTATTGATTTCTACCCGTCGAGCCCTTTCGTTTGATAGGTACCCATGTTGAGAATTATTTTCCCTCTGGTGGTAAAGGTATCTTTTACCGTGCCCCGAACTAGGTACGCCTATGTACTTACGCATGATATGTAACCTCCTTTGGCGAGTTGCTTGATTTGCAAACAATACACTTTTTTTGCCCATAACGTATAACTTAATTGTCTATATAAGCATTTTAATCCGACGAATACTTAAGAAACACTTAAAAGCAGCGAAAAATTGCTTCTAAAAGACACAGCACCAGTTGTGTCAAACACAAGGTGAGGCACACTCTTGGCCGATTTGCGCGTTTGTCAGATTGTGCGATTGGTATTGGTAATTATAGGTACCTAGTACCAATATTATTGTTTCCTTAGTTGTATCACAGATTAAAGTCCTACTACACGTAGTATAGAAATACTGCCTAATAAGTGTCTAGATAATTATAAATACTAGATTCACCTATTATTAGTCAGGCAGACTTTATCTCATCAATACATAAATATCATTATAGGTATTATCTACCATTATTTACTTCAAAGCAAACGTATTTGCAACTGATTGGGTATGTCCCTAGTCCCTACATACAACGGAAACCACTGTTGAAAAACTGTTATTTGCAATTTGATCTTGAAGATTATTTTAATTATATTACCAGAGAAATAAGTTTTTCATTATGAATTATTGGCAACGCTGTTAAACTTTAACTTAAATAATAGAGTATAAAAAGTGCTACCCCTTACAAACATTTCAATCTACAGATGCCATTTCTATGTTTTTTTTATTTTTCTGAGCTGTAGATATATTATGTCTACCCTGCCGTGTGTAGTTTTTGCCACGTCGTTGCGGACAAAGCGAGTACGTTGCGAGTTAATTTCGTGAATTTGTGAATTAAAAGTAACAGTGATTAAGGTCAAAATATACTCTTACGATGGTGAATGGTGAATTGTTCAGCGTTTTTTTAATTGATTATGATTGTTCTCTCGACTCGAAATCGCCACAAATAAATATATTTCAGCACTTGGCACTAGGTTTACATTCGGGAAATTATCTGCAAATAAATACCACTATTTCAAATTACCTACCTTATTGAACCATGCATATTTTTAGAGGGATCCAGCCTTGCCAACTAATTATTTCACTCAACAGTTATACTGTTCAAACTGATGACCAAACTGTGAAAATAACTATCTGGTATGAATCTGGTGGCTTAGTCTCTTCTCTTATATAAGTATAATGTAAATGATATGCCAGACTTGAGAGGATTATCAATAAAAACCACTTAGGATTGTATTTATAGTAATCGGATAAGTTTTCCGACTTAACAGAGCAAGTGTCTAAGAACCAAGCGATCAGTGTCAAAACGGTTTTGTTTCGGAATAAACCATTCATAGCTTAGCAGTCTAAAAAAAGAGGAAAATAAAAAATATTTCGTAATCGTACTAGGCACATAATTATTTTTACAGGAGAACTTACATCGTTTATATTATTTCTTTCTAATGGTTAGATGCAATCATTCGATACCGACGTGGTATGTGGTAAAAATAATTAATGTCTAGTAACGTCTGCGGTTACCGCAGAGAACACTATTAATTTGACTAGGTAGGTACTCTTTAATTTGTCATATCTCGAGATTATTTGCCATATTATGTGGCTACCCACTTTGAAAAGAAAGTTTATAAATTGTTTTTTCCTAATGATTTTTATCGTACAATCTTACATTTGATTTTAGAATGTCGTTTTATTGTTTGTTCCACATTTTAACAAACATAAACAACGGCAATCAACCATTTCAGGACATGGATTATGTTGTTGGTTATATACGCGACTGAATTTAAGATGCCAACGCCCCGACGGGCACTATGCGAACTAACTATATGGGCCATTGTCACCTCTAGCTTTGGGCACACTTTGGGTTTACACTGCGTTGTTCTTTGTTCTTGTTCATTGTTCTTGTCGTCTTCTATATATTTTGTGATCGTCTTCATAAAGTTATTTGGTTATTAGGTAAAAGTTCCCCCCGACAATCAGCGCGCGCAGATTGTGGGGCGAAAACAGCGGCCGGGCCGGACGTAAACACGGCACAAATCTTTCCAAATTTCGGATTTTCCGCGGGTTTCCGCGAAGTTTCGATGTTGCAAAAGGTGCAAAATAGTGTGGTGATCAGTTTGAGCTGCATATAGTAAAAATTCATCCGGATTATAACCACAAATATCGCCATGAAAAGTGAGGTGTCAAAGGACATTTGAAAATTCATTTTCTCGGAAACTACGCCCGAGCACCAAAAACTAAGGTCAGATTCGTGTTCAGGGACCCCGAAAATAGGGGGGTAGCCAAAATTTCAAAGAAATCGGGGCAGACATACACCGCGGGAAACTGTACTTACCGGTTATTATAAAGTTTAAACATTATTGTTTACGATTTATGTAATTGCAAAGGCAACAGGCAACTAAAAATGAACTAAAAGCAGAATTCGAAATAGAGAACTTTGTTGGTTAAACTAAATTGATTCGAAACTTGTTCCATCTCGAAAATGTTTTCAGGAACAAAAAATGTTTAGGTTAGGACCTCGGCGATCGAAACAAGACGGTTTTTCGTCCGAATCTCGCACTAAAACTTCGTAATTACACTGCATAACACTTTAGCATGTTCAAATTCCACTTCTGATAACTGTGGGAGGCCTTTTGGGCGTGGTAATCATGATAAAAATCACATTTTACTTGCTTTATTTCATTTTCTAACAACTCTTCTTTAACTATTCTCTCTTTCTTGGCACAAGCGTGGCGGGAATATTTAAACATTTGAATTCAACTGTTGTTATTTACCACATTATTATAATAGTCAACTTTAGAAAATTTAAGAAAATAAAGCTTTTTTGACTGATTTTGAACAAAACAGAAAACATAATATACGGAACAACAAAATGGCATATCCCATATACTTAGTTTAGCATTGAGCCTACAGGGGGCGTATTTCTTATATTCAATCGCGTATTAATAGGGTACCTACATTTGGCAACATAGACAGTATAAATTTTATGTCTATGATCTCCAACACCCTTTCCAGTGTTGTTGCCTACTTACTCTTACTGGGTTTTCCGATCCCTTCTTGTAAAAAAATACATGTCTAATATTCGACTAAGCCGTAGGTTACCTGTAAAGTGATGAAAATAATAATTAATCCCAGACATGCAAAATAAAGGGTTCATAATATGTATGGATGTGGCAGATGTTTTTTCTACTTCCAGTAATGACAAGGCATATTAGATTGACCGCCTGTGGCGTGATTTTAAAGCATTGCATGTGCATTCTTTATATGCGTGTAAAGTGATATTGGGAGATTCAAAACATGATTTCCATAGACAAAAATAAAAATTCCTTGTAGTGTAGTTTGAATTCACCATTAAATTTTAACTTCCCACCACCGACTAAGGCTATATCCATAAAACGTTAAAATTTGGTTAGGTTAAGAATGCAGAGATGTACTAGATTTGTACATTTGTACTCGGTCTGGCAACACCGCCAAAACCCGCTAAATTCACTCCGTTATTAACTTCAGCTCGTGGCGCTATGAGGCGCTATTTGGTATACTAGTATACTAGCAAATACAATAAGTTGTTTTTCCTTTCATGGTTATAATTTTGAATCTCTCAGTCTCCCTTAGGTCGATTTGAATTTTGTCACCTCTGGCTGATTTACCACCTGTCCTTAATTTATCGAGCACCTACTGTCGGGACAAGCTTTAATTCTCACCCGACTCCTTTCTGGTTGTGTCATAACTATATTTCTTGGAATCGATATTCGATACATGCAAATTAGAGATGTTCCATGAGGAATAGGCACAAAGTATGACGATCGGTTATATTTTATATTTCCTGTCTACTATCTGATTTCTGCCCTGGGAAAATGGATGGTGGCTATATACCATACATACTAGACCTTTGACTATAAAAAGCCCGAGGAAGGAGCGTGTTTGGGATTAAGGGGGGCCTCGCCATTGTATGTTTGGTTGCCTGTATCAATGTATTTTTATTTCCAACTAGCTGGAAAAAGTAGCGAATTTCAAAGGATTACAAAAAACACGGGTATTTTTAAAATATCCATAGATACTAATGAGACTAGTTTAAAAGTTATGGGCGAGAATTTTTTTTGAATTTCAAACTTTATGCCGGCATAAATTCGTCTATTTTGTCTCTTGAGCCGGAATTTTACCTTCGTTAAGATGGGAAGAGGTTTCCGAATATGCTCGGAACGAAAACCCGGTAGTAAACATTGTAATTATCCAGTCTTGTTGTAAATAAAAAACATAGGCAAAATACCCTTAAATTATGCAGCGGGAATACCAAAAGTGTAGCTATTGTTTATCAGATGGCGCGAAAAACAGACAATCGATGAACGGTTGACGCTGTTGTTACAGGTCCAGTTTAATAATTACATATATTATGTTCATATGATCAATTTTACGTTTTGGCGATATAATATTTAAGCAACTAAGCTGTCTGATTACTTTTTTATGTTTTTGTATTACTTCCATATTATTATATACTTTGAATTGCGAATTTTTAATATTAAAATAATATAAAACTTCAAAAGGTATATTCGGGAGACCCCCGTAGCTCAAAGACTCCGATTTGTGATTTTAACCCCTCTCTTTTCAGCAATGGTTCATTGATTTTTAGCTTGAAAGGTACACGGCGGCACTAAAAACTGCTTTAGTTGACTTTGCATTATTTATACGTATGTCGCCGTTATGTATTTTTCGTGAGGAAAACACAATCGTTAGCATATAAACTGACATTAGGGGAGAATTCATATGTCTATGTCTCTATATGTATAGGTATGTCGAAAATTATCTATACCGGGTGTTCCATTTTAATAAATGCAGCTATTATAAATATCTCAAAAACGAAAATCGCAAAAAATCACATAAAAGTTGAAGCATATGAGGTGCAATGTAAGACGCACGTTTTCACTTGTAGGCAGACGATGTTTTCAAGGTCACTTGAATGTCAACTGTGTTTTTTACTGTTAAAGGCATATCTTTAGTTAAAGAATGTTATTCGGCACGTTTTCTGTAGGTATAGTATTGCTGGCTTAAAAGTTCTACAAAATTATGTTTAGTTTTTTCAATGAAATGAAACATGGTCTTTTATGTGTACATAAGGTGTTTCTTCGTTTGCATTAACACTACATTCAAACACACATTTTAACGCAATAATTAAGATAAATACATATCTCGAAAATAAAAAATGAAAAAAGAAATCGATATATTGATGCGAAAGAACATCTTCTGTACCTATATGTTAAACAACTACAGTATGACCTCCGTTAAGGAGTTACCACCCTGGTAAAATATCTTTATTTGTTTACCGATTTTGATAAACTTTTTTTTGTTAGGTTCAAAAAGCACATTAAACAATGTGTGTAACTTTACTTTTGGGCTGTAATCACGGCCATCTGTCAACACATGGGCTCAATTTCAAAAAGTACTATTATTTGTTTAATAATATTTTTATTAGGTACAGGGTGTCCGCCTGAAGGTGATAGGAACATTCACTTTAACCATTCCGTATTTTTTTAGACAAATTAATGATTTAAAAACCAGTTTGTTGCAGTTTTTTCCAAACAATGTAATGTCGTTTGGAAAAAAACAATCGAACGTCAAACAAAAGTTATAACCAAAAAACCTTTTTGGAAAAAATGAAGATGGTGCAAAATGTACCTTTTTATTAATTTAAACATATTTTTTTTATTAACGGATAACACATATGCAGTTAACTTTGGGGTTACCTTTCGATTAAAAACGAGGAAAAATAACAGACTCAAACGTGGTCACGTGACTTTCGCTATCTGTCAAAAATTATATTTAAAAAATAAAATCCCTAAAAATTGGCTTATTTGTCACAATTTCAAAACGTTTGACTTGAAAAAGTCGTTTCTATTTTAATGTTACATAAGCGCCTATTTCCTATTTATAAAATTTCTTAAAATTTTAAAAAGTCATTACTTCGTAAAAACTATTTTATATCACTAGCTATACAACATAATATACGGGTATCATTCTATAATTTTATTAACTTTTTATTATTACTAAAAAATATCGATAAGAATATGTCTTTTTCAAAAGAAAATTATATTAACGCTTTAAAATTCTGTTTGACACAAAGTTGATGTACCGGCAAGCATTTAGGTAGTACCATAGAAGAATCTACTACGTAAATTCTTCTATGGTAGTACCTATAAATTTATTTACATTACATTTTCCATTACTCTAAATGTATGCCAAAATAATACATATATTAAGATATCAGCAAATAGTAGGTATTTCACGTATCTAACAAAATTCACAACTTTACGTCAACTTTGGATCAAATACAACAGAATTTTAATTTCTTTCGGTTTATCAATATTAAGTACTTAATGAAAAGTTAATAGAATGATAAAAGATAAAACTATAGTGACATAAATTCTAAATGTCAGTTAGGGTAAGTATTGTGATCATTCATGCGGTTTTGAGGGAGAATTATTATGTCATGACAGTAGATTTGACAGCCGGTAGGTAGTCCTCTTACTTAATATTTTACTCAACAATATTCTTAATAACTATGAAAAAATATAGAAAAATAAAGGAGCGTAAATATTCATATTATTATTTTGTGTTTAACAATTCACATTTTCAATCACCAAAATACGCCAGGATGGGAGCGTCGTGCCGGCTGTTATTTGTATAAAAAAGGGGGTCGGTCCGCCTGCCTCCCCCTAGACCCCTGGTTCCGACCAACGACCTTGCCGGGCAACAAAACAACTTATAAGGAACGGAAACTTATTTTAGCAAGGCGAAACATTACTTTTTATTCTCGCTCTGTACCAATGGCCGCTCTCCAACTCCAGCGCCATCTTACAGACACTTGCGCAATTTTTGCGCTCCAGTACCCATTTTCTGTTTTAGCAACATTTATCCTAGTTAGGAACACGGTCAAATGAAGGTCGTCGCGAGGTGATGACGTTTTATTTCCGCTGGGAGCGAGATGGAGCGTGCATAATGGCAAAATGCTGTTTCTGGTTCACAAACATACTTATACTTAATATGAATTGTTGTTTGTTTGTTGATTCGTCTTATTGGATTCGGTAACTAGGACCATTATCAGGTCCTTCCTTTGTTTTTCGGGAATAAAGTGGCGTGCACGGGCAAGTCTGACTTATGCCATACCACCTTTCTCCCCTTCAGTATTTGATATTATTATGTATAACTTTGTCTATGGCAGTACTGAAACTTTTCTCTTCATATGGACTCGGACTCTTAGTCAAATATCATTAATTCAGATGGCGTGTGTAGGTTATTTAATCCAGGCACGACAACAAGAACAAAGTTCATCCAGACACAACATTGCTGATTCCGATTCCTCAAGATATTCGATTTTGTCGGTATTAATACCACATATGTGAGAAATTCTATTAAAGTTACTACACATTTGGTATAAAGGCCTTTTTAACAATTATTAACGTAAACGTACCAATGCCTGACGCACATTGCCTAAACCTAACACATGTTTTATTTAATTGAAAAAATAAGATAATTCCTAAGTTCCTAAGTTAGTTATCTTGGTTTCTGTATTTTTACTGACTTGTCAATTTATAGAGGTTATATATTTTAGCGAAATTGTTTAGTTCAGCGTTGAAAAAAAATAGTGTGTAATTTCGTGTTTTCGGTGAAGATGTTTCAACTGTCTTAATTTTTGTGGCTTATAGGTTCTTCTAAGCAAACAAGGTAAGATAATAATTTAGGACTATTTCATGTTTTTGAAGATTTTGGTTGGGGTGTCAGATATTGGCTTATGTTTATGCTAAGCCAATGCCTGACATCATAGGTGTCAGTCACAATAAGCTAATAAGCAGATATAAATCAATTTTATTTAAATTTTTATGTTGGTAGAAGTCACAGTTGAGTTATGTACGTTCCTAAGTTAGTCGTCTTGGTTTCTGTATTTTTACTGACTTGTCAATTTATAGAAGTCAGATTCAATGTGGTTTACGTGTTTTTAGTGTATAGATTTTTCAACTGTCTTAATTTTTGAGGCTTACACTTCTAAGCAAATAGGGTAAGATAATAATAATTTAGAACTATTTCAAGTTTTTGAAGATTTTGATTATGGCGGCAGCTATTGGCTTATGTTATGTTTATGCTAAGCCAATGCTTGACATAGGTGTCAGTCAATGGGAAAATCACAAGTCATGCAAAAATGATCTCTAAAGTCTCTAACAATAAACCTAATAATGGTGTACAAATTTCTCGTCAAGGGTTAAATATTTCCAATGCCTGATACCTCTGTCTATTATACAATGTGTCAGCTATTGGTCACATTTAGCATCGACTATGGCAGACCTCGGAGTACTGTCTTCAAGAGCATAAAAACATGTATAGATTTGTCACTCAACGATTCTGAGCCATGCTTTCTTCTTTCTTCTTGTCGAAGGTGCTGAACACGACCAATATAATTACCATGTTTACCATGTCAAATTAAATTCAATTAAATATTCAAAATAAGTTCAAAGATGTATAGTTAAGAAACAACTCTATGCAGTCTATCATTTCAGAGGAAGAGAAGAAACAGTAATTTTAGAAAAGAATAGGGAGAAGAAGGGAGGGAGGGGAAGAGAAGAACAATAAATAGAAAACAGATAGAAAATATGATGAAAGGGTAAAACTTACAGTCTCAGATAGAAAATATTAAATGAGAAAAAAAAACAACAGTTGGAGCTAAATAAAATGGGAATACCTTTTCGAGAATCAATATTTTCATAGAAAAATAAAAGAAATGGGTAAATAAAAGACATTATTTGTAATAACAACTGTGACATATGAACAATTTCCAAAATTGGAAATCCAAAGTTTTCTACTCAAGAATAAGTCACTATATGTTCCAGAAATGAGAATGTACGAATAAATAAACATTTCTACATACAATAATCACTTGTGTTTTCCTTTTTAAAAAATGCTGTGACCATTTTTATAGGGTGTCAGGTTTTGGGCTTATCAGATTCAGGCTAAGGGTGTAGTCACAAATCACTACGGGATAAAAAAATATAAATTTTAAAATATTGATTATAAAAAGATATATTGCAGATTTGATTTTGGCTGTTGGTAATTATTTCCAGTGATGTCTCTCCTACTTACTCCATATATTAAGAAGTATAACTGCTCTAACAGACCTGAAGAATCATTGAAGTTCTCCACGATGCTGCACAAAAATGTGATTGCGGCAAATTTGCCTCTGAGTGTGTTACGGTTCAAAAAGTTTCAAGCGGATAAAGGGAAAGAAAAAAAAAAGAAATTACCTTTTTTTTACAATAGAACACTTACATTTCTTCTTCAAATGCCTTTATTTATTTTGCTATAACTTTGTTGCATTTAATTTGGTAATGCTTTAAATTCATGTTGGCTTTCCTATTGTCCGCTAATGTTTTCATAAAATTGGTTTCGCCTCCTAAAGTAAAGTAAAGTAATTTTCTTTTATGACTAATTAAATTAATTGCTAACTTACCTGGAAATCCTTGCATTATACTTCTATCCGTTTCGCACTGCTTAGCGCGACCACTGTGTAGGCGCATGTTTACCTTTTTCTGCGGGCTCGGGGACAATTTGCGATCGGCTTTACGAATTTCGCTTTCTTTATTGAAATAAATTTACTGGCTGACCATTGTTTTGCAGCTATCATAGATAGATATAGGTAGTAGTTTCGCCTCACACGCCCTACCTAAAACAAATAAAATAACCGACTGATTAGTTTGATGGGTAGACAACAAACACATAAAATATTTAATAATTACAAGTGTTGCACTCACCTTAGCGTCCTTCTATGATATTATTTCGTGGCCCCGCATCATTGTTGCTGTTATTGTTGCAACTATCTGTTATATTTCTTCCAATTTCCACATATTTCGGAGAACCGACTTGCCAAACACGTCAATTGTCGCAAACGTCAAGTTCCCGATTTGATCGAGCAGTGTGTCATTAATTCGGTTTCTGCTAAAAGTCCCTAAGTCATGGATTTTGGCGCCTTCACGGAGAGGCTCGCCTTGGGGGGAAGTGCTTCCTTGTTTTTTTTTTTGGTGATGGTCGGTTGAGGTGAGAGTGGTCGAAGAGGACACGTTTTCTACACCGGGCAGTTTGCCAATTTTTCTACAATTCATTCAGCAATACCGCAAGATTACTAGTCGCCAAATAGTTTAGTTTTGGGCTAGTCACGTATTTTACGTAATTTTCTTGAGGAATATTGTGACCCACCTTATTTTCACATGGATTCGTCTTGACCATCACCACACCCTTCTCCACACCACGAGGCCACCTCCAACTTGGTAAGTCAGTTCGGAGTACAGTAATATTCCCTTATTTGTGCCCTAAACGCTAATGTGAGTAATGTAACATTTTAGGCCTTTTTCTCCATACCCCGGACGTCTTTCCCGGACGACAGAGTTAGATTGTCTCCCCATTGCACAATCAGTCTTCAACAAACCTACATACCATACTCAGGGCGAAGTCGACCGTTCTGGGCAGCTACCCGCCACTTTATGTAATCACAAGAAAAACCCGCAACCAGACTGGGTGGATAATCGACTTACCGGCAAGTTTATTACTATTATTATTTTAACTTAACATAGTGGCCAAGCGCGAGATAACTGCACAAAATAGTCAATTTATCAATTATTCTGCACCCTTAATTAGCCATTATAAAAGTTATCTGCTATATTTTGCCAAGTTACGTACCTTTTTATCATATTTATGCGTGTGCACCAAGTATAATATTATACACGGGGATTCCTTTGTTATTTTTTTTCTTTAAGCCTGCCTGTTAATAATTATTATGCAATTGTTTGTAGCTTACCTAATTAATTATCTGTGATATTTGGTTGCTTTATCGAGATATCTATTTTATGGTGTGCTGTATTTTATTATTAGTAGCTTGGCCGATATTCTCTAGGTTTACAAACTGCGAATATACCCTATAGTTGATAATTTACATATTTTGTTGTTATTGGCAAACAATATTTATTTCCCGTTTTATAACCCCAGTCACCTGGGTTATACCTCTTTGTACTGTGTTGGGCACTACCAAAAGAAAAACGGGTGGCGCACTCAATTTCAAAGTATACCTTTCTCGATAAGGTATTCTACCTATAGGAGCTAGTCGGTGCATAACAAAGAGGTACCTGATTACTTTGTCAATCCTACAAGATACCGATAAATTTGATCATTCTTTTTTTGTTTACTCGAACCCAGATATTAGGTAACAAGTGTAACATTAAATTTCTACTTAGCATAAATTTTTATGTCACACCTCTCTCTGGATATAACCCATCAACCCTGAAACACAGAAATTTCAAAAGATTTCTCTCAATCTTTTAATTTCCAGCTTATAATAATAATAACTATGCATATTCAATGACTGTTTTTTTTATTCAAAGATTGCAATGACTATAAAGAACAAAAAATGTCTCCTTCTGTCAACAGTGTCCTCCTCTTCAGTTAGAATTTGTTCTTCAGTGTATTAGCCCATTATTCGTAAAGCCGTAGCTATTTATACTACTTTCTCGTTATTTTCTAGATGGTCCAACGGTGGCCATTAGTCGCGCGGCGTCCGCGAGAGCAGCTCCGTGTGAGGCCGATTTTTAACGCTCTTCTTCTGCGCCTCTTCTTCTTCATGCGCGCGTGGGGCCCACCGGACCCCGGCCTCCCTTCCACGCCGATTAGATAAGCGCAATAATGAGAGATGACGGATGCGTCTGCCGACCAGCGGCGTATGAACGTTGTAGATCGCAGTAAGCGGTGGAGGGACTCTGTGGCCTGCGACTGCGACTGCACACGAAGAACATTTTGCGGAGGAAGCAGAGGATTATCTTTGCGGATTTTTTGAATACCGTCTCTAAATAATTTTGTATTCATAGAAACTTTTTTGGTGCTTCTCGTTCGGTCCGTTGTTGATACGACGCGACAGCCGATTGCAGCCAGCGGGCCTGGGGCAATGACCGGTTACGGTTAGTAGAGACCCGATTGGTCTTTGTGGCCCCTTTACTTCTAGACGGATAAAAACTCCACTGATAAAAATTGAAATGAAGCCGGATGCGGACTTATTTATTTTTCACAGTGTACAGGGTGTCCCATTTTGGGTGTTTTTGGGTGTTTTTCTCAAAAATCTCGGTTATTATTAAAGCTAGAGGGTTGCGGTTTTCACGTCACTGTACTACTTTTTTGAGAGGAATTTGGTGGACCAATCAGATTTTAGATAAGCATTGGCGCAGGACTGAAATTTTCGATTTTTTGGAAACCTCTCTCCTGGCTACAACTTATATATATCGACAAATTTAATCAACTATTTTTTATAAATTTTTTGGCGTAGAATCGAATGGAATAATTAGTTTTTTGGTAGCGTTAATAGTTTTTGAGATATGAGCCAAAGTTATATTTTTTTAAAATGGAAACCATAGTTCATATCTCAAAAACTATTAACACTACCAAAAAACTAATTATTCCATTCGATTCTACGCCAAAAAATCTATAAAAATAGTTGATTAAATTTGTCGATATATATAAGTTGTAGCCAGGAGAGAGGTTTCCAAAAAATCGAAAATTTCCGTCCTGCGCCAATGCGCGGAAACTATAAAACTTATCTAAAATCTGATTGGTCCACCAAATTCCTCTCAAAAAAGTAGTACAGTGACGTGAAAACCGCAACCCTCTAGCTTTAATAATAACCGAGATTTTTGAGAAAAACACCCAAAATGGGACACCCTGTACATACAATGCACAGCCTACCCAGGACTTATCTCTCTTATTCAGTCTTCCGTACCCCCCGTACGAAAGCGTATGGCGAGAAGCAAGAGAAGTCCCCGTATCACCTTACCAATTATACCCACATTTGTCTACGGGGCAGGGGTATTACATTACCCACTTTGTTTCATTTTTTATTGATTGTGCTGCGGGAGCCTGCTCGAAAACGTAACGTTGCCCACTATTAATCATTGTCAGAGATTGGAAATCCAACGAGAAAACACCTTGCCGGATCCATCTAACAAGCAAGAGACTGCTTTTGCTTTTCTGTATAAGTAATTGTAGCACAGAAAATATGGCCATAGAATAACAGATAACAAATACCTAATATACTTAGACAATCCTTTTTTATGGTATTGTATCAACCAATATAGGTACACACCTGAAAATAATTTAACTATAGTAGGTAAGGGCAGAATGTAAAGGCGAAGTAGGCCATAAAATCGAGAGAGATGGGCTATGATTTTCTTACCTGCTCTCCCTTATGTTTTAGAGCGAGGGGTTCGGCTTAAAGAACCGCAAGACCCACTTTTTATTGCTCTGTCCTTGTCTGATACATTATGTTATCTGAGGCAATGCATGATGATAACACGGTAATGTCTATTTGGAAAGAAGCTCTCCATGATGTCACTAAAGAAAATTGGTCCAGTTGTATAAAACACACCGAGAACGTTATTAAGGATTATTGTGAAAAAGAAAATATATATTGGACGTTGACATAGACCCAATTATTATTAATTTAAATGACGATTCGTATTCGGATGATAGTATTTTATATTATGACTAAAATTCATAGCGAATTAAATGTATATTATTATTATTTATTTATTATGTATATACTGACTTCTGACTATGTAAAGTTTATTTTATGTTAATATTTAATTTGTAACTAAAAGTATAAATATATATATTTTTTGCCTAACCATTACAATAATTATTTAAATACCTAAGACCTACTTTGAATTTCAGGATCATTATCTTTTAATTGCCAGTCTAAATTACCGAATTAAACTTCAAACATTATAAATTAAATTACAACAGGTACCTAAGTACAAATTTTTAATCCGCCCGTTCACATCAGGTAGTAAAGCAATAATTTATTCGAGGCCGACCCTGCCTGCCTTAAACAATCAACTAGTAACACAAGACAAGTACTAGGTTTTCTATCTCTCTTCCGTTCATGAAAGGTGCTTAGCGAACTTTAAGACGTACGTCGAATACAAATTGGAGGAGGAGACATGAGTGTAATTGTGCGAGTGCAAGTAAAGCAATAGATATAGCGCTCTCTCTTTGATGATTTATTGCCGACTTCGCCTTTACATTCTGCCCTTACTATAACTATGAGCAGTTCTAGCAACTGTCGCAGAAACTCTTAACACATCCAAGAGTGTTATTAACCGTTTATGGATAAGATACCCAGAAATAAGAGACGTCAGAGAACGACATACAGGCCGTACAAGGGTAACTACCCCAATTCAGAACAGATTTCCAAGATTGCTAGCCTTGCGAGAGCGCAGTATATCACTGCGTCGCAATTGGTTATTCAGCTGCACAATACACACAATGTACGGGTTAGTGACCAAACTGTCTGAAACAGGCTCCACGAAGATGACATTAACGGCCGCCGGCCTGTAAGAGTTCCAGCATTATCACGAGGAAATCGCACAACCAGTTGACAGTGGGTACAAGAACATTTAAATTGACACCAGCAGGAATCGACTCCAATTTTCTTTTCTGATGAGCCCCGGACAAAATGTTGTGTTTCAAACTAACCAACAACTGAACAACTATTCGAGTGCCATCAAACAACATGACATGACATTGACAACCTAATTCATAGTTTACCTCAGGGACTCTTTAAAGTAAGGGGACCGACCCAGCATTATACTTTCCAAAGTGAGGCCTATTCTTTCCTCATTCAAATGGTCTCACTGATGCCAAGTATGCCATTTTATTGGAGAATCTATGAATATAACAGGTACTTTGATTGGTAGTAAAAATTAATAATGGTTTCCATGATTTCTAAAAATTAGACTTGACAATTTTGTCTATACAAGTGCAGAATGTGGCAAGTGTCAAAAGAAATTTATTTTATAGTTGAAACTGATTTCCAGCAATTATTTCCACGAATTTAAGTAATAAGTATGGTTAAGTCAGGAGTGCCGATTTTGCTTATTTAAGAATTTATCGCTATTGCACATTGTTACCAGGTTCCTCAATCCATTTGTAATATGTATACTTGAACTTTCTTCCTTTGTTGAATGTATCTACCCAAAGAACTTTCACAGATTTCGGGATGGACTAATAAGATTAGGTCTAGTAGTTCTAATGATGTAGTTTTTCTCGGTGTTCATTATAAAATTTTTGTAATTTTATTTCTCTCCCAAGGTACCTCACAAACTTAAAATAAACTTGTAGTGGTAGATAAAAACTCTTTAAAAAAGACCTCACTGAAGCTACCTGGTTAATAATTTAAAATTTTAGAAATACGATTTGTTTTGAACTACCTACTTATACGTAATGCCCACGTAATGGGAATTGTAGGATTACTAAAGATGATACAGGAAAAATCTGGTTGGAATTATTGGGACAACTACAGGCGGCCGCATTACCTTTAATTGACACATCTGAGTATCTGGAAGTTAGAAAACTTAAAAATTGTGAATTATGATGGGAAATATTTTGCCTCCTTTAGAATCTATGGCACTGGCATGTCACATAAAACCTGATGGCAGTTGGACACTGACATATAACATAACCTTGTATCAGCCCCCTTGTGGTCTCCTTGGAGTCAACAGAAAACAAACTTCCCCTTAAGGCTTCACTTTTCCTATGTGATTTGACAAGATGGACTCTTTCTGGTCTTCCCTGTGCTTCTGCGTATGTTTGCACGAATTATTTCATGTGCTCTGAACTCTGAGCCATTCAGTAGATACGTATAGAGGTATGAAGTAGGTATGTATAATGTAATTAAAATACAACACACACTAAAGCAGCAGGACAACGGCACGTGTGTTCGGGCCCATTATCTGATCGACCTTTTTCCATACTCGGATATGAGGTCACCGTGTACGGCTATCCGTGACATATATCGTGTAATTGCCACAGGCCGTACTACTCATGTCACTCACGCTTCGCGTTTTGGCATTTAGTCGTCCCCAGGCGAACAACTAATTGTCCCTTACACCAGGGGGCGTTGAAATTGATTCTGAACCGCGGCGATTATCTCCAATTTTGCGGTTGCATCTGTCAGACGCGGTGACGTCACTCGGGAAATTATGAGAATTTGCATTCTTATTGGGTTATTAGCAGTTTAGCTACGGAGATTTACTTAATGTCGGACGTTCGATAGCAATGTGGGTACTAATTAATGAGTAAAGGCGTAAAAATGTGAATCATATTAAAGTAATAAAGTTCAAGAACACAAATCATTTCGTCAAGTACACTCGAAACAAAAACAACAAAAAGGCAAAATTTTTTGGATTTATTTCCCTTAATATCCGATTTTTCGTCTAATTTTATTGTACAGGGTTAATAATAATAATAATAATAATAATTCTCACCCTCACAATACTCCAAACTAGGAGTACCCCAGAAGCAACCACATGCTTGTGCGGGGGAGGGGGGCAATTACTATTATTTTTGTCTTCGTTGCACGGGCGTAGCCAGGATTTAGTTTTGGGGGGGGGGGTTAGTTTGAGAAGTAAATAAAACAACAAAAATATACTTATATGAAATTTAATATCTATATATCCATCCGAAAAACTACGACATATATTTATAAAGTTCTTAACTTTAAATGAAATGGATAAATTAATTTCGTTCCTCTGCGCTAAATCTAAAACCATTAAAGAAGAAATCTTCGGCTTTTTCTTTTAAATATATCTACTACTTCATCTGCATGAATTTCTGTTCCATAGTGAATGTTCATTAGAGCCAAACCATTAAGTCTGTTTTCACTTGTAGTGTTTCGTAAATAGTTTTTCAGTCTCCTTAGGCTCGAGAAAGACCTCTCTGGGGTAGCAGTGGATACAGGAATGGTAGCCAAGATTTGTAGTAATGTGTAAATATTAGGATAAAGGTTTTTATCGCACATATCTAGGCATTCCAAACTAGATTTCGGGGTAGGCAGTCTTCTTATCAGCATGCAAGGTAGCTGAAGCTTTGATAGCTAAATCCAAATTTGTTTCTTTATTAGAAACCCCTTGACCTTGACTACACCATTTTTTCCAGTAGTCCATACCTTTAGGTTTACCACCCTTCCTTTTTTTCCCCTCCATTTTTCGACAGTAATAATGATTCACGTCTCTATTAGATAATATTAGGTAATATTATCTATCCTTAACAAGGATAGATAATATTAGGTAATATTTTGCTTATTTCGGGGGGGGGGGGGGTTTGAACCCCCGAAACCCCCCCCTTCGCTACGCCCGTGCTTCGTTGCCATTTGCGGCTAGGGCCGACTTTTTTCCCGATAGAACTAGGATAGCATTCGCTCAAGTACTACGGAAAACCCTAGAAAACCGTAGTAATCCCAGTGAGTGTAGGACAATTAGTGAATCACGCGGGTAAAGCTATTTAGGAGCAATACCGTGAACCCACATTTGTCCAGTGCTCTTGGCCATAGCGGTGTTTTTCTTTAAAGACATATGCATGTGCCTGCCTCGAACCGAGGTCGATCGAAGGCAGAAAAACATGCAGTCTAAAAAGTCAGCGCCGGTACGAGCGACGCCACCGCGGTTATTCATATATATTATATATTATTTTATTATGTCATTTTAGTCTTAATATAAAAGGCATATTTATGGATGGAACGTGATACTTTATTATAAATTAAATTAAATTATAGAAGGTGTTCTATAATGTTTCCAGTTTGTGCAACGCAGATAGCATATACCTTCTTAATAAACTTCTCTTGTAGTTAGCCACGATACCTGCCTCGTTCATCTCTCTGATCTCCTGAGATATCCTTTCTTCAACTTGGTATTATTTGACCTCTCCGCTTATACACGGTCCTTCAAATAATATACCATTTTCACAGCCGACTCTAGGAAAGCCGTGAAGTTGAGAAAGCTGGCAACATGGCTTGCGGGTCTGCGCGGCGTGGCCTGTCACTCCCTGTCAGTTGATTTTACAAGAAATTTACCAGAAAAATTGACACCCCGAAGTGCTGGCGACAGCTTTTTTTATAAATGTGTTTTGTTTGTGCAAAAGTGAAACATTTCTATAAAAGTTCGAAGTGAAGAATCGTTCCTTTACAATTTCAAGCCTCAAGATGCGTAGAACCGTCGAAGGAAGCTAGAACTTATTAGTTATATACCTGGCTGTAAGTCAAATCGTAATAATAACTTGAAGCAGCTAGGTTTTCTTTGCTTGATGGCAAGCGGTCAACTTGTATTCGTTTTGAGCTTTCCAAGGGACGAAAATTTAAGAATAAAATGATTAAGGGCCAATTGCTTAGACAAACTAAAGTACCCTTTAAAATTAAAGCAGCTTTCTAACAATCCAACCATTGTTTAGTATTGTTGCAAAAGTTTCTTTAAGATAATTTAGTTGAATGTATTATGAAAATTGACCCTATATAACTGCCATTTCAATCAGGAGCGATCACTCTCCTTCACAACACGCTGTTCTGTGTTCGCTTGTTGTTTGTATTTTTATTAAAATTTAACCATAAGTGAAGATAGGTAATCATTATTTGCGTGATGGCGTACTTTGCGAAAATTTCTTACAAAAATTCGACTTACAACAAAATGTAGTCCCCTCTATTTGCCCAAATTTACCATATTATTTGTCGAAAATGTCTTATTTACTTATACATACTTCTGTGTAGCAAAAATACGTATTTTGCGTAATAAAGAAGCAACCGCTTCATTTAGAAAAGTGTGTTATATCTTTTTGAACTGTCTTTCCACAAGCATTTTAATGATGCAATAAAAAAATATGGGTTCCATTTGAAAAAAATGAGATTTTTCAATTTTTCGATGTTGATATTCGGTTTTTTTCCCGAACACCCTGTACAATATTTTGAAATGGCATAGAGACCATTTAATAAAGTTTACTTTCGCCTACGATTCATAAATTTCAAAGTTATCATCACTATGGTCGATGGCTGCAACACTCAAAAAAATCAAATATTTGCGAATATCTCGAAAAGGGTTAGGAATAGGGTACGCATTATATTCAGAAAAAAGATTTGGAATTTAATAGGGAACCAAATGGTGTAATAATGTATGGGGTGTTCTATTTGAAGTAACAAAAAAACAAAGTTGCTATTGACTTCCGGTATAACCGGAAGTGATCGGAAGTTGAAAATGTTTTAGAAAGAAAGTTTACAACCTGTTATATAAGTAACCAAAATTTCAAATATAAATTCGCACTTCTTCCCCGTAAACTTCTAATGAACCACTTACGTGAATTACCCTGTATATTAGAAAAGATAAACTAAGCCAAAGTGCAGACTGCTCTATACTGCATAGACCCGTTGAACCGTCCCGCTGCGGCGTTGCCACACGTTTTCACAGGGCTTGTAAGCTTGAGAAGGTTGTGACAATGCCAGAAAAACTAGAAAAATGTGTAGATTACGAAAATCGATAAATATGCAGAGTGTTTTTCTGAACACACATCTGAAAATTAAATTAAAAACAAAAAGTTAAGGGGAGTAGGATTGTAATATGAGTAACCCCGTACTATGGGATACAGAACCTTATTTTACTTGTAGGTACATTTGTACAGTGGGGGCGTATTGATATATTTATAGATATTTCTGCAACAACTGAAAATAATAATAATAACGCCTATGATTTATGACATTATTGTAATTCCCTCGCTTTTATCGTGCAATGGCGTTTAAAACGCATTTTTAACCTCTGCAAACCGCATGCCCGGGACGTTACAAAAACCTTTCCTCACCTCGCGTTTCATAATGAATATTAAAATTCCAGCGATTTATTATAAATATTCCCGCAAAGTAAACAAGACCATTTGTAGTACCAATGAGACTATAAATCTTTCGCTGGCTAATATTTTCTTGCACCTTTTCCGCACGCGAAAAAAGTATGAGACCTGGGACGTTTATGCAAATTTCCGAGAAATATTGTATAACTTCTAAATGTTAATGTCCCATAGTGTCGCAAAGGCATTATGATTAATCGTGCATAGTTCAAGCAGAGACAATGATAATTGGAGTTGTAAATGTTCGCTTTCAGTTAATAAGTATTGTTGGTGTAGGTACCAGTGTAGTTCAATGAGAAGTATCTTTAAATTTGATTCGATTAAATGTTATGTTATAATGTTAATTTTTTTGCCACGTTTTTATTAACTTGCTTTCTTGTCCTCCTGTTTGTCTGTTCGACAAATTTTGAAATCGATTTTAAAGTAATTTCCCCACATTATTACGTTATTTGTTATTATAAAAAAAAAATATGAATATTAAATAGAAATATTTGACTAGTGGAAATTTGTGAACATTTTAGCAGATACCATAAGCTGATAAAAATAACGTGATAAAAACGCTTTAAGAAGAAATTATGACAAAGAAACAAACAGACAGACAATTTAACAGTTTTCAAGAATGCGAAAACTAGAACCTCCAGAAACATAAATATTGGTTATCTGGAATTAATTTGTTTCAATATTGATATTATGACATTAATTTTGATTCCATTTTTATTTTATTTTTCAGGAAAATAACGATGAAACACATTGATATATTACTGGTAGGTAGGTATAACGTCTATTTCAAATATATGATCAGGTGAAGAGATAAACCTGAAATGTGTCTCATGTCTCTGTCATAATCTGATAAAAATGTTTAAAATTGATTTCAAAATTTCAAACACAAGACTAAAAAGCAGAAAATAGAAGTAAGTAAATAATTTTTTTTTAATAACGTAAGCGTACCAGTGCCTGACACATTGCCTAAACCTGACCATGTTTTATTTAATTAAAAAATAAGGTAATAAGCAGATATAAATCCATTATTTTGTAATAACTTGAGTCCTTTAAAATCCTGGAATATTAATTTAAATTTTATTAATTTCTCAATGGAGGTGGCTTAAACTCCTACCCTACCCCCCCTGTCTACGACCCTGACCACGTAGGCTTCATGTCCTACTGTTATTGAAACAGATCGTTACTAAGCGTTTTTTACAGCAACAATTAAACCTGTAATTAACCAATTAAAACAACGTTAAACCGGCTGAAAGTAACCTGCCAATAAAGCTAAATTGAACATTAATTAATAGATAATGGATCTACCAGGAACTCGTTGTTCTTTATAAACCTTTAAATTTGTAGCTAAATTTACCACGGGAAAATAAGCCCGGAGAGGAAATGTTTCCAAAACCCACAAAACATTAAAATTTCTCCAATAATGTCAATTGAACACATGATAACAATATATTGAAAACTGACCGTTAATATGTTGCTGAATCACTTTCGTTAGTACAAATAGATAGACAAAGCTAATAATTAGCGAGCACATAATACTAAAGTTAGGTTAGCAGAAACAGAATCGAAATTCTAAATCTGGAACTAACATTATTCAATGCCTCATTTTAGATTGTGACTTCGTCAACAAGTGTATTATTGGTTGCATATTTCTGTTTCACTAGGTAAAAAACAAGGTATAATGTAAGAGCACAGAGATCATATATATAGGTAGAGTGCTGGACGATGTTTTTTATACATAGGATGCGCAGAAAATCTTTGACGAATTTAAAATCATAAAATTGTAATAAATAGGCCCAGTGGACATGCGCATTTGCAATTTGAGGTAGTGTTTTGTGAAACTTAACACTCTTTGACAGCCATTTGACAGCGACAAACTATAAGTATAACCTACCGTTTTTTGCATAATAGACGCTATGTGGCATAATTTTTTGATTTCCAGCTTATTATTAATAGTTTCTTCGCGTTTTAGTTGTTTGAATGTTTTATCTAATTTAGTGATCATCTCGAATATGTTCTGCTCATTTTACACCAGAGTGTTTAAAAACGAAACGAGTCAAAACGCAGCTAATTGAAAATGCGGTACCAACTCTTCTATTAAAACCAGCTAACCATCATTTAAGTAAGTACGTTAACATGATTGTGGTGTAAGAAACTATTAGTAGCTTATTTGTTTTAGTGTTAAAGTTATAAAGGTAGATGAAAACAAGTCAAGTTCTAGCATTAGTGAAGCAAATTCTAGTAGTTTGGACGAAACTAGTTTTACAAGTATAAACGAACCTATAGTTGTAGTTATCGAAGTCTTGACTAGTCCACGTTGAGGTGAGCTTAATTTATTATCAATATACAAGTTTGTAGAGTAATTCAGAAAAACAACCACTGTTTTGAATTGCGCGGTCTGAAGGTCTAATGCGCATGTTCCATAGGCCCATGCGCAAATCCACAAGTTGCCATAAAAAGGGACTTGTTCGGCACTCTACCTATATATATATGATCTCTGTGTGTGAGAGACTGAAAGGCCAACTGTAGCTAACTTCAATCCGTGATTTAAAATCCGTTGCTCAATTCAGCTTGTGGCTTCAGAGGTTTCTAGATGGTTTGAACTGGTATAGGCACAGACATTGTATATCAGATCTACATTTTCTCTACATTACGACTAGTATTTTATCTAATAATAGCTATAAAGTAGTGTATTATACTAGACCCAAGCAAATTAATTAACCTGAGTATAGTTTCTAGTTCCGACTATTATCCCAGTTTAATGCTAATACAGCCGAGTAAATTACGTCTCTCGTGATGACAGTGTAATTCTCAGTTGGACACCGGCGCCTTTCGTGTTCTAGGGAATTTATTAATATTCATAACATATAAATATTGTTCTGGATGCCAAAAAACCGGTAAGACACACTACGGCTGTCTATTTATTATCCATGAAGTATACAACATAATAATGCCCGAGTTCCCGGCAATAATTGCTCAGCTCTAAGGAAAAATCAGCTTGTGCCTGGGGTATTGAGAAATTAAATTGGATGTATGTAATACGCGAAGGAGGTAGGTATTTATAAGATTCGTATCTTGCGAGGCATGCGAGGGTATTTTACAAAAAAAAGAACTGGTTGGAACACAGAGCGCACCCACACTTCGTGGTCAGTTGGTCAGTGTTACGGTAGTGGCCTAGTTTGCTGGATAGTGTACCTATAGATTATGCAACGAGTTTTATAAACGTAATTTGTACAAAATCAACACAGAAATTTTAATAATTAATTAAATGTTTAAAAAGATTATCCTATCTAGAGTTCCTTTATTAGGAGAGTTGTTGCAATGAATGTCATCATCAGATTTAAATTGGTTTTGCATAACAGTAATGGTTCTGACAAAACCTTCTCAAGCTTACAAGCCCTGTGCAAACATATGGCAACGCCGCAGCGGGACGGTTCAACGGGTCTATGCAGTATACAGCAGTCTGCACTTTGGCTTACTTTATCTTTTCTAATATATGTTCAACCTCCTTTTTAATTACAATTAGATACATTTGTGAACTTTCAATAATTGGGTACCTATAAGTAAGTAGGTACATTTGTTTAACAGACAATAAAAGCAGTAACAAGTAACAAAATATACACAGAAGTAAGTATAAGTATTTATAATAAGTATGATTCCTGGTGTGAATAGCTACATTGTCGACAAATAATATGGTGAAATTGGGCAAATAGAGGGGACTACATCTTGTCGTAAGTCGAATTTTTTGAGAATTTTTCGCAAAGTGCGCCAACAGGCAAATAATGATTACCTATCTTCCCTTATGGTTAAATTTTCATAAAAATACAAACAAGCGAACAGAAAACAGCATGTTGTGAACGAGAGTAATCTCTTCGGATTGAAATGGCAGTTAGGGTCAATTTCATAATACACAACTAAATTATCTTTTGACTTTAACATTAGGTATAAAGAAACTTTTGCAACAATATTAAATAATGGTTGAATTGTTAGAAAACTCCTTTTATTTTAAAGGGTACTTTAGTTTGTCTATGCAATTGGCCCTTGAGGAACGATTCTTCACTCCGAACTTTTAGATAAATGTTTCATTTTTTCACAAACAAAACAAATCTATAAAAAAGCTGTCGCCAGCACATCGGGCTGTCTGTTTCCACCCAGAGACACACTGTCTCGTCGTAGCAATCTGGCGACGATAGCACTACCCGCACTACTCAAATTAATTCTGGTAAATTTCATGTAAAACCAACTGACAGGGAGTGACAGGCCACGCCGCGCAGACCCGCAAGCCATGTTGCCAGCTTTCTCAACATCAGGGTTTTCCTAGAGTGGGTTGTGGTTCTGAGGTAAAGAAAAACATGTGGGACATGGCCTCATTAGTCTAATAAAGATTCCAAACAGGATGATTTTTTCAGTGTTGCTTGGGGACTGCCTCCTGAGTGTTCAACCAAAAGATCACACTCGAATTCTTGGTACGAATTGATACGATGGTTTCCTAAACATTTTTTTAGAGCAAAATGACCTTAATAAAAGCTGTAGGGTGCGCATTTGAGATAACATAATTTTGAGAATTATTATTTAAAACGATTCCAGTATCGCAAAATATTCTGTATATAAAATGGAAATAAAAACGCCCTATATGGCATAAATGAAGACTAAATCAATAAAGTGACATCTGTGGGAGTCTTAATGTATAAGGTACATACATAGCCACTATAAGTAACTACATACTTATACAACTACTTAATAATATAATATTATTGTTCAGTTTTAGACTAACAAATTAACTCATATTCCTATTGCACGTGGTGAAAAAAGTATTTAAATTTGACAGATATAAATTAAAACCAGAAGAGCGGAGGCTACATAGAAGAAGATATACTCGTATATCTTATTCGTAAATTACATTTATGTAACTTACGAATAAGATTCTGTCCTTAGAAGATATTTCTGTGGCAACGTATACAGATATTCGAAAGTCATAATACTCATAATATAGGGTATCTGGGTAGCTATTCAAGTTTCAGAGATTAAAAGTAATACTAGCGCCCTCAGTAAAAGTCTAAAATACCTATCTTTTTTTATTATTTTAAACCATGATTCCTTTGCCCATACCAAATAAAACTGTAAAATAAACTAGGTAGGTAATCTCATAATTTTATTTCATAATTTGGCAAGTATTTTTGATAAGTTCTTTCAAGAGAATTAGGACTGGTTTGCGTAAATTGCTGCAACGGGATGTTTTGCCTTTTAATATCATCCAAAATAGTTATTGGTGGCTGTGCACTAGGAATTTGAATTAATTTTGTAAATGTATTTCTGTATAATGCCTGTTTTACATTGACAATTTCTTCATGAATTAATTCATGAAGTCACTTCAAGGACAAATTATTATAAAAAGTCGTGTATTACACTGGCAATTTCTTCATGAATTAATTCATGAATATCTTCATGAAGTTACTTCACGAATTGGAGCATGTTCTATTTTCCGTCAAGTTTTGCGTGAACTTCAGGAGTACTAACATTGCAAATTTGAACACAAGGAAGGTTAGGTATATTTTGATACTGGTTTTGTTTGAGGCATTAGACGAGAAAGAGGAGAGTACATAGTTTTAAAGATAATATACTTAGATAAAAAGTGTGGGAAATGTTACAATGTTTTATTTATGTATTCCGCTGCAAAGGCACAGCTCCCTCATTAACGAAATAATCACAAAACTCCTCTTGGGCAGCAACGCAAGCATGTCTTGGTGAGCATGTTTGGTAAGAAAGTCCAAATAGAAATATATAGTCTTTATCTTCTATAGGATGGAAGTAGGACATTCGGGTCTCAAATAATTATGTAATGTGCAACATGCCAATGTTATTAAAAACTCTAAATCGTTTGGCTAAAATGTCAAATGCATTTTAAACTACTCTTCTAGCCAGACTTAATCTGTAGTTAAAGATGCTTTGGATGAAGATGGATATGGTTAAAAAAATATGTTCTGATAGGGGAAATGCAGCACAAAAAAATTATTTTGTTATTTATTCTCTTGTGTTGGTATTCGCTAGAATCTGACATAAGGTGACAAAAAAATTCATCAATTTCTTCATCAGTGTAAAATAGGACTTGCGTCGTGAATTAATTCATGAAGAAATTGTCAATGTAAAAGGAATGCAAAAATGTTGCAAACTTCAGTTTCGGCAACAATACCTACTCGAATTTCCATTTCTGTTGTGTGTCTATGAATAAATATACCTTTCAAAAACAGGGACATCTTTTTCACGCCACAAATATTGTCCCTTCGTCATTCATCGTTGCACGGCCGAGGCGATCGGCACAAAAAAGCGGAAAAAAACCCGGGACCGTGGAAATCAATAACCACAACCACCATTTCGACCACATCATCCTATTAGCCACGGGCTGAATGGTCGCGTGTCGTAGGTGTGTTGCGGTCGTCTCCCTCGCTCCCGTTGGCCGGAAATGCTTCTGTTTCCGTCCGGCGCTCGCTGTCCGTCTGACCGCCGATAAGGCGACTATCAAAGGACTCTGTCCTGCTGGGCTGGCGCCACGTTGCCACGTAGTAGGTGGGATTCTCAATGGGGTGGACTTTAAGCGTTTATTTGAACCGCAGAAAATATTTTAAACGAATGTTTAGCTCACTATGGTAGAAATAAAATCAGTTGGTACAGCTTGGGCGGCGTTTGCTTTGTACCTAAAACAAGACCTTAATAATATTATAAAAAAATTATTTAAATGCTCTAAAAAATAATAAAATAAACTTTGAAATAATTCAAACCAAAGCAAACCAAAAACAACACCACACAAAAATCCATACACAAAACCAAACCCGTAAAATAAAGCGCAATCCTTATTTCCGTGCACCGCACTGGTTCTACTGGCCTAACTGGCCTACGTCGACACCTGCTCCGTGGATCTCCGAAACGCCGACCAATCAAATCGCCACGCACTAACCTTTACGTTGTGTGATGCTTTGTGACGCCAATTAGAGTTTTTATGCGGTTTCAAGTGAGTTTACCAATACTATACATTTTATTATTTAAATGCTCTTAAAAGAACAAAAATAAACTTTGAAATAAATCAAACCAAAACAAACCCATAATTTTGTTACATGATAGAATAATATTGTGAATACACCTATATACAGTGTGTCCCCATGAGCTTCCTGGGATCAGCCCTGCTTGGTTTGAAACTAATTTGTGACATAATTTTAGTTAGGAATTAGGAACCTTTGGCACTTATAAAATACTTCTTTTGTTTAACGCCACACGCCAAAACTTGCATGTTAGCATCATCAGGAGATGATCTTAAAAATTTGTTCAAAATGAAAAACTGAGTAGGTTTGCGAAATTTCGAAAGTCTAGGCCTACTTTGATTTTTTGGCATTTTCCCACTTTTTTTAGAAAATTGCACTTTGTGTAGTTCTCACATCAAAATTTTTCTTAATAATATTTTGATGTGAAAACTACTGTTTCATTCTGAACAAGTTTCCTTATTAACATTTTGTCGTAAAACCTACAAAAAGGGCACTTTACTGATGTGGAAAATTAGTTTCTTCATAATTTCCAAGGTATACGTCATTTTTCGAAACTAAAATTATGTCACAAATTGAGCCAAAGCTCAAATTTCGACTCAATCCATGGACATATATAGTTCAATTGTACCATTTTAAACAGTTGATAAAGAGTGATGCACCGTAAAAATGTGACAAAACTTTTTTGTCCATTGGCGGACTTACAAAATTGTTACTTTGTGTTATGAAGAATTCAATTCTAACACTTTTTTACTCTAGTTATTTTTTGGAAAACTTTATTGCTTTCGCCAAAAACGCGAATAACTGAAAACACGTATATTGCAGATGTGATATTTAAAATCTTTGAAAATACAAAAGTTGACTACGAAACTAAACGTCAAACTTGAATAACAACAATTAAGGGAAAAAGAATCTAAACAACAGGAATAACAATAATTACTGAAGAGTTATTTCAGAAATTGTTGTTTGCTCCGAGGCATAAATTTATTCTTCGTCGAAAATTCTCGTTTACTCTATCCAATAACTGATGCTGATTTATATTTATAATCAAGTTTGACGTTTAATTGCACAGCCAACTTTTGAATTTTCAAAGATTTTAAGTATCACATCTGCAATACGTGTTTTCAGTTATTGACGTTTTTGGCGAAAGCGATAAAGTTTTTCGAAAAATAATAATAAAAAAGTTTTAGAATCAAATTCTTCATAACACAAAGTAACAATTTTGTAAGTCTGCCAACGGACAAAAAAGTTCTGTCACATTTTTCAGATGCATCACTCTGTATCAACCCTTTAAAATGGTAAAATTGAACTATGTTTTCTGTCGATTAATTCTCTTGGTACACCCACAACGTGTACCAAATTTCGTTTTCCCAAGTTCCCTATCTGGCAAAAACAGGGACCCTTTAAAGTAAGGGGACCCAGCATTATACTTTCCAAAGTGAGGCCTATTCTTTCCTCATTCTATTGGTCTCTATGAGAATCTATGAATATAACAGGTACTTTGATTGTTAGTAAAAATTAATAATGGTTTCCATGATTTCTAAAAATTAGACTTGACAATTTTGTGTATACAAGTGCAGAATGTGACAACTGTCAAATGAAAGAAATTTATTTTATAGTTGAAATTTTGGTTTCCTGCAATTATTTCCAGGAATTTAAGTAATATAAGTATGGTAAGTCAGTGCCGATTTTGCTTATTTAAGAATTTGTCGCTATTGCACCTTGTTACCAGGTTCCTCAATCCATTTGTAATATGTATACTTGAACTTTCTTCCCTTGGTGAATGTATCTACCCAAAGAACTTTCACAGATTTCGGGATGGACCAATAAGATTAGGTCTCGTAGTTCTAATGATGGTAGTTTTTCTGGGTGTTCATTATAAAATTTTTGTAATTTTATTTCTCTCCCAAGGTACCTCACAAACTTAAAATAAACTTGTAGTCGTAGATAAAACTCTTTAAAAAAAGACCTGACTGAAGCTACCTGCTTAATAATTTAAAATTTTCGAAATACGATTTGTTTTGAACTCCCTACTTATACGTAATGCCCACGTAATGGGGGAATTGTAGGATTACTAAAGGTGATACAGGAAAAATCTAGTTGCAATTATTGGGAGCGTACTACAGGCGGCCGCATTATCTTTAATTGACACATCTGAGTATCTGGAAGCTAGAAAAGTTAAAAATTATGAATTATGATGGGAAATATTTTGCATCCTTTAGAATCTATATGGCACTGGCATATCACATAAAACCTGATGGCAGTTGGACACTGACATATAACATAACCTTGTATCAGCCCCCTTGTGGCCCCCTTGGAGTCAACAGTCCCCTTATTTTAAAGAGTCCCTGGGCAAAAACGTACTAGAAATGATGAAGGCGCAAAAAAATCGCACCAACTCTGGCAACGCCGTCCCCCCCGTCGTCCCCCTCGCCCCGCCCCCCTTCCCCGGCGAACCGGCAACGCCGCGGCGACGCCGGCCGCTGCGGCGGTGCCGGCGCCGCCGCCGCCGCAGTCTGCCGCCGCGAGCTGTCAACGGCGAGAGACCGCGCGCGGACGGACGGATCGGCGCGGCCGGCGTCACGTGGTCCGCGGGCGCGCCACAGGGACCCGTCGCGGGGCCGGCGATGAGCGCGGCGGGCGCGTGCCTCGCGGCCCAGGACCAGGACCAGATCGTGCCCGGCCGGCCGGACGACTGGGGCGCCGCCGGCCTGGCCACCGGCACGTTCCTGGACAGCTGGATCATCCAGATGCAGGTTGGTGGAATGGCCCGGCCTGCCGCGGACCAAAAGCCGTTTCGTCCGCCCCTTTCGTTTTACTTTTTGCCACGGAAAGGTGGCTCCCCCGACGAAAAATCCATAGACAAGCAATGTCCTATCTTCACACACTAGAATTATTGTTTGTTGTGAAGAATAACAGAAAACCTAACCTCAATTTCTTGTTGATAAACAACAATGTTCTGTTTAAGTCCCCAAGGTCATGGGCATGTGCATTTAAGGAGGCTACAAATTAAAATAACAATTACAATCATGCAAAACAATACTTTTTTATATTATGTATATACAATACATTGAAAAAAATCATTGGCACCGCTATTTCCTTCACATAAATAATGCCACTTGGTTTTCTATACCCCAACAGCATGGGAATATTGCAAACGGTGAGAGATAGAACAACGGTTAAATGGGGGGAAAAGTTGCGCAATTTTAGGGCCAATAAAATGGTATAAACAGATTTCTAATATATTTTTTCGTTTTTGAGTTATTTTGAAAAAAGTAAAATTTTGCGTTTTCGTTTTTATTTTTTTCTGAAGTTGTTATCACAGATAGAAAAAAAAAAGAAAAACACTTTCTTATGACACTTTTTAACGGGCTTTAAGATGGCATTTTTAGATTTGTTCTACATTATTTCGTTTTTGAGAAACCATCTTCAACTTAATTTTTTTAAATACGGACCTGGATTTTGTTTGCAGATTTTGAAAGCACTTTTCATTGCAAATACCATGATGTATGACACGAAATATTTTTTAAATGTTTTGAGACAATTATACTGAAAATTACTTTTTTTCATTCATTTTTTTCTATTGCAGCTCTGTATTAATAAAATCGAAAACGCAAAATTTTACTTTTTTCAAAATAACTCAAAAAAGAAAAAAGATATTAGAAATCTATTTGTAACATTTTATTGACCTTAAATTAGATTAGAATAAATCGCCAAAATTTCGTTTTTTCAAAATACCTATCTAGTAAGCCATGATTTTTTTCGGAAATCCATAAGGTGCATTAAATTGGGCCACTAAAACTTCCCATTTAACCTTCCTTCTATCTCCCATAGTTTCCGAGATCCCTATACTGATCATCAAAAATAACTCACCCTGCATATACGGGTGATTAAGTTTTTATTCGGGAAACTTTGTCAATGAATTAAAAATGTCGAAATATATAAGAAACTTTATAATATAAACATATGTTGGAAAACTTATCGTTTTCGAGATACAGTATGTTTAAATTTCAAGAAGAAATCGTTTATTATTTTTAATAAATTGTCAGCATAACTTTAAGTAACGGCACAAATAGTTGAAGCCCTTTAAAATAACAGTACAGGGTAAAATGTGTGCGCAGCTGTCTTTCGATAATTATTGTAGAAATGACAGTAGAGTCCTAGATTAAGTAAAATACAAATTTAAAGCGTATGACTCATGTGGTTTATTTGCCTCGGTCAGAGGCCTCGGCAACTAAATTCCACATGAGTCATAAAAAGTTGAACTTCAGTGCCTTGGTACATAAATAACTATTTTTTGAAATCGGAAAAAAATGTGAAGCAACTGCGCGCGGCGTTGGTTGACTTTGACGATCGCTCTACCTAGGTCAAGTGTGACGAGGCACGGCGCCTTCGAACAGAAAAACCAAACTGCCGCTTGGTGTGCGGCCTCCATAACAAATCTATTGATGTTCAAACCTCCTAAAATATTTATACTGCCATAGGTAACAATTTCGCAATGCCTTTGTTGGCCGGGTTTTGGTCACTTTTGACGGTCGATGGCTCCGCGTCTGACGTTTGATGTTTACATCTCGCCAAGGCCTAATTATTGAAAAAATCGTACAATAATGGCCGATTTCTGAGCGTTTAATGACGATTTTGGGACACTTCACTGCCGATTTCAAGAAAACGATTTTTTTCTTGAAATTTAAACATCCTGTATTGTCGAAGTTTCCCGAATAAAAACTGAATCACCCTGCGTATGTCTGCGCGCCCACGCACCCAGCGCACCATCGGGTATCTGCTTATCCCTTATTTATGCTTTCCTCGAATCGACACGATAATAACTATGTCGGCCATATTTATGCCTGGCCGTATCTACGGCTACCGCGAATCCAATATGTCAGCGGTTTACGAGTTACCTCTCCCCATATACTTTTCGCATATGGGATACGCAATAATATAGAAGGATTAAGGTGTTAGCCGACAGCGGAAAAAATCACCTCGGAATTTGGTCTGGAGGTGGTTGGCTGACCGTATGGACAGTGGCGGAGATCTCCTCTGTCAATACCAGGTTCTCTTAAAGTAAGGGGACCCAGCATTATGCTTTCCAAAGTGAGGCCTATTCTTTCCTCATTCAAATGGTCTCAGTGATGCCAAGTATGCCATTTTATTGGAGAATCTATGGATATAACAGGTACTTTGATTGTTGGTAAAAATTAATAATGGTTGCCATGATTTCTAAAAATTAGACTTGACAATGTTGTGTCTACAAGTGCAGAATGTGGCAACTGTCAAATGAAAGAAATTTATTTCATAGTTGAAATCGATTTCCAGCAATTATTTCCACGAATTTAAGTAATAAGTATGGTAAGTCAGTGCCGATTTTGCTTATTTAAGAATTTGCCGCTATTGCACCTTGTTACCAGATTCCTCAATCCATTTGTAATATGTATATACTTGAACTTTCTTCCCCTGTTGACTGTATCTACCCAAAGAATTTTCACAGATTTCGGGATGGACTAATAAGATTAGGTCATTGAGTAAAATAATATATATTTTTTATTACATATATATTCTTTTACTCAATGATTGGTCAAGTAGTTCTAATGATGTAGTTTTCTCTGTGTTCATTATAAAATTTTTGTAATTTTATTTTATTTCTCTCCCTCACAAACTTAAAATAAACTTGTAGTCGTAGATAAAAACTCTTTAAAAAAAGACCTGACTGAAGCTACCTGCTTAATAATTTAAAATTTTCGAAATACGGTTTGTTTTGAACTACCTACTTATACGTAATGCCCACGTAATGGGAATTGTAGGATTACTAAAGGTGATATAGGAAAAATCTGGTTGCAATTATTGGGACTACTACAGGCGGCCGCATTACCTTTAATTGACACATCTGAGTATCTGGAATTTAGAAAACCTAAAAATTGTGAATTATGATGGGAAATATTTTGCCTCCTTTAGAATCTATGGCACTGGCATGTCACATAAAACCTGATGGCAGTTGGTCACTGACATATAACATAACCTTGTATCAGCCCCCTTGTGGTCTCCTTGCAGTCAACAGAAAACAAACTTCCCCTCAAGGCTTCACTTTTCCTAGTCCCCTTATTTTAAAGAGTCCCTGGACAATACAGAATATCTGGATTATTATTATCCCATTAGAATAACGCTAACGAGTTGCTTATGGATAAACAAAAATATCGAAGTAACACATGGGGATCGATGATTCTATCTTCGAAACCCCTAATGAAACTCTTAGTTCTGTTCAGGGCCGTACGTAGCGAAAATTTGAGGGGGAGGGTTCAGGATCGGCTCGAGCTTTTGTGGGGCTGGGTGCCGGATGAAAGTGCGTGGCCCCGGCAAGGAATTATTTAATCCATTCAGAAGACATTTTTGAAAATTGATACGCCACTAGAATGGTTTATTTTTTGCATGTCCCCTTTTAAAAAAGTAGGCCGGGGAGATGAGTTTAGATCACTTCAGTGACGTATATAGAAATTAATTTCTTGTGGGGGGGACAATTTTTTTGAATTTCTTTCAAACAAGTGCGTTTAAAATAATTCTGTAAAATGCGCCGCAGGCTGTTAAGGAAAATTACTTAAAATTAGTCTTAAGAAATTGAAATATCTTCAGATTTTCAAGCTGCAGTGAATATTTTCAAATTCTGAAATGGTTTCGGCCCCGCCCTTTTAAATACGCTACTGACTGGATAACCCGGAGGCGCGGGGCTAGTCAAAACGTAGGCCGCGTACGCCGCACCGTTCGCACCCGCCTAGAGCCGGCCCTGGAAGGGTTAGACTATGCCGTGGCTGTTGAAGTTGAAATATCTTTAAGGATTAAAAAACCTACTATTTTAAATGGTTTTTAATAAAAAACAGGTTTAAGTTGAACGAGTTTAACATTAAAACTATAAAAATAATTTATATTCATTATAATTATAGCTGGACATTCCTTCTCGCATTTATACCTACCCTTTTTCTACTTACTTGATTGCTCATTATTACGGATATATTCCCACACATTCTTCGCCTGGCCTGACGACACCTTTAGAATTGCCAGTAGGTATGGTACAAGATTTCTTCTCGCCACTTGCCTAACTGAACCATTCATAAATATAATAAATAAATCTTCAAATACAAATCAGTACTAATCTATTCATAAAAGAGACTCTGGGAATCCCCTATTCTGCAAATCCAAGGCGCACGCAGCCATGCACCACCGTTCACCGTTTACTGTTGTCCAGTGTTGCTAGTTATGTTTTATTTCATTTGAAAGCATATTCTGATGATAAAACTCGATACTGCATTGATCAAAAAATTATGTTTTGTTGGCAGTTTTCGGGCGGGTTTCCATGCTCTACTGGAAACCCAGTTTAATAAATTATTACACTCACTGATGCTCGGGGAGCTCGTTCCAGTGGTGGTTTAATGTTAGAACACCATTGTTGCAGAATCTTTTATAAAATAAAAACATGCAAATGTGTCTGTTACAACGAATTCAATATCCGAAATAAAATAAAATATTTTTTTATGTCCCTCTAATTTGACAAGTTCACATGGCATATATACGTACATTTTCTTAAGAAATGCGAGTCTAAAAAGCAAGCAAGAGTATTTGGTACCTTTTGGTTTGAAATGAAGTCCATGGCTAGTTGTAGTGTAAGGTAAGCATAAAACGCATTAGATTTTTCAGTTTCTTCTTTATGTGGAGGACTATTGGTTCGCTTTGGAACTATAAACAAAATTTTCAATTTTCATTCTTGCATACGTTACAAAATACTCTCCCAAAATAATATCTAGAATTTTCGCTTCTTCGGCTGGTTGATCAGATCATCCCATAATTCCAAAATGGTGTTTATTCTTCTGCAATTCACTCAATGGTCTGTGCAGGGTGCATACCATTTTCTTCATGTGCATGGCAATTTCATGTTATCACAAACAAATCTACCTATAAAAGCTGTGTTAATAGGATAAAACTGCTAAATACTGGACGCAAAGACACTTCGTTACCGTAAAAAGAAGGCAAATCGTAATATAGCTGGATATTTAAAATTTGGGACATTTTAAACGTCATAGTAACTGACATACCACTAACCACAGAACACCCTCCTCTAACCTATAATAAGACGCAATTTTTTTCGTCGAGTGGCGCCACCCCAGTCCGTAAACGACAATGAAATATGACGTCATGCTCGGGTCTTTAATATAGTGTCGGTCCAGGTTGATACCTACACCACTGCATACCGAGATGCAGTGTGATACCTTGAAGGCAGATTCCTCAGTTACACTAACTTATAATATCGCCGTTATTTTTTCGAACAAAATCGCATGCACATAAGCGGGCAACACGAAATCGAGTTGTAAATAAATGTACGTTATAAATTCAAAACCTAGTTATTCCTTATTCCTTCCTAGTACATGTGAGAGAATTCATTCGCATATTCCGAACGTCTTGCCGTACAGTTATGCCGGAGTGTAATGTCCCACCTGAGGCTGGAGAAATTTCACGAAAAAAAAGAGAGAGTTATATGGTTTACATTGATGGAAGTCAATATCGCTAAAATTTGTGGGTAGCGATAAATTTAATTCCTTATTTATGCGGGGAATAAAGTGGTATAAATTTGTTGGCTCATTCCTATTTACGACGTTTATGCTTTGAATGGGCTACCTGTCATTTAAATAGTAAGAAGACATTAAATTGTAGGAATAAAGGATGCATAAATACTTATATCTGTCGCTATCACTATAGAAAGGTACCGATATATAAGTAAATCATTTGCCTCTGGAGACAGACAAAATAGTTAGAACTTCAGTTTTCAAGTGGTTGAATTTATGTGAAAATGTTGATGAATTTCAGACCGCACTAGACTAATCTAGGCAGACCATAGAGGTTTAGTATAAATTTCACTGGCATATTTCATTTTTTTTAAACGTAAGACGGCCGCAATTTTAACCCAGTCTTGTCTTGTAGTTTGTTTACGTTTTGACGTGTTTACTTCTTACTTGCCTTTTTTAAGGTCTTTTTCGCGGTTAGCGTTTTTGCTGGCTTGTTGTGTTCATTAACATGTCATGCTCTTGTAAGAACATGCACAAATTGCAAAAGATTTAGACCTGAAGGTGCATTGGTATGTTACATTATTTAGGATAAAATGTATTGGTGGTGCTTATTCTAGAAATTCTAGTTTTCCCAAAGACCGGGACCTCTATTTGGAATGGTTAAAAGCTTTAAATTTGCCCAGCAATGTACTATGGCCGAAGAACAAATTCGTTTGTTCAACAAATTTTAAATCCGATGATTTTTTGTGGGTGGGCAATAAGAAATGCCTCCAATCAACTTCTATACCGTCGGAAAATTTATATGACCAACATCAAAGTGGTCCGAGCCTACCACAAGCTTCAACAGATTCATTTATTTATTCATTTTAATTGTTTTTCCAAAATACGAAATTATACCTAAACGTAAATAAATGCAACAAAAATTTGAAAAAGCAGAATATTTTGAATTTGCCTCAATTTCGTTGGTTAAAATTAGCAGTCTTGCGCACGTTGACAAGCATTCTCCCCCCTCTATATCTCTGGATTGTACCCACCGCCACATCCCATTCTAGGAAAGCCCTGTAGTTGAGAAAGCTGGCAACATGGCTTGCGAGTCTGCGCGGCGTGGCCTGTCACTCCATGTCAGTTGATTTTACAAGAAATTTACCAGAATTAATTTGTATAGTGCGGGTAGTGCTATCGTCGCCAGATTGCTACGACGAGGCAGTGTGTCCCTGGGTGGAAACAGACAGCCCGAAGTGCTGGCGACAGCTTTTTATAAATTTGTTTTGTTCGTGAAAAAATGAAACATTTATTTAAAAGTTCGAAGTGAAGAATCGTGCCTTTACAATTTAAAGCCTCAAGATGCCTAGAACCGTCGAGGGAAGTTAGAACTTAGTTATATACCTGGCTGTAAGTCAAATCGTAATAATAACTTGAAGTAGCTAGGTTTTCTTTGCTTGACGGCAAGCTGTCAACTTGTATTCGTTTTGGGCTTTCCAGAGGGCGAAAATTTAAGAATAAAATAATTAAGGGAAAATTGCAAAGACAAACTAAAGTACCCCTTAAAATTAAAGTAGCTTTCTAACAATCCAACCTTTGTTTAGTATTGTTGCAAAAGTTTCTTTATACCTAATGTTATTAAAGTCAAAAGATAATTTAGTTGAATGTATTATTTAATTGACGCTAAACTGCCATTTCAATCAGAAGAGATTACTCTCCTTCACAACATGCTGTTCTCTGTTCGCTTGTTTGTATTTTTATGAAAATCTAACCATAAGGGAAGAGAGGTAATCATCATTTGCCTGATGGCGCACTTTGAGAAAAATTCTCACAAAAATTCGACTTACAACAAAATGTAGTCCCCTCTATTTGCCTAATTTTACCATACCTATTATTTGACGAATCCTACTTATTATAAATACTTATACTTCTGTGTATATTTTGTTACTTGTTACTGTTTTTCTTGTCTGTTAAACAAACGTACCTACTTACTTAGGTACCCAATTATTGCAACAATGTTCACAAATGTATCTAATTATAATTAAAAAGAGGGTTGAACATTTATTAGAAAAGAAAAACTAAGCCAAAGTGCAGACTGCTCTATACTGCATAGACTCGTTGAACCGTCCCGCTGCGGCGTTGCCACATGTTTGCACAGGGCTTGTAAGCTTGAGAAGGTTATGCCACCGCCTATATGACCAGACTAGCTTATTAAGGGTATGATATCGAATCACAAAATACAGTGTGTCCCAATTTGATACTGGACACCTCAGAAATATATGAAGGGCAAGGAAAATAAATTGTGTCTATTTTTTTATTGGTAGTCCCATGGGAGGGTATCTCATAGGCGGTTTTATTTGGATGGGGTGATTATTTCATGGCCTGCTATGATTTTTTAAAATAGCTAATTTTCAAGATACCCCTCTAGGGATTTTTTTACGACAACATGTTATTAAGAAAAATTGTTCCGAATGAAAAACTGAGTGGGTTCGCAAAATTTCAAAAGTCTAGGCTTACTTCGATTTTTAGATTTATCTCTCACTTTTTTCTTAAAAAAAAGTGTCCTTTTTGTAGTTTTCATGTCAAAATTTTATTTTTTCACGATAATCAAGTTTCCTTAATAATATTTTGACGTAAAAGCTTCGGGAAGGACACATTTCTAAGAAAAAAGTGGAAGAAAAAGACGAAAAAGCTAAAAATCAAAGTAGGCCTAGACTTTTGAAATTTTGCAAATCTACTCAGTTTTTTATTCTGAACAAATTTTCTTAATAACATTTTGTCGTAAAAAAATCCCTAATAGGGTTTCTTGAAAATTTGCTGTTTTAAAAAATCCTAGCAGGCCATGAAATAATTACCCCATCCAAATACCACCGCTCACGAGATACTCTCCCTTGGGACTACCAATAAAAAAATAGAGACCATTTGTTTTCCTCGCCCTTCATATATTTCTGAGGTGTCCAGTATCAAATTGGGACACACTGTATAAAGGTTAGGTTAGGTTTTATGAAGTCAGGTGACACCACAAATCGCTTGCCAATTAGGTGGACTGACGGCTTGTCTATCTACTAACGGAAGTTATTCAACAACTGGTAAGTATGGGGAGTTCAAGGACAGGTGGCGCAGTGAGTCAGAAATGTTTCGTTGATTATTATCAATCCGAGTATATACAGGGTGTTCGAAAAATAGACGGAGATATTTTAGAGGGTGATTCCCTGTTAAGAAATATGAAAAAAAGTTTCTATAAACATGGGTCCGGAAATGCAGAGTTTTCAAGATACAGGATGTTAAATAAAAAATAAATAAAACATGAAATTATTAATGTCTTAAAAATTATTTACTCGACTCTGTTGAAATTTGGCAATGTTATTTGTTGTATTAAGAGGCTAATTTCGCCCTAACTAGATTAAATTTATTAAGTTCAGTGGCGTCCCGGGGGGCACCTTAGCGAATATTATTATCAAAAAAATATACGCCACTACCTTTTTTGTAACTTTAATATTTTTTGTTTGAATAAGCATCTAAAAATACAACTTCTTTCCATCTTGTATTGTTTTCCTATCTCACTTCGTTTTCGAGAAAAAAAATAAAAACCGTTTTATTGCATGTCACTGGACAAAATTGGTTGTAGTGTACTTTATGTTATGATATTGGAAAAGTTGCAATAACACTCTTTCCTAGAAATGCTTTTGATTATTTGTTTTCCAAGGCACTTGTGATTTTTTTTGCAAAAATTGATAAACCAATTTTGTCATGCATGCAATATATTTAACATCCTGTATCTTGAAAACTCTGCATTTCCGGACCCATGTTTATAGAAACTTTTTTTCATATTTCTTAACAGGGAATCACCCTCTAAAATATCTCCGTCTATTTTTCGAACACCCTGTACCTACCCAAAGGGCTCCAAAACGTTGTTCTCCTTCTAACGTACTGATGGTTAGTTAGTAGACAGAGTTTCTCCACGCATGTCGGTAATAAAGATCACAGATCACTACTATTATACCTTAAACATTTTAAGGTATATTTTCAAATTTTTAAGGTATTTTCAAATTTTTAAGATACGCTTTGCTAGCCACCACCAATTTTTCCGATTTATATACACAATCAACCGTCATAAATATGTATCCCCTACCATATACGGACGCGCTCAATGCTCATACATCTGCCCATAAGTAACAATTAGGGCCATTGATGTAGTCCGCGGTCGAAGACCGTTGCCGAAGCGGTAAAGAGCCTCTAATTATAATATTGACTAGGGGAACATGGGTGTCCAATAAATCGCGTCTTCTCGCCGATTATCGCACGATAATTGATTGTAAACAGCGTAGGCACGCGTGCGGTATTTGGTATGGGCGTTGTTACTGAGTAATTGAATTTTCGAGATGCGCGCTGATCGGCAGAAAAGATACGTTGAAGATCTGAGACGTGCGAATTAAGAAACTGCGTAGTTAAACATATTTTTCGCGAGATACGTGGGAAATATACCGATGTAGTACAAGGTTATCATACAACATTCTACCCCCTTAACATTTTTGTTTTTAATTTTGGAAAAAAAAATTCTTGCGATTTCAATTGTGTATTCAGAAAAACAAATAAATAAAAGTCACATGCATCGTGATATTTGCATATATCATGGAGCTCAGTTCAGAGAGTATCGCAGGGGCGTGCGGTGACATTTTAAGTAAGGGAAGCAATGTTTAAAAACTTACCTATTTGTAATGTAATTCGATTCTTCGATCACTTTTTTCGAATTCGCCAATGACGTCATCATAAAAAAATCGATGCTCTGAGATGTTCGGGAGAAGTATATTCTCAATAGACAACAGCTATATCTGTGAAAGTCATTCATTCATTTTTGTGGTTAAATTTTTCATAGGGGGTTTTGCCCTTCAGTTAGTAATTAATTGAAGCTTATCCGCAAAGTTTAATGTTGAAAATCCCTTTATTACACACTACACATTCACACACACTTTTACTTAATTGTTCAACTTTAACATTTTCAACGTCATTCCCGACAGCCGAAGTTGACGGTATTTGCATGTTCATGTCCGTATTGTATTGTCTTCCATATCGCCCGAGATACGACGCGCGCGACGCACCAACGCAGATATCAAAACCAACTAAACTAAACAAAGAACCTACTGCAACGATAGCTTCCACGCACGCTTAAAACATGCGTTCTCATTCGCGTCAGCCAGTGCGGTGGAGGTGAAAAGTTCAATAACCTCTCCACTCTCGAAAGCTACAGAAAAGCTAGCGGCCGGCATAGCTTACATTGTATTGTACTGTCGCTCGGTAGGATGGGCACAGTCGGAGTCAACGCCGCATTTGCTAGAGGCATAACATATTGTAGGTTTGATATATGATATATAAGATAATTTTTAGCGTTTTTGATATACCTAGGTAACTAAAATAATTGCTTCCTGTTCAAAAATTCAAAAATTACATTTTATCATTTTACATTGTTTTGGTTTAGGGGAAGCACTGCTTCCCTTGCTTCCATGGACTGCACGCCCCTGGAGTATCGAGAATGCATAAGTTGAGACCATATTGTTTTCGCCCAGTTCAAAAACTATATGAAAATGATCACGGGCGTAGCCAGGATTTAGTTTTGGGGGGGGGGGGTTAGTTTGAGAAAAAAATAAAACAACAAAAATATACTTCTATGAAATTTAATATCTATATATCCATCCGAAAAACTACGACATATATTTATAAAGTTCTTAACTTTAAATGAAATGGATAAATTAATATCGTTCCTCTGCGTTAAATCTAAAACCATTAAAGAAGAAATCTTCGGCTTTTTCTTTTAAATATATTCACTACTTCATCTGCATGAATTTCTGTTCCATAGTGAATGTTCATTAGAGCCAAACCATTAAGTCTGTTTTCACTTGTAGTGTTTCGTAAATAGTTTTTCAGTGTCCTTAGGCTCGAGAAAGACCTTTCTGGGGTAGCAGTGGGTACAGGAATGGTAGCCAAGATTTGTAGTAATGTGTAAATATTAGGATAAAGGTTTTTATCGCACATATCTAGGCATTCCAAACTAGATTTCGGGGTAGGCAGTCTTCTTATCAGCATGCAAGGTAGCTGAAGCTTTGATAGCTAAATCCAAATTTGTTTCTTTATTAGAAACCCCTTGACCTTGACTACACCACTTTTTACAGTAGTCCATACCTTTAGGTTTATCACCCTTCCTTTTTTTCCCCTCCATTTTTCGACAGTAATAATGATTCACGTATCTATCCTTAACAAGGTCATCGAATAACAGTGCACTAAAATTACTCACTTACACGGTACACTTAATTCTCTTCACTATTCGTTCACCACTTTTCACTTTTATTCGCTTCGAGTTCGCATGGAACAATACTGCCGTAAGCGCGGTCACGCGCCGCGGCGCCGCTTATATAGCAGCCCAGTAGCCGTCCAGAAACTTCCTCGAACTTCCACAAAGTTCCGCTCATTTCGACCTAGGGGCGTGGCGAATAATCGAGAAACAACGCAAAGTGTCCCTACAATACAAGATAGTTCGGCTGCAACTGCGTCTGCCTCTCGTCAAAAGATGGCGCTAGGCGCTACTATTACTACATATATTCAAACGTAATAATAATTTAACTCTTCACTCCTCGTATTTTTTCGGTATAATATTAGGTAATATTTTGCTCATTTCGGGGGGGGGGGGAGTTTGAACCCCCGAAACCCCCCCTTTGGCTACGCCCGTGAAAATGATAAATTTAGAAGGCGAGAATATTGCCGTTTAGTGTTGAAGAGGCAAACGGAAAATGATCAGTTTACAGGTGCGTATTTTTATCACTTATAAATTATCAATATAAAGATTACACTATACTTCTATTAACTAACGTAGTTTAGTAGACATTACTATTCTATTACTACTCCTACGGTTAATCTATATTGTGGACTGATGGAGCCACTTTTACAACCTGGCGTTTTTAATATAGAAGGAACGCACTCATTATCAAGGAGGAACTTTAATAAATGTTTGGTGTGGTATTTTTAGGAATCACATAATTGGTCCAGTATTTTTTGAAGGTGGTTTAACTGGACTAAAATATTTACAGCTCTTAAGAGAAGAAATGTCTGATCTATCGAATCAAGTTAATGAGCCGAATATTGTTTGGCAACAAGACGGTGCTCCAGCACATAAATCAAATGCTGTCAAGAGGCATTTAGATGACACTTTTGTAGAGTGGATTGGTTCAAATGGAGAGATCAGAGAGATGAACGAAGCAGGTACCGTGGCTAACTACAAGAGAAGTTTATTAAGAGCATACCTTCTCTCTGCGTTGCACAAATTGGAAGCATTATAGAACACCTTCTACAGTGTCCTCCAAAAAGTTCGCACCATAGGGGGGAAATTTTTAATTAACGTTTTATTTTCAAATTTAATTTTGGGGTTACCTTTTGCTTTAAAAAAGATTAAAAATGACCCACTCAAACGTGGTCATGTGACTATCAAAAATGGGTTTAGTTGTTAAAATACCAAAAAGTTTTACTTTAAAGAGTTGTTTGTTTTTCAATTTTACGTAAGTGTACCAAATTTCAACGCTCTACTAAAATATTTAGTTTTTTGCCAATTTTTAATATTTATGAAATTTCTGAAAATTTTGAAGACTCGAAACTTCGTCAAAATTATATTATATCACTAGCTTTATCATTCTATTAGTTTTTTATTACTAATTACCGATAAGAATAGGTATTTAAAAAAAATGATATTTACGCTTTAAAATTCTGTTATGTTTGTTGCAAAGTTGATGTACCGTCTAGAATTTGGGGTATAAATTTAGTTACACTACCTTTCCCAGTTCTAAATAGATTCGAAAATAGTAATAAATTAAAATATCATCAAACTTTTTACGTATGTAAGCAAAATTCTTGACTTTTATGGAACAACGAATTATTACCTTTAAATTTATTTTCACATTAACAGTTTGATAATTGTCAAATAAAAACAACTGTAAAATAAAAACAATTGCTTCTATTCTATCCATGGCCTACTCATCAATACCGATTAATGTGAAATTAAACTTAAAGGTAATAATAATTATTTGTTCCATAAAAGTCAAGAATTTTGTTTAGATACGTAAAATAGTTCGATGATATTTTAATTTATTATTATTTTGGCATCAATTTAGAACTGGTAAACGTAATGTAACTAAATGTATACCCCAAATGCTAGACGGTACATCAACTTTGCAACAAACATAACAGAATTTTAAAGCGTAGATATCTTTTTTTTTCAAAAATACCTATTCTTACCGGTAATTAGCAATACAAAATTAATAGAATGATAAAGCTAGTGATATAAAATAGTTTTACGAAGTTTCGAGTTTTCAAAATTTTCAGAAATTTCCTCGGAAATTTCATAAAAAATATTAAAAATTGGCAAAAACTAAATATTTTAGTAGAGCGTTCAAATTTGGCACACTTACGTAAAATTAAAAATCAAACAACTTTTTCAAGTAAAACTTTTTGGTATTTTAACAACTAAACCCATTTTTGGCGATATATTTTTTTAAATGTCCTTTTTGACAGATAGTCACATGACCACGTTTGAGTGGGTCATTTTTAATCTTTTTTAAAGCAAAAGGTAACCCCAAAATTAAATTTCAAAATAAAACGTTAATTATAAATTTCCCCCCTATGGTGCGAACTTTTTGGAGGACACTGTATAATTTAATTTAATTAAGACTAAAATGACAGAAAAAATAAAATATAACTCATGGAAAATTTCCACAGCAGCACTGGTTTTGTTAAATTTTCAATATATTATTGTATGTAATTTTGGGAATACAACAATAATTAATCTAATCTGTCAAATCTCCATTTATAATATTACCACTGTTTTGAATTTTCCATGGAAATTTTGATATTGTCCGAGATTCAATAATTCAAAGGACGATGATTTTGTGCAAGCTACTAGAGCAAGAAAAATGCGTAGATTTTGAAAATCGAAAAATATACAGGGTGTTCCATATAAAAAACATAAGTTTGATCTGTATCTCCAGAACGCGACTGTCATTTGTTTTGATTATCCTTTAACTTCCAATCCAGCTAAAAGATAATAAATTATGTTTCCTTCTTAGGCACAACGCCTCCGAACTCAATAATATGACCTCTAACTTACCAATGGAAGGTTACGTGTTTGAATTATTAATATTTCAAACAAGGTTAAGTGCTAGAATGGGCTGACACGCCACAAAAAAGATCAATAATTTTTTCTTTAGTGTGTCTATTGCGCCATTACTATAAATACATCTTCGCATAGACGTAAAATGTTGGGAATGTCGGCTATTTTGTGATGCAAGATTATTTACATAGTACATATTATAACGAAACAACAATACACTGGATGAATAACAAAATAAAAGTCTGGAGTCTGGCACAGCAAAAGTACATTCTCCGACGCCCGTCTCGTCTCTCTTTCTCTCGGCAGCAGGCACGGTGTGTTCGCTCTCGCTTGCGCGTTTAAATTTCAGTCGGATTTTGTGGGGGCACAAGGCGCAAGATTCCGCAAGAGCAAGCGATTCGTCGAAACTGGTGACTTCAAAAAGGCGCATGAGGTGCGTAACGTTGCGTTGTCAGAATGTTAGATCTATTCTGTTTACGAGAAGCACATCTTCGCACATCCTTTACATTTTAGGGGGGGCTAATAGAAATGTAGGGGGGGGGGGGCTAAGCCCCCCTAGCCCCCCCTAGTTACGTCTATGCATCTTCGTGTGTCTCTCCTATGTTTTACGCGAACGGTCGAGGAATTTACCATCCCATTCGGAAAAGCGGAACCATTAGGAAAGCTACGGGTGGCGGATCAACGGGCTTGACCCATTGCCGCTAATTTCACAATAATTCTTCTTCTACAGCCGCACCGCTACGTTTATTGTCCGGATTACAACCGTTTTGTGATATATTAATAAACTAACTGTGGGATACCGAAATTTTATCTGACAATGGTAGTCAGTTACAGGAAGACATAAAAACATCACAGCGCGTATTTGGGAATTAACATATTTAAGGAGTTTGGTGGATAGAAAAATAAAAATGAAATACCTGGGTTTCAGTTTCAGTTTGCTTATAGACGGAAATTATAGAGAATAAGTTTACAAAACGCATTCGGCATTAATTTGAAGTTTAAGTTAGATGGTAGTCCCATTCATAATAGACCGGGAGATAGTGACAGATCTTTGGACGTGATTTTAATCAGTATGCCTTTCAAAGGGCATTATGTTGCGTATATTCTCACAATAATAAGGTATGAATAAGAGCAGAGTCATCCTGGGTTCTTCATATGAAAAACTGAGTTTTCATTTATTCGAAAAATATGCGTTTTGATATGATTTTAGTCAGGCTGCCATGTGTTTTATAATGAAGTTCAAAATAGAAAATTCCTCGGAAAACCATAGACGTACCGTTAGCGTGGGCTGTTGTCACGTGAACTTGTATTTTAATAATTAATTTTTTTATTATACTTCTTTGAAAACACCTTATTTCATCGGTTTTAGCAATAATGAAAGATGGGGTTTTTCGGGCTAGCGCACGGAAACAGCGCATGGAAAAACTTTCCGTGCGCTGAATAAAAATACCGAATATATGGCTTTAAAATAGAAATATACAGCAAAGTAAACTAAATTTAAGAAACTCTATATGCTCTCTGATATTTAACATATACCTATTTTGTATTTTAATTCGTAAGTGTTTCATTTCTGTAATATTTTTGACGTTTTATTCACCTTATATGACAATAACTAATTTACAACAAAGCACCTTTGAAATAATTTGAGAGTAACCATGGAAACGCATCATACATACCAAACACTATATTGTCTGCATTGTTTATATTTTGTAAATTAAATTTATTATAATATGCCGATAAAATGTTTCAAGTTTCCGTTTTCAAAGAAGTATAATAAAAAATATCGTTCATTACACGTCCAGAAATAGATTTTTCCGTGCTTGCATGACTTCCCGTGTTCGGCTGCGCCTCACACAGGAATTTGTCACGCGCGCACGGAAAAATCTTTATTTCCAGACTCGTAATGAAATATACTATTCCACACGTTTCTGAACAAGCTGCCAATGATAAGTATGTAAGTTCTTGTCATAAAACTGCTGAAGAAATATGGCATACCGTTTGCGCATGTCCAAGTACACTTTATATCGAATAAATCGTTTAAACGATTAAATAACATTCAATTGAAACTATACTTGGACATGCGCAAACGGTATGCAATCCTTTTTTCAGCAGTTTCATAACAAGAACTCGCATACGTTTGGCATCCTCTTTAGAAACGTGGAAGAATTAATTATTAAAATACAAGTTCCCGTGACAATAATAGACAATGGCAGCCTGACTAAAATCATGTCAAAATGCATTTTTTTTTCGAATAAATGAACACTCAGTTTGTCATGAAGAACTCAGGACGACTCTCTGATTCATACCTTATTATTGGGAGAATATAAATAAGCAACATAATGCCCTTTGAAAGGCATACGCCCAAAACTCTGTCACTATCTCTCGGTCAATAATGCTCGTTTACGTTTATAAATCAAGGCCCAAAAATTTACAAGATTAGTAAGTCATTAAGAAGTGGTTTGTTGTGTAGTGGAAGCATATAGCGAAAAGCGAAAACAAATTAGTGTATAGTTAGTTAATATGAGCAGGATGATAATAATGATGATATTATGAACAACTCTTTTACCGGACAAAGCGTCATGTATCGCAAACCAGATAAATGCATCTCTTAGTAACGTTCCCCTCTGATCTTGCGTCGGCTTCCCAAATACGGGCAAATATAGAGATATTACAACTAAATGTGGGTACACGACATGCCGTGCTCCGGACGGTTCTCGCTCGAGTGCCCGCCTGATTTATCTCGGAAACTGGCGGGCATGATGTATTGTCTATTGGCAACCCGGCCAGTTACAAAATCGGCGGTATTTGGGTCGATCGCCATGCATTCATATGGCAGAGAATTTCATTAGCTATATTCTTCCCATCCTAACTATACGGGGCGAGTCGTTTTTACAAGCTTTTATTTAACTTCACCTGTTAGTGTGGGTCGAATCTTGCAAGCTGAATTAGAACCACTTCCTGACATCCGATTTAGCTGATATTTTGCATACACCTTTAGTTCCGGTGACAATACAATATGCAATACTCAATATTGTAATACTTTCAAAATGGCCGCCGCTCCAAGATGGCGGATGACGTATTTTTTGTCAACCCCCTTAATAATGGGTAACAAATGAAAGGTCTTGAAGAGTAGAAAAAATAAAGTTAGTGACATCACACTAAATTCAATATGGTCGCCGCGGATTATTTGATATTCAGCATGGGTATCAAATGAAAGGGCTCGACGAGTAGAAAACAATAAGGTGAATGACTTCATACGAAATCCAATATGGCGGCCGCCCCAAGATGGCGGACTAAATTTCTTTACCACCCTCCTGACATGGGCATCAAGTAGGTACTAAAGAAGAACCCGCAAATATTATAGAATTAGTCACAGTTCAGGGGCGTAGCTCAATTTTGTGTAACTCACTGACTTAATTTTCATATAATTGTTATTTAATTTATTGTTAATATTATTCTTAACGGTGATGCCTTAGATTATGGAGGAAGGCAAACCCTTATAACATTGGCAATTATTTCTCGTGCTTGAGAATGCAACGTTCTTCCCTGTTTACTCATTTTGCACACTTAACTCCCGAACATACGAAACGCCACTGAGCTCTCTGAAATGGCGGAAAAAATTTACCAACGGCCTAAAAACTGAGGTCTGTATGGTAGCCCAAATAGGCAGTTAACTTTACGTACTATAGAAACAGGCACAAAACGCGTTGGCTAACTGGTTTTGTCAGCCGACTCCTTCGTAGAAGTGCTGTGTTGCCGTATTTCAAAGGCGATGGTAGACGCGACGATGTTGAAAAAAATATAATAGGTGTTTTATCACACCGCGTTAAAAATAAATGATAAACAACAATGGGTAAGTGGTCCCGTGATGCGAGCTTTATTTTTTCGGTATAACAGAGTTCAGAAATTCGGCTTCAATATGATAAAACTTGTATTCGCCAATAAATAACGACTACTCGTATAGGAAATCTCGCAACGATGCCCGCATTCTTTAGAAACGTTTTCTTTCGTGCTTTGGACTACAAAACGAATAACATAAGTTTAGGTTTTCGTTAAGATAATTCAATTTCAAATTGCACCAAGTTTTTGTAAATTGAAAAGCTTTTCGCACGAATTGTAAAGAAAAAATGCATACTTTGGCAAATAGGTAGGTACTTGCTTCTCAACCACTGTTCAATAAAATTAATTGGTACCTACATTTCGCGCGACAAGCTTTTCGATTTGCAAAAACTAATATGGAATTAAATTATCTTAACGAAAACCTAAACTTATTTTATTCGTTTTAGTACATGGCTTAAATAAAAGCTTGTTTTTAAAAAGGTTTTTTATTTTCAATTTTTTTAATATCCAGTGCATTCTAAACCTTTCACCCAATCTTGTCTTAAGGAAATAACACCAATTATGATTAACTGATATATTATTCTTCTGATAATAATTTATCTTACCAAAGAAACCAAATAAATCTAATTGACAATATTTCAGCAGCCAAATTAACATTCCAACACACTATTAAAAGCTCGTTAATTACAAATATAAATAAATTACAAGTCGAAATTAATAAACTACGCGCCGAGAGCGCCGCTTCCAACCACTAATAGAATTTTAACTTTTTATTAATACCTTTTTATAGCCGGGCCATTAAAAAACCCGCGGCCGTTTCTGAGAGGCGACTAAATAACGAATTATATTAAATTCCTTTGTATTTTTTTCGCCTTAATAATAGTTGCAAAACCCGTAAATTATAACAGCTTAGCGCTTTTTAACGGCTTAACCCAATTTTTTTCTGTCAGTTCAACGTATCGAGCATCATAGAGGGACCGGCGGAAAAAATATAATAGCCATTGACCGTTGGCCCACATTTTTTTAATCTGCGTTCGATAATTGAACGGATAATTGTTTGGGAAATTCACGGAGCGGGCGATGATTGTCTTGTTGATTGAAGTTTTTTTGCGAAAAAAAAGTTAATTACCAAAATTTACGATGCCTATACGTCGATATGTGACGGACAATAATAAGAGAAAGCTAGTTAAAACCTTTCTGGGAACCATCTTTATTTGCATCGCAATCTTCAACAGGATGTATGTACCTAACCTAGGTAATCTATACAATGGCCTAATGTATAAAGATCATTTTGACGCGTTTATTGATGATTATTAAAAAATATACCGTGTGAGCCGAAAATGCATTAGTAAAATGTTGCTTGTTGGGTGTTGAAAATGAAACTTGATTTTCGAAAAATTGCAATAATTCTAAAATAAAATATACCTTGCCGAATGTGAGGCGTCATTTAATAAAGAGCCTAAGAAAGTGTCTTGAGGTAAACGGGGGACACTTTCAACACCTATTGAAGTAAATTTCAAGAAACATTTTGTATTTTCAATAAATTGCGTTGTATTTTCGAAATTTGAATTTTTATTTTCCGGTGTTTACATTTCTGACGAATATCTGGCAAATGGCTTGAAATATCGATATTGACCAAGAGTATGTTTTTTACGTGGACATGATGACTCTTCTCTAGCTCAAAACATGCCCAGCATCACAGGGTAAAATATTATACAGAATTTAATTCATCACGAAGTTCGCACCAAGCGCCCTCTAGGAACTAGGTTCAAACTGGTACCGAATTCGGATTTCTCACCTTTGAAAACCCAATTGTTAATTTTGAATAAGATATCTTTAACGGTTTTAGAACTATTGCAATTTTTCGAAAATCAAGTTTCATTTTCAACACCCTGTATCTTTTAAATGAGCAACATTTTACTCAAACATTTTTGGCTCACACGGTATACTTTGACGTCTAGTACCACCTGTTGCCCTACAGCGGATAAGTTATGGGACACCCTGTATAGTAACTTATTCTTGAGTAGAAAACTTTGGGTTTCCAATTTTGGAAATTATTATTTGTTCATACGATACAGTTGCTGTTATTAAAATATTCGCTTTTATTTACCCACTTGTTTTATTTTTCTACGATAATATTGATTCCCGTAAATATATTACCATTTTTTTTAACTCCAACTGTTTTTTTCTCATTTAATATTTTATCTTTTACATCGCGAACGGGACGTGAGGCCGCGGAGCGGCCGAACTTTGGTGGCGGCGAAGCCGCCGCAATGACCAGACCTTTGAGGTCCCCAGTGCGAGTTGCAGTAAAGAAGGTTGCGGCGGCGAAGCGAAGCGAGGTGCCAAAATTGACGCACGAGGCCGAAGGCCGAGTGTGGCAACAAACCAATGCGACGAACGAAACGAGGAGCTAAAATGTACGCACGAGGCCGAAGGCCGAGTGTGGTAATACGTCGAAGGGTATCCATCGCGAATGGGACGTGAGCCCGCGAACTTTGGCGGCGGCAAAGCCGCCGCAATGACCAGACCTTTGAGGTCCCCAGTGCGAGTTGCAGTAAAGAAGGTTGCGGCGGCGAAGCGAAGCGAGGTGCCAAAATTGACGCACGAGGCCGAAGGCCGAGTGTGGCAACAAACCAATGCGACGAACGAAACGAGGAGCTAAAATGTACGCACGAGGCCGAAGGCCGAGTGTGGTAATACGTCGAAGGGTATCCATCGCGAATGGGACGTGAGCCCGCGAACTTTGGCGGCGGCAAAGCCGCCGCAATGACCAGACCTTTGAGGTTACCAGTGCGAGTTGCAGTAAAGAAGGTTGCGGCGGCGAAGCGAAGCGAGGTGCCAAACAAACCAATGCGACGAACGAAACGAGGAGCTAAAATGTACGCACGAGGCCGAAGGCCGAGTGTGGTAATACGTCGAAGGGTATCCATCGCGAATGGGACGTGAGCCCGCGAACTTTGGCGGCGGCAAAGCCGCCGCAATGACCAGACCTTTGAGGTTACCAGTGCGAGTTGCAGTAAAGAAGGTTGCGGCGGCGAAGCGAAGCGAGGTGCCAAAATTGACGCACGAGGCCGAAGGCCGAGTGTGGCAACAAACCAATGCGACGAACGAAACGAGGAGCTAAAATGTACGCACGAGGCCGAAGGCCGAGTGTGGTAATACGTCGAAGGGTATCCATCGCGAATGGGACGTGAGCCCGCGAACTTTGGCGGCGGCAAAGCCGCCGCAATGACCAGACCTTTGAGGTTACCAGTGCGAGTTGCAGTAAAGAAGGTTGCGGCGGCGAAGCGAAGCGAGGTGCCAAACAAACCAATGCGACGAACGAAACGAGGAGCTAAAATGTACGCACGAGGCCGAAGGCCGAGTGTGGTAATACGTCGAAGGGTATCCATCGCGAATGGGACGTGAGCCCGCGAACTTTGGCGGCGGCAAAGCCGCCGCAATGACCAGACCTTTGAGGTTACCAGTGCGAGTTGCAGTAAAGAAGGTTGCGGCGGCGAAGCGAAGCGAGGTGCCAAAATTGACGCACGAGGCCGAAGGCCGAGTGTGGCAACAAACCAATGCGACGAACGAAACGAGGAGCTAAAATGTACGCACGAGGCCGAAGGCCGAGTGTGGTAATACGTCGAAGGGTATCCATCGCGAATGGGACGTGAGCCCGCGAACTTTGGCGGCGGCAAAGCCGCCGCAATGACCAGACCTTTGAGGTTACCAGTGCGAGTTGCAGTAAAGAAGGTTGCGGCGGCGAAGCGAAGCGAGGTGCCAAAATTGACGCACGAGGCCGAAGGCCGAGTGTGGCAACAAACCAATGCGACGAACGAAACGAGGAGCTAAAATGTACGCACGAGGCCGAAGGCCGAGTGTGGTAATACGTCGAAGGGTATCCATCGCGAATGGGACGTGAGCCCGCGAACTTTGGCGGCGGCAAAGCCGCCGCAATGACCAGACCTTTGAGGTCCCCAGTGCCAGTTGCAGTAAAGAAGGTTGCGGCGGCGAAGCGAAGCGAGGTGCCAAAATTGACGCACGAGGCCGAAGGCCGAGTGCGGCAACAAACCAATGCGACGAACGAAACGAGGAGCTAAAATGTACGCACGAGGCCGAAGGCCGAGTGTGGTAATACGTCGAAGGGTATCCATCGCGAATGGGACGTGAGCCCGCGAACTTTGGCGGCGGCAAAGCCGCCGCAATGACCAGACCTTTGAGGTTACCAGTGCGAGTTGCAGTAAAGAAGGTAGCGGCGGCGAAGCGAAGCGAGGTGCCAAAATTGACGCACGAGGCCGAAGGCCGAGTGTGGCAACAAACCAATGCGACGAACGAAACGAGGAGCTAAAATGTACGCACGAGGCCGAAGGCGGAGTGTGGTAATACGTCGAAGGGTATCCATCGCGAATGGGACGTGAGCCCGCGAACTTTGGCGGCGGCAAAGCCGCCGCAATGACCAGACCTTTGAGGTTTGAATTAAGACAGTTGAAAACTCTACACTAAAAACACGTAATTACAGAGTATTTTTTAAAACGCTGAACTAAACAATTTCGCTAAGAAATCACAATGAATATAACCTCTATAAATTGAAAAGTCAGTAAAAATAGAGGAACCAAGTTGACAAACTTAGGAACATACATAACTCATAACTGTGACTTCTACCAACGTAAACATATCAATAGAATGGATTTATATCTGCTTATTAGCCTATTTTTCAATTAAATAAAACATGTGTCAGGTTTAGGCAATGTGTCAGGCACTGGTACGTTTACGTTAGTTTCACTGTTACGAACTTTTCAAAAATTCTACAAATTTATTGTATTCCTGATTCTCCTCGCACTCAAATCCAAAATCCCTACCACACAATCGATAAACGATAGCCGATATAGATAGTGTACAGCGCGGGCGGCCTGGCATTTGAATCGGCGGCATTTGTTTCCGCGGCGAAAGAGGCCGATAAATCGCGACCGTATCGGCGATCGTTTGTCTGCGCCTGCGCACCGCGCGACGATGCCAGATAGCCCGCTGTTTTATTATTGGCCGAGGGGAGTCTATTTACGGTTTGACGCTGTTGCGGGGGTGGCAAGAATAATTATTACACTCTGTTTTGTAGGAAAAGGATACAAAATAGTGTATTTCATTATTAGTCTATTTCTGGACGTGTGATGAACGATATTTTTTATTATACTTTCAAATCGAAAACATAAAAACGAAATATGCGTCTCCATGATTACTCTTAAATTATTTTAAAGATGATAATTATGCTTTTCTTCTTCTTCTTCTTTTTTCTTCTTGAAATTTGCAGTAGTGTCCCAAAATCGTCATTAAAAGCTCAGAAATCGGCATTAAAGTAGCCCATTATTGTACGATTTTTTCAATAAGTAGACTTTGGCGAAATGTAAACATCAAATGTCAGACGCGGATCCATCGCGCGTCAAAAGTGACCAAATATTCAAAACCCGGCCGCAAAAGGCCCATTTAACTTTTCGTACACATTGCGAAATTGTTACCTATAGCAGCGCAATCTTTCAGTATAAATATTTTAGTAGGTTTGAATATCAAGAGATTTGCCGTGGAGGCTGCACAACAGGCAGTAATTTGGTTTGTCTGTTCGAAGACGCCGTGTCTTATCTTACTTGACCTAGGTAGAGCGATCGTCAAAGTCAAGCAACGCCGCGCGCAGTTGGTTCATGAACGGGTGATCCCTTATGGTTATTTTCTTGCCTAATAAAAATTAAAAAAATATATACACTGTGTCCCGGATAAGAATGAACAGCATGGGGATATTGCAAACGGTGAGAGATAGAGCAACGGTTAAATGGGGAAAAAGTTGCGCAATTTCGAGGTCAATAAAATGGCACAAACAGATTTCTAATATCTTTTTTCGATTTTGAGTTATTTTGAAAAAAGTAAAATTTTGCGTTTTCGATTTTATTTTTTTCTGAAGTTGTTATCACAGATAGAAAAAAAAAGAAAAACACTTTCTTATGGCACTTTTTAACGGGCTTTAAGATGGCTTTTTTAGATTTGTTCTACAACGTTTCGTTTTTGAGAAACCATCTTCAACTTTATTTTTTTAAATACGGACCTGGATTTTTTTTTCAGATTTTGAAAGCTCTCTTCATTGCAAATACCATGATGCATGACACGAATTATTTTTAAAATGTTTTGAGACAATTATACTGATTATTCCTTTTTTTTCATTCATTTTTTTCTATTGCGGCCCTGTATTTAGTATTGACAACAATTTATTTACAGTTTATTTTTACTTCGAAAACTTAATATTTTTAAATACGGCCCTGTCTGGTAAGTGTTTTCCTCTCTTGTTGTACAGCAAACTGTGTCGCATTCTGTTTTGGAGTAAATTCTTAGCTGTTTCTAATTGTCAGAAGAAAGCTTTAAGCCAACGAAATCAATAACTTTTGATATTGATATTTATCGGCCTCTACACTGTTTCTGTGATGCAAGATATAACATGCTGACATGTTAAATGTGTCCCCATTTGAAAAAGCACCCTCCATTTCTAATGATACAAATTGTTAACTAACTGATACAGTGGGAGTTATGACAAATGACAAGGGGTTGGTTTCGTTGTTTCAAAGCCTTCTAGGTGGGGGTTTTTATTTATTTTTTATTATCGCATGTGTCTTTGCCGTCCTTTTTTTAGTTTTCCAATAATCGAAAGATAAGTTGTAAGTTAAATTGTTGACAATACTGATTAATATTTAGACTTCTTATTATTAAATACAGGGCCGCATTAGAGAAAAATGAATGGAAAAAAGGGAATTTTCAGAATAATTGTCTCAAAACAATTTAAAAATATTTCGTGTCATACATCATGGTATTTGCAATGAAAAGTGCTTTCAAAATCTGCAAAAAAAAACAGGTCCGTATTTAAAAAAATAAAGTTTAAGATGGTTTCTCAAAAACGAAACGTTGTAGAACAAATCTAAAAACGCCATCTTAAAGCCCGTTTCTATCTGTGATAACAATTTCAGAAAAAAATAAAATCGAAAACGCAAAATTTTACTTTTTTCAAAATAACTCAAAAACGAAAAAAGATATTAGAAATCTGTTTGTGCCATTTTATTGACCTCGAAATTGCGCAACTTTTTCCCTATTTAACCGTTGCTCTATCTCTCACCGTTTGCAATATCCCCATGCTGTTCATTCTTATCCGGGACACAGTGTATATATAATATGTACCTCGGCACTGAAGTTCTTTTTATGACTCATGTGCATGTGGTTTATTTGCCTCAACCAGAGGCCTCGGCAACTAAATTCCACATGAGTCATAAAAAGTTGAACTTCAGTGCCTTGGTACATAAATAATTATTAAATTAGTCTGTCAGATAAGGGGAATAAAACTTCTACAAATATTGCAAAAATGTATATTATAAATAAGTATTCAAACACCAATTAAAATATAAAATGCTAAATATCAGGTAGCATATGTATATACTTTCTTAAATTTAGTTTATTTCGTTGTATATTTCTATTTTAAAATCACATATTTGGAATTTTTATTTAGTGCATGAAAAGAACCGGAAAATTACGGGTTTTCAAAGAAGTATAATAGAAATAACATTCCTAATTACCTTTTTATGATTTTTGTTGATCAATTGATTCCAAAAATATTAAGAGTAAGTAATTACAAACACCATAAAAATAAATATCAAGAAGTATTGGGATTTTGTTGATTTTCGTAATATGACAAGCAACATATATCTATTAGGAACGCGAGCGAGTTGCTCTTAGGTACTAAAATTGTTTTTTTACAGGATTATTTACATAACATTCTACCCTCCTTAACTTTTTGTTTTTAGTTTTGGAAAAAAATATAAATAAATATGAAATTGTATAAAATTTTCACCAAACATTTATTGAAGTTCGACCTTGTCGGTGAATTGAAATAAACTATCTTGTATTATATTATGTAATTGTGTGAATAAAACAAATCTCCATTTATAATATTCTCGTATAGTCATCCTTACGGCAGAATGCGTGCGACGTAAGGGGGAAGAACTCGCAAATATTATAGAATTAGTCACAGTTCAGGGGCGTAGCTCAATTTTGTGTAACTCACTGACTTTTTAATTTATTGTTAATATTATTCTTTACGGCGATGCCTTAGATTATGGAGGAAGGCAAACTCTTATAACATTGGCAATTATTTCTCGTGCTTGAGAATGCAACGTTCTTCCCTGTTTACTCATTTTGCACACGTTAACTGCCGAACATACGAAACGTCACTGAGCTCTCTGAGCCGGCGGAAAAAACTTGCCAGCGGCCTAAAAAATGAGGTCTGTATGGTAGCCCAAATACGCAGTTAACTTTACGTACTATAGAAATAGGCACAAAACGCGTTGGCTAACTGATTTTGTCAGCAGACTCCTTCGCAGAAGTACTGTGTTGTCGTATTTCAAAGGCGATGGTAGACGCGACGATGTTGAAAAAAATATAATAGGTGTTTTATCACACCGCGTTAAAAATAAATGATAAACAAAAATGGGTAAGTGGTCCCGTGATGCGTGCTTTATTTTTTAGGTATAATAGAGTTCAGAAATTCGGTTTCAATATGATAAAACTTGTATTCGCCAATAAATAACGACTACTCGTATAGGAAATCTCGCAACGCTGCCCGCATTCTTTAGAAACGTTTTCTTTCGTGCTTTGGACTATAATAACTGTTCTGAATTTTCCATGGCAATTTTTTTCTTAGGTGGTTATCATTTGGTATTTAGGCATAGCTTTTAATTATAAACAACTTTTATTAATAACCTTTTGCTGAATTTTTTGAAATAAGGGTACTTTACTCTTCTACAATTTTTATATTTTTTTACCTACCCTGTATGCTGTTTAACTTGCAACCATTCGAAGTGCACCTAATATGATTATTGAACATGCATCAACTTTCGGCAATAAGTATCTGTATTTTAGTTGTGCAATTAACAAAAGAAAGTCCCATATGTTGCACACTTAAATGACCACACTGTATATCGTTGAAACCATACCATCTAAAAAACGTAAGTTTGGTCCTTAACAAAAAAGTTAAGGGGATAAGAATGTTATATGAATAACCCTGTACACTAGTGTACACCACCACGGGCGTAGCCAGGATTTAGTTTTGGGGGGGGGGGTTAGTTTGAGAAGTGAATAAAACAACAAAAATATACTTACATGAAATTTAATATCTATATATTCATCCGAAAAACTACGACATATTTATAAAGTTCTTAACTTTAAATGAAATGGATAAATTAACTTCGTTCCTCTGCGCTAAATCTAAAACCATTAAAGAAGAAATCTTCGGCTTTTTCTTTTAAATATATCCACTACTTCATCTGCATGAATTTCTGTTCCATAGTGAATGTTCATTAGAGCCAAACCATTAAGTCTGTTTTCACTTGTAGTGTTTCGTAAATAGTTTTTCAGTCTCCTTAGGCTCGAGAAAGACCTTTTTGGGGTAGCAGTGGATACAGGAATGGTAGCGAAGATTTGTAGTAATGTGTAAATATTAGGATAAAGGTTTTTATCGCACATATCTAGGCATTCCAAACTAGATTTCGGGGTAGGCAGTCTTCTTATCAGCATGCAAGGTAGCTGAAGCTTTGATAGCTAAATCCAAATTAGTTTCTTTATTAGAAACCCCTTGACCTTGACTATACCACTTTTTCCAGTAGTCCATACCTTTAGGTTTATCACCCTTCCTTTTTTTCCCCTCCATTTTTCGACAGTAATAATGATTCACGTATCTATCCTTAACAAGGTCATCGAATAACAGTGCATTAAAATAATTACTCACTTACACGGTACACTTAATTTTCTTCACTATTCGTTCACCACTTTTCACTTTTATTCGCTTCGAGTTCGCATGGAACAATACTGCCGTAAGCGCGGTCACGCGCCGCGGCGCCGCTTATATAGCAGCCCAGTAGCCGTCCAGAAACTTCCACGAACTTCCACAAAGTTCCGCTCATTTCGATCTAGGGGCGTGGCGAATAATCGAGAAACAACGCAAAGTAGGGACGTACAATACAAAATAGTTCGGCTGCAACTGCGTCTGCCTCTCGTCAAAAGATGGCTCTAGGCGCTACTATTACTACATATATTCAAACGTAATAATAATTTAACTCTTCACTCCTCGTATTTTTTCGGTATAATATTAGGTAATATTTTGCTTATTTCGGGGGGGGGGGGGTTTGAACCCCCGAAACCCCCCCTTGGCTACGCCCGTGTACACCACTATGTAGTACCATCATTAGCGACGACCTTAATTATACCAAGCAGGCCATGTGACGGGCTCCCAATTGTCACAAATCCGGCGCTGTGATTGGCCGGCGCCAAGTTAACGCGAACAATGCGTTCATTATACTTACGCACGTCACGGAACGTGGGGCATCAATAGAACAATATATCGTAATGCGGAGACCGCCATATTTGCCGGTGTAATTTGTTTTTGAAATGGGAACGCTCTGCGTGGACATCCGTCGGTCAATAATGGGCCAGTTTGGTTAAATTGAAAAATGTTTAATTGCGATACGCCGGAATACAGCAAGCTCTGAAAACAAAACACCTAAAGCGTACAGTTCGACAACACTGCACAGTGGCGCTCGGGCGTAGCCAAGGGGGGGGGGGGTTTCGGGGGTTCAAACCCCCCCCGAAATAAGCAAAATATTACCTAATATACCCCGATTACTGTAAGAAGTCCCGATTTTGTCAGATGACATTCTCCACAAAATCCCTAGGAATTTTTTGTTAACCATAGGTATAACATTGGTATATGTGTCTCAATCAGTTAATGACGTCACTTATTGATTTATGATGCGAAAAGTTACCCAAGTGATACGAAAAAAAAGAGCATAATAAAATAAAAACCCTACTGCAATCACGATTATGCCGCTACAAATAAAAATAACTATGACTACAACTCATTTTAATAATAATTTCAAACGTCATGGAAACACTTTCGTTTTGGTATTTTGTAATAATCAGCTGCTTTTGGCAACGTCTAGGGGCGGACTCAGGCAAATTTAGCTTCGGTGTGTCAAAGTGACAGTGAAGGTTTTCCAGATCGTTCAAACTGGTTTAAACATTCGGTAATGAAAATATTCGCGGGTTTTCTACGTTTTGTGAGCTTTACCGTCCTCTGTGTTGTTCTTGTTCGTGTTACTTTTCGTGTTATTAGTGCAAATGGGCTCGTTACTGACCTGAACTTATGACCCGGTTGCATTTTTTGCTGCATTAATGCCAACTTAGGATATCGAAATTACCAATTGACAGTCCCAGTAAGGACTATATTATACCGAAAAAATACGAGGAGTGAAGAGTTAAATTATTATTACGTTTGAATATATTATGTAGTAATAGTAGCGCCTAGCGCCATCTTTTGACGAGAGGCAGACGGAGTTGCAGCCGAACTATTTTGTATTGTAGGGACACTTTGCGTTGTTTCTCGATTATTTGCCACGCCCCTAGGTCGAAATGAGCGGAACTTTGTGGAAGTTTCTGGACGGCTACTGGGCTGCTATATAAGCGGAGCCGCGGCGCGTGACCGCGCTTACGGCAGTATTGTTCCATGCGAACTCGAAGCGAATAAAAGTGAAAAGTGGTGAACGAATAGTGAAGAGAATTAAGTGTACCGTGTAAGTGAGTAATTTTAGTGCGCTGTTATTCGATGACCTTGTTAAGGATAGATACGTGAATCATTATTACTGTCGAAAAATGGAGGGGAAAAAAAGGAAGGGTGATAAACCTAAAGGTATGGACTACTGGAAAAAGTGGTGTAGTCAAGGTCAAGGGGTTTCTAATAAAGAAACTAATTTGGATTTAGCTATCAAAGCTTCAGCTACCTTGCATGCTGATAAGAAGACTGCCTACCCCAAAATCTAGTTTGGAATGCCTAGATATGTGCGATAAAAACCTTTATCCTAATATTTACACATTACTACAAATCTTGGCTACCATTCCTGTATCCACTGCTACCCCAGAAAGGTCTTTCTCGAGCCTAAGGAGACTGAAAAGCTATTTACGAAACACTACAAGTGAAAACAGACTTAATGGTTTGGCTCTAATGAACATTCACTATGGAACAGAAATTCATGCAGATGAAGTAGTGGATATATTTAAAAGAAAAAGCCGAAGATTTCTTCTTTAATGGTTTTAGATTTAGCGCAGAGGAACGAAGTTAATTTATCCATTTCATTTAAAGTTAAGAACTTTATAAATATGTCGTAGTTTTTCGGATGAATATATACACTCACCGGCACGAAAAACGGAGCACTTATAATTTTTATTTAAAAAATGTAAAATTTTAATACTTTGCAATGGTTTATTATTATAATAAGTTAAAAGCAAACAACAACATGTTTTAAGTAATATCTAACAACAATTAAACGTTTATTTGAAAAGCAAGACTAGACTGTTTTGAATAAAAATTTCCAAAAATTAAAAAGTACACAAGTCTTAGTTGGCCATGACTTTTCTTTTGTTTTTATTGTTTTGACAAGTCTGAGTTTAAAGAAGTGAAACAGTTCAAAGCTGTACTGCGTTTATTTAAGGTAAAAATATGGCTGTTAATCCTGAAACAGCGGCTGCTATTGTTGCGTTGCTTCAAGACGGAAGAACTGAGCGATATGTTGCCCAACAATATGCCGTATCCAATAGCACTGTGCACCGTATTTATACACGTTTTTTGGAAACTAGAGCTTACACCAGACGACCTGGAACTGGTCCCCAACGAAAAACTAACGCTCATGATGATCGCTTCATCCTCTTGCAAAGTCTACGAGATCGTCGTGCTACAGCTGTAGAAATGAGAAATAGACTTCATCATGTTCGGAATACCAATGTAAGCGAACGTACAGTTAGACGAAGACTTGGAGAAGCCAATCTTACCAGTCGTAGACCTGCAACAGGTCCAGAGCTTCTTAGGCGTCATCGTGTTGCGCGACTTCGGTTGGCCAGAAATCATGAGCACTGGGGTGAAAATGATTGGGGGCGAATTTTATTTACTGATGAGTCCAGGTTTAGCCTGCGATCTCCAGATGGTCGCGAGAGAGTATGGCGAAGACCACAAGAGCGTTTTGCAGAATGTACCTTCAGTCCTAGAGTAGGATACCAAGGAGGTTCAGTAATGGTGTGGGCTGGAATTTCTCTGGAGGCACACACTGAGTTGTACATCGTTCCAAGAGGCTCCTTAACTGCTGCCAGGTACATTGATGAAATTCTCCAAGATTTTGTTGTCCCGTATGTTGATTTTATTGGAAATAACTTTCTTCTGATGCATGATAATGCCAGATCTCATACCGCAAGAATCACTCAACAGTATTTAAATGATGTAAACATTCCTATTTTGGAGTGGCCAGCGTTAAGTCCAGATGCGAACCTGATTGAACATGTTTGGGACATGCTTGGGCGAAGAATGCGAAGTCGTGTTCCTGCTCCTTTAACCATAAATCAGTTGAAACAAGCTCTTTTAGAGGAATGGGACCTTATTCCTCAAGAGGACATTCGCCATTTGATTTTAGGCATGCCACGGAGAATGCATGCAATCATTCGAGCTCGCGGGGGTAATACCCGTTATTAAAAATGCTCCTCATTAGTTTTTGCTCAAAAATCGTTTAAGTTTTGATTCATTTAAGGACATTTTGCCACAACACCAATGTGGGTTTATCGTTCTAATTTTTTAAATTGCAACAAAAGTTTTTATTTAAAAAAAAAGCGCCCAATTGTAATTAAAAATTACTTAAAACATGTTGTTGTTTGCGTTTAACTTATTATAATAATTAACCATCGCAAAGTATTAAAATTTCACATTTTTTAAATAAAAATTGTAAGTGCTCCGTTTTTCGTGCCGGTGAGTGTAGATATTAAATTTCATGTAAGTATATTTTTGTTGTTTTATTTACTTCTCAAACTAAACCCCCCCAAAACTAAATCCTGGCTACGCCCGTGCAGTGGCGTATCCAGGATTAACGTCTGGGGGGGGGGGGCGGGCCAATCAGTTATAAATAACAAAACTCTGTCGATAATTTTAATGAATAAATGAGAACAAAAACATATTTTCTAAAATAAATAAATTCAGGGTGTCCGGAAATAATTGCACCAACTTGAAAAATTAAAAAGAAAAATGGAAAATATGACGAAAAGTTCATATGAACATGGGTCCGCAGATGTTTTGGTTTTCGGGATGCAGGGTGTTGAAACTGAAATTTTATTTTCGATTTTTTACTTTTTGAGATGACAAAATTTTCTTGCAAAATTTGGTAGCCGGGGTTTTTTTGGTAAGAGAAGTTATAATTTGGTATTATTTTTGGTGCAATCCGTAGAGGTTGCTATCATTATTTAATTAAATTTATGCCCTAACCAACAGTAGGTATATTAAAGACCCGAGCATGCCGTCATATTTCATTGTTGTTTGCGGATTGGGGTGGCGCTACGCGTCGAAAAAAATGGCGACTTCTTATAGGTTAGAGGGGGGTATTCTGTGGCTATTGGGATGCCAGTTTCTGACGTTTAAAAAATCCAAAATTTTAAATATCCAGCTTTATTACGATTTACCTTCTTTTTACGGTAACTAATTGTCTTTGCGTCCAGTATTTGGCAGTTTTATCCTATTAATACGGCTTTTCGAGGTATCTAGATTTGTTCGTGATAACATGAAATTTTGGCGCACATGAAGAAAATGGTATGCACAGACCATTAGGTGAATTGCAGAAGAATAAACACTATTTTGGAATTATATGGTAGGTATGATCTGATCACCCAGCTGAAGAAGCGAAAATTAAAGATATTATTTTGGAAGATTATTTTTTAACGTATGCAGGAATGAAAATAGAAAATTTTGTTTATATAGCTTCAAAGCAAACCAATAGTCCTCCATATAAAGAAGAAACTGAACAATCTAATGCGTTTTATGCTTTCAAATACTACAACTAGCCATGGACTGCGTTTCAAACCAAAAGGTACCAAATACTCTTGCTTCCTTTTTAGACTCGCCTTTCTTAAGAATATATGGAAATATGCCATGTCAAATTAGAGGGACATAACAAACAAATATTTTATTTTATTTTGGATATTAAATTCATTGTAACAGACAGATTTGCATGTTTTTATTTTCTAAAAGATTCTGCAACAATGGTGTTTTAACTAAAACCACCGTGTAAATTTGTTTCGTCGTGTGGCGCCAGTGGCGATCGCTTGAAACAGCGCTATGCACAGGTCTTAATAGTGTTGGTTCAGGCCCTAACTTTTTTGACATTAAACGTTTACGACATTTTGTGAATGTATCCTCTTCCCACACGTTTTCTAAGCAAAAAAGGTATACTTGGTGAATAACGCCAAAGGTGACCGATTTCGAGAAATTTTCAAATTTCTGCATCGATGCAGGTGCATATCGAGACTTGTATGCAATTAAATTCAAAATAAAATTTAAATAAACAAGCACATTTATTTTTTGAAAGTTTAATTAACTTATTGTTGTTTTTTTGCAAGAAAATTTTGTCGTCTCAAAAAGTTACCTACTTAAAAAAAAATCGAAAATAAAATATCAATTTCAACACCCTGCATCTCGAAAACCAAATATCTGCGGACCTATGTTCATATTTTCCATTTTTCTTTTTAATTTTTTAAGTTATTACCGGACACCCTGTATAAGATATGGGTATTTCATGGTACACATAAAGGAGTGTTAACCCATTCAGTCGGTTTTCGCTAATATTGTTTCTATAATACAAATTTTTAAAATTTTCAGTTCCGAAAATTTTCTTTCTGGCACACTGTAATTGTGCAAAATATGTTTAGTAGGTTGTTTTGCCTAATTTACGGTTACGCCCTGCGACCGACGGAGTGTGTGCATAATATACGGCGGCGCGTTCTCAAATCTAATTTAATTTAGAGAAGATACCTAAGATTAAACAAATAACCTAAGAAGATACCTAAGATTAAACAAATAACAAATTGTAGATGTTTGATGTTCACTGCATTTTCAGATTATTAGGCCAGGAGAATATAATTTTTGGTATTATTAATTTTGATATTGCCCCCTTTGCTCCCTTTGCCCCCCCACTGACGCTGCATAGAAACCTAACTTTTACATTTTATGGTTGTAGTGCTCAAATTGGCAGGAAAATAGAAAAAACCTGCAAAATATCATATTACATACTATTACAATATACCTACACAGTAAAAAAAATCGGTGTAAATCCTCTTCGTGTAAGTGGTGAAAGAAATTCGGTGAAAAATTGACACGAAAATTGGTGGATTCCAAATATTTTAACCAAACCCCATTTGGTGAAATTCACACTACAACAAATTCGTTAATTTTAACACTTAGGGGTGTAACTTTTTTATATTTTTAACACGGCTTCGTGTTTGTTCACACCACGCGGTGTTCTTTAACACCAGTCGGTGTTCCTTAACACTAACCGGTGTTAAATTGAACGTATTAACACAAGTTCGTGTTAAATAGAGGAGAGGGGGAAGTCGTCTCACCAGTTATAGGTGTAAAATCTTAGGCAATCGAAGCCATCGCATCAGTTGTTTGTCGAACGTGTTGCGCAACGGAGCTTATCAGTTTGTATGACGTGTGACACGACCGCGTGGCTCGTATAATAGGTATAAAAGTGATTCTACAGGCCGATAGTGCAAAAATGGTGTTGTTATGTGAAGTAAAATTTCAAGGTGAAGTCAGATGGATTAAAACGACAGGTGAATATGCACATGCGACGACGAAAGGCACTGTGTGATAGCCGAGGTGATAGCCCCTATAACCTATACTCATCGACTGTGATAATATGAGTTTTTTCTCACCGGAATAAGAGACCAGTCGTGAATATAATTGAAGGATTTTAAGTTATCTGACTGTTCTGATTGTTTGGCTCCGACTTAGTTGGGACCTGGTTGTGAGAACAGGCCTATCTAACTAAATTGCTGCGTCGCAACGTTTGAAGTTTCTTTTTGTCTCACACAGACAATTCTGTAAGACGACAGTTACTTAAGTACATTGTATGAGAAGTTGTACGAAATATAGTTTGGTCGCATCCTGTAACATAAAGCATTTCTTGTGTTATATTATAATATATATAACTTTTTTATAACCAAATATTTTGGCTGTGAGAATGAATATTTATTTAAAGCTTTAAGAAAGAAAATGTTGATATTTTTATATACCTATTTGTAAGGCATCGTTCATATATTTTGGAACTGAAATATAATCTTTCCTTTACTTATTTCTGTTTATTATTTCCTACATATAATTTAAATTGAAGACCAAGCACATAGTATATATGCCTGGTTCATATACAGCTTCTTTATATTTTTGTTTTATTTTATTTTTACAAATAACACATTTCCTTAATTTGAACTTATCAATGACATTTGAAATTTCTTTAAAATAAAGTAAAAATTTAAAATTATAAGAGAGAAAGAGGAAGAAAACGGGAATACCAAATAAATTAAATTACACCATTTTGACCAAATTGCGTGTAAAAGTTACACAACACGATGTTAATCTTACACAACGCCGTGTTAAATATTCACACCAGCAGAGTTCTAATTGACACCAAAACATTTGGTGAAATTGACCAAAAAAGAAAATGTAAAATTAACCAGATATGGTGTGGACCACTTTTCGTGTCAAATTTAACACCGGATTTTTTACTGTGTATATCTATTATTGAAGATTAAGAATACATCTTATTACATCTTATTAGGTATCTCTTCGACCACATGAGTTAAGTCTTCATATATCGTCTGAGCGTTGCACGCACTGTCCATACACGCCCTGTACAGTGAATAATAACCCAAGCCCGCACGTGGTGCCATTTTTTCCGACCACGGTTCGAACCAGAGGTGAAACCTTTTAACCCGCACATTCCCAACGTAATGATGATGTACACTCTCCGTTGGTTACTGTCAGGAAGCTGAAGTTGGTCTTCCACGCTCGTTTATACCAATCGGATTGAGATATTATAAGGTGTTTACTTTCAGAAGACGGCTGTGGTAATATGCACAAAGGACAGCGTTCCCCTAGTGATAAGTATGTGCGCATGGTCTCGTATTTTGCGTGTACCTATATGCAATATAAACTTGAAATTTATCATTAGGTATCAATCAGCCTTCTTAAAACTGCGTAAATGCTGGTTAGCCCATTAAATTACCATTATAAGAGACGCTAATAAATAGCCGTTCTACTATTACTGGTAAACATATTATAAATTTTCAATAGACTACTAGATAATAAGGAAATTATTAGTATACCCACAATTCATACGCGCATATAGCCAGTATCTGATATGCAACAATTATTCCTTATACACAAGAAGTATTACATCATTCGAAAGAAATTCAGATCGCTCGCAAGATGCCAAGGACTTCAAATTAATGGCAGCAAATAAAAATATGCGAGAGGAATTAGCGTAATTTGTCAAGGAATCCTTCTCTAGAATGCGCTGATTTTATTGGCTAGATAAAGTCATATACAGGAAAAATTATTGCCATAAAAGCAACAACGATTGCGTATTGGACATAATTATTGTATGAATTATTTTAGTCACCTTGTACTTATTGTGTTTCCACAAAGATATTTTGTTTTGTTTTTGTTGCAGAATATATTTTTGACCTAACGAATATGTGTGTCCACCAATGACGTCTGAACCTATAGACAGGTTTGTTTTGATAAACGCTTGACGCCCAGAACTAATCACAATCTAAGCGCTCCATTAAATTATTCCGAGATTGTCAGAAATTGCCCCTTTTTGTCGAGCCGTAGCGAACTTATTTCGACTCTGGGCTCGGAGGCTGGCGTCGTTAGACCATCCCCCGAGTCTTCAGGTGAGGTTCCGATGCTTCCGGCGCCCCCAAACAAGAAAAAACATGCGATATCTAAGTGTGATTCTGGAGGAACTGTAACCGAGAATCATCGGGTGTATAGTTGACCGGGTGATGATTGACTTTCTGTCTTTGTTTGTAGCATGTTTTTAGAGTAGTATGGATATATTTAATCTTGGAGTCAAAATAAAGGGCATTTTAACAATGGGGCACCACGTCTATAGGTTTTGACGTCATTGGTGTCCACTAACTTGCAATTAACTTTTCTCAAAATTTCTCAAAATCGATAGTCTATACTTTGGTTATTACAGAAAATTTAATCGTCAGTAGGTTTAGACCCATGTTTAGAAAGGAAAACACAAGTGATTATTGTATGTAGAAATTTTTATTTTTCTTGAGAAGAAAACAATTTTGGAAATTGTTATTTGGTCATATCACAGCTGTTATTAAAAATAATGTTTGCTTTTATTTATCTATTTCTTTTATTTTTTTCTATGATAATATTGATTCTAGCAGTAACTATAGATTCTTTCTATAGACACTGATTCTAGTAAATATGTACTCCCATTTTTTTAGGTACAACTGTTTTTTATTTATTGTTCTTCTTTTCCCCTCCCTCTTTTCTTCTCCCTATATTTCTCTTTTTTTCTAAAAATACTGTTTATTCTCTTCCCGTGAAATGACAGACCGCATAAATTCTCTATAGAGTCTTTTCTTAACTATAGATTTTTGAACTTATTTTGAATACCTAATTAAATTTAATTTGACGTGGTAAAGTTATAAATATCGTAATAGTAGTTATTGTTCGTGTTCAGCACTTTCGACAAGAAGAAGACTTGGTTCAGAATCGTTGAGTGACAAATCTATACATGTTTTAATGATCTTGAAGACAGTACTCCGAAGTCTACTATAGTCAGTGCCAATAGCTGACATATTGTATAGCCAATGGCTGACAGAGGTGTCAGGCATTGGAAATATTTAACACATCGACGTGAAATTTGTACACCATTATAAGGTTTATTGTTATAAGCAGCTTCTTTATCTTTTAATTTTTCTTTATCTTTAAGAAATATTAAATGTCATTGGTCAGTTCAAATCAAGGGACAAATGCCGTTGGTTATTTCTTAAAGATAAAGTAAAATTAAAAGATAAAGAAGCTGCATGAACCAGGCTTTGAGACTTTATATTAGAGATCATTTTTGCATGACTTGTGTTTTTCCCAGTAACTGACACCTAAGTCGGGCATTGGTTTAGCATAAACATAACATAAGCTAATAGCTGATACCCCAACCAAAATCTTCAAAACTTGAAATAGTTCTAAATTATTATCTTACCTTGTTTGCTTAGAAATATAAGTCACACAAATTAAGACAGTTGAAAAATCTACACTAAAAACACTATTTTTACAACGCTGAACTAAACAATTTCGCTAAGAAACCACAATGAATATGACCTCTATAAATTGACAAGTCAGTAAAAATAGAGAAACCAAGTTAACTAACTTATAACTTATAGAAACCTACATAACTCATAACTGTGACTTCTACCAATAAAATGGTACAAGCGGATTTCTAATATCTTTTTTTCGTTTTTGAGTTATTTTAAAAAAAGTAAAATTTTGTGTTTTCGATTTTATTTTTTTCTGAAGTTGTTATCATAGATAGAAAAAAACACTTTCTTATGGCACTTTTTAACGGGCTTTAAGATGGCGTTTTTAGATTTGTTCTACAACATTTCGTTTTTGAGAAACCATCTTCATTTTTTTTTTACATACGGACCTGCATTTTTTTTGCAGATTTTGGGAAGCACCGTTCATTGCAAATACCATGATGTATGACGCGAAATATCTTTAAAATGTTTTGAGACAATTATACTGAAAATTCCTTTTTTCCATTCATTTTTTTCTAATACAGCTGTATTTAATAATAAGAAGTCTAAATATTAATCATTATTGTCAACAATTTAACTTACAACTTACCTTTCAATATGAGAACCAAAAAAATACGGCGAAGACTAATAACAGTTACATACGATAATAAAAAAAAAATAAAAATCCTCGACCTAGAAGGCTTTGAAACAACGAAACCAACCCCTTGTCATTTGTCATAACTCCCACTGTATCATTTAGTTAATAATTTGTATTATTAGAAATTGAGGTACTTTTTCAAATGATCACAATTTTAACATGTTAGCATGTTATATCTTGCGTCACAGAAATAGTTTAGAGGCCGAACGAATGTATTGTTGCAATAATTAATAAATGGCAAAAGTTTTCTCACAATTATAAAAAGCGAAGAATTTACTCCAAAACACAAGGCGACACTTTTTGCTGTACAACGACAGAGGAAAACACTTATCAGACAGAGCCGTATTTAAAAATATAAAGTTTTTCAAGTAAAAATAAACTGTAAGTTAAATGGTTAATTAAATACAGGGCCGCAATAGAAAAAAATGAATGAAAAAATTAAAAGTAAAAAAATATTTTTAAAAAAAGCTTTTATTTAAATGCGCTAAAAAGAATAAAATAATCTTTTCTTTTAAAACTTTTACTATCAACTTATAACGTCATTCCACAATTTATATGATAAAAGCTTGTCGCGAGATTTAAGTAGTGGTATTTACTTAGTTTGAAAACTTAAATCTCGCGACAAGCTTTTATATCATATAAATTGTGGAATGACGTTATAAGTTGATAGTAAAAGTTTTAAAAGAAAAGATTATTTTATTCTTTTTAGCGCATTTAAATAAAAGCTTTTTTTAAAAATATTTTTTTACTTTTAATTTATTTTGTAATTTTTAGTTTGGCCAGGTGTCTGAGTCTATTCATCTCAGTTAACGCATCATTGTTGCAAGGTCGTTTGCCGGTTAGTTTAGAACAGTCTAGCTCTTCAATGAGGAGACCTTCTAATGACCATCTTGGGTGTTCCGCCATGTTGGATTTAGAATAACGTCACACATATAATCATGCATTGTCATCCAAATTAAACGTGTGTACAAAATTTCAGCTCGATCGGTTGAAATTTAACTAGTCCGCCATCTTGAGTGTTCCGCCATGTTGGATTTAGAATGACGTCACACATATAATCATGCATTGTCATCCAAATTAAACGTGTGTACAAAATTTCAGCTCGATCGGTTGAAATTTAACTAGTCCGCCATCTTGAGTGTTCCGCCATGTTGGATTTAGAATGACGTCACACATATAATCATGCATTGTCATCCAAATTAAACGTGTGTACAAAATTTCAGCTCGATCGGTTGAAATTTAACTAGTCCGCCATCTTGGGTGATCCGCCATGTTGGATTTAGAATGACGTCACACATATAATCATGCATTGTCATCCAAATTAAACGTGTGTACAAAATTTCAGCTCGATCGGTTGAAATTTAACTAGTCCGCCATCTTGGGTGATCCGCCATGTTGGATTTAGAATGACGTCACACATATAATCATGCATTGTCATCCAAATTAAACGTGTGTACAAAATTTCAGCTCGATCGGTTGAAATTTAACTAGTCCGCCATCTTGGGTGATCCGCCATGTTGGATTTAGAATGACGTCACACATATAATCATGCATTGTCATCCAAATTAAACGTGTGTACAAAATTTCAGCTCGATCGGTTGAAATTTAACTAGTCCGCCATCTTGAGTGTTCCGCCATGTTGGATTTAGAATGACGTCACACATATAATCATGCATTGTCATCCAAATTAAACGTGTGTACAAAATTTCAGCTCGATCGGTTGAAATTTAACTAGTCCGCCATCTTGAGTGTTCCGCCATGTTGGATTTAGAATGACGTCACACATATAATCATGCATTGTCATCCAAATTAAACGTGTGTACAAAATTTCAGCTCGATCGGTTGAAATTTAACTAGTCCGCCATCTTGAGTGTTCCGCCATGTTGGATTTAGAATGACGTCACACATATAATCATGCATTGTCATCCAAATTAAACGTGTGTACAAAATTTCAGCTCGATCGGTTGAAATTTAACTAGTCCGCCATCTTGGGTGATCCGCCATGTTGGATTTAGAATGACGTCACACATATAATCATGCATTGTCATCCAAATTAAACGTGTGTACAAAATTTCAGCTCGATCGGTTGAAATTTAACTAGTCCGCCATCTTGGGTGATCCGCCATGTTGGATTTAGAATGACGTCACACATATAATCATGCATTGTCATCCAAATTAAACGTGTGTACAAAATTTCAGCTCGATCGGTTGAAATTTAACTAGTCCGCCATCTTGGGTGATCCGCCATGTTGGATTTAGAATGACGTCACACATATAATCATGCATTGTCATCCAAATTAAACGTGTGTACAAAATTTCAGCTCGATCGGTTGAAATTTAACTAGTCCGCCATCTTGAGTGTTCCGCCATGTTGGATTTAGAATGACGTCACACATATAATCATGCATTGTCATCCAAATTAAACGTGTGTACAAAATTTCAGCTCGATCGGTTGAAATTTAACTAGTCCGCCATCTTGAGTGTTCCGCCATGTTGGATTTAGAATGACGTCACACATATAATCATGCATTGTCATCCAAATTAAACGTGTGTACAAAATTTCAGCTCGATCGGTTGAAATTTAACTAGTCCGCCATCTTGAGTGTTCCGCCATGTTGGATTTAGAATGACGTCACACATATAATCATGCATTGTCATCCAAATTAAACGTGTGTACAAAATTTCAGCTCGATCGGTTGAAATTTAACTAGTCCGCCATCTTGGGTGATCCGCCATGTTGGATTTAGAATGACGTCACACATATAATCATGCATTGTCATCCAAATTAAACGTGTGTACAAAATTTCAGCTCGATCGGTTGAAATTTAACTAGTCCGCCATCTTGAGTGTTCCGCCATGTTGGATTTAGAATGACGTCACACATATAATCATGCATTGTCATCCAAATTAAACGTGTGTACAAAATTTCAGCTCGATCGGTTGAAATTTAACTAGTCCGCCATCTTGAGTGTTCCGCCATGTTGGATTTAGAATGACGTCACACATATAATCATGCATTGTCATCCAAATTAAACGTGTGTACAAAATTTCAGCTCGATCGGTTGAAATTTAACTAGTCCGCCATCTTGAGTGTTCCGCCATGTTGGATTTAGAATGACGTCACACATATAATCATGCATTGTCATCCAAATTAAACGTGTGTACAAAATTTCAGCTCGATCGGTTGAAATTTAACTAGTCCGCCATCTTGGGTGATCCGCCATGTTGGATTTAGAATGACGTCACACATATAATCATGCATTGTCATCCAAATTAAACGTGTGTACAAAATTTCAGCTCGATCGGTTGAAGATATCTGCTTCAAAATTGAGTTGCAAGATTCCACCCGAACAAATTACATACATACATACATACATACATACATTGCAAGTTAAATAAAAGCTTTTAAAAAAGGAATTTTCAGTATAATTGTCTCAAAACATTTTAAAAAAACTTCGTGTCGCATCGTGGTATTTGCAATGAATGGTGCTTTCAAAAACTGCAAAAAATCCAGGTCCGTATTTTAAAAAATAAAGTTTAAGATGGTTTCTCAAAAACGGAATGTTAAAGCCCATAAGAAAGTGTTTTTCTTTTTTTTCTATCTGTGATAACAATGTCGGGAAAAAAAATAAAATCGAAAGCGCAAAGTTTTTCTTTTTTCAAAATAACTCAAAAACGAAAAAAGATATTGGAAATCTGTTTGTGCCATTTTATTGACCTCGAAGAAATTGCGCAACTTTTCCCCCCATTTAACCGTTGTTCTATCTCTCACCGTTTGCAAGATCCCCATGCTGTTCGTTCTTATCCGGGACACATTCTATAATGATGTATGTTTTTATCTTCAAGATCTAAAACAGACGTCGAAAAACGTTCAAGTGATAATTTCCGTAAATCCCAAAATTGATTACCGAGTATTTTCCCATGGGTTTTGTGTACCCGTTTAACGTTTCGCTTCCTCCCCCGTCTAACGTCCGACTGTACTGTGTAATCGTCCGCTTCCACCGTGAAAACCGTTCAAAACGCTTAAACGCTAATTCGTAATTTCCTCCGAGAATGGCCCTTTGACGGGCCCTCGGCGATTATGAAATATGATAATTGCTGCGCCCTTTTGCGCCGCCGGCCGACCGTGGACCCGACGGGAATTGTCCCGTATCCGGCCGATCAAATTTATTGGCCGAGACCCACAGGAAATTGGACGGGGAATTTCGGAATTTTCACGGTTTGCTTGGCCGAGCAGACGGGGCCGGTGTTTACCAACGCATTACGCGGAAGGTTTTTGTGGACGTTTGGACGACAGGCCGAGCGCGAACGACGAGTAAATCGATCGTCATGCGAAAAATCGCGGCTAAAAATAAAATCCCTTTTTGCTAACTATTTTCTCTTTTCAACAACCAGTACAATAATGTCCCTTGCCGCTTGCCGAAATCCTTTCTTTGTGAAATATTGCCGTCTACTGTGTTTAGTTCGATTGAAATGGGTAAACAAAATCCACAGAAAATACAATGCTATTCATAAACTTTGCAACAATTTGGAAACATTTTTATTATTAGATTTTTTGAAAATATGATTTTGGGCTAAGTTGGTGCATGTTTTGGGTTCTATAGCGCCTGAATACGACAAATTAATAAAAATTAGGAAAAATGGGGTTTTATCGTAAGTAATATCATAAGGGCATCGAAAAAACACGTTGCTAAGGAATATTTTAACAAGAAGCATGAGTGCTGGTGGCAACTAAAATCCGAGTCGAAGACGAGGATTTTTGCATATTTCATTACGAGTCTGGAAGGCATGCAAGCACGGAAAAATCTATTTCTGGACGTGTAATAATGAACGATATTTTTTAATATACTTCTTTGAAAACGGAAACTTAAAGCATTTTATCGGCATATTATAATAAATTTAATTTACAAAATATAAACAATGCAGACAATATAGTGTTTGGTATGTATGATGCCTTTCCATGGTTACTCTCAAATTATTTCAAAGGTGCTTTGTTGTAAATTAGTTATTGTCAGATAAGGTGAATAAAACGTCAAAAATATTACAGAAATGTATCTAAATATTGAAACACTTACGAATTAAAATACAAAATAGGTACATGTTAAATATCAGAGAGCATATAGAGTTTCTTAAATTTAGTTTACTTTGCTGTATATTTCTATTTTAAAGCCATATATTCGGTATTTTTATTCAGCGCACGGAAAGTTTTTCCATGCGCTGTTTCCGTGCGCTAGCCCGAAAAACCCCATCTTTCATTATTGCTAAAACAGATGAAAATGAGGTGTTTTCAATGAAGTATAATAAAAATCCCTTTTTGCTAACTATTTTCTCTTTTCAACGACCAGTACAATGTCCCTTGCCGCTTGCCGAAATCTATTCTTTGTGAAATATTGCCGTCTGATGTGCTTAGTTCGATTGAAATGGGTAAACACAAATTAGAAAAATCTACATATGCTATTCATTGCAACAAATGGGAATTTTTTTTATTATATTTGATTTTTCGAAAATCTGATTTCTGGCTACGTTGGTGTATGTTTTGGGTACACTATTGCTCCCGAAGAGAGTCGTGACGTTACAGCCCGTATGCCTGTCAAATATGATATTTAAATAAAAATTAGGAAAAATGAGGTTTTATCAATAACGTCGAAACCTATAGACGTGGTGCCCCATTGTTTGACTCCAAGATTAAATATATCCAGACTACTCTAAAAACATGCTACAAACAAAGACAGAAAGCAACCATCAACTAACTATACACCCGGTGTTCCCGGTTATAGTTCCTCCAGAATCACACTTAGATATCGCATGTTTTTTCTTGTTTGGGGCGCCGGAAGCATCGGAACCTCACCTGAAGACTCGGGGGATGGTCTAACGACGCCAGCCTCCGAGCCCAGAGTCGAAATAAGTTCGCTACGGCTCGACAAAAAAGGGGCAATTTCTGACAATCTGGCGACATTTTCGGAATAATTTAATGGAGCGCTTAGATTGTGATTAGTTCTGGGCGTCAAGCGTTTATCATAACAAACCTGTCTATAGATATTTTCTAAAATTTATTTAAACCTGTCTATAGGTTCTGACGTCATTGGGTTTTATCATATCATAAGTATCATCATAAGGGCATCTAATTTTTCCGAAAAAATCGAAAAAACACGTTGCTAAGTAATATTTTAACAAGAAGCATGAGTGCTGGTGGCAACTAAAATCCGAGTCGAAGACGAGGATTTTTGCACCTGCACGAATGCATTTTGTTAAAAAAATATTACTTAGCATTGTGTTTTTTTGGATTTTTTTTCACGGGAAAAATTAGATGTCCGAATGGTATTTGACAAGACTATTTCATGAGTAACAGATTATCCTGCATACAGATAGCTTACAAAACATACTCCCTATTATACAACAGCTGTCAAGTTTTGCCGCGGGTAAACTCGAAAAAACTGCTGACAGATGCTGTTATACAGTTTTTCCATCTAGAAACCATTTGTAATTCAAAATTGGGCGTTTGTGATTGGTGGAAATTAAGACGAGGGAAATAGTCTTGGAAATCGGATAAGGTTATTAAGGAAATGTATTCGTATTGTATTATTGTGGGTCTATGTTAATTTTTAAAAGGATATAAATATGTCTTTTTCTTACTTCATATTCCAGGAATTGAAACTGAAACCATAAAATTCAATAGATACAAAACTGTACCTTGTCATTTTGCTGCACTCAAAATATAGATGATGTGTTTTGTGTAAAAATATTACAACACTGGCCCAGGGCATGAACTTAGCTTAAAATTAAAGAGTCTGCACCAATATTGTGTTGTTACACAACAAATATTTTAAAAATCTTATTTTTCCCCTTTTTGCGTTGAAATTTATTTGTATTTTTAATGTTTAGTAAGAAAGCAACCAGTAAATAAGTATCTTAATTTATTTTGCGGGAAAAAATATCATGTACCAATTTGAAGAGATATAATGAGGAAGAACAAATATCCTGATATCTTTCTGAAGATTGGCATGTGACACATTTTGCTCCGATATTTCCAAAGGCAAACCCAATTTTTCCCAATTTTTAGTTTTAAATATCAAATTTGATAGGCATGGGCTGACTTCATACGAAATCCAATATGGCGGCCGCCCCAAGATGGCGGACTAAATTTCTTTACTACCCTCCTGACATGGGAATCAAATAGGTACTAAAATGCACAAAATAAATTGAAAATAAAAAAAAACCTTTTTAAAAACAAGCTTTTATTTAAGCCATGTACTAAAGCGAATAAAATAAGTTTAGGTTTTCGTTAAGATAATTCAATTCCAAATTGGGACAAGTTTTTGCACATTGAAAAGCTTGTCGCCCGAATTGTAAAGAAAAAAATGCATAATTTGGCAAATAGGTACTTGCTTATCAACCAATCACTGTCCAATAAAATTAATTGGTACCTACACTTTCATCAACATTTCGCGCGACAAGCTTTTCAATTTGCAAAAACTTGTCGCAATTTGGAATTGAATTATCATAACGAAAACCTAAACTTATTTTATTTAGTACATGGCTTAAATAAAAGCTTGTTTTTAAAAAGGTTTATTTTATTTTCAATTTTATTACGAATACATTTCAAAAAATAAATGGCACCTTTAGTTTTCTCAAAGCACACGAAATCGCAGTGTGTTTTTAGAAAAATCAATAGGTATGTATGTACAGGGTGTTCAGGAAATATTGGAGACCCCCCTTAACTTTCTTATTTTTGACCAGAGGGAAAAGTGTTTTTTATGAAGATTGTAGAAAATTTGCTCAACTTTCCAACGCTGTCTTCAGAAAGAAAATCGAACGTCGCGTTTCCAATATAGAGAGCTAAGTTTTTTTTTAAATAGAACACCCTGTATGTTATTGAATTTTTAGATTCTACGCTTCATTCCGATTACAACGATATATATATCTAATATGTTTTATATAACTTTTGTCATAGAAAATTGTATTTTAATACATGATTACACATTTAAGAATATTTTTGATTTGTTCCAAGAGAAAAAATCATAAAAACACAACAGAAACGCGTATAAATTTTACTACACAAACAAAATATATAACAATAAGTATAACAATAATAATATTTTTCATTATAACTGTTCGAATTTAGACAAGGCTTGGAGGCATGAGCGATATCTCTTTTTCCAATTTTATTAATACTTGTTAATATTATATCTTGATTGTTATTTAAAAAATGTATCCGTTGTTACAAAGATCCGAATGACAATATAGAAGAACTGCAAGGAAAAATGGTTGAACGGATACATCTTTTAAATAACAATCAAGATAATATAATCTTAACAAGTATTAATAATTTGAAAAAGAGATATCGCTCATGCCTCCAAGTGAACGGATTAAAATTCGAACAGTTCTTATGAAAAATATTGTTATTGTTATTACTTCTATATTTTGTTTGTGTATTAAAATTTGTATGTTTTTCTGTTGTGGTTTTATGATTTTTTCTCTTGGAACAAATCAAAAATATTCTTAAATGTGTTAGTTCTAGTTTCATAGCCACCTTAGTTTTTGTGTAATCCTGTTTTAAAACGCAATTTTCTACCACAAAAGTTATATAAAACACATTAAATACATATCGTTGTAATAGGAATGAAGCGTATAATCTAAAAATTCAATAACATGCAGGGTGTTCCATTTAAAAACACACAAGTTAGGTCTCTATTTTGAAAACGCGACGTTCGATTTTCTTTCTGAAGACGGCATTGGAAAGTTGAGAAAATTTTCTAAGACTTTCATATAAAACACTTTCTCATCTGGTCAAAAATGAGAAAGTTAAGGGGGGTCTCCAATATTTCGTGAACACCCTGTACCTCCCCAGCCTCCCAGGGTGGTGGTGTATTTCTTCGATTGGCGAGAGTTTACTTGTATCCATAAAGTGGATCCTTACGAAAACACCGATATAATAAGTGTGCAAGTCACGCTACTCGACCGCGGACAAAAGGGCCATTCTGTGGGACACCCCGAGGGCCTTCGTATGTGGTCTCAGGTCCGAGGGCGCACACATTTTCTGTTTTCTTTGTAATAACGCCAGTGAAACCGATACCGCAGAGGATTTGTCTAATCATTTCTGTTTAAGTAGGAACGGTGACTTTATATCGCTCTTTGTTGTGACCGTTTCGGATGGTTAATGGTCAGTTTCGACCTTTGAATAGAAATTATACGCGATGTTTATATGATTTAGAAGAAAGGGATAACGAATAAGACCTGGGAGGATATATACCTACCTTCAGGGTTGGTAGAGGAAAGTACCCTAATATGAGACCACATTACATTTTGTTCTATATTTTGTCCTATAATATAATATTATAATGCGCAAACTTACGTCGAATACGTTTAATATAGTCTCTATTTTCACTGCAGGTTATGTAGGATTGCCATATATTAACAGTTGTTGCGTAAATGAGAATTATTAAAGAAAGTCAAATCTTCAATTTTTAAAATTGAGACATTCTCATATCCAGATTTAACAAAAGCACTACTTGCCACAAAATAATTTTTATTTTAAAAACTTTAAAAGAATATCAAATTAACCTAGTATACATGAATTTAGTTACATAACACTTGACACGCTTAACAGGTACCTAATATGAGACAGTCTCATATTAAGGTTTAACAAAAATACTACTTACCACAAAATAGTTTTTATTTTAAAAACATTAAATGAATATCAACTTAACACAGTACAACTCTATAATTATATAACACTTGACACTCTATTCAAATTATTAGTAATCTAAATTGGATGAAGCGAGTCTCCTTATATGAGATATCTCATATTAGGAACACTGGGTTGTCTCATATTAGGAATCCGATGTACATATCATAGAGTTTTTTTGCCATCGTTAACAAATGTTATTAAATTCGTTATAAAACTACTCTAATTATAAAATAACTTTTATCAGTGACTATAGAAATTCTTTCTATAGTCACTGCTTTTATTCAATACAACAAGCTACAAAAATATATTAAACACTTTACGTTATTCAAAATTCCACGGTAACCCAAGCCCTTTAAAAGTTTGTGCACGTACGGTAATTTAGATGAGCTAGACACTGCACTACATGTGGCAACTTATACCATATTAGTGATTATTTGAGACATTGCCAGCTAGAGGGAGACTCTTACTTTTGGAGTTATTGTGGGGCACAGCCGACTCTAGGAGAAGCCCTGAAGTAGAGAAAACTGGCAACAAGGGATGCGGGTCCACGTCGCGTGTCCTGACACTGCCTGTCAGTGGATTTTACAAGAAATTTACCAGAATTAATTTGTGTAGTGCGGGTAGTGCTATCGTCGCCAGATTGCTACGACGAGGCAGTGTGTCTCTGGGTGGAAACAGACAGCCCGAAGTGCTGGCGACAGCTTTTTTATAAATTTGTTGTGTTTGTGCAAAAGTGAAACATTTCTATAAAAGTTCGCAGTGAAGAATCGTTCTTTTACAATTTCAAGCCTCAAGATGCCTATAGAACCGTCGAGGGAAGCTATAACTTAGTTATATACCTGGCTGTAAGTCAAATCGTAATAGAAACTTGAAGTAGCTAGGTTTTCTTTCCTTGACGACAAGCGGAAAACTTGTATTCATTTTGGGCTTTCCAAAGGACTAAAATTTAAGAATAAAATGATTAGGGGCCAATTGCATAGGCAAACTAAAGTACCCTTTAAAATTAAAGTAGCTTTCTAACAATCCAACCATTGTTTAGTATTGTTGTAAAAGTTTCTTTACCTAATGTTAAAGTAAAAAGATAATTTAATTTAATGTACCTATTGTGAAATTGACCCTAACTGCAATTTCAATCAGAAGAGATTGCTCTCCTTCACAACATGCTGTTCTCTGTTCGCTTGTTTGTATTTTTATGAAAATTTAACCATGAGTGAAGATAGATCATTTGCCTGATCGCGCACTTTGCGAAAAATTCTCACAAAAATTCGACTTACAACAAAATTTATTGCCCAAATTTACCATATTATATACCATAAAGGGGGTTGAACATCTATTAGAAAAGATAAACTAAGCCAAAGTGCAGACCGCTCTATATTGTATAGACCCGTTGAACCGTCCCGCTGCGGCGGCGTTGCCACATGTTTGCACAGGGCTTGTAAGCTTGAGAAGGTTGTGTGTGGGGTCTCATATTGGGAACTGTCTCATTAGGATACTTTCCTCTATCATTTGTTCTATTTTGTCAAGGTCTCAATGTGGTCCGGCATTGTGTAAACAATGCAGGTATTTCTGTATGGCTCTCTAATAACATTTCTTCGCGGATTTATTACCTTTTCTGTTGCAATTACATCTCCGCGTGTTCGTGTGTAGCTAACGAGCTTTATTAGCGCCTTTATGCCACTTCAATTTACTGGGATTTGATAAAACATCACGCCACGTTCGATTCACGCACGATCTCCTTTCCAGGGTGAGAATTTCTAGACACCAGTATACAAACATTTGAGAATTTAACAAAAAAATATTTTTAAAAAACTTATCGGTCTATGTTTACAATCCTAATATTTTTATTTTCGTCTGCATATTTTGATAAGAATTGCAAACATTTACTTATTATAGGCACTTCTTGGTAGCAGTGGAAAGAAACGTATTGATAACATTAAAATAAAAATAGGCCATTAAGTTTTATATTATTTATTTTCTTTAAACTTTACGGTCTGAGTAACAAAAGTACCTAAGAATGCTATGGCCAATTTATGTTAAAGAGACAATAGAGAACAGTGCGATCCTGTGAAATTCTTTTAAAATACAATTAAATTAAAAAAAAATAATGTCGCGTTTTTGAGTATAGACCAAACTTATGTTTTCTTAAATGGAACACCCTGTATACATATTTCTCGATTTTCGAAATCTTCGCATTTTATAAAGAAAATGGAAATAAACCACGATATATTTTAACTGAGAATATGCAGGAAGCAGTCTTATTATACTTCGTAGAAAATCCGAGACATTCTATTAAAGATGCATCGAGATATTTGCAAATATCATGGAGCTCAGTCCAGAGAGTGTTGAAAATGCATAAATTTAGACCAAAGGCGAGGATTTTGCCGTTTGGTGTTGGAGAGGCAAGAGAAAAATGATCAGTTTATAGGTGCGTATTTTTATCACTTATAAATTATCACTTAGGTAAAGATTACACTATACTAATATTAATTAACTACTACTAGACATTACTATTCTATTACTACTCCTACGGTTATTACTATTACAGATTCTTTATTGTGGACTGATGAAGCCACTTTTACAACATGTGGCGTTTTTAATAGAAGAAACACTCACTATTGGTCATCAGAAAATACACGACAGTTTATTTCAATTCAACGACAAGGTCGAACTTCAATAAATGTTTGTTGTGGTATTTTTCGGAATCACATAATAGGTTCAGTATTTTTTGAAGGAGGTTTAACAGTTAAATTAACTGGACTAAAACATTATTTAAAGCTCAATTTCTGATCTATTGAATTAAGTTGATGGGCCGAATATTGTTTGGCAACAAGTCGGTGCTCCAGCACATAAATCAAATGCTGTCAAGAGGATTTAGATGACATTTTTGTAGAGTGGATTGGTTCTTGGTTCAAATGGAACTATTTTATGGCCTGCCAGAAGACCAGACTTGACCCCACTCGATTTGTTTCTGTTGGGCTCTTTTCAGGACCGGGCATATGCGGAGAGGTCAAATTATATCGACCAAGTTAAAGAAAAAATATCTCAGGAGATCAGAGAGATGAACGAGGCAGGTATCGTGTCTAACTACAAGAGAAGTTTATTAAGAAGGTATACTCTCTGTGTTGCACAAAATAGAAGCATTATAGAACACCTTCTAAAAGTTTCCACAGCATTGGCTTTGTTGAATTTTCAATATACAGTGTGTCCCCAGATGGGGTACCGCACTCTTGTAAAGTTTCTTATATCTGATTTTTCGAGAAAAAGTGATTTTGATAAAAAGTTTTGCTTGTTCTTAAAATAAGATTGACATGGAAAAAGTTAACATTACTTATACTGGGTGACCAGAAAATTGAAAAAAAGTTAATTAACATAAGAGTAAACTGCCTCTATTTGTAGAGATACTGATAAAAGTTATAAAGAAAATTTGTTCAACGTGGTAAGTTACTTACGTGTACAAAATTTAAAAGGGTTAGGCCTACTTTGATTTTTTGATTTTTTCTTCAATTAAATGTTTTTCTGTAAATAGTATGACAAAACTGTATTAACAAAAGTTAATCAGAGTAGGAAACTATGTACGATAAAAAAATTTTGACAATCCTGGCCTACTTTGAGTTTCTTCCAATATTTTCCAAAATACAAAGTAGGCCTAGAATTGTTAAATTTTGTTGTCAGATGCAGTTTTCCATTCTGCGTAACTTTTGTTAGTACAGTTTTGTCATACTATTTACAGAAAACCATTTAATCAACGAAAAACAAGAAAAAAATCAATCAATCAAAGTAGACCTAACGCTTTGAAATTTTGTACACGTCAGTAACTTACCACGCTGAACAAATTTTCTTTATAACTTTTTTCAGTATCTCTACAAATAGAGGCAGTTTCTTCTTATGTAGAGGTTTAAAATTTCCTGAAAAATTGATCGTCGGAAAAAAAGTTCAAAAGAATTATTGTTTTTAGTTTTTTATTGTTGATCAATAAATGTTTTGTTTATTTAATTTGTTTTAAATAAAGCATTAGGTACTATCAAAATATGTTATATTTAGACTCTGAGGATAATTTGAGTGTTTCTTCAACTTTCTTTGTTTATTTTGTTTATTCAAATTTTATCTGAAATTTTTCCATTTTTTGGGCTTCGGAAAAAACGGAAAAAAACCTTGTTTTTTTCCAATTTTTCCTGTTTTTTTCCGTGATGTTAAACCTCTACTCTTATGTTAATTAAAATTTTTTCAATTTTCTGGTCACCCAGTATAAGTAATGTAAACTTTTTCCATGCCAAGCAAAACCTTTTATCACGAATGACTTTTTCTCGAAAAATCAAATATAAGAAACTTTACAAGAGTGCGGTACCTCATCTGGCGACACACTGTATGTATTATTATGTATGTAATTGTGGGAATACAACAATTAATGTAAACTGTCAAATCTCCATTAGAATATTCTCGTAATATCTTTTGAATTTTTAATGGCAATTTTGATTTTGTCAATAATTCAAAGGACGATTTTGCAAACTACTAGAGCAAACATATCATATCGTTGAAACCAGAAATATGCGTAGATTTCCGAAAATTGAGAAATATACAGGGTGTTCTTAATACATTCCTGAAATGGCAAGAAAATTTTCTACAAGTTCATATTTAAAAATATTAAAAAGTTAAGGGCGTAGAATATTATCTGAGTAACCCTGTATATACATACATGCAAATAAAAGCTTGTAATAAATAATATAGCAGTGTTTTACATAACAAGGTCAATGGTCAATGAATTTTATATGTATAGTCATTAGGCCACCCAGTAGACATTTACCAGAGTAAATTCGAAACTTTCAAGAGTTCCCTAATCATAATTTAACCCATTCCCGACTAAATTCTAGATTTTAGAGTCGGATTAAAACCGTAGAGACCAAATAAGGCGTGATTTATACTTTCCTCAAATGTAAAACCCATCCGTGTTCAGTCTGACAAGCTGGCATAAGCCAGTTGTAATTTATACCAGTTTAGCACTTTACAGCAGCCGTATTTCAAACTTATTGACGCTTATGGTGTAGGTAAGTCGATATCGGCTTAATACCAATTATCTCATTAAAGAGAGTATGTATAAAGTTAAAAGGCGTTTTTGAGAAAGTGAATTTAACGGTGCTGTCTGGTAAAAGGGATTAACACAATTCGTCAATTCAGAAGGGGTCGATATATAAGAACAAATTCTTGATTTTTCACTTGGATTTTACCTATTTTACTCAAAGTGTTGGTGTGCAAAGATTCAATACAGAAATGTACAGGGTATTTTTCTCTGGGCCATCTCAAAATGCTGCATTTTTATGAAACTATTGTTGGCCAAGAGGGCTCTGGAATTATTGAACAAACATTAATAAGCCTGGACCAACACTATATTAGCGCTGTTTCAAGCGATTGCCACTCGACACACCAAAGTCTAGAAATATATCTCTGGACGCTGGCCACACGAAGAAAAAAATCGACAGGGTGGTTTAATGTTAACACGCCATGATTGTTGCAGAATCTTCTCTGGACTGAGCTCCATGATATTTGCAAATATATCGACGCATCTTTAATAGAATGTCTCGGATTTTCCACGAAGTATAATATGCATATTCTCAGTTAAAACATGTCGTGGTTTATTTTATTTTACTTTTTAAACTTCCAGGAATTATCAATTTGTTATAAATACAGGGTGAGTTTTTTTCGATGACCACTATGGGGATCTCGGAAACTAGCACAGCTAGAACAAAGGTTAAATAGGGAAAGAATTGCAGTTTTGAATGCTCAATCTAATGCCCTTTTCGGATTTTTAAAAAAGTTCATGGCTCACTAGATATTTGGAAAAGAGTGTTTTTTGCTATTTCATCAGATCTCTGTAACTCCGTTATTTCTGATTATACAGAAAAACTGTAGAGACAAAAATTGTAGATAATTTTGGGCTTAATAAGATTATCTTATCCGATTTTTTGTCTTTCCAAAGATATAATACTCGGCATAGTTATTATAAGAAATAAAAGAGCTATGGCTAATTTTCTGATTTTTTTAAATTTTCACATAGTGAGCCATTGAATATTTTCATAATTACGTTCTATTTTATAATTAGACATACTTCAAACTTTCTACTATTTTGTTTTTAGCTGGTAACAAAATGCAACAAAATAACACAAAAATTTAAAAACTCAAAGTCAAATTATTATTATTTTAAAAGGTGTTCAAACAATCCACCATTATTATTTATGCAAATATTGCATCTTTTTAAAACTGAATTTGTCGCCTTTCTTAGAGAGCGCCTGTCAATACTGGAAATTGCTTCTAAAACAGCTGCTCTTAATTCAACAATTGCCTCATACATTATTTTGTACTGTTCCCCACAAAAAGAAATCCAAAACAGACAAATTGGGGGATCGGGGCGGCCAGGAAATAGGTCTAGTTCTCCCTATCCAACTATTTGGATAGAGCTGATCTAGGTAATTTCTTACGGGCAAATAATTATGTTTTGGAGCTCAATCATGATAATTTTTGTTTTATTTTGTTACATTTTGCTACCGGCTAAAAATAAAATATTTGAAAGTTTAAAGTATGTCTTATTATAGAATAGAACGTAATTATGATAATATTGGCTGACTATGTAAAAATTTAAAAAAAAAAATCAGAAAATTAGCCATAGCTCTTTTATTTTTTATAATAACTATGCCGAGTATTACATCTTTGGAAAGCTCAAAAAATGGCCGATTTGACAAGGCCACAGCCAACTATGATTTACATTTCAAAAAACACAAGTTTATATCATACTTAGTAGATAAAATAACGAGTTTTGCAGCCAGAAAGGTATATATATTAACTTCTTTTTATACCTTTCTGGATGCAAAACTCGTTATTTTATCTACTAAGTAAAACTACACAGCCGTAAACTAGCTATTTATTTATATCATACCTCAAAAATCACAAACAACATAAAAAATTGGAATAGATTATCTTATTAAGCTAAAAAATTATCTACAATTTTTGTCTCTACAGTTTTTATGTACATATAATCAGAAATACGGGAGCTACAGAGATCTGATGAAATAGCAAAAAATCACTCTTCTCAAATTATCTAGTGAGCCATGATTGTTTTTTAAAATTCAAAAGGGGCATTAGATTGAGCATTCAAAACTGCAATTCTTTCCCCATTCAACCTTTGTTCTAGCTCTGCTAGTTTCCGAGATCCCCATAGTGGTCATAGAAAAAAACTCACCCTGTATATTTGATGTCGTTTTTTAAACAATAATATACCTACCATTTTCACGGCACGACGTGGTAACACAACATTTTATTTATTTATTAAATTTATTGGCACCAGTCTACATATAATACCTACCTACTATAAGTTTTATAATATATATTTATTAATGAAAACCTTTAGAATATAATATCGACAAGTTTTTATCTCGATTCATATTTATATAAATAATGCAACATTCCAGTTTTTCAGAGTCGTATCTCAGATATGAAAAACGATCCATTTGGCATTTCCCGCACAACCAGAAAAGGTTTCTTTCCTTGCCAAGGTCCGCGAGCGCATATTTTAAAGCCTTTTTTACGATTGCAGAGATTTTACAGGAGATATTTCATTTATAGTGTAATAAATAAATTTTATCGCGTTTGTCCATAATGGTTTTTACATACATAGATAATGCGATTTTTATGAGTGTTATTGGTTATTGACGAACGAGTAACTGTTTTCTAAACAACTGCACAGGTGTTTTCATAAATTTGCAGATCACCGTGGAGAATTCAGTGTCTTTTGTTCGGTTTTAAGTACCTGTTTTATTTTTATGGTATTCCTGTAATAATTGCAGTTTAGCAGCAAGAAAAATTGTAGTTTGTTAAATGCTAGAAATAAATATTTTTTTCTTTAAATCGGCATTAAAATGTCCCAAAATCGTCATTAAAAGCACAGAAATCGTACAATAATGTAGCCCATTATTGTACGATTTTTTCAATAAGTAGGCCTCGGCGAGATGTAAACATCAAACGTCAGACGCGGAGAAATCGCCCGTCAAAAGTGACCAAATATTCAAAACCCGGCCGATAAAGGCTCATTTAACTTTTCGTACACATTGAGAAATTGTTTCCTATAGAAGCGCAATCCTTCAGTATACATATTTTAGTAAATTTGAAAATCAATAGATTTGTTGTGTAGACTGCACAAGAAGTAGCAGTTTGGTTTTTCTGTCAGAAGGTGCCGTACATCATTAAACTTGTCCTAGGAAGAGCGATCGGTAAAGTCAAGCAACGCCGCGCGTAGTCGGTTCGTGGACGGGTGATCCCTTATTATTATTTTCTTGCCTAATAAAACTTTTTTTTTTTCGATTTCAAGAAAAATATAATATGTACCTCGGCACTGAAGTTCTTTTTATGACTCATGTGGTTTATTTGCCTCGGCCAGAGGCCTCAGCAACTAAACTCCACATGAGTCATAAAAAGTTGAACTTCAGTGCCCTGGTACATAAATAACTATTATGTGCTCTTGCTATCTACGTAAAGAATATCATACACTGTATATTTTGCAATTATTTTGAATCAATATTATCATTATGGTTAGATTAGATTATTTTCGTGTCACACATGTTATAGAACACCTTCTGTAATGTAATTTAATTCATAATAAAGTATCACGTTCCATCCATAAATATGCCTTAATAAGACTAAAATGTCAGAAAAAAATAAAATATAACTTATGGAAAATTTCCAGTATTGGCTTTGTTGAATTTTCAATATTGTACCTATGTAATTGTGGGAATACGACAATTAATGTAAACTGTCAAACCTCCATTTATAGTATTCTCGCATTTTTCTGGATTCTATATACAGGGTGTCCGGAAATTACGTGCACATACAGAAGGGGGTAATTCTTTGGCCCATTTTAAGAAAAAAACTTCATATGAACGTATGTCGTAAACGTCCTAACTTTTGAGATACAGGGCGTTGAAGTTCATTTTTTTAAATTGAATTTTGGCTACATCTCCCGAAATAATCAAGCTGCTGAACTGAAATTTGGCACTGCTATGTTTTTGGGGATGGAGAATAAGCTGAAAATGTCAATTTCACCGTATCTCATAGAGGCATAGAGGGCGCCACTTGCGCTGTTTTTTGATCACGCTTTTACGCGTAACTTTTTTGAGGTTAACTTTTTGGAAAGTTGGACACAAAAATTTAATATTTTTTAACTCTGATTTCAAATAATTTAAATTTATAGCTGCTAATCGAACAACATTAAAGTTTAGTAGCAAATCCATGTGTTATCCGATGATAAGTTGCGCTTGCAGTATTTTGTTTTTTGTAATACATAGGGTGGTCGAAAAAAAAATACAAAAAAAGTTAAATTTCTTTTTTTGACTAGGTGACTGTGACTTTAAATCTGACATCCACCTTTGATTTCAAACTACTTTTGTAAGTAACTTTTGACCGTATTTTAAAAAATAAGGGTACTTTACTCTTGAGTTATTTTGACATTTTTGAATCTACCTCGTATCCAAAAAGATATATTTAAATTTTGGTATGTGCGTTTTGAGTTTGAAATGATGCACCAACTTTTATCGAGAATAAAATTTTCTGAGAAATTAATAATAAAAAGTTTTCCATTTGTGTCCAACTTTCTGCCGGTCACTGTATATAAAAGTTGCGCAATTTTATTATTTAACGGGCTTTAAGATGGAGCTTTCAGGTTTGTTCTACAACATTTCGTTTTTGAGAAACCATCTTCAACCTTATTTTTTTTTAATACGGACCTTTTTTTCAGATTTTGAAAGCACTTTTCATTGCAAATACCATGATGTATGACATAAAATATTTTAAAAATGTTTTGAGACATTTATACTGAAAATTCCTTTTTTTTCATTCATTTTTTTCTATTGCGGTCGGTATTTAATAATAAGAAGTCTAAATTTTAATCAGTATAGTCAACAATTTAACTTACAGTTTATTTTTACTTTGAAAACTTAATATTTTTAAATACGGCCCTGTCTGGTTAGTGTTTTCTTTCTGTTGTACAGCAAACAGTGTCGCATTGTGTTTTGGAGTAAATTCTTCGCTTTTTCTAATTGTGAGAAGAAAGCTATAAGCCAATGAAACCAATAACTTTTGCCATTTATTAATTGCAACAATACATTCGTTCGGCCTCTACTCTATTTCTGTGACACAGTGTGACACAAGATATAACATGTTAACATGTTAAATTTGTCGTCATTTGAAAAAGCACCCTCCATTTCTAATAATACAAATTACCTATTAACTAAATGATACAGTGCGAGTTATGACAAATGACAAGGGGTGGGTTTCGTTGTTTCAAAGCCTTCTAGGTGGAGGGTTTTTATTTATTTTTTATTATCGTATGTGACTGTTATTAGTCCTTGCCGCCCTCTTTTTGGTTCTCCCATTGAAAGATAAGTTGTAAGTTAAATTGTTGACAATACCGATTAATATTTAGACTTATTATTAAATACAAGGCCGCAATAGAAAAAAATGAATCGAAAAAAGAAATTTTCAATATAATTGTCTCAAAACATTTTAAAAATATCTCATCATGGTATTTCCAATGAAAAGTGCTTTCAAAATCTGCAAAAACAATCCAGGTCCGTATTTAAAAAAAAATAAGTTGAAGATGATTTCTCAAAAACGAAATGTTGTAGAGCAAATCTGAAAAAGCCATCTTAAAGCCCATTAAAAAGTGCCACAAGAAAGTGTTTTTCTTTTTTCCTATCTATAAAAATAACTCAAAAACGAAAAAAGATTTTGCAGACTACTAGAGCAAACATATAATATATATATCGTTGAAACCAGAAAAATGAACAGATTTTGAAAATCGAGAAATATACAGGGTGTTCCATCTAAAAAACAAAAAAAAAGTTTGGTCTATATCTCCGAAAGGTGACATACATTTGTTTTTCTGAATAAATACCTGAAGTTGCAAGAAAATTTGATACAATTTAACATTTACATTTTTTCCAAAATTAAAAACAAAATAGTTAAGATTGTTATTTGAATAACCCTTTAGTATCGTGGCTTTTGACTATCTTCTTGCACTATATGATCTATAATTATAGTATTATTAGGTGCCTATTGCGACCTAAAAAACCGACGTTGAATATACTCGTTGGCCATCATTACCCTGTGTAGCCGACCATGTGATTGGTTGAAGTACAATAGGAAACGACGGGGGGGCCATTACCTCCATGCTCTTCTGATTTTTACTGCCAATTATCCGGAAATTACCTCACAATTTGGCCTGCTCCGTTTTGGGTAAACTTGGAAACGATCATAGGTGGCAATGGGGAACTTGAACTTTTTTTTATTTCTTTAATATATTTGCCCATCTATAGAAAGAGCACATACCAAATAAAAGCCAAATATCAGCCCTCAAATCTTTGTAATAAATAATTAAAGTTGTGATCGCAAGCTATTCGTTTGAAACGACACGAAAAGCGCGGGAATGGTTGTGACGTCACAGCGCTCCATCGATCAGAAGGCAGTGATAGGAGTGACAGCTACACAGAATTTGAGAAGGAAGAATGGAAATTTAACGTTAAAATAAACAGTTCGGCGACCCATTTCTAGAGGGATCTGATATAGGTCAAAAATAAGAACCGCTTAAAAGTTTAAATTTAACAAGCACTTCTTTAACTGAATGGTGAGGTCCCGGGTTCAATCGCACAAAAAGTTTTTTTTCGTTATCACTGCAATCTATCTCTTATATATTTATCACGGATTATCATTTTTAGTAATAATTGGACAATGGTTATTATGAAGATTATTACTCACAAATTACTCCATAGTGTATTTAAATTCAAAGTACTTACCTACCTAATATGAAATTGTCAGTAGCAGGAAAAATGTAATACATTGCTCGATGCGTAAGCTCTTTTTGGCCTCGGGGAGAGTTTTAAGACACGAGGCAACGCGGGTGTTAAAGTGCGCCAAAAAAGTGCGCTTACGCATCTCGCAATGTAAATAACTATTTAATACAGCACACTCTTTTCAAACATTATCAACAATATCAAGACTATAATAAGACTGATAGACAAGGATGAGACGTTCTCGTTGATCTTTCTAAACAAAGCATGCGTGGTGCTGTAGTTTTGATACATGTGCCGCCCATATTAGTTTATACATGGTGCCGCCGCCCACCAGAGGCTCCACCACCAACGAAAGCTCCTTGACGTCACCACCAAGGAGGGCTCGTTACAAGAATGATTTGAATTATGCAGTTTTTTTGCTTATATTTATTACATAAAAATAAAAAATGAGTTTTTTGTTAACTGTGGTTCATTTAATGGCAATAAATTACGTTTGAAGGTAATATTTTTCAAATTTAATTTTTGTGCAAGTTCCCCATTGTAGAGGTTTTTTTAGCGGTGATTTCTGTGTGTCCTCTTTGGTCGGATTACTAACTGCAACGAACCATCGACCCAAATCTCAGCGAGACATACCTACTCGTCGGCGTTTTATTGCAATGATAAGTTTTATGTCTTTTTTGCGGTTTTGCGTTAATATTAAATTGCATAAATACGAAGAATTCTGTTTATTATTCAGGTGGATGTTTTCCAGCGCGTATGTAGGTATTCCCTTTGAAAAAAAAACGACTGTACCATAAACTTAAGGTTTATATCACCTTTTATTACCCTCGTACAACGTCGTTACGGCGAACTGAATATAAAGTGATATAAAGTGACACTAAAAACTTTAAGAGAGAGTAAAGTTGATGAGGTGAACGTCTTCATTTAGGTTATTTATTCAAGAAAAGGTTTTTTGCACACATTGTTGTTTTTATACCAAAATCGTCTATAGATAATTTACTGAATATCAACCAATGACGTCAAAACCTATAGACGTGGTGCCCCATTGTTAAAATGCCCTTTATTTTGACTCCAAGATGAAATATATCCATACTACTCTAAAAACATGCTATAAACAAAGACAGAAAGTCAACCATCAACCAGCTATACACCCGGTGATTCCCGGTTATAGTTCCTCCAGAATCACATCCGGGGGCGCCGGAAGCATCGGAACCTCACCTGAAGATTCGGGGGATGGTCTAACGACGCCAGCCTCCGAGCCCAGAGTCGAAATAAGTTCGCTACGGCTCGACAAAAAGGGTAAATTTCTGACAATCTCGCGATATTTTCGGAATAATTTAATGGAGCGCTTAGATTGTGATTAGTTCTGGGCGTCAAGCGTTTATCAAAACAAACCTGTCTATAGGTTCTGACGTCATTGATCTCAACACTCACAGTCCGAACTAGTTGTCTTGGTTACCACCTTTATTGTTTAACCTTCACAAATCACAAATAAACCTGTCAGATACTGTCACTGACCAAGAATATTCTACATTTGTTATGTATAAATAACTGGGCAGTTAAAAAATGGGACCGTATCCCACCCTCCCGTACGCCACTGGTAATGACAACAAAACGCTAGTAGCTTCAATTTATTGCATTTTGTACCCGAATATTGTGTATAGAATTTAAAGTTAATATTATTAAAAATCCGTTTAATCCTGTATCTTTTTTATTAAGCAACTTCGGACCCATGTTCATATTTTTTGTTCAAAATAAAATTTTCTATCGTTTATTTAAAAATTGTGGTTTACAACTGGGACATCCTGTATATTGGATATGTTTCAACAACAGTTCTGAACAGCGATCTAATTGGTTGAAAACAGTTCTGGTTCTGCATTCTGATTCGCTAGAACTGGTTCAGAACTACTGTAGGAACAAAAGCTATAGGGAAATTATTATTTTTCTTCTGTCGTAACATTGAAATTTCTTATTGTCTAAATACCAAGAGCAACAATATTTAGCCACCATCCCACTACCAAACATAATAACAGAATTCTGGCATATTAGCATTAATTTTTCAACGAGCGCTGCATAATGTTATTCCTCCCATATATCTGACTTGTAACACATTAAAATTTAAATTCCTTCTCAGTGGTCCATTGACAAGGACAATGATTTAGCAAAAACACCACATCTGCTGTTCTTAGAAACAACAGTTCCATTGGAATTTTTCTTTTGTCGAAAATTTCATCGGCATTTTCTAGTCATTCGGATGATTCTGGGATACGGTTTTAATATTGTAGGTACAGGGTTATTCACTGAGAATTAACCCCCCACCTAACTTTTTTTTTTTTAATATAAAAGAGTGATTCAAAAAACAAAATCAATGGTTCGGCGAATACTTTTTTATGCCATGACCGTTTAGTGTACAGGGTGTTCCAAAAAAGTAGGACCAATGGCAACTTAATTTTTTTAAATAGAACACCCTGTATATTATTGGATTTTTGAAATCTGCTCATCAAGGCAATCAAAACGATATCAAACTTTGTGGCATTATCTTTTTCCGTTTTTGAAAAATTCCGTATTCAAATTTTATACTAAATTTATTTAACTCGAATTTGTGGATCTCGTGATAAAGATAGACGATCAATGTAATAACGAAAAATATTTGTTTTAAACAAGAGAGTAATATAGTGAAACTCCAAAATGTTTAGGAGCCTGTTCAAATTTTACTGATTATATTATCGAAATAAAGAATTTCAGGAGAATCCTAAAAGCTCCTAAAAATTTTGGAGTATCACTATATTACTCTCTTGGTTAAAACAAATATTTTTCGTTATTACCTACATTGATCGTCTATTTTTATCACGAGATCTACAAATTCGAGTTAAATAAATTTGAATACGGAATTTTTCAAAAACGGAAAAGATAATGCCACGAAGTTTAATATAATTTTGATCGCCTTGATGAGCAGATTTCAAAAATCCAATAATATATAGGGTGTTCCATTTAAAAAAATTAAGTTGCCATTGGTCCTACTTTTTTGGAACACCCTGTACACTAAACGGTCACGGCATAAAAAAGTATTCGCCGAATTATTGATCTTGTTTTTTGAATCACCCTTTTATCTTAAAAAACAAAATAGTTAGGTGGGGGGTCAATTCTCAGTGAATAACCCTGTACCTATAGGATTTTAGAACTTGTAGGATATTTTCTTTTCGTAGGATGAAAGCAAAGAATTTTTTTGTTAGTTGTTTTGTTTTTCGAGGAATTTAGATTTGGTAATTTGGAATAATTCCAAAAAGTTCCACAAACTTAGATATGATAAACATGACATTTTCAACAAATTTATGAACAAGAAACAGGTATTTTTCTCACTTCTATAATAATTTCATGTCAGGACTATAATTTTCTAGTTTTAATTCAGTTTCTTGCCATTACCACAGATAACGTCCATTACCCACTCCCCAACAACATTTTACTAGCAAATAATTATCCTAACATTTAAATTTGTTATTACTTAAATGTGATAAATTAATGTTTAGCATAAAACCAGTAGCAATACCATGCACATCTTCCCATACATTTAAATATCTAACACGTCGATTGAGAAACTTATTTTCAGTTGTTTAGGTATTTGAGGCGTTCCATTCGATCTGCGAGGATGCTAATGTGAGATCCTTGTACGGATTTAATTGAATTGGCCTTTGCTGTCGCATATAGTGGTCAATTAAGAAATGTGCTAGGTCAGGACTTGGGTCAGGAAATAAACAGGAACGCTGTACCTATCTTGAAAATAATATTTCACATAATATCTAATACAAATTCACTACGTTTTACGGTAACTCAAGCTAGAATTCAGTAAGAAGTAAGATGAAAGGCAATTTGTTCCGAATTCCTGAATTTTGGTTAGTGCGTCTTTTAATCCACGTCATTATTCTATGGTGGTACATACCTTATTTTTTGGCACCGCAGAAGCTAAAAACTAAAATTAAAAAATTCAGAAGGCGTTATGTAGCGAGAAAACTGTTTGAGATAGATCAAAATGAATTTCACATGTGATTTTCTCTATTTTACAACTTACACATTCCATTTAACCATTATAGGATTCCTTTTTATTACAATTACCTACAAGCTTTTATTTAACTTGCAATGTTATGCATGTTTAGATCAAATCTTGCAAGCTGAATTAGAACTACTTCCTGACATCCGATTGAGCTGAAATTTTGCATACAAAATGGCCGTCGCCACAAGATGGCGGATGATGTATTTTTTTGTAAACCCCCCTTAATATGGGTATCAAATGAAAGGGCTTGAAGAGCAGAATTAAAAAGTTGAAAATAAAATTAATAGTAAAAAAATATTTTTAAAAACAAGCTTTTATTTAAATGCTCTGAAAAGAAGAAAATAAACTTTATAATAAATCAAACCAAGGCAAACCCATAATTTTGTTACATTATAAAATTGTATATGATATAAAAGCTTGTCGCGAGAATAACTATATATATCTTGAAAGTAATACACACGAAAACCTCGCGACAAGCTTTTATATCATATACAATTTTATAATGTAACAAAATTATGGGTTTGCCTTGGTTTGATTTATTATAAAGTTTATTTTCATCTTTTCAGAGCATTTAAATAAAAGCTTGTTTTTAAAAATATTTTTTTTACTATTCATTTTTTAGCCTTTAAAATTGCCTATAGTGTGATAAGTCACATATTTTTTACATTTTAATCATCAATAATTAATGATAAATTAGTATGAATGGTAAACTTTGTTCTGATGTAATTCAATTACCTTAATTATGCCGTCGATCACTAATTATTGTAGTTCGAGCGTGTGCTCACGGTTTGCCTCGGCTCGTGCACATCAAAGATAGCCGGGACCGGCGGCCGGAAGTGACGTATTATTAAATCCAAGAGCGGAAAATCGACGATCACATGGAAGGACGCACGATACGCCTACTGGACAGGAGTCTTCAGTTGTATTTTTTACTGTAAGTATCCCAAGTTACACGCGACTATCCGGCATTTCCTGTGACCCCTAAAAATTAATTATTATTGCCCACCCCTCCCCTGGTGGCGCGACGTTTCGAATAAATCACCCCGGCCCTCCGGCCACGTCGACTTTTTTAATTATGGCTAATGTGTCGTGCGGCGCTGCTCAGCATGGGTCAGCCCATAAATTTCCTCTCACCTGGAATAGGAATGTAGAACAATAGGATAGAGTTATTATTTTGTCGTGTGACGTTTTCGGTTTGGACTTCTGTCTAGATAGATCCGCCAACTTCCAAGACAAATATTTCAACAGAAGGTCAGGTATACGAGTATTTTATATCTGCAACCTGTGCCCCGCCACGGAGAATGTCGTAGATCCACGGGCGTAGCCAGGATTTAGTTTTGGGGGGGGGGGGGTTAGTTTGAGAAGTAAATAAAACAACAAAAATATACTTACATGAAATTTAATATCTATATATTCATCAGAAAAACTAGGACATATTTATAAAGTTCTTAACTTTAAATGAAATGGATAAATTAACTTCGTTCCTCTGCGCTAAATCTAAAACCATTAAAGAAGAAATCTTCGGCTTTTTCTTTTAAATATATCCACTACTTCATCTGCATGAATTTCTGTTCCATAGTGAATGTTCATTAGAGCCAAACCATTAAGTCTGTTTTCACTTGTAGTGTTTCGTAAATAGTTTTTCAGTCTCCTTAGGCTCGAGAAAGACCTTTCTGGGGTAGCAGTGGATACAGGAATGGTAGCCAAGATTTGTAGTAATGTGTAAATATTAGGATAAAGGTTTTTATCGCACATATCTAGGCATTCCAAACTAGATTTCGGGGTATGCAGTCTTCTTATCAGCATGCAAGGTAGCTGAAGCTTTGATAGCTAAATCCAAATTAGTTTCTTTATTAGAAACCCCTTGACCTTGACTACACCACTTTTTCCAGTAGTCCATACCTTTAGGTTTATCACCCTTCCTTTTTTCCCCTCCATTTTTCGACAGTAATAATGATTCACGTATCTATCCTTAACAAGGTCATCGAATAACAGTGCACTAAAATTACTCACTTACACGGTACACTTAATTCTCTTCACTATTCGTTCACCACTTTTCACTTTTATTCGCTTCGAGTTCGCATGGAACAATACTACCGTAAGCGCGGTCACGCGCCGCGGCGCCTCTTATATAGCAGCCCAGTAGCCGTCCAGAAACTTCCTCGAACTTCCACAAAGTTCCGCTCATTTCGACCTAGGGGCGTGGCGAATAATCGAGAAACAACGCAAAGTGTCCCTACAATACAAGATAGTTCGGCTGCAACTGCGTCTGCCTCTCGTCAAAAGATGGCGCTAGGCGCTACTATTACTACATATATTCAAACGTAATAATAATTTAACTCTTCACTCCTCGTATTTTTTCGGTATAATATTAGGTAATATTTTGCTTATTTCGGGGGAGGGGGGGGGGGGGGAGGTTTGAACCCCCGAAACCCCCCCCCCCTTGGCTACGCCCGTGGTGCCCAGCATGGGTCAGCCCATAAATTTCCTCTCACCTAGAATAGGAATGTAGAACAATAGAATAGAGTTATTATTTTGTCGTGTGACGTTTTCGGTTTGGACTTCTGTCTAGATAGATCCGCCAACTTCCAAGACAAATATTTCAACAGAAGGTCAGGTATACGAGTATTTTATATCTGCAACCTGTGCCCCGCCACGGAGAATGTCGTAGCTCTAACCGTTTCTGCGCAAATGGCCTTCAAAGTGAAATCGAAAGTGAAAACTCGAAGTTCGGTTTTTTCTACAACTTTATTGCTGCGTCCGGATTAAGCGTAATTCTACGGTGAAATGGAACTTTTCCTAAGTAAATCGACCAGCCGAATCGATTTAGCGTGGTCCCGAAAGCGTAGGGCTTACCGGTTTCGAGTAAATAATTTTTTCGTAAATTTGACCCCTCGGTTTTGGAGGTGTTGGACAATTTTGGACATTAAATAAGAAATCTCGGAAACGACTGGACGAAATCAAATGTAACATTTTTTTCCGTCATCTACTGGTCGAACTACGTCGGAAAAACCTATTTTCGTGGCAGGTTAACATTTTTGGAAATTCAAAAAACTGCGCTGGCCGGGCACTTAGAAATTTTTTAGAGGAATTTGGAGGCCGGATCCGTGTTCTACGGGTCAATCTACGTCGGATAGGCTGGTTTTGGTCTCATTCTGACCTCGTTTAAAAAGTTGAAAATTTGGAAATTTTAGGTATTTTTCGAAAAAGTGCGCTGGCCGGGCATTTAGAAACCTCCAAGTTCAATTTCGGCCGGATTTTCGGTTTCTACGGTCCAAACTGCGTCAGATAAGCCTGCGTTTCCGACGGGTCGAACTACGTCGGAAAAACCTATTTTCGTGGCAGGTTAACATTTTTGGAAATTCAAAAAACTGCGCTGGCCGGGCACTTAGAAATTTTTTAGAGGAATTTGGAGGCCGGATCCGTGTTCTACGGGTCAATCTACGTCGGATAGGCTGGTTTTGGTCTCATTCTGACCTCGTTTAAAAAGTTGAAAATTTGGAAATTTTAGGTATTTTTCGAAAAAGTGCGCTGGCCGGGCATTTAGAAACCTCCAAGTTCAATTTCGGCCGGATTTTCGGTTTCTACGGTCCAAACTGCGTCAGATAAGCCTGCGTTTCCGACAGGTCGAACTACGTCGGAAAAACCTATTTTCGGGGCAGGTTAACATTTTTGGAAATTCAAAAAACTGCGCTGGCCGGGCACTTAGAAATTTTTTAGAGGAATTTGGAGGCCGGATCCGTGTTCTACGGGTCAATTTACGTCGGATGGGCTGGTTTTGGTCTCATTCTGACCTCGTTTAAAAAATTGAAAATTTGGAAATTTTATGTGTTTTTCGAAAAAGTGCGCTGGCCGGGCATTTAGAAACCTCCAAGTTCAATTTCGGCCGGATTTTCGGTTTCTACGGTCCAAACTGCGTCAGATAAGCCTGCGTTTCCGACGGGTCGAACTACGTCGGAAAAACCTATTTTCGGGGCAGGTTAACATTTTTGGAAATTCAAAAAACTGCGCTGGCCGGGCACTTAGAAATTTTTTAGAGGAATTTGGAGGCCGGATCCGTGTTCTACGGGTCAATCTACGTCGGATGGGCTGGTTTTGGTCTCATTCTGACCTCGTTTAAAAAATTGAAAATTTGGAAATTTTAGGTGTTTTTCGAAAAAGTGCGCTGGCCGGGCATTTAGAAACCTCCAAGTTCAATTTCGGCCGGATTTTCGGTTTCTACGGTCCAAACTGCGTCAGATAAGCCTGCGTTTCCGACGGGTCGAACTACGTCGGAAAAACCTATTTTCGTGGCAGGTTAACATTTTTGGAAATTCAAAAAACTGCGCTGGCCGGGCACTTAGAAATTTTTTAGAGGAATTTGGAGGCCGGATCCGTGTTCTACGGGTCAATCTACGTCGGATAGGCTGGTTTTGGTCTCATTCTGACCTCGTTTAAAAAGTTGAAAATTTGGAAATTTTAGGTATTTTTCGAAAAAGTGCGCTGGCCGGGCATTTAGAAACCTCCAAGTTCAATTTCGGCCGGATTTTCGGTTTCTACGGTCCAAACTGCGTCAGATAAGCCTGCGTTTCCGACAGGTCGAACTACGTCGGAAAAACCTATTTTCGGGGCAGGTTAACATTTTTGGAAATTCAAAAAACTGCGCTGGCCGGGCACTTAGAAATTTTTTAGAGGAATTTGGAGGCCGGATCCGTGTTCTACGGGTCAATTTACGTCGGATGGGCTGGTTTTGGTCTCATTCTGACCTCGTTTAAAAAATTGAAAATTTGGAAATTTTATGTGTTTTTCGAAAAAGTGCGCTGGCCGGGCATTTAGAAACCTCCAAGTTCAATTTCGGCCGGATTTTCGGTTTCTACGGTCCAAACTGCGTCAGATAAGCCTGCGTTTCCGACGGGTCGAACTACGTCGGAAAAACCTATTTTCGGGGCAGGTTAACATTTTTGGAAATTCAAAAAACTGCGCTGGCCGGGCACTTAGAAATTTTTTAGAGGAATTTGGAGGCCGGATCCGTGTTCTACGGGTCAATCTACGTCGGATGGGCTGGTTTTGGTCTCATTCTGACCTCGTTTAAAAAATTGAAAATTTGGAAATTTTAGGTGTTTTTCGAAAAAGTGCGCTGGCCGGGCATTTAGAAACCTCCAAGTTCAATTTCGGCCGGATTTTCGGTTTCTACGGTCCAAACTGCGTCAGATAAGCCTGCGTTTCCGACGGGTCGAACTACGTCGGAAAAACCTATTTTCGGGGCAGGTTAACATTTTTGGAAATTCAAAAAACTGCGCTGGCCGGGCACTTAGAAATTTTTTAGAGGAATTTGGAGGCCGGATCCGTGTTCTACGGGTCAATCTACGTCGGATGGGCTGGTTTTGGTCTCATTCTGACCTCGTTTAAAAAATTGAAAATTTGGAAATTTTATGTGTTTTTCGAAAAAGTGCGCTGGCCGGGCATTTAGAAACCTCCAAGTTCAATTTCGGCCGGATTTTCGGTTTCTACGGTCCAAACTGCGTCAGATAAGCCTGCGTTTCCGACGGGTCGAACTACGTCGGAAAAACCTATTTTCGGGGCAGGTTAACATTTTTGGAAATTCAAAAAACTGCGCTGGCCGGGCACTTAGAAATTTTTTAGAGGAATTTGGAGGCCGGATCCGTGTTCTACGGGTCAATCTACGTCGGATGGGCTGGTTTTGGTCTCATTCTGACCTCGTTTAAAAAATTGAAAATTTGGAAATTTTAGGTGTTTTTCGAAAAAGTGCGCTGGCCGGGCATTTAGAAACCTCCAAGTTCAATTTCGGCCGGATTTTCGGTTTCTACGGTCCAAACTGCGTCAGATAAGCCTGCGTTTCCGACGGGTCGAACTACGTCGGAAAAACCTATTTTCGTGGCAGGTTAACATTTTTGGAAATTCAAAAAACTGCGCTGGCCGGGCACTTAGAAATTTTTTAGAGGAATTTGGAGGCCGGATCCGTGTTCTACGGGTCAATCTACGTCGGATAGGCTGGTTTTGGTCTCATTCTGACCTCGTTTAAAAAGTTGAAAATTTGGAAATTTTAGGTATTTTTCGAAAAAGTGCGCTGGCCGGGCATTTAGAAACCTCCAAGTTCAATTTCGGCCGGATTTTCGGTTTCTACGGTCCAAACTGCGTCAGATAAGCCTGCGTTTCCGACAGGTCGAACTACGTCGGAAAAACCTATTTTCGGGGCAGGTTAACATTTTTGGAAATTCAAAAAACTGCGCTGGCCGGGCACTTAGAAATTTTTTAGAGGAATTTGGAGGCCGGATCCGTGTTCTACGGGTCAATTTACGTCGGATGGGCTGGTTTTGGTCTCATTCTGACCTCGTTTAAAAAATTGAAAATTTGGAAATTTTATGTGTTTTTCGAAAAAGTGCGCTGGCCGGGCATTTAGAAACCTCCAAGTTCAATTTCGGCCGGATTTTCGGTTTCTACGGTCCAAACTGCGTCAGATAAGCCTGCGTTTCCGACGGGTCGAACTACGTCGGAAAAACCTATTTTCGGGGCAGGTTAACATTTTTGGAAATTCAAAAAACTGCGCTGGCCGGGCACTTAGAAATTTTTTAGAGGAATTTGGAGGCCGGATCCGTGTTCTACGGGTCAATCTACGTCGGATGGGCTGGTTTTGGTCTCATTCTGACCTCGTTTAAAAAATTGAAAATTTGGAAATTTTAGGTGTTTTTCGAAAAAGTGCGCTGGCCGGGCATTTAGAAACCTCCAAGTTCAATTTCGGCCGGATTTTCGGTTTCTACGGTCCAAACTGCGTCAGATAAGCCTGCGTTTCCGACGGGTCGAACTACGTCGGAAAAACCTATTTTCGGGGCAGGTTAACATTTTTGGAAATTCAAAAAACTGCGCTGGCCGGGCACTTAGAAATTTTTTAGAGGAATTTGGAGGCCGGATCCGTGTTCTACGGGTCAATTTACGTCGGATGGGCTGGTTTTGGTCTCATTCTGACCTCGTTTAAAAAATTGAAAATTTGGAAATTTTAGGTGTTTTTCGAAAAAGTGCGCTGGCCGGGCATTTAGAAACCTCCAAGTTCAATTTCGGCCGGATTTTCGGTTTCTACGGTCCAAACTGCGTCAGATAAGCCTGCGTTTCCGACGGGTCGAACTACGTCGGAAAAACCTATTTTCGGGGCAGGTTAACATTTTTGGAAATTCAAAAAACTGCGCTGGCCGGGCACTTAGAAATTTTTTAGAGGAATTTGGAGGCCGGATCCGTGTTCTACGGGTCAATTTACGTCGGATGGGCTGGTTTTGGTCTCATTCTGACCTCGTTTAAAAAATTGAAAATTTGGAAATTTTATGTGTTTTTCGAAAAAGTGCGCTGGCCGGGCATTTAGAAACCTCCAAGTTCAATTTCGGCCGGATTTTCGGTTTCTACGGTCCAAACTGCGTCGGATAAGCCTGTTTCCGGCTAATTTAATTTTTTTAGTGAAATCGTCAAATTTCAGTTACCAAAGGGGTTGACCCCCCGAAAATCTCGGGGAAATATTAGCCACGCGCCCAGGGAATTTTCCAGGGGTCTGATTTCACAGTATCTTACGCATTTCGAGGCCCTGCGTCGATTGGCGCCACGCAGATTGTCGTCTCATTTCGAGTTCGTTTAAAAAGTTGCAAAGGAAATTTTTGGTGTTTTTCGAAAAAGTGCGCTGGCCGGCCATTTAGAAACTTCCAAGTTCAATTTCGACTGGATTTTCTTTTTCTACGGGCTAAACTGCGTATCCGACGCAGTTTAGCACGGATAAGCCTGTTTCCGGTTAATTTTATTTTTTGGCGAAATCGTCAAATTTCATTTTCCAAAGGGGTTGATCCCTTAAGTAGGCGTTAGAAAAACAATTCTGTCCCTTTATTTCATAGTTATTACGAGTAAAAAAATTCAATTCACAGTTTAAGCAAAACATGTCAGAAGAACTTACTTTACAATGGCAGAACGAAATTCAAAGTTTGGTACCATATAGATAAATAAAATAACGAATTCTAGCGACAAGCTACTACTCTTAGTCATACCTACATGAATGGTTAACACATTTACGTAATAAAACCAGCTATAAACGTCATAAATTCGTAATATACCCAGCTCATATTCAAATCGATCAATCAACCAATTCTTCAATGATTCACGCCGTCTCTAACCACCGTCTATTCCAGCTGATGTCATCCCGATTATCCTATTACCACGGTATATTAGCCGCAACAAGTAATTGCTGGTTCTATTGCTGCCTCCGATAAACTCATATCATTGCTCTTTAAACAATTATTAGTCTCCTGGTGGCATCTTAGGCCCCATCCACACTAAACTGCGAAGAACGCAAGGAAAACACCACAAAAAAATTTTAAACAAAAACTACAATATTACTACACCTATTTGAATTGAGGAAGGCGTATTGAGGTTTTCGAGAGACAAAAAATATTATGCTTTCCTCGAGCCGTAACTATTTTACTATGTTGTCGCTACCGCCGCTGTGTAGATAGGGCCTCACATCGCTTCTTTGTCAGCGAACGAATTAGGTCACAGATACACGCTGAATGTCACCGTAGTTAATTTGATTATACAGAGGAATGCAAATGCGTCTGGAATGATCACGCGAGCGTTGTTGCGTTTATGCTATATAGGTCACTGCAAAATGGGTCTGAATGTTTCATTAACGCATATGTTAAACGAAATGTCGACCGTGGCTTCGGGACATCAATCAAGAATTCATTTGGATTGTTATACCAAGGAAATGGCCATTGTATTTTTTTTTCAAAAAGCTATTAGACTCTTTTCTCTGAAGTATAGGTATTCAATAGTTAACTTGATGTATGAAGGGGAATATTGATAAACATGATTTTCTATTATCGTGAAACTGTGAAGAAGAAAACAAAACTGTGAGGTACCAACCCATAAACATCAATAATAAGGAATATCCCTTAATAATTATCATAGAAAATGAGCATATAAATTACATAGGTAGGTACTATAAATAACAGCTTATGTCTTTCGTATAATAATAGGTACCTATACTGAAAGAACTTTGGCCAGATTTTACGAAGCAAGTAAGACATTTTTCAGTTATTTTTTGCATAATGAACTGCTTCGCGAAAATTGGGGAATAAAGCATTTTTATTACATAAGTATAAGTTTTATTTACAATTTTTAATTTAATACACATAAAATTATATGAAAAGAAAACTTGTTTTTGGAAAAAGGAGGATCCAAATCTAAGAGAATGTTTTTAGTAGGTAGGTATAGAGTAGAAAGTAAAAGCAAAATTAGTTTTACTTTAGCAGTTCACTATATACAATTAGGTTTTAGGAACACTAAATTTTGGTCCTCATTTTTCCAAAAAACAAGTTTTTTACTTTTTATATTATTTTACGTATATTAACTTAAAAAATTGAAATTACAATGAAACCGAAGCAGATACGAACAAATATGAAGAATACCTACTTTTTCTGATAAATGATTAAAATGATGATATTCTAAATGCGCCTTTCAGTTTGCGCAGGGTGGAATATTATTTTTTATTTACTTTTAGATCCGGTGGATACTTCACAATTTTATGTCAGCCTATACCAGTAATAAGTGTAGGTATACCAAATTTGCTTTTAATAGCTTTATTAGTTTCAGAGATATTAAAACATATCTGTCTAATCAGTCAAGTCATTACTTTTATGCAAAACCGATTATCGAGATCTGGTTTTAATTTGTATGAAATATTGATGTTACTCCGGGTTGCTCGTCTGAGCTACCATTGAAGTTCCCTATATAGTAAAGGGCCCATAGACTCTTATAGTGTGGAACTCAAAATAATGACATCAATAAAAATTTGTGATATTTAGATACATTTTTTAGACTAAAAATATGGTACACAAAAAACACACTCCCACATTGTTATATGCAAGGTGATCCATTGTTATATACCAGGTGATCCAGTTTTACTAAGCTTTTAGCCTTATTATTAGCCAAGTCTGATTGTACAGGGACATACTAAAAAATTAATGAATAGACAATATATATCAATTTGAGTTTTTTTTTAATATTGCGCGACAAGTTGGCCATGGATGCCGATTTCTTTTGCAGCACCACTTAGCTGTCCAAAATTGCCACGTTTTTGTTTCTTACGTTTTTTTTGTAGGCCGCAAAATGAGCGAGAAAATCGCGGTGGTAGACCTAAAAAAATCATCCTGTATATGTACCACATCAAAAATATTTCCTTTCATTTCCCAAACTTTGCATTGTTAAATATATGAAACCTATACCAGTTTCTACTGACAGTCAAGTGTTCCATATTTAATGACGAATTTCTAATTAAGTCTACGTAATAAATTACGTTGCTCTAGATGCTCCCACTTTCGCTTTTCACTTGTTATTATGAGGGCACAACACGCCACAACACTAACGAATAGAAAATATTTTCTATATAGTCTGTGGAAATAAAACTGAATCATGCTGTATTACGCTTTTCCCAGATGCTTAAACAAGCCGCCAGTTAATATTTTAAATCCCCCATAGTGTGTTAAACGAAACCGAGTGGGCTCGGACTCCTGCAGCTTTTTAAAGTCGGCGTATCGTTTGGTGCGGAGCCGAATGGCATATATCTGTCAAATCGAAAGCAATACGGCTTGCCAATACGACGCCGTTCCCGTCGCGTCGCACACACTGTGTTTCGTAGCAGTTCGTCGCTGTTTTCGCGGTACTTGCTAACTTACGATGTATCACAATTAGCGCTGTAATATATGTTGGCAACAACGGCTGCCTACGCAACGGTCTTTTTCATGTCTGCTGGAAATTTTGTTGCGAGAACAGCAAAACATGTTACGATCATGTGGAGAGAGGTAAATACGTAGATACCTATCTATAGGTATATGGCTAAAGATTATGGCGTTTCTAAAACTACTGTAGTTAAAACATTTCTATCCTTACTAAAAAGGAAAATACGAAAGAAATTGTTTTCTCGAAGTTTAAAACGTGGGGTAAACTGAAGAAATAAGAAATACCTAGGTACCTTTCATCTGCATTTTTTGTGTATTCAGTCTTGATTCTAAGGGCAAGCGTTATAACTAGAGTAACCCAAATATGCAAGTCGAAACCCTAAAAATATGCGCATAAATACGCAAATAATTTGGTCAAAATATGCAGGAAAGTGTTGAACATATGCAAATTAAGAAATATACTTTAAAAATATAAATTTATTGTTTCATTTACAAATAAACATATACCTATAATGTACATACAAATTTCTAACTGCATTTACACATAGTAAAAGTAACAATATTTTATTTTAAATTTTCTACATACAGGGCGATTGAACTAAATCTAAATATGCATTTATTATAAATTATAAAAATCAGGTTGAAATTTAGTTGTAAAAACAATAAACCACTAAATGTTGCTCAAAATTCTCAATTAAAAAATTTGGTATTCTATCAGAATATAAAAATTTATAAATGGAGAAACTCCTTTCCACATCAACCGATGTAAAAGGTGCGCTTTTAAAACTGCTCACTATCACAGAATCCAAATCGATGGATTCTGTAAAATCCCCCTTTAAAATATTTGCTACTTGGCTAAGAAACTGAAACCCACTATTTTTTTCCATCACATTTATAAATTTTTGAAATATTTTGTCCCCAATTTTACTTGTGGCATTTTGAAAAGCAACCTCAGATTGTTTTACCAGTTCTACACTTCGGGTTAATGGCAAATTAGATTCCTCCATTTGTGTTATTGTTTTAGAAAGAAAGCCAAGTGCCCCATCTTGTAACAACAAGTTGAGGTGGAAGAGGAGTGTTTGGTAGTTTTTCTTTGTAGAACCGAACCCTTATAGGAGCTTTAAGGAAGACTTTTTCATGTTGGAATCGAGGCCGACGTAATCACTTCAAAAGCAGAATCAGAAATAAAATGCAGAAATGGATTATCCTTCGTATATATAAATATTTACCTATCTATAATTTAGTCGGTCCTTTTCAATAATTGTACTTTATTAAATATGTACTACTTTATTCCTTTTCAGATCACCAGGATTGCCCATAAAATTATAATTTTCCTATATTATTTTGGGAAAACCAGGTACTATATAGACACCGACCCCTGTTCGCCTGCCTGCCAAAGATTTTAATTATCCTAAATTCTTTTAATTATCAAGAATATGCCATATTCTAAAGATATAATGCGAATATTTAAAAATATTCATATTTATAATATGCTAAATATGCAAAATATGCGTGTTACATATTTGGGTTACTCTATACAGGGTGTCCGGAAATTACGTGCACATACGGAAGGGGGTAATTCTTTGGCCCATTTTAAGAAAAAAACTTCATATGAACGTATGTCGTAAACGTCCTAACTTTTGAGATACAGGGCGTTGAAGTTCATTTTTTTAAATTGAATTTTGGCTACATCTCCCTTAATAATCAAGCTGCTGAACTGAAATTTGGCACTGCTATGTTTTTGGGGATGGAGAATAAGCTGAAACTGTCAATTTTACCGTATCTCACAGAGGGCGCCACTTGCGCTGTTTTTTGATCACGCTTTTACGCGTAACATTTTTGAGGTTATCTTTTTGGTCCTGCAGGTCCATCATTTTAGTACATATTTTCATTCTACAAGAAAAAGGTACTCTTGTTTCGTAACGATTAAATCAACCGTTTACGTTTAAATTGGCAAAATGTGCCCCAAAACACCTGTTGACTCCAATATTCGAAACATAAAATTTTCAACGACCGCTTTCAAATGCTACAAATCAACTGTACCTTCAAAATGAAGAAACAAATCCCTATGAACAATGCACCAAAAATTATTCGCTTTCAAAATGGAAAGGATTGAATTTGACAAAATTTGAACACCCTATTTCAAGAAAACCAATGGTGTTTTGACCAATATCCATTTAGCGTTTTTTTCTTCATTTTGAATGTACAGTTGATATGTAGCATTTGAAAGCGGTCGTTGAAAATTTTATGTTTCGAATATTGGAGTCAACAGGTGTTTTGGGGCACATTTTGCCAATTTAAACGTAAACGGTTGATTTAATCGTTATAAAACAAGAGTACCTTTTTCTTGCAGAATGAAAATATGCACTAAAATGATGGACCTGCGGGACCAAAAAGATAACCTCAAAAAAGTTACGCGTAAAAGCGTGATCAAAAAACAGCGCAAGTGGCGCCCTCTGTGAGATACGGTGAAATTGATATTTTCAGCTTATTTTCCATCCCCAAAAACATAGCAGTACCAAATTTCAGTTCAGCAGCTTGATTATTAAGGGAGATGTAGCCAAAATTCAATTTAAAGAAATGAACTTCAACGCCCTGTATCTCAAAAGTTAGGACGTTTACGACATACGTTCATATGAAGTTTTTTTCTTAAAATGGGCCAAATAATTACCCCCTTTTGTATGTGCACGTAATTTCCGGACACCCTGTAGTTATAACGCTTCAAACATCTTAATCTATCTATCTATTTTTTTTCCCACCTTTGGTTAAAATTTTTTACATCGCGCATATACCATTTACCATTTTAAAGTAGACATTGTAATGGCTAAAATGAGCCCGTACGAAATATTTAAATCGAAAAAACACCAATGAAGTTTTCCGTGGAACTTTTTTTTCGAAAAATGTGAATATCTCAGAAACTACTTTTTTCCCAGATTTCAGTAAAATCAGGCCATTCAATGCAAAAAGGTATACTTTCACATGTAAATTGAGTTAGCTATTTTTACGAGAGAAAAAAATTAAAAACCGAAAATGGGGTTTCCGCCATTTTCTCTCTGGGGTTATGTTGAAAAATGCCTTATATGAAAGTTTTAGATTTTTTTAATATCTACAACTTTTGTGTAGGTCATTTTCCGCTATAGGAGGTTTCCACTGATGTGTTTAATTTTTGTTTTTTTTCTTTGTTTTTTCTCTTTAAAATCTGCCTTGGCACAGCCTAATAGAGTATATGCCACGTTTTGCGATGGTTAATGTGTTCCTGCCCTGTGGTGCTTAGTTAATTTTGTAACACTTTCATCGCAGTAATAATGAGACGAGTGAAGACATATTATTACATAATAATGCGGAACGTTATTCTCAACGATCTACCAAAAAATAATCCACGAGATGTTTCCACATTATACCTATATGTTTGACGTGCGTGTTGTAAATGAATTAAGTCAAGAAATCCAATGAATTAAGAAGTTAACGATGCGATTTAAAAAATTAACAACGCTGGGCACCAATAAACATCTCAGTATAACGGTTCTTGAGTATATCATCGCACAAATCTAAAGTCAAGGCTCTAGGAACTGGAAGAGAATCGAAATCTGTGTGTTGTATAGGCACCTAATATTATAAAAACAGTGTGTCCCCAGATGGGGTACCGCACTCTTGTAAAGTTTCTTATATTTGATTTTTAGAGAAAAAGTCATTCTTGATAAAAAGTTTAGCTTTAAAAGTTAACATTACTTATACTGGGTGACCAGAAAATTGAAAAAACGTTAATTAACATAAGAATAAACTGCCTCTATTTGTAGAGATACTGAAAAAAATTATAAAGAAAATTTGTTCAGCGTGTTAAGTTACTCAGGTGTACAAAATTCCAAAGTGTAAGGCCTACTATGATTTTTTTCTTGTTTTTCTTTGATTAAATGTTTTTCTGTAAATAGTATGACAAAACTGTATTAACAAAAGTTAGTCAGAGTAGGAAACTATGTACGATGAAAAAATTTTGACAATCATGGCCTACTTTGAGTTTCTTTCAATATTTTCCAAAATACAAAGTAGGCCTAGAATTGTTAAATTTTGTTAACAGGCGCAGTTTTCCATTCTGGGTAACTTTTGTTAATACAGTTTTGTCATACTATTTACAGAAAACCATTTAATCAAAGAAAAACAAGAAAAAAAAATAAAAAAATCAAAGTAGGCCTAACTCTTTGAAATTTTGTACACTTAAGTAAATTACTACGCCGAACAAAATTTCCTTATAACTTTTTTCACTATCTCTACAAATAGAGGCAGTTTACTCTTAAGATAATTAACGTTTTTTCAATTTTCCGGTCACCTAGTGTAAGTAATGTTAACTTTTTCCATGCCAATCTTATTTTAAGAACAAGCAAACTTTTATCAAGAATGACTTTTTCTCGAAAAATCAAATATAAGAAAGTTTACAAGAGTGCGGTACCCCATCTGGGGACACACTGTATATTGTCGATAATTTCTTTGTGCTGCAAACAGATCCATTTGATTTTTAATTGGGTTTTTCGCCACAGAACCTGAACCAAACTGATAAAAGACAACTTTCTCAAGTTGTTTTTTTTTTAACAAACAATAGGTAATAGCAAACAAGTTAGTAACAACAATTCAAAATTTAAAAAATATTCCAGTTGGATAAATTTAAGGGTGATTAGAAAAAAATTCCAAGTTTTTTACATATTTGACCCTGTAGGTGTTGAACAATAAAAGATACAGAAAATCATTTCCTACAAAAGTTGTTGAGAATAATAAGGACTTTTAATGTGTCCCGGATAAGAATGAACAGTATGAGGATCTTGCAAACGGCGAGAGATAGAAAAACGGTTAAATAGGGAAAAGTTGCGCAATTTTGAGGTCAATAAAATGGTGTGAACAGATTTCTATTATCTGTTTTCGTTTCTGAGTTATTTTGAAAAAAGTGAAATTTTGCGTTTTCGACTTTATTTTTTTTTTGAAGTTGTTACAACAGATAAAATTTCGTTTTTCAACTTTTTTAATACGGACCTGAATTTTTTATTGCAGCTTTTGGAAGCACTTTTCATTGCCAATACCATGATGTATGGCACGAAATATTTTTAAATTGTTTTGAGACAATTATACTGAAAATTCCTTTTTTTCCATTCATTTTTTCTATTGCGGCCCTGTATTTAATAATAAGAAATTTAAATATTAATCAGTATTTGTCAACAATTTAACTTACAGTTTATTTTTACTTCGAAAACTTAATATTTTTAAATACGACCCTGTCTGGTTAGGGTTAGTGTTTTCCTCTATTGTTGTACAGCAAACAGTGTCACATTGTGTTTTGGGGTAAATTCTTCGCTTTTCTAATTGTGAGAAGAAAGCTTAAAGCCAATGAAACCAATAACTTTTGCCATATATTAATTGCTACAATACATTCGTTTGGCGTCTATGCACTATTTCTGGCACACAAGATATAACATGCTAACATGTTAAATTTGTCGTCATTTGAAAAAGCACCCTCCATTTCTAATAATACAAATTATTAACTAAATGATACAGTGGGAGTTATGACAAAATAAATGGCAAAGGGTTGGTTTCGTTGTTTCAAACCTTCTAGGTGGGGTTTTTTATTTATTTTTTATTTATTTTTATTATCGCATGTGTCTTTGCCGTCCTTTTTTTAGTTTTCCAATAATCGAAAGATAAGTTGTAAGTTAAATTGTTGACAATAGTGATTAATATTTAGACTTCTTATTATTAAATACAGGGCCGCATTAGAGAAAAATGAATGGAAAAAAGGAATTGTTACAAAACATTTAAAAAATATTTCTTATTATACATCATGGTATTTGCAATGAAAAGTGCTTTCAAAATCTGCAAAAAAATCCAGGTCCGTGTTTAAAAAATAAAGTTGAAGATGGTTTCTCAAAAACGAAGTGTTAAAAAGTGCCATAAGAAAGTGATTTTCTTTTTTCTTTTATCTGTGATAACAACTTCAGAAAAAATAAAATAGAAAACGCAAAATTTTACTTTTTTTCAAAATAACTCAAAAACGAAAAAGATATTAGAAATCTGTTTATACCATTTTATTGACCTTAAAATCGCGCAATTTTTCCCCCATTTAACCGTTGTTCTATCTCTCAGTGTTTGCAAGATCCCCATGCTGTTCATTCTTATCCTGGACACATTGTATAGGGAAGAAATGGTATGTTTCTGAGAAAATAATATCGATGACCTCACAGCGGCCATTTTCTCAAACATAAAAAAAGCTAATTTTCGGTCATAATTGGACCTTAGTAGGTCCCATTTAAGAACCGCTTTTTGAAATTTTATTTTGGGTTTTCGTGTTGCCTCTGTAGGCCTGGGACGTCGAGTTTCGCTCACCCTGTATATACTATAAATTTATTTTTCCACTAATGACTATTGGCTATTGAAAAAACATACTGGGTGTCCATAAAATAAGTGTCAAAATTTTAATCGCGTGTATCTGATAGGAGACGCCACCACTGTGTGCAGTTATTAGATCTGCTGCTGCGCAAAGAATCCGCCGTTGTCCATATTCGGCTTTTATAGGATCTAGGATCGTGCCGGGGTCGCATTTTGTTTGGAAGCCGCAGCACGGCCTTTGCACGGATGGGCAATCTTGCCTCGCATTTTAAAACCTATAACGCAATAACAATATGGCGGGGTTATTAACCACCTACATCTTCATAATTACGGCTCGTTTTCTTATTATACGAGCACGCGTAAAGCGGCGTAAAAAGTCTGCTCCCCATAAGGAAAGAGTTATTCAATAAAACCGCCGTAAAATTCGTTTCGAAAGGTTGGCAGTAAAATGGATGGTTGCGAATGACACATTTTCGACATTCTGCAACACGTATTGTGATAGCGATTATTGTCGCTTGCTAAACCCTGCGTCCGACACGTGAGATTTTGTAACGTATATAGACAGGTGGGGTGTGAGAAACCCCATTTATCTAATCATTGATAAAAAATTTTTTTTTTTTAATTTTGGAATAATAATAGTTATATTTATATTCTATAAGACCCCTTTATGGATTGGAAATAGTAAATCTGCCAGAATAGTAATGTAGGTAGAAATTTTTACTTAAAATAAAAAGCGGCACCTAATGAACAAAAAAAAATACGTGTTGCCTATATAAAGTTTATTATCCACGAAACATTGGTATAATAATTAAACAAGTTAAAAACCCTCAACATAGAACCAAAGAAATATCTATACTGGAGTTAATAAGGAATAAGTTATGGATCATTGATGTTTGTCATTTCTGAACAAGTTTCGCAGTACATCTTATTAGCGTGTTCTAGGCATATAAACTTATTGCACACTTCACAAAAGTATCTTGTTTTGCGATCACGGGCACGGGGACAATCGAGACATCTTCCCCGTCCATTTGGTTTTGGTTTTTTATTAGGGGGCTCTGAGGTTATTCTGCGGTTCATATTTCGAAGTTCCTTTCATTTTGAACTCTCATCTTTTTATAATCACTGATCAGTTCATATCCCAGTTAGATTAGATAATCCCTTATATTTTATAAGTAAACAAGAAATAATAAAAATGAACGTTTATACCTTGAAATCTACAATGTGACACTAATATAAGTTTTCTTCACCGTTACACAATTTGAAACATATTAAGACAGGTGGGGTCTGATAAACCCCAGTGGACTAAAAACACGTCCTCTACCCAGACTCGCAAAATAATTACTAAATGAACATGCTGATGCCAAAGAAGAAACTATATGCGGAAGCTACCTAGCATATCCGAGCATGAAACGTGAATTTCAAAAAGTTACATGCATTTTTTCTCGCTTGGGGTTTGCTACACCCCACGTGTCGGACCCAGGGTAAATAGTTTGTTCTAAAAGGCGTTTTAAACGCTATTTAACAAGAAAATTACATTTCCTGCTCCCTCCTACGTAATTTGCTGTTATTTTCGTTTCTACCTGTGAAAGTTGTTGGGTTGCCAAAGAGTACCCAAACTGGCCAAACTTCTAATATTTTCCACCCATTAAAACAATTTAAGGACTTTTTGAGAGGTGACAGTGTCGCTGATGCCCCTCAAAGTCTATAATATGGTGCCCCTGACTTATAACAATGTTATTATTTGTTTATTTTTTGTTTGTTTTTCTTTTCATGTTTTATGTGTCGATAATTGTGCGTTTTTTTCGTGTAAATAAGACTTCCTTGAAATCAATTAGACAAGGAAAGAGAGAGGACACCGCGCTTGCATACCCTGCCGTTAGAGTTGTGCCGTTTGAAAGTTTCATTTCAAATTTTCACATTTGAAACTTTCAAAAGTGAAATATTTCGCTTATCCCATGAAGTGAAATTTCAGTGAAATTTTCGAAAGTTTCAAGGGAAAGTTTCACTTCATAAATTTCGCGAAACTTTCTCAGAAATTTCTTTAAAAATGCGAAACTTTCTCATATATTTCATTAAAGTTTCGCAAAAACATAATATGCGACAGGCGACCATCCCTTCATTTAATTTGGATGCGCCCGCGCCAGCTGTTAAACAGGAAGTGATATAACAAAATAAACATATAATTTTTGTTCTACTAATGATTTATAACAAAAACCGCTGTAATCCGCAATTTTGATTTTTTCAAAAAAATAGTTTTTTGGTCAAAACTTATATTTTTTTGCTCGATTGTTTTTTCTTTACTGCATTCGGTTTCTTGGAAAAATTACACAAGTTTAGTTTTTGAACCATCAACTTAGCCTAAAAATTGCTGAGATAATCGAGCGTAACGTAACGTCTTATCTGACTTGTCACCTGTACACTCTGTATGTTTTGTGATTAATAAATACTACTACTACTACTACTATCTCTATCTGGGAAACTCTATACCTATGCCACTTCATACACATACATAATTTTTGGGCTTGGGTGGGGACTGTTTATAGGAAATTATTGTGAAATTTTCACGTGAAACTTTCTTTAAATTTCATAAATTTCAACATCACATTGAAAGTTTCAAATATTTCAAAGTTTCGCGAAAATTTCTATAGGAAATTATTGCGAAATTTTCACGTGAAACTTTCTTTAAATTTCAACATCACATTGAAAGTTTTAAATATTTCGCGAAAATTTCTTTAAATTTCACAAATTTCAACATCACATTGAAAGTTTCAAATATTTCGCGAAAATTTCTTTAAATTTCATAAATTTCGAAAGTTTCGCGAAAATTTCATAAATTTCGAAAGTTTCGCGAAAATTTCAAAGTGAAATTTCACTTTCCCTGTAAAAGTAAAATTTGCCCATCCCTACCTGCCGTGTATAGATTTTGTTACGTCGTGTATTGAACGACGGCCATTTTATATGTGGCAGACAAAAGGAATACGTTGTGAGTTAATTTCGTGAATTTGTGAATTAAAAGTAACAGTGATTAAGGGGAAAATATATTCTTACGATGGTGAATTGTTCAGCGTTTGGTTGCAAAAGTAGAAGTAAAAAGCAAGAGCCCGGGATTTCGTTTCACAGGTAAATATTTAACAAGCTACCTTTGAGAGATGCCCTTAAACTTTATTTTTTTCTCAATATAACTATTTCAGCACTTGACATTAGCTTTACATTTGGGAAATTATCTTCAAATAAATACCAATATTTCAAATTGCATGTAAATCAAAATTAACTAGCTTTCTATTTTTAACATTTTTGTGATATTGGCCAAGAACGCGTTTCATGCTACGCCACTGGCCTGTCGTGCTATGTGGCAGTCGGTAACACGGCCGTGAGTGCTGTTAAGGGTCACCTCTCTTTCCTTTTCTACGGTTAAATGTTATATAAGTATTGACTAGTATTGACTTATAATGTTCAAAATACAAATCCAGGGCCGGTGGCTACGATTTTTTTAAATCCCAGATTTTCGATAAAACTATTTGACGATTTTTTTATTTAATATTTGACCCCCAGCGTTAATCAGGACACCTCAAAAGCCTCATATACCTACCCAATTTGAACAAAAAATTTACAGGGAGTTTCATTCTGCAGAGGAATTAGAAGTTTATATTATTTTTGTTTTGTTTCTAAATTATGGTGCCAATGTAATATGATAGAAAATGTAATTTTAAACAAAAATGTTCCTAAACATGGGTCCGAAAATGCATAATAAAAAAGTTACACGGTGATAAAGGTACAGTTTGAAAAACATATTTTTCGCAAAAACTTCTACAGAAGCTATGCAATTTAAATGAAACTTGGTGCAGTCCTTTAGTCGCTGAAGTGCAACAGTTTCGTGTAAAAACAATTTATTCCCATCGCCCATAGGCGGCGGGGCGGGGTAGCTCAATGGGTTTTATACTCATAACTTTTTTGAGGTTATCTTTTTGGTCTTGCAGGTTCATCACTTTAGTGTATCTTTTCATTTTGCAATAATTGGGTACTCTTGTTCCATAACGATAAAATCAACCGTTTGCGTTGAAATTGGCAAAATGTGCCCCAAAACACCTGTTGACTCCAAAGTTGACCCCAGAGGTACCTTTAACCCATTAACGCCTGAATTATGTATTTTTCAAATTTCGATATTTTTTCTTAAATAACTGTAAAAAATGACTCCCTGAAACGAAAATATTTTATTCCAAAAATATCTGAGTAGTACTTTTTGAAATATAGGCTGTTGCCATATGGTAACGCTAGGAGCTTGTGAAGCCAAAGTGTCTAATTTTATAAGAAATCAAAAAGGTTTTGGCAGTTATTTGGAAAGCAATGAAACAGTGTAATATCGTCAAGTATATATTATTTTCAATAATATGCAATAGCAGATTATGCTATCGACAATGGAATGGCTGGAAATAGTCAATACACAAGGCTACATTACACTTCCAGCACATTGTTCTAATTATGGACTTGCATGTACTGCGCGCGCACCTTCTTTTTTTATGGCCTTCTGTATGCTGAACAAAGTGGTCAATTCTATCAAATCTAATATTATCTGAAATACGGCTATTATCTGAGGACTCTATTGATGCTGCAGGTCTTCCAGCACCTTTATGACGAACTTGATACGCAAGTTGTTAGTTAGGGTGCACTGTGTTGGACTTCTATTTTCTCGAATTGTCCCAATGGCGGAATAGTCGCGAAATTGCAAAAAAGAAAATAGTGCTGGATTAGAAAATAAATTATCCATATAGAAAGTATACCCCAACTGTCTTTTTCCTAGCGGAAGTTCATCTAACATTATCAGAAGTGGGCTAGCGGCTTTACCAAATAGAACATCATAGTCTGAATTCATTTTAGGACTCTTTCCCTGATAAAAATCAAAGTTTATTAGGTAGCCATCTTTAGTGTTTATAAACACTAAATCTGGAGCCTATACCACACACTCTAAATCTGGAGCCTATAGGCTCCAGATTTTGTAGCCAAACCTGATTGGCTTGCCCCGAATAAACTGTTCGCAACTGTGCTTCCCATAATACTTTACCATACTTTCATCGTATGCTAGGTTCAATTTCGGAACAAAATTGTGGATACATCCATCTTTTAGCATTTCAATCAAATGTCTTTATATTTTGTCAATGAATACTCTAACGCATTCTATACATAAATATAAATCCAAAGTAACAAAAATATGTGACACATAAAAATAAACATACTTACTCAAACCGAGGCTCCATTTTTTTGAATGGTATATTCTAGCACTGCTCACACTCTAACAATCAAATGTAAACTGAATTTGCCAGTACGAATGTATTCCAAACAGTAATACGTCGGTAATAAGATTCCTACCGTAAACGAAATAAAATCGCTGACAAGTTAATACGCGTCGAAAAGATCACCTGTTGGACGTTGCCATATGGCAACGCAAGGCGCGAATGGGTTAAGAACAAAAAAATGCAAACCGTAATAAATTTAAACATTTAAAATCTGACAATTTTGTCTACGATAACTCTGGTCCACGCTGCAATGCTTAACAAGAAATTTACATTAAACCTTGTTAGAATCTAACAGATTATTTTTGCGCAATAGCCAGGCTAATTGGCTTATATGCGTCGCATCTCGTTTTCTAAACGAGAGACAGTTAGAAGTGACCTTAATATCCGCCATTGGCAGGTAGGCAGCTTTTCCAAGTCCTGGTCTTTGCCGGTAGTCTTTGAGACGCTCGTTGCGTCGTTATCTCTTCGCTAAGAACCATCGGTTATTTATTTTTAATGAGGTGTCGACCAACAGATATTAACTCATTAAATTAATGGCCCTGGATGATCTCCTTAATTAAATGAAATGACAAAATCGACAGGATTCAGACGGAGCCTCGATAACCTTTACAAGAAGTCATCAGAATAGTTTTGTACCATATGCAAGGCACTGAAATTAAACTTTGAATAATTAGTTTAATCTTAACTTAATTTCAAAATTTGTAATTTTTCAATCCATGAAAATCAATGAAATAATTAATATAAGGAACCAACCAGGTAGTATTATTAACTTTAGAACGGATTACAATAATTTATCATTATAAAATAAAAACATGCAAAAATGTGTCTGTTACAACGAATTTAATATCCAAAATAAAATAAAATATTTGTTTGTTATGTCCCTCTCATTTGACAAGTTCACATATGGCATATTTCCATACATTTTCTTAAGAAGAGCGAGTCTAAAAAGCAGCAACAGTATTTGGTACTTTTTGGTTTGAAATGAAGTTCATGGCTAGTTGTAGTGTAAGGTAAGCATAAAACGCATTCGATTTTTCAGTTTCTTCTTTATATGGAGGACTATTGGTTCGCTTTGGAGCTATAAACAAAATTTTCTATTTTCATTCTTGCATATACGTTACAAAATACTCTTCCAAAATAATATCTAGAATTTTCGCTTCTTCAGCTGGTTGATCAGATCATCCCATAATTCCAAAATAGTGTTTATTCTTCTGCAATTCACCTAATGGTCTGTGCAGTGTGCATACCATTTTCTTCATGTGCATGGAAATTTCATGTTATCAGAAACAAAATCCACCTATAAGAGCTGTGTAAATAGGATAAAACTGCTAAATACTGGACGCAAAGACAATTCGTTACCGTAAAAAGAAGGCAAATAGTAATAAAGCTGGATATTTAAAATTTAGGACATTTTAAACGTCAGTAACTGAGATACCAATAACCACAGAATACCCCCCTATAACCTATAATAAGTCGCAAATTTTTTCGTCGAGTGGCGCCACCCCAGTCCGTAAACAACAATGAAATATGACGTCATGCTCGGGTCTTTAATATAGTGTCGGTCCAGATAGAACTAATAGGGGATCTACTTACCTACCCCTAATTTTCTTTTTACTTACTAAGAATTGTAAATGAAGTTTAAGTAGAAGAATTAAAATTAATGAAAAAGGCACTTTGGGCTTTACATATAATATTTAGCAAATTCCTTTTACCACAACAAACAGCTTTTCTCCAATTATTCAAATATTTGACCCAGTTTTCAACGAGTACTTATAATACTCCAAAAATTCATAAATAAAACTAGTCCATTAACAATCTCCTTCGAAGTTCGAAACGGATCTATTATTACTAATTCGCCACGGGCACGTTATTTAAATTGTTAATAATTAATCTGTATTGTTTATCTCACGCTGGCACGCAACTTGAGACAATACGGTTCACAAATAAAGAATGGTTATAAATGGAACTATGAGCATTGCGACAGAATAATGATAAATATATGGTAAATGGATTCGACGGAGGTTGATAATTACCCACATCACAAAACATAAGAAATGACACCTTAAAGATCAATCTTTAACAATTATTATGGGCAATATTCAATATTATCAATACACCACGATACACTTACCCACGGTATGTCATTGCGCATCCATATGCCTATCTCTGTCGCACCTTGTGACGTCAGTTGCGAATCAGAATTTAAATTGCTCCATATGTTTTACACAGCAATAGATACTTTTTTTATGGGTTTTTGCTTATTTTAAACGTTTTCTTTTAAAAAATGTTGTTAAAAATATGTAGATTATATCACTAGATAAATGAATGAATATTCTGTTGATAAAAACACATTTAATTTGATAATTATAATTTTACAAACAATTTGTTTTCTTTGCGTTTTAGCTAATCGTAGGTATGCATCCAAATAAATTTGATGTATATTTTGTTAAATTAACAGGATTTTTCTTTTAAAAGACCGTATATTGGTAGACAATAAAAAAATATCATATAGGTATCTAAATAATACATTTATTGTAAGTAAGGTAATCCTGAACTAAGTTTTGCCTTCTATCGACACAAACTCTCCATCGAAAAAAAGTATTTTACAGATGACTTGTTATAGGCAAAGATATTGATAAATAAAATTCAAAGCCTTACCAAAAATATAACTTTTTCCTTCCAGTGTTTATGTCGGTTTATGTCAATTAAAGCCTTATTTACCAATTAATGCACACAAGCCTCGACACAAGCACAATCTGCACAACTAATGCTTAGTTGTGCACAAACAAAAAAACATAATAAATAGTGAGTAAAATAGGGATCAAATAATGATTCCCATTAACCATAACAAGGCTAATTTTTTATTGCACATTCTATTTTATTTGTTGTATAAACCAGGCATAAACTGTGTTGAGTCCCCTATTTTTTATGCTCTGTTCTATAAATAATCTGTTTCCTTACCAGATTATTGTCCTTGGGAAATCTATAATACTTAACTTCCGTTCCCTTACTGTTTCTATTATTATTTGGACATACGCTTACTGCACATCCCGGCATTTTTGGCCTATTTCGAAGCATTGTCGAGCTGGACTGACGCACTTTTTTCTTGACACGTTAATCTGTAAACTATAAAAAATCGTGAAACACAACCGAAAACACCATGCATTATTTACAATTCGTGATTCGCAACTGACGTAGATGCGCATAGTTGCCTTGTTTTCGGATTCGTTAGTGACATAACGTGGATAAGTGTATCGTGCAATACACCCGACAGCCTCATCTGTAAGAGAACAGGAGGCATTCTGTATGAAAAGCCCATAAACAAGATACTTTAGAACGTAACTGTACCTACCAGTCTGTGCTAATAATAATTGTTTTCGCCAATATCCCATAGATGGTTGTGAATTGGAGATGAATAATTGATTTGTTCCCATATTAGAGCATAGATCTCATTAACTAGTCATAGCGAGCTAATAAATCGTCAAGTTTTAGATAGATCTTTTCTCTGCGATTTTCTTTTAAAACGAACTATCTATCACTATCTAAAAATGCAAACAAAATCTTTTTGGTCTTGGTAAACACAACATAAACGGAAGAAATCAAACTGTATAATGGCGTACGTGTCTTAATTTCATCCAACGAACAAATTGAAACATTCCTTCATTAATGGTCTTCATCTGTGCCCCGATGGTAGCTGTTAATGGACTTTTTCTCACGCACGGATATGTCAAATATTTACGCATTTGAGATTGACCGAGTAAATAAATTCAGAGGTATCGAGAGGAGACAAGTAGACGCCTCTCTTGCTACCGGAATGCCATATACAACCTCCGGACAAGTTGGTGAGCTTATCGAGTAAATTGTTATGGGAATCTTCTGGTGAGGTTTACTTACTGGCTGCCAGGTGCAATCCATAGGCGCACCAAATATCTATACGCGATTAGCTATCCAAAGATTAGGTATGGTATTTCTAAAGTCACTTGAAACAGCATAAAATTGGCGTCACAAAAAGAATATGGGACATAAGCGTCACGCAGATTTAAAAAAAATACATATTCTACAAGCAACATAATATTTCACTTTTAAAAGTTTGTTTAAGGTTGTGGTCAAACGAAACGTAAAGGTTAATGCACCATATAATATTGTCAAAAGATCTCTAAAAAGCCATATCGATTATAACTGTTTAGACAAATATATCCAAAGATTATGGCACGGATATCCACCGCATTTCGCTGCACAAGTGGCCAGCCGTCGAACAGTGTAACCCACGCAAGTATTGGTGATATTATATTAGGCGAGCATGCAGTCACTTGTTTTTACTACAATATCTATCTTCTCTGTCTCCTTCATCTCTTTTTGCTACTGATACCAGGTGCGGTTTAATATGGTTAAAAAAAGTGTTTTGTCTCGTATTTTATTGCCAAGGCGCCTGCTCTCGAGCTACCCTGGTAAAATATAAATGAACTCACTTGGAACACAGTGATATACTGTGCGCGATCTATTTCATAGCATACTTTCGCTTCTACAACTTGTATCTGAAACTTTTTTCCAACCTCAAAAATATAGAAAATAAGGAGGGTGTAAAAATATACGCGATCACAGTGTACCTATAAGAAATATCAAGGAACGAACGAAGCAAAAAAATATGTAAAATTGTCTCCCAAACCATGAATGAATCGCATGACGTAAGTTCATCTCGGGTGGGCGTGAGGTCAAATGTTAGTTGTCAGTCAGGAATTTTGTGTTATTTACGAACGTGTTTAGTATGACGGAGTTTGGCCCGGTGTGCCTAGATTTATAGTTGTAATATGCCTAAACGGGCAGATTTTATTATAGTTATTTATGTACCAAGACACTGAAGTTCAACTTTTTATGACTCATGTGGAGTTTAGTTGCTGAGGCCTCTGGCCGAGCAAATAAACCACATGAGTCATAAAAAGAACTTCAGTGCCGAGGTACATATTATATTTTTCTTGAAATCGGAAAAAAATGTTTTATTAGGCAAGAAAATAATAATAAGGGATCACCCGTCCACGAACCGACTACGCGCGGCGTTGCTTGACTTTACCGATCGCTCTACCTAGGACAAGTATAATGATGTACGGCACCTTCTGACAGAAAAACCAAACTGCTGCTTCTTGTGCAGCCTACACAACAAATCTATTGATTTTCAAATTTACTAAAATATGTATACTGAAGGATTGCGCTTCTATAGGAAACAATTTCGCAATGTGTACGAAAAGTTAAATGGGCCTTTATCGGCCGGGTTTTGAATATTTGGTAACTTTTGACGGGCGATTTCTCCGCGTCTGACGTTTGATGTTTACATCTCGCCAAGGCCTACTTATTGAAAAAATCGTACAATAATGGGCTACATTATTGTACGATTTATGTGCTTTTAATGACGATTTTGGGACATTTTAATGCCGATTTCAAGAAAAATATATTATTATACAAGTTTGTTGTTGACTATAGGTCGCTCCGTCTTATGCAAATCGACACTTGAAATTTTCCAGTTCCAGTGAATTTTATTAATATAAAGCCAATTGAATTTCTGTGAGAATACAACACCTGCCAATATGAACCAATGAAATGACATAATTTTTGAAATATTAACCAATCAGGTGATGATTTCAGCGATAATACCACTATGGTATTAACGCTGAAATCCTACTCTCTTATAGTTACGTCCTAGTTACGCTAAACCCATATTGTGGCAGCTAAAACTGATAACCCGATAACTTATTCACATTACCATATTTAATATAGGACTAGAAAATATGTTTTCAGTTAACAGATTGATCGTTAAATATCTATTAGCACAAAAAACATATTCAGAACCGAAAGCTCAACCTAAATGACATCTGTCAAGTAAAACAATTATCTGACCTCAATGGGCTAGGGGCATGATTCTCGCTTTGCATGCGAGAGGTTCTGGGTTCAAATCCCGGTTGTGGCTGCTTTTTTATTGTTATTTTTTTAAATTACAGTTTCGAAAAGGGGCAAATATTCGTAATTCTTGTAGTTAATTTATTCCTCCGCAGTCGTGGTATTTTCAGCTTTGGGATTATATGTATTTCGTAAAATTAACGAAAGGTATTTTCGATAATAAGTATAATACACCACTTGTATATTACCCCTGACAATTTCATTTTTTATATTTTTGCTAATCACGCTATAAAATTACCAAGAACAGTAGTGATATTGTTTTTGTTCGTAATAAATATAGTTCTAGTGATATGAATTGAACTCTGTCCTCTGCAATTATATCGGTTATATTTTTTTTGTTTTTTGGTCCTAATTTGTAAGTTGAAAGCCAGTTCTTAGAAAATATTCAAAATATTTTGATTTAATCAAGATTAAATCAATTTCTACGTAATCAAATCAATGGGACTATTGTTTTGAGAAAACAAAAATAACTAATACTATATTTCACGGAATAATTTTCGGGTACCATACTGTCTACAATAAAATAGATTATTTAAATAAAATACCTAAATATTAGTGGGAGTGCGGCAACAAATTTAGTTCTTAGTTTATGGAAATCGAAGTTTTACTTTGGGAAATAACTGTAAAAAATATAAATTAAGAGGTATACATTTAAATGTACATGTACATTTTTTCACAGAAAACAATCAATATTCTGAACTTTTTTCGATCAATTTAGTAAGTAGCAGCGTTGAGATATATAGGAGATTATTATTGTTCTATAATAGATTTCCTATGCCATATTAAAATATACAGCTTAACATGAATTATGTTATATGAAAAAATATTTTCATATATTCTGTTTTCATAGAAAACTTTCATAATTCAAATGATCCTTTTCCTCCTCAAGGTTTATTTAATAAAACATGATTTTCTAAGTTAAATAATAATTTAATATTTACCTATACCTACATACTTAACCTACAAACACATTAATAAATATATTTTTCGAACAAACATAGTTATTGACTCTCTTCTTCTCTAGTATTATTCTTAGCAATCTTCCATTTCCTCCTTCTCATATGGTAGTGACTTGTTTCATTACTTGGTCTCATGTTTCCATGTCTTTTTCTCCATAAACGCCTACCTCTCAATCGTCTAACGTGATGACGTCGATGACCCCTTCCAGTGTGAGTCGAATTTGTGCAGTTTTCTGTGGTACCTTCTAAACCTACTTTTTCTGTTGTTGGTGCCAATTGTACTGGAAAGTAAAGAAAACAATAATAATCTAAAATCTTTTGTGGGTATCTACAACAAATCAGGAAGTCCTCAAACTAAATTTATATTGTTTTACCTGATTCATAAGAAGAAACGGCATTTTCAGCTTCTACAATTTCGTTTTCAGGATCTTCTGAAGTCACCAATAATGCCGTGGTAATAACAAATAAAGAAAATATTACACACTTCATATTCTCACGTTGTGATCGACACATGGAATGTTCAAAGAAGAGATAGATGCTTCTTATATACCGCCTATCAAATGATACGAATTATCTTACTTAATAAACATTGGGAATTTGTTAAATAAACTATTTTCGAACGAAATCACGTCGCATTTATTTATCTTCTGGTCGTTTCGGAGAAATTTGATACTGAAATTCGCATGAATGTGTTTCTAAATTTAATGTGCATGTGTATGACCCTAAACGTAGTAGGTATTCGAGTTCTATCTGAAAAACTCATAAGCTCTTAGTTGCTTCTGGGGCATTATGAGTATTGCAAGGGTGAGAATTATTATTATTATTATTAGAGTAACCCAAATATGCAACACGCATATTTTGTATATTTAGCATATTATAATATGCATTTTTTTAAAATATTTGCATATATGTATCTTTAAAATATGGCATATTGTGCATAACTGAAAGAATTTAGGATAATTTAAATCTTTGGCAGGGGTTTCATTCATTTTTAGGAACAGGGGTCGGTGTCTAGGTAGGTACCTGGTTTTCCCAAAATAATATAGGTAAATTATAATTTTATGGGCACTAATCCTGGTGATCTGAAAACGAATAAAGTAGGTATTTATACCTATTTAATTAAAGTATTGAAAAGGACAGAATAAATTATAGATGTTACCACCTTGCTTCTAAAAAATTAGAAAAAACGAATGCATCGACAGTGACCAGATTTGTTCAAGAGGAAGTATCAACATTTTTTCCTCCTTCACCTGTTCCTACCGATAATTTTTTGCTCGTTTTGTCAGATGCAGCACCGTACATGGTAAGAGCCGGGCAAAATTTGAAAATCTTTTATCCGAAGTTGATACATGTAACATGCCTTGCTCATGCTTTAAATAGGGTTTCTTAGGAAATTAGGAAACATTTTCCGCTTATAGTTTAATTTCCAACATGAAAAAGTCTTCCTTAAAGCGCCTATAAGGGCTCAGTTCTACAAAGAAAAACTACCAAACACTCCTCTTCCACCTCAACCTGTTATTACAAGATGGGGCACTTGGTTGGAAGCTGCATTTTTTTATTGCGAGAATTTTTGCCAACTGAAAGATCTAATTAAAGAATTTTCGACCGAATCTCCCCAGTCCCTTACAGATGTTAAACAACTATTCGAAAACAAGGAAATAAAGAAACAGCTTTCCTTTCTAAAAGCAAATTCTAAAACAATAACACAAAAATGGAGGAATGTAATTTGCCATTAACCCGAAGTGTAGAACTGGTAAAACAATCTGAGGTTGCTTTTCAAAATGTCACAGGTAAAATTGGGGACAAAATATTTCAAAAATTTAGAAATGTGATGGCAAAAATAGTGGGTTTCAGTTTCTTAGCCAAGTAGCAAATATTTTAAAGGGAGATTTTAACGAATCCATCGATTTTGATCCTGTGATAGTGAGCAATTTTAAAAGCGCACCTCTTACATCTGTTGATGTAGAAAGAAGTTTCTCCATTTATAAATTTTTATATTCTGATAGAAGACAAAATTTTTTAATTGATAATTTTGAGCAACATTTAGTGGTTTATTGTTTTTACAACTAAATTTCAACCTGATTTTTGTAATTTATAATAAATGCATATTTAGATTTAGTTCAATTGCCCTGTATGTTGAAAATTTAAAATAAAATATTGTTACTTTTACTATGTATAAATGCATTTAGAAATTTGTATGTACATTATATATGTTTATTTGTAAATGAAACAATAAATTTATATTTTTAAAGTATTTCTTAATTTGCAGATTTTCAACATTTTCCTGCATATTTTGACTAAATTATTTGCATATTTATGCGCATATTTTTAGGGTTTCGACTTGCATATTTGGGTTACTCTAATTATTATTGTCGCAAAGCCCCAACTCTCTTGTGGTGCCGTGGTGACCCACTTGCGTTGCGCGTGGTTAAAAAAGCAGACGATAAGTCTCTCGGAGTAAACCTCATTCATTTTAAGGGGCATACGGAAAAAGCGGTTCTCACAGAGATATGTAGGCCGCCATGGCCGTATATGGCCGGCAATTTGAGGAGACCGCCACGAGATATGGACGCTTTAAGGCATTTTTACAAGAGGATAAATATTTGGAGAGTCTCGCACCTGACTTGAATAACACGGACGGCGAGGCAGATACGACTGATAAGTATCAAGAGTTTCGAATGCTCGGCGAGGTTCTGTAATTGGATCTTGGTAGGGTGGCAAGTCTAACTACCGCGCCTTGATACACAAATAACCATTTTTAATCGATAAAGCCCAGATTTAAAGCAGAAAAAAGGTGAGAGAGATAGAACAACGGTTAAATGGGGAAAAAGTTGAGCAATTGTAAGGTCAATAAAATGGTACAAACAGATTTCTAATATCTTTTTTAGTTTTCGAGTTTTTTTGAAAAAAGTGAAATTTTGCGTTTTCGATTTTATTTTTTTCTGAAGTTGTTATCACAGATAGAAAAAAAAAAGACAAAACTTTCTTATGGCACTTTTTAACGGGCTTTAAGATGGCGTTCTTAGATTTGTTCTACAACATTTCGTTTTTTGAGAAACCTAATTTTGAAAGCACTGTTCATTTGCAAATACCATGATGTATGCCACGAAATATCTGTAAATGTTTTGAGACAATTATACAGAAAATTTCCTTTTTTTCCATTCATTTTTTCTATTGCGGCCCTGTATTTAATAATAAGTCTAAATATTAATCAGTATTGTCAACAATTTAACTTACAGTTTATTTTTACTTCGAAAACTTAATATTTTTAAATACGGCCCTGTCTGGTAAGTGTTTTCCTCTTTGTTGTACAGCAAACAGTGTCGCATTGTGTTTTGGAGTAAATTCTTCGCTTTTTCTAATTGTGAGAAAAAAGCTTTAAGCCAATGAAACCAATAACTTTTGCTATTTATTAATTGCAACAATACATTCGTTCGGTCTCTACACTATTTCTGTGACATCATTTGAAGAAGCGCCCTACATTTCTAATAATACAAATTATTGACTAAAATGATAGAGTGAGAGTCATGACAAAAAATGACAAGGGGTTGGTTTCGTTGTTTCAAAGCCTTCTAGGTGGAAGATTTTTATTTATTTTTTATTATCGTATGTGACTGTTATTAGTCTTTGCCGTCCTTTTTTTGGTTCTCCGATCGAAAGATAAGTTGTAAGTTAAATTGTTGACAGTACTGAGTAATATTTAGACTTCTTATTATTAAATACAGGGCCGCATTAGAAAAAAATGAATGGAAAAAAAGGAATTTTCAGTATAACATTTTAAAAATATTTCGTGTCGTACATCATGGTATTTGCAATGAAAGGTGCTTTCAAAATCTGCAAAAAAAGGGGGTCTGTATTTAAATCTAAAAACGATATCTTAAAGCCCATTAAAAAGTGCCATAAGAAGGTGTTTTTCTTTTTTCCTATCTGTGATGACAACTTCAGAAAAAATAAAATCACAAACGCAAAATTCCACTTTTTTCAAAATAACTCAAAAACAAAAAAAGATATTAGAAATCTGTTTGTACCATTTTATTGACCTTAAAATTGCGCAACTTTTTCACCATTTGCAAGATCCCCATGCTGTTCATTCTTATCCGGGATACATTGTATATCCATGCATACATTATAGAAGATATTTCAAACTAATATCACAGATACGGTTACGTTATCTATGCTAATATTAATATCTAACACTTTTATCTGACAGCGTAAAATGATGAATACAATTGGGTGCCAAAGACGAATCAAATTAAACAAATATAAATTATTTTAGCCTCCTTCCCCTTTTTTTACGCTTGCAATAATGGGAGACTTACCTAGTTGCCCCTAATTTTCCTTTCCTTGTCATTCTAAATGAAGTTTAAGTAAGAGAATTAAAATTTTACGACATATAAATTTGCCTATCTAGCTGCCTATACTGTTAAATTTACAAAATATGTTTTGAAATTTAATAAAAAGGCCTAAATTCCCGGCTTTACATTGATCAGTGCGGCAGGATTACTTAATATTCTTCAGGGAACGATCAAAGACCCATTATTATGTTCCTCGGCTAATTTTCTTGGTATTTTGTCGCCTTTTCTCAAAAGGTTACAAACAGAATAATAATTTATAAACAACCATACCAATCTCATAAATTGGCGACATTTTTCAATTGTTTTTCGACATGACCTTTACAGCATGCTTTACGACTGTTTATGACCAATTCCAATTATACTAATGGACAAAATTAATTAGACTAGTATTCATTCTTGGGTTTTTGTTTTATGTAACGTTATAAAAAAACGCCATGAATATATGAGATACGTATCTAGGTAATATATCGTGTCGAATTGAATTCATGCATAACAATGACCATTGTATATCATCTAAAGTCGCACACGAAATAAGATTGAGTGAATAATCAGTATGAACTTACGAGTAGCTTATTAGATACTTTATATCTCTTAATAATAAGTTGGCTATGTAGGAATATTTTCTGCCTCAATATATATTTTTTTCAATGTGTCGTCAATACATATACGCAAACACCCATGCATTGGGTCGTCAAACACATGTGGAATTGTGGTTTTACAAGTACCTAAGCATTGCACGCAGTGGGACAAGCAAGTGTTCAATTTTTGTGTAGCTGCGTTGACTGAAATATTCGTTCACAAATTCGACCTCAAGATGTATTACTTTTTGGGTCAAAATTCGACAAATCATATATTAGGCATATTTTTGTAAAAATTTTGACTCCAGTACTTGATTGGGCATCCATTAATATGGGTTTGTACCAAGTTTTGTTAATAAATATCGAATAATAACAATTCTAGAAATCATTGAAGTGGGTTACACTGTATACCTAACACCTTGCGATTTCTTTCTGTGGCAAAAAGCATTATTTACCAAGTTCGTATACCTAAGCAACTAAAAACAATCAATACAATAAATGCTAATCCTCATGTTCTTGAAAATGGTTTTAATTCTGTTACAAATGTGTTTTTTTTTGTAAAATGTTTATTCTTGAAATCGGCAGTGAAGTGTCTCAAAATCGTCATTAAAAGCTCAGAAATCGGCACTGAAGTAGCCCATTATTGTATTACGATTTTTTCAATAAGTATGCCTTGGCGAGATGTAAACATCAAACGTCAGACGCGGAGCCATCGCCCGTCAAAAGTGACCAAATATTCAAAACCCGGCCAATAAAGGCCCATTTAACTTTTAATACCCATTGCGAAATTGTTACCTATAGCAGCGCAATCTTTCAGTATAAATATTTTAGTAGGTTTGAATATCAATCTATTTTTCATGGAGTCTGCACAACAGGCAGCAGTTTAGAGTTTCTGTTGGGAAGCGCCGTGCCTCGTCATAGTTGACCTAGGTAGAGCGATCGTCAAAGTCAAGCAACGCCGTGCGCAGTCGGTTCATGGACTGGTGATCCTTTATGATTATTCTTTTGCCTAATAAAACATTTTTTCCCGATTTAAAAAATAGTTATTTATGTACCAAGGCACTGAAGTTCAACTTTTTATGACTCATGTGGAGTTTAGTTACTGAGGCCTCTGGCCGAGGCAAATAAACCACATGAGTCATAAAAAGAACTTCAGTGCCGAGGTACATAAATAACTATTTTTTAAATCGGGAAAAAATGTTTTATTAGGCAAGAAAATAATAATAAGGGATCATCCGTAAACGAACCGACTACGCGCGGCGTTACTTGACTTTACCGATCGCTCTACCTAGGACAAGTATAATGATGCACGGCACCTTCTGACAGAAAACCAAACTGCTGCTTCTTGTGCAGCCTACACAACAAATCTATTGATTTTCAAATTTACTAAAATATGTATACTGAAGGATTGCGCTTCTATAGGAAACAATTTCGCAATGTGTACGAAAAGTTAAATGAGCCTTTATCGGCCGGGTTTTGAATATTTGGTCACTTTTGACGGGCGATTTCTCCGCGTCTGACGTTTGATGTTTACATCTCGCCAAGGCCTACTTATTGAAAAAATCGTACAATAATGGGCTACATTATTGCACGATTTCTGTGCTTTTAATGACGATTTTGGGACATTTTAATGCCGATTTCAAGAAAAATATATAATATGTACCTCGGAATTGAAGTTCTTTTTGTGACTTATGTGGAATTTTGTGAAATAAACTTCAGTGCCTTGTTACACTTAAATTACCATTAGTTGATGTTTGTTTTTATTTATTATTGCGCTAAAGATAAAAATTATCTACCTATATAAAAAAATTGAGGAATGGTTTTGTTTTGATCACGCGCTCTCAGATGCAGAAGCAAATAACTTCCCCTATGCAGGACATGTTGTTTACATGGCAGCTGTGATGAAAAAAAATGAAGTAAAGACCTACGTTTCCACTATCACAGCTGATTTGATATCGAATGCTCGATATATTATACTTAAAATTATCGGTGTTGCCATCGTTCGTGCGAAACCAACGCAATATACCCGATTTTTTCGTTAAATCGGTAATGGAATTTATGGGTATTGCTTGGGGATGCCATAAAGCATATTAATGAATCGATTTAATGAGGATAAATAACAAGTTTTAAGAAAGGCGCTATTTATTGCGTATATTCGACAATCGCAATCTGCAGAGAGGTATGCAATGGTGTAGGTACACCTACGCATGCTGAAGAATAGAGAACGAACGTTGCATTGAAGATATTATGATTTCGCGTTTATAATAACTATTGATAATCTTCGTTCAATATCGTTAAAGTTTTTCTACAAAAAACTGAGTCAACCTGTATATTTTTCGTCGGATTTTGGACGTTTTTTTCTATTTCTAATGATAAAGCATATTTAAAAAAGCACCACCTATTACGATATATTTTTGGTGCCAAAATTGTAGAAATCATATTAAAGCATCTCCAAAAAACTGGTTTGTATCCAATTTTGTTAAAAAACATCGAGGCATCAAAATTCTAAAGACCAATGGAAAATCGCGATTCAACTAGGACAGTTGCATGTGGAAAAACTGCCAATATCTCAAAGATGCACCTTTTTTAAAAAAAAGTTTCAAATAAAAGTAGTTCAAAATTAAATTTCTAATGAATATACACCTATACAATATGTCCCGGATAAGAATGAACCACATGGGATCTTGCAAACGGTGAGAGATAGAACAACGGTTAAATGGGGAAAAAGTTGCGCAACTTTGAGGTCAATAAAATGGTAAAAACAGATTTCTAATTCTTTTTCGTTTTTGAGTTATTTTGAAAAAGTAAAATTTTGCGTTTTCGATTTTATTTTTTTCTGAAGTTGTTATCACAGATAGGGAAAAGAGATAAAAAAAATTTAACAAAAAAAATAAAACCGACGATATTTTTCTCTTTCTAAATTGAGTTATCTTTGGACTTGGTGACAGTCAAGGCAAGGAATTTAAATCTATTTCGATATGAATACATCATATCCTACATACATCATACCTTACTGTCACCGACTCCAAAGATAACTCAATTTAGAAAGAGAAAAATATTTCTAAAATTTTAGTTGAAATGCGCATACGGGCAAATTTGTGAAGTCGGTGTTACTTTTTGTTAATTTTTTTTAATTTTTAGTGGAGTGTGCATACCGGCAAATTTTTGAAGTCGGTTTTAATTTTTTTGTTAATTTTTTTTTATTTCTTATTTTTAGTGTATTATTAAGAATTATGGAAATCGGTCCAATATTAAACTCCATCCCCTATTTGTCCACCCTTAGGATTGAAATGTTTCTCTTCAAATTTAAATGTGACCACCCCTAAGGCAACCTCTTCCTAATAAAATAAGAATCATCCAAATCGGTCCAATATGAACTTTCATCCCCTATTTACCTACCCTTAGGGGTATAATTTTTTCTTTAAATTGAAATGGGACCACACCTAAGGTACCCCTTTTCCAGTAAAGAAAGAATCATCGAAATCGGTCAAATATGAAATTTCATCCCCTATTTGTCCACCCTTAGGGGTGGAATTTTTTCTTCAAGTTTAAATGGAACCATTCTGTAGGTATACCCTTTCAAATAAAAAAAGAGTTGTCCAAATCGGTTTATAAATGACGGAGTTCTGAGGTAACAAACATAAAAAAAAAATACAACCGAATTGATAACCTCCTCCTTTTTTGAAGTCGGTTAAAAAACACTTCCTTATGGCACTTTTTAACGGGCCTTAAGATGGCGTTTTTAGATTTGTTCTACAACATTTCGTTTTTGAGAAGCCATCTTCAACTTAATTTTTTTAAATACAGACCTGGATTTTTTTTGCAGATTTTGAAAGGACTTTTCATTGCAAATACCATGATGTATGACACGAAATATTTTTTGAAAATTCCTCTTTTTTTTCATTAATTTTTTTCTATTGCGGCCCTGTCTTTAATAATAAGAAGTCTAAATATTAATCAGTATTGTCTACTTTAAAGAAAGTACCTACATTTTACCAATAATTGTACTATACTATGGGAATAAATGTATTTATTATTTGGATTTGGTGAATTGTCCAAAAAGATTTACCATAAATAAATCTTAATTTTCTGCAACCGATCGCAGTTGTCTCGTGGGTGGACTTGTAAAATGCCCCCCGTATTTTGTAATTGTAATCAAGACAGCTGGAAGTAAATCGCGTACCTCGGATAATGAAATATTCCCTCACCCCCCCCCCCCTCCTTTATTATATGCAAATCAGGTGGAAATGAATAATTGCGACCATTACCCGAGCTGAGAGATTGGCTTATCGAATCTGAATTACCGATCGATGCTAATCCGACGTAGATTTTTCTAAGTGGCGTTGATTTATCTGTGATTGTTCTCCGAAGCGGCTAAAAGTCACTGGGGCGATTTTCTCACGTTGGCACAATCGTTTAAATAGCTGCATACATACCGCGTTTAGTATGAAGAAGAAATTGTTGCTGTTTGCGAAATGATCAACTTGAGAGGTTTCTATTTAGTTAGAAATAACCCCGCAATAATAGTGAAGTATATCTGCATTCGTTTGAATGCACCCTCGCTTCCCTCGCGCTGCTGTCCTTTGTGCATATTACCGCAGGATAAAGTAGAAAGTTAACTATATATTTTCTGTGTTGCCAAAAATAGACGCGGCGCCGTAAAATTGAAGATGATAGCAAAGTCTAGAAATACAAAAGTCCGCTCACTTCTTTGATCTCTCGGAAAAGCCGACAATTTTTTGCGACCGGTCGTAAATCAGCGTCACCTCGCACGCTTCGCATTTACTAGGGCGACTAAATGAAATCGCCGTCAAGCTAGTTATACGGGGGCCGGTTCATATTGACTTTCCATTATTTACCAAAGTCTGCAAATATTAGTATACCTATTTGTAGACTTTGGTACAACATTATTTGTGAAGGAAAGTGTGCCGTTCGTTTTTAGGTACATCAGTTAAATTAAAATACAAGGTAGCTATTACCAGAATCTACATAATTAGTAGGTATATCTGAAGACTTTGGTTGGAACATGAATAAAAATGCAATTTTTTATGTTTTACGTTCATTTTTAATAAAGCCTAACAAAACATAGAGCAGACAAAAAATAAATTACAAAGAAATATTTAACGACAAAGAGTTAAACTAATCATATCTACTTTTTCATCCTGTAGTAAATATTTTGATATTTAAATTGACATAAACAATGCAGAACAAAATATTACGCATATGTATGTACCTACACAAGCATGCGTCTTACCATAAGCTTCTGGCAATAATCTTAATGAGACAGCCGAGGGGACAGCAGTTTTTACTAAACGTTTTCCGGACGAAGTGAATGACTGATCATCAAAATGTGCCTTGCAAATTCTTATAGGTTTATATGCCGCTTCAGGTGGAATATTCGCAAATTTATGTTCTCCGATGAACTCTAAGGCATTCATCCATTGCTGGCACCTTTACATTTTCAATACTTTAATATTTATATATCTATATTATTCTTCAATTAATACCTAAGTATTCAAATGTCACATAAAAATGTCTTAATTTTTGTAGGTAGGTACCTCAAACTCCATCTTACCTTTCAGGGTCCTTAGGAAATGAAGAAAAGGTAATATAGTCTTTTGAACTGGTTTTACAGCCACCCGCACTGCAGTAAAAAGCGTTACTAGGCATCTCTACAACACATTCACGGTCTGTCGGTAATATTTTGCGCGCACCCGGTAGATTGCGAACGAACCGCTCTCAGCGTCACTGTGTACAGCCTATTTTCTTATATTATAAGATATCGATCGGCTCGATGAGGAGGGGAGCGGGAGAGGGCAAGAGGGAAACGTTTGTTTACACAAGGCCGAGTGCCCCGACTTATTAGTAAAGTAAAGTAAAGTAACTTTATTAAACCAATCGACCATTTACAAGTATATGAATACGACAGGTGTAGGTTAAGTCAACATCACACTGATTATTCTATTAGATTACTGCTTATGATAATTACATATAGAGATATTCCTGCATAACTGTAAAACTGTTTACGTTACTTCTATTTGGTTTTTGCTTTGTCGAAAATCCTGCTGGTTCCCAGTTACATTAGAATTTCCTCGTTCCTTGAAAAAGTTATACCTGTCAATTGCCATCCCTTTTGGCCAGAATCCATCAGAATAAGCTTCACTCAAATGATCTGCACTCAGGCCAACCTTAAAACATTTGTTATCTTTGGCTCTGTAGAAGTATATCTCTGGACGCTGATGATGGCATCAGCCAATTAGAAAACGATCGATCCAACGAAGAGCACTCTAAAACGCAACAGTCATTACCTTTTAATGCAGCCACTTTCGCGAAATACCCGCCGTAATAATAAATCGCCAAATTAGGGGCTGTCGTCGTTGATAAATTTCTTAATTGGGAGGTGCCAAGATGCTTTTTCGGCGGGGTCTTTAAATCCCGCGTATATATCCTCGGGTCACGTTACTCGCTCCGCTATTATTAAGTAAAGTGCGCTCGGGTCCGGTGTTTTTGAGAGAAAGTCGCCCGTACTCGTACACGGACAGGTTAATAAATTTTCGTTTCGCGACACGTCCCATTGCGACCGCTGGGAAAGAGAATTCCAATTATTCGGAATGTTTTTGCAGCCATTAATCGCTCATTATGCGGTTTTTATATAAGATCATAAGAAAACAAAACAGTGCCTTTAATTTGTCGCATCCGCATATCCACTTGTTTTTGTTGTACAGGGTGTCCCATTTTGGGTAATTTTGGGTGTTTTTCTCAAAAATCTCGGTTATTATTAAACCTCTCTCCTGACTACCACTTATATATATAGACAAATTTAATCAACTATTTTTATAGATGTTTGGCGTAGAATCGAATGGAATAATTATTAGTTTTTTGGTAGCGTTAATATGGTTTTTGAGATATGAACTATGGTTTCCATTTAAAAAAAATATAACTTTGGTTCATATCTCAAAAACTATTAACGCTACCAAGAAACTAATTATTCCATTCGATTCTACGCCAAAAAATCTATCTATAAAAATAGTTGATTAAATTTGTTGATATATAAGTTGTAGCCAGGAGAGAGGTTTCCAAAAAATCGAAAATTTCAGTCCTGCGCCATTGCGCGGAAACTATAAAACTTATCTAAAATCTGATTGGTCCACCAAATTCCTCTCAAAAAAGTAGTACAGTGACGTGAAAACCGCAACCCTCTAGCTTTAATAATAACCGAAATTTTTGAGAAAAACACCCAAAACCACCCAAAATGGGACACCCTGTACATATTTCTAGAAATGTGTCGCGTAAAATTGCGACTTGCATTTTATCTGTTTGGATTTGGTCTCCCAAGAGTTTTTATTTCAACTTTTTCCTGTACACTATTTTTCATTCTGTTTATTTATTGCGAGAAGAACATTACAGGACGCGGGGCACCCGTTCAAGACCAGAGGACGAACAACGCGGGAACGGGCAGACGCGGCGCCGAACTAAAGCACATTCCTAGCCGTAACTCCCATGCGACGGCTTTATCCATTTCCCGCTGCGCCATTTCTCTTTGAACAAAGACGACAAGAGACCACGAGTCGGGCAAATGTATCAGAATCAGAATCGTCTTAATTTACAATCTAAATTTAATGAGAGGTGTCGTATAATTGATAATATTGTCGTCAATGCCAATAGCGATGGAAGTAGAGAGAGATAGAAGGCAGCTAATTCCCCATGTCTTCGATTTTTAATGCTCCACATGTCCACTAACAAAAATCCAAATATTTGATGATAAGGCTTTTAAGCCTTGGCCTGAAATACTTATCTAAACATTTCACTCAATGATTTAAGTCTTGTTCCTGCTTCCTCCCCCGTAAGTTCACTTTACATGCTCGCCAACAGGTCCGAGAGAGAAAGTGAAATGTTCGAGGTGCCCTGTTGCTAGGTACAAAAAGTATTTCCTAGCAACGATGCAACGATTATGCAGGAAGGACCTTAAAACCATTAATAAAATATATGTATCAACTTGAAACTGGCGTCAAATTTAATAATGTTGCACATCGATTGTTTTATAAACTGGTTTTGATCAAAAAGAAGACGAATTATGCCAAATAAAAATTAAGAATATGGATATATTTTTCAGTGTCAAATAATGTGGCTAATAGCAAAGTCAAGCAGCAAGTGAACGTGGCGCTGGGTTAAAAGCGTGTGGATACTAAACCGTAGGTCACGGGTTAAAGTTCAACACAAAACCCAAGTTTTTTTTATTTTTTTTATTATCGCTGCACTTTATTTCTTATATTTATTACTGATTTTAATTTTTAGTAATTGAACAATGGTCATTTTGAATATTATTACTCACAATCTACTCTTGAGCTTGTATATGTATAAAATAATCCCTCATTGTCGATATATGCACTTATTGCACAATGGAAACACACGAAAATAAACCAACACTAAAATTTTTACAATGGAATTTTATAAAACAGGGTCTCTTTAAAATAAGGGAACCCAGCATCACGTAGGAAAAGTGAAGCCTTAAGGGGAGGTTATGTTATATGTCAGTGTCCAACTGCCATCAGGTTTTGTGTGACATGCCAGTGCCATAGATTCAAAAGGAGGCAAAATATTTCACATCATAATTCACAATTTTTAACTTTTCAACTTCCAGATACTCAGATGTGTCAATTAAAGGTAATGCGGCCGCTTGTAGTAGTCCCAATAATTGCAACCAGATTTTTCCTGTATCACCTTTAGTAATCCTACAATTCCCATTACGTGGGCATTACGTATAAGTAGGTAGGTAGATCAAAACAAAAATCGTATTTCGAAAATTTTAAATTATTAAGCAGGTAGCTTCAGTCAGCTCTTTTTTAAAGAGTTTTTATCTATGACTACAAGTTTATTTTAAGTTTGTGAAATACCATGGGAGAGAAATAAAATTACAAAAATTTTATTAATGAACACCGAGACATTAAGACTTCTCACGGCTGTCATGTTTGACAGTTCTCTGGCTCACCATGCGCTTCCCGGGGACAAAATACAATGCCAAATACATTGTTGGCCATAGGCGCCATCTATTTCCAGGATATGAAGCTATAGCCGTAAGAAGTCTTATTAATACGTCAGTCAACTCAGTCAACGACCGAGCAAAAACTACATCATTAGAACTACTAGACCTAATCTTATTAGTCCATCCCGAAATCTATAAAAGTTCTTTGGGTAGATATATTGAACAAGGGAAGAAAGTTCAAGTATACGTATTACAAATGGATTGAGGAACCTGGTAACAAGGTGCAATAGCGACAAATTCTTAAATAAGCAAAATCGGCACTACTGACTTACCATACTTATTACTTAAATTCGTGGAAATAGTTGCTGAAAATCAATTTCAACTATAAAATAAATTTCTTTCATTTGACAGTTGCCACATTCTGCACTTGTATACACAAAATTGTCAAGTCTAATTTTTAGAAATCATGGAAATCATTATTAATTTTTACTAACAATCAAAGTAACCTGTTATATCCATAGATTCTGCAATAAAATGGCATACTTGGCATCACTGATACCATTAGAATGAGGAAAGAATAGTCCTCACTTTGGAAAGTATAATGTTGGGCCCCCCTACTTTAAAGAGTCCCTGTTATAAAATAAATCAAAACTATGCCAAACGACTTAAAAATCTATTGTTCAATACAATCCTTAGAGAACTGCTTATTTCTCCAGAAGCAGCTTTGTGAATTGGATGCTTGGTGTGTCGTTAATCACCTGGATTTAAACCCTGCCAAGTGCAGTGTGGTTAGGTACTCTCGAAAAGAGTCAAATATAACATTTGATTACAAATTAGGTAACACAAGTCTTGCTTCTAAGGACAGTGTTGATGATCTTGGGGTCCACTTTGATAGTGTCATGTCGTTCAATGAGCATTTCAATAATATTTCGATGTCTGCCTACAAAACTTTGGGTTTTTTGTTGAGACACTGTCGAGGCTTCACAAATATTGCGGCTTCGAAGACTCTGTTCTTTTCACTCGTCCGTTCGAAACTGGAATATTGTTCGTTATTTGGCATCCAATTTATGAAACCCATGAAAAGCAATTAGAGTATGTTCAAAGAAAATTTCTTAAATTTCTTTATTATAAAACTCACGGCATGTACCCTCCTCGTGGATATGACCATCAGGCACTTCTTAATGAATTTAATATGTGTTCATTGATAGTTCGCCGATCCGTTTTTGGTGTTTCCTTTTTATATAACTGTATCCGAAACAATATAGATTCTCCTTTTTTTCTTTCTAGACTAAACATACGAGTACCAAGACCTAATTCACGGCTAACATCTACATTTTACGTTCCCTATGCTCGTACTAATATAATGTTTATGTCGCCAATTTATTTTACATCCAGTCTCCATAATATGTTGCCTGATGAATGTGATCTGTTTGATTGCTCCAAGCCTTCCTTTTTGAGGTGTGCCATTGAGTGCTTTTCATAATTTCACGTTATGTGTTGGGTAGTATTAGTATTAGTCCGCTGATAATTGTACTGTACAGGGTAGATACCCTGCGTGGGGCTCCCTATACTATGCTAATTATATTGATTGAGCTGTGCTTACTTTATAATCAGTTTTCTTTATTTTTTCTGTGGTGCTATGTTCCCTTTATATTTATCTTTGTATGTTGTCCTGTAAATGGATTTTTCTGTTGGGCAATAAATAAATAAATAAATAAATAAACTGCTTTGCCGGACAAGCTCTACTCGACCTACAGACGCATTATGGGCTCGATCAGCTGTTTTGTTGGGCTGCCAAAAGCGCACAGGTGGTATGGGTGGCTGTGAGACGCAGGTGTCTACCAGTCCCGCGTTTGTTTACTACTGTGACTATCCACTATCCGCACCGCCCCCGTATGTCGGTGCAAGTGACCGCGAGCGTCGTCGTCTCGTCCGGTGTTCCACATACCTCGCAGGTGGCCGCGACAGAGAAAGTGATCCGGCATCGCCTCCTTCGTTTTTTCGCAGGTCGGCGGGAGGCCGGCCAGAGGGGACCACCGTGGATTTATGAAGACGCGCCAATGATCTCAATCTGTATACCTAGATCCATAGAAAAGGCATCAGAGATATATAGTTGTGTTAATATTATCTCTTTATTATATAATACAGGGTGAGTTTTTTTCGATGCCCACTATGGGGATGTCGGAAACTAGCAGAGCTAGAACAAAGGTTCAATGGGGAAAGAATTGCCGTTTTGAATGCTCAATCTAATGCCACTTTAGGATTTTTAAAAAAGTTCATGGCTCGCTAGATATTTTGAAAAGAGTGATTTTTTGCTATTTCATCAGATATCTGTAGCTCAGTTATTTCTGATTATACAGAAAAACTGTAGAGACAAAAACTGCAGATAATTTTGGGCTTAATAAGATAGTCTAATCTAATTTTTTATGTTGTTCGTGATTTTTGAGATATGACATAAAATTGTGTTTTTTTAAATGTAAATCATAGTTGGCTGTGGCCTTATCAAATCGGCCATTTTTTGAGCTTTCCAAAGATATAATACCCGGCATAGTTATTATAAAAAATAAAAGAGCTATGGCTAATTTTCTGATTTTAGAGTATTCTCATAATTACGTTCTATTTTATAATTAGACATACTTCAAACTTCAAAATGTAAATAAAACAAAATTAAAAAACTCAAGTTCAAATTATTATTATTTTAAAGGTCACCTTTTAAAATAATAAAAAAGTGTTCAAACAATCCACCATTATTATTTATGCAAATAGTGCATCTTTTTAAAACTGAATTTGTCGCCTTTCTTAGAAAGAGCCTGACAATACTGGCAATCGGTTCTAAAACAGCAAACAGCTGCTCTTAATTCAAAAATTGTCTCATACTTTATTTTGTACTGTTCCCCACAAAAAAATCCAAAACAGACAAATCGGGGGATCGGGGCTGCCAGGAAATAGGTCTATTTCTCCCTATCCAACTATTTGGATATACATGATCTAGGTAATTTCGTACGTAAGTTATGTGATGGAGCTTCATCATGATAATTTTTGTTTTATTTTTTTACATTTTGTTGCCAGCTAAAATAAAATATTTGAAAGTTTAAAGTATGTCTTATTATAAAATAGAACATATTATTATTCCATGGCTGACTATGTGAAAATTTAAAAAAAAAATCAGAAAATTAGCGGTAGTTATTTTATTTTTTATAATAATTATGTCAAGTATTATATTTTTGGAAAGCTCAAAAAATGGCCGATTTGATAAATCAACAGCCAACTATGATTTACATAAAAAAAACAAAAATTTATGTCATATTTCAAAAATCACAAACAACATAAAAAATTGGATTAGATTCTCTTATTAAGCCCAAAATTATCTACAAACGCTACAATTTTTATCTCTACAGTTTTTCTTATAATCAGAAATAACGGAGCTACAGAGCAATAGCAAAAAATCACATTTTCAAAATATCTAGTGAGCCATGAACTTTTTTAAAAATCCAATAGAGGCATTAGATTGAGCATTCAAAACTGCAATTATTTCCCATTTAACTTTTATTCTAGCTGTGCTAGTTTCCGAGATCCCCCTAGTGGGCATCGAAAAAAACTCACCCTGTATATAATATTATAATTAGTAATATTAAAATACACATATTGAAAATATATTAAATTATGTACTAAGCCTGGTTGCATAGAAGGAAAACTGGGACAAGCGCAATAGATTTGGCAACGACGCGGCAGGGCCAAACGTCTGTTTCTTTACAGACGCCTTGTTGTAGTGCGCCGGGCAGAGGTTAAAAACGCTAATAAACTCTTTACATTTGTTTAACTATCAAACTATTATAGTGGATAGTGATGGGGCGCTTAAAATGCGTGGTGTGTGGTGCTACAAATACTTTATCAAACCGAACTTTCCACTGGTGGGCGATATATTTACGGATCAGCTGTGCACCACTACAGGTTCTTTGTTTTGATATTTTATTGTATATCAACGTGGATTACAATGCCATTTGAATGGGTCATCTAGGTATACAGGTCGTTGGGCCTCACAATAACGCAGAACGCACCACCACCGAATATTGATGACCATAGACTGGACCGACATTATATTGAAGACCTGTGCATAGCGCTGTTTCAAGAGATTGCCACTGGCGCCACACGACGAAACAAATTTACACGGTGGTTTAATGTTAAAACACCATTGTTGCAGAATCTTTTATAAAATAAAAACATGCAAATATATGTCTGTTACAATGAATTTAAAATCCAAAATTAAATAAAATATTTGTTTGTTATGTCCCTCTAATTTGACAAGTTCACGTGGCATATTTCCATATATTTTCTTAAGAAAAGCGAGACTAAAAAGCCAGCAAGAGTATTCGGTACCTTTTGGTTTGAAATGAAGTCCATGGCTAGTTGTAGTGTAAGTAGCCATAAAACGCATTAGATTTTTCAGTTTCTACTTTATATGGAGGACTATTGGTTCGCTTTGGAGCTATAAACAAAATTTTCTATTTTCATTCTTGCATACGTTACAAAAAAAATACTGTTCCAAAATAATATCTAGAATTTTCGCTTCTTCAGCTGGTTGATCAGATCATCCCATAATTCCAAAATAGCGTTTATTCTTCTGCAATTCACCTAATGGTCTGTGCAGTGTGCATACAATTTTCTTCATGTGCATGAAAATTTCATGTTATCACAAACAAATCTACCTATATAAAAACTGTGTTTATAGGATAAAACTGCTAAATACTGGAGGCAAAGACAATTCGTTACCGTAAAAAGAAGGCAAATCGTAATAAAGCTAGATATTTAAAATTTTGTACATTTTAAACGTCAGTAACTGACATATCAATAGCCACAGAATGCCCCTCTATAACCTATAATAAGTCGCCATTTTTTCGTCGAGTGGCGCCACCTCAGTCCGTGAACAACAATGAAATACGACGTCATGCTCGGGTGTTTAATATAGTGTCGGTCCAGGTTAGACTAAGGCCAGTAATTATAAAATAGTTATCGATACAATTTTAAAACTTAAAACTAAAATTTCTACTATCCGATTCGGTAGTTATAAAATAGGTTATAAGCGCATTTTTGACATTGTTTTCTGCCTTTAATTCTCGGCTTTATCCATACCTAAGTATTAGTATTATTATTATTTGTCTTCGTCATTATATGAGGAATGTATTTTATTTATCTATCACAGTTTTTAGATTAGACACGCGTTATCTGTTGCAGATAAGATACATAATTATTATGTTTGAAACGGCCAATAAAATTTATGGTTGGAGTTACTCCACGATCTCTATAATGTGCCATAATTAAGATAATAATTAGTCGAAAAACCGCTTTATGGACTTTTTGACGAGTTTATTGTCGGCAGGCACCTTATTAATAAGTGACAATTAGAGCTTTATGCACGACCGTATTGTTGTTGTTATGTTCCGCGTAAGTTTATTGCCATAGCGTTGTGTTTATGATTAATTATCGAGCTTGAACTATATAACACACTAACTAGCTAATATAGTTTACACATAACTACCTAGGTATAGTGTCTTTAAAGTAACTTGAAACAGCATAAAAAAAGTCTAATTGGCGCCACAAAAAAGAATATATAAGACATAATAGCGTCACGCAGTTTTCAAAAATATACATCAGCAACATAATATTTCACTTTTAAGGTGTTTTTTAAGGTTGTCGTCAAACACAATGTAAAGGTTAATGCACCATATAATATTGTCAAAAGGTCTCTAAAAAGCCATATCGGTTATAACTATTTACGCAAGTAAATCCCAAGATCTGTGAAATTATGGCACGGCTATCCACCGCATTTCGCTGCACAAGTGGCCAGTCGTCGAACAGAGTAACCCATGCAAGTATTGGTGATATTATATTTTATTGCCGAGGCGCCTGTTCTCGAGCTACCCTGGTAAAGGATAAATGAACTCACTTGGAGCATAGTTATATACGGGGCGCGATCTATTTCATAGCTGGTAAAAATACCAGAGTTATCAGCAGAAATCATCCGTACAAAATTCAAATGTTTTACGCTGTTCCATAAGTAACTTCATTTAAACCATACTATAACTAGGGTTAATTTATTAAGAGAATTGTTCCAGAAAGATCATCAGCATTCCACTGTTTGTTGTGAATCGCGCTTGAAACACATTATCAAATCTATGACTTGCCGGACGGGTGACTTGAAGTTGTTTTTCTTTCGCGCCAAATCATGGTTTAATATTTCGAAAGCCCTTCACGTTGACAGGCCATTATTTACTCGAGACACTCGAGACGGGATGCTAAACGATTTAATTCGAAACAAAAGGCAACATCGGCGGTAACAAGCGATTGCTCGAGCGCTCACTCCGACTGTTTTACATATAATGGGGCCATCTGCGTCAACGTCTAACACTTCCTTACGAAATCTCTGAGGATATTTAGGTTCGGAGCTATCTGAATGAAACCTACACTAATTCCGATTTGGAACCTAAAGTATTACCATAATTTTTAAGTTAGTTTACAGAGTACACACTTCGTTTTTATTATTTATGAATCTATCCCAGAACAATGCTGAATCCAGTGGCGTGCACAAATTTTTCTAAAAGAATCGCTAATATGATTTTATTAATACTGTTCTGCTAGAAACAGTCATTTTGATTCATTTTTAAATGCTTCGTATAAGCAGAAACTGTATATAATAATTATATTATATCGTTGAGTGAGGAATAATAATTACTCCATGATTATATTCAATATATTCTCGAAAGTAGCAAAATGTGGTTTTTATTTATTAGTGAAAGGTATGGTATAAATGAAGTCACTTGAAACATCATAAAAACGCTTGGATGGCGTTTGCTTTGTAAAACAAGACCGAGTGCGCGCGGCCCTTAATAATATTATACATATTTTATTTAAATGCTCTAAAAAAGAATAAAATAAACTTTGAAATAATTCAAACCAAAGCAAACCGATAATTTTGTTTCACACAAAACAACACCACACAAAAATCTATACACAAAACCAAAATCCGTAAAATAAAGCGCAGTCCTTATTTCCGTGCACGGCACTGGTTATACTGGCCTAACTGGCCCACGTTGACAGCTGCTCCGTGGATCTCTGAAACGCCGACCAATCAAATCGCTACGCTCGCTTTTTTATTGGCTGCCTCTTTGACTAGGTCGACGCCGACCGCATAAAAACCTTTGAATTTTATACGGGCGGTTTCTGCTGATAAGTCTGGTATTTTTACCAGTAGCAGAGCGTGGCAAATGCTATGAAATAGATCGCGCCCTGTATATCACTGTGTTCCAAGTGAGTTTATTTATGCTTTACCAGGGTATTAGCTCGAGAACAGGCCCCATAGATATAAAATACGAGACAAAACACTTTTTTAACCATATTAAGCCTGGTATTAGTAGCAAAAAAAGATGAAGGAGACAGAGAAGATAGATATTGTAGTAAAAACAACTAACTGCATGCTCGCCTAATATAATATCACCAATACTTGCATGGGTTACACTGTTCGACGGCTGGCCACTTGTGCAGCGAAATGCGGTGGATAGCCGTGCCATAATTTCACAGATCTTAGGATATATCTACTTGCGTAAATAGTTATAATCGATATGGCTTTTTAGTGACAATCTTAAAAAAACTTAAAAGTGAAATATTATGTTGCTTGTAGAATATGTAGGTATATTTTTGAAAACTGCGTGACTCTTTATGTCCTATATTCTTTTTGTGTCCTGTGTACGGAAAGTATGTTTAACACTTTTAACAGCAGCTACGTTTAACATTTTTAAACACATTTTTTATGCTAGTATAGTTTAAAATGCCCATTTAAAAACAAATAAACAACTAGTATAATTTTATGACTTTACTTTATTCTTTTCTAATACTTCTCGATAGCAGACTCTAAAAATTAAAAGTAAAAAAATATTTTTAAAAAAAGCTTTTATTTAAATGCGCTAAAAAGAATAAAATAATCTTTTCTTTTAAAACTTTTACTATCAACTTATAACGTCATTCCACAATTTATATGATATAAAAGCTTGTCGCGAGATTTAAGTAGTGGTATTTACTTAGTTTGAAAACTTAAATCTCGCGACAAGCTTTTATATCATATAAATTGTGGAATGACGTTATAAGTTGATAGTAAAAGTTTTAAAAGAAAAGATTATTTTATTCTTTTTAGCGCATTTAAATAAAAGCTTTTTTTAAAAATATTTTTTTACTTTTAATTTATTTTGTAATTTTTAGTTTGGCCAGGTGTCTGAGTCTATTCATCTCAGTTAACGCATCATTGTTGCAAGGTCGTTTGCCGGTTAGTTTAGAACAGTCTAGCTCTTCAATGAGGAGACCTTCTAATGACCATCTTGGGTGTTCCGCCATGTTGGATTTAGAATGACGTCACACATATAATCATGCATTGTCATCCAAATTAAACGTGTGTACAAAATTTCAGCTCGATCGGTTGAAATTTAACTAGTCCGCCATCTTGAGTGTTCCGCCATGTTGGATTTAGAATGACGTCACACATATAATCATGCATTGTCATCCAAATTAAACGTGTGTACAAAATTTCAGCTCGATCGGTTGAAATTTAACTAGTCCGCCATCTTGAGTGTTCCGCCATGTTGGATTTAGAATGACGTCACACATATAATCATGCATTGTCATCCAAATTAAACGTGTGTACAAAATTTCAGCTCGATCGGTTGAAATTTAACTAGTCCGCCATCTTGAGTGTTCCGCCATGTTGGATTTAGAATGACGTCACACATATAATCATGCATTGTCATCCAAATTAAACGTGTGTACAAAATTTCAGCTCGATCGGTTGAAATTTAACTAGTCCGCCATCTTGGGTGATCCGCCATGTTGGATTTAGAATGACGTCACACATATAATCATGCATTGTCATCCAAATTAAACGTGTGTACAAAATTTCAGCTCGATCGGTTGAAGATATCTGCTTCAAAATTGAGTTGCAAGATTCCACCCGAACAAATTACATACATACATACATACATACATACATTGCAAGTTAAATAAAAGCTTTTAAACATTGCAAGTTAAATAAAAGCTTTTAAAAATAATTTAACATTTACATTATTGCCAATACTTAATTTACTTGAGAAAACATTTTATGCTTTAACTTTTTTTATAACTATAACTTAAAATTTGCATACAAATCCTATTCGTTCTATAAGAAAATACCTAATATAAAGCAGAACAAAGGAAGCAATATTTCGCCATTTATTTTTTCAAAAGAGACGTTAGTATAAATTGAAATGCAATTACATTCAAGGCATATCACTATTTACGACCGTTTGTTTTTGTTTATTGGTATTTTTCTAATTAAAAACTAGCATAGTTATGGTAAAATATACGCACGGCTAATAAATAATAAATAACAAAATGCTAAGGAGCAATTACATTTTTATCTTACGTTAAGCTTGCATCTGTCATAAATATTCATCTGGTCAATTCTAAGTAAACTACCGGTTTTTGTGGACTACATTTTCCATTTTCAGGATGCTATGAATGTGACATTTCACAAAGACCATTAATACTAATAGGGTTTTTATAGATTTTTAATCAGGACATTGTTTATACGAAGTTGAAGCGCGTTTTTTTGTTAGGGTTGTTAGTGTAAACCTGATTGAATAATGAAAGTATGTAAATTCGCTTTATAAACTTTTGCAATCTAAGTACCTATGTGTATTTTCTGCCAAATTTCATTAAAGTCAATGAATTAAAAGCATTTAATAAAATTACATTTAACAGAAGACTTGCTATTTCCATATCTCCCACTACAACCTGGAAGCTCGACATCTTCACACTATTCACCTTCAGCCTTCAACGGTTACACATAAGATATATTTTTGAACCTATTATTTTTTTTTTAATTTATGGATCTAGATGAAAATATGAAATCACTACACTTGCATATATCAGCAAATATATATTTTTAAGTTTTGAAAAATTCAAACTCGCAACAAATTGGCAAATCTAGCAAATGACATTTGTTGTTTTCAATAATCGCGGTAATTACCCTGCTCCTGAGTAAATACCGCGGTTATTGTCGGTTATAACGATGACGTATGAAGGGCTTCTTTGTGACGTCAGAGAGCTATAACGTGTTTGGTATTTACCGCTTATTAATGGTTATTCGCCTAAAATCTACTTATATCTCAATGTACCGACGATCCGCGGCCCCAACACTGAACCCTGAGGCATACCTACGGATCCAAATAATCATTGCTCGTTTCCCATAACGCACCGATTTTTTCCGAACTCTCCCTTTCGGTTTCATCAAGTGGGCGCGGCGGCGATGGTCTTTTGTTTCCCGGCGCAACGCCGTCTGGCGACCGATCGAGTGGGCGCCGGAAAAAATCGCGGAGTTACGGCAACAATGCTAGAATTATGGAATTACGAAACGATAGGATTGCGGATTTTTTTTTGGCGGGATTGGCGGGATTGGCGGGATTGCGGCCCACTCGGGGGGTTGTGTGGGCGGTAAGTGGAAGCGGCGGGTATGTATAGTACTGGAGGTTCGGTTAAATTATCCTTTCTTTGAAATAGTTCGCGGAATTGAACACACCATCTGATAATGATGATAAATTGGAATGTTTCCTTTATAGGCGCAACGCCTCTGAAAAGTAATCTGTAATAATTGAATTCTGCTTCTGTGGTATGATGCGCTAGGCGCTTAGATAAAAACAATAAAAAACGAAAATCTACTTATATCTCAATGTACCGACGATCCGCGGCCCCAACACTGAACCCTGAGGCATACCTACGGATCCAAATAATCATTGCTCGTTTCCCATAACGCACCGATTTTTTCCGAACTCTCCCTTTCGGTTTCATCAAGTGGGCGCGGCGGCGATGGTCTTTTGTTTCCCGGCGCAACGCCGTCTGGCGACCGATCGAGTGGGCGCCGGAAAAAATCGCGGAGTTACGGCAACAATGCTAGAATTATGGAATTACGAAACGATAGGATTGCGGATTTTTTTTTGGCGGGATTGGCGGGATTGGCGGGATTGCGGCCCACTCGGGGGGTTGTGTGGGCGGTAAGTGGAAGCGGCGGGTATGTATAGTACTGGAGGTTCGGTTAAATTATCCTTTCTTTGAAATAGTTCGCGGAATTGAACACACCATCTGATAATGATGATAAATTGGAATGTTTCCTTTATAGGCGCAACGCCTCTGAAAAGTAATCTGTAATAATTGAATTCTGCTTCTGTGGTATGATGCGCTAGGCGCTTAGATAAAAACAATAAAAAACGAAAATCTACTTATATCTCAATGTACCGACGATCCGCGGCCCCAACACTGAACCCTGAGGCATACCTACGGATCCAAATAATCATTGCTCGTTTCCCATAACGCACCGATTTTTTCCGAACTCTCCCTTTCGGTTTCATCAAGTGGGCGCGGCGGCGATGGTCTTTTGTTTCCCGGCGCAACGCCGTCTGGCGACCGATCGAGTGGGCGCCGGAAAAAATCGCGGAGTTACGGCAACAATGCTAGAATTATGGAATTACGAAACGATAGGATTGCGGATTTTTTTTTGGCGGGATTGGCGGGATTGGCGGGATTGCGGCCCACTCGGGGGGTTGTGTGGGCGGTAAGTGGAAGCGGCGGGTATGTATAGTACTGGAGGTTCGGTTAAATTATCCTTTCTTTGAAATAGTTCGCGGAATTGAACACACCATCTGATAATGATGATAAATTGGAATGTTTCCTTTATAGGCGCAACGCCTCTGAAAAGTAATCTGTAATAATTGAATTCTGCTTCTGTGGTATGATGCGCTAGGCGCTTAGATAAAAACAATAAAAAACGAAAATCTACTTATATCTCAATGTACCGACGATCCGCGGCCCCAACACTGAACCCTGAGGCATACCTACGGATCCAAATAATCATTGCTCGTTTCCCATAACGCACCGATTTTTTCCGAACTCTCCCTTTCGGTTTCATCAAGTGGGCGCGGCGGCGATGGTCTTTTGTTTCCCGGCGCAACGCCGTCTGGCGACCGATCGAGTGGGCGCCGGAAAAAATCGCGGAGTTACGGCAACAATGCTAGAATTATGGAATTACGAAACGATAGGATTGCGGATTTTTTTTTGGCGGGATTGGCGGGATTGGCGGGATTGCGGCCCACTCGGGGGGTTGTGTGGGCGGTAAGTGGAAGCGGCGGGTATGTATAGTACTGGAGGTTCGGTTAAATTATCCTTTCTTTGAAATAGTTCGCGGAATTGAACACACCATCTGATAATGATGATAAATTGGAATGTTTCCTTTATAGGCGCAACGCCTCTGAAAAGTAATCTGTAATAATTGAATTCTGCTTCTGTGGTATGATGCGCTAGGCGCTTAGATAAAAACAATAAAAAACGAAAATAAACAATAATAAACATAGACTAATAATTCAATACAATACAGACCCTGCTAAGATAAAAAATGTTTAGTAACATTATTTGTCTGAGTTAGTAACAGAAATCTAAAACAAAACAATGCAATGATTGCACCATTGCCAAACTTCTTCATAAATTTATCTTGTATTTAATAATAATGAAAGCTTTATCTACCATATTGCTACTTCTTACATAATGATTGTAAACAAAACACAGCATTTTGTTATACTTTTTTCTATGTTCTGACTTATACACATATTATATTATGAAAAATTAACAAAAAACTATTTTTTCTTCAATATAACTTATTAATTTTGTTCTAAATTTTGCTAAATTTTTAATCATAATTATTTAACTTCTTTGTATAACAACTGATTTTGCCCAAAATTTGTACTAAATTTATTTAAAACACAATCTTCCTTATTTCTTATATTATAACATATGGTTTTCGTTATTACCTTTAAATAAACCTATATCTGAAATTTTAGGAATCAAGTTATTTTTTGTTTTAAAGACAAAAATTAAAGTGTTTTCAACTATTATTTATTTACACTAAATAAATTTTAATTTCTTATGCATTTGCCATACATTTGTGTATTTCTCAAATTTAGAATCACCCTCAAGGCTCGGTTTTGTAACTTGTAACGAACTAAATGTATAACCAACGTTAAAAAACATCAATTTGGAACAATTAGTTGATATCTACAATACAAATTTAGACAGTTATCATTTAGCAATAAATTTTACTGATTTTGTGAACTTACTGATCCTGCTTGGTCTATAAATAATATCCTTAATAAATTGTTTATTCTGGCTAACGTGGCAACGTTGCACGAGCTCTTTGTCATCGATGCGCATTTGCTTTATTATGCCCCAACAGCTGATCCAGAGTTCGTTGAGATTTCGCCGGTTTGTGTTGATGTGTTTCGAGTGTTTACTTTTGCGTTATTCTTGTATTTTTTTGAGGACATTTTGGGGTTATTGGACAGTGGACAAAAGACATATAGTTAAGTTAGTAATTAGTGAATGAGTATAGTTTTAAGAACGATGGGACGAGTAAAGTGTAGGATTTGTGGCATAGGAAACGTAACCTCTGGTTATCATATTATGATGCAGGCTTTTAAGTGTCAAATTTTACGAGTTGCCGGTTGCTGACTATGACTAGAGCAGACAATATTATAGTAACTTTTTTAAACTAAAAAGTAATAGGTACTAATGCAGCAATAAGTGGTGAGCGACCTCCGTATTAAAAAAAGGAAAAATTCACTAGTACACCCTTTCGAAAATACCCCTGAACAATATTATGACGAACATCCTGTAGCTTCCAATTTTTAATATCCCCATAATGGTTTTAATCGTTGCCTGATTAGCATGGGAAAATCACTCGAGCTTGAAACCGACTGTTTGACTTTTAATCAGTGTTTGTTTTGATGTAGAAGCCTCATTCAGCGAGTTTTGCGAAAGACTTCGTATTTTCTTCGTGATGATCTGACAGATATTCACCAGATCCCGAGGTTATCGATTTGAGAATAATCAGGGAAGATGGAAATGCAATCGCTGCGAATAGGTATTGATGTGTATGCCTGGTTGCATACACCGATTGTTTAATTGTTGTATTACTCTCATTCGTAGTAGGCGTTTTTTTATTTGTTTGTTCTGGAAATACATGGAAACCATAACCTATAAAAATGGCCTCTATGTCAGTTGTTGTCAATAAGAATAAATCATTTCTGGTGCAATAATTCAAGGCGTCAAGGCGCGAGACAGTCGGAAGGTCCCCAAGACGTTTCCGTGGTATTTCGTAATTGGCGATAACGACTTTATTAACGATTTAACGTGGCGTTAACGGCGGCGGAGAGGCTTCGCCACCACGGAATCTATGAGCGTCGAACCTCGGATGATTTGAAGAATGAAGAATGAAGTGTTTTTTGCAGGACATTTCACAATAGTTATAATTCTTCTTAGATTGGTTTTCTTGCGGGTGGCGCTCACATACCTGTATGTGGCGCTTCTTTCGATGCGTTTAACGCAATGACGTCATAACCTATAGACGTGGTGCCCCATTGTTATAATGCCCTTTATTTTGACTCCAAGATTAAATATATTTATACTACTCTAAAAACATGCTACAAACAAAGACAGAAAGTCAACCATTAACCAACTATACACCCGGTGATTTCTGGTTATAGTTCCTCCAGAATCACACTTAGATATCGCATGTTTTTTCTAGTTTGGGGGCGCCGGATGCTTCGGAACCTCACCTGAAGACTCGGAGGATGGTCTAACGACGCCAGCCTCCGAGCCCAGAGTCGAAATAAGTTCGCTACGGCTCGACAAAAAGGTGCAATTTCTGACAATCTCGCGACATTTACGGAATAATTTAATGGAGCGCTTAGATTGTGATTAGTTCTGGGCGTCAAGCGTTTATCAAAACAAACCTGTCTATAGGTTCTGATTCATTGGTTTAACGTCACATTTCTAACAAACAAGCAGTGACTGTTTTGTTTGCGGTCAAATTTCTTCACATACTTCCATTCTTGTTACACCTTGTTGGACCACGCAATTATATTTTCAACGTGTTTGTTTGATAAACCGTTGTCTCCTCTAGTAAGCAACCTGAAAAAAATACAAACAAAGAAAACTTGTACTTACCTTTATACACTGGTTTATTCGTATATGTCTTGTATCTATTGAAAAAACCGTTTTCTAATCGAAATGTCGCAACACGCGCTGTTGTTGTGGTGCCGGAAAAAGTGAAGGCAAAAGACTACAATGAGCCGAACTATCAGGTAATGAGTTTATTAACGATTTGGATCTGGCCACTTAGTTAATAGGTGTTCATGATTATATGCGCTGCTCTCGTGCAGACTGGGATCAGTGACCAGGTAAAAGAAAGTCATTTTCGGGACGTTGCGTAACAACGGGAAGTTTCATTTGTGTCGCGAGCGCGAGATAGGTACTCATTGTACAGGGTTATTCACATAACATTGTCCCCCCCCCCCTTAACTTTTTGTTTTTAATTTTGGGGGAAAAATGTAAATATGAAATTGTATAAAATTTTCTTGCGATTTTAGGTATGCATTCAGAAAACTTCTGTTTTTTAGATGGAATACCCTGTGTATTTCTCGATTTTCAAAATCTACGCATTTTTCTGGTTTCAACGATATACAGTGTGGTCATTTAAGTGTGCAACATATGGGACTTTTTTTATTAATTGCACAACCAAAATACAGACATTGCCGAAAGTTGATGCATGTTCAATAATCATATTAGGTGCACTTAGAATGGTTGCAAGTTAAACAGCATACAGGGTAGGTAAAAAATATAAAAATTGCACAAGAGTAAAGTACAGGGTGACCCATCCAAGCGGAAAAAGTGTGCTACGTGGAGACAGGTTAACATAAAATCGTCATTCAAAAAATGAGGTTGTAGTAAAAATTAAGGGGAATACGAGGGTGTACCCTAATTTTGTATATGGGGGTCGGTAAAAAAGTTATCGCGAAAAACCTTTTTTGCAACATAAAAAAAAAATATTTTTTTACCTACACATCCATTAGCGAACCTTTAAGTAGTATTCCCGAATATTCAGTTTATAATATAACTTCCGGTTATAGCGGAAATGAAAGTGGTTTTCTCTATTTTAAACTTACACATTTCTCTTAACCATCACAGGATTACTTTTTTAATTCTGAATCCAACGATATATAATTTGACCTATTTATCTCCAACCGTTTCCGAGATATTTATCAGAGAAGCTCCATGAAACTAGATACATGGTCTCATGGTCGGTGTCTGATGTTCGATCTGAGTAGGCCAAACAATAAAACCAAATGTATGACAAATCAAGTCAGCCATGATAATAAAACTGACAAGCGAGTAGGCTGAATGCTAAAGTAAGTGGCTATATAGCCATTCAACTGCATTCAACTTAATTAAAAATCTCGTGGAAATTATGAAACATTTATTATTTTTACTACTGTCATATTTATTATAACAACAATATGATTAGTTATTAGAAATTAGTTAGAAGTTCATTTACATTAAATGTTCGAAATGGTTTCCATTATTATTTACACATAACCTAAGTCTTTTTAAGAAATTTTTTCGGACATTTTCAAAGATTAAGGGACGATTGTTCAAACTATCATTTTCTAATTTTACTCGACTTTTAATCTCCTCAACATTTTCGGGGCGGTTCTTATAAACTTTATTTTTCAAATGCCCCCACACGAAAAAATCCAAGCGGGTTAAATCTGGACTACGTGGCGGACACCTTATCCACCTTATCCACGGGCGTAGCCAAGGGGGGGGGTTTCGGGGGTTCAAACCCCCCCCCCCCCCCGAAATAAGCAAAATATTACCTAATATTATACCGAAAAAATACGAGGAGTGAAGAGTTAAATTATTATTACGTTTGAATATATGTAGTAACAGTAGCGCCTAGCGCCATCTTTTGACGAGAGGCAGACGCAGTTGCAGCCGAACTATTTTGTATTGTAGGGACACTTTGCGTTGTTTCTCGATTATTCGCCACGCCCCTCGGTCGAAATGAGCGGAACTTTGTGGAAGTTCGTGGAAGTTTGGAATGCCTAGATATGTGCGATATTTACACATTACTACAAATCTTGGCTACCATTCCTGTATATACGAAACACTACAAGTGAAAACAGACTTAATGGTTTGGCTCTAATGAACATTCACTAAGGAACAGAAATTCATGCAGATGAAGTAGTGGATATATTTAAAAGAAAAAGCCGAAGATTTCTTCTTTAATGGTTTTAGATTTAGCGCAGAGGAACGAAATTAATTTATCCATTTCATTTAAAGTTAAGAACTTTATAAATATGTCGTAGTTTTTCGGATGAATATATAGATATTAAATTTCATGTAAGTATATTTTTGTTGTTTTATTTACTTCTCAAACTAAACCCCCCCCCCCCCCAAAACTAAATCCTGGCTACGCCCGTGATCACATCATCTGGTCGCACTCCATCTTCAGGCTGTCTTGCGCTAAAGACCCACTATTATCGTTTCCATCTTCCCGGGCAAAATCCCGATCGGAACCGTGTAATTTAAGCTTAAAAGGTGGCGTTGGCGGGTGCCGACCATGTAATCTACACCAAAACCCCCTGGGTCCACCATTAGACATGCTTCGTTAGGTGTGATATAATATCACCCCGAACACTTCACATACAGTGTGACCCATTTGTTTTGGGGTCAGTCTGTAAAAAGTGTATCAATCGTGCGATTTGGCTGATTTTTTTTTTAAATTGTAGAGCTCGATGAACTGCACATTTTGAACAAAAATTGCCTGGTTCGCATAAAATCCAAAGCCTACTATGACCGTTTTTATGAGCAAAATTTTAAGAAACCATATTAGCGTTTTTTTTTGAAAAAATCTGTGTGCGCCAATGGATTGAGCACCCCTCGAAATGGGTATGTACAAAATTTCATCAAAATATTTCAAGTAATAACGATTTTGTAGAAAAATTAAAAATGCAGCCAAGGTACGTCTTTATTTTCAAAAATTCAAAGTTGGCCATGGAAAATAATTGAATTGTTTACTTTTATTAAGTGTCAAACTGTCTAAATTGAGTTCAGAAATTGTTTGTGCTCAATACAATTAATTATCATAATTATGGAATATTTAAGCATAAGAGACAAAATAGAAATTGTTCGACTCGTGGGCGACAACGAGCGCTCGGCAGCAGAAGCTGCGGCCGAATTTAACAATAGACACCCAGGTAGATCAGTGAGTCGAAGTACTGTACAACGTATAAACAATATTTTTGATGAAACTGGATCGATTTCTAAAAATTTATTAAAAACTAGGCAAAATGGACGCCGTGGACTTGTTGAAAATAACAATCAAATTCTGCAATACTTTAGTGACAATCCTCGAAATAGTGTTCGAACGGCTAGTTTAGACCTTCATATACCCAGAGAGAGTATAAGGAGATGTTTGAGACAAAACAAAATAAAACCGTTTAAGCCAAAATTTTTGCACACCCTGGAACCAGGAGATGAGGAGAGAAGATTAGAATTTTGCTATTGGCTGCAAGGTGAATATCTCCATAATGGCAACTTTTTAAATGAAATTTTATTCACCGACGAAGCCACGTTTACTACAAATGGTGTAGTATCAAGTCAAAACTGCCGTCACTGGTCAGCTGAAAATCCAGAGTTTATAATAAATGCAAGGAGACAATATTCACAAAAAATTAACGTTTGGTGTGGAATACTACGCGACAGAATAATTGGCCCATTTTTCTTTGAAGGGAATTTGAATGCGGCTGGCTTCTTGAATTTTCTAGAAATTGAATTTAGAAATGCTTTAGATGAGTTACCATTAAGATACCGTTTAAATTTAAAGTTACAGTTAGATGGCAGTCCTATTCATAATGCTCGTTTAATCAGAAACTGGCTAGATAATAATTTTGAAAACTGTTGGATAGGGCGAAATAGTAATTTCTGTGAGTGGCCACCGAGATCTCCGGACTTAACTCCTTTAGATTTTTTTCTTTGGGGTACACTTAAGCAAAATGTTTATAAGTCAAGACCCCATAATTTACAAGAACTGCAAGCTAGGATAAACCGTAGTTGTGAGGAAATTACTCCACAGCAAATACGAAATGTAATTTTGAATGTACGCAAGAGGAACGACAAATGCATTGTAGAAAATGGAGGCTTGGTAGAAGTTACAAAAATTTTATAATTTTAATTGTTTTTATGTTTTGTGTTTATAAGCATAAGGTTGTATTATTACAATTCAATTATTTTCCATGGCCAACTTTGAATTTTTGAAAATAAAGACGTACCTTGGCTGCATTTTTAATTTTTCTACAAAATCGTTATTACTTGAAATATTTTGATGAAATTTTGTACATACCCATTTCGAGGGGTGCTCAATCCATTGGCGCACACAGATTTTTTCAAAAAAAAACGCTAATATGGTTTCTTAAAATTTTGCTCATAAAAACGGTCATAGTAGGCTTTGGATTTTATGCGAACCAGGCAATTTTTGTTCAAAATGTGCAGTTCATCGAGCTCTACAATTTAAAAAAAAAATCAGCCAAATCGCACGATTGATACACTTTTTACAGACTGACCCCAAAACAAATGGGTCACACTGTATAAATCAGGCGAGAGGAACTATACTCGCGGGAATTACTTCATATTCCTTCGGTAAATATCAGAAGGATCTCTTTGCCTCTACTGTAATTGTTTGTGAAGAGTTGCGACAAGGACGAAATGCCGCGTTCGTGAGAGAGCCCCTGGGGGACATAGGAATGCCTAGTTTGTTGTGTTTTGCGCTCGAATGGTAACGGAAAGAAAGCAGCGTCCATCTTGCAAAACGCATTGTTTGTACCTGCTTATTACTTCGAAGAGCATCACTTGGTAAGAGCCTCGTTTTGTCTTGGAGTAGATCAATCTGCTGTGACAGTAAGAAGGCGCGGAAATCCCATACCTATAGCAACTTATACAGAGGCGGGAAATTTGAAAATAATTTATACGGGCGGGTTACATAAATAATGTAATGTCTTGGTTGTCGTTTTGTGTAATGGAAATTATTTTAGTTCAAAGTACAACATAGGTCCAAGATTTTTTTGGGTTGAGAAATTATACAACTTAATCAAATCAACATATTTTAATAATCATAAAGAGAACTAATATAATTATTATTGTACATTATACCTTATACAGGGTGAATCAGTTTTTTGTAGCAGGACTTTAACAGGTGATAGATCTTCAAAAAATAACCGTTCTTTTTCATATAAACTATATATTTTTAAGGCTTCATAGAAAAGTTACAGGGTGTTAAAGTTGTAAAAAATATGTGGACTTTATTGAATATTTACCAAACTAGTTGAGATATTTAAGTCATATTTGGTATACGTTATAACAGCATGGGTTCGCATAAAACCTGTTAATATCGAACGCCTTGCATAACCAGTGGCGGAGAAGTGGGTAATTATTAAAATTATTTTTAGAAAAAAAAAATGAATCACCTTGTATGTTAATAAAAGGTATGGAATTTTTTATGTGGATTTTAATTGCAGACAAAAATGTCCTCTTGGTATTTGTTTGCATGTGTTATAGTTTAATGGCAAATTTCATCTTTTTGTATTATTTTAGAGCATTTCGGAAAAATTAACTAAAAAATTTGCCCATAAGTAAGACTCAAAATAGAAAAAACGTGTTTCTTACTTTAAATAAAGTAACTTTTTTCAATAAACTAACCCATTCAAGGTTTTACTTTTCAAGATACAGAGCGTAACATTAATTGTATCTTCCTTAAATGTTTTAGGCCCTGTAACTTCAAAAGTATAGCCTTAACTAGGTAAGTTTATTGGAAAAAGTTACTTTATTTAAAGTAGCAAACACATTATTTCCACTTTAGGTGTTACTTATGGAGCAAATTTTTTAGATAACTTTTTAGAAATACCCCGAAATAATACAAAAAAATGAATTTTGCCATTAAACTATAACACATGCAAACAAATACCAAGAGGACATTTTTGTCTGCAATTAAAATCTACATAAAAAATGCAATACCTTTTATTACAATACAAAGTGATTCATTTTTTTTTTCTAAAAATAATTTTACCAATTACCCACTTCTCCCCCACTGGTTGTGCAAGGTGTTCGATATTAACAGGTTTTATGCTAACCCATGCTGTTATAACGTATACCAAATATGACTTAAATATCTCAACCAGTTTGGTAAATATTCAATAAAGTCCACATATTTTTTCCAACTTTAACACCCTGTAACTTTTCTATGAAGCCTTAAAAATATATAGTTTATACGAAAAAGTGCGGTTATTTTTTGAAGATCTATCACCTGTTAAAGTCCTGCTACAAAAAACTGATTCACCCTGTATAATAGCTACATTATAAATAATTACTTATAAAAAAATTAAAATATTTTTAATGACTTAACATTTTCATACAATATTACTTGGGATAATAATTATAATAATAATAATTATTATTTCTTTGCATTTATTTTAATAGTAATAATCTAATTTCCAGGAAAATATCTATTTTTGAATATTTAGGCGTCTAGTTTTATTCCTTAGAACTTTTTCTTTTTGTTTGTTTAAAAAATACAAGCAAAAGAAAACTTGGCAACTTCAACTTCTACCACTTTAATCTTTGCTTGAGAAATAAGCCACTACATGTTTTAACTGAGAATATGCAAGAAGCAGTCTTATTATTCTTCGTGGAAAATCAGAGACATTCTGTTAAAGATGCATCGAGATATTTGCAAATATCATGGAGCTCAGTCCAGAGAGTGCTGAAAATGCATAAGTTTAGACCATATTGTTATCGCCGAGTTCAAAAACTGTATGAAAATGATAATTATTATAGAAGGCGAGAGTATTTCCGTTTAGTATTGGAGAGGCAAACGGAAAATGATCAGTTTGTAGGTGCGTAAAATATCACTATAATGAAGAGCGTAAATGATCACTATAAAGATTACACTTGACTAACCACTACTAGACATTACTATTCCATTACTACTCCTACGGTTATTACTGTTACAGATTCTATATTGTGGACTGACTGACTTTTACAACATGTGGCGTTTTTAATGGAAGAAACACTCACTATTGGTCATCAGAAAATACACCACAGTTTATTTCAATTCAACGACAAGCTCGAACTTCAATAAACGTTTGGTGTGGAATTCTTCTGAATCACATAACTGGTCCAGTATTTTTTGAAGGTGGTTTAACTGGACTAAAATATTCCCTTAATTTCTCTTCATTTCTCCTTAAGAGGAGAAATAACTGATCTATTGAAGCAAGTTAATGAGCCGAATATTGTTTGACAACAAGACGCTGCTCCAGCATATAAATTCAAATGCTGTTAAGAGGATTTGGACTGAGATAGATGTGTTCGAATGCCGAGAAACCAATTTTTGAATTCTAACTTTTTCTACATAAATCGACCAGCTGAATTGATTTGCAACGGTCCCGAATGCATAAGTGGTGCGGTTGAGGCAGATATATACCTTTCTCTCAAAGATAAAAATCGATTGTAAAATTATAATTTGGTTGCAAACAAAATGACTGCGCTAACTTAATAGCTTAATCCGTAAATTTATGTCACATCTAAGAGAACTATGCCCTTCTACAGCCGCTGTCGACTTTATGAATATTTAAACGGTAACATTAGCAGTAAATTGTTTAAATATTCGTTATTTACGAAGAACACGAATAACTCTCCGGCAATAAATATGGCTGGGAACAACAGAGCCAAGCGTAAATGTCAATATTATGCGTAGAAATTCGAAAATAATCGACTAATTATTGTCTCCGGTTTACTTCATAAAGAAAATTATGCTTTGAGTTGTCCACCGGGAAAAATACGTTACTAGATACGCATGCATAGGTTGGAAGTTGATTAGTATGCGTTGGGGGTTTGAGAAAAATCCTGAAGCAGGGTTCCACGAGACGCTAATTGCACATAATTAGTTGTGTTTATGGTAATTGCACGTATGACTGATTGAAACGTTACTTATTAGACATTTATAGTTTTAATAAGGCGAAAATTTCTCAGTGTACGAGGTGTCACAACTTGAAGAAAGGTCTAAGTAATCTAAGTGGGGAAAAGTGGCAGTTCTAACAGTAGGTAGATGTTAAAAGTGCCAACAAACTATAGTCCTCCTTACGGCAGAATGCGTGCGACGTAAGGGGGAAGAACTCGCAAATATTATAGAATTAGTCACAGTTCAGGGGCGTAGCTCAATTTTGTGTAACTCACCGACTTAATTTTCATATAATTGTTATTTAATTTATAGTTAATATTATTCTTAACGGTGATGCCTTAGACTATGGAGGAAGGCACACCCTTATAACATTGGCAATTATTTATCGTGCTTGAGAATGCAACGTTCTTCCCTGTTTATCTACTCATTTTGCACACGTTATCTCCCGAATATACGAAACGCCACTGAGCTCTCTGAACCGGCGGAAAAAACTTGCCAGCGGCCTAAAAAAATGAGGTCTATATGGTAGCCCAAATACGCAGTTAACTTTACGTACTATAGAAACAGGCACAAAACGCGTCGGCTAACTGGTTTTGTCAGCCGACTCCTTCGCAGAAGTGCTGTGTTGCCGTATTTAAAAGGCAATGGTAGACGCGACGATGTTGAAAAAATATATTAGGTGTTTTATCACACCGCGTTAAAAATAAATGATAAACAAAAATGGGTAAGTGGTCCCGTGATGCGAGCTTTATTTTTTCGGTATAATAGAGTTCAGAAATTCGGCTTCAATATGATAAAACTTGTATTCGCCAATAAATCTCAATATAGGAAATATCGCAACGCCGCCCGCATTCTTTAGAAATGTTTTCTTTCGTGCTTTGGACTATAACACCAGGGTAACTACACAGACAAGTTTAATTATTTATTGATTTTTATTTATTTACTACTGACCTATTACAAAAATAATATGCTTAAATTAGTCAATATAATAATAAATAAGACTATAACACTATAATAAATCGCACAGATATCTACTTATGTTTTGATTGAGCGGTATACGGAATGACGCGGGCGACGTTGCCACATATGCGAATATATCCGCATTATTGAAGTCTGAATATTTATCGTATATATTCCATATACACATACTTTAACCAAAGTGTTATGTGACAGAGATGAAGGATATAGTTTCCAGCGTGTATGTAGCATAAACAGACACCATTTTGCTATAGAGGAGTCAATACACGGAACAAAATTTTTGTGTACAATTGCATTAGTTAAAGTTCAAAGGTTGCAATACATTAAATAATAGGCAAGCTAGAGCTAATTGAATAGACAACTAAAAATTTGCCTTTTATCCACGAATTATTGCAAACGGGCACCGGCAACATTGCAATGCCGTTTCTCCTGACAGACAAAGAGGTTGCCACGTTTGGCGTTCTAGACAATAAACTGACGAAACATGAATCCTAAAATGCATAATAAAAAAGTTACAGGGCGATAAAGGTACAGTTTGAAAAAACATATTTTTCGCAATAACTTCTTCAGAATTTAAATGAAACTTGGCGCAGACCTTCTATCGCCGAAGTGCAACAATTTCGTTTAAAAAAAAATTTGTTACTATCGCCCAGAGGCGTAGGGGCGGGGAAGCACAATGGGTTTTATGCAAATAAAAATTGTCCTTATTTTTTCTTTAGGAAAAAAAAGAGTGTGCTCCTTAATGTTGGGGCTCTCGTATGATGAGTAATTATCCAATTAAGCAAAGATAAAAGAGACCACCTCCCAGTGGAACTGGGCCATTAGTCGTCCAGAAACTTGGCTGACGCGCACCCAGGTGCTCGTGCTTCGCTTAATCATTGCTGGCGTCTGACTCGTACCCGAGTGAAATATACTTGGGTAGGATTAAAACATATTTAAATAATTTTGTGTGTATTTTTTAACATTAACTAGTAACTTAAAGTCAGAGATTTTGACATTTTTATAAAACGCTTTTGACACCACACTGGTAACATTGAGTTTGTGCTAAGTCAGTGCTCAAATATTGCCGTTGACATCAGTGCCAAGGGTTAAATTAGTAACTGAGAGGAAGAAGAAGACAACAACCTACATGAATTATGTTTTGTGACTTTCATATAACCTCAAAGGGTTAGATTGACATAGGGAATTTTTAAAATAAGGGGACCCAGCATGTCACAGTCTATCACATAGGAAAAGTGTAGCCTTGAGGGGAAGTTTGTTTTCTGTTGACTCCAAGACCACAAGGGGGCCGATACAAGGTTATGTTATATATGTCATTGTCCAACTGCCATCAGGTTTTATGTGACATGCCAGTGCCATAGATTCTAAAGGAGGCAAAATATTTCCCATCATAATTCACAATTTTTAACTTTTCTAACTTCCAGATACTCAGATGTGTCAATTAAAGGTAATGCGGCCGCCTGTAGTAGTGCCAATAATTGCAACCAGATTTTTCCTGTATCACCTTTAGTAATCCTACAATTCCCATTACGTGGGCATTACGTATAAGTAGGTAGTTCAAAACAAAAATCGTATTTCGAAAATTTTAAATTATTAAGCAGGTAGCTTCAGTCAGGTCTTTTTTTAAAGAGTTTTTATCTAGTTTAAGTTTATTTGAAGTTTGTGAGGTAGGTACCTTGGGAGAGAAATAGAATTACAAAAATTTTATAATGAACACCGAGAAAAACTACATGATTACAGAACTACTAGACCTAATCTTATTAGTCCATCCCGAAATCTGTGAAAGTTCTTTGGGTAGATACATTCAACAAGGGAAGAAGGTTCAAGTATACATATTCCAAATGGATTGAGGAACACTGGTAACGAGGTGCAATAGCGACAAATTCTTAAATAAACAAAATTACCACTACTGATTTACCATACTTATTACTTAAATTCGTGGAAATAATTGCTGGAAATCAATTTCAACTATAAAATAAATTTCTTTCATTTGACAGTTGCCACATTCTACACTTGTATACACAACATTGTCAAGTCTAATTTTTAGAAATCATGGAAATCAAATCATTACTAATTTTTACTAACAATCAAAGTACCTGTTATATTCATCGATTCTTCAATAAAATAGCATACTTGGCATCACTGATACCATTAGAATAAGGAAAGAATAGGCCTCACTTTGGAAAGTATAATGCTGGGGAGAGTCCCTGGGACAGCGCATCGAATTGTCATGATCAGCTGATAATAGACAAATGTTTACAACCCACTTATTTTGTTATCTTTTGATACAAGGACAGCTGAATGAATTTCGATGTGGTTTTGCTTTTTTTTATCATGATCTTACTTGGATCATCTTTACCACGGTGAAGTTATATTGTGTTGGAAACTGATTGCTGCTCATTAGGCGGTTTTGTTATCCACCGTACTACAGGGGGGTGCCATTCGTTAACCGTACAACCATATACCGGTGATTTACACTTCAACAACGTTAAATTATTGGGGCTAAAGCGATGAAAAATCGACACCAAAACAGAAACACGTTTGCGCGTAAAAAAGGCGTCGAAAGCAGATCAAAAGAACCGCGTACATGAATATACTGAATTCCACGGCTAGTTTTTACGACAAAAAACATTTCGCCAAAGAATTTTGCTGCGAGCTAACCTAGACCTTTGCTGGCATTCATTACGTACGGCTTTTTTCGAGCAATTATGGGATTATTGAATTAATTCGCACGATTTATTTTAAAAAAGCGTCTCGGGTATTTCAGTTCGGTGTAATGTCAACACGAGCACGATGTATTTTTTTGTAAACCCCGTTTATACAGTGTGGTCCAAAGACGTCGCCACAAATGGGAACAATTTTTATTGTTGAGATATTTAAAAAAGTATTCTGGGGAATCACTCCTGAATGTCCAATAATCTAAGAAACGATTTTGATATACAGTGTGTTTTTTAATGATAGGTTATCAAAAACTGTACCTACTTTAGGGCAAAACGACACATTTCATTTAAAAAAACCGAGGCATACTACGACATATATACAGGGTGAGTTTTTTTCGATGCCTACTAAGGGGATTTTGGAAACTAGCAGAGCTAAAACAAAGGCTAAATAGGGAAAGGATTGCAGTTTTGAATGCTCAATCTAATGCCCCTTTTGGATTTGTAAAAAAATTCATGACTCACTAGATATTTTGAAAAAATTGATTTTTGCTATTTCATCAGATCTCTGTAGCTCCGTTATTTCTGATTATACAGAAAAACTGCAGAGACAAAAATTGTAGATAATTTTGGACTTAATAAGATAATCTGATCCAATTTTTTTTGTTGTTAGTGATTTTTGAGATATGACATAAATTTTTGTTTTTTAAATGTAAATCATAGTTTGCTGTGGCCTTATTAAATCGGCCATATTTTCAGCTTTCCAAAGATATAATACTCGGCATAGTTATTATAAAAAATAAAAGAGCTATGGCTAATTTTCTGTTTTTTTTTTTAATTTTCATATAGTCGGCCATGGAATATTTTCATAATTATGTTCTATTTTATAATAAGACATACATCAAACTTTCAAATATTTTATTTTTAGCTGGTAACAAAATAACACAATAACAAACTAAAGCAAAAATTATCATCATGGAGCTCCACCACATAATTATTTTTGCCCGTAAGAAATTACCTAGATCAGCTCTATCTAAATAGTTGGATAGGGAGAAATGGAGAAATAGACCTATTTCCTGTCAGCCCCGATCCCTCGATTTGTCTGTTTTGGATTTCTTTTTGTGGGGAACAGTACAAAATAAAGTATGAGACTTAAGAGCAGCTGTTTTATAAGCAATTGCCAGTATTGACAGGCGCTCTCTAAGAAAGGCGACAAATTTAGTTTTAAAAAGATGCAATATTTGCATAAATAATAATGGTGGATTGTTTGAACACCTTTTTTATTTTAAAAGGTGACCATTTAAAATAATAGTAATTTGAATTTGAGTTTTTTAATTTTTGTTTTATTTCGTTACATTTTGTTACCAGCTAAAAACAAAATATTCAAAAGTTTTAAGTATGTCTAATTATAAAATAGAACGTAATTATAAAAATATTCCATGGCTGACTATGTGAAAATTAAAAAAAAAATCAGAAAATTAGCCATAGCTCTTTTATTTTTTATAATAACTATGCCGAGTATTATATCTTTGGAAAGCTCAACAAATGGCCGATTTGATAAGGCCACAGCCAACTATGATTTACATTTAAAAAAACATAAGTTTATGTCATATCTCAAAAATCACAAACAACATAAAAAAATTGGATTAGATTATCTTATTAAGCCCAAAATTATCTACAATTTTTGTCTCTATAATTTTTCTGTATAATCAGAAATAACGGAGCTACATAGATCTGATGAAATAGCAAAAAATCACTCTTTTTCAAAATATCTAGTGAGCCATGAACTTTTTTAAAAATCCAAAAGGGGCATTAGGTTGAACATTCAAAACTGCAATTCTTTCCCCATTTAACCTTTGTTCTAGCTCTGCTAGTTTCCAAAATCCCCTTAGTGGGCATCGAAAAAAACTCACCCTGTATATTTTTTAATATCTCAACAACAAAAATTTCTACCATTTGTCGTGAACTCTCTGGACCGCACTGTATATAACGAAATATGGTTTAAGGAATTTCAGGGTTGAATTCTCGCACACGATTTTGCATGATTGACTCCTATTCATTTCAATGTCTCCGGGAGGCTTGAGAGTAGCATACATTAGAAAAAAGGTCACGAAAATTATGTAGTTGAGACAATAATGTGTCTCTACTAGCTAGGCAAGGCTACGGTGAAGTCTCATGTGCACCATGATTGATATCAAATTGAATACGCGATAACAGTCTATTTATTTTTAACGTTAAGTGTTTAAAGGAGTTGAATACTAAAAAGAGACAAAAGTTCCATTTTAGAACCAGAGATATTGAGGTGAGAAGGCGCTTAGACGAGTGCGCAGACTAATTTTGCCCGACTCTATGGGTCCGCCATTTTCTAGTACTAACGTCAAAAGATAAAGATTCCTCTCGTTCTCCTTGTTTACGACTGGTTCGTTTCGGCATTTTTGTGTAATAATTTAAAGATTGTTTTTTAAAGAGTGTTTTTTTTTGTTAAGTTATAGTATAGTTTATTAGTGATTAGTGATATTACGTGATAGTGTAGTTTATTAGTGAAGGACTGTAAAAATAATAGAAAATTTCCATTCATAACTACAGGTAAGGAAAGCACACAAAGGACTTCAGATTTAAGAAGTATGAAAGGTATTATAATGTATTGTTCTTGCAGTGTTTTGAAGGTTTGAAACTGTTTGACGTCAGACGTGAACGTGGGACCGAACACGTCACACTTCAACTTGATTTTGCGTTGCTCCATTAACGTTAATTTTTATGCGTTTATCTAAAAGTTTATTTTAGCGACCCTGGTAATATACCTACTAAAGAAATATTAACTATCCCTTGAAAGCTTAACTTAGAAAATGGCGGCCCAGGTGATTACGCAGTTCGCGCAGCTTGACCCTCATTCTTCCCACCTCCATATCTCTGTTTAGAACTAAAGTCTATCCAAGTTACAGCGGCAGTAGATATAAACAAAGTCACATGACCGCCTTGCGATCGATTACCAGAGTCGGACTAATATGAGATTCCAAGTGGCTTCTAATTCAGAACTAATTCTTTTGGAAGTTCTAAAAATTATGTTTGTACCTTCCGTGGATCTTTATAAATTTCCTTAGAGTAGGTAGCAAAATAAATTTACAGAATATACTGCTCGCGATCCGATCTAAAATATCCAGGAAACTCGACTGAGGGAAGAGCCGGCCCTGCATTCTGCTCGCCGCGTAAACACTTGACATTTTATGACGGCCAGACCAATAAGAGAATAGGTCACGTGGTGGCCAATGTTTTGATCCACTGCCTCTGTAACTTGGATAGACTTTAGAACTATTCGTGTTTGTCAGCGCCGGCATGATGGCATTGAATAATTCACTATTTAGGGTCAATATTTGCGTTTTGTGGTACCATAAAAATATCAAGAAGAGATATTACCATCTAAGCTAACTGTGGAATTTTCTGCGTTCCCATGATGGAAAGTCCATTTTTACTACAAAACACCTCAATATTTTGTTGAACCTGGACCAACACTACATTAAAGACCACGACGAAACAAATTTACACGGTGGTTTATTGTTAAAATACCATTTTTGCAGAATCTTTTATAAAATAAAAACATGCAAATATGTCTGTTACAACGAATTTAATATCCAAAATTAAATAAAATATTTTTTTGTTATGTCCCTCTAATTTGACAAGTTCACATGGCATATTTCCATACATTTTCTTAAGAAAAGCGAAACTAAAAAGCAAGCAAGAGAATTTGGTATCTTTTGGTTTGAAATGAAGTCCATGGCTAGTTATAGTGTAAGTAATCATAAAACGCATTAGATGTTTCAGTTTCTTCTTTATATGGGGACTATTGGTTCGCTTTGGAGCTATAAACAAAATTTTCTATTTTCATTCTTGCATACGTTACAAAATACCTACTTTTCCAAAATAATATCTAGAATTTCGCTTCTTGAGCTGGTTGATCAGATCATCCCATAATTCGAAAATAGTGTTTATTCTTCTGAAATTCACCTAATGGTCTGTGCAGTGTGCATACCATTTTCTTCATGTGCATGGAAATTTCATATTATCACAAACAAATCTACCTATAAAAGCTGTGTTAATAGGGTAAAACTGCTAAATACTGGAGGCAAAGACAATTCGTTACCGTAAAAAGAAGGCAAATCGTAATAAAGCTGGATATTTAAAATTTTGTACATTTTAAACGTCAGTAACTGACATACCATCAATAACCACAGAATGCCCGTCTATAACCTATAATAAGTCGCCATTTTTTTCGTCGAGTGGCGCCACCCCAGTCCGTGAACAACAATGAAATATGACGTCATGCTCGGGTCTTTAATTTGAGTATCGGTCCAGGTTGAACACGCACAAATCTGTATAAAATTTTCATAGTAAATGAAGGATCATGATATTGTCATCGTTGTCGAGTTTTATGAAATTGGTGACAATAAATAGATTCTTTGCGAACGTAAAATACTTTATTAGTGGTTTTAGTTCCTTGTGCATACGAACAAATCGGACAAGTCAGTTATGTCATTTTTAGTAGAACATAAACCTTCATAAATTTCGCACATAGCCAATTTGCATTTTCTCGATTGCCGCGTCTGCCTCTGAGTAATAACAGCTAATTACGCACATCGCGAACATCGGGACGTCGAAATTTATGTTTTTGTGTAACTGTTTTATGCAGCCAGGCGGCAATCAAGTGGTATAAATATGGCCGGTTCCTTACTTTGCTAATTAGGCGCGAGCTCTTATGGAAAAAATCGGCACTCGCTACCTTTATAAGGAAAACAGCTTCGAGCCTGAGATGCCGAAAGGTCGAGAGGTTCGTGTAATTAAACATGTGTTTACGTGCTTCCGAAAGTCTCCTACTGGACATTTTGGCATTTGGTCGCTGTGGTGATGCTTCAACAGTCAGTCGACGTTGGAAGATGAGTCTGTATCAGAGATGTATATAGAGGAGGAGAATGCGCTTTGACCTACTGCGCAGCCGATTTTTCGGCGACACATTGGGAGCCTAGACAGCCGCCATTTTAACCCAGTCTTGTCTTGAAGTTTGTTTACGTTTTGACGTGCTTACTTCTTACTTGCTTTTTTAAGGTCTTTTTCGCGTTTTTGCTGGCGTGTTGTGTTCATTAACATGTCATGCTCTTGTAAGAACATGCACAAATTGCAAAAGATTTAGACCTGAAGAAGGTATATCTTTCATTGGTATGTTGCATTATTTAGGATAAAATGTATTGGTGGGCTTCTTCTAGAAATTCTAGGTTTCCCAAAGAATGGACCTCTATTTGGAATTTTTAAAAGCTTTAAATTTGCCCAGCAATGTATTATGGTGGTAGAACCAATTCGTTTCTTCAACACATTTTAAATCTGATGATTTTTTGTTGGTGGGAAACAAGAAATACTTCCCATCAACTTCTATACCGTTGGACAATTTATCTGACCAACAACAAAGTGGTCCGAGCCTACCACAAGCTTCAACTTTAACAGATTCATTTATTTATTCATTTTAATTTTTTTTCAAAATATAAAATTACCTATACCTAAACGTTACCAATTGCAACAAAAATTTAAAAAAACAAATTATTTTGAATTTGCCGCACTTTCGTGGGTTAAAATGGCGATAGAAAAATTAGCAGTTTAGCCCAAGACAGTTGACAACCATTCTCCCCCTCTATATTTCTGGTCTGTACACAGTTAGGTTAGGTGGTAATATCTCTTCTTCTTCTGTCTATGGTACCACAAAACAGCAAAATGGATTCTAGTGGATAATATGTCTTTTGTGGGTCACTAATCTTAATTAGTTCTTAAAAAGATCGACTGCATCAACTAATAGTTAGTTTCATCACTTCTAAATTGGTTGTGTTTTATCTTTTTAAATCAGCCCGTGTTCTTATACGGAAACGCTTTTGTGTCGACCGCGGTGTTATTATTCCCATTGAAATTTATTATTATTATTATCGCATGCCATTGCCGACGAAAAGAATACAGCGATTACATCTCTGTCTGCAAGGCTATCGGATAATTATGCCAATTTTTGCAGATTATTTTGATACGGAACAAATAGACCGTGTCTTGTATTTGTATAGGTCCATTGATCAGCACATGTATACAAACAAGATATAGGTAAGAATGGCGTAAATCAGTTTCTAATTAAATTTTGTAATTTGTACTGTTAATAACGCATAATATTGAGTTTTTTCGCATGTTATATTAATTTAATTTTGATTTGAAGCTCGGAGAATAATATGAATAGTCAGTAAGAATAGTCGGAATAATCAGTGGAGATGCACTATTCCGATGCAGAAGTGTTGTATTTAGGAAGATAATTTAACAACTGCAAATAATTTTCAGTGTTTAGGTCTAATTTGACAACCAAACTTATTAAATAAATTGACTAAAAATATACTTTCCCTTTTCGAAAATGTCATTTAAAAAAAATAAAAAAGTAGCCACAACCGGGATTTGAACAGGGACCTCTTGCACCAAAAGCGAGAATCGTGCCACTAGACCATTGTGCTTCCATATAAAATTTACATATTTATTTGTGTTATTACATATTTAACAATCAATGTGTTAATTGAAATTATTGTGTCTTCTAGTCCTATATTAAATTTGGTACTGTGAAGAAGTTATCAGGTTACCGATCAGTTTTAGTTACCACAAAATTGGTAGAGCGTAACTAATAAGAGAGTAGGATTTCAGCCATAACACCACTACCTAGTGCTATTATCGTATGTGACATCACAAGTGCCGGAAATTTTATCGATAATTTTTTCGAAAGCGCTTTTTTGCCTAGAAAGATCATGAGTATAAATTGGTCTTTTATTTTCTGATAAAATCCCGAGAGCGAAGCGAAGGGATTTTATCTCCGAAAATAAAAGCCCAATTTATACGGCTGGTTTTGCTAATGGGCAAAATCGCGCTTGAGAATAAAATTATTTAGAAAAATTTCCGGCACGAGTGGTATTTGTCGAGATTATTTCACGAATACGATTTAATAATTTCTGTATTGATTTTTTCTATGTTTACATTTACAAAACGACTCATTTTGAACGAGTTTATTGACAGCTTTGACTGTAGCGTTCGAGTAAACAAACATGACGCTTGGATATCCAAGGCAAATGCGATTATACCTACATCCTGTCAGCGTTGGTTTGTTTTCTGAATGTGTCATAAATTTAAACGGAGACGCAGGTCTAATAACAACAATTTAGCAATGTAAAAGTTATATAAATTCATTGATACGCAATGCTTAATAATACCGCAACATAATTATTTATAAGCTGCATAATTTAGAGCAGTGTTTTTAAGAAGTACGTGTTTGTTTCGGACAGATTCGCGGCTACTAAGCAACGGAGTGATAATTGCACAAGTGGTATTACCGCGATAATTTGCACAAGTGCAATTATCGCTAGCAGAGGCATATGATTGGTTGGATTTTTATGGAAGGAGCTACCTTATTGGATGCAAGCAGTATGAGGGAAATAATCGCTGAAATCATCACCTGATTGGTTAATATTTCACAAATTATGTCATTTCATTGGTTCATATTGGCAGGCGTTGAATTCTCAAAAAAAAATCTACAAAAATATGCAAATCGGGTAATTTAACAATGCCGGTCTTTTTTGGAAATCACATTGACAGTCCCCTACCAAAATCGCCAGGTTCCTCGAAGCTTCTACTCCCACGCGACGTTGCCGGACCTGCATAATTTACAAAAGAACAATAGTACACGGTGCGAGAGCAGCCATCGGCCAAGAAACAACTAAATACACGCCACGGCATGTGTAGCATTAGCATACAAACGTCGGAGACCGCGAAACGTTCCTGGAAAACGTTTTTATTAGGTCCAATGTTCTACGGGACGGAAACGCGCATTAGGTGGATTTGTATCGACAACTATTCGAATGTTTAAGAGGAAAGCAACTAAAACCAGATTATCTTGTCACCACAAAATACCTATCATTTGTTATTTGTCACTTCTTACCACAGAACATAGTATAGTATAAATGAAGTCACTTGGAACAGCATCATAAAAACGCTTGGGTTGCGTTTGCTTGGTAAAACAAGACCGCGGCCCTTAATAATTTTATAAAAAATTTATTTAAATGCTCTAAAAAAGAATAAAATTAACTTTGAAATCTATACACAAAACCAAAATCCGTAAAATAAAGTGCAATCCATATTTCCCTGCACGGCACTGGTTATATCATCGAATTGATAAGTACAATGGAAGTCGCACAGGTACCACTTTCATTGTTTGGGGCAGCCAACTCTAGAGAGAGATAGGTTTCAAATGGCAAAGACAAGGACGCCTAATGAACGTGTCAGCTGATTCAGGCAAAGGAGGTATATAGGGATGTTGCATATTAATGGGGAATTTAATGGGCATGTTCCGTAATTCTTTTTATTGTATGATCTGTATTCCGAAATTCGGGGCTTGTTTGTAGGAATGAGAATTTGTCTATGTAACCACAATTATGTAAATATTGCACAGAAAAAAGTAGGGAATTGATTAAAAAACATTACCTACATGACAATTTTATGTACCTGGAAGTAAATTGAGACAAATAAAATACAAATTCCAAAATAAAAGTTTATTTTAAAATAAAGGCGACAAAATATCTAGGATAAGGTATACATTTTCAACTTTAATTATTTATCTTAACTGATTTATTAATTTTAAATTTCAATTTCATAGGAAAAGCATGTAAGACAGGTAGCTTTTACATATTTTTATATAATTTTTAATGTTGAGGCATCTAACAAAAAGAATTACAAATAATTATCTTATTAAAGGGACCAGAACCTCAAGATTAATTCCATCTTTGACTACGAAGATCTAGGTTCATTAGCACAATATTTTGCCAGTTTTTCCCTTGATAGAGCTTCTATCATGACTTAGAAAATAAAAAACTGTAGTAATTACATACTTTTTATGTCTGCGCTGCCCAAAATTCTCTATGAAATTGCTCTCAATAAATTGTTGACTACAAATGCAAGTACCTAAATACTTGTAGACAGTATAAAATTTTTCCTTTTTATTGCTGCAATCCACTTGTCTCTAATATCACCTAATATCTCTTGGAAAACTGCAAAGTTATTAGCAAAGATTTTTTAAGACTTTGGTACATCCAAATACAACACAGGAGTTGACCCTCTTTTTTGTCATTTACAACAGAGAGAATATAGCCACATAGCTAAATTAAATTTTCTCTCCGATCTAAAAATAATATTAAACCAAACACCAACTAAGAAAACTCAACGCCGTTTTATACGAAACTGCCACCACGACACGAACTCAAATCAAATATAAATAATACAATAATTACTCGTATTGTACTTGGGACAGAAGGAAAATGACGTTTGACAGCGGAACTCGTTTGAAGCACAGGACACAAAAATAGAAAGTTAGGACAAACACCTCTTTTGTGTTATGTGGTTTTTGCCGGAATCAGCTGATTTATTTACTATTTCACTTACTCAAGTTTGGCTGCCAGTTTCTCTCTCTACACTCCTTCCATCTACTTGTCAATTCAATGGGTTATATTGACCTAACTGGCCTACGTCGACACCTGCTTCGTGGATCTCCGAAACGCCGACCAATCAAATCGCTACGCTCGCTTTCTTATTGGCTGCCTCCTTGACTAGGTCGACGTCGACTTCATAAAAACCTTTGAATTTTATACGGGTGATTTCTGCTGATAAGTCTGGAATTTTTACCAGTAGCAGAGCGTGGTAAATGCTATGAAGTAGATCGCGCCGCGTATATCACTGTGTTCCAGTGAGTTCGTTTATATTTTACCAAGGGTAGCTCGAGAACAGGCGCCTCGGCAATAAAATACGAGACAAAACACTTTTTTAAGCATATTAAACCGATCCTGGTATTAGTAGTAAAAAGAGATGAAGGGGGCAGAGAAGATAGATATTGTAGTAAAAACAAGTGACTGCATACCCCGCCTAATATAATATCACCAATACTTGCATGGATTACATTGTTCGGCGGCTGGCCACTTGTGCAGCGAAATGCGGTGGATAGCCGTGCCATAATTTCACAGATCTTAGGATATACTTGCGTAAATAGTTATAATCGATATGATTTTAGAGACCTTTTGACAATATTATATGCTGCATTAGCCTTTACGTTGTGTTTGGCGACAACCTTAAAAAAGCCTTAAAAGTGAAATATTATGTTGCTTGTAGAATATGCATATTTTTCAAAATTGCGTGACGCTTATATCCTATATTCTTTTTGTACCGACTAACCATTATTATATACGTTAGTAGGTTGGTCTCTCTTCTCCCTATCTGTAAGATGAGCCCAATGATCTATGTACCTAGATCCCAATATACAACTTATTCGTCCCCAACATTTCGGTGTTTATTTACAAAATTTTTCTGCAGAGTTGCAACTTCCCTAATGTGACAAATAATGAAAGCACTTATTTGTTACAATGTAAATATAGCAAAGTCATCAAAAATATATAATTATGTTAATATTATCTCTTCATTATATAATATATCATATTATAATTAGTAATATTAAAATACACATGTTGAAAATATATTAAATTATGTACCAAGCCTGGTTGCATAGAAGGAAAACTGGGGCAAGCGTAATAGATTTGGCAACGACGCGGCAGGACCGAACGCCTGTTTCTTGTTACATTTGTTTAACTATCAACCTATTAAAGTGAATAGTGATGGGGCGCTTATAATGCGTCGTGTGTGGTGCTAGAAATACTGGATCAAACCGAACCTTCCACTCACGGGCGTAGCCAAGGGGGGGGTTTCGGGGGTTCACACCCCCCCCGAAATAAGCAAAATATTACCTAATATTATACCGAAAAAATACGAGGAGTGAAGAGTTAAATTATTATTACGTTTGAATATATGTAGTAATAGCGCCTAGCGCCATCTTTTGACGAGAGGCAGACGCAGTTGCAGCCGAACTATTTTGTATTGTAGGGACACTTTGCGTTGTTTCTCGATTATTCGCCACGCCCCTAGGTCGAAATGAGCGGAACTTTGTGGAAGTTCGTGGAAGTTTCTGGACGGCTACTGGGCTGCTATATAAGCGGCGCCGCGGCGCGTGACCGCGCTTACGGCAGTATTGTTCCATGCGAACTCGAAGCGAATAAAAGTGAAAAGTGGTGAACGAATAGTGAAGAGAATTAAGTGTACCGTGTAAGTGAGTAATTTTAGTGCACTGTTATTCGATGACCTTGTTAAGGATAGATACGTGAATCATTATTACTGTCGAAAAATGGAGGGGAAAAAAGGAAGGGTGATAAACCTAAAGGTATGGACTACTGGAAAAAGTGGTGTAGTCAAGGTCAAGGGGTTTCTAATAAAGACACAAATTTGGATTTAGCTATCAAAGCTTCAGCTACCTTGCATGCTGATAAGAAGACTGCCTACCCCGAAATCTAGTTTGGAATGCCTAGATATGTGCGATAAAAACCTTTATCCTAATATTTACACATTACTACAAATCTTGGCTACCATTCCTGTATCCACTGCTACCCCAGAAAGGTCTTTCTCGAGCCTAAGGAGACTGAAAAACTATTTACGAAACACTACAAGTGAAAACAGACTTAATGGTTAATGAAGATTTACTATGGAACAGAAATTCATGCAGATGAAGTAGTGGATATACTTAAAAGAAAAAGCCGAAGATTTCTTCTTTCATGGTTTTAGATTTAGCGCAGAGGAACGAAATTAATTTATCCATTTCATTTAAAGTTAAGAACTTTATAAATATGTCGTAGTTTTTCGGATGAATATATAGATATTAAATTTCATGTAAGTATATTTTTGTTGTTTTATTTACTTCTCAAACTAAACCCCCCCCCAAAACTAAATCCTGGCTACGCCCGTGTTTCCACTGGTGGGCGATATATTTACGGATCATCTGTGCACTACTACAGGGTCTTTGTTTTGATATTTTATTGTATATCAACGTGGATTACAATGCCATTTGAATGGGTCATCTAGGTATACAGATCATTGGATGAGCCAAAGTCCCGACAGTGTAAATTCTCCAATAACCACCAAGTCTCGAGTCTTGTATCCATTCTCCGATAGTCCCGACTGATCCGATCCGATGAGAAAGTTGATCGATGTCCGTCTAGCGGTCCGTACAGCCTCACGCGTGTTTCTTTTAGGCAATTACGCCGATTTATTACTATATTAATTGACCGGCATCTTTTAATCATCGAAGATAGCGCGTTTCTCGATCGGTCCTCGAGGAGAAATCCGCGTCGGCTAAGGCTAACGGATTTTTTAGGTGACTATTAAGATTCGCTAAATGTAGATATGGCTGCGGGATATGCCCGCAAAAAATTATACATCGGTCTCAGGCGGTTGTTAAAAGTTAAAAGTGTTTTGGTTATGTTGGGCGAGCGGGAAATCATCACATTGGTACCGGTACACAGTTGGTGCCTTGTTTAGTCGGTTTACGTTCACTAATATTTAATGCCCTGTCATCATATTTCAATAAAGTTACATTTTTAGGTTAGTTAATTGTGCAACAAGTTAGGCAATGAGACTTATTGCAATTATTATTATGTAGCTAAAGTTGAGATTCCGAAAATATTTTGCAATATACAGGGTGATCCAATAAGTGGTGGCGACCCTAAGTTATGTGTTTCTAAATGGAACACCCCGTATTTTGTTACATTTTTAGAAAGTCCTTAAAGAGTATGTTCTTTTGGGTACAGGGTATTAAGAGTCTATCTTTAAAGGTTAGGGCGTTATTTTCATTTTAAACAAAAAAGGGACCTATTACTCAAAACCAAATAAGATTTTGGGCTATAACTTGGACTGGAGATTGCCTGTTACGCCTAGTTAACAATTTTTGGACCGATATTGAGATAAAGTTATGAAGAACATACCAGGCGATTGGCGATTGACGCAAGTCCTAAGTTTACTCGCTAATTTTAAATGGAATAGGTACCCTATATTTTATTACACGTTTGGAAAGCCCTTAAATAGTAGATACTTTTGGTATAGGGTACTACAGGTCTAACTTTAATTGTTAGGGAGTTATTTCCATTTAATTCTAAGAAATAAGGACTTCAATAGGGCCGATTACATGATTAGTGTGTCAAAATGTCACTTCTTAAGCTGTGAAAAAAATTTAAAAAATTTAAAACCGACTTCAAAAATTTGCCCTTATACACACTCCACTAAAAATAAAAAAAAATAACGCCGACTTCACAAATTTGCCCGTATATTACATTTCAACTAAAATCTTAGAAATATTTTTCTCCTTCTAAATTGAATTATCTTTGTATTTGGTGACAGTCAAGGCAAATAATTTATATAGGTACATCATAACTTACTGTCACCGACTCCAAAGATAACTCAATTTAGAAAGAGAAAAATATTTCTAAAATTTTAGTTGAAATGTGCATACGACCAAATTTGTGAAGTCGGTTTTAATTTTTTTGTTAAAATTTTTTTATTTCTTATTTTTTAGTGAATTGTTAAGAATTATCGACACGGTCCAGTATTAAATTCCATCCCCTATATGTCCACCCTTAGGATTGAAATTTTTCTCTTCAAATTTAAATGTGACCACCCCTAAGGTAACCAACCTCTTTCTAATAAAATAAGAATCATCCAAATCGGTCCAATTTGAACTTTTATCCCCTATTTGGATTTTTTTCTTTAAATTTAAATGGGACCACACCTAAGGTACCCTCTTTCCAATAAAGAAAGAATATGATATTTCATCCCCTATTTTTCCCTATTTTTCTACCCTTAGGGTGGAATTTTTTCTTCAAATTTAAATAGGGCCACCTCTAAGGTACTCCCTTTCTAATAAAAAAGAATCATCGAAATCGGTTTAATATGAAATATCATCCCCTATTTTTCCATCCTTAGGGGTGGAATTTCTTCTTCAAATTTAAATGGGACCATTCTGTAGGTATACCCTTTTAAATAAAAAAGAATTGTCCAAATCGGTTTATAAATGACGGAGTTCTGAGGTAACAAACATAAAAACATTAGATACAGAGGTCAAAAAAAAAGCATCCAACCAAATTCAACAAAAAACCAAAAGAATAAAAATAAAAGTAAGTCTACAAAATTCAGTTGGACACTTAAATTACTTTAATGTTCTTAGATACAATGGGTGCTTGACGAAATTTTACAAACTTGATGATAAAATTCCTGGGCAGTTGAATAAGACCCTACGATTATTTGAGGACCATTTTAGAGCAATTAAAAATATTGTCAAGTACCCTATTACTACAACAAAGTATTAGACCTTAACGTTCTGCTCATTACGTATACAAAATTTTTCTTGATGAACTAAATCCGTAACAGGACGTAAAGTTCATAGGTTCTCACAGCCACTTATACCCACCATACATGGCGTATCGCCAGAGGCGGCCAAATCATTGATCAGTTAGGTTGAGAGGCATCTTATAAAGATCAATATACGGTATTTTGAATGGGATAAAAAAACCGGACAGTCTTGTGCTCCATTTTGCTTGACGAGTGCTGTTTATACAACTCGAATAAATGGTGTTTTTACTACACTTTAGGCTATGAATAAATTATTCTAATGTAATCGGATCTGTGGCGAAAAACCTGTCTCTCGGGGTGTACCATCAGATTTTATCTCTTTCTGAGAATGAAATTAAATTAAAACCGAGTTTTAAGTAATATGTAGGTGACTACATATTATCCATCGAATGATGTGCTTGGTGTTCTGAAACTGCATATATTTCGTTACAGATAAATGATAAATAATATAAATTATAATACCTACTCACGATACACTTACCCACGGTATGTCACTAACGAAGGCAACTATGCGCATCTACGTCAGTTGCGAATCACGAATTCTAAATAATGCATGGTGTTTAATGACGGCTGCGGTTGTGCTTTGCGATTTTGTATAGTTTACAGTTTAATGTGTCAAGAAAAAAGTGTAAACAACTGACTGATCGTCAGTCCAGCTCGACAGGAAAGTTTCTTCGCTATTGTGCTAGAGGCGGACAATGACTGCTTTTTAATATAATAAATTTCAGGTAGCGAAATGCTTGTAGACCGCAATGAAGTTAAATGGCACGCCACTTTTCACCAGTGGCTGTTTCGTGAAATTCTTATGTGTACTGTGTACCACGATACACTTACCCACGGTATGTCACTAACGAATCCGAAAACAAGGGAACTATGCGCTTCTACGTCAGTTGCGAATCACGAATTGTAAATAATGCATGGTGTCTTCGGTTGTGTTTTACGATTTTTTATAGTTTACAGTTTAATGTGTCAAGAAAAAAGTGTAAACAACTGACTGATCGCCAGTCCAGCTCGACAGTGCTTTGAAATAGGCCAAAAATGCCGGGATGTGCAGTCAGCGTATGTCCAAATAATAATAGAATCAGTAAGGGAACGGAAATTATAAGTATTATAGATTTCTCAAGGACAATAATCTCGTAAGGAAACAGATTATTTATAGAACAGAGCATTACAAATAGGGGACTCAACAGAGTTTGTGCCTGGTTTATATAGCAAATAAAATAGAATGCAATAAAAAATTAGCCTTGTTATGGTTAATGGGAATTATTATTTGATCTCTATTTTAATCACTATTTATTATGTTGTTTTATTTGTTGTTTAACTATAAACTAAGCATTAGTTGTGCAGGTTGTGCTTGTGTCGAAGCTTGTGTGCATTAATTGGTAAATGAGGCTTTAATTAACATAAACCGACATAAACACTGGAAGCAAAAAGTTATATTTTTGGTAAGGCTTTGAATTTTATTTATCAATATCTTTGACTATAACAAGTTATCTGTAAAATCCTTTTTTTCGATGGAGAGTTTGTGTTGATAGGAGCCAAAACTTAGTTCAGGTACAAAAGATGTATTATTTAGATACCTACCTATATGATATTTTTTTATTGTCTACCAATTTACGGTCTTTTAAAAGAAAAATCTTTAATTTAATAAAATATACATCAATTTATTTGCATGCGTACGATTAGCTAAAACGCAAAGAAAACAAATTATTTGTAAAATTATAATTATCAAATTAAATGTGTTTTTTATCAACAGAATATTCATTCATTTATCTAGTAATATAATCTACATATTTTTAACAACATTTATTTAAAAGAAAACGTTTAAAATAAGCAAAAACCCATAAAAAAGTATCTATTGCTGTGTAAAACATAAATTATTATTAAATTCTGATTCGCAACTGACGTCACAAGGTGCGACAGAGATAGGTATATGGATGAGCAATGACATACCATGGGTAAGTGTATCGTGTACCTATTTATTTTGTGGTGTAGCAACGTAACCTAATTGGCAACTTCATTGATGAATATTTTTTATAATAATAACGCGATTAATCTTGTATAATATTCATCACCATAATTTCTCACGTTAAACATTTTTCCGCACACGTGAGCTCGTCCGAGAACAGTTACTTAATAAAAAAATTACACTTCTAGGTTATACAAACCTAGCATCTATGCTAATTACAAATTACTTGCGATTTTAATAGAAAATTCCGCAATATTCCCCAACTATTAATCCAAGTCGTAAAGGCTGCAATTATGTTTGTTTATTGAATTATTTCTTTGTGAATGCACGGGGTCTAGAGGTCGAAAACGCTCATTTATATTATTTAAATTTATTATCGGTACATCTTGATTATTCTTTTACGAGAAATAAATTGCTTCTAAATTGAGTATTATTGTCGGTATTGTGTATTGACGAAATTTAAATCGTTTTTGGGGGCAAAAAACAGACCTCAGCTTGACTAATGAATGGCCGAGGTCGCCGAAGCAACTTTGGACAAGTTATAAATGATCGGATGGGACTCCTACAGGGACACATTAGCAGATAGTTAATCACTGGGTATGTAGATTAGGGAACCAGATTTGTTGTTTTTAATTTCTCTTCTCCTTTTTTATCTCTGATTACTTTTCATGGCGTCTATAAAATGGCCTACTTGAGCCAGATTAGAAATGGACCAAGAAGGCTGATCATTTGTACAGGGTGGTCACCAGATAAGAATGCAAAGTGCTGTATCTCGGAAACTATTCGTCGTAGAGACTTGCGGTAAAAATTTTTTAGAATAAAGTGGCCAAGATAAAAACCTGGAAATTATTTTCAGATTTCCAAGATAGTCACCAGGGGGCGTACCCGCCATCTTAAACAATTAAAGTGATTTTTCACTGAAATCCACCTAGTAATGCTACCAAAATAATATATGCTTTTTAAAGGTAATCTTTATTCCAGTAATTTTTGTTTAACACTTTTTGGCATATCTATTAAAATAAAGTGATGGGGAGTGATTCAATGTTTTTTTAAATAAACAGCTGTAACTCCTAAATGACTGAAGGGATTTTAACAAACTTGGTCTCGTTTATTGGTCCATCAAACTCATCTTATTTATAGAACAGAGTTTATGCCTGGTTTATACAGCAAATAAAATAGAATGTGCAATAAAAAATTAGCCTTGTAATGGTTAAAGGGAATAATTATTTGATCCCCATTTTACTCACTATTTATTATGTTGTTTTGTTTGTTGTTTAACTATAAACTAAGCATTAGTTGTGCAAGTTGTGCTTGTGTCGAGGCTTGTGTGCATTAATTGGTAAATAAGGCTTTAATTGACATAAACCGACATAAACACTGGAAGGAAAAAGTTATATTTTTGGTAAGGCTTTGAATTTTATTTATCAATATCTTTGCTGCCTATAACAAGTCATCTGTAAAATACTTTTTTCGATGGAGAGTTTGTGTCGATAGAAGGCAAAACTTAGTTCAGGATTACCTTACTTACAATAAATGTATTATTTAGATACCTATATATTTTTTTATTGTCTACCAATATACGGTCTTTTAAAATGAAAATCCTGTTAATTTAACAAAATATACATCAATTTTATTTGCATGCATACGATTAGCTAAAACGCAAAGAAAATAAATTATTTGTAAAATTATAATTATCAAATTAAATGTGATTTTTATCAACAGAATATTCATTCATTTATCTAGTAATGTAATCTACATATTTTTATCAACATTTATTTGAAAGAAAACGTTTAAAATAAGCAACAACCCATAAAAAAGTATCTATTGCTGTGTACAACATATCGAGCAATTTAAATTCTGATTCGCAACTGACGTCACAAGATGCGCAACGACATACCGTGGGTAAGTGTATCGTGATTGTAATCAGCCAACATAAAAAATGCCTACTCAAAACCAAAACAACCAGAGGTTATGTTTCCTATGCCACAAATCCAACACTTTACTCTTCCCATCGTTCTTAAAACTTTACTAATTCACTAAGTATTAACTTAACTATATGTCTTTTGTCCAATAACCCCAAAATCTAATAAAAAAATAAGAATAATGCAAAAGTAAACACGCGAAACACATAAACACAAACCGGCGAAAACTCAACGAACTCTGGATCAGCTGTTGGGGCATAATAAAGTAAATGCGCAACGATCACAAAGAGCTCGTGCAACGTTGCCACGTTAGCCAGAATAAGCAATTTATTAAGGACATTATTTACAGACCAAGTAGGATCAGGAAATTCACAAAATCAGTAAAATTTATTGTTAAACGATAACTGTTCAAATTTTTACTATGTAGACATCAACTATAATTGTTCCAAATTGAAGTTTTTTAACGGTGGTTAAACATTTATTTCGTAAGTACAAGATAAATTTATGACGAAGTTTGGCAATGGTGCAATCATTGCATTGTTTTGTTTTAGATTTCTGTTACTAACTCAGACAAATAATGTTACTAAACATTTTTTAACAAACCAATAAAAAGCTTCGTTTTCTAATTTTTCGACTAATCATAGTCAGCAACACACTGCTAGTGTGTTACCCCAATTATTGTGTTTTCCGGGAGAACTACACCTTCTTTAAAATGTATTTATGCGAAAACTTAACAAGCTTTCTCTAATGTAAATGTCGACTCCCAAAAGCAACATTCTATTTTAAAAAGGCTGAAACATTACATCTCATGTTATACTTACTAGGTAGAAATATACATACGTAGTTTCCATATTCATGAGTGAGGTTCAAAATAGGTTAAAATAAGAGGTAGTGAGTGTAAAAAAACATAATTAGAATATTAAGATTATATGCATGATTCTAATAAATAATTATACACGTATGTACGCTATTATAGTTGAGCATACTTGCCTACAGATGATAGGAATTTTTGCTCATGTATTTATTATACATTCTCATTTAAAAAAGCTGGTTCTTTTTTATCAAGCTTTTCTCGGTATTATTCAAACAAATCTGTACAAGCATATCATTACTCGCAAAAAAACTACATATAATTACTTTCACATAACATATCATAAATATAGATACCTACGAGCTTAAAAGAATTTGCTTCGCTTCGACAACATTCGTGACATTAGCAAACAATTTTTTCGATACTTTGCGAGATCGAGAACTTGATCTAGTTTCTAGTGGCGGTTTAAACTTGACATATATGGTTGCCAAATAGTTGGGCAACAATATTATTCTCTTAGCCGTATCATAATAGGTTACCTAGCTCTAAATGCTAAAATAACTGATTGGTATCGATTTCAAAACTGCGCGATCAGATAACATCAGCTTCTGTTACTTGTAATAATGGCACATGAAAGGACAATGCATGCCGGATGAATGGCCACACAGTGTGTACAGGGTGATTCGAATTAGGTACTAAGCCACTGGATGCTACATCATTGGCACAGTAGTGATTTATTATGTATTTTCAACAAAAATAATTAGGTACATTACCTAAGTAATTCTTACGAATGACTATGGATAAAAATCTAAATAAAACCATTTCAATTAGATCATTGATTTGGAATTTAAAAAAATAATTAGTGAAAGGTTATATTACAGGATAAGATCTTTTAGATCAAAATTTTAGATCTTTTATATACTTTGGTAAAATAGAGGACTTCTGACACTGACATCTGTAAATGTATGGTTCTAAATAAGAGAGGGTCAAGGGATATATCGTTTAAATTTATAAATAAGTATCAATTTTATATAAAAAAGTCGCTAACTTGATTTATTAAAATTTTGATAATATAGAAAGTGATATATTATGCCTTGGATTTTATATGAAAGACGTCATTTTTGCTCAAAAAATTATGTTTATAAAGCTCTACAATTAAAAAAATTTAGGTCAAATCACAAAATTAATAAACTTTTTATAGGTTGACTTAAAACAAATGGGTCACGCTGTATATTAAAAATAATTTAATTTTCTAAACCTGCTTCTTGAAAAACCTGCTTCTTGAATAAAAAACGACCAGAATTATAGAAATATTAATTTGAATAAATAAATAAAAACAATAGTTAGATATACATATTACATAGGTATATCCGCATTTCCATCACTTATTTAGAGACTCAAAATCAAATTTGGCCATGTTTTTCGGATTCTGTGGGTTTATTTGCGTCGGTATGGTATAAAAAATTTTGGAGCTATTCTGTTAATTTTGTTTACTGAAAATATATTTACTTTCGCAAAAACAGTGTACTTTTTCTAACAAAAAATATTTACTACAGACGATGCAAAGAAATCCCATCTTGATTTCAATTTACATTTTGAAGGTCTTGAGGCGCTGCGACGATTGTCGCAGGGTCATTTTTTATGTACAGGGCGATGTAAATAAATTGAACTACAGGTGGAATACGAATCTGAAATTAAAAAAATTCTAAAGTCAACAAAATAGTTATTTATGTACCAAGGAACCGAAGTTCAACTTTTTATGACTCACGTGGAATTTAGTTGCCGAGGCCTCTGCCCGAGGCAAATAAACCACATAAAATGAACTTCAGTGCCGAGGTACCTACATTATATTGAAATCGAAAAAAAAAAAAGTTTTATTAGGCAACAAAAAGAAACATAAGGGATCACCCGTCCATGAACCGACTGCGCACGTCATTGCTTGAATTTGACGATCGCTCTACCTAGGTCAAGTATGACGAAGCACAGCGCTTCCCAACAGAAACTCCAAACTGCTGCCTGTTGTGCAGCCTCCATGAAAAATAGATTTGATATTCAAATCTACAAAAATATTTATATTGAAAGATTGCGCTGCTATAGGTAACAATTTCGCAATGTGTACGAAAAGTTACATGGGCCTTTATTGGCCGGGTTTTGAATTTTTGGCCACTTTTGACTAGCGATGGCTCCGCGTCTGACGTTTGATGTTTACATCTGGCCAAGGCCTACTTATTGAAAAAATCGTACAATAATGGGCTACTTCAGTGCCGATTTCTGAGCTCTTAATGACAATTTTGATACGCTTCACTGCCGATAAAAATAATATTTTTACTTATTTTTTACGTTGTCACAGAAATCTCAAAAATGCAGTAATGTAGAGAAAATCCCAAAAGATAATTTTTGGTAATTTTGAAATTTTTAGGGAAATATTTTTCTACTGTGACAATAAAAACATAGTGGTCTAAGTAAATTTATTACCTTTTTGACTCACTTTTTGATTTTCCAAAGTCAATCCTTTTCTACTTTTCTAACTATAAGTGTAATGTATAAGCCCATTGACGTATAATAAAACTGGGAATCCATGATGAGATATTTCCATAAGATTGTACCTACCTGTAGCAATTTTCTTGTGTATCAGCCGATTCTACCTGTACTCTCGTACACCACAGTATGGTGAGTGTGGTATAGAAGAATCTGGTGGTAGCAGCGGCCACACGGACATAACTAAATCACCATGTATACAAATAAAGCTTGCAAATGCAGAAAAATCCATTATTACACTTTTCTGAAAGCGCCACATACAATTAACATTCATTTATTGTACTCGCTCCCAACCGATGCATATCGGCCCATCGTTGTTACGCCATCGAGCCAAACGTATGACCACCGGTGTGGCAGTGAGTACCTCACGCATGGCCCGCGGTCGTCTCTCTCGTAATTTATATCGGGCGATCGCGTACGTCCCATCAGCTTCCCTCCTGTCTCTAAATTAAAGATGACTCGATTACCGGCCAGGCAATCGTTTTGTTTTCTCCTGCTTGCCTCGACCTTTCCCGCACGTCTGATACGGTTAGGGCCGGTCTGCGTCGAGCGGTGGACCCGCCGCGTTCGCTTCCGTCAAAACGCGACGTTCCGATTTGAAATTCGAAGGTGGCCGTATGGCGAATCCAGTGTGCCACGGAATTGCCTCAAAACAGTTGAATGGCCGACACGACCAACTTTGACGCCCTGCAGAATGGAACTCCTTGTATATTTTTTGTTCGCAGTTGGCATATGGGGGTCTTGGGGTGTCCTGATTAATTCAAAAGAAGCGGCTTTTGAAGGCCTTTCGAACAAAAAATAGTTCTGTTCTGGCGATTAAAGATTTTATGCATTTGTACTAGAGATTCGCCCACCTGCGCTGGCGCGCAGAGTGGGCGTATCCCAGTGCCTCCGGCAGGTAGGCCAGGGAAAATAGAATTTGACCTAGAAAAAAATATTAACTGCAATTTTGTTTTACCATATCAAAGTTATAAGTAAATACGTTGGTAGAAACCAAAAATTAAACATTTTGAAAAAACGGAACATTGAGTTACCTCAAGAAACACCTATTTTTCGTTAGAAATTTCGAGCAAAAATGTTAACTGGATTTTTTTAGACTCTTTAGATAAAAAAACTTCCCTTGCTAACATATATAAAGAAATTAAACATTTTAAGAATATGGAAGCAACTTAGATCGATAAAGAGGGATAAAAATGGGATAATTTTCTATTTCGGCAAAAGCAAAAATATTAACCACGTTTTTATTGCAGATGATCATTCCCTTTTACAAATAGAATGTAACTTATACAAAATTAAACATTTATCTGAGCCGCATGTACGTCAGCTGTCACTTCTCATTGGTATAGACTAGGCAAAAATATTAACTGTTTTTTTTGTTTAACTTTTTACAATATAACTATATTAAATCACATATAGCGAAATTAAACATTTATTTACGACGCATGTAGGTCAACTGTCATTTGTCATTTCAAAATACTTCCGTTACCAATTTCTGTTTAATTTAAAAAAAAATTAACAAGACTTAGTATCCACTTACAAAGTTTAACAAAAATCAGCCAGTTAATAATTTTGCTCTCAAAGACAGCTTCAAATTTCTTTAAAATGCGATTTCCGGCTAAAAAATATGTTTAATTTCAGAACAAACTGTTAATACTTGATTTTTAAGGTAATTATAAATAAATAGGTAGTTTACGGCTGTGTAGTTTTATTTAGTAGATAAAATAACGAGTTTTGCAGCCAGAAAGGTATATATTAACTTCTTTTTATAATACCAAGCTTTCGGTCTACTTCGTGACCTTCATCAGGGCTAGAAATTTTTTTTTAAATTATTAGAATATATTGAGAAAAGGTTGAAATTTTACTCACAATTATGTTGAAGTTTTTTACCAATATTAAAACCAGATAGATTTTAGGTTTAAAAGGGCCAGAAAAAGGTTTTTACATAATTTCGTGTGAAAATTTATACCGTCAATTTTCTTTGTAATTGTTTTTTGTTAATAAGGTAATTTAGTTTCAAAAAACAAAAGATAAATTTATAATAAGAATAAATGTTTTTTAGGTTATCATCAAAAAGTGTCAGAAAGCTTGGTGTGATACAAGGTTAGAAATAACCTTAGTTGATATAAGGTTATGTTACAACATTCTGGAAATCCAAATTTTTATATAATTATTATAAGATATAAGAGTTACAATGAAATATTAATAGATGTATTGTTATTAGAATTATTTAAAGATAAAATAAAACAGTATATGGAACTTAAATCTTTGATGTCCGTTTTTTTGTTAATTGACTTGTTATCATTATTAATTTCAACCATTTGAAAAATAGAATTTCAGGACATAAAAGTGATGTCAAATTACAAAAAACTACTACTGCATTAAGTGAACATGCTTTTATAACAGGTCATCATTTTAAATTTGACAATGTTTCAATATTGCATAGGGAAAAAAATCTTAATAAAAGGTTATTTCTTGAAATGGTTGAAATTAATAATGATAACAAGTCAATTTTTTCGTTATTTTTCACCGTAATTTCCCTGGCCTAAGGCGGCGGCTGCGCCGCCGCAACCTTCTTTTAGATAACTCGCATCACGATAGAAGTTCGGCCGCTTCGCGGCCTCACGTCCCCCTCGCGACGGATACCTGCCCCTCGGCCCTCGGCTTATTGCCGCACTCGGCCTGCGGCCTCGTCAACTTTGGCGCCCCATATGGATTTGTATATGTTTGAAAGTAGACACCCTGCATATTACGAAATAGATAAAGTGCGGACGAATCAGTTTACGCGCCGCGCAACGATTTCCGAGAAACTGCATCTAATTCCATCGTATGAAATGCCAAGAGCGGCTGCCGGGATCAAATCTGCATTATTGAAATCAAGGCGGATCATTATGGCGAGCGAGATGAATAGGGCAAATTTAAAATGCATTTGTTCTGGTCGAGCGGCCGTGGATTGTGTGCGTGATTAGAGAACGCTGGCATGCAACGAGATTGAAACAAGCCATGCGAATGGCGTTTACCGGAAGATCGGTTTGACAGGCTTAGATCAATGCTGAACTAAGCCGGAAAAACTACGACTTCTTTCGGACGCCATATAGAAAATGCCGAGGAGTCACGCATGGTGATAGTATCTCGGGTTCTCCTAAATGTCAAAAACGTACGTTTTGCGGTTACGACACCGCCGATGGGATATAATTCCTCGCTCGATGCGGTCTTTTCGACTTTTATATTTAAATGACTTTTTGTTTTCAGTCACGCTGAAACTGACTTCGCAATTACGTTTTTCTAGGTACGTGGTGAATATGAGGCGTCTATGTGTCTTAATTGCTGGTTATATTCGCCTTGGAAATATCAAGTACACTTGGGCACTGCGAATTGTTGATCGAGCGTATGAATTATCGTTATGTTCAGGACTGTAGCAAAAACTTAAGAGGTGGCGTTTTTTCAATCGCCCCACGGTATACAGATCGTGAGAGAGCCAAACAAAAGCATCAGCACGTGATATCTTGTGTAAATATTGAGCGAACGTTGTCTTATATGGATTTCATTAAAATAATTGGCTGGTGCCATTGGTGGGTATCGGATATCGTATTCGAACACACGTATCGGGGTATTGACAGAATATCAAGTTACCTGTCTCATTGGATGAGATTACACGCATGAAAATGAGAGAGAGAGAGAGAGAGAGAGAGAGAGAGAATGGCACTGATCTAGAGAGCTTCATATTTGCCGTACCGAACTCTAGAATCTATCTAACAACCACACTTCACTCTTTGACTTTATTAGACAAACCTTCAATCTTAGAATGTTTTTTTTTTGTGTAAATTGTTTTATCTACGATAAAACCATATTAAATTTCAATAAACTGTATCGTCACGCCCGTGCCATTTGGTTTGATATTTTAGTTCGATTGAACCGCATCCATTATTCTCGAGGTTAAAACATTTCTAGGAAAATGTGACTGATCTGATGCGTTTGAAAGTGAAATCGAATCCTTCGGATATCTTTTGTTATCCTACTGTTACTTTTGCGGTAACAATCGATGGCTTTTTTTAGCTGACACCTTGCATTGTTGCGGTGGCATAAGAAATAAGAACGGTATGATGTGTTTGTTTGTAACAGAATATTTATTAGGGCGTATTTTGTTTCACGTGGTATTTATTTTGATTATTTCCCTCATACTGCTTGCATCCAATAAAGTAGCTCCATCCATAAAAATCCAACCAAGCACTAGTGCAAATTATCGCGGTAATACCACTAGTGCAATTACCACTAATTGCTTAGCAACCGCGAATCTGTTCGATACAAACACGTACTTCTTAAAATTGGTGTTTTACACTGTTCTAAATTATGCAGCTTATAAATTTTGTTGCATTGTATAATTTTTACCCTGCTAAATTGTTCTTATTAGACCTCGGTCTCCGTTTAAATTTATGACACACATTCAGAAAATAAACCAACTCTGACAGGGTGTAGGTATAATCGCATTTGCCTTGGATATCCAAGCGTCATGTTTGTTTACTCGAATGCTACAGTAGAAGCTGTCAATAAACTCGTTCAAAATGAGTCGTTTTGGAAATGTAAACATAGAAAAAATTAATACAGAAATTATTAAATCGTATTCGTGAAATAATCTCGACAAATACCATTCGTGCCGGAAATTTTTCTAAATAATTTTATCCTCAAGCGCTATTTTGCTCATTAGCAAAACCACTCGTACAAATTGGGCTTTTATTTTCAGAGATCTGAAAATAAAAGACCAATTTATACTCGTGATCTTTCTAGGCAAAATAGCGCTTTCGAAAAAATTATCGATAAAATTTCCGGCACTTGTGATATTACATACGATAATACCACTAGTGGCATTACTCAAAAGATATCGATTCTGTTTACTTTTTGTTGTCACTTCCTCTATCCTTGGTTATTTCTCCGAGCTGTAGGTATATTGATTTATTATTTTGTGTGAAATATTGAAATTATTAGGAAGTGTAGTTTTTGTTGTCTAGATTATGGTACAATTTTAGCTTAGAATGGTCTATCTGAAAAAATTCTACGACCAAATATCATTGCAACAATGAACAAAACCGCATGCAGTCTTTTTTAAAAGATATATTGGTAAATAATTTCCTCATTAATACCGGTGAAAAAAAAAGCAAATTTATTATACGGAAACATGTCGACTAATAATTATTATGAAAAACGTGATTTTAATTTCTGAAACCGCAACTATGCTTGGTATCCGATAAAAAAGCAAGTTCATTGTTGCAGCAAAAGTATCTAATAGCGCAGATAATATAAACAAAAGGTTATTTTAAATTTGCGAATAGGAAATGAAATGAATATGTTGTTAGTAAAAAATTATGACAAGTAGTTGTGTTCGCTTGATTTCGTGGACTCTGTCTCATCTGGGAGCGCGCGCGTATCTCGCTCTGCTGTCCTTTGTGCATCTTACCACAGCAGAAGCTTATAGCGGATCCAAATTCTGGTGCATCGTTCGAACAAAGTCTAGAGACTACTAAGTCCGCTCACTTGGCCTGTATAAACAAATATTATGCATAATATTATATGACATATACATTGTATATGTTGAATAATATAAAGCCAACATGTCATAGGTGTGTTTCTTTGTTGTAAATAAAAATATCGATAATTGCAGATGTCAGCAATGGAAGCAGGCCTTACTGTTCGTCAAAGACCATAAATTTGCGAATATTGCACTTGAAGAGGCAAAAATTTGTAAGGCACATTTTGATGACCACACATCGAAAAGTTTATTAACTGCTGTTCCATTAAGATTATTACCAGAAGCGTATGGTTAGAGGAATTCCGATCAGTAAAATCATTATGTCCGTGGGCAAATTTTCCACACGACCATTTGGTTTCAGTATATACGCGACTTCGAATTTACTACAAACTTAAATTTGCGAATAGGGAATTAAAAACCCAAAGACAAAATAAATCAAATCCAAAACTCACAATTTTGCAAAACTTTTAAACTACGTAAATAATTTTGTTTGCTCCTAGGTACACACTTATCTATATTTTTACCCTATGTTTAATTAGATATATCTTGCGTTATTTAAACGGAAAAAGTAAAATACCTGCATTTTTATTACACATATCATGCTCCTTATTTTTCGGCTATACCTATTATTCCTATTGTGCATAATGGAAAATCAATATAGAGGTGCCCCCGTATAACTTGGTGCAACCAGCTTTACGGTGTTTTGGATAAAGTCCACCCTCGTAAATAACGGAGTGACGAGCTGACATTAATTTACGACCGGTCGCAAAAAATCGGCGGCTTTTGGACGACTTCAAAGGAGTGATCCGACTTATAGTATTCTCTAGACTTTGCTTCGAATATGACAACTTCTCGCCGAAGGCAGCGATTTCTTCTTCTTCTGCGTCCGTCTCCGCCACTGCGGCGGCGAGCGAGTTATCCGGTCGATAATTTTAAATATTTCAATTGAAATCCTGAATGGGATATGCACACAATGGAGTGCTGACGCCCACTCTCCCGTCGCATTGTGCCGGGGACCGTGCGGACGCGGTGCCTACACCTACGGGGCCTTATCTTAAACGATTTTCTTCTTCTTCCGATGTCCGTCATCTTCCCCGACGGTCGACGCGAAACCAAGAAGAAGAAGAGCTCGGTCGGATAATTGAATGGGTCGAAAACGGGACGACCGTAGAGTCGGCATCTGGCGGTGTCGCGCACGGACACCAAACTGTTCTATCACCACATATATATAGCACATCGATACGCCGACTTCTCTTCTACAATCTTCAATCTTCCTGTGCCATGCTCCTGCTCACCAATCGGCGTGCCGAATCAAGAGTTTAAGTCGGAGACAAAAGACAGAGAGACTGTTTGAAGCATATGAAAAACAGGGGACCATCGTTTTCGGTCCCACTACTCTACCCCGTAGCACACCAGAATAGAGAACACACGTACGTTAGCTTCCCATCATCTTCTATTATCAAAGTCTAGAGAATACCATAAGTCCGCTCACTTGGCCTGTGTAGACAAATATTTCCCTCCTGCCCGATCCCGCTCCCTTCGCTTTGTAGCCCTCGGTCGATATCCCGCTGAGCGGGCGATTCCGAGCGTCACTTTGTTACACAGTGTCTCTCGGAACGGTGTGCTTCGTATTGTACCGGGTGCGCGTAAGTTATATCCAATACAGTTGCCAATTTTGAGTAGTGATGGCTTATCAAGGTTCTTATGGCAGTGCGGATGGCTGTAAAAGCAATTCAAAATCTGTGTGTCCTTTTTTCGAATTCCTAAAGACCCTGAAAGGTAAGATTTAATTTGACGTAATTAAGAAAAAGGTCTTAATCAATAATTTCTATAGTCATCGAAATATTATTACATAATACTCGTATTCTGCATAATATTATATGACATATACATTGTATATGTTGAATAATATGTATAAAGCCAACATATCACAGGTATGTTTCTTTTTTGTAAATAAAAATATTCATAATTATTGCAGATGTTAGCAATGAAAACGTATAAAAATTTGTAAGTCACATTTTGATGATCAATAATTCACTTCGTCCGGAAAAAGTTTATTAACAACTGCTGTTCCATTATATAAGATTATTAGCAAAAGCTTAATGGTTAGCCACAAGCTCTAGCTCTTTTTTTTTACGTTGGTGCAAAACTTCAGGTCTTAATCTCATGTTTCAAGGCCTACTGCGAATTTTTTTCTAGTAAAAAATGACAAAAACCATTTAGCGATTTTTTTATTTAAAATCTGACACCACAGCGTTAATCAGAGCAACCTAAAACCCCCGTATACCGAATTGCAACACAAAATATACAGGGAGTTCCATTCTGCGGGGTGTCAAAGTTGAGCAAAATAGGAATTTTAAAGGCATCTGGAGAGTCAAGTGTTCCATGGAATCCCGTCAAAACAGATGAATGATCAACAGGACTACTCAAAGTGTTGGTGTGCAAAGATTCGATACAGAAATGTACAGGGTCTTTTTCTCTGGGCGATGTCAAAATGCTAAATTTTTATTAAACTTTATACTGGTCAGGATTGCTCTGGAATCATTGAAAAAATATTAATAAACACAAAAGCAATTTATTTCTTTTCATCGTCCAACCAACAAATAAAAACAATTTAAATTGTTGGACCTTTATCAATAAAGTCACTGTCTAAGATGATACATTTTATGTGCGTTTCCTGTTGTGGCACACCAGCCACCTTAACTTATATGGACTTACTGACTGGCAGGCTAGTATTTTTTGACTTAGTTCAGAGAAGAACACCTTGTAAGTATATTTTTTATTGGATCTTTGCACATCGACACTGTGAGTGGCCCTGTTCAGCATCCAACTGTTTCGAAGTAATTCCATGGCACACTTGACTCGCCAGATGAGTTTAAAATTAGTATTTTGCTCATCTTTCACACCTTGCAGAGGGAACTCCCTGTATATTTTTTGTTCAAATTTGGTATGTGGGGGGTTTTGGTGTGTCCTATTTAACGCTGTGGTGTCAGATTTTAAATAAAAAAGTTGCTAAATGATTTTATTAATTTTTTACTAGAAGAAAATTCGCAGTAGGCCTTGAAAATTGAGATTAAAAACTAAAATTTTGCACTAACGTAAAAGAGCTTTTTGTGACCTATTTTTAGAAAAAAATAAACGGCTAAAATCGGGTGAAGAATACAAATTTTATGGGGGTGTTCGCACTTAAGATGAAACACCCTGTATATACAGTGTCCTCCAAAAAGTTCGCACCATAGGGGGGAAATTTTTAATTAACGTATTATTTTGAAATTTAATTTCGGGGTTACCTTTTGCTTGAAAAATGATGAAAAATGACCCACTCAAACGTGGTCATGTGACTTTCGTTATCTGTCAAAAATGACATTTAAAAAAATATATCGCCAAAAATGGGTTTATTTGTTACAATATCAAAAAGTTTTACTTGAACAAGTTGTCTCTTTTTCAATTCTACGTAAGTGTGCCAAATTTGAACGCTCTACTAAAATATTTAGTTTTTTGAAAACTATTTTATATCACTAGCTTTATCAGTCTATTAATTTTTTATTACTAATTACCGATAAGAATAGGTATTTTTCAAAAGAAAATGATATTTACGCTTTAAAATTCTGTTATGTTTGTTGCAAAGTTGATGTACCGTCTAGCATTTGGGGTATAAATTTAGTTACATTACGTTTTCCAGTTCTAACTTGATGCCAAAATAATAATAAATTAAAATATAATCAAACTATTTTACGTATCTAAGCAAAATTCTTGACTTTTATGGAACAAATCATTAATTATTACCTTTAAGTTTAATTTCACATTAATCAATATTGATGAGTAGGACGTAGGACATGGAGAGAATAGAAGCAATTGTTTTTATTTGACAGTTTGATAACTGTCAAGATGAGTTTAAAATTAGTATTGTTTGAGTGGGTAATTTTTCATCTTTTTTAAAGCAAAAGGCAACCCCAAAAATTAAATTTCAAAATAATACGTTAATTAAAAATATCCCCCCTATGGTGCGAACTTTTTGGAGGACACTGTATATACAGGGTGTTTCATCTTAAGTGCGAACACCCCCGTAAAATTTGTATTCTTCACCCGATTTTAGCCGTTTATTTTTTTCTAAAAATAGGTCACAAAAAGCTCTTTTACGTTAGTGCAAAATTTTAGTTTTTAATCTCAATTTTCAAGGCCTACTGCGAATTTTCTTCTAGTAAAAAATTAATAAAATCATTTAGCAGCTTTTTTATTTAAAATCTGACACCACAGCGTTAAATAGGACACACCAAAACCCCCACATACCAAATTTGAACAAAAAATATACAGGGTGTTCCCTCTGCAAGGTGTGAAAGATGAGCAAACTGTCAAATAAAAACAATTGCTTCTATTCTCTCCTTGGCCTACTCATCAATATCGATTAATGTGAAATTAAACTTAAAGGTAATAATTATTTATTCCATAAAACATAAAAGTCAAGAATTTTGCTTAGATACGTAAAATAGTTTGATGATATTTTAATTTATTATTATTTTGGCATCAATTTAGAACTGGGAAACGTAATGTAACTAAATTTATACTCCAAATGCTAGACGGTACATCAACTTTGCAACAAACATAACAGAATTTAAAAGCGTAAATATCATTTTCTTTTGAAAAATACCTATTCTTATCGGTAATTAGTAATAAAAAATTAATAGAATGATATGATAAAGCTAGTGATATAAAATAGTTTTTGCGAAGTTTCGAGTTTTTAAAATTTTCAAAAACTTCATAAATATTAAAAATTGCCAAGAAACTAAATATTTTAGTAGAAGGTTGAAATTTGGTACACGTAAAATTGAAAAAGAAACAACTTTTTCAAGTAAAACTTTTTGATATTTTAACAAATAAACCCATTTTTGGCGATATATTTTTTTAAATGTCATTTTTGACAGATAACGAAAGTCAGATGACCACGTTTGAGTGGGTCATTTTTCATCTTTTTTAAAGCAAAAGGTAACCCCAAAATTAAATTTCAAAATAATACGTTAATTAAAAATTTCCCCCGTATGGTGCGAACTTTTTGGAGGACACTGTATATATCCTATAATAAATATTGGTTAGTATATTATATTCTTTGCTTTACGTCAATATATAGAAAACAAATGACAACAAAACGTTCAAGACAAAAGAACAGGGCTACCTATGTACATACAATGAAATATGGCAACAGCACTCGTCTTCCAACCATGAGCGTCGATTCACTCGAGTGATAAGGTTGTTTTGCCACACGTTTTAAACTTCTTCAAAAAAAATTGACTGGGTTGAAAGGGTGAGACCCTGAGGTACAACTGAGATAAATATTTATAATCAATTTGCTTGACATGTGGGTGGAATGCATTACTTCAGGAAAGCCATATTTAATTAAATATTAAATTATTTGCAATTAATTATGTGCTATTAACATAGACTGTTATTTAATATCGTACACAAGGCTATGGGATTCTGCTTTCATGCCTGTTCGTAAATAAAATTGCATTTCTGGAATTGTGCGCTTGTTTACATTATTAATACAGAGGATATAGTGAATATGTGTGATCACTTGTAACCAAAAGGCTATATTTGTGGCGTTTTTTGAATATCTACAAATTCTTCCTAAAAGTAGGTACTTTGAAGTGAATGACACGCTATAATAAATCATGAGAAATGTAACGAAATCACGAATACTATATTTATTCTAAAGTGAAAAGAATTCTTTCAGTTTTCTTAAATGCCATCTAATAAACTGACGGGATCGATCGCTGTTACGCATTTAACAAATTCAAATCAGTGAAAGTTCGGTGCGTGTAACGAAGAATACAAAACTTAATTGAATGGTTGCTAAATCGCCTCCAAAAAAATCTCCAATGTATGCATAAATAATACCTCGACAAAAATGAAATTGGGTCCTTGTAATAAGTTTGTGTTTAATTGATATTATTAGTTGACTTTTACACGCTGGCAATTACCGAACATAAGTAGCCAGTCATCTAATTATAAGAACATGAACATGGTTACTGATAGAAAATATGAAAATACGATTTGCATTCTAATAACAATAATTAGCAAATCGGTAGGTTTCTAAATAGGTACAATAATTTCAATGCAACGTACCCATTATGTCAACATCCTATTTCCTTATCGCTTAGGAAATGTCAGCGATTATCTAAAATAAACCAAGCTAAAAACCTGCCGATCGTTCAATATTTGCTTAAACATTTTCTTAAAAAAAAAGCGTAGATATAACTGTACCTACACCGTGTCAGGTGACAAATTACGGTTTGTAAATTTATCTTTTGGTAAAGTCGAGAAACCCGCAAGTTTTTTCAGGAATACGACATACGGCTTTAATTTAACCTTGCCTAGGTTTTTTATTTCAATCTGATATTGAATTAAAGCTATAGTTCAAGGATAGTGTTCCGTTACAAACAAATTGTTGTTTAATTGCACGTTGTCGGTTTTCATTTGTGTTAGCTTGAGTTTCTACGAACATACTGGGAAAAGGTTGTTCCCTATTAAATAAAAACAAATAAGAGGGATGCGAATGATGTTCCTATTATGGGTCGTAGCTTATGCAACCAAGCATACTCATGATAAACATGCCCTGTTTTCTTTGTCAAATAAGAACATTGACAAAAAAAAGTCCATTTGCTAATTAGATGGACCTTTTAGTGGTCCCCGAGCATCGTAAAAGTCACTCTATTTAAATAACAGCCTATTCGTCGATATTAATGTTCTTTTTACGATGGTAAGATTTGCATGTCGGACACTTTGAATTTATGCCCTTTTATCTTCGTGTTTCGAACTACGCCACGGCGCCGAATTACATGTTTACGATTATTTGTATTAGTATTCGACATTAAACAGCATTCTACTGAAAATATTCTACTTTTTTATCAATGATTTATTTTGAAATAAACCATTCGCGTTAAAAAAGATGAAAAATGGTCCACTCAAACGTAGTCAGATAACATCCGCTATCTGTCAAAAAATACATTTTCTTGAAATCGGCACTGAAGTGTCCCAAAATCGTCATTAAAAGCACAGAAATCGTACAATAATGTAGCCCATTATTGTACGATTTTTTCAATAAGTAGGCCTTGGCAAGATGTAAACATCAAACGTCAGACGCGGAGCCATCGCCCGTCAAAAGTGACGGGCGATGGATGTTTACCTATAGCATCGCATTCTTTCAGTATAAATATTTTATAGGTTTGAATATGAATAGATTTGTCATGGAGGCTGCACAACAAGCAGCAGTTTGGTTTTTCTGTTCGAAGGCGCCGTGTCTTGTCATACTTGACCTAAGTAGAGCGATCGTCAAAGTCATGCAATGCCGCGCGTAGTTGATTCACGGACAGATGATCCCGTATGATTATTTTCTTGCCTAATAAAACTTTTTTTTCCGATTTCAAAAAACTATATAATATGAGTCATAAAAAATTGAACTTCAGTGCCTTGATACATAAATACCTATTAAATAATTTCTTCACAATTAAGCAGGTTTGCGAAATTTCGAAAGCCTAGGCCTACTTTGATTTTTTGGCATTTTCCCACTTAAAAAAATGCTATTTTTGTAGGTTTTACGGCAAAATGTTATTAAGGAAACTTGTTCACAATGAAAAGATGTATCGGTGTGAAAAATTTCAAAAGCCTAGGTCTACTTTGATTTTTGTGCGTTTTAATTTTTTAGCGGACATGTAGCTATAGCTTTCAGAAGTCTTATAAATACGCCAGTCCTGGACCAACACTATATTAAAGACCTGTGCATAGCGGTGTTTCAAGCGATCGCCACTGGCGCCACATGACGAAACAAATTTACACGGTGGTTTAATGTTAAAATACCATTGTTGCAGAATCTTTTATAAAATAAAAATATGCAAATGTGTCTGTTACAACGAATTTATTATCCAAAATAAAATAAGATATTTGTTTGTTATGTCCCTCTAATTTGACAAGTTCACATGGCATATTTCCATACATTTTTATTAAAAAAAGCGAGTCTAAAAAGCAAGCAAGAGTATTTGGTACCTTTTGGTTTGAAATGAAGTCCATGGCTAGTTGTAGTGTAAGTAAGCATAAAACGCATTAGATTTCTTCTTTATATGGATGACTATTGTTCGCTTTGGAGCTATAAACAAAATTTTCTATTTTCATTCTTGCATACGTTACAAAATACTCTTCCAAAATTTTCGCTTCTTCAGCTGGTTGATCAGATCATCCCATAATTTCAAAATAGTGTTTATTTTTCTGCAATAATTCACCTAATGGTCTGTGCAGTGTCCGTACCATTTTTTCAGGAGCATGGAAATTTCATGTTACCACAAACAAATCTACCTATAAAAGCTGTGTTAATAGGACAAAACTGCTAAATGCTGGACGCAAAGACAATTCGTTACCGTAAAAAGAAGGGAAATCGTAATAAAACTGGATATTTAAAATTTGGGACATTTTAAACGTCAGTAACTGACATACCAATAACCACAGAATCCCTCCTTTAACCTATAATAAGTCGCCATTTTTTTCGTCGAGTGGCGCCACCTCAGTCCGTAAACAACAATGAAATATGACGTCATGCTCGGGTCTTTAATACAGTGTCGGTCCAGGCCAGTCAACTCCTTTTTTTTTTTCACGAAAGTTTACACGAAATAGTTTTTCTTGAAACTTCTGCGTTTTTCAACATTTAAATATTCAAAATTTCTGATAATTTCCACATACTTTCTGACGTGGAAGTAATTGGAACTGAAACGTTATTTTTTTCTATTCCTTCTATGTAAATCAGCCGCGATGAAAGAGTTATTTAGTAAGCTGTTTAGAACAACCCGGCCAGCATAGGTACATAATTGAAAATTCCGCTAGCAGTCGTTACGGTCGATTACAGCAACCTTGCCAGCTGAAATTCCGTTATCGCTGAAAAAAATTCCATACTAAACGCGGCTCATTGTGTATTTAGACAATATAATTACCGGTCTAACCTAATTTGCGCCACCTGGTTGCGAAAGCCAATCGAAATATGATTTAGGAGCATTCTCGACCGCTTCTTTTTTGGCGCCTTAATATGGACACTATATCAGGCGAAACCAAAACAAATTAATTTGAGCATGGACTTCCTAAACTTTGGACAGCCCAAGGCTGGACAAGCACCAGTACACAGCACGATACACTTACCCACGGTATGTCACTGCGCATCCATATGCCCATCTCTGTCGCACCTTGTGACGTCAGTTGCGAATCAGAATTTAAATTGCTCCATATGTTTTACACAGCAATAGATACTTTTTTATGAGTTTTTGCTTATTTTAAACGTTTTATTTTAAACAAATGTTGTTAAAAATATGCAGATTATATTACTAGATAAATGAATGAATATTCTGTTGATAAAAAACACATTTAATTTGATAATAATTATAATTTTACAAATAATTTGTTTTCTTTGCGTTTTAGCTAATCGTATGCATGCAAATAAAATTGATGTATATTTTGTTAAATTAACAGGATTTTTCTTTTAAAAAGCCGTATATTGGTAGACAATAAAAAAATATCATATAGGTATCTAAATAATACATTTATTGTAGGTAAGGTAATCCTGAACTAAGTTTTGGCTTCTATCGACACAAACATCATCCGCCATCTTGGAGCGGCGGCCATTTTGAAAGTATTACAATACTGAGTATTGCATATTGTATTGTCACCAGAACTAAAGGTGCATGCAAAATTTCAGCACAATCGGATGTCAGGAAGTGGTTCTAATTTAGCTTGCAAGATTCGTACCACATAGTTACATAGTAACAGGGCAACTTAAATAAAAGCTTGTACAAAATGGTGAAGTGCCTTATTCAGATCTAATAATAAAAGGTAAAGAAGTAACTTTATACGGTATAGTTCTTGTAAATAACAAAAGTGACCCTATACAACAATGGTATAGTTAGTGACAAGTTTTTTTGAAATGGTAGGACAGCAAAACAAATTCACAAATTTGTTTTCAACATAATTCTCTGCATATTTGGGATTTAGTTGTTAATTATTCCGGGTATTTTTTTATATAAAATTGATGTATATTTTGTTAAATTAACAGGATTTTTCTTTTAAAAAACCGTATATTGGTAGACAATAAAAAAATATCATAAAGGTATCTAAATAATACATTTATTGTAAGTAAGGTAATCCTGAACTAAGTTTTGGATTCTATCGACACAAACTCTCCATCGAAAAAAAGGATTTTACAGATAACTTGTTATAGGCAAAGATATTGATAAATAAAATTCAAAGCCTTACCAAAAATATAACTTTTTCCTTCCAGTGTTTATGTCGGTTTATGTCAATTAAAGCCGTATTTACCAATTATTAATGCACACAAGCCTCGACACAAGCACAACCTGCACAACTAATGCTTAGTTTATAGTTAAACAACAAACAAAACAACATAATAAATAGTGAGTAAAATATGGATCAAATAATGATTCCCTTTAACCATAACAAGAATAATTTTTTATTGCACATTCTATTTTATTTGCTATAAACCAGGCATAAACTCTGTTGAGTCCCCTATTTTTAATGCTCTGTTCTATAAATAATCTGTTTCCTTACCAGATTATTGTCCTTGGGAAATCTATAATACTTAATTTTTCCCTTCCCTTACTGTTTCTATTATTATTTGGACATACGCTGACTGCACATCCCGGCATTTTTTGCCTATTTCAAAGCACTGTCGAGCTGGACTGGTGATCAGTCAGTTGTTTACACTTTTTTCTTGACACATTAAACTGTAAACTATAAAAAATCGTAAAACACAACCGAAGACACCATGCATTATTTACAATACGTGATTCGCAACTGACGTAGAAGCGCATAGTTGCCTTGTTTTCGGATTCGTTAGTGACATACCGTGGGTAAGTGTATCGTGGTACACAGTACACATAAGAATTTCACGAAACAGCCACTGGTGAAAAGTGGCGTGCCATTTAACTTCATTGCGGTCTACAAGCATTTCGCTACCTGAAATTTATTATATTAAAAAGCAGTCATTGTCCGCCTCTAGCACAATAGCGAAGAAACTTTCCTGTCGAGCTGGACTGACGATCAGTCAGTTGTTTACACTTTTTTCTTGACACATTAAACTGTAAACTATAAAAAATCGTAAAACACAACCGAAGACACCATGCATTATTTACAATACGTGATTCGCAACTGACGTAGAAGCGCATAGTTGCCTTGTTTTCGGATTCGTTAGTGACATACCGTGGGTAAGTGTATCGTGGTACACAGTACACATAAGAATTTCACGAAACAGCCACTGGTGAAAAGTGGCGTGCCATTTAACTTCATTGCGGTCTACAAGCATTTCGCTACCTGAAATTTATTATATTAAAAAGCAGTCATTGTCCGCCTCTAGCACAATAGCGAAGAAACTTTCCTGTCGAGCTGGACTGACGATCAGTCAGTTGTTTACACTTTTTTCTTGACACATTAAACTGTAAACTATAAAAAATCGTAAAACACAACCGAAGACACCATGCATTATTTACAATTCGTGATTCGCAACTGACGTAGAAGCGCATAGTTGCCTTGTTTTCGGATTCGTTAGTGACATACCGTGGGTAAGTGTATCGTGGTACACAGTACACATAAGAATTTCACGAAACAGCCACTGGTGAAAAGTGGCGTGCCATTTAACTTCATTGCGGTCTACAAGCATTTCGCTACCTGAAATTTATTATATTAAAAAGCAGTCATTGTCCGCCTCTAGCACAATAGCGAAGAAACTTTCCTGTCGAGCTGGACTGACGATCAGTCAGTTGTTTACACTTTTTTCTTGACACATTAAACTGTAAACTATAAAAAATCGTAAAACACAACCGAAGACACCATGCATTATTTACAATTCGTGATTCGCAACTGACGTAGAAGCGCATAGTTGCCTTGTTTTCGGATTCGTTAGTGACATACCGTGGGTAAGTGTATCGTGGTACACAGTACACATAAGAATTTCACGAAACAGCCACTGGTGAAAAGTGGCGTGCCATTTAACTTCATTGCGGTCTACAAGCATTTCGCTACCTGAAATTTATTATATTAAAAAGCAGTCATTGTCCGCCTCTAGCACAATAGCGAAGAAACTTTCCTGTCGAGCTGGACTGACGATCAGTCAGTTGTTTACACTTTTTTCTTGACACATTAAACTGTAAACTATAAAAAATCGTAAAACACAACCGAAGACACCATGCATTATTTACAATTCGTGATTCGCAACTGACGTAGAAGCGCATAGTTGCCTTGTTTTCGGATTCGTTAGTGACATACCGTGGGTAAGTGTATCGTGGTACACAGTACACATAAGAATTTCACGAAACAGCCACTGGTGAAAAGTGGCGTGCCATTTAACTTCATTGCGGTCTACAAGCATTTCGCTACCTGAAATTTATTATATTAAAAAGCAGTCATTGTCCGCCTCTAGCACAATAGCGAAGAAACTTTCCTGTCGAGCTGGACTGACGATCAGTCAGTTGTTTACACTTTTTTCTTGACACATTAAACTGTAAACTATAAAAAATCGTAAAACACAACCGAAGACACCATGCATTATTTACAATACGTGATTCGCAACTGACGTAGAAGCGCATAGTTGCCTTGTTTTCGGATTCGTTAGTGACATACCGTGGGTAAGTGTATCGTGGTACACAGTACACATAAGAATTTCACGAAACAGCCACTGGTGAAAAGTGGCGTGCCATTTAACTTCATTGCGGTCTACAAGCATTTCGCTACCTGAAATTTATTATATTAAAAAGCAGTCATTGTCCGCCTCTAGCACAATAGCGAAGAAACTTTCCTGTCGAGCTGGACTGACGATCAGTCAGTTGTTTACACTTTTTTCTTGACACATTAAACTGTAAACTATAAAAAATCGTAAAACACAACCGAAGACACCATGCATTATTTACAATTCGTGATTCGCAACTGACGTAGAAGCGCATAGTTGCCTTGTTTTCGGATTCGTTAGTGACATACCGTGGGTAAGTGTATCGTGGTACACAGTACACATAAGAATTTCACGAAACAGCCACTGGTGAAAAGTGGCGTGCCATTTAACTTCATTGCGGTCTACAAGCATTTCGCTACCTGAAATTTATTATATTAAAAAGCAGTCATTGTCCGCCTCTAGCACAATAGCGAAGAAACTTTCCTGTCGAGCTGGACTGACGATCAGTCAGTTGTTTACACTTTTTTCTTGACACATTAAACTGTAAACTATAAAAAATCGTAAAACACAACCGAAGACACCATGCATTATTTACAATTCGTGATTCGCAACTGACGTAGAAGCGCATAGTTGCCTTGTTTTCGGATTCGTTAGTGACATACCGTGGGTAAGTGTATCGTGGTACACAGTACACATAAGAATTTCACGAAACAGCCACTGGTGAAAAGTGGCGTGCCATTTAACTTCATTGCGGTCTACAAGCATTTCGCTACCTGAAATTTATTATATTAAAAAGCAGTCATTGTCCGCCTCTAGCACAATAGCGAAGAAACTTTCCTGTCGAGCTGGACTGACGATCAGTCAGTTGTTTACACTTTTTTCTTGACACATTAAACTGTAAACTATAAAAAATCGTAAAACACAACCGAAGACACCATGCATTATTTACAATACGTGATTCGCAACTGACGTAGAAGCGCATAGTTGCCTTGTTTTCGGATTCGTTAGTGACATACCGTGGGTAAGTGTATCGTGGTACACAGTACACATAAGAATTTCACGAAACAGCCACTGGTGAAAAGTGGCGTGCCATTTAACTTCATTGCGGTCTACAAGCATTTCGCTACCTGAAATTTATTATATTAAAAAGCAGTCATTGTCCGCCTCTAGCACAATAGCGAAGAAACTTTCCTGTCGAGCTGGACTGACGATCAGTCAGTTGTTTACACTTTTTTCTTGACACATTAAACTGTAAACTATAAAAAATCGTAAAACACAACCGAAGACACCATGCATTATTTACAATTCGTGATTCGCAACTGACGTAGAAGCGCATAGTTGCCTTGTTTTCGGATTCGTTAGTGACATACCGTGGGTAAGTGTATCGTGGTACACAGTACACATAAGAATTTCACGAAACAGCCACTGGTGAAAAGTGGCGTGCCATTTAACTTCATTGCGGTCTACAAGCATTTCGCTACCTGAAATTTATTATATTAAAAAGCAGTCATTGTCCGCCTCTAGCACAATAGCGAAGAAACTTTCCTGTTGCTAATTCCATAGCCTTTACAACTCGACTTTATCGCGCCATCTTCAAATCCATGAATTAAATTAGAAATTCCCGAGTGGTCTAATGATGGCTGCGAGCTAACCTCGGTGTAATCTTAATACATCTGGGCGAGCAGGCTATGTCGAAAAAAGGTTAGAGACAACAAATTCGTTTGTTCGCGGAAAGCGCTGCCGCAACTTTTATAAATCGGTAATAATACAGTTAATCCTGAAATTTCGCAATAAGTTTAGTTATTTTGTACGTGACTATATTATGCAGTTGTTGGGCAAGCCGCTGGCTTTTTCAAACGGTAGCTATCTCCGACCAAAAATTTATAGACAAAGTAAATAATACCAAAAGTGTTTCCCAACATTATGTCATTTGTTTTGAAAACATTGATCGTTTGTTTGTTTGGGAGCCCTTCAGCCCTTCAGCCAATCATAATTTCCGATTTTAAACAGTTACTGACTTTGCCCCGATAAGCAACATTATTCCGTTGGCAGCACTGCACCATTCGTTTACTCATTTGAATGGCGGCTGTTGTTGGGGTTTTATATTTTTTGTTAATATTTTTTTTAGCGAAAATCATACAATTTTCAGTGCTGCGAAAGTAAATTTTAGGCTTGTGGACTATTTAAAAATAGATAAAATTGAAAAGCTTGTCGCGCGAAATGTTGATGAAAGTAAGTACCATTTAACTTTATTAAACAATGATTGGTTGATAAGCGCAAGTACCTATTTGCCAAAGTATGCATTTTTTCTTTACAATTCGCGCAACAAGCTTTTCAATTTGCAAAAACTTGTCGCAATTTGAAATTGAATTATATCTTAACGAAAACCTAAACTTATTTTATTCGTTTTAGTACATGGCTTAAATAAAAGCTTGTTTTTAAAAACGTTTTTTTTTATTTTCAATTTTATTTTGTGCTTTTTAGTACCTATTTGATTCCCATGTCAGGAGAGTCGTAAAGAAATTTAATCCGCCATCTTGGGGCGGCCGCCATAATATTGGATTTCCTATGAGAACCTTATTGTTTTCTTCCCATCGAGCCCTTTCATTTGATACCCATGTTGGGTATCAAATAGGTAATCCGCCATCTTGGAGCGGCGGCCATATTTAATTTAGTGTGATGTCACTAACTTTATCGTTTTCTACTTTTCAAGCCCTTTTATTTGATACCCTTATTAAGGGGGTTGACAAAAAAATACATCATCCGCCATCTTGGAGCACCGTCCATTTTGAATCGGATGTAAGGAAGTGGTTCTAATTTAGCTTGCAAGATTCGAATCACATAGTTACATACTAACAAGGCAACTTAAATAAAAGCTTGTACAAAATGGTGAAGTACCTTATTCGGATCTAATAATAAAAGGTAAAGAAGTAACTTTATACGGTATAGTTCTTGTAAATAATAAAAGTGATCCTACAACAATGGTATAGTCATATTTGCGCAAGTTTTTAGTAAATTTTAGAAAAAATTGTTCAAGGACATGAAAAAGTTTTGACAAGTTTTTTTGAAATGGTAGGGCAGCAAAAACAAATTCAAAAATTATTGTTAGTATAAAAAATATAGGCAAAAATTAAACAAATTACTAGTTTTTTTTAATATTCAGTTTTCAACATAATTCTCTGCATATTTGGGATTTAGTTGTTGTTCTTAATTATTCCGGCTATTTTTGTGATACAAAATTGGTAATCTTTTTAATGTTAGAACAGCTTTTAATACCAAAAATACATTAAGATCGGTAGTTAATGAGGTACAAAGTTCAAAATATTGCCATTTCTCAAAGGAAAAGTAGGAAATAGTCAAAAAATTAAGGAACCAGCATTTATTCTAAAAAATACGGACAACTGTATTGCTCAGGGACTCTTTTATTTTAAAGGGTCCCTGGTATTGCTGAATTCAGTAAAATATTATTGTCAGCTATTCAAAGAGAAGTTAGTATAGATAGTTAGATAGAACACAGGGTAAAATATCAGACAGATGTCAAGGCTATTGTTTCTGTTGTGACATCTAGAGGCCCTGTATGACACAAAAAGTGACAGTTATTCGTTTTAACAGAGGTTGGACAACAGATTTTGGCAGATCTAGTAACATTGTTTTTATTATATTCTTATCTTGGCAGGTGCCAGTTTGTCAACAAAACTGTCGACAAATTATTGAGCGTGCTCATTTTCTTTTGCAAAAAGGAATGTTAACAGTTAAAAGTGACATCTTGTGTAATAAGAAACTGCAAGAATTCTGAGCAGGATGAATTTTTCATAACACGCTTTCCAAAAAGCGCAGAAGAACGAGCACGATGGTGCAAATGAAATACCCTAACATGAGAGTTGGAAATGATACGAAAATTTGCGAGGTAAGTAAATTTAATTACATAAGTATCTCTAGTTTTTTATTTTTTGTTTGATCTGTAATTTTAATCTGCAGAATAATTTTCTTAATCTGCATCAGCAACATAACATAAGATACCTAAATTAATACGTATTAAATATTAGTACCTACCTATTTATTTTCAATAAAAGTCCATAAGGTTCTACAAACCCCCTATTAGAATTCTTATGAAAATTTCCCAATGTTAAAGAGATAAAATTAAAATTTTTGCCCTTCAAGGAGGTAAAACCTGTTAGGTATATTTACACTGGACCGGGCTAGGCATTTTTCGTTTCATGGAATAATAAAAATGTAAGTATATGTGTTAGAGAGAGGCAGTTTTGAAGGTGCTTTATTTTGCACCAAGACCAACAAAATCGGACAAAAAAGAAGTTAACACGGGTGGGAATATAAAGAACCCTTTTTGTGTAGTCAGTTAAATGTGTGAGCTTATATTCCATTACAAATTTGTTGCTGATAAATAAATAGCATTTGATGGCAGCGTTTTATTATGTTTAGGTAGCTTAAATTTATAGTTCTTTAACTTTCAGAGGTTCATTTCTCCGACATGGATTTTGAGTGTCAGGTTGTGCTGAAGAAAGGATCATCTCCTGCAACGTTTGATGAACGTGACTTTAGCAAGAAAGAACCATTATTAAATATGTATAAATTTCTGAGAACTTGTACTAGTTTGATTTTTCCTATTTACTTACAATATATCTTTAAAAACAAAAATATTGTTGTCTTCTTTATTGAAATGTAGATGATCTCTCTTGCATTAAAAAGTTATTAACTTTTATTTTACCAAAAAAATAATGAGAGACTAATATATCGATATTAAATACCTAGGTACTCATTTTTTTATTCAGCCTAATTCCTTATTATTATTGGTTGATTCATATTACCAAAACAAACTTTCCAACTTTTTGTTCCGTACAAATTTCAGTATTAATTGTCTTAAAATTATGATGGTATGTATAAGAAGAGAGTTTGAAGAAACGAAACCATACAGTAAAACCATTTAAAAGACCTTTTTTATTTGTAAATGAACAGAATAATTATGATTGCAGCCATGATTCCTATTGAAGAAATATTCGAAAGTTTGGTTAGTTGGTATGCTAGAGCCTTGTTTAATTTTATGTACATACCTATCTACATATACCAACCTCCTACAAAAATTTAATAAATGTTTTTATCCTGATATCCTAAAATTTCTGTCAATAATATTATTAGTTAAGCTTTGCAAATAACATACTACTACCTAACCTATTTACCTATTTATTGGTTTTATCTATATTTTTATACATTTTAAACTGTGCCCTCATCTACCTACGCTTATGGCAGTTAACTGTCGTTAGCTTAACCTTAAAATCCAATTTTGATACATCGTGCTGCTAGGGGAATGTTAGAAAGAGCGAAAAAATATATGTCTGTTGCACAAAATGAATTTCATAGGGATAATAAGACCCTCGCCAGAGAGAGAGATCCGATCGTTGTCCAACCTCTGTTAAAACGAATAACTGTCACTTTTTGTGTCATACAGGGCCTCTAGTGACATCTAGCTTTGTTCCCGTTTTTTTAAAACTTTTGGGGATGCCGCGACTGTATTGTAGCCAACATTAAAGAAATTGGTCCCCAAGAAGAAGCCCAGCAATTTATAAACTTTTAAAAATCCCGCCTTGATTTCTCGAAGCAAAAAAATCAGCGAGCATAATTTCCTATAAGAGATAACGACGTTTGCATAGCGTTGCATGTCGACTCGGTTTATCTGTCAATAAATAAATTAAAGTAAATTGTAAATTAGATAAGAGCGCCGGTCGGTTTCCTGCCTAATTGTAAAAATCGCGTTTGTTGCGGAGTTATTGTGACACGGTTTGATACATAGAATATCCATTAAGACATATTCAAACAGTCCTATGTGTTCCAAGGATAAAAGCTGCTCCAATAAATATCGCTGTTAGCTGCTCCTACGTAGGAGAATTCTCGGAGGGTATTTCATAAATTTCATGCTGGGATATATATATGTAATAAATCTGCGTGGTTAACACAAGGTTTATCTTTGCAAGAAATTCTGATTTCTGTCGTCGCACGTATACACGATGTCTTGATTATTATCTAAGGCTCATAGTGGCAACCCGCAATACGTTAGAATAAGGTTAGCTCCAGATTTGAAATTCTAATTATGTTCCTGCCAACCTATACTATAGCGTTATGTGATTGATGAATAATATTTATCAACATATACCTAACGTTGTTGTTATTATTATGTGTCCAGTTTGATATTAGGACAATCTTTATAATATACAGTGGTAGAAAAAGTAGACAGGTTATAATACTTTGAATAATAAGCACCCCAGGAATGAGCAAATTTAGCCGGGACCGTTTCCGTTTTTGCAGTGCCGCACACCTTTGAGTTGTTTCGACAAACTAATCGAGGCAGAAATCCTAATTTTTCGTGAAATCAGTAGGTAGTATAGTAAGGTCAGAATGTAAAGGCGAAGTCGGCAATAAATCATCAAAGAGAGAGCGCTATATCTATTGCTTTACTTGCACTCGCACAATTACACTCATGTCTCCTCCTCCAATTTGTATTCGACGTACGTCTTAAAGTTCGCTAAGCACCATTCATGAAAGGAAGAGAGATATAAAACCTAGTACTTGTCTTGTATTACTAGTTGATTGTTTAAGGCAGGCAGGGTCGGCCTAGAATAAATTATTGCTTTACTACCTGATTACCTATTGTAATTTCATTTCTAATTTTTGAAGATTAATTCGGTAATTTAGACTGGCAATTAAAAGATAATGATCCTGAAATTCAAAGTAGGTCTTGGGTATTTAAATAATTATTGTAATGGTTAGGCAAAAAATATATATTTATATTTTTAGTTACAAATTAAATATCAACATAAAATAAATTGTACATAGTCAGAAGTCAGTATATACAAAATAAATAAATAATAATAATATACATTTAATTCGTTATGAATTTTAGTCAGAATATAAAATAGTATCATCCGAATATGAATCGTCATTTAAATTAATAATAATTGGGTCTATGTCAACGTCCAATATCTTTTCTTTTTCCCAACAATCCTTAATAACGTTCTCGGTGTGTTTTATACAACTGGACCAGTTTTCTTTAGTGACTTCCTGGAGAGCTTCTTTCCAAATAGACATTACCGTGTTATCATCATGCATTGCCTCAGATACAATTTTCTTATTAAAAAAAAGTTTTGCATTGGGCCCATATCAATTCTGTTGCATTAAATATACAATGATATGGGGAAGCCTCAACACTTCTTGATGTCCCATTTTATTAATTATATTGTGAGACGCATAAGGCAACTTGGATTTATAATTTTTAACGGTCTGGAGAAACTCATATTTAAGGGAATTTTCAGGAAAATAATTTTTTTTATTTCAAAAGCCAGTTAATTATTTCTTCTTTTTTTGTGGCGCCCTCAATAAATCCGTCATTATTACTGGCATGAGTAGCATGAACAATTATTTATTATAAACCTTTTGCCATCATTCGCTTTTTTGTTGTACACACATTTTGGATTTTTGTCGTGCCACGTTCTCATATTCGCCCCGTGTTGAAAAATCCAGGTCTCGTCTAAAAACACTACCTCTAGACGGCAGCTTGAAAATAAATTGGATGTATATTGTCGTAGAAATTGAACTCTTTTTGATGCTATATCTGGCTTGTCTTCCATCGTTTATTTTGTACTTAAATCCAAGATTCCTTAAAATTACACTTAACGTTGATTTGCTGCAGCTCAAAATTCCCTTTTTTTCCAGTTCTTCGCATATTTTTTCCCTAGTTAAGTGTTGCTTGTTAGTTATCATGTCATAAATCAAACTTCTTATTTCTCCTTTATCCGATTCTGTCAAATCTTTAGTTTTCGGGGCTGCTTTACTTTTAGTGTGTACCATTTTAATATGTTTAATGCCTTCTTGCCTCATTCGTGAAATGGTCCTTGTATTAATCTGTAACGCCTCCGATGCACATTGAAGTATCCATAAATTTCCACGTGTGTTCTCTTTTTTTTCTTGGAAATATTTCACCACATTTTATATTAATTTTCTACTTTGGGTACTAAATACTATATCTCCAAAATAAACCAAATATTTAATTACTGCCCTGTTTTATAGGCGTACTCCCATTTGAATATATTATCTTTATTAACATAATGTATCAGACAAGGACAGAGCAATAAAAAGTGGGTCTCGCTCCAAAACATAAGGGAGAGCAGGTAGGAAAACCATAGCCCATCTCTCTCGATTTTATGGCCGACTTCGCCTTTACATTCTGCCCTTACTATACCTACCTACAATACGGGCAAAAAATTCTTTATTGAAAGTTACAATATAATGAATTCTAAGATGGATAATGGCATTTGAGGTAATAAATAGCACGTCGATCGAAGATACAAAAACGCTGTCGCTCTTTTAAAATTGTAAGCGGGCATGCATTCCGGCTCAGGTTACATCATTTCCCATTAAATATCACCAGATAACGGTGACATTAAAAGAAGTTTCATTAGAGTAATATCGTGTGACATTTTACCCTGTAATAAACTGTAACATTTACGTATAGTAGAGTCTCGTGCACGATCTCTTGGAAGCACCGAGGAAAATCAATAGGCATCGCCTGAGGGGTACGAACCACGACAAAATGGAAGCATGGGAAATGCCAGAACAAGGGCAAATTCGAGCATGGATTTCCTAAACCTTGGACAGTCGAAGAACTTTTCGAATCATTCTTGAATTTTTCAAAAATAAACAAAGTAAGGAATGAAGTAGGTATGGTATAAATGAAGTCACTTGGACCAGCATAAAAACGCTTGGCCGGCGTTTGCTTTGTAAAACAATACCGAGTGTTAGACTTATAAAAAAAATATATAAACTTTGAAATAACTCAAACCAAAGGAAACCAATAATAACACACACCACATAAAAATCTATACACAAAACCAAAATCCGTAAAATAAAGTGCAATCCATATTTCCCTGCACGGCACTGGTTATATTTATTTATTTATTTATTTATTGCCCAACAGAAAAATCCATTTACAGGACAACATACAAAGATAAATATAAAGGGAACATAGCACCACAGAAAAAATAAAGAAAACTGATTATAAAGTAAGCACAGCTCAATCAATATAATCAACATAGTATAGGGAGCCCCACGCAGGGTATCTACCCTGTACAGTACAATTATCAGCGGACTAATACTAATACTACCCAACACATAACGTGAAATTATGAAAAGCACTCAATGGCACACCTCAAAAAGGAAGGCTTGGAGCAATCAAACAGATCACATTCATCAGGCAACATATTATGGAGACTGGATGTAAAATAAATTGGCGACTTAAACATTATATTAGTACGAGCATAGGGAACGTAAAATGTAGATGTTAGATGTATATTGACCTAACTGGCCTACGTCGACACCTGCTCCGTGGATCTCCGAAACGCCGACCAATCAAATCGCTACGCTCGCTTTCTTATTGGCTGCCTCCTTGACTAGGTCGACGTCGACCGCATAAAAACCTTTGAATTTCATGCGGGTGGTTTCTGCTGATAACTCTGGTATTTTTACCAGCAGCCGAGCGTGATAGTTGCTGTGAAGTAGATCGCGCCCCGTATATCACTGTGTTCCAAGTGAGTTCATTTATATTTTACCAGGGTAGCTTGAGAACAAACGTCTCGGCAGAAAAAACACTTTTTGACCATATTAAACCGAACCTGGAATCAGTAGCAAAAAGAGATGAAGGAGACAGAGAAGATAGATATTGTAGTAAAAACAAGTCACTGCATGCTCGCCTAATATAATATCACCAATACTTGCATGGATTAGACTGTTCGACGGCTGGCCACTTGTGCAGCGAAATGCAGTTTATAGGCGTGCCCTAATTTCACAGATCTTAGGATACCTATACTTGCGTAAATAGTTATAATCGATATGGCTTTTTAGAGACCTTTTGACAATATTATATGGTGCATTAACCTTTACATTGTGTTTGACGACAACCTTAAAAAACACCTTAAAAGTGAAATATTATGTTGCTTGTAGAATATGTATATTTTTGAAAACTGCATGACGCTTATGTCCTATATTTTTTTTGTGACGACAATTAGAGTTTTTTTATGCTGTTTCAAGTGACTTTAGCAATACTATACGGATATTATTCCATCTCAACATCTATTAGCATTTTTAAAAAACTTCCAATAGGACAGAACGCTCATTTGCAATCTGAAATTTACGATGGGCTCCCTGGAGATCAGAGTAACCACAACGAGGCTTCAGGGAACAACTCTCGTAATTAAATTACTGTAACCGACGTGATGTACTGTTCCCAGCGACAAATTTATAATTATTAGACGGTTGAGAGATGACTTCAGCCCGTGAGGTCACTTTTTTAAGAAGTAATCGAAAAGTGTCACGATCTGACACTGAAATTGTGAGTTGTTGGGTAATTTTAGAGGCAAGGACTAAATGATCGATATTCGACCGTTTAGGAGATTTTTATGAAGAAGAAGATATACCTGACTAAAAATATTGTTATTTTTTTGCTTTTGGTGTAGGTATTTATTTATGAATTTGCATTTTTCTTCATTTTAACAGCTCATTTTGTTAATTCAGGTTTACACATATGCGTTTTAACTTATCTAATAGTCTAGGAATATAAGGATAATTTATAATTATAAGGACAATTTAATAATTAAATTTATGGCTTGGCCCACCAGATTTATTTCTCCAATTCTATTAGCATTGTTATCTTGCAATCCTGAAAAACTTGCTCAACAAATCCAATAGGTTAACTATTCTGTTTAAGAACATGTTTTATATGTTTAATTTCCTCCTCAAATTTTGTGTTATTAGAACAATTCGTTCGCGGTATTTTTAGAATGTTTTCTATATTTTAGTTTCTATTTAAGTTGTAGGGTCTTTGTTTATTCTCGTAAAAGTTCCGTCATTTAATAAATCATTTAATTTATTATCAAACACAGTTCTCATGGATACCTAGTTCTAATACTCAGTATATAAAAAATTAATATTTTTGCACCCACCACCTTCATTTTCAAAAGTGCAAATGTTTCAGTCTGATATTTAACTCTTTGAAAATTGTAATTATAATTTTGTTCCATATCAAATTGATTGATACGAATTAACTAAATGTCACGACGAAGTAATTTAATAAATTTATTGCAGCTTTAATTCTATTGAAACTTACACTTGAACGTACTCTCGGCGGAATGTCAGGAGAAACGTCGACTATAATATTTCATTATCATTTGAAAAATTCAATAAATCTATATAGGTACTTATATAATTTAACATTTTTATGATTCGGGTACTTATTTACTCGGCGAAAAAGTGAGTCAATGTTGTTGAAATCTACCACCAAATACGGCGCTAGATAGACCTTGATACGGAATTAACATATGACGCAAAAACTAATATAATAATTATTACCAATTTGTCGGACAGCCGTATTTGTTATTTCATTAAATTGAGAATGTTGTTCCGACATTGCTTTCTCTCAGCCATTTCAAGAGCACATTTTTTATGAGACTTGATTCCATATTCCAATGCGAATAAATCACAATAAAATTCCATTTAGGGTGCTCAGATGCACCGGCCGAAGTCAGTTACAATAGGGTACTTGACGAAATTTTACGAACTTGACCTGGACACTTGCATAAAACCGTACGATTATTCATAAAAGCGCCTTAGAGATTGTCCCTAGCCCCAACTTCTCCGTTCATTAATAACTCATAATAAATTACTATTACTAGAACATACAAACCTTTCCAGTTTTCTCCCAGGAATTTGGGTATAGACGTAATCCTTGTCCATTACAATTTACCTACACTACATAACTGTCAACAGGATAACTACAGAAACAATATATAATAAATAAGAATAACACTATAATAAAATCGAACAGATATCTTATAATGTATTGATTGGGCGGCATACGGAATGACGTGGGCGGCGTTGCCACATACGCGAATATTTCCGCTTTATTAAAGTCTGGATATTTATCGTATAATATGTTCCATATACAAAACTTTAACCAAAGTGTCACGTGGCATAGATGAAGAATATATTATAGTTTCCAGTGTGTGCATAAACGGACACCATTTTGCTATAGAGGGGTCAATACACGGAACACATTCGTAGTAAAATAACTATTTGTGTTACAACATTAAATAATATATATTCATAGGCAAGCTGGAGACATTTTTGAATAGAAAAGTACAATTTGCCTTTGGTCCACGAATTATTGCAAACGGGCACCGGCAACATTGCAATGCCGCTTCTCCTGACAGGCACAGAGGTTGCCCCGTTTGGCGTTCTAGACAATAAAATGACGAAACTGTAGATTTCAGCCTGAGGAAAATTGTGCAACTTCGTCTTTAATTATCATAAATAAATAAGAGTTAAAACCCGTTGTTTCATTTATTACGTGTTATGTTGGTGCATCTACTGTAAACTAAGTACGGTTTTAGAGCAAATAAAAATACTGTCAAGTACCCTATTGTCTTCTTTTAACAGTGTAAAGATGTGGTAGTGCCATGGGTGTATACAGGGTGATTCAAAACTATGCGGCACCCTTTCAGGGGCGTACTTTACTCGTTAAAATAAGACGAAAAGTTCATATTAACGTGGGTCCAAAAATTCTTCGTTACGAAAATACAGGGTGATTAAACTTTAAAAAAATATATCGATTAACAATCAATTATTTTTATATGCCTTAGCGCCTTACTAGTAACAAAAATTACATACTCCTACTGCCATTCCATTTGAAAATTATTTCGTTTACTTCAAATAATAGTTACATACCTCAACCCGAAAAAGCGTTAGAGTCGAAAAAAGACGACAAATCGGAAAACTCCAACTTTCCGCTAAAGGGAGAGAGATATGAAAAAAATCCGCATAGTTTTGAATCACCCTGTATAGTGGCTTTTTCGACTGTGTGTATTTTCTGAACCTATCCATTTGTGAACATTCTATGCAATAGACAATGGGGAAAACAGTGCATAGTTTGCAAATCAAGCAATCTACCAAATGATGTAGGTATCTAACATTTGACGTGTAAGAACATAGTCGTAGATTTGAGACTTGGGTTTAGGAATTCATATTTTTTCGGTGGATATTTCAGCATTAATTATTTATTAGTTTTACTACACTATGAAAAAAACATGAATTTATGAATGATATACAGTGTGGTCATTTAAGTGTGCAACATATGGGAATTTTTTTTATTAATTGCACAACGATAATACAAATATTCCCGAAAGTTGGTGTATGTTCGATAATCATATTAGGAGCACTTAGAATGGTTGCAAGTCAAACATCATTTAGGGTAGGTAGGTAGGTAAAAAAATATAATAATTGTACAAGAGTAAACTACCCTTATTTCAGAAAATTCAGCAAAATATTATTAAGAAAAGTTGTCTAGAATTAAAAGTTATACCTAAATACCAAAACATGGCCTCCTAAGAAAAAAAATATTTTTGAAAAACAATAATCTACAAAAAATTTTGTTAATGTTAATATTCACCCTAAACAATTTCATAAATCAATCAAAATTAAATAAATTTCGCATAACTTTGTTCAAATGCAAGCATATTTGTAAAATTAACTTAGATTTTTAAATTTTTAGGGAATCACAAACTTCATGTTGCAACGATATTAATAATAATAATAATTTCGCAAAAATTCTTCTGAACAAGGTAAAACATTAGTAATGATAATGTGTATATTAAAAAACTCTCATTGAAGGTGCAAAATGTTTATAAGAAACTATGTTTTGGTATTTAGGCATAGGTAGCTTTTAAATCTAAACAACTTCTCTTAATAACCTTTTGCTGAACTTTTTGAAATAAGGGTACTTTACACTTTTACAATTTTTATATTTTTTTACCTACCCTGTATGCTGTATAACTTGCAACCATTCTAAGTGCACCTAATATGATTATTGAACATGCATCAACTTTCGGCAATACTGTATTTTGGTTGTGGAATTAATAAACAAAAGCAATAATTTATTTTCAATAAATTTCGTGTTTTCGCACGCCACTGTTTTGTGTTTACAATAGTTGCAAATATAAATATTTTGTATATTTCCTCGGGGGCCACACAAAACTTACATTTATGCCATTTCTATGTTTATTTTTTATTTTCCGAGGCAATCGAACCGTTTGCAAATAATTCGGCGAAACGTTGCAAACTCCGGTTTCGTTTTCACCTCTTATAAACCCCATAAAATTTTTAACAGTCGCCCGTTAAAATCGACATTATGTCCCGGGAAATTTATGGATTTGTCCAAGCTGCGATGCAGGCTAACAGTAAATCTAGGCGACACCGCTGAGTTGCGCAAGCCCGCCATCGAATTAAATTATGATAAACAAGCCTCAAGTTTAAGTCCCTGCGAGTGCTTAAATACCACGCGCCCGGTAAATGTTATGGTCGACGTAAATCCGCGATTTTCTAATTAGCCGGACCGCTGTTGGGTTGTACGAGGACAGCTTCGACACTTTTTTCAAAATATTGCGTCTGAATCTTTGAAAACAGTAACGTAGGGGAAAGTGGGGCAAAGCGGAACGAGGGGCAAAGCGGAATTGTGTGTGTATCGTGTAGCGCCATCTAGAAGGCAGTAGCAAAGATATGTGCCCTAGAGCACGCTAGTTATATTCTATAAAGTGCAGACTCGTTCCTTTAATGGTTTAGGCAATATGGCAGAAAGCAGAAAATGTCAAAACAAGTGAAAATCGGTTAATCTCCGGCAACGTAATTTTTGTGTTTGGAAACTACTCCGTTCTTTTTTTTTTAATTCGTGCTGGACAATTAGAAGGTAAGGTGTTGGCTATGTTTTGCAAAATATCAGAAGTCAGTCATTTATCGCATTTTTGTCACATATCAAATTTTCGTAAAAAAAGAAGATTGGGGCAAAGTGGAATGGTACACCAATGTTGCATTCCACTTTGCCCCACCTGCTACTTTTTTGTAATTTACTAAATAAAAACGAAAGTAATGGTTTTGGACTGCTGTGCTTACTTCAAGCCCATATTACTACATGAACTGCAAGAAAAAAACAAAGCTACCCCCAAGGGCTCGGTAAGTGCTGTAAAGAAAAATATGGTAAAGAAAAATGTATTTAAAAATAAAACTAAACCAAAAAAGAAGCAAATACGGAAGAGTAAGCAGTTGGAAGAAAAGCTAGACTTGAGTGACGACAATGATGATACTCAGTGCATAATTTGTAGAGGATACTTTCTACAATCTAAACCAGGTGAAGGGTGGCTATCGTGTAGCAGGTGCAAAAATTGGGCCCACGAGGAATGCACTGGTTATGAGTCAGATTCGGAAAATCTCTTTGTGACTTTTGTGAATAATCACTATGCAATAGATATTATGTAACACTAATATATTTTTTTCTATTGTAAGACAATATACTACATGTTCCACTTTGCCCCACTACACGTTCCGCTTTGCCCCCTCTGTGGGGCAAAGTGAAACATATGTAGCACATTTTCCAAGTGGCCTTTAGAAAAAAATCCTTGACGGTGGACATTAGAAATTAAGGTCATTTTTTTGTATCATATTAAACTTCTATTACATACATTTCTCACAATATTTTTATTTATTATATAAGAATTTCAAGCAAAAAACGAAAATCCGTTCCGCTTTGCCCCACTTTCCCCTATCTACCAATTTTCTTCAAATAAGAATACAGTCCGGTCCTGACTATTCGGCGAGGCCCCAGCATGGGGTCTCTGTCGCATACTGTTTTATAGTGTGGAGAATATTGACGGTTTGCGAGGTTGTGCGGTTGATTCTCCTTGGTTGGCATATTTACGGTCTGTTTTACGACACCTGCGCAATAAGACTGAAATACAAATCGTTATTAATCGATAAAATGCCACTGGCGCGACGTCCGCCTCGGCACCAAAGGTCCCAGAAGCCCAGAGGGCCGCGATGATTCCAAAAGCTCGCCAGGTACACTATCAGGTATCGTCGGGCGAACAGTGGACGAGTACTAACCGCAAGTAACTTCTCCCTAATAAGAAATCGGAAACGAAAACGGTAAATTTAAATGTCCCCACGCGAAATACAGTGTTCGCCGCCCGGACGATTCCTTATTAACGGCGTTAAAAACTTTATTTGTAATGATGTTAACTAATGGTATCCAACCTGGCGTGTAGCTGGGTTCGAAAGGTCGGCAATTCGCTGCGGTTGCACTCGAAAAATGTCGAGATAAATAGAAGATCTAAATTATGGTTCGATGTTCTTGCCGCATAACCTGGGCTTTATTAGATGCATAGCGCATATTGCTAACTTACGCTTATAGACCTCATGCCGGTGGAACTAATGTACCATTATACAGAAAGCAAACTACGAAGCAGGGGCTGAGAAAATTGATATGCAATTTGAAGATAGGGACAAGGAATTTATCTCCGAGCAAAAATCCATCTATAAGTAATATCCCATCTCCCATCTTCTCCCAGTAGAATTGTTTGTTATGAAGAATAACATAAAACCTAACCTCAATTTCTTATTCATAAACAGCAATTTTCTGTTTAAGTCCCCAAGGATATGGCTTTGTGCAATTTGGGAGATTAAAAATTAAGATAAAAATTAAAATCATGCAAAACATAGTTAGTGAAAAATTTAACGCAAAGGCTGTATTGTAATCAGCTAACATAAAAAATACTTACTCTAAACAAAAACAACAAATTTGACACTTATGCCTGCATCATATTATAACTAGAGGTTACGTTTCATATGCCACAAATCCAACACTTTGCTCTTCCCATCGTTCTTAAAACTACACTAATTCAGTAACTAGGTATAGTGTCCTCCAATAAGTTCGCACCATAGGGGGGGAATTTTTAATTAACGTTTTTTTTATTTAATTTTGGAGTTACCTTTTGCTTTAAAAAAGATGAAAAATGACCCACTCAAACGTGTTCACGTGACTTTCGTTATCTGCCAAAAATGACATTTAAAAAAATATATCGCCAAAAATGGGTTTATTTGTTAAAATATCAAAAAGTTTTATTTGAAAAAGTTGTTTCTTTTTCAATTTTACGTAAGTGTACCAAATTTGAACGCTTTACTAAAATATTTAGTTTGTTGCCAATTTTTAATATTTATGAAATTTCTGAAAATTTTAAAAACTCGGAACTTCGTCTTCGTAGAAACGATTTTATATCACTAGCTTTATCATTCTATTAATTGTTGATTACTAATTACCGATAAGAATAGGTATCTTTCAAAAGAAAATGATATTTACGCTTTAAAATTCTGTTATGTTTGTTGCAAAGTTCATTTGGGGTATAAATTTAGTTACATTACGTTTCCCAGTCCCAAATTGATGCCAAAATAATAATAAATTAAAATATCATCAAACTATTTTACGTATCTAAGCAAAATTTTTGACTTTTATGGAACAATTAATAATAATTATTACCTTTAAGTTTAATTTCACATTAATCGATATTGATGAGTAGGCCATGGAGAGAATAAAAGCAATTGTTTTTATTTGACAGTTGTTTTTATTTGACAGTTATCAAACTGTCAAATAAAAACAATTGCTTCTATTCTCTCCATGGCCTACTCATCAATATCGATTAATGTGAAATTAAACTTAAAGGTAATTTTTTTTGTTCCATAAATGTCAAGAATTTTGCTTAGATACGTAAAATATTTTGACGGCATTTTAATTTATTATTATTTTGGCATCAATTTAGAACTGGGAAACGTAATGTAACTAAATCTATAATGCTAGACGGTACGTCAACTTTGCCTTTGCAACAAACATAACAAAATTTTAAAGCGTAAATATCATTTTCTTTTGAAAAATACCTATCCTTATGTAATTAGGAATAAAAAATTAATAGAATGATAAAGCTAGTGATATAAAATACTTTTTAGGACTGTTTAAAATTTTCAGAAATTTCATAAATATTAAAATTGGCAAAAAACTAAATATTTTAGTGGAGCGTTCAAATTTGGTACACTTAAAATTGAAAAAGAAACAACTTTTTCAAGTAAAACTTTTTGATATTTTAGCAAATACACCCATTTTTGGCGATATATTTTTTTAAATGTCATTTTTGACAGATAACGAAACTCACATGACCACGTTTGAGTGGGTAATTTTTAATCTTTTTTAAAGCAAAATGTAACCCCAAAATTAAATTTCAAAATAAAACGTTAATTAAAAATTTCCCCTTATGGTGCGAACTTTTTGGAGGACACTGTATGTCTTTTGTAAAGTAACTCCAAAATTTCCTCAAAAAAAAAAACAAGAATAACGCAAAAGTAAACACTCGAAACACAAACACAAACCGGCGAAATCTCAACGAACTCTGGATCAGCTGTTGGGCATAATAAAGCAAATGCGCATCGATCACAAAGAACTCGTGCACCGTTGCCACGTTAGCCAGAATAATCAATTTGTTAAGGATATTATTTATAGACCAGGTAGGATCAGTAAATTCACAAAATCAGTAAAATTTATTGTTAAATGATAACTGTCCAAATTTTTACTGTATGTAGATTGTAGATGCTAAGTAATTGTTCCAAATTGATGTTTTTAACGTTGGTTATACATTTATTTCGTAAGTACAAGGTAAATGTATGAAGAAGTTTGGCAATGGTGCAATAATTGCATTGTTTTGTTTTAGATTTCTATTACTAACTCAGACAAATAATGTTACTAAACATTTTTTTATCTTGCAGGGTCTGTATTGTATTGAATTATTAGTTTATTATTATTATTATTAAATTATTAATGTTCATTATTCGTCTGAGACAATAGAAAAAATAAATTTAGTAATGCTAAATTTGAAAGTGTTTTCTAAAATAAAATAGTTTATTCGTCTAGCATATAGGTTGTAATATAGAAACTGTCCTGTCCTTGTAATATGTTATAGTATATGCCCATCGATCAGTTATTAAAATTAGTGTAGGATGTAAACGCAACACAATTTCGAGAATAAAAAAAATTGTGACGTAATGAAACTGTACATAATTGCTTCATTTAAATGCTGCGTCGACCGAAGAGCACTAATTAATTCTGAAATTTTAATTGGTTTAATTTCTGATTTCAGGTACGTCTTGTGTTCTGACTGTGACGTAAGTATGTCTTCAGGATTTTCTCTTTTCTGCGAGCCAACACAAGAAAAATCACAACAAAATTTGACAACGATCACGCCGTAACCAGTGTTGTTTTCGCCGTATAGACGGACTATAATAATTTTCAAAGAAGTCCTTGGCTCATGGGTGTAACATAAGAGTTAATTTAAAGCGGTATTTTTAAAAAATCGGACAAGCAGTTAATGGAATGTAATTGCGGAATAGTCGTATGCGTTTCTGTAAATTACCGTAATGACAAATCAGTGGCCACGATGAAAATCTCGCTAGTTTGTGGGAGATAACGAGCCGCATTCCAAGAAGTATTACCCAGAGAATTTAATTTGCCTCCATTTAGTAATATATCACTCGCAAACGCATAAAGGTTAGCCCGGAATAACTGTATACTTGAGATCTATGATTAAGACCTGGGCATAAAGAGACAAAAGTACTGAATTGAAACGGTTTTAGTCGAAGCGAAATTGTTGCTGAAATACGCCAGTAAATTCATTTATGTTCTGTAAATCTAATCCGAGGTTCGCCTCGGCTGGTTTCTATTGATTCCTATTGACGGTAGTATGTCTTGCTTGAAACCAGATCAACGCACCTGGTCGAGGAAGTTTTAAACATGCTTCAAATGCGTTTTAACGTACGTGTTAAACATTTTTAATGAGCCTAGGTCTGTATTTATTTTACCTGGTTCGTCTAGTTGCAATTACAGGTTCTAAAACAGAGAAGAATTGCTAAATAGGTAGGAACTGATACGTTCTTCAACTAACAGCGTACACTCTTGGAGTTTATACAGGGTGAGTTTTTTTCGATGCCCACTATGGGGATCTCGGAAACTAGCAGAGTTAGAACAAAGATTAAATGGGGAAAGAATTGCAGTTTTGAATGCTCAATCTAATGCCCCTTCTGGATTTTTAAAAATATTCATGGCTCACTAGGTATTTTGAAAAGAGCGATTTTTTGCTATTTAATCAGATCTCTGTAGCTCCGTTATTTCTGATTATACAGAAATACTGTGGAGACAAAAATTGTAGATAATTTTGGGCTTAATAAGATAATCTAATCCAATTTTTTATGTTGTTTGTGATTTTTGAGATATGACATAAACTTGTGTTTTTTTAAATGTAATCATAGTTGGCTGTGGCCTTATAAAGTCGGCCATTTTTTTAGCTTCCCAAAAATATAATACTCGGCATAGTTATTATAAAAAATAAAAGAGCTATGGCTAATTTTCTGATTTTTTTTTAATTTTCACATAGTCAGCCATGGAATATTTTCATAATTACGTTCTATTTTATAATTAGACATACTTCAAACTTTCTAATATTTTGTTTTTAGCTGGTACCAAAATGTAACAAAATAAAAAAATAATAAAAAACTTAAATTAAAATTATTATTATTTTAAAAGGTCACCTTTTGAAATAAAAAAAGGTGTTCAAAGAATCCACCATTATTATTTATGCAAATATTGCATCTTTTTAAAACTGAATTTGTCGCCTTTTTTACTGGCAATTGCTTCTAAAACAGCAGTTCTTAATTCAACAATAATTGTCTCATACTTTATTTTGTACTGTTCCCCACAAAAATAAATCCAAAACAGACAAATCGGGGGATCGGAGCTGCCAGAAAATATAGTTCTATTTCTCCCTATCCAACTATTTGGATAGAGCTGATCTAGGTAATTTCTTACGGGCAAATAATTATGTGGTGGAATTCCATCATGATAATTTTTGTTTTATTTTGTTACATTTTGTTACCAGCTAAAAATAAAATATTTGAAAGTTTGAAGTATGGCTTATTATAAAATAGAACGTAATTATGAAAATATTCCATGGCTGACTAGGTATGTGAAAATTTAAAAAAAAATCAGAAAATTTTTATTTTTTATAATTACTATGCAGAGTACATACTATATTTTTGGAAAGCTCAAAAAATGGCCGATTTGATAAGGCCACAGCCAACTATGATTTTCATTAAAAAAAAACAAGTAAAAAGCACAAACAACATAAAAAATTGGATAAGATTATCTTATTAAGCCCAAAATTATCTACAATTTTTATTTCTACAGTTTTTTTGTATAATCAGAAATAACGGAGCTACAGGGATCTGATGAAATAGCAAAAAATCACTCTCTTCAAAATATCTAGTGAGTCATGAACTTTTTTAAAAATCCAGAAGGGGCATTAGATTGAGCATTCAAAACTGCAATTATTTCTCCATTTAACCTTTGTTCTAGCTCTGCTAGTTTCCGAGATCCCCATAGTGGGCATCGAAAAAAACTCACCCTGTATATAAAATCAACACATGAATTTTTCTAATTTATTAATACATTAATGTCTAGCATAGATGAAATAAAGGGTAGGAATGTCTATAAATATTATCCTGTCATCACAAAACATCTAATATTTTGTCAATGGTCGAAGTTATTCTCACAAAACATTAAAATTAGGTTTTATTATCTTATGGTGTGCCTGCTTGTTAAATTTTCTGTTACTATCAGTTATGTTGTTTTCATGAGTTACACGTAACAGTGCATCGTTCATTACGTTAGTTCATATATTCCAACGATTTATAACATGACGCCTTCGGGATAGACCGAGGATCACGTGTACAAGACCCCATTCATTTTCAACGGAAATATTACGTTCAGGCTCATCTAGAAAATAGAAGCGCCCGTGATGAGGTCTTTATGACAACCAGTGACGTACGAGCGGGAAAATAAAAAAATTAAATTGATATCTAGATTGCAAAAAGATAAATAATTATATATCGTTTGTCACTTCATAATAATATATCCGATAGGTAGTTTTCAGAGTCTTAATAAGGAATCATTCCTAAATAAGTGACTTGCTATGAATTCTACAGAAGTAGCTGCATTTATAAATAGTGATTTACAAGATGTTATTTGATGAGGATTTTCACTTATTGCACTTGATTGTGAACATAATGCATACAAATGCGTGTGCCCTTATTGAAAGTTTCCCTTGTTCTTCCACATAAAATAACATGACCTGCATTCAGAACATGTTTTCCTTCATAAACACATTTGGAATGTTTTGATCCCTCTAAATATTCCATATACTTAATAATGCTTAAAAGGTCCGTGTTTATATGTAGAAAATATGATAAAAAAATGGGCACCAAATAATGATAAGATCTTTTATTCTACCTGTAACCTCAAACAACATCTAATCTCCAACAACCAACAAAGTTCTCTATTTGGAATTCTCATTTTTAGTTGCCTTTACAATTACATAGATCATAAACATTATTGTTAAACTTTATAACCAAATAAATTTTATGAAGACGACCACAAAGTATATAGAAGACGACAAGAACAAAGAACAACGCAGTATAAACCCAAGGCTAGCAAACGCACCGTGGTGACGATGGCCCATATATTAATTAGTTCACATAGTGCCCGTCGGGGCGTTGGCATCTTAAATTCAGTCGGCTAGAGTGATGGTTTTATATCAAGTTGACAACCGTGGGTCCTCACCATGATGTAAATAACAGTTGCGCATTGAAACTCAAGATCCATCAAAATGAAAAACGTGACCATGGTAAATTATTTATTTCAAAATTTTCTGCCTACACCACTGGACACCAAGGCACAAAAAACAAACTAAGCGGTCACGATGCGCCTTAAATGAAAACAAATTCGTTTTATTCCGCTTCTTATTACAAAACGCATTAGCCTAACTTATAATTTAGTTGTTTTTTCCTGGTTCTAATTGGAGGCCATTTTTCTTTGACGCTCGGACGTGGCTCGTGCCGAGTAGACCGAGGCAATTTCATCGACATCACCGCATCGTTTAGAAAGCAAGAAATATTGTGAGTAATGTTCTTCAATGGGGAAACCCTCGTTTTTTATTTCGTGCTTTGACTCGGATCATTATCGAGTAATGTGTTATTTATTTTGTTGAAGTGGATGGATTTGATGTTGGCGAGTGACCGCAGGCCCCTTTTTTGTATAGTTTAATAAATATTTTATGGTTCATGAATTTAGGGAATGACTCTGTACAGGGTTACTCATATAACATTCTACCCCTCCTAACTTCTCTGTTTTTAATTTTGGGAAAAATGTAAATATGAACTTGGTCGATATTGATATTATTTGACCTCTCCGCCACAGCCAACTCTAGGAAAGCCCTGAAGTTGAGAAAGCTGGCAACATGGCTTGCGGGTCTGCGCGGCGTGGCCTGTCACTCCCTGTCAGTTGATTTTACAAGAAATTTACCAGAATTAATTTGTGTAGTGCGGGTAGTGCTATCGTCGCCAGATTGCTACGACGAGGCAGTGTGTCTCTGGGTGGAAACAGACAGCCCGAAGTGCTGGCGACAGCTTTTTGATAAATTTGTTTTGTTTGTGCAAAAAAAAATGAAACATTTCTCTAAAAGTTCGAAGTGAAGAGTCGTTCCTTTACAATTTCAAGCCTCAAGATGCCTAGAACAGTCGAAGGAAGCTAGAACTTAGTTATATACCTGGCTGTAAGTCAAATAGTAATAATAACTTGAAGTAGCTAGGTTTTCTTTGCTTGACGGCAACCGGTCAACTTGTATTCGTTTTGGGCTTTTCAAAGGACGAAAATTTAAGAATAAAATGATTAAGGACCAATGACAAACTAAAGTACCCTTTAAGATTAAAGGAGTTTTCAAACAATCCAACCATTGATTAGTATTGTTGCAAAAGTTTCTTTACCTAATGTTTAAAGTCAAAAGATAATTTAGTTGAATGTAGTATTGAATGTATTATGAAATTGAGCCTAAACTGCCATTTCAATCAGAAGAGATTGCTCTCCTTTACAACATGGAGTTATCTTCTCGCTTGTTGTTTGTATCTTTATGAAAATTTAACCATAAGGGAAGATAATCGTCATTCGCACTTTGCGAAAAATTCTCACAAAAAATCGACTTCCAACAAAATGTAGTCCTGTCTATTTGCCAAAATTTACCATATAATTTGTCGAAAATGTACCCCTCCACACCAGGAATCATACTTATTATAAATGCGTATACTTCTGTCAATATTTCGTTACTTGTTACTGCTTTTATTGTATGTTAAACAAACGTACCTACTTACCTAGGTACACAATTATTTAAACAAAGTTGTATCTAATTATAATTAAAAAGAGGGTTGAAAATTTATTAGAAAGAATAAACTAAGCCAAAGTGCAGACTGCTCTTGAACCGTCCCCCTGCGGTGTTGCCACACGTTCGCACAGGGCTTATAAGCTTGAGAAAGTTGTGTCTCTGCATATGCCCGCTCACAGAAAGAAATCGAGTGGGGTCAAGTCTGGGCTTCTTGCAGGCCATAAGATAATTCCATTTGAACCAATCCACACTAGAAAAGTGTAATCTAAATGACTCTTGACAGAATTTGATTGATGTGCTGGAGCACCGTCTTGTTGCCAAACAATATTCGGCTAACTAACTTGATTCAATAGATCAGAAATTTCTCCTCTTATTTGCAAGGGCGTAGATAGCTTTTTCTTCCGGGTTCTTCCGGGGGGGGGGGGGTAATGGTAATACCTACTATTTATAGTTCGTCTGTTCCCCAATTATTAGGTTTTATTCCGATTTTTTAGGTGGGTAGATATACATAAGTAAGACTATTATAAAGCCAAATAAAACCAACACTAGTAATATGTAATAGGTATATTGAATAACAATAGAGGTACTATATACTTAAAACAAAGAACAATGAAACAAACTCAAAATAAAAAATTATAAAAAATATAAAAATAAAATATACAGTGTGTCTCCGTCCCCAGATGGGGTACCGCACTCTTGTAAAGTTTCTTATATTTGATTTTTCGAGAAAAATTCATTCTTGATAAAAAGTTTTGATTGTTCTTAAAATAAGATTGGCATGGAAAAAGTTAACATTACTTATACTGGGTGAGCAGAAAATCGAAAAAACGTTAATTAACACAAGAGTAAACTGCCTCTATTTGTAGAGATACTGAAAAAGTTAAGTTAAGAAAATTTGTTCAGCGTGTTAAGTTACTTAGGTGTATCTACAAAATTTCTAAGTGTAAGGCCTACTTTGATTTTTTGATTTTTTTCTTGTTTTTCTTCGATTAAATGTTTTTCTGTAAATAGTATGACAAAACTGTATTAATTAACAAAAGTTACTCAGAGTAGGAAACTATGTACGATGAAAAAATTTTGACGATCCTGGTCCACTTTGAGTTTCTTCCAATATTTTCCAAAATACAAAGTAGGCCTAGAATTGTTAAATTTTGTCATCAGGCGCAGTTTTCCATTCTGGGTAACTTTTGTTAATACAGTTTTGTCATACTATTTACAGAAAACCTTTTTTCATTATCTCTACAAATAGAGGCAGTTTAATCTTAAGTGCAAGTAATGTTAACTTTTTCCATGCCAATCTTATTCTAAGAACAAGCAAAACTTTTTACCAAGAATGACTTTTTCTCGAAAAATCAAATATAATAAACTTTACAAGAGTGCGGTACCTCATCTGGGGACACACTGTATACTTTTTCTCTGATGAAAATAGAAACAAAACAAAAAATAACAAGAAAAAAAACAGTCTTTAAAAAACCTAATCTTAAAAAAAAACATTTATAAACTAAAAAAATCAGTCAAAATATAAAAAATATATCCACACATAAACCAGTTTTTATAGAACTATATCTAAAATCCTTTTGTTACTATTATTGGCAAATCTGTTTAGCACCGCTTTAGGGCAAGGTTTTAAATCCCTGTGAATATGCAGAAGCGCCAACCCTACAAGCCTCTCCTGTTCCATAGTGGACCTCAACCAAGATCTGAGTCGCCGTCGCTGCCCGCCGCTAATTTGCGTTTTGCGTTTTTTCAGAGTTCATCATAAAAATTAATAATAGTATAATATTTTTATTTTCTATTATATAGAGGTGTCGTGGTAATAGCCCAGTGGTTAAGGTTCTGCTTTTATTTTGTTCTTGAGGGGGTAATTACCCCTCTACCCCCCCCGTATCTACGCCCTTGCTTATTTGATCATTTTCCGCTTGCCTCTCCAATACTAGACGGCAATATTCTCGCCTTCTATAATTATCATTTTGATACAGTTTTTGAACTGGGCGATAACAATATGGTCTAAACGTATGCATTTTCAACACTCTCTGGACTGAGCTCCATGATATTTGCAAATATCTTGATGCGCCTTTAATAGAATATCTCGGATTTTCCACGAAATGTAATAAGACTGCTTCCTGCATATTCTCATACAGTTAAAACATGTCGTGGTTTATTTCTTTCTTCTTCATTTTCACAGCACGATGTGGTAGCACAACAATTAACACCTGATAGATACAAACTGTCAAAATCAATCTCTGATTCTCGTAATAGTTGTTTTGAATTTTCCATGGCAATTTTTATTTTGTCCGACATTCAATAATTCAAATGACGATTTTGCGCAAACTATACTAGCGCAAACATATAAAAGGTGTTTACTTTTATCTGGTACACTATAGGGAGCAAAGTAAACTAAATTTAAGAAACTCTATATGCTCTCTGATATTTAACATGTACCTATTTTGTATTTTAATTCGTAAGTGTTTCAATATTTAGATACATTTCTGTAATATTTTTGACGTTTTATTCACCTTATCTGACTGAATAATTTGAGAGTAACCATGGAAACGCATCATACATATACCCCGATTACTGTAAGAAGTCCCGATTTTGTCAGATGACAGTCTCCACAAAATCCCTAGAAATTTTCTATAGGTATAACAATGGTATATGTGTCTCAACCAGTTAATGACGTCACTCATTGATTTATGATGTGAAAAGTTACCCAAGTGATACGAAAAAAGAACATAATAAAATAAAAACCCTATTGCCAATCACGATTATAAAGCTACAAACAAAAATAACTATGACTACAACTCATTTTAATAATAATTTCAAACGTCATGGAAACACTTTCATTTTGGTATTTTGTTAAAATCAGCCACTTGCGCCAGCGTCTATGGGGCGGACTCAGGCAAATTTTGTTTCGGTGTTGTGAAAGTGACAGTGAAGGTTTTCCGGATCGTTCAAAAGGGTTCAAACTTTGGGCAGTGAAAATATTCGCGGGTATTATATGTTTCATGAGTTTTACCGTTATCTACGTTGTTCTTGTTCGTGTAATTAGTAGTTATTCATTGTGCAAATGGGCTCGTTACTGACCTGGGCTTATGACCCGGTTGCTTTTTTTGCTGCATTAATGCCAACTTAGGATGGCGAAATTACCATTTGACAGTCCCAGTAAGGTCTTCTTAAAATAATTTTACTATACCAAACACTATATTGTCTGCATTGTTTATTTTTTGTCAATTAAATTTATTATAATATGCCGATAAAATGTTTTAAGTTTCCGTTTTCAAAGAAGTATAATAAAAAATATCGTTCATTATACGTCCCGAAATAGATTTTTCCGTGCTTGCATGACTTCCCGTGTGAGGCGCAGCCGAACACGGGAATATGTCACGCGTGCAGGGAAAAATCTTTATTTCCAGACTCGTAATGAAATATACTATTGAGATAGCTAACTCCGTTTCTGAAATATCCTGACAAAACTGAAAACTGCCGATTTCGAAAATATATTATTAAACAGCGAAACATTACGAAATTTGGTACTATTATGTTTCTGGACATGCCCTTTCCACTTATTGCATCAACGTTTTTCCACGAGTAGGTAATAGATTTTGAGTTACAGGTAGATGCGTAGATTTCGAAAATCGATAAATATACAGGGTGTTCCATCTAAAAAAACAAAAATTTTGTCACGCGACATTCATTTTCTTTCTGAATACACAACTGAAATCGCACGAAAATTTTATACAATTTTCATATTTACATTTTTTTCCAAAATTAAAAACAAGAACTTAAGGGGGTAGAATGTTATATCAATAACCCTGTACAGGTTGTCATTCGAAATCCAATATTGCTGCTGGGGTATAAACATCAGAGAAATAATCAAGGATAGAGAGGGTAAGAACAAAAATTAAACAGAATCAATGTCATTTTGAGTGATATTTCATTTCAAAATAGACGAGTTTAATAATGGGAGTGTAATGAAGACAAAGCTCTCTTAACATGAAATTAACAAATGTAGCTATTAATTCCTTGTATGTGACAATTTTAAACTATAACTAAATCGTCCTGTAATTATAGTATGATAGTTATCACTTTAATAAAATCGTCAAAAGACACTTCAAATCGCCCAACATGGCAACGCCGCCGTCCGCCACTGCATTCAATCTCTGTGCATTGTTTACTCCAGTGTGTCATATTCTTTGATTGCTTACGTGTGTAGTTTTCGTGTTTTCAAGTGTTTTTTTTTTGTTAATTTATAGACTACCTATTTATTATAGTATTTTGGATATAGTACCTAACTGATTTTATAGACAATGGGACGAAAAACCTCTCACAGGTAAACGTACACACGGGCATAATGTTTGTTTATTTTGGTAAATTTCCGTTATACAGTGTGTCCCAATTTGATACTGGACACCTCAGAAATATATGAAGGGCAAGAAAAACAAATGGTCTGTATTTTTTTATTGGCAGTACCAAGGGAGAGTATCTCATAGGAGGTGGTATTTGGATGGGGTAATTGTTTCATGGCCTGCTTTGATTTTTTAAAATAGCAAATTTTCGAGAAACCCCACTAGGGATTTTTTTGCGACAAAATGTTAATAAGAAAACTTATTCAGAATGAAAAACTGAGTAGATTCGCAAAAATTCAAAAGGCTAGGCCTATTTTGATTTTTAGATTTATCGTCCACTTTTTTCTTAGAAAAGTGTCCTTTCTGGAGATTTCACGTAAAAATTTTATTTTTTTACTTTGATCAAGTTTCCTTAATAATATTTTGACGCGAAAGATCCACAAAAGACACATTTCTAAGAAAAAAGTGGGAGATAAAGGCGAAAAAGCTAAAAATCAAAGTAGGCCTTGACTTTTGAAATTTTGTAATTCTACTCAGTTTTTCATTGTGAACAAGTTTTCTTTATAACATTTTGTCGTAAAAAAATCCCTAATAGGGTTTCTTGAAAATTAGCTATTTGAAAAAATCACAGCATGCTATGAAATAATTACCCCATCCAAATACCACCGCCTGTGAGATACTCTCCCTTGGGACTACCAATAAAAAAATAGAGACCATTTGTTTTCCTTGTCCTTCATATAGTTCTGAGGTGTCCAGTATCAAATTGGGACACTGTATGTTGCTTGACTACAAACGTGTGCATTTTGATGCTTTTGCTCCTTCTATCTTTGGTTATTTCTCTGAGGTAGGTATAAACATTGTGCTTGTCTGCATTGTGTTGCTTGGTCGAAATTGTCGATGAGTAGTGGAATTGCCTACGAGTAGTTCTCAGAACTCCACACATTTTTTCTGTTGTTTACGGTCGCATAGTTCTGCTTATCAAAACGCCACCGAAACGAAAAATCTAAATATAATGCTCCAGAGGAAGTGCTTAAGATAATCGTATTAATCTTATGCGCGTCTTAGAGGTGTCTACGGCATTGTATTTGGGAAGAGCAACATCATTATTATAAGCACGGCGAATCGCGGACTAAAGAACTGAATCTAATAACTGGCCGGGTGCCGCCCAAACGCGCATTTACATCGAGTTTGGAGAAAAATTCATTGTTATATCATCTGCATAATTATACGGTGAGGAGGAAAATAATGCTCGCGTAGGACGAAGCCGAAAAAGCAGTCGCAGGACAACCATGAAAGGAATTAAGAGTCCTGAACGATAGGATTAACACAATGAGTCCCTTGTTCGATTCATATTATAACCACGCTAGAAGGACAACAATAACATGGTTAGATCTGATGTACTTATTGCATCATTTAAAATGAAAATTTACATTTAGGACGAGTAGGCCAGGGAAATTACGGTAAAAAATCACGAAACCTAGACAAAATTCATAACCGCATTTTTATAATGCCATCGCAAAATATTGGTAATAAATGAACGCCAGAATTGTTTTTTATACAAAATAAATAAACGCGTGTGGGCGTTTTTTAGAAAAATACATTTTCTTGTTGTAATAAAGACGGCATAAATATTAACTGCGAATTTTAAGCTGCATTTTGTAGTAAGTAAGGTATATAAAGTTGAGATTCATAAATTAAACAGATTACGTTTGCGCAAGTATCCGAATGATGTAACAATTACATTTTTCGTAATATTTTGTTGGGCAAAAATATTAATTATTTATAATTACCTTAAAAATCAAGTATTAGCAGTTTGTTCTGAAATTAAACATTATATTGTTTCGCCGGAAATCGCACTTTAAAGAAATTTGAAGCTGTCTTTGAGAGCAAAATAATTATTAACTGGCTGATTTTTGTTAAACTTTGTAAGTGGATACTAAGTCTTGTTTAATTTTTTAAAATTAAACAAAAATTGGTAACGGAAGTATTTTGAAATGACAAATGATAGTTGACCTACATGCGCCGTAAATAAATGTTTAATTTCGCTATATGTGATTTAATATAGCTATATTGTAAAAAGTTAAACAAAAAAAAACAGTTAATATTTTTGCTTTCCTAAAGAAATGACAAGTGACAGTTGACCTATATGCGCCGTAAATAAATGTTTAATTTCGCTAGGTATGATTCAATATAGTTATATTGTAAAAAGCTAAACAAAAAAAACAGTTAATATTTTTGCCTATAGTCTATACCAATGAGAAGTGACAGCTGACGTACATGCGGCTCAGATAAATGTTTAATTTTGTATAAGTTACATTCTATTTGTAAAAGGGAATGATCATCTGCAATAAAAACGTAGTTAATATTTTTGCTTTTGCCGAAATAGAAAATTATCCGATTTTTATCCCTCTTTGTCGATCTAAGTTACTTCCATATTCTTAAAATGTTTAATTTCTCAATATATGTTAGCAAGGGAAGTTTTTTTACCTAAAGAGTCTAAAAAAATCCAGTTAACATTTTTGCTCGAAATTTCTAACGAAAAATAGGTGTTTTTTGAGGTAACTCAAGGTTCCGTTTTTCAAAATGTTTAATTTTTGGTTTCTACCAACGTATTTACTTATAACTTTGATATGGTAAAACAAAATTGCAGTTAATGTTCTAGATCAAATTCTATTTTCCCTGGCCTATAGAGTAGATGCTTGAAAGCTCGTCTCGCCGAAAACCTTACTTTGATTCATTTAATTTTTAATTGGGTTTTCCGCCACCAAACTGATTAAAAGACAACTTTTTTAAGTTGCCTGGAGAATTCATAAATTCTTAACTAAATGAAGGAAGCTTTAAACGTTTAGGTAATTCAAAAAATACCTTCAACAAATTTGTTTCCTGAGCTTTCGTAGAATAAATCTTCCTTCTTTCTCAAAGATCATGTCACGTCAAAGTGAAATGACCGATTAATAAATGTCATCAACTTTAAAGGTCCGGTTAAAAGGTCATGACATCAAACACGATATCCTAGCCACCTGTCTGATATTGTACCCTGTTCCATTTAATTATCTATACTAACTTCTCTTTGAATAACTGGCAATAATATTTTATTGAATATTCCACTGAACATTCGGCAACACAGTTGCTGTGTTTTTTAATTTTTCGTATATTTCCTACTGTTTCTTTGAGAATTAGTGTGGACCTATCCCATCAAATTCTATGGTTGTTACTAAAAGAGTGTTCACACATTTTTGACTTACAAATGTCTCTGTTAACAAATCATTGAATATTTTACGAAGAAAGTTAGAAAACGCATACTTTAGTGCACAGGACAAATTTGAATATAGATGCAATATTAGAACTAACAACACAATGTGTTAAAACCACTTATTTTCAACTAGGAAATGAATTTTGCCAGCAGAAATTTGAAAGAGCTATGGGGTCTCCTTTATCACCATTCATTTGCAATTTATTCAAGAAAGATTCACCAACCTAATGTTTGGGGGAGATATGTAGATGACATATTTCTTATATATTATGGGAACATGAAGTAGATGATTTAAATTCATTATTAAAATTTGCAAACCCAAGAATATTCTATTAAGTTTACCCTAGAAATTGAAAATAATAATCAATTACCTTTCTTAGATGTTTCTATACTGAAATCAGATAGATACTATAGAAACTATTGACTATAGAAAACCAACACATACTAATAGATATCTATCTCCATTTGAACTCCAATCAACATATGTATTATTGTTAAAAGGGGAGCAATTAAAAGTTTGTATTACAAAGCTAAAACGATTTGTTCTAATAACACAAAATTTGAGGAGGAAATTAAACATATAAAACATGTTCTTGAGAAGAATAGTTATCGTATTGAGTTTGTTGAGCAAATTTTTCAAGATTTCCAACAAAATAACAATGCTAATAGAATCAGAGAAATGAATCTGGACGACCGATCAGTAAATTTAATTATTCCTTATATTCCTGGACTATTGGATAAGCTAAAACGCATAGGCAATCGTTTTAATGCCAGAAAAGTATTTAAGTATTTAAAACCATGTAATGAGGTACAGTTAAAAAAATCCATTAATGAAATTCCTTGTAAATGTGGAAAGTTCTATGTTGGGGAGACTTGTAGGCCATTTAATGTTCGTTTAAAAGAACAAAAAAATTATATTAGGCAAAATCATATCTCGAAGTCAAAAATATGTGAAGAGTCTTTTAATAACAATCATAGGATTTTGTGGCATAACTCCAAACCAATTCTCAAAGAAGAAGTAGGAAATAGACGAAAAATTAAAGAATCAGCATTTATTCTAGGAAATGGCAACTGTGTTGCTGAATATTCAGTGGAATTCAGTTAAATATTATTGCCAGTTATTCAAAGAGAAGTTAGTATGGATAATTAGATAGAACACAGGTGGTTAGGCTATTGTTTCTGTTGTCATGACATTTTAACCTGACCTTTATTAATCTATCTTACTTGAAAATGTTGTTTCTATTTCAATTTTACATAGGTGTTCCAAACCTGTTGGACAAAGTTGATGTACCGTCAAGCATTTAAGATATAAATTTATTTCGCTCTAATACAAATAACACAGCTTTATTTTGCTTCTATATACATTAGCGGGTCGGGGGGGGGGGGAAGAAGACGAGGTAATTTGTTTACATTTGCATTTCTTAAATTCAGTGTTTCCTATTTTGTAAGGCACGATAAATAGTTTTTTGATAGACTCGTATCGATATACGAGTCTATGGATATTATATGCTTTGAGGTACTTATGTTTACAAAATAACCCAAATAATATCAAATAATTGAAAACTTTGAATGTGCCAACAATAACATATTTTTAAAATCATAAAACAAGTTGCCTTTGGTAATGTATCAATTCCCATATATCGTTGATGTGAATTTTTTTGAGGTCACTGTATGTACAAATCTACACGGCCGAACTGGCAATTTTGTTTGCTCGAATCAAAAACGGATTAAAAAGTCGATCAATCAACTACGAATCGACAACAATGTCCTAAATTGTAACTAGTAACCGTTGCCGGTGGCATTGTCTGTTCGTGTTCATTTTTTTTACTTCGGAGCAGACATGAGCATGACAAATACAACTACACGATTCGATTTTATAGTGCAACAGTTTTAGACCCCGACTGACCGAAAGGTCGAGGTTAGATAACGTGTCCAATGCCTTTTGAAGAGAACTTTTTGACAATTTTAAGGCCTATGAACTTCATTGTTATATGGGATCAAGTATAAATATCAGATACAAGTATGCTTCTGTGCGGTAGACCGAATAATCCAGGGAAATAAGGTAAAATAATAGGCCATCTGCGGAATGAGGCCGAACAAGCTGGATATTTGTAGAGACCTTCGTTTTGATGTTCTAATGAAGTACAGAAAAATCTCATATGCCAACTAGTGTGCGTCTTGAGATATCGAAGGTCAAAGGTCATGAAAATCGTTTTTTTTTGCGAAAATCTCCCTTCCAGTGCATCTGACGTCTTAAGGACCTATAACAAAACTTACGTAAAATTTAATTCTCTACAAAATTGTTTATATACATTTTTTGCGTACGACCAACCGTTTTCGAGATATAGCGTGAAAAAGCGGGAGCGCGCATGTTAAATAGGTAATACTGTATTATACTGCAGAGTTATAACTATAAAAGCATTTTTCTTAATCTGTTAGACTAGAAAAGAAAATTCCTGTTATTAAAAACATTAAACATTTGTTTATTAATATAAAAATACATAATAGATAATTAATAACAAAACAAGGAATTATTTTCACACCACTTTTGTAATGATATTATGCAAAACCTCTATATTATATTATATGCAAACAAGAAACATTTCTTTATTCTAGATAAGAAAAGTGTAATCATCCAGGTATAAATAAGTGGACCGTATTTCTCCGAAACGCAGACCCCTCGGCAGGTCCTAAATACCCTTGAATTGTTATTGTTATTAATTATTTATTATGTATTTTTATATTAATAAACAAATGTTTAATGTTTTTAATAACAGGAATTTTCTTTTCTAGTCTAACAGATTAAGAAAAATGCTTTTATAGTTATAACTCTGCAGTATAATACAGTATTACCTATTTAACATGCGCGCTCCCGCTTTTTCACGCTATATCTCGAAAACGGTTGTCGTACGCAAAAAATGTATATACAATGTATAAACAATTTTGTAGAGATTTAAATTTTACGTAAGTTTTGTAATAGGTCCTTAAGACGTCAGATGCACTGGAAGGGAGATTTTCGCAAAAAAACCGATTTTCACAACCTTTGACCTTCGATATCTCAAGACGCACACTAGTTGGCATATGAGATTTTTCTGTACTTCACTAGAACATCAAAACGAAGGTCTCTACAAATATCCAGCTTGTTCGGCCTCATTCCGCAGAGGAAGTCTTATATCCCTGGAGTAGAATATTTCGCAACATATTATACTTACATCTAATTAATTTCCAACTCGTAATACCGCATTGTTCACATGTGAATATACCGATAAATGGGACAAATACAACAACGGTGTAAAGTTTCTGCTAAATCGTGCGTTAAAATTATTTTTGAAAGTTCGACACAAACTGCCCAACATGTGATTTAAATTGTTTTCGATCCATTGTGAAATCTTCGTTTCGGTACGGTTGGTGCGCCAGATTCTTCATTAGCGACAGTGGTGGCTCGTCCATGGGGGTTGGGGGGCTACAGACCCCCTAGTAGAAAATACGTCAGCAAACAACCGATAACGTACAGGGTGTCCCATGCTACAAGTTATATATATATATATATCGACAAATTTATTCAACTATTTTTATAGATTTTTTGGCATAATTAGTTTTTTAGTAGCGTTAATAGTTTTTGAGATATGAAATATGGTTTCCATTTAAAAAAAATATAACTTTAGTTCATATCTCAAAAACTGTTAACGCTACCAAAAAACTAATTATTCCATTCGATTCTACGCCAAAAAATCTATAAAAATAGTTGATTAAATTTGTCGATATATATAAGTTGTAGCCAGGAGAGAGGTTTCCAAAAAATCGAAATTTTCAGGCCTGCGCCAATGCGCGGAAACTATAAAACTTATCTAAAATCTGATTGGTCCACCAAATTCCTCTCAAAAAAGTAGTACAGTGACGTGAAAACCGCAACCCTCTAGCTTTAGTAATAACCGAGATTCTGAGAAAAACACCCGAAAACAAGCAAAATGGGACACCCTGTACACTGCCTGTAAGAGTAGCCTCGGCCGAAAGAAGTTTTTCATCTTTAAAAAGACTCAAATCTTGGTTGAGGTTCACTATGGGACAAGAGAGGCTTGTAGGGTTGACGCTTTTACATAACAAGCATATAAAACCTTGCCCTGAAGCAGTGTTAAACAGATTTGCCAATAATAGTAACAAAAGGATTTTAGATTTAGTTCTATAAAAACTGGTTTATGTGTGGATATATTTTTTATATTTTGACTGATTTTTTTTAGTTTATAAATGTTTTTTTAAGATTCGGTTTTTTAAAGACTGGTTTTTTTTCTTGTTATTTTTTTTGTTTGTTTCTGTTTTCATCAAAGAAAAAGTATATATTTTATTTTTATATTTTTTATCATTTTTTATTTTGAGTTTGTTTCATTGTTCTTTGTTTTAAATATATAGTACCTATACATTTTGTTATTCAATATATTACTAGTGTTCGTTTTATTTGGCTTTATAATAGTCTTTACTTATGCATACCTACCCATACCCACCTATAAAATCGCAATAAAACCTAATAATTGGGGAACAGACGAACTATAAATATTAGCACAGACCTATATAGCTTTAGCGAAGCTATATAGCTTTAGCGAAGCTATATAGGTCTGTGATATTAGGTATTACCATTACCACCCCCGGAAGAAAAAGCTATCTACGCCCTTGTCCCATTTTGGGTGTTTTTGGGTGTTTTTCTCAAAAATCTCGGTTATTATTAAAGCTAGAGGGTTGCGGTTTTCACGTCACTGTACTACTTTTTTGAGAGGAATTTGGTGGACCAATCAGATTTTAGATAAGTTTTATAGTTTGCGCGCATTGGCGCAGGACTGAAATTTTCGATTTTTTGGAAACTTCTCTCCTGGCTACAACTTACATGTGTGTCCACTTTCAAAATGCCCACCATTGGTATTTTTGAAACGGTAAGAGCTACAAGGTTGGTTAAATCAGACAAAAGTTGCGCATTTTGATGCGTTTCAAGAATCTGTAAAGAAATTTGACATAGCTCACGTGGTTACTAAAATAACCTGAAAAAAAACTGAAAACTTCCACTTTTTTATTTTGTCCGTAACTTTTTTAATATCAAACGGAATTAAATGAAATTTGGTGGAATTACGTAATTAGGTACGTGCTTTCGAATGCACTATTCAGAAAAATTCTCTGCCTACTGGATCTTTAGGTGTTCATAACCAAATTTCGATTTTCTTATAGCGGCCATATTTGTTCTTATTTCTTGTTCTTCTGGTTCCTATTAAAATAACGTTAAATAAATAAACTTTTGACATCAAATTTGACGTTTCTGTTTATTAGGTGACAGTTATTGATATTGTTTTCGGAATCATGGCCTACTGCCTGGCTTCAAAATATTTAAAATATTAGAAATTTGACATTTAAGTGGGTTTAATTAGGTGTTGTGAAACATGGTTGTATTCGTAATTTTTTGCTCTATCCAATGGTGGTAAAATCCAATATGGCCGCCACAAGAAAATCGAAATTTGGTTATGAACACCTAAAGATCCAGTAGGCAGAGAATTTTTCTGAATAGTGCATTCGAAAGCCCGTACCTAATTACGTAATTCCACCAAATTTCATTCATTTCCGTTTGATATTAAAAAAATTACGGACAAAATAAAAAGTGGAAGTTTTCAGTTTTTTCAGGTTATTTTAGTAACCACGTGAGCTATGTCAAATTTCTTTACAGATTCTTGAAACACATCAAAATGCGCAACTTTTGTCTAATTTAACCAACCTTGTAGCTCTTATACCGTTTCAAAAATACCAATGGTGGGCATTTTGAAAGTGAAGTATATCGACAAATTTAATCAACTATTTTTATAGATTTTTTGGCATAGAATCGAATGGAATAATTAGTTTTTTGGTAGCGTTAATAGTTTTTGAGATATGAACTATGGTTTCCATTTAAAAAAATATAACTTATCGATTAAAACTAGGTATTTATGCAAGTATATCCTAAGATCTGTGGAATTATGGCACGGCTATCCACCGCATTTCGCTGCACAAGTGGCCAGCAATCGAAAAGTGTAACCCATGCAAGTATTGATAATATTATATTAGGCGAGCATGCACGTTCTTGTTTTTAGTACAATATTTACCTACTTCGGTGTAGATTTCTTTAGTATGAATTAGGGATATTGCTTTATTAACTTTTAACAAAACGCGAAAAAAACGGGAATTATTGTTTACACACTTGTTATATCAATTATGTTGGAATACGAATTCCTATTGTCAACACTAGTATTGTATAAATATGTATATTATATAGATATGTATATTGAAACTAAACTTGACTCATCAAAGAGGTGGTATGGATCACGACTCTGCAAATGTACATTCAGTATTTGAGGAATGCTTTGCAAGTTATTATAAAACAATCTAAAGAAGCAAATTGCGGCAGCATTTTCTTTATTATTAAATATTTCCCCACATCTGTATCTTGCACGAAATGCACAAGATGACCCACAAAGTAATGTTATTATGGAAACGTGCGTCTCCTTGGAAACTCCGCACTATATAATTGGCAATATATGGCTCTGGGCATGTAATGTATTCCATAAAAACACCATATATGAAATAAGAGAGCTATATCTGTAACGGATCATTAATGAATTCGAATAAATAAACATAAATAATATCGTAGGTACCTAGTTGTGCACGTGTGCACTACGGGAGACTATTGGCAAATTTGAAGAGAACATAATGTCAACAATAACCAGGTAATTTTGAAAATGCCTAGGCTATCTCGCAACTATTCTATACAGTACAGGCGGGGTTACACGGCGCGTGGTTTGGCGAACCACGAACGTAGTGATTGGTTCGCATTGGCTTGCTACTTTGCGAACTGGGTGTGTCAAAACGGTACGTGGTTCGTACAGGCTTGTGACGCATTTGGTTCGTCCTCACAACACGGAACCAAAATCAGTGCTGCAACAACGGCCATGGATGCTAGACAACAAACGATCCCCCCCCCCCCGTAAAATTTTGCCAGGATGCATACATGTGGTAATAAAATATGGAAATACCGACATTTTGTCTAAGATGCTAAATTATATAAAAGCTCGGATATATAAATTTTATTTTAAGTTTTTCTATACCTACCTGGGAAATGTTCTGTATTATAGCGTAGCTTAACAAAAACTGGGCATGCCTAATGTCTCACGTTTTATCTTATAAATGGGACATGATTTAATAGTATCTACATAATATTATGTTTATCTTGATATTTATATTACAAAATATTTTCCAAAGAAAAATATTTATTAAGTATAATAAAAGGGGCTCCGCCACTCCGAGTAATACAAATACCCTTATCTATTAATTGACAAATATAAAATCTTACCATTGCTAAAATCTGTATGGTGCTTAGTATAAAAACATCACGAGCCTCGCAGAATTGATGTATATTGGTTGTATAAAAATTGAAAATTCCGCTATTTTCCCTAATAATACGCCAATTTTTAAAGGAGCTACCAGAAAAATTGATCTAAATTCAATTATTGACGCTATCTGCTACAAACACACAACCGGCCGGCAAAAGCCGTTAAAATCACAAATCTTAATTCGCAGTAACAGAGTGTACAAAAGTACTCAACAATATACCCAGAGAAATATCTATTAACCATTAATAAAAATCTATTAATCCCAGCAAAATATCTGCCTTGAATAGGCCTCAATTAGATCACCTATCTATGATTAATAAAAACACTTTGCTAAAAAGGGCTTATTTGCAATTAATAGACAAATTACATTGTGACTACTAATAAGTTACCTATTTGTCGTTAATATATCCTTTATTTCTGGCTAATACATTGACTTATTATTTTATTCAGAGCAAATAGAAAACCATGCTACGTTTTATAGAATCTTTTATTAAACTTGTTGCGGAAAATAGAAAAATATATTAAATTTGCTGTAGCTGCTGGAGGAACTTGTTATAGTTACTTAATAGACTTATCTACCTTATGTACCTAACGTACAATATTTTTTTAACAGCCGACACTCTTTAGTTTGACACTTTTACCAACAATCAACACAAGTTTGTTTCCATAGCAACGAGAAAGCAAAGCCGTCTAATATTAGTAAGAGGTTCGTAATATAGCAAACCTACACGAACCTACACGAACCTATACAAACCTTGCACGAACCGGCGAGCCAAACTCCTTTGATCTGTGCACATTTACCGACCGCCGATGGATCCTACGAACCACGCACCAAGAACCGCGATCCAATAGCGAACCGGTTATGGCAGACGGCTCGTGGATCGCGGTTCGTTAAGCCAGGCTCGCCGAACCACGCGCCGTGTAACCCCGCCTTTATACTTATTAGATTCATACCGCTAGACCACCAGACGGAGTGCCACAAGGAACTATTCTTGATCCACTTCACTTTACAGTCTAGTAATAAATGATGAGCACTTCTGATGCATTTGACATTTGAGTACCTATCTAGTTTCGTTTGTTAGAATAATTTATATTATCTCTGCGTTAAGAGAATGGCGTCATCGAATGAAATATCACATTCTTCGTCACATTTCTGCATAATGTCCGCGGTATCATCATGGTCGTCCAAAGCAGTTGCAGGTCTTCCCCAAGTCAAATAAAAATTGAACATCTGGTGCAAATGGATAGGGACATACATTTATGATATTTTACAGAACAAGTTCCGTATAAAAGTGTGATCTTTTCAGAAAAAATCTTATAATAAAAGAAACGATAAGAATGGGATCTGTGAATGTTTGGTACTTTACTGCTTTACTTAGAATGCAACTGTTATACAGGGTGTCTACTTTAAAACATAAACAAATCCATAGAATCTCTATTTCTCGAGATAATCGCATAAACTTTTTTGTTTGAAGGGTCTTCAAAAGTAGCTTCTTTTGACCTTCCTACAATTTTCAAAATGCAAATCCTGGGCTGGCTGCGATTTTTTTATACAGGGTGTTTCAGACCTAAATACAATAATTTTAACCACATACTCAGAAAGGTGTCAAGTGCGAAAAATCGAAAGAAATTTTTTTTTGGGAAATATTTTGTAAATAATTAAATAATTTTAATATTTCCCCTAACGAGCCGCTCAGTTTTATTATCGGGTAGACGCGTACCCAAGGCGAGAGGGAGAGGCAAATTCGTTTCAGGTCTTCCTTACGACGTTGCCAGATCGCGGGGCCAGGCAACGAAAAAACTCAATATTTTTTTATCTTTTCAAGGTATCTACTGATTTATCTAAATGTGCCTACCTTTTATTATCCTTTAGGATAATAATCGCTGATAGCAAATGGAAGGTGGTTTAAAAACTATCCTCCTCTGGTAAGTTGAATGGTAACACCTCGGTAAGACACGCACTCACATTCGCACTTGCCATATTAGGTACCTATCACAAAACTCCCGGTTTCGAAAAGAAAGTTCGGCGGCACGGCAGCGCCCGGACGATATGGTACTGCGGTTTTCCACGGCGTCCACCGACGGAATTTAGACCTCAACTCGCCCTGCGTCCAAGGGGAATTGTAGTACCTTCTCCGCCTACCTTTTCGCGTTGTCGGTTTCTTGGTTTCTAATGGCCGACTGGCCGACTCTCCTGCGCGGTCGCGCTCTGCGCTCCCTCTCGATGTGGCGACTGTCGTTTTGATCGCGGTGCGACGTTGCCGATACAGTTCATTCATTGTCTGATTTTTTACTACTAACTAGATTTATTATTTATGTATTTATTACCATGTACAGTGAGTGTCCTCCGACAACAGGGATAATCTTTAGCAAACAAAAAAATAAAGGCACAAAACGCGGCGCTTAGTTAAGGTTTTATGTTTTAAGATGCAACACGATAACAACTAAAAACTAAACTGGCATACGGCAGATAGATACATGATCGCCTGATTTCGTGAGTTCAATTGAATTGGCCTTTCATAAATCCATAAATGGTAAAATTACTTAAAAGTATTTAAAATCGGGGAATACCAGCTAAAACCGGCAACATTGCACGTCGCCCAATAATGTAGCTTCTGGCCGGCCCACTTCTCGGTCGTTACCTCGCCAGCGGCGTCGTTATTGTTTGTAAGAAATAGCTTCCTTAAACAAATTTTTCTGGCTTTATTATTGACTTTTAATTTTTTTTAATTGCGGATTCGTATTAAGCTCAAGTTTCTCCGCATGTGGTTAAAATTATTGTATTTAGGTCTGAAACACCCTGTATACCCCCGATTTTTGCCTATTGTTATTTGGAGATTACGGGGTGCCCCAAAGAAGAACGCAGATAAATACATTGAACAAATGGCAAAGCTTTTTGTCAGACCCAGGTAGTCTCTTGAATTTATAATGAGGTGAGCGATCAATTCCATTTGAACAGAGTATAGTAGGAAGTCAAGGACAACGCTATGGGCATCCTTCTTATCTGTTAATGGACTATACTTCCGTCTGTGGTTATACGTTTATGGTATTCGGAGACGGTGCCACGTTGCCAAATCTACATTCGGTCTGGCGATAACTCGGTGTAGAGAGACTTCAATGTCGTGGAATATCCCGCATATGGCCGGTATTAGCCTCCCGGCGGCACTTAGAGGCTAAACGCGCGTATCCGAGAATCACCAAGTCGGAAACGTCGTGATTTATACGCATTTTATTGCGGGAATCCAGCGGTTATCATTGTTGCTATATATGTGCACGAAAGAAGTCGTTTACAACTTTGTTTAGCGGCTACGTCTTATATAAATTATAAGCGGATCCATAAGCAGCGCCTTATTTGGGTTGTAGAAGTACGTGCGTTTACCGTGAACTTCGGGGTATGTGGATTTTTAATATATCGTTGATGCGAGTAGATTTATTTAAATGGTACCTACTACCTATAGTAGGTATGCTCGGAAATATGAATATTCTTCAACTTCTTTGCAACCTTTAGTTCTTGGCATCGCAAGTTTGTAAACACCACCATATTGTACGTGTATGTGATGTTCCATGATCTAGAGACAAACCTACACATTGCGCAAAACCCTGCCTACTATAACGCCCGTGTTAATTCCTTATTTATTTACAAGAATTAGAACATTAAGCACGATTTATTGCACGATAAATCTCGGGATTTAAAACGGCTTAATCGTGGAAAAAACCAGGTCTTCATTGTCTAACGAAGTAGTCGCCATTAATTAGAAAAACGATATTTCATATGGCGCAAAAATAATTTATTAATTACTCAGTCGAACTGCGTTAATAAATTATATCGGTCCCACCTGCGAACGCGTGTGAAATTTCATTAATAGAAACACCTGGATAATTTGTACAGTTAACTGTTTTTGTTTTGTGTGTACCTATGGTCTAGTGACCACATGAAATTCCGCAACCGACTGAAAAAATTGCTGTTGTCTTTCCAAAGGACGATAATTATCTACCATTCTGTTGTGACTGTTAAAATTGTAGCTATAGTGTATCGGAAAGAAATTGATAGCGCCCTGCCCTTGTTATAGTCACTTGCAAGGAAAATAAAAAGTTTTTTCATTTATTATCGTTTTTACTTGTTACTCAAACTAATGGAACAATTTTGCAAAAATATTACATTTTGGAGACACTAATAAAACAAAGCATTTGATATTTATAATAATGTTGGCAATACAATTTCACATGGAGAATTTGGCAGACGTCGACACCTGCTCTGTGGATCTCCGAAACCCCGACCAATTAAATCGCTACGCTCGCTTTCTTATTGGCTGCCTCCTTGACTAGGTCGACGTCGACCGCATAAAAACCTTTGAATTTTATACGGGTGAATTCTGCTGATAAGTCTGGTATTCTTACCAGTAGCAGAGCCTGTAAACGCTATGAAATAGATCGCGCCCCGTATATCACTGTGTTCCAAGTGAGTTCGTTTATATTTTACCAGGGTAGCTCGAGAACAGCCGCCACGGCAATAAAATACGAGACAAAACACTTTTTTAACCATATTAAACCGAACCTGGTATTAGTAGTAAAAAGAGATGAAGGAGACACAGAAGATAGATATTGTAGTAAACACAAGTGACTGCATGCTCGCCTAATATAAATATTACCAATACTTGTACCTATGGGTTACACTGTTCGACGGTTGGCCACTTGTGCAGCGAAATGCGGTGGATAGCCATGCCATAATTTCACAGATCTTAGGATTTATACTTGCGTAGTTATAATCGATATGGCTTTGTAGAGACCTTTTGAAAATATTATATGGTGCATTAACCTTTACGTTGTGTTTGACGACAACCTTAAAAAAAACTTAAAAGTGAAATATTATATTGCTTGTAGAATATGTGTATTTTTGAAAACTGTGTGACGCTTATGTCCTATATTCTTTTTGTGACGCGAATTACAGTTTCTTATGCTGTTTCAAGTGAATTTGTCAATACTATACCTATCGGCAAATTTAAGTCTCATTATAATAAGAGGTAATAAATAAGAGTTTTAACAATTGCCTATATTAAAATCGCTTCGAATTAAGATAACGGTAATGATAAATTATCGTTAAAAATATGTTTATTGTCTGAAAGAGATTTTGATAATAAAAAATCAAAATTCACTCATAATTTGATAGACAACAACCATATTTTTAAAGATAATTTTTCTATTTTACACATTGAAAATATAAGAAAATAACGTTGTCTGTGGTTTACAATCAATTTATGTCCCTGGAACCTCATATGTGCTATTAATTACTATTACACTATAGTATGCTATTATGCAACCAAAGATACAGGCGTGAATGAAAAATTATAACCTATAAGTTACGATTCACGACCCAAAAAGGCAGTATTACCGGCACCATCGCAATGATAAAGGCCCGCCAGCTGGTGATGCGAAACGTCACTACATCATCACAGCGTGGTAGCTTTTTGTAGTTGTTTACGTTTACTTGTCTGGCGATTTTTCTGTTTTAAAGAACGCTTGTTGTGTTTATTGTGTTTTTGATTGTGTTTTTTAGTAATATAGGACGTGGAGTTTTATTAATACGGTGGTAAAACAGCAGTAATAAAGTGATTAAAATTCAATTTTAGGTTTTAGGTATTGTGTCTATAGTTTCGGACTTATTTAAATCATGCCGTGGACGTGATCCGTTCCCAACTGCAAGGAAAACTACAAAGGCAGTCCTAAAGTATGCGTTTTTTCCTTCCCTAAAGACCCCATTTTAAGGGAAAAGTGGGTTAAGGCCATCAAAAGAGATTTTGTTCCTACACAGACTTCCAGGGTAGAAGTGGTTTTGGTTTGGACTGTTTGGAGAGTTTTATACCTAACAATTTTACACCATTAAACGTAACCACCTTAAAATCAGCAAGTTTTATGGTTTTATGCATTCGAGTTTAGTTGTATCTAGGCACGCAAATAAGAAGTAATTGACATTTATGAAAATTTTAGCGGTAAACAATCATTTTAAAGTGTTTTTTACCAAGTTGACATCTTAAAATTTGAATTTGGCGCCTTAGGCCCACCTCCCTTAGATGATTTTCAGCTGCCGGGCCTTGTCGTTGCGACGGTGCCGGTATAACACATCTTGTCACCTTATTTCACTTAAAACCGCCACATGATCATCACAAAGCACTCGTGCCGGTACTACTTAGCCCAGCTGACCATCACGACTCACGAACCATACCGCTCTCATAACCCTGTCTAAATCAGAAATCATCAAATTACAACCCGGCCGACGTCGGCTGTCATCTTTCAGTCTCCCACTGGCGATTTAAAAGGCATAAACGCCGCTCTTTCTCGAGGTACACGATAATAAGGAAGTTTTTAGCCGGGAAAATACCAGTTTCGTTAGAAATATAACATGTACGCCGAGATAACGGGCGCTGACTTATACGGACGGACCGCAAAGAAGGCACTTTCTAAAACAAAGTATACAACGCCCACTATTGATTGAGAGAAAACAAGCCAGATGTAACGTGGTGGACTAGTTTTTTTAACGCCGTAATGTGGCGTGATGAAATGTGACAAGTTTAAAGAAACCAGGGAATCTTTAAACTAAGGGGACCCAGCATGTTACAGTCTATCACATAGGAAAAGTGAAGCCTTGAGGGGAAGTTTGTTTTCTGTCGACTCCAAGGAGACCACAAGGGAAGGGGGCTCGTACAAGGTTGTGTTCTATGCCATCAGGTTTTACGTGACATGCCAGTGCCACAGATTCTAAAGGAGTCAACATAATGGAATGGTTAGTTCCAATTTTTGCAGAGTACTGATAAAGACGGAGAAAGAGCTGTTGTTGAGGAAAATGAAGAATGTGAGTGTAACGACATGGAAGTAATTATACTTTTATTTAAAGTATATAAAAAATAACAATAAAGGTACCTACTGTTTCATTTAATTTTTAATTGGGCTTTTCGCCACCAAACTGATTGAAAGACAACTTTTTCAAGTTGCCTCGAAAATTCATAAATTCTTAACACTGAATGAATGAAACTTTAAACGTGTAACTCAAAAAATAACTTCAACAAATTTGTTTTCTGAGCTTTCGGAGAATAAATCTTCCTCCTTGCTCAAAGATCATGTCACGTCAAAGTGAAGTGACAGATTAATAAATTTCAGGTTAAAACGTCATGACATCAGAAACAATAGCCTAGCCACCTGCCTGATATTGTACCCTGTGTTCTATCTAATTATCTATACTAACTTCTCTTTGAATAAGTGGCAATAATATTTTACTGAATTCCACTGAACATTTAGCAACAAAGTTGCCCGTATTTCCTAGAATAAATGCCGATTCTTTAATTGTTCGTCTGTTTCCTACTTCTTTGCGAATTGGTCTGGACCTATCCCACAAAATTCTATGACTATATTATTAAAAGAGTGTTCACACATTTTTGACTTTGAAATTTGATTTTGCCTGATATAATTTTTATGTTCTTTTAAACGAACGTTAAATGGCCTACAAGTCTCCCCAACATAGAACTTTCCACATTCACAAGGAATTTTATAAATGCAATTTTTTGAACTTTGTAAATCATTAAATGGTTTTGTTTTAACTAGCATCGATCTTAATGTATTTTTGGTTTTAAATACTGTTCTCACATTAAAACGATTGCCTATACGTTTTAGCTTATCTGATAGTCCAGGAATATAAGGAATTATTAAATTTACTGGTCGGTCCACCAGATTTATTTCTCTAATTCTATTAGCATTGTTATTTTGTTGGCAATCCTGAAAAACTTGAAAAAGTTGTCTTTCAATCAGTTCAAATAAATTTTAGAAAGTACCTACTGTTTATTGAAAACAAGACTTTTTTATTTTTTAGATTATTATACCCACAAATTCGTTTGAGCGACAATCAAATTGCTCTTTGTTTTGATATTTAAATTGACATAAACAATACCGAACAAAATGTTACGCATACGTACCTACACAAGCATGCGTCTTACCATAACCTTCTGGTAATAATCTTAACGGGACAGCCGAGGGGACAGCAGTTTTTACTAAACGTTTTCCGAACGAAGTGGATGATTAATCATCAAAATGTGCCTTGCAAATTCTTATATAGGTTTATATGCCTCTTCAGGTGGAATATTCCCAAATTTATGTTCGATGAACCCTAAGGCATTCTTCCATTGCTGGCACCTTAAAATTTGTAATATTTTAATATTATATCTATATTATTCTTCAATTAATACCTAAGTATTCAAATGTCACCTAAAAATGTCTTAATTTTTGTAGGTAGGTACCTCAAACTATTTGTTTTCAATAAAAGTCCATAAAGTTATACAAACCACTTATTAGAATTCTTATGAAAATTTCCCAATGTTAAAGAGATAATTCTAAAGTTTTTGTCTTCAAGGAGGTAAAACCTGTTGGGTATAGGTATTTACTGGACCAGCATAGGCATTTTTCGTTTCATGGAATAATAAAAAATGTATTTATTATATAAGTTGTGCGTGTGTGTATAATATTTTGTTACTGTAAAGGAAATTTTTCTACGACAAAATTCTCATAACGAAGAGACGTATATTCCAGAAAACTATACAGGATCTTCCACATCAAAACTTCCACCTCCATAATTTTTTGACCTATTTTGTTAATTTTTTAAAATTTTCGTTGCTTCTCGAAAGGAGAAAACTAAAAAATACGAAAAAAGTTGTTTGCAATTAGAAAATTCTTCCTATCGTGAAATTTGGAAAGAGACTGTAATATAATTTAATTCGTAAATACTTGTTCTAATACATTTTTTCGAAACCTCCTACAGGAAAAAACGCCACGAATAGCAATAAAATACTTACAAAATCTTACTTGTAAGGATATTTTAGAATTTATAATAACTGTTAGAGAGAGACAGTTTTGAAGGAGCTTTATTTTCCACTAAGGCCCACAAAATCGGACAAAAAAGAAGTTAACACGGGTGGGAATTTTATATAAAGAACCATTTTTGTGTAGTCAGTTAAATGTGTGAGCTTATTTTGTATTAATATTCCATTACAAATTTCTTGCTGATAAAAAAATAGCATTTGATGGCAGCGTTTTATTATATGTTTAGGTAGCTTAAATTTAGTTCTTTAACTTTCACAGGTTCACTTCTCCGACATGGATTTTGAGTGTCAGGTTGTGCTGAAGAAATGATCCTCTCCTGCAACGTTTGATGAACGTGACTTTAGCAAGAAAGAACCATTAAATATGTATAAATTTCTGAGAACTTGTACTAGTTTGATTTTTCCTATTTACTTACAATATATCTTTGAAAACAAAAATACTGTTGTCTTCTTTTTTGAAATATAGATGATCTCTCTTGCATTGAAAAGTTATTAACTTTTATTTACAAAAAATGAAAGAAAGACTAATATCGATATTAAATACCTAGGTACTCATTTTTTTATTCAGCCTAATTCTATTAACCATGTTTTTCAATAGTGGTTGATTCATATTACCAAAACAAACTTTAGAAACTTTCTATTCCGTATAAATTTCAGTATTAATTGTCTTAAAATTTTGACGGTGGGTATAAGAAGAGAGTTTGAAGAAACGAAACCATACAGTTTAAACCATTTAAAAGACCTTTTTGATTTTTATTTTTAAATGAAAGGAATAATAATTATTATTGCAGCTACGATTCCTATTGAAGAAATATTCGAAAGTTTAGTTAGTTGGTATGCTAGAGCCTTGTTTAATTTTATGTATCTACATAAGTATACCACATTCCTACAAAAATTTAATAAATGTTTTTATCCTGATATCCTAAAATTGCTGTTTGCTTGGAACAAATTATATGTTTCTTCACTTTTCCATTCAAACTTCAATAATTATTATTAGTGAAGCTTTGCAAATAATATACTTACTACCTACCCAATTTATTGGTTTTATCTATATTTTTATACATTTTAAACTGTGCCCTCATCTACCTACGTTTATGGCAGTTAAATGTCGTTAGCTTAACCTTAAAATCCAATTTTGACACATCCTGCTGATAGGGGAATGATAGAAAGAGCGAAAAAATATATGTCTGTTGCACAAAATGAATTTCATAGGGAAAATAAGACCCTCGCCAGAGAGAGAGATCCGATCGTTGTCCAACCTCTGTTAAAACGAATAACTGTCACTTTTCGTGTCATACAGGGCCTCTAGTTACACCTAACTCCAGAACGTGATTTTTTTATACGCTTTCGTTTCGTTTTCACAGACTGTCCTCCCTTTGCGTTGTGGCCGTAGTCCTCAGCCAGCTCGGCAGGCTGAAGTCTCCGTCGACGTACCGCGACAGATGCCCCACATTTTCTCGTTGCCCCGCCGCGCCGTGCCGTTCGCGTTTTTTTTTTCGGCGGTGCCGGCTTGTAGGTTACGTAACCCGGTAATTAATCCCGTGATGGACGGATAAGAGCGTGGCGCGTGAGCGCGTGACACGCTCGACCGGGGCTCCGGCGTGCGCTCTCTGACCCGGTCGAGGATCGTACAGCGGCGGCGCCACGGTCATTGCTACGGGAGCTCCGCGGGGCTTTTCGACCGACTGGACCAGGGTTGTTCCAGACCGTACTATTGTACTGAATTCAGTACAATGCTTTTGTAAGAAGTACAACAGTACCCCTTTCAATTTTTCAGTACAATCTTCTATTCTGCAAAAATGTTACCCTTTTTAATATACAGTTTTGATCTGATATCGAAAATCGACATTTGTTGTTTTGAGTTTTGAGTTTGTGACGTTTATGTTCTTCGTTCAGAAGCAGAAGTGTCATTATTTTGATTTTTTGGTGGTTAGGTCTAACCTTGATATTTTGTGGCCGAATTGTGGGTTTCCTTGTGTGTCTCTCGATGTCAAAAACATTATATTATATTTGCTAATGCGCATGCTCCTGTGACTGCATTTCAATGGCCCAGTCTGGACTCTGAGTTTCTGCGCATCCTATATAGTATCCTATGTGTTAGAAAGAGATAAAAAAATTACGTCCAGCGGTCTATTTACTTTACAACAACATGGTTGTGTTCAACGCAACATAATTTTGGCAGCGCTGGCCAGCGCTTACTATCTATATCCTTGTTTACTCCTATAAGAGCGTCAAGGATGACAATATGAATTGACAGAAAGTGCTGCCAAAATTTTGTTGCGTTGAACACAACCAATAAAAAAATAGAATATTGTAAAGATTATTCATTTGGTGCGTTAAAAAAATCAGTACACTTTTTCATATTCAGTACAATTTAAGTGGAACTGCCAGTACACTAGATTTTAATTCGAGAACAACACTGGACTGGACCAGTTTCGGTTGGAGGGCGATCTGCTCCAGTTGACACCAGGGACGAATGGGACGGTCGGGCAGTCGGGCAAATGCCCGAAGGGCCGGTCGCAATCGGGCCGACTTGGGCCGGCCCGGACAGCTAGCGGCCATACGGCATACGCAAAATATCAAAATAAAAAATAATCATCACCGCGGCAGCAGCGCAGTCAACGACGTCGCGACGTCCCTATGCCCAATCCGACCCTTTCTTCCCTTCCTAATATATTCCAAGGGGCATCTTCTGCTTTGGCTTCTGCATATCAGTACATTTTGGCATTGCCCATTTCTGAAGTTGAGTGTGAATAGTCGTTTTCAACATTAAGGTATAAAAATAGATTAAGGAATACAGTGTGTCACTGTAGAAATCTATGAAGAGCCGAGTAAAATTTATCATATATTTTTTTAGAATCACCTAGAGGAAGGTATTTCACAGACACTATACTATTTCGACTGGGTTATTATTCCATGGATAACTATGTTTTTTTTTAAACGAACAATTTTCAGAATATCATATTAGGCATTCTTTTAAGAATAAAATGGATGGTGGCCATAGCTCAAAACCTTTTGTACAAAATATCAGTACTCTAAGTTATATAGTATAGCATTCACAAAGTAGGGCCAGATTTTTCAGAGTACCCTGTATAAACCACAGGGCACAGGTTGGTGATCTTTTTTTTGCAAATCGATTAAGCTTTGTCTGAGGTATTATTGTACCTATAGCCAGTTTAGCTCATACACGGTGTTCGTAAAAAAATCAAATTTAATGAAATCCTGTATTTAAAAAATATTTAAAGAAAAAATTAGGGATTAGAGATCAAATCAGGTGTGCCATGAATGGAATGCCATGAAAACAAAAACAAAGCTTCTACATCTTTGACAGTTACCTAGGAGGGGCCTAATGTAAAATCCATTTTTTTTTATATTTTTTTTAATAAATGATTTTTTTGTCAAATTTGATTTTTTACGAACACCCTGTATGAGCTAGACTGGCTATAGTACGTACATACAATAATACCTCAGGCAAATTTAATCGATTAAAAAAAAGATTTCCAACCTGTGCCTTGTGGTTTATACAGGTTATTCTGGAAAATCTAATTTTTTTTAATTTTTCCCCACTTTGTGAACTTTGTATAACTTAGAGTACCTACTGATATTTTGTACAAAGGGTTTTGAGCTATAGCCAATTCGATGGCACCATCCATTTCATTCTTAAAATAATGCCTAATATGATATTCTCGAAAATTGGTTATTTAAAAAAACATAGTTAGCCATGTAATAATCAATCATCCAATCAAAATAGTAGTGTCTGTGAGATATCTTCACAGATTTCTAGAGTGTTCACAAGCAAACACGGACATACTGTAGATTACAAGATACTAGATTAGAGCCTTTTATGATAGTGAATATAGAGAAAGCTTTTTTAAATCAAATTGATAAGGAAGAAGTTTTTTTTAAAAGTTAAGTTAAAAAGTATTAAATTTATGTTTTCTCAACGGCAGCTACCCCTCGACACTGTAATATGTTGCATGCGCCCCACGTTTTTCGAATCTTTATGAGGCTAGGAGAAATTTTATTTTTTTAGTCGGTTTTTATATTATTTTACACTTTTTAGTCCTTTTTAAAAACGTGGTGTATTAAAATAATATATTTAAATTTTATTATTTTCTGCTTTTTAGTCTTGTTTGAAATTTTGCAATCGATTTTAAACATCTTGATGATTATGACAGAGACCTGTGGCAAATTTCAGGTTTATTAATTAATTCCAGATCCTTCTTACTTACCAATGCATGTGTTTATCTGTTGATAAATTTCCATTAGTCAAATATCTTTATTTATTAGGTATTCATTCATTTTATAGTAACAAATAACATATTAATAATATGTAGTATACATATACCCATTAATTATGCATTGGTATCCTGATCTGAGTTATGTTTAAAGTTTCAAGTCTCTAACTCATCGGAAAATTAGTTTATACTCGATTGCAAAATTTGACGAACAGACGAACAGGAGGAAAAGAAAGCGAGTTAATTAAAACGTGGTAAAAAGCATTAATTTATTAAATCAAATAATAGATTTAGTCTAGTTTGTCATTTTTATGTTTTTTTTTTTGTATTATAGAGAATACGGCTGTTTTAATTTTTGGTGTTTTTTAGTTTTTGGTGAAGAATTTATTTTTATTATATGTATACATATTAGTTATATGTATAATATCCAAATAAAAATAAACCTGCTTTTATTGCAACATATCTTATTGGGCCGGAACGACTAAACTTCCCGGGCCCTACCCCATCCGTCCCTGGTTGACACCAGAGAAATGGAGTAGGGAGAATACGCTACAAGCTGCGCGAACTGTCTAATAAAAGTGGCGGCCATATTAAACCAACTTCACCCATGGGCGTATCATTGTTAACAGACTTGGCACTGCAAACTGCTTTAGAGGACTTCGTCCTCTTTCGCCACGATGCACAGTAAAGGCACAGCAGCAAAATGTTTTGAACAAGCAAATTTATTTGGACCCAGAGTCCAATCAGTCCCCAAGCTAAGAATTTTTAACCACATATTCAATCATTAAAATTATACAGATTGTTGATTTCGGCGATTGTTTTTACTAAACTTACCGAAAAAATGATACTCCCGGAGGTCTCCTAGACTTATAATTCTTACAGCTTGGTACTGCACACGACATTTCCCAAAAACACTGACCATTTCTCTGCTGGAAATACAACAACTATCGCTGAGAACAAACTGCAAACGTCAAAGTGAGGACAATATGGCGACCATTAAATTTGCCTGGAAATAGGATGCGCAGTAGGTCAAAGCGCGTTCTCCCTACTCCATTTCTCTGGTTGATACTCGGAGCCTGGGTTGACGGATATCGTGGTGGGTATTTTTGTAGAAACGCTGAAACCTGCTTAAAAATTACAAAATCATAAAAACCTATAGTGTATTCGAAAGGAATTGGTAGTACGCTGCCCTCATTATAAATTTTTGCCATTTGTTCAATGCATTTATCTGCGCTCTTCCTTGGACCCCCCCCCCCGTAATCTCCAAATAATAATAGTCAATAAAATGCTAATAAAGGAAATTATAAGCCATAGGCCGAGGGTCGGTTGCAAAATGGTTTGTTTGGATAAAGGGACATGGTAAGGAAAATAAAAAGTTTATTCATTTATTATCGTTTTTCCCTGTTCCTAAAACCAACCCAACCATTTTGCAAAAATATTAAATTTTGAGACATTTATAAAAAAAACTATTTGATATTTATAATAATGTTGGCTATACAATTTAACATAGAGAATTTTATTTATTAAAATAATATTACAATTCAAAATATAAAGGATCGTCTTCGGAAGATTCGGAAGAATCATTATGTTCCAAGGCAATAATAAGAGGCTTAATTTCCAGGGTGTCGTCAATCAATTCATCAAGATTCCACATTTTATTTTCTTCCGCAATAACATGTTGTATCGCATTTCGCCAACTTTCTGAAGTAATGATGTCCAGTGAATTGATCATCAGCTGCCGTACACCCTTAAGCTTATAAGTATGTGTTATGTCTTGCAACATGTCCTTTCATTTGGGTCTAAATAAGCTCTATGGGGTTAAACTCACAATGGTATGGCGGCAGGCGTTGCACAATTATGCCACGTTCTTTTGCCATTTCGTCGACTACATACTTCTTAAATCCTGACCTATGTTGCCTGGCTATTTTTAAAAGTTCTTTTTTGACCATTCCTTCTTCAAATTGCAGCCTCTTCTTGTTTAGCCATTCAATAATATTAACTTTTCTTCAAGAACTCATTGAAAGCTTCTCCATTAGTCTAGAATGATAATTTATCAATTATCAATTACCAGTATGGAATTATTTGGTATCCGCTCTATCATTTTCTGAAAATATTCTTCAAATACATCGGCCGTCATTTCCTCATGATAATCTCTGGTAGAATTGGATTGAAAGTCTAATAAACCGCCATCTAGAAATCCATCTTCGCTTCCAACGTGTGTTATTATTAACCTACGACCTTTTCCAGAGAACTTTGAATATTTTTGTGTTTCCATTCTTTGGAAATAGTATGTCTCTCGTTTAACCAAATTTCATCCAAGTAAAAATGTTTCTTCCTTCATTACGAAATCTTCTTATCGCCCGTAGGTATTCCCTTCTGCAACAAACGACTTCGGGTTTGTGAGAATAGACTTTCAGTTCTGTTTCTCCCAGCGAAAATTCATGTCCTTAAGGACTGTCCATAATGTGGTTCTACTCACTACAGGCAAGTAGTTGACGTCATTCACATCTTGTAACATTGTATTTAATGTTATTAGTAGCTCTTTTTTGAAATAAAACTTGTGAACCTTCTGGCATACTTAGCATCGTTGTCGATTTGCTTTGGCATCGTCCCTGATTTCTTATTAGTTTGATTAAGTTCACCTGTGGTCCTTCTTTCTATCAGAAACCTTTAAATGGTTGCCTCTCCAACTCCAGTAATATTCAAACATGCCACAATTATGCTTCGAAAGTTCTAGAGGGCTGCTGATGTACCAGTGCATCGTGAACATTTAAAACCATGGTTTTTTCTCTGGCAGAAAGTGGCTTTTGCAAACATGGTTCGAGGGTCTTGGTATAAAACATGAAATTGAAGCCATACTGCTATACTGTTAAACGACCAATGAATATTTCACCTTTATGATTGTTCCATTTAGAAGGATGTTAGGCAAATGCAAATTTAAGTCTCATTATAATAATAGGTAATCAATTAGGGTTTTAATAAAATTATCTGTATTAAAGTTGAAAAGAATTAAGATAACGATAATGATAAATCATCGTTAAAACTATGGTTATTATCTGAAAGAGATTTTGCTAAGAAAACAAAATTTAGCATACGCTACTCATTTGTTAGACAACAATCATATTTTTAAAGACAATTTTTCTATTTTACATATTGAAAATAAAAGAAAATGACGTTGTCTCTGGTGTACAATCATTTTATGTCCCTCATCTGTCATCTGTGCCATCAATATTCTGAATATTCATTTCGAATACAGAATATACTGTAACTGATGTGGTTGTTTGAATATTACTAAGATTTCTCTGACTTTTTTTGATAATTTGGCAATTCTTATCCACCTGCGCTATAAAACGTCTAGTAGAAAGTGTTTTCGCGCAATTTATTCATCAATTATCCACTTAAGAGCGCGCCGTAACAAGTACCAGCTACTATAAACGCACGAGTGTGTACGCTTAATTAAAACCATCAAACATTACTCAGTTATGGCGTAGTAATAAATTTTTAACCGTGGTGACATGAATTGCCGCTCAAAAAGAGACAAAATTGCGTAAAATGCAAGAAGCACGTAGTACTAGACTATAAACGTAAACCAAAAATCAACCGTTCCTTCATATTATTTGAATTTGCGTTTTACTCTGTACTGCAAAGGTCTTAAGTATATCGTTTTTATCCGCTGTGGACCTCCTACGGACACCAATATGTCAAGAATAATGCGACGCCTAGATACAAAGCGCTGGCAATCACGAACCCATCTCGCAGAGTCATAAATTTCAGAAGATAGCGACACTTTCCTTGTGGCCACAAATCTAAAGGACAATCGCATTAAATGGTTACGCACAAACAACTTTAGAGACTTCGGAGGTTAGTAACGTTGTTTCCGTAGACCCTATACTTAAGTAGTATAAGACAGTGTGCTGAAGCCATATTTTTGGCAACCAACTTCAGTTAGGATATAATAATATACAGGGTGACTTATAATTATATAATGTAACAAATCTAAAAAAAAAACAAAATGTTTAAAGAGCTGTAACTTTTTTATTTTTTTTTACATAGGAAAAAAGTTTAACATGAAAATTGTTTGCAAGAACTGACAGAATTTATGTGCAACATCAATTTGGTTGTATGGATTATGTGTGTTTTGTAAAGCAAAATGTCCCGTTCAAATTGATGTTTCACACCTGTCTGTTTGTTCTGTATTTACAAAAAAAAGTATTTTACGTAATTAGCAAGTTTTAGACTTTCTTTGAAATTTGGCGGGAAAGCACTTATGACGTCATAAGTGTGTTAAACGAGGCCTGCGATAAAGACAGGCCATGGCGCACAAAAATCACGTGACCATCTTAGTCCGACGTTACATATCATTTGTCACATAACTGAAAGCGGCAGCTTGGGTTTTGAGAAGTTTTAAATGTTTAACGTGTTTTTAAACGTCCTAGTTTGTATTTTAGAAACAAGTTTGTGTCTAGTACGCGTGTTATTATGGCCTCTGGGTGGGAGCCGTGCCGTCCAGGAGTATTGGTGCCGCTCGCGCCGACGCGTGAGCGCTATAAGGGGAATTCTCCCCCCGGAATGAACAGTGAAGCCTGAGACACAGACGGGTGAACTGCTTACGGGAGATCCGCGAGTTCAGACGGTCCGGGTGGCTGGAAGCCGTTCCCGTTGCCCACGTTCGGGTTTGTGTATTTTGTATTCACCATTCACCTTGTGCGAAATAAATCAGTGTTGTAACGTACTCGAGGAATTTCGTTGTCGACCCACGCCCTGATACGGTTCCTATTCGGCCTTTCACGCTGCCGATCAACTGGAACCTCGTCAATATTTACAGTCTACTGAGGTGAGTTTTCATTTTATTTCTTAAAAAATAACCTAAATACCAAATATTGGGCCTGTTTATATTATATTTATACATATTACAAAAGCCAGGAAGAAAATGTCACCATAACAACATTTGCTTTGCCTCGGGAAGGAAATTTGCGCCAAAAATGGATTCGTCAAATTCCAACTGAGATTTAATTTCTAAAAAACCCTTAAGTATATGTGGCTAACACATTTTCAAGAAAGAGAAACAATTAAAGTGGACAGATGTGCTGTGGGAGGAAAATATTTATAGAGAATATCACCTAAGCTAAAGGAAGGTGCTGCCCAACAATTTTTGAGAATGTGCCAAAATATTTGAGTGCAGTGCTGTTTAACTCTCAGCCCAAAACAGCCGATGCAGGTTGAAAATTTTGAAAAAACAATTAGAGAAAGCCTGGATGCACAAAACCAATAATGTAATATATGAAAGAAAACTCGCCAAATTGTTACGAAATTTGTTTTTTCTACTTATCTCCAAAAATGCCTTTTATTATATAGGACTAAGTTGGTCACGTGGCTACGCGATTATGCGTTAGCGCCATGGCCTGTCTTTATCGTTGGCCTCGTGTGTTAAAACGGCAAATAAACATTTTAGTATTAAGTTGAAAATATATCGATGACATTCAGCGGACGTTACCACACTCTCGTTTACTAGATATCATTATTTTCTCTCGAACTAGCGAGAAGTAGGCACATAAATCTAACAATTAACCAACTATCCTGACATTCCGCATCTAACTTCGCCGTCTGTACACTTATTAACCGACGAATTTCGCAGTAAATTCCGCCAACAAAGCACCGCCAATTAACAAATATCCCCCGACCTATAAATAAAATGGTTTCGTCACTATTTAGATCAATTATACTAGTGGCGTGCAGCGATTCCATTTTGTGGTGCGCACTGCGACGCCATATTTTCCGTTTCCCGCCATGCGCGACGAGGCCTAACCTATATATCGATCGACCGAGGAAAACAAATGAGCGTCGCGGAGTTGTCAACTCGCAAGGCTAACGCGATTTGGCACAGCCGGACACGGAATGCCCGGAACAGTTCTGGAACAGGTCGACGATTGTTTTTTTTTTTAATTTAAGTAACTGACGGCAAGTTAATACATCACATATCAATAACAATAGGATTCGTGTAAGCTTATAGTATAATACCAAAGTCTAGAGAATACTATAAGTCTGCGCACTCGGCCTTGTGTAAACAAACGTTTCCCCCTTGCCCTCTCCCGCTCCCTCGGCCCGCCGTCATCAGAGTACGGCGATCGATATCTTATTTAATAAGAAAATAAGCTTTCATAGGGCATTATGTTGCGTATATTCTCACAATAATAAGGTATGAATCAGAGAGTCATCCTGGGTTCTTCATATGGAAAAATGAGTTTTCATTTATTCGAAAAATATGCGTTTTGATATGATTTTAGTCAGGCTGCCATGTGTTTTATAATGAAGTTCAAAATAGAAAATTCCTCGGAAAACCATAGGCATAGCGTTAGCGTGGGTCCAAAGGGCTATTATTGCCATGTGAACTTGTATTTTAATAATTAATTTTTCCACGTTTCTAAACAGGCTGCCAATGAGAAGTATGAAAGTTCTTGTTATGAAGCTGCTGAAGAAAAGATGGCATACCGTTTGCGCATATCCAAGTACACTTTACATCGAATAAATCGTTTAAATTATTAAATAACATTCAATTTAAACAGAACTTGTACAAGCGTAAAAGGTATGCCATACTTTTTTCAGCATTTTCATAACAAGCACTTGCATACTTCTCCTTGGCAGCCTGTTCAGAAACGTGGAAAAACTAATTATTAAAATACAAATTCTCGTGACAATAATAGCCCTTGGGCCCACGCTAACGGTATGCCTATGGTTTTCCGAGGAATTTTCTATTTTGAACTTCATTATAAAACACATGGCAGCCTGACTAAAATCATATCAAAACGCATATTTTTCGAATAATTGAAAACTCAGTTTTTCATATGAAGAACCAATGATGACTCTCTGGTTCATACCTTATTATTGTGAGAATATGTGCCACATAATGCCCTTTGCAAGGCATACTGAGTAAAATCACGTCCAAGAATCTGTCACTATCTCCCGGTCTATATGTAGCTAAGAGCGGTTCGAGGCTGATTTACGACCAGTCGCAAAAAAATGTTGTTTTCTCCGAGAGAACAAAGAAGTGAGCTGACTTATAGTATTCTCTAGACTTTGGTAATACGCAGGTATAGTACCTATTTCTAAAGTCACTTGAAACAGCATAAAAAACTGTAATTGACGTCATAATAAAGCGTCACGCAGTTTTCAAAAATATATACATATTCTACAAACAACATAACATTTCACTTTTAAGGTTTTCCTCAAACAGAACGTAAAGGTTAATGCACCATATAATATTGTCAAAAGGTCTCGAAAAAGCCATATCGATTGCAACTATTTACGCAAGTATATCCTAAGATCTGTGAAATTATGGCACGGCTATCCACCGCATTTCGCTGCACAAGTGGCCAGCCGTCGAACAGTGTAACCCATGCAAGTATTGGCAGGGTTGCCACCTGTCCTTTTTTGAAAAGGACAGTCGTTTCTTCAAACAAATTGTCCTTGTGACTTTTTTTAGCCCTAAAATGTCCTTTTAATAACCTTAGGGGTGACGGGATCGGTATAGTTCGAGTTCGGAAAGCGGCATAATATGCTCTACTAGCTCCTGGTGACCTGACTCTTCGATTATCGTTTTTATCATCGTTGTCGATTTTACTGGATTACTGGTGCCAAAGTCCATTTTATTATATTGATATTATCAAAGGTCTATCCAACCTAGATATTCAGAGAATGTGTTTGACAAGGGAAATGAAACTTAATCCCAATTTTCGCCCACTTTAATGATTTAATTACTTCGAATTTTGACAAAATTTAAACTTTTTAATGTTTTGTTAGAATTTAATTTGTAAGAAAATTTCTTGAACTGTTAAACAAAATATTTTTGCCTGGAATAATCATAAGTTTTTTAAAGAAATTTACAATGTTGTTACACGAAATTTTATTGAGACACGATATGTTTACAATAATTGGAAAGTGAACAATTGTTATGGACCAAAAAAAGTCCATTTTTTCATTTTCACCAGTTTTACAATTAAAAAATGATAATATCATCGAGGTATACAAGACATTAATTTTGAAAGCCTCGGAGAACATTATTCATTACTCTTCGGAATGTGCTGGGTGCATTTTTGAGACCAAATGGCATGCTTTTAAATTGATAGTGACCTATGTCTGTACAAAATGCCGTTTTGGGAATATCTTCTGGTGACATTACTTCGAATTTTGACAAAATTTAAACTTTTTAATGTTTTGTTATAATTTAATTTCTAAGAAAATTTCTAGAAGAATTTTTGGCAATGTCCTTTTTTCACTTTGCAAAAAGGTGGCAACTCTAAGTAGGTATTGGTGATATTATATTGGGCGAGCTTGTAGTCACTTGTTTTTACTACAATATCATCTTCTCTGTCACCTTCATCTCTTTTTATTACTAATACCAAGTTCGGTTTAATATGGTTAAAAAAGTGTTTTGTCTCGTATTTTATTGCCGAGGCGCCTGTTGTCGAGCTACCCTGGTAAAATATAAATGAACAAACTTGGAATACAGTGATATACGGAGCGCGATCTATTTCATTGCATTTGCCACGCTCAGCTACTGGTAAAAATACCAAATTTATCAGCAGAAATCGCCCGTATAAAATCCAATGGATTTTATGCGGTCGACGTCGACCTAGTCAAGGAGGCAGCCAATAAGAAAGCGAGCGTAGCGATTTGATTGGTCGGCGTTTCGGAGATCCATGGAGCAGGTGTCGACGTGGGCCAGTTATGCCAGTATAACCAGTGCCGCGCACGAAAATAAGGATTGCGCTTTATTTTACTGATTTTGGTTTTGTGTATAGATTTTTGTGTGGTGTTGTTTTGTGTGAAACAAAATTATTGGTTTGCTTTGGTTTGAATTATTTCAAAGTTTACTTTAATCTTTTTTAGAGCATTTAAATAAAATTTGTATAATATTATTAAGGGCCGCGCGCACTCGGTCTTGTTTTACAAAGCAAACGCCATCCAAGCGTTTTTATGCTGTTCCAAGTGACTTCATTTACACCATACATTTTTCTTTCCTGGAAAAAAATACAGGTACCTAATAAATGTTGAATGAGGAAGTGACCAAAGGTATGTTAACTCAATATCATAAAGTGACATTTCGTTTACTGCGCATTTGAATAATCACTTTAATTATTGCGGCATGCAATTTCTAAATAATTTATTGCCTGCTAACACAACAATATAATGCATACCTTGTTATTTTTTTTAAACACACCGGAAAAGTTGAAAAGGAACACATATCACGCCACATTTTATATCATACTCTTTACTTTGTCCAAATATCCTAATCTGGAGAGACAATCCACAATTAAACGTGACTTACTCTCGACACTCCAAGATCAAAACGTTATTATCCGCGGTTATTGTTAGCAATAAATCTATTATCACGATGCAATTAAAATTTAGAAACATACATGAAATGAAAAAAATACCGTATGTAAACAGGATTCGAGCAAATAATGAATGAAAATGAAACTAGGCAAATATGCGGCAAGATAAAAGTGTGTTATGATTGATTGTTTATATCTCTACGAGTTATACACATTCTAATCTATTATTATTTCGCGCGTTTAAAAATGGTGTTGTCAAGGAATTATGAAAATTGACACGTTGGTACCGAGAACCGAACGGATGGCATTGATGGAGAAAAGTCTTTGTATGTTGCTATCGCTTTGATTAGCTAGCAAACAAATTAGTAAACAGTAGATGTTATCCATTTACATAATATGTGTTATAAGATAGTGCTGAGTTGTTTCGACGGTCAAAAAATAGAGGTGGACAAATCAGATCACATCAGGGTGTAACTTTAATTTTAGAGACAGTTTGTTTGGGAGGCACTGGCCGCAAGGTCCCTTCATTATCGAAGCGATGGCTTCATACTACATTGTTGCCAGATAATTCCTTGAAAATCTGTAAAAATTTTGAAATTTCCACACCTCCCATGGGGTATAGCAGCATTCACAATAACTTAGTAATAATCACATTTATCACTTCACTCATTTGTTTTCAGCACTCCACTTCTTAACGACTTAACTTTTGTGTTAATATCGTCCTTCATTCCTAATACAAGCTTCCTCTCTTGGCTGCATAGATTTTTTATTGCAGTATCGCGGCTATTTTTAATATACATATAAAAAAATAATATTAGATGCCACAGCCGAATCTAGGAAAGCCCTGCAGTTGATAAAGCTGGCAACATGGCTTGCGGGTCTGCGCGGCGTGGCCTGTCACTCCCTGTCAGTTGATTTTACAAGAAATTTACAAGAATTAATTTGTGTAGTGCGGGTAGTGCTATCATCCCCAGATTGCTACAACGAGGCAGTGTGCCTGGGTGGAAACAGACAGCCCGAAGTGCTGACGACAGGTTTTGTATAAATTTGTTTTGTTTGTGAAAACATGAAACGTTTCTTTAAAAGTTCGAAGGGAAGAATCGTTCCTTTACAATTATTTCAAGCCTCAAGATGCCTAGAACCGTCGAGGGAAGCTAACTTATTTATATATCTGTTTGTAAGTCAAATCGTAGCTAGGTTTTCTTTGCTTGACGGCAAGCGGTCAACTTGTATTCGTTTTGGGCTTTCCAAAAGGACGAAAATTTAAGAATGAAATGATTACGGGCCAATTGCATATAGACAAACTAAAGTACCCTTTAAAATTAAAGAAGCTTTCTAACAATCCAACCATTGTTTACTATTGTTGTAAAAGTTTCTTTACCTAATGTTAAAGTCAAAAGATAATTTTGTTGAATGTATTATGAAATTGACCCTAAACTGTCATTTCAATGGAAGAGATTACTCTCTTTCACAAAATGCTGTTCTCTGTTCGCTTCTTGTTTGTATTTTTATGAAAATTTAACCATAAGGGAAGATAGTTACTCATCATTTGCCTGATGGCGCACTTTGCGAAAAATTCTCACAAAAATTCGACTTACAACTATATGTAGTCCCCTCTATTTGCCCAAATTTACCATATTATTTGTGGAAAATGTATACGTATCCACTGTGTATATTTTGTTACTTGTTACTGCTTTTATTGTCTGTTAAACAAACGTACCCAATTATTGAAACCAAGTTTACAAATGTATCTAATTATAATTAAAAAGAGGGTTGAACATTTATTAGAAAAGATAAACTAAGCCAAAGTGCAGACTGCTCTGTACTGCATAGACCCGTTGAACCGTCCCGCTGCGGCGTTGCCACATGTTTGCACAGGGCTTGCAAGCTTGAGAAGGTTGTGATAATTCGTTTGGGAAAACATTACCAAATCAAACAAAACATTTTGGCAAGCGAGATCCGTGTCTCTCATGTCTCAATGTCTCATCGTGCCTTCCTTTTCTAAAATAGACCAAAATTGATGTTTCTCTCGATCGGACGTTATCGCAACCGCAACCATAACTTTTTCATCAAAATATCGTCCGTTATTGTTTCGAAACCAGATAAATCTATTAAATCGATCGGTGGCGCAACCGTTGTTCTGCGTGGTTTGAGACTTGGCCTCACCGCTTGCGTGCGCAAAAGCTGATGGATCGGGACAAATTTGTGACGTTAGAAGGACTTTTCAGGAATTATTATCATCGCCAACGACTCGCAAAGCTACTAGACATTATAATATCGCAGATTAGTTGAAAATGCTTCAACGGTCGATTCAAAAAAGTGAAAGAGAGTTTAATTTGATTGGTTCCTACTGCAATTTACTGCCTAGAATAGTATATTTCATTACGAGTCTGGAAATAAAGATTTTTCAGTGCGCGCGTGACAAATTCCCGTGTGAGGCGCAGCCGAACACGGGAAGTCATACAAGCACGGAAAAATCTACTTCTGGAGGTGTAATGAACGATATTTTTTATTATACTTCTTTGAAAACGACGGAAACTTAAAACATTTTATCGGCATATTATAATAAATTTTAATTGACGAAAAATAAACAATGCAGACAATATAGTGTTTGGTATGTATGATGCCTTTCCATGGTTACTCTCAAATTATTTCAAAGGTGCTTTATAAGGTGAATAAAACGTCAAAAATATTACAGAAATGTGTGTAAATATTGAAACACTTACGAATTAAAATACAAAATAGGTACATGTTAAATATCAGAGAGCATATAGAGTTTCTTAAATTTAGTTTACTTTGCTGTATATTTCTATTTTAAAGTTTTTCCATGCGCTGTTTCCGTGCGCTAGCCCGAAAAACCCCATCTTTCATTATTGCTAAAACAGATGAAAATAGGGTCTTTTCAAAGAAGTATAATTTATTTATTTATTTATTGCCCAACAGAAAAATCCATTTACAGGACAACATACAAAGATAAATATAAAGGGAACATAGCACCACAGAAAAAATAAAGAAAACTGATTATAAAGTAAGCACAGCTCAATCAATATAATCAACATAGTATAGGGAGCCCCACGCAGGGTATCTACCCTGTACAGTACAATTATCAGCGGACTAATACTAATACTACCCAACACATAACGTGAAATTATGAAAAGCACTCAATGGCACACCTCAAAAAGGAAGGGTTGGAGCAATCAAACAGATCACATTCATCAGGCAACATATTATGGAGACTGGATGTAAAATAAATTGGCGACTTAAACATTATATTAGTACGAGCATAGGGAACGTAAAATGTAGATGTTAGCCGTGAGTTAGGTCTTGGTACTCGTATGTTTAGTCTAGAAAGAAAATAAATTAAAAGTAAAAAAATATTTTTAAAAAAAGCTTTTATTTAAATGCGCTAAAAAGAATAAAATAATCTTTTCTTTTAAAACTTTTACTATCAACTTATAACGTCATTCCACAATTTATATGATATAAAAGCTTGTCGCGAGATTTAAGTAGTGGTATTTACTTAGTTTGAAAACTTAAATCTCGCGACAAGCTTTTATATCATATAAATTGTGGAATGACGTTATAAGTTGATAGTAAAAGTTTTAAAAGAAAAGATTATTTTATTCTTTTTAGCGCATTTAAATAAAAGCTTTTTTTAAAAATATTTTTTTACTTTTAATTTATTTTGTAATTTTTAGTTTGGCCAGGTGTCTGAGTCTATTCATCTCAGTTAACGCATCATTGTTGCAAGGTCGTTTGCCGGTTAGTTTAGAACAGTCTAGCTCTTCAATGAGGAGACCTTCTAATGACCATCTTGGGTGTTCCGCCATGTTGGATTTAGAATGACGTCACACATATAATCATGCATTGTCATCCAAATTAAACGTGTGTACAAAATTTCAGCTCGATCGGTTGAAATTTAACTAGTCCGCCATCTTGAGTGTTCCGCCATGTTGGATTTAGAATGACGTCACACATATAATCATGCATTGTCATCCAAATTAAACGTGTGTACAAAATTTCAGCTCGATCGGTTGAAATTTAACTAGTCCGCCATCTTGAGTGTTCCGCCATGTTGGATTTAGAATGACGTCACACATATAATCATGCATTGTCATCCAAATTAAACGTGTGTACAAAATTTCAGCTCGATCGGTTGAAATTTAACTAGTCCGCCATCTTGGGTGATCCGCCATGGTGGATTTAGAATGACGTCACACATATAATCATGCATTGTCATCCAAATTAAACGTGTGTACAAAATTTCAGCTCGATCGGTTGAAGATATCTGCTTCAAAATTGAGTTGCAAGATTCCACCCGAACAAATTACATACATACATACATACATACATACATTGCAAGTTAAATAAAAGCTTTTAAAAAGGAGAATCTATATTGTTTCGGATACAGTTATATAAAAAGGAAACACCAGAAACGGATCGGCGAACTATCAATGAACACATATTAAATTCATTAAGAAGTGCCTGATGGTCATATCCACGAGGAGGGTACATGCCGTGAGTTTTATAATAAAGAAATTTAAGAAATTTTCTTTGAACATACTCTAATTGCTTTTCATGGGTTTCATAAATTGGATGCCAAATAACAGAACAATATTCCAGTTTGGAACGGACGAGTGAAAAGAACAGAGTCTTCAAAGCCGCAATATTTGTGAAGCCTCGACAGTGTCTCAACAAAAAACCCAAAGTTTTGTAGGCAGACATCGAAATATTATTGAAATGCTCATTGAACGACATGACACTATCAAAGCGGACCCCAAGATCATCAACACTGACCTTAGAAGCAAGACTTGTGTTACCTAATTTGTAATCAAATGTTATATTTGACTCTTTTCGAGAGTACCTAACCACACTGCACTTGGCAGGGTTTAAATCCAGGTGATTAACGACACACCAAGCATCCAATTCACAAAGCTGCTTCTGGAGAAATAAGCAGTTCTCTAAGGATTGTATTGAACAATAGATTTTTAAGTCGTCCGCGAACAAAAGTTTACCACATTTGAGATTATATAAAATATAATAAAACATAATAAAAACATTATTTTCCAGTTGTTCAGAATTTGATCCTCTATAACTTTTATTAAGGTTGTTTTGCTCTAAAAAATGTTTATGAAAGCGCCTTATAGCGCAATTCGTACCAGGAGTACGAGTGTGATCTTTTGGTTGGACACTCAGGAGGCAATCCCCAAGCAACCTTGAAAAATCATCCTGTTTGAATTTTTTTCGATCTCTTATCGGATCAGTAAGTCATCTGTGACTTTTTACACGTTCTTTCGACATTATTTAAGTCGGACCAGAATAGGAATCCAGTGGTTGTATCTCGTTGACTCAAGTCCACATCTGAACGGTCGGCTTGTGGTAGAGAAAGCGCAAAAGGTGAAAAGGGAAACACACTTACGCCATTAATCAAGACGCCATTACAATAATCCGACCAGGGATATATTGTTGAAACGCTACAATAGATTAGGCCTATTCAGAACCGGGTCGATAGGTACTTAATTATTGCGCATTCGCGTCTTGGATTTCGGCAGATAACATCTCTGAATGGCCGGCTTATTAGGTTAATAGATGTAAAATAGATCGGCGTGACAGGAAACATTGTTAATGGCGACATTGGGCTTGCATAAAGTACAAGGTTTAGATCGGTATCGGACGTAGTGTTATAATAAAAAGATAATTATTAACGTACGTACCTAGCAAATTTCGGTGCAACTCAAAAAAGTGCAGGACAATGTAGAGTGAGGTTGTTCCGCGAAAGTTACAACAATCGATCGAATATATCGATAGGAGTAGCCGCAATAGTATATTTCATTACGAGTCTGGAAATAAAGATTTTTCCGTGCGCGCGTGACACATTCATGCAAGCACGGAAAAATCTATTTCTGGACGTGTAATGAAATATACTATTGCGGCTACTCCTATCGATATTTTTTATTACACTTCTTTCAAAACGGAAACTTAAAACATTTTATCGGCATATTATAATAAATTTAATTGACAAAAAATAAACAATGCAGACAATATAGTGTTTGGTATGTATGATGCGTTTCCATGGTTACTCTCAAATTATTTCAAAGGTGCTTTGTTGTAAATTAGTTATTGTCATCGAATTGATAAGTACAATGGAAGTCGCACAGGTACCACTTTCATTGTTGTTTGGGGCAGCCAACTCTAGAGAGAGATAGGTTTCAAATGGCAATGAGTAAGACAAGGACGCCTAATGAACGTGTCAGCTGATTCAGGCAAAGGAGGTATATAGGGATGTTGCATATTAATGGGCGAATTTAATGGGCATGTTCCGTAATTCTCTTTATTGTATGACCTGTATTCCGAAATTCGGGGCTTGTTTGTAGGAATGAGAATTTGTCTATGTAACCACAATTATGTAAATATTGCACGGAAAAAAGTAGTGAATTGATTTAAAAAAATTACCTACATGACAATTTTATGTACCTGGAAGTAAATTGAGACAAATAAAATACAAATTCCAAAATAAAAGTTTATTTTAAATAAAGGCGACAAAATATCTAGGATAAGGTATACATTTTCAACTTTAATTATTTATCTTAACTGATTTATTAATTTTAAATTTCAATTTAATAGGAAAAGCATGTAAGACAGGTAGCTTTTACATATTTTTATATAATTTTTAATGTTTAGGCATCTAACAAAAAGAATTACAAATAATTATCTTATTAAAGGGACCAGAACCTCAAGAATAATTCCATCTTTGACTACGAAGATCTAGGTTCATTAGCACAATATTTTGCCAGTTTTTCCCTTGATAGAGCTTCTATCATGACTTAGAAAATAAAAAACTGTAGTAATTACATTCTTTTTATGTCTGCGCTGCCCAAAATTCTCTATGAAATTGCTCTCAATAAATTGTTGACTACAAATGCAAGTACCTAAATACTTGTAGACAGTATAAAATTTTTCCTTTTTATTGCTGCAATCCACTTGTCTCTAATATCAGCTTATCTCTTGGAAAACTGCAAAGTTATTAGCAAAGATTTTTAAGACTTTGGTACATCCAAATACAACACAGGAGTTGACCCTCTTTTTTGTCATTTACAACAGAGAGAATATAGCCACATAGCTAAATTAAATTTTCTCTCCGATCTAAAAATAATATTAAACCAAACACCAACTAAGAAAACTCAACGCCGTTTTATACGAAACTGCCACCACGACACGAACTCAAATCAAATATAAATAATACAATAATTACTCCTATTCGTATTGGGACTTGGGACAGAAGCATAGATAAAGGATTTATATATAGGACAGAAGGAAAATTAAAATGACGTTTGAACTCGTTTGAAGCACAGGACACAAAAATAGAAATTCAGGACAAACACCTCTTTTGTGTTATGTGGTTTTTGCCGGAATCAGCTGATTTATTTACTATTTCACTTACTCAAGTTTGGCTGCCAGTTTCTCTCTCTACACTCCTTCCATCTACTTGTCAGTTCAATGGTTATTGTCAGATAAGGTGAATAAAACGTCAAAAATATTACAGAAATGTATCTAAATATTGAAACATTTAGGTACGAATTAAAATACAAAATAGGTACATGTTATACAAATATCAGAGAGCATATAGAGTTTCTTAAATTTAGTTTACTTTGCTGTATATTTCTATTTTAAAGCCATATATTCGGTATTTTTATTCAGCGCACGGAAAGTTTTTCCATGCGCTGTTTCCGTGCGCTTAGAGATTCATGGCTTGACTTGATATTCAAGCTACTTGACTTGACTTGAAATCAAGTCAAGTTCAAGTCAAGTAGTAATTTTCCAATATCAAGTCAAGTCAAGTATTTATTTCCCAAGTAATTGAAAAATCAAGTTTTTCTTGAAGCTACTTGATTACTTGATTTTTTGTCAATTTCAAATTTTATTATCAGTTACGACAGTTAGGTAAATAATAATAATAAACCTTTGCATTGTACACTTTTTTTGCAAAACTAGGAAAGAACAAAAATAAACTATTTTAAGTCCGTACCAAAACTATGTGTATAGTCTGTGTAACAACAAAAACTTCTATTTGTTTGTCTGTGTCTGTGTAACATAGACAACAAAAACTTCTATTTGTTTCACGTTAACACCGTTCAAAGCACTTTTTTTTCTTAATATATAAACATTTTTCTCGGAAACTTGGTTCTTATTTTGTGTGTTAATAATAAATGAACATGTTCACAAGTAAAAGTAAATTTTATTTTATTGCCAATTTTAGAGATTCATAGCTTGACTTGATATTCAAGTTACTTGACTTAACTTTACTTGAAATCAAGTCAAGTTCAAGTCAAGTAGTAATTTTCCAATATCAAGTCAAGTCAAATATTTAATTTGTCAAAAGCTTGATTTTCAAGTCAAGTCAAGTTATTTGTTAAAATGTCAAGCTACTTGACTTGATAAAAACCTACGTGCGCTAGCCCGAAAAACCCCATCTTTCATTATTGCTAAAACAGATGAAAATAAGGTGCTTTCAAAGAAATATAATAAAAATTATATTTCATAACACGTTTAACAATGCTTAACAGTAAACTTAACTTAGGTAACTTTAAACGTTTAACTCAAAAAATAACTTCAACAACTTTGTTTTCTGAGCTTTCGGAGAATAAATCTTCCTCCTTTCTCTGAGATAATGTCACGTCAAATACATAATGATAAATAATGTCAAGTTAAAGTGTTATATGACAACCAACAGCCTAGCCACCTGTCTGATATTGTACCCTGTGTTCTATCTAATTATCTATAGGTACTAACTTGTCTTTGAATAACTGGCAATAATATTTTACTGAATTCCACTGAACATTCAGCAACACAGTTGCCCGTATTTCCTAGAAGAAATGCTGATTCCTTAATTTTTCGCCTACTTCTTTGAGAATTGGTTGGGACCTATCCCAAAAAATTCTATGACTATATTATTAAAAGAGTGTTCATATATTTTTGACTTTGAAATTTGATTTTGCCCGATATAATTTTTATGTTCTTTTAAACGAACGTTAAATGGCATACAAGTCATCGAACTTTCCACATTCACAAGTAATTTTATAAATGCAATTTTTTTAACTTTGTACCTCATTAAATAGTTTCGTTTTAACTAGCATCAATATTAATATCATTCGTTAGCAAAATATTTACTTAAAATTGTTAATCCCTGTTGACAAATCATTGAATATTTTAGGCAGAAAATTAGAAAACGATGAGACTTTAGTAGAAAGGACAAATTTGAGTAGAGATGCAATATTAGAACCAACTACACTGTGTTAAAACCACTTATTTTCAACTAGGAAATGGACAATTTTACCAGCAGGAATTTGGAATGGCTATGGGGTCTCCATTATCACCATTCATAAGCAATTTATTCATGGAAGATTTTGAAGAAAAGAGTTTACTAGATAGGTTCACCATCCTAATGTTTGGTGAAGATATGTAGATGACATATTTATTATATGGGAATATGGAGTAGATGAATTAAGATCATTATTAAATTTTATAAACTCACAAGAACCTTCTCCATTTCTCCATTTTAATTCCAAACATATTGATATTAAAAAAGGAGTAATTACACAAAATTGTAGGCGGAAACTAAAGATATAAAACATGTTCTTTAGAATTTTTTGAACAAGTTTTTCGCAGGATTTAATACAAAATAACCATATTAATAGAATTAGAGAAATAAATCTGGTGGACCGACCAGTAAATTTAATTATTCCTTATAAGTATTCCTGGACTATCAGATAAGCTGAAATGCATAGGCAATCATTTTAATAAAATCAAAAATACATGAAGACCGATACTAGTTAAAAAGCAACCATTTAATGACGTACAAAGTTCAAAAAATTGCATTTATAAAATTCCTTGTGAATGTGGAAAGTTCTATGTTGGGGAGACTTGTCTTGTAGGCCATTTAACGGTCGTTTAAAATATGTGAACGCTCTTTTAATAAAAAATATGTGGACGCTCTTTTAATAATAATCATAGAATTTTGTGGGATTGGTCTCAACCAACTATCAAAGAAGAAATAGGAAATAGGCGAAAAATTAAGGAATCAGCATTGATTCTAAGAAATATGCACAAATGTGTTGCTGAATATTCATTGGAATTTAACAAAATATTATTGCCAGTTATTCAAAAAGAAGTTAGTACAGATAATTAGATAGAACACTGGGTACAATATCACACAGGTGGCTAGGCTACTGTTTCTGTTGTCATGACACTTTAACTGGACATTTATTATTCTGTCATTTTACTTTGACGTGAGAAAGGTGGAAGATTTATTCTCCGAAAGCTCCGAAAACAAATTTGTTGAAGATATTTTTTGAGTTACAAGTTCCAAGTTTAGTTCATTTACTGTTAAGAATTTATTAATTTTCCAGGCAACTTGAAAAGTTTTTTTTTATTCAGTTTAATGTTTCCACTCTTCTGCGTTGGCTTGAAGATTGCCGAGAACTCTCTATGACGTGTCGTGTGCTTCCTAACAAAATTATTGTGAAATGTCCCAGACCGAAACAGAACCGTACATCCTGAGAACGTGTCCACAAATTACATGAATAACGGACTATAAACACAAACCGAAAAGGAACTGAATTAGTCACTGTGTAACTAGCTTCATTGCGCATTCAAACGCCGGCATGCGGGCAAACTGATAGGGCTGTTATCAGGAAAGCCATCGGGACCTGTCATCAAACATCACAGGCACCGCTTTGTTTATTTTCTTGTGAACGCGTAAATCTTCGCGTGAGTAAGCCTTTCGTATGAAGAATCGTAAAAAAAAGTGTCACGGCAAACAGAGGAAATCTCAGAGCAATAACTATATTTCCCATAGTTATGAATTAGATATGAGTTATTGCTTTTCTATTTTGTCGACAGAAACTTAGGTGCGCTCAAAGATATTCAACATAAAAGCAAAGCCTAGAGAATACTATAAGTCAACTCACTTGGCCTGTGTAAACAAATATTTCCCTCCTGCCCGATCCCGCTAACTTCACCTTAGCCCTCGATCGATATCCCGCTGAGCGGGCGATTCCGAGCGTCACTTTGTTACACAGTGTCTCTCGGAACGGTGTGCTTCGTATTGTACCGGGTGGGCGTAAATTATATTCACTACCGTTGCCAATTTTGAGTTGGTGTATCTCGGTTCTTATTGCAGTGCGGATGGCTGCAAAAGCAATTCAAAATCTGTGTGTCCTTTTTTCGAACTCCTAAAGACCCTGAAAGGTAAGATTTAGTTTGACGTATAATTAAGAAAAATGCCTTAATCCATTATATATATAGACATCGAAATATTATTACATTATTACATAATACTCGTATTACGCCTAATATTATATGCCATGTACATTGTATATGTCACAGGTGTGTTTATTTCTTTGTTGTAAATAAAAATATTGATATTTGCAGATGTCAGCAATGGAAGAAGGCCTTAGGGTTCGTCAAAGACCATAAATTCGCGGATATTGCACCTGAAGAGGCACATAAACGTATAAAAATTTGTAAGGCACATTTTGATGACCAATCATTCACTTCGAAAAGTTTATTAACAACTGCTGTTCCATTAAGATTATTACCAGAAGCGTATGGTTAGAGGCATATTCGTATGCGTAAACTGGCAGGCAGAGACAAGTCAACAATATTTTGCGAACTAAAAGCCTATGAAGGCAGTTCAGGACCATTTGGCAGTTTGACAGTACCTTCACGAGAATTTAGTGAATATATAATCAATTTAGAAAATATTTTCTTATCAAAATTTAATGACTTATCGCATCAGGATGGCTTAGGTCTTAGGTTCTAGCCTACTAAAGAAATTCCGATCAGTGAAATACATATTATTATATGAGTGTGCAAATTTTCCCCACGACTATTTGGTTTCCTTATATTTATACGCGAGTTCGTATTTACTACACACTTAAATTTGCGAATAGGGAATTAAAAACCCAAAGACAAAATAAATCATATCCAAAACTTACAATTTTGCAAAACTTGTGAACTATGTAAATAATTTTGTTTGCTGCTAGGTGACATTAATTTACGACCGGTCGCAAAAAATCGGCGGCTTTTCGACGACTTCAAAGGAGTGATCCGACTTATAGTATTCTCTAGACTTTGATATAAGCATGGATTTTTATACCTGTAAATAATATAGTAAGTAGCGGTAAGATGTAGGAGTTTCCGGAGTCTACTAGAAGGGGTTAGAGGATGTAGGGTAACCATTCGCTATTGTTGGTTATGTCAACTTCCTAACCTACAATGTCAAGCCAACCATACACAATAAGAATGAACTTCTCTTCAATTATGAATGTTACCAAATATCTAGCTAGTTCCTCGTAACAATGAAAGCCTATTTTTGTAACTTTTTTGCTACTTACGAAAAAAAAACCCGCATAATTACAATTTTTCATTCTTATCCACCCACAAAGGTAATTATAACCATTTGCCAGCGAAATAGCGACTGACAGCGTTTGCCCTTATGGTTAACGAGAATTTTTCAACACGCAAACGTACAATTTACGATGATATTCCCATCTCGAGAGAATAATAGCTAGAGTAGGCACGCGTGGGCTTGTAATTATAAAATTTATTTTTAATTTGCCCACTCTCTAGCGTATGCTATAATTGAGATATCAGAAGTGGGACAAGGGACACCAAAGAGATGTACAGGGTTTATTTCCCTGATTTTTGCAGATTGAAAAAGTTTTATATAAAATTTGCAGGGTAAGTATCGGGCTTTAGAAAGGTAGACTTGTGGTTTACAGGGTGTATCGTAGAAGTGGGACAAAATATATTTTTTGTTTTTAACAATAAACATCCTGTATATTTTTGCATATTTTAAAAGAGCTAATATTTCTCATTGCGCCACCATATATAACTTGTTGATATTTGCGTTTTCCTTTAGCAAGTTATGTGGACCTAACTTTACAAAAAAAAATCATTTAAGAGATCGCAGTTAGCCATGAAATTAATTTGGATTTTTGATGGATATGCTAGATTATATCTTACTTACTTTAGTAAATCAAAATAATAACAAAATGGCAATAAATATTCAATATTACATTTACCACCTCACTAATATGTTTTCACATTATTAGGTAGGTAGTAGGTACCTGAAATAATATTGTTCCAAGATAGTGAGAATACAATTTGTTACTTTTTTGTTTTGATTAATGTAAATAAGTAGAAAAATATAATCTTGTTGTTATGATAATCCTTTCATATTTTTCCTAGATATGTTCTTAAAAATCTTAATATTGTGCATTGTTTGTACGCTATTAGTTGATTTGTTTAATAATTATTAGAAAATTATTCTTAATGTCGCAATATTCGAAATCATTAGTAACATTCCATTGTCTATATTAAAATGATTTATCTATCGGTTTTCTCTTAAGAGGTGTTGTTAGACACATGGAGTATTATTATTATTTTAATTTTGTAACTATTTATTCCATTGAACAACCTAAACCTCGAACCATAATAAGTAAATTTGTTTAAAGCTCAAAGCCATCTCATGATGTAAAAAAATTTAACCCCAATCTTTTTATTTTATTTTAGACTTTAGATTCGTTGTAATCTCAGATAAATAATAAACAAAGGCTGCATTATAATCAGTCAACATAAAAAATGTCTACTCAAAACAAAAACAACAAATTTGACACTTAAGCCTGTATCATAATATTATGATAACCAGAGGTTACGTTTCCTATTCCACAAATCCAACACTTTACCCTTTCCATCGTTCTTAAAACTACACTATTTCACTAATTACTAACTTAACTATATGTCTTTTGTCCAATAACTCCAAAATCTCCTAAAAAAAAATAACGCAAAAGTAAACACTCGAAACACATCAACACAAACCGGCGAAATTTCAAGGAACTCTGGATCAGCTGTTGGGGCATAATAAAGCGAATGCGCATCGATCACAAAGAGTGCAACGTTGCCACGTTATCCAGAATAAGCAATTTATTAAGGATATTATTTATGGACCAAGAAGGATCAGTTAATTTACAAAATCAGTAAAATTTATTGTTAAATGTCCAATTTTTTACTATATTATGTAGATTATAGATATTAACTAATTGTTCCAAACTGATCTTTTTAACGTTGGTTATACATTTATTTCGTAAGTATAAGATAAATTTATGAAGAAGTTTGGCAATGGTGCAATCATTGCATTGTTTTGTGTTAGATTTCTATTACTATGTTAATAAACATTTTTATCTTGGCAGGGTCTGTATTGTATTGAATTTATTGGTATATGTATATTATTTGTCTGAAGTTGTAATAGACATATTTGGATGTTTTTACTATAGTGAATCATTGAAGTACTCTTGTGTTTCCTTTTCGCAAAAAAAAACTTTCAAGACCAAATCTTCGACGTTCTAACAATCGCCCGGATAGAGATGTGGTATAACCCTAATTAAATCCGAATAAAAAAAAACAATCCCGACGCTTCGGACATTGTACGTGTACGTGTCAATTAAAGACAAAAGATGGCGCTTGTTTCCGGTCAGATACCCATATCTCTTCTCCAATATCGCTAGATAAATCGACGACCGGTATCGCCCTATCGAACCCAACGATTTACAGACAGCTCGGGTTTGAACAAATGCGGCGCGCGAGTTATTCGAACGTCCTGTTTGGGGATTTGTTTACACGTTTTTGTTTGCGTTTATTGCATTCCGGGGACAACACAAGTTGTCCGGCAACGGGTATACACGAATTTAAATTTTTGCTGGAGTGATCCTGTCGGGTATTTGCCCAACGTCGCCGTCAGTCCGTTCGGGTTCGTGACGGTTATTGTGTTCTAAATTTAGAACGCATAATATATTATGAGGGTCCAGTGATTGAACCTTGTGGCACACCATAGCAAAAAGAAATAATCGAAAAAGGTCCATCCACCTGCGGAGATGGGGCGTACCTACCGTCGCCAAAAAAAAGACGACAGCGCGTGCGGCGTTCCATTGTTTCTTCGCGCATGGCACTCTAGATGCGACACCCACAGCTATTGTCGAACATGCACGTAATGATAGTGCGGACGGATGTTACAAGAACGTTTTGACAAAGAAAGGAAGAAACGTTTTGTTCTTGTTTAGTTTCAACGGAATAGGTAGGTACACCCAAAACACGATATAATAACAGTGATGACAATGAGGAACAGAATTTGAAGAAGAACTGTTTTTAGAGTCATATCATTGTCTTGCGTCAATGTAGGTTACCAGGGGTGGGTTGGCCCATCTGGACACTGGGAAAAATCCCGGCGGCCTGAATCGTGTACTAGTCCAAGTTGACTGCCCAATAATATTACATAGACTCACGAGAAAAAAGCCTGTCGACTTTCACAATAAATGAAACGGTCGAAAAACCCTAAATGAGATTGACAGCGACGCAATAATTGACAAAGTTGCAGGAAACTGTAACTTGCTTAAAAAAGAACTGCTGTTTGAAATATAAATATTTTCCAACAGGTTTTTTGATTTTTATATGTAATGTTTATACGAGCCCGCCGAAACGGTTGGAACCATAAGGGTTTTTTTTATTTTTGGGCTACGATTAAACTACTCTGGGACGATCATCTCTGCTTTCAAAAAGATTCGTAATGAGACCATTAAACCGAGGCCTACGATAAATACAGGCCCTGGCGCACAAAAATCACGTGACCATCTTAGTCCGACGTTACATGTGATTTGTCACATAACTGAAAGCGGCAGCTTGGGTTTTGAGTTAAGTTTTAAATGTTTAAAGTGTTTTTAAATGTCCTAGTTTATATTTTCGAAACAAGTTTGTGTCTAGTGCGCGTGTGTCCTGGCGGAGGGGAACCGCCCAGGTGTTATTATGGCCTCTGGGTGGGAGTCGTGCCGTCCAGGAGTATTGGTGCCGCTCGCGCCGACGCGTGAGCGCTGTAAGGGGAATTCTCCCCCGGACCACAGAATAGGGGAACCCGGAATGGACTATGGACATGACAGTGGAGCCTAAGACCTAAGACACAGAGGGGTGAACTGCTTACGAGAGATCCGCAAGTTCAGACGGTCCGGGTGGCTGGAAGCCGTTCCCGTTGACCACGTTCGGGTTTGTATATTTTGTATTCACCATTCACCTTGTGCGAAATAAATCAGTGTTGTAACGTACTCGAGGATTTTCGTTGTCGACCGACGCCCTGATACGGTTCCTATTCGGCCTTTCACGCTGCCGATCAACTGGGACCTCGTCAATATTTACAGTATACCTTACTGAGGTTAGTGTTCATTTTTATTTCGTAAAAAATAACCTAAATACCAAATATTGGGTCTGTTTATACTATATTTATACTTATTAAAAAAGTCAAAAAGAAAGTGTCACAATAACAACATTTGCTTTGCCTCGGGATGAAAATTTGCGCCAAAAATGGATTCGTCAAATTCCAACTGAGATTTAATTTCTAAATGTGTGGCTAACACATTTTCAAGAAAGTGAAACAATTAAAGTGGACAAATGTGTTGTGGGAGGAAAATACCTATAGAGAATATCACCTAAGCTATAGGAAGGTGTTGTCCCAACAATTTTTGAGAATGTGCCAAAATATTTGAGTGCAGTTCCGTTTAACTCTCAGCCCAAAACAGCTGAGGCAGGTTGAAAATTTTGAAAAAACAATTAGAGAATGCCTGGATGCACAAAACCAATAATGTAATAGATGAAAGAAAACTTGCCCAAATTGTTGCGAAATTTGTTTTTTCTACTTATCTCCAAAAATGCCTTTTATTATATAGGACTAAGTTGGTCACGTGACTACGCGATTATGCGTTAGCGCCGTGGCCTGTCTTTATCGTTGGCCTCGACCATTAAACGTCGTGACGTCATTTGACGTACCTGTCAAAAATTACATTTAATTAAATGAATGATCAAAATAGGCCTTATTTGTTATTTTATGGAAAAATTGAGAAATTGTGGGACTGAGGTCTATTTATTTGTTTTCTTGCCTCCTTTTTGGAAAATATGAATAACCCACACGGGGTCCCTCTCCAGTTAGTTTATCGAAAAAAGTTATTTGAAAAAGTACATTGGAATTTGCCTCTATATATGGACATTTCAAGCATAAATTCCGACAATGTAAAATTTTTTATATTCTAAAAACTAATAAAGTTTTCGGTGTGTCATAGATTGACTTTAGAATTGCTTGTCTATCATCTATGAACCCTTTTTGGTTAGTAATTGACTAATTTCAAGAAAACTCGAGGTGCAATTTTTGAAAAGTTCATTTTTTGAAATTGAATTATGGCTACATCTCCCAAAATAATCAAGCTGCTGGACTGAAATTTGGCGCTGTTATTTTTTTGAGGGAAGTGTACTCTTGTCTCATAACGATAAAATCAACTATTTGCGTCGAAATTGGCTAAACGTGTCCCAAAACACCTGCTAACTCCAACATTCTGTATTTTATAGAAAATTAGTTCTAAAGGTAAATATTAAATATATATTTTATTTAAAAAAATTAAATATTGTGGCCTGCTTGACCTATATTCCCGGACCGTCTTGACTGTCCCGAACTTCCGCATATTGTTCATTATTGCTTCCTATTTTCAAAGTTCTCCCTCGCCCTCCATTCTTCCTTTTATTATTATTATCCCGTAATATACCCGAAACTCTCTCGGGAACATAAAAAAATCCTTAAAGACGATAGACTATTAATATACACCAGGGACTCTTTAAACTAAAGGGACCCAGCATTATACTTTCCAAAGTGAGGCCTATTCTTTCCTCGTTCTAATGGTCTCAGTGATGCCAAGTATGCCATTTTATTGGAGAATCTATGAATATAACAGGTACTTTGATTGTTAGTAAAAATGAATAATGGTTTCCATGATTTCTAAAAATTAGACTTGACAATTTTGTGTATACAAGTGCAGAATGTGGTAACTATCAAATGAAAGAAATTTATTTTATAGTTGAAATTGATTTCCAGCAATTATTTCCACGAATTTAAGTAATAAGTATGGTAAGTCAGTAGTGCCGATTTTGCTTATTTAAGAATTTGTCGCTATTGCACATTGTTACCAGGTTCCTCAATCCATTTGTAATATTTATACTTGAACTTTCTTCCCTTGTTGAATGTATCTACCCAAAGAACTTTCACAGATTCGGGATGGACTAATAAGATTAGGTCTAGTAGTTCTAATGATGTAGTTTTTCTCGGTGTTCATTATAACATTTTTGTAATTTTATTTCTCTCCCAAAGTACCTCACAAACTTAAAATAAACTTGTAGTCGTAGATAAAAACTCTTTAAAAAAGACCTGGCTGAAGCTACCTGCTTAATAATTTAAAATTTTCGAAATACGATTTGTTTTGAACTACCTACTTATACGCAATGCTCACGTAATGGGAATTGTAGGATTACTAAAGATGATACAGGAAAAATCTGGTTAGTATTGGGACTACTACAGGCGGCCGCATTACCTTTAATTGACACATCTGAGTATCTGGAAGTTAGAAAAGTTAAAAATTGTGAATTATGATGGGAAATATTTTGCCTCCTTTAGAATCTATGGCACTGGCATGTCACATAACACCTGATGGCAGTTGGACACTGACATATAACATAACCTTGTACCAGCCCCCTTGTGGTCTCCTTGAAGTCAACAGAAAACAAACTTCCCCTCAAGGCTTCACTTTTCCTATGTGATAGACTGTGACATGCTGAGTTCCCTTATTTTAAAGAGTCCCTGGTTCTGATGAGGATACCTACACAAACAAAACAATAACAATGATACTGTTATAATTAAATAACGTAATGCAAAAAATGCCTTATCGTAGCCTAATTGAGGATATACCGAAAAAGGATTCGTCAGCAGGCGGACGAAAAACGTGAACAAACAATTAAGTCCGTTTACTGCTGACCTGTTATTTATTTATAACTTACAATTTTTTGCCGGCAACAGGACCTGTCAATTCCGTCCATATCGGTTCGAAAAAAAATGCTGATTGGTACTCCTATGGTTATGTAGTGGATTAGTTTAATAATTATCATTCTGACACCATAGAGCATTTTTGCTATAGACTTGGGTACTTTGATTGCTGTAATGTTAAATTCCTTTTGGATGAATCTATAGCCTTGGTGTTATAATTAGAATATAATATATGCGGCAATATGTAACGATTTTGTCTGTGTGGTATTTTTTGTAGAGCAATATTTGCTACTTTGCTAATATCAAAATGTCAAATCAAATAGCTCGTGTGCCTTTTCTAAACTAACATAAGTTGCCTTGTTTCACCGATAATTACTTAACCATTAAATTTGATTGATTACAGAGATAAGCTTGTTGTTTGTTAGGCTTTCGATTTTTATATGCAGCGCATTTGCAAAATGTGTAGCATGTGTTTGGAAAAAAAATGCTGCCACCTTGAAATGACATGACATACATTACTTAGAAAATGCATTATCAGAGTGCTGTATTTAAAACAACACGAAAAGGATCTTGTAATGTAACGGGTGCAAAAAGGAGCTATGATGCGAGGATCATTTATCTGGAAACAGAGGCCAAAGGTCCAGTAACCAGTTGTAAATTGTTTCCCAAGTGGGTGGTGATGCATACATACAATACGCATAATAAGCCGTGGAAAATTTCATTATATAGAAGCGTAGCTTGTTAAAACGAAAATTTCCGTTACTTTTAAGATAGCCCAAAGTGAAATAACCACTCGGACAACAATAATAAATAATTTATAATGCGCAAACGAATCATTATGCGTACCGAGTGCCTCGCGAATACCACAAAAAAATAAATAAGACAATGGTTGTTAACCTCTCGAAGAGACATTTAAAGCGTTGTAAACATGGTTGGGTTTGTATTTTCGCCGTGTATAATTATCGAAGTTGGTTTTGGTATACGGGAAATGGTTAACACATTTTTTCTGCGACCGTGTCTATAATAATTGTCTAATAGGTACACTAAAAATGTGAACTTGTACATGTTGAAGTTGAAAATAAACAGAGATAGAGTGTTTTTTTACATATGCATATTAATATAATATATTTTTCTTGAAATCGGCATTAAAATGTCCCAAAATCGTCATTAAAAGCACAGAAATCGTACAATAATGTAGCCCATTATTGTACGATTTTTTCAATAAGTAGGCTTTGGCGAGATGTAAACATCAAACGTCAGACGCGGAGAAATCGCCCGTCAAAAGTGACCAAATATTCAAAACCCGGCCGATAAAGGCTCATTTAACTTTTCGTACACATTGCGAAATTGTTTCCTATAGAAGCGCAATCCTTCAGTATACATATTTTAGTAAATTTGAAAATCAATAGATTTGTTATGTAGGCTGCACAAGAAGCAGCAGTTTGGTTTTTCTGTCAGAAGGTGCCGTACATCATTATACTTGTCCTAGGTAGAGCGATCGGTAAAGTCAAGCAACGCCGCGCGTAGTCGGTTCGTGGACGGGTGATCCCTTATTATTATTTTCTTGCCTAATAAAACATTTTTTTTCCGATTTCAAGAAAAATATAATATGTACCTCGGCACTGAAGTTCTTTTTATGACTCATGTGGTTTATTTGCCTCGGCCAGAGGCCTCAGCAACTAAACTCCACATGAGTCATAAAAAGTTGAACTTCAGTGCCTTGGTACATAAATAACTATTTTCTACTCCTATGCTAGTAACATACCTATTAAGTGACGGTTTAGGTTATTAGTAAGTCCACTGCTACGAACACTGACTCGTAATGACTGACACGTAATGACTGACACGTAATAAAAAAATTACGTATCTGTTCTTAATTAAAACGCAATTATCACGGGTGCCTTGTTAGCGCGGCATCCGCGTCACCATAGCAACTAACCAACATACTAATTGTTGCCTGACAGATAATCAGAAGTATAGTTTATCTATTATAATAGTTTTTCTTTCGTCGAAGAAAAATTATAATACCTACAAAACTCGAGTTGTAAGCTTATTACATACTCGTGGAATTACAGCACTCGCCGCTGCGCGGCTCGTGCGCAACTTTTCCACTCATACGTAATAAGCTCTCACTATGTAATATACTAATTCTTTTTTTTTTGTTGACTTTTGAATTTGTATTAAACTATTTTTTTCCCACCTGTGGCTAAAATTGTTTACATCATAACTGAATCACCCTGTATTCAGGGTGATAAAAAAACATAAAATATTACTATTTTGTGGTATAAATTTTTATCGACGGCCTCCTCGTTTTCGAGTTACAGGGTGTTTAAATTCTCAAAAATTCAAACGTTTTATTTTTTATATTTTTCCAACAACTGTTAAAGATATTGAAATGTGATAATATCAAGTTCTCCAAATAGCCAGTGACGGAGATGTGGGTATACACTACATTTGTTTTGTCAAGAAAAATACTAATACGGCCCTGTCCTGTAGAGAATGTTATTTTATGCACTTTTGTTATAAGCAAAAACGATCTCCTGAAATGTATATAGAAAAAAAAGTTGTTTTTATTTGTTTGTTAGTTTGCAGCTGCGAATCATTTACTGATACAACATTGTGAGAAAGGATTCGTCACATACATTATAAATACCTACCTAGTCCATATATTATTTTATTATCAGCTTCCCATATAAGTCGGAGTACCTATCTTGTATGGTATTACTAAGTAACATATTTCTTTATTCAAATATAAATTAACTATGTCTTTATTGCTTTTCGACGATGGCTGGCCAGATAAGCATGTCCATTATTTTCTACTTACTTACCAACCAGCGTCTTGCGTATTACTCGTCTAAATGTCAACTTCATTAATCGTACCTGTAAAAAAACACGAAATCAATCCAGTGCATATAATAAAATGGTTAAAAGGTTGCAAAACAATAGAAACTGATTGGCAATGACAATAGAATGTTAGAAAAGTGCGCCAGTTCAAGTATAAGGTAAACACATTTCGAGCTTGGCGTCGGATTGTTTTCGAACGCCTACGTGGAGATGAAAAAACGTACGGTAGATTTTTAGATTAATTTATTTTAGGGTCAGATTTAGGCCGAGATAAGCCGGATAACAACTATATTACTTGGCAAAAAATTTTGAAATTAACTACCGGAAATTGCTTCAGTACTGCTTGAATACAAAATTAAAATAGCAAAAAGAATATACGGAAAACCTCTTCACAACAAGGATAGTTTATAGTTTGCCTTTGTATCTTATGTAAAACAATAGTTATTTTTTGATATCAGATTTAAAGTACTTTTGAAAATTTTATTTTTCGAATGGAGTTAACATAGTGTCTTGGGGCACATTTTGCCGATTTCAACGCAAACGGTCGATTTTATGATTACGAAACAAGAGTACCCTTTTGTTGCAAAATAAAAAGATGCCCAAAAATGAGAGACCAAAAAGATAACCTCAAAAAAGTTATGCTTATAAAACCAATTGTGCTACCCCGCCCTTCCGCCTCTGGTCGATGTGAATAAATTGTTTTTATACAAAATTGTTGCACTTCAGTTACTAAAGAACTGCACCAAGCTTCATTTAAATTGCATAACTTCTGTAGAAGTTATTGCGATTAAGATGTTTTTCAAACTATACATTTATCACCCTGTACCTTTCTTATCATGCATTTTCGGAGCCATATTTATAGAAAACTTTTTGTTCAAAATTACATCTTCTACCTGTCACCGTAATTTAGAAACACCCTGGATAATATGTCCCTCGACACTGATGTTCCTTTTTATAACTCATGTGTTTTATTCGTATCGGCCCTACAGGCCTTGACAACTAAATTCCACATTCGTTATTAAAAGTTTAACTTCAGTTGCACATAAATAACTGTTATGCCCCCTCTATGTTTATTATTTTTCTGAGATTTGTAGCCATCAGACTTGTTATACAGGGTGAGTCAGAATGTATAGTAAATACTTTAAAGAGGTGTTCGGCAGGTGGTTTTAACTTTCATATAAAATTTTTCGATTTGGGCTTTCCTTGCCAAGTTATTGAGGTCTACAAGGTGACCCAAAAATATTTTTTTTATTTCTTTCTCAATAACGGCGCTACTTAAAAATTTGAAATTTAAATTTGGGATGTGTTATCTACTTACTGGAAGACGCCTTAGGGTATAGTTTATTCATTTACACAGTGCCCTAAAAAGGGTAAAAACAAACAACCCCTATTAATTTTTTTGCTCAAACTTTTTTGAGGTTATCTTTTTGGTCTTGCAGGGCCATCATTTCAGTGTATCTTTTCATTTTGCAAAAAAGTGTACTCTTGTTTCATAACGATAAAATCTACCGTTTGCGTTGAAATTGGCAAAACGTGCCCCAAAACACCTGTTAACTTCAACATTCGAAACATAAAATCTTTACCTACCGCTTTCAAACGTTACAGACCGACTGTACCATTTGAACTGAGAAAAAAATTCCTATGAACAATGTACCGAAAATTATTCACTTTCAAAATGGAAAGGATTGAATTTAACAAAATTTGAACACCCTATTTCAAGAAAACCAATGCTGTTTTGACCAATGTCCAATTGGTATTTTTTTCCTTATTTTGAATGTACAGTCGATCTGGAACGTTTGAAAGCTGTTTAAGTTAACAGGTGTTTTGGATCACGTTTTTTCCAATTTCAACGCAAACGGTTGATTTTATCGTTATGAAACAAGAGTACACTTTTGTTGCAAAATGAAAAGATACACTGAAACGATGGACCTGCAAGACCAAAAAGATAACCTCAAAAAAATTTGAGCAAAAAAATAATAGATAGGGGTTGTTAGTTTTTACTATTTTGTAGGGCACTGTGTAAATGAATAAAAATTACCCTAAGGCGTCTTCCAGTAAGTAGATAACACATACCAAATTTCAAATTTTTAAGTAGCGCCGTTATTGAGATATAAATAAAAAAAAACTTTTGGGTCACCTTGTAGACTCGAATAAGTTGGCATGGAAATCCCAAATCTAAAAATTTTATATGAAAGACCCCCCTTAAAACCACCTGCCGAACACCCCTTTGGAGTATTTACTATACATTCTGACTCACCCTGTATAATATACATAGTTAGGTTCTGCCATTATACATATATAACTCCATACATAGAATATGTGCATGCACTAATTTCTCGTATAATACCTAATGTGTTCGTGCTTCATTCATTGGTCTACACGCTACTTGACTACGGTTTCCATGGCTTCCCATTGGTTGCCACGGTAAATTGTTTGTAAATAAGCTAATCTAAACTGCTTTCGTTTCGTCCAATGGGCGTCCGAATCTCGAGTAGCACTCGCGTAATTGTTGATAATGTAAATTAAAGCTCTGCCGACGGCAGTCTTAATTGGTCGGGATTTTTTCGGGCCCATACGAAATTATTTATAGTTTGTTTGTAATGATGCGATCTTATCGTCCGCATAAAATAAATTTCTAATGGAGTTATCCGTCTTAATACTGAAAAATAAACGAGGATGCTTTGCATATGGAATCGAGTAGAATGTTTGCGAGACGGTTGCCATGAAAGATGGACGGGACCTCAGAGAAATAACCGAGAAAAGAATAGAGGGAGTAAGAATAAAAAGTAAACAGAGACCACATCTTTTTGAGTAATGCCACGTACCTATTCAATTGTTTACAGCATTTCGTTTCAAAATAGGACTAAATGAAGTCATACCTCCCATAACATTAAATCAACAAAAAATGTGCGCTGTAATTATAATATGTCAATTATCACTTTAAGAAAATCGTCAACAGATATTGTTTGTTTTGTTTACCCCAGTGTGTCATTTTTTCTGATTGTTTACTTGTGTATTTTTCTGTTTCAAATGTTTTTTTGTTAATTTATTATTATTTAGGATAATAGTAACTGATTTTATATACAATGGGATTTAGAAAATGTGTGGTGTGTAGCCAAATTGATATTTATATATTACCTTTTCAAGGTTATAAGCCCTGTGCAAACATGTGGCAACGCCGCAGCGGGACGGTTCAACGGGTCTATGCAGTCTAGAGCAGTCTGCACTTTGGCTTAGTTTATCTTTTCTAATAAATGTTCAACCCTCTTTTTAATTATAATTAGATACATTTGTGAACTTTCTTTCAATAATTGGGTACCTAAGTAAGCAGGTACGTCTGTTTTACAGACAATAAAAGCAGTAACAAGTAAAAAAAATATAGGTACACAGAAGTATAAGAGGCAAGTAGAGGAGAATACATTTTGTTGTAAGTCGAATTTTTGTGAGAATTTTTCGCAAAGTGCGCCTTACCTTACCTATCTTCCCTTCTGGTTAAATTTTCATAAAAATACAAACAACAAGCGAACAGAGAACTGCATGTTGTGAAAGAGAGTAATCTCTTCCGATTGAAATGGCAGTCAGGGACAATTTCATAATACATTCAACTAAATTATCTTTTGAGTTTAACATTAGGTAAATAAACTTTTGCAACAATACTAAACAATGGTTGGATTGTTAGAAAGCTCCTTTAATTTTAAAGGATATTTAGTTTGTCTATGCAGTTGGCCCTTAATCATTTTATTTTAAAATTTCGTCTTTTCGAATGCCCAAAACAAATACAAGTTGACCACTTGCCGTCATTCAAAGAAAACCTAGCTACTTAAGTTATTATTAATCAAGTTATTACTACGATTTGACTTACAGCCAGGTATATAACTAAGTTCTAGCTTCCCTCGACAGTTCTAGGCATCTTGAGGCTTGAAATTGTAAAGGAACGATTGGTTATTTCTCTGAGAACGGGACCAAGCAATAATTTATCGTGAAGAGTTATTACATGGTGAATGTAGAGAGATACTCATGCAAATATAGGTTTTATTTATAAAATCGTTTAAACGATGACTGCGAATTCTTCTGGCGCGGTAGCATGTTCACGTTGCATATATTGTTTTCGAGATAAGGTAAGCGCTGTAAATAATGCTGAGCTTGCAATAATAATAATGTTCATTAGCTAACGTCAGTATTTAGATAAGGACTTGGAATATAACTTTTTTTTAATGCACAGGTAGGTACTATTGTATCAAGGCACTGACACAGCCGACTCTAGGAGAAGCCCTGAAGTTGAGAAAACTGGCAACAAGGGATGCGGGTCCACGTCGCGTGTCCTGACACTGCCTGTCAGTGGATTTTACAAGAAATTTACCAGAATTAAATTTGTGTAGTGCGGGTAGTGCTATCGTCGCCAGATTGCTAAGACGAGGCAGTGTGTCTCTGGGTGGAAACAGACAGCCCAAAGTGCTGGCCACAGCTTTTTTATAAATTTGTTTTGCTTGTGCAAAAGTGAAACATTTCTATAAAAGTTCGAAGTGAAGAATCGTTCCTTTACAATTTCAAGCCTCAAGATGCCTAGAATCGTCGAGGGAAGCTAGAACTTAGTTATTATAGTCAAATCGAAATAATAACTTGAAGTAGCTAGGTTTTCGTTGCTTGACGACAAGCGGTCAACTTGTATTCATTTTGGGTTTTCCAAAGGACCAAAATTAAAATATAAAATGATTAAGGGCCAATTGCATAGGCAAACTAAGGTACCCTTTAAAATTAAAGGAGCTTTCTAACAATCCAACCATTGCTTAGTATTGTTGCAAAAGTTTCTTTACCTAATGTTAAAGTCAAAAGATAATTTAGTTGAATGTATTATGAAATTGACCCGAACTGCCATTTCAGTCAGAAGAGATTACTCTCCTTCACAACATGCTGTTCTCTGTTCGCTTGTTTGAATTTTGATGAAAATTTAACCATAAGGGAAGATAGATCATTTGCCTGATCGGGCACTTTGTGAAAAATTCTCACAAAAATTTGACTTAAAACAAAGTTTAGTCCCCTCTATTTGCCCAAATTTACCATATTATTTGTTGAAGATGTACTTATCCAGACCAGGAATCGTACTTATTATAAATACTTATACTTATACTAAAGGGGGTTGAACATCTATTAGAAAAGATAAACTAAGCCAAAGTGCAGACTGCTCTATACTGCACTTTGTGAAAAATTCTCACAAAAATTTGACTTAAAACAAAGTTTAGTCCCCTCTATTTGCCCAAATTTACCATATTATTTGTTGAAAATGTACTTATCCAGACCAGGAATCGTACTTATTATAAATACTTATACTTATACTAAAGGGGGTTGAACATCTATTAGAAAAGATAAACTAAGCCAAAGTGCAGACTGCTCTATACTGCATAGACCCGTTAAACCGTCCCGCTGCGGCGTTGCCACATGTTTGCACAGGGCTTGCAAGCTTGAGAAGGTTGTGGCACTGAAGTTCAACTTTTTATAACGAACGCGGAATTTAGTTGCCGATGCCTGCAAGGCCGAGGCAAATCTATACCTTTATTTTTGTCTGACAAAAAAATATGAAAACTAGAACAGTGTTTTTTTCCTGGTGACGCCCTTGCTTCCCATTTAAAACCAGAGAACTCTCTTAATTACCGGTTACCGTTGCGAGACAAAGGCCCCCGGTAAATCTCGCGATTTTTCCCGGTTTCGCGAACCACGAAGAAGAACTTTACGACTCTATCTGGCTGGCATTTCGGAACCGCGCCACCTGACTTTAAGCGGTTATAGTTCAGTGGTAATCTCACAATAGGCGCATAAATTCTTCTTGGGGGACTTTCACAAAAACCGAACCGCCTGGTAGGTTTCGCAAGGCCTCGGAAACCGCGGCGCCGGTGAAAAATGGGGAGGTATTCCACTATTGTGGCCTGGACTCTCACGGTCCGTTGTCCGTTACGCAAAATGGTTGTGTTGTCGGATCTATCGAGGGGTTACGCAACGTTGGGATGGTCGGCGTGCGGAAAATCGAAGAACGCCCACCGCAACCAAAGTCTAGAAATACTAAAGTCGGCTCACTCCTTTGATCTCTCGGAAAAGCCGACAATTTTTTGCGACCGGTCGTAAATCAGCGTCACCTCGCACACGGGCGTAGCCAGGATTTAGTTTTGGGGGGGGGGTTTAGTTTGAGAAGTAAATAAAACAACAAAAATATACTTACATGAAATTTAATATCTATATATTCATCCGAAAAACTACGACATATTTATAAAGTTCTTAACTTTAAATGAAATGGATAAATTAACTTCGTTCCTCTGCGCTAAATCTAAAACCGTTAAAGAAGAAATCTTCGGCTTTTTCTTTTAAATATATCCACTACTTCATCTGCATGAATTTCTGTTCCATAGTGAATGTTCATTAGAGCCAAACCATTAAGTCTGTTTTCACTTGTAGTGTTTCGTAAATAGTTTTTCAGTCTCCTTAGGCTCGAGAAAGACCTTTCTGGGGTAGCAGTGGATACAGGAATGGTAGCCAAGATTTGTAGTCATGTGTAAATATTAGGATAAAGGTTTTTATCGCACATATCTAGGCATTCCAAACTAGATTTCGGGGTAGGCAGTCTTCTTATCAGCATGCAAGGTAGCTGAAGCTTTGATAGCTAAATCCAAATTTGTTTCTTTATTAGAAACCCCTTGACCTTGACTACACCACTTTTTCCAGTAGTCCATACCTTTAGGTTTATCACCCTTCCTTTTTTCCCCCTCCATTTTTCGACAGTAATAATGATTCACGTATCTATCCTTAACAAGGTCATCGAATAACAGTGCACTAAAATTACTCACTTACACGGTACACTTAATTCTCTTCACTATTCGTTCACCACTTTTCACTTTTATTCGCTTCGAGTTCGCATGGAACAATACTGCCGTAAGCGCGGTCACGCGCCGCGGCGCCGCTTATATAGCAGCCCAGTAGCCGTCCAGAAACTTCCACGAACTTCCACAAAGTTCCGCTCATTTCGACCGAGGGGCGTGGCGAATAATCGAGAAACAACGCAAAGTGTCCCTACAATACAAAATAGTTCGGCTGCAACTGCGTCTGCCTCTCGTCAAAAGATGGCGCTAGGCGCTACTATTACTACATATATTCAAACGTAATAATAATTTAACTCTTCACTCCTCGTATTTTTTCGGTATAATATTAGGTAATATTTTGCTTATTTCGGGGGGGGGGGGGGGTTTGAACCCCCGAAACCCCCCCCCCTTGGCTACGCCCGTGACCTCGCACGCTTCGCATTTACGAGGGCGACTAAACGAAATCGCCGTCAAGCTAGTTATACGGGGGCAGGTTCATACTGACTTTCCATTATTTACCAAAGTCTACAAATATTACTATACAAATTTGTAGACTTTGGTACAACATTATTTGTGTTTTTGGTAGGTACAGTTAAATTAAAATACAAGGTAGCTATTAATAGAATCTACATAATTAGTAGGTATATCTGTAGACTTTGGAATAAAAATGATTTTTTTTACGTTTTACCTTCATTTTTAATAAAGCCTAACAAAACATAGAGCTGACAAAACATAAATATCAAATAAATATTTAACGACAAAGAGTTAAACTAAATATTTTGATATTTAAATTGACATAAACAATACAGAACAAACTATTACGCATACGTACCTACACAAGCATGCTTCTTACCACAAGCTTCTGGCAATAATCTTATTGGGACAGCCGAGGGGACAGAAGTTTTTACTAAACGTTTTCCGGACGAAGTGAATGACTGATCATCAAAATGTGCCTTGCAAATTCTTATAGGTTTATATGCCTCTTCGGGTGGAATATTCGCAAATTTATGTTCTCCGATGAACCCTAAGGCATTCTTCCATTGCCGGCACCTTCAAATTTTCAATATTTTAATATTATATCTATATTATTCTTCAATTAATACCTAAGTATTCAAATGTCACATAAAAATGTCTTAATTTTTGTAGGTAGGTACCTCAAACTCAATCTTACCTTTCTGGGTCTTTAGGAATTGAAAAAAGGTAATATACAGTCTTTTGAATTGGTTTTACGCCATCCGCACTGCAGTAAAAAGCGTTACTAGTTACTAGGCATCACTACAACACAGTCACGGTCGGTCGGTAATATTTTGCGCGCACCCGGTAGAATGCGAACGAACCGGTCTCAGCTACACGGTGTACAGCTTATTTTCTTATATTATAAGATATCGATCGATCGATTGATTGATATTGAAAAATAAAAAAAGTACCTAATAAATTCACTTAGACTATGCATACATTTTGCGAGCTTATACAGCTGGCAGCTGATTTGGTGAACGCCGTTAACAAGGGGTGTTAATACACATTTAAAAAAAAATTTGTTGACTTTTGAATTTTTTTAAATTTAGAATTTGTTTAAGCTATTTTTTCTCACCTGTGGTTCAAATTTTTTACATAATGACTGAATTACTCTGTATATGAAGGGCTGAGAAAAATTCAGCATTATAGACACTATACTTCTTACTATATACTGCAAATCAATATCTCCTTTCAAAACCATATCTAAATTTGTTAATTTGCTACGCCATCTACAATAGGCTTCTTGTGTTTTTTTGTGTATATTTTGGAATTAGGCACAATTTTTTAACGACAGTCATTTTTTTATATTACGAGATATATATTTCTTTTTATTAATAAAATAGTTATTTGTACCAAGGCACTGAAGTTCAACTTTTTATGACTCATGTGGAATTTAGTTGCCGAGGCCTCTAGCCGAGGCAAATAAACCACATGAGTCATAAAAAGAACTTCAGTGCCGAGGTACATATTATTTTTTTTTAAATCGGAAAAAAATGTTTTATTAGGGAAGAAAATAATAATAAGGGATCACCCGTCTATGAACCGACTACGCGCGGCGTTGCTTGACTTTGACGATCGCTCTACCTAGGACAAGTAAGACAAGACACGGCATCTTCGTACAGAAAAACCAAACTGCTACTTCTTGTGCAGTCTACACAACAAATCTATTGATTTTCAAATTTACTAAAATATGTATACTGAAGGATTGCGCTTCTATAGGAAACAATTTCGCAATGTGTACGAAAAGTTAAATGGGCCTTTATCGGCCGGGTTTTGAATATTTGGTCACGTTTGACGGGCGATTTCTCCGCGTCTCACGTTTGAAGTTTACATCTCGCCAAAAGGCCTACTTATTGAAAAAAATCGTACAATAATGTAGCCCATTATTGTATGATTTCTGTGCTTTTAATTGCGATTTTTGGACACTTTACTGCCGATTTCAAGAAAAATATATTATTTCGATTGCACGAAAAGGACCCCTTTTTATTATTTCCACAAAAGAACAGTAATATATCTCTCCGGCAAGACCGTGGGGTTACGCAGATATCTCAGGAATTTATTGCATCTGAATCGGTAGCATTCATCCATAATCTAAATATATTATATGCCTTATAGCGCGCTGGACGACTAACTCTATAAGGAACAGCACTGACCATAAATCAAAGCCTTAAACTTGAAATGGCTCACATATTGTTTCTGGTTGTTGGAGGTATATATAGCTGGTGCTGGTGCCCTAAGTCGTTTCAAGTTTATTCCTGTACAGTACGTCCAAAATTGAGCACTGCTGTAATAGGTAATAGGTTATATATTTCCAACTTCCGCATATTTTCTATATTTTTAATATGACCACGGACCACGATGATTAAGAGGCTATAAGATGTGTGTACCTAGAAACAAGCGGAACTAGCACGGTTTTGGCAACGACGCGTCACCTCGCACGCTTCGCATTTACGAGGGCGACTAAACGAAATCGCCGTCAAGCTAGTTATACGGGGGCAGGTTCATATTGACTTTCCATTCTTTACTAAAGTCTACAAATATTAGTATACCTATTTGTAGACTTTGGTACAACATTATTTGTGTAAGTAAGTGTACCGTTAGTTTTTGGTAGGTACAGTTAAATTAAAATACAAGGTAGCTATTACCAGAATTTACATAATTAGTAGGTATATCGGTATATCTGTAGACTTTGGTTGGAACATGAATAAAAATGCAACTTTTTATGTTTTACGTTCATTTTTAATAAAGCCTAACAAAACACAGAGCAGACAAAAACATAAATTACAAAGAAATATTTAACGACAAAGAGTTAAACTAATCATATCTACTTTTTCATCCTGTAGTAAATATTTTGATATTTAAATTGACATAAACAATGCAGAACAAAATGTTACGAATACGTACCTACACAAGCTTGCGTCTTACCATAAGCTTCTGGCAATAATCTTAATGGGACAGCCGAGGGGACAGCAGTTTTTACTGAGGGCCGTGTTAAGGGGGGGGGGCGAAGGGGGTGTTCGCCCCGGGCGCCCTATTCAAGGGAGCGCCAAAATCAACAAAGGCGCTAGTAGGTACTAATAATTTACTGCCTCAAAAAAACATTTAAATATTTTTTAATTTTTCAGTTACCTACCGATTTTTATTTTTCTAGGACGATGATTTCGCATACAACTACTGAAATCTTTGTAAGTTGTGAATTCGGAACTTGTCTACGTCTACCGATGTCAATGTCGTTGTGGAATATTTTAATTAATTTCGCTATTCTCCCCGAGAGGACGCGGTGGCGGCCGGCGCTTGACGATTTCATGTTGACGTGAATCGTTGTAAAAAGGGTTGTTCTGTAAATGAAGAACCCAACTTTCGCAAACGAGCAACGTGTTAGTTAAATAGAGGTATCGACATAGATTTTTGGTTTCTGGATAATAATCATAAATTAGTTGGTAAGTACAATAAGTACATATTGTACATTCATATTAGGTAGTTGAATTCTGAATCTGTAGCATCTAAGGAAACCCTGTTTTAATAAAGACTTTGTTTTTGTTGAACTTGAATTTGAATATTAACGCCCAATTCTTGATATGGCAAATGGCAAACGTAGTAAGCAATCACACACTATATTTAGAATAACGTAGAAACCTGGTCGTTTCTATTGTGGCAAATTTTCGTATCTTGTAAATTGTAAAATAAAATGTAAAGTATAAATAAAAAATAGTATGTAACTAAATTAAAATCGCTCTTTAACTGTACACTAGATTGTGGCAGGTAAATATTTAATGTCCCTAGAATTCCCTAAGCGGCGGCCGTATTGATATTATGGATAGGTAACAGAGGAAAGGACTATAATCAACAGAATTTACATTTGACGCGCACGAATTCTAAATTTGAGTAGATAGAAATTAACACTTTGAAGCACAGAAAAAGGCTATAGTTCTAGTTTCTGTGTTCGAAGTTAGGTTAGAACCGTATAATATCAAGGTTAAGGTTACGCCTCTGTCACAAGAACTGACATTTCTACCAGACATGCTAAATACGCCCCTGGAGGCGCCCAAAACAATTATGCCAACCTTGTATTACCAAATTAAGAAATGTCATTTCTGGTGTACAGTTAAAGAGAGATTTTAGTATGCATATTTTATTTAATTTAGTATAATTTTGATTTGGGGGGGGGGGCGCCAAAAAAGAACGTTGCCCCGGGCAAATTTTTACCTTAACACGGCCCTGTTTTTACTAAACGTTTTCCGGTGGAATATTCGCAAATTTATGTTCTGCGATGAACCCCAAGGCATTCTTCCATTGCTGGCGCCTTCAAATTTTCAATATTTTAATATTATATCTGTATTATTCTTCAATTAATATCTAAGTATTTAAATGTCACATAAAAATGTCTTAATTTTTGTAGGAAGGTACCTCAAACTCAATCTTACCTTTCAGGGTCTTTAGGAAACGAAAAAAAGGCAATATAGTCTTTAGAACTGGTTTTACAGCCATCCGACCTGCAGTAAAAAGCGTTACTAGGCATCACTACAACACAGTTACGGTCGGTCCGTAATATTTTGCGGTAATATTTTGCGCGCACCCGGTAGAATGCGAACGAACCGCTCTCAGCTACACTGTGTACAGCTTACTTTCTTATATTATGAGATATCGATCGGCTCGATGAGGAGGGGAGCGGGAGAGGGCAAGAGGGAAACGTTTGTTTACACAAGGCCGAGTGCCCGGACTTATTAGTATAATCTCTGGACGCTGCTATAGTTATCAGGGCGAAGACCCACGTGGGACAGCCTGTAAAGCCGCGATAAAAAGACAGTGTTGCAGGCGAATGCCAGCGTTGTCCATCATCGTCGTTATCGGATCTTCGGCAGTCGTTAATTTTATTGTTGGCCCGTTAGAAAAAAATCGGGACAAATGCACGGTGCCGCGCGCGACCTAACTACCACCATACATTGTTTTCAGCTTGACGCGGTGCGAAATTAGCGACAATTAAGAAGCTGTAAATATATTTTTACAGTGGCGAACGGTCACTAAACGGCTTGTAAGGAGAAACATTATTGTTACTTTGAGGTAAACTGGAAAGTTTCTTGTATGATGGGGTTTCTTCTTATTGTAACACTATAATTTTTTATGACTGACTCAAAATAGATTGCAGATTGTGTGGTTATGTTTCAAGGTATAGGCCCACGATACACTTACCCACGGTATGTCACTAACGAATGCGAAAACAAGGCAACTATGCGCATCTACGTCAGTTGCGAATTGCGAATCACGAATTCTAAATAATGCATGGTGTTTAATGGCGGCTGCGGTTGTGCTTTACGATTTTTTATAGTTTACAGTTTAATGTGTCAAGAAAAAAGTGTAAACAACTGACTGATCGTCAGCGTATGTCCAAATAATAATATAGAAACAGTAAGGGAACGGAAATTAAGTATTATAGATTTCCCAAGGACAATAATCTTGCCAAAAAATGGATTGTTGCATGCCGCAGACAAGACAGTATTAATTTAAAAAATGGTAAGGAAACAGATTATTTATAGAACAGAGCATTAAAAATAGGGGACTCAACAGAGTTTAAGCCTGATTTATACAGCAAATAAAATAGAATGTACAATAAAAAAATTAGCCTTGTTATGGTTAAAGGGAATCATTATTTGATCCCTATTTTACTCACTATTTATTATGTTGTTTTGTTTGTTGTTTAACTATAAACTAAGCATTAGTTGTGCAGGTTGTGCTTGTGTGGAGGCTTGTGTGCATTAATTGGTAAATAAGGCTTTAATTGACATAAACCGACATAAACACTGGAAGGAAAAAGTTATATTTTTGGTAAGGCTTTGAATTTTATATATCAATATATTTGCCTATAACAAGTCATCTGTAAAATACTTTTTCCGATGGAGAGTTTGTGTCGATAGAAGCCAAAACTTAGTTCAGGATTACCTTTTACAATAAATGTATTATTTAGATACCTATATGATATTTTTTTATTGTCTACCAATATACGGTCTTTTAAAAGAAAAATCCTGTTAATTTAACAAAATATACATCAATTTTATTTGCATGCATACGATTAGCTAAACCGCGAAGAAAACAAATTATTTGTAAAATTATAATTATCAAATTAAATGTGTTTTTTATCAACAGAATATTCATTCATTTATCTAGTAATATACCTAATCTACATATTTTTAACAACATTTATTTAAAAGAAAACGTTTAAAATAAGCGAAAACCCATAAAAAAGTATCTATTGCTGTGTAAAACATATGGAGCAATTTAAATTCTGATTCGCAACTGACGTCAAAAGGTGCGGTGCGACAGAGATAGGCATATGGATGCGCGCAATGACATACCGTGGGTAAGTGAATCGTGACTACCACCATACATTGTTTTTAGCTTGACGCGGTGCGAAATTAGCGACAATTAAGAAGCTGTAAATATATTTTTACAGTGGCGAACGGTCACTAAACGGCTTGTAAGGAGAAACATTATTGTTACTTTGAGGTAAACTGGAAAGTTTCTTGTATGATGGGGTTTCTTCTTATTGTAACACTATAATTTTTTATGACTGACTCAAAATAGATTGCAGATTGTGTGGTTATGTTTCAAGGTATAGGCCCACGATACACTTACCCACGGTATGTCACTAACGAATGCGAAAACAAGGCAACTATGCGCATCTACGTCAGTTGCGAATTGCGAATCACGAATTCTAAATAATGCATGGTGTTTAATGGCGGCTGCGGTTGTGCTTTACGATTTTTTATAGTTTACAGTTTAATGTGTCAAGAAAAAAGTGTAAACAACTGACTGATCGTCAGCGTATGTCCAAATAATAATATAGAAACAGTAAGGGAACGGAAATTAAGTATTATAGATTTCCCAAGGACAATAATCTTGCCAAAAAATGGATTGTTGCATGCCGCAGACAAGACAGTATTAATTTAAAAAATGGTAAGGAAACAGATTATTTATAGAACAGAGCATTAAAAATAGGGGACTCAACAGAGTTTAAGCCTGATTTATACAGCAAATAAAATAGAATGTACAATAAAAAAATTAGCCTTGTTATGGTTAAAGGGAATCATTATTTGATCCCTATTTTACTCACTATTTATTATGTTGTTTTGTTTGTTGTTTAACTATAAACTAAGCATTAGTTGTGCAGGTTGTGCTTGTGTGGAGGCTTGTGTGCATTAATTGGTAAATAAGGCTTTAATTGACATAAACCGACATAAACACTGGAAGGAAAAAGTTATATTTTTGGTAAGGCTTTGAATTTTATATATCAATATATTTGCCTATAACAAGTCATCTGTAAAATACTTTTTCCGATGGAGAGTTTGTGTCGATAGAAGCCAAAACTTAGTTCAGGATTACCTTTTACAATAAATGTATTATTTAGATACCTATATGATATTTTTTTATTGTCTACCAATATACGGTCTTTTAAAAGAAAAATCCTGTTAATTTAACAAAATATACATCAATTTTATTTGCATGCATACGATTAGCTAAACCGCGAAGAAAACAAATTATTTGTAAAATTATAATTATCAAATTAAATGTGTTTTTTATCAACAGAATATTCATTCATTTATCTAGTAATATACCTAATCTACATATTTTTAACAACATTTATTTAAAAGAAAACGTTTAAAATAAGCGAAAACCCATAAAAAAGTATCTATTGCTGTGTAAAACATATGGAGCAATTTAAATTCTGATTCGCAACTGACGTCAAAAGGTGCGGTGCGACAGAGATAGGCATATGGATGCGCGCAATGACATACCGTGGGTAAGTGAATCGTGACTACCACCATACATTGTTTTTAGCTTGACGCGGTGCGAAATTAGCGACAATTAAGAAGCTGTAAATATATTTTTACAGTGGCGAACGGTCACTAAACGGCTTGTAAGGAGAAACATTATTGTTACTTTGAGGTAAACTGGAAAGTTTCTTGTATGATGGGGTTTCTTCTTATTGTAACACTATAATTTTTTATGACTGACTCAAAATAGATTGCAGATTGTGTGGTTATGTTTCAAGGTATAGGCCCACGATACACTTACCCACGGTATGTCACTAACGAATGCGAAAACAAGGCAACTATGCGCATCTACGTCAGTTGCGAATTGCGAATCACGAATTCTAAATAATGCATGGTGTTTAATGGCGGCTGCGGTTGTGCTTTACGATTTTTTATAGTTTACAGTTTAATGTGTCAAGAAAAAAGTGTAAACAACTGACTGATCGTCAGCGTATGTCCAAATAATAATATAGAAACAGTAAGGGAACGGAAATTAAGTATTATAGATTTCCCAAGGACAATAATCTTGCCAAAAAATGGATTGTTGCATGCCGCAGACAAGACAGTATTAATTTAAAAAATGGTAAGGAAACAGATTATTTATAGAACAGAGCATTAAAAATAGGGGACTCAACAGAGTTTAAGCCTGATTTATACAGCAAATAAAATAGAATGTACAATAAAAAAATTAGCCTTGTTATGGTTAAAGGGAATCATTATTTGATCCCTATTTTACTCACTATTTATTATGTTGTTTTGTTTGTTGTTTAACTATAAACTAAGCATTAGTTGTGCAGGTTGTGCTTGTGTGGAGGCTTGTGTGCATTAATTGGTAAATAAGGCTTTAATTGACATAAACCGACATAAACACTGGAAGGAAAAAGTTATATTTTTGGTAAGGCTTTGAATTTTATATATCAATATATTTGCCTATAACAAGTCATCTGTAAAATACTTTTTCCGATGGAGAGTTTGTGTCGATAGAAGCCAAAACTTAGTTCAGGATTACCTTTTACAATAAATGTATTATTTAGATACCTATATGATATTTTTTTATTGTCTACCAATATACGGTCTTTTAAAAGAAAAATCCTGTTAATTTAACAAAATATACATCAATTTTATTTGCATGCATACGATTAGCTAAACCGCGAAGAAAACAAATTATTTGTAAAATTATAATTATCAAATTAAATGTGTTTTTTATCAACAGAATATTCATTCATTTATCTAGTAATATACCTAATCTACATATTTTTAACAACATTTATTTAAAAGAAAACGTTTAAAATAAGCGAAAACCCATAAAAAAGTATCTATTGCTGTGTAAAACATATGGAGCAATTTAAATTCTGATTCGCAACTGACGTCAAAAGGTGCGGTGCGACAGAGATAGGCATATGGATGCGCGCAATGACATACCGTGGGTAAGTGAATCGTGACTACCACCATACATTGTTTTTAGCTTGACGCGGTGCGAAATTAGCGACAATTAAGAAGCTGTAAATATATTTTTACAGTGGCGAACGGTCACTAAACGGCTTGTAAGGAGAAACATTATTGTTACTTTGAGGTAAACTGGAAAGTTTCTTGTATGATGGGGTTTCTTCTTATTGTAACACTATAATTTTTTATGACTGACTCAAAATAGATTGCAGATTGTGTGGTTATGTTTCAAGGTATAGGCCCACGATACACTTACCCACGGTATGTCACTAACGAATGCGAAAACAAGGCAACTATGCGCATCTACGTCAGTTGCGAATTGCGAATCACGAATTCTAAATAATGCATGGTGTTTAATGGCGGCTGCGGTTGTGCTTTACGATTTTTTATAGTTTACAGTTTAATGTGTCAAGAAAAAAGTGTAAACAACTGACTGATCGTCAGCGTATGTCCAAATAATAATATAGAAACAGTAAGGGAACGGAAATTAAGTATTATAGATTTCCCAAGGACAATAATCTTGCCAAAAAATGGATTGTTGCATGCCGCAGACAAGACAGTATTAATTTAAAAAATGGTAAGGAAACAGATTATTTATAGAACAGAGCATTAAAAATAGGGGACTCAACAGAGTTTAAGCCTGATTTATACAGCAAATAAAATAGAATGTACAATAAAAAAATTAGCCTTGTTATGGTTAAAGGGAATCATTATTTGATCCCTATTTTACTCACTATTTATTATGTTGTTTTGTTTGTTGTTTAACTATAAACTAAGCATTAGTTGTGCAGGTTGTGCTTGTGTGGAGGCTTGTGTGCATTAATTGGTAAATAAGGCTTTAATTGACATAAACCGACATAAACACTGGAAGGAAAAAGTTATATTTTTGGTAAGGCTTTGAATTTTATATATCAATATATTTGCCTATAACAAGTCATCTGTAAAATACTTTTTCCGATGGAGAGTTTGTGTCGATAGAAGCCAAAACTTAGTTCAGGATTACCTTTTACAATAAATGTATTATTTAGATACCTATATGATATTTTTTTATTGTCTACCAATATACGGTCTTTTAAAAGAAAAATCCTGTTAATTTAACAAAATATACATCAATTTTATTTGCATGCATACGATTAGCTAAACCGCGAAGAAAACAAATTATTTGTAAAATTATAATTATCAAATTAAATGTGTTTTTTATCAACAGAATATTCATTCATTTATCTAGTAATATACCTAATCTACATATTTTTAACAACATTTATTTAAAAGAAAACGTTTAAAACAAGCGAAAACCCATAAAAAAGTATCTATTGCTGTGTAAAACATATGGAGCAATTTAAATTCTGATTCGCAACTGACGTCAAAAGGTGCGGTGCGACAGAGATAGGCATATGGATGCGCGCAATGACATACCGTGGGTAAGTGAATCGTGACTACCACCATACATTGTTTTTAGCTTGACGCGGTGCGAAATTAGCGACAATTAAGAAGCTGTAAATATATTTTTACAGTGGCGAACGGTCACTAAAACGCTTGTAAGGAGAAACATTATTGTTACTTTGAGGTAAACTGGAAAGTTTCTTGTATGATGGGGTTTCTTCTTAATGTAACACTGTAGGTTTTTAAGACTGCGACTCAATAGGCCAGGGAAATTACGGTAAAAAATAACGAAACCTAGACAAAATTCATAACCGCATTTTTATAATGCCATCACAAAATATTGGTAATAAATGAACGCCAGAATTGTTTTTTTTATACAAAATAAATATACACGTTTTTTGGAAAAATACATTTTCTTGTTGTAATGAAGACAGCATAAATATTAACTACGAATTTTAAGCTGCATTTATTAGTAAGTAAGATATATAAAGTTGAGATTGATAAATTAAACAGATTATGTTTGCGCAAGTATCCGAATGATGTAAAAATAACATTTTGCGTAATATTTTGTTGGGCAAAAATATTAACTGCGTTTTTATTATTTACCTATAATTAGATTAAAAATCAAGTATTAACAATTTGTTCTGAAATCAAACATATCTATTGTTTCGCCGGAAATCGCATTTTAAAGAAATTTGAAGCTGTCTTTAAGAGCAAAATTATTAACTGGCTGATTTTTGTTAAATTTTGTAAGTGGATAGTAAGTCTTGTTAAATTTTTTGAAATTAAACAAAAATTTGTAACGGAAGTATTTTGAAATGACAAATGACAGTTGACCTACATGCGCCGTAAATAAATGTTTAATTTCGCTATATGTGATTTAATATAGATATATTGTACAAAGTTAAACAAAAAAAAACCAGTTAATATTTTTGCTTTCCTAAAGAAATGACAAGTGACAGTTGACCTATATGCGCCGTAAATAAATGTTTAATTTCGCTATATATGATTCAATATAGTTATATTGTAAAAAGTTAAATAAAAACACAGTTAATATTTTTGCCTAGTCTAAACCAATGAGAGGTGACAGCTGACGTACATGCGGCTCAGATAAATGTTTAATTATTTGTAAAAGGGAATGATCATCTGCAATAAAAACGTAGTTAATATTTTTGCTTTTGCCGAAATAGAAAATTATCCGATTTTTATCCCTCTTTGTCGATCTAAGTTACTTCCATATTCTTAAAATGTTTAATTTCTTAACATATGTTAGCAAGGGAAGTTTTTTTACCTAAAGAGTCTAAAAAAATCCAGTTAACATTTTTGCTCGAAATTTCTAACGAAAAAATAGGTGTTTTTTGAGGTAACTCAAGGTTCCGTTTTTTCAAAATGTTGATATGGTAAAACAAAATTGCAGTTAATATTTTTTTCTAGGTCAAATTCTATTTTCCCTGGCCTACAAAATAGATGTGCAGATTTTGTGGTTATGTTTCAAGATAGGCCCTGAGCTTAAAATCAACAATACCTGTCTTCAACCGATACATTCCAATGACATATCTTTGCCGTTCTTTAGGAATAACGGTACCAATGCTGCGCCAGTATAGTTATCGTTTATTTGCTCTGAAATTTGTCACGTAATGTAAAATATGCGATGCCAATTACGCTAATGCTTTATCTACAAATATGGACACGGCTAAGTGATTTCTCGATATCGTATTGCTTTCAAAATGTTAGATTGCGCTAGCCAAACAAAAAAAAACGCCGATACATTTTTAATGTTGTCGTTTCTATGCGCGGAAGAAAGCACCTTCTGAGAATCGATGCAATCGCGCCTTTCGAAAACGTATTTGTGTTAGAGGGGACGCCGTGGTGCATTATAAATATGCCAAAGTTTTTGGCAAACAATCCTCTCTGAATAACAAACGATCTGACATCTCGTCGCGTATAATTTAAATTCTGAATATGTGGTGCCTGCTTGATTCCAGGAACGATTCATTTTGTTTCCATAATGGGAGGCGCTGATTAGTGTTTAATACAAATTAATCGATGGAATTAGTAGATGATTAAATTAACACGTATTTAGCGGCAATTTATGCCCGTATGTAGATTTACAAGTTTTACAACATCAGGATGAGTAATGTAGAGAACATTTTTTAACGCGGTTCTTACTAATTTATTGCAACTTTTAAGTTGGTTTGGTTGTGAAAATTTATATAGGCAATATTTCGTTAGGATCAACCGTAAAAATTGGCTTCGAAATAATAAAATATTAAGTGCGAGAAATTATTGCTAAATTCGCAATAAATACATTTTCTAAATTCCATTGCTTATCTAAGATTTTTATGTGTATTTTATATTGATTGCCTTTTCGCAGAAATGATATTTATGGTGACATCGAACTTTTTCTTAATACAATTAATATTTTTAGGTTAAGTTTTGCCTCAAGGCTCATGTGACCATATTTTAAATGTTTGAATTCAGGACATGACAAAAAAATTTATAAGAAAAAACAAACTTTTTATTTTTAAAATTAAGTAATGCAACAATGAATAAAATGAACAAAAAACTATCTAAAACAGAAAAGAGAATACTTTTGTAGCAAAATATAAATGAAAACCTTTTTTTATTTTACTATATTTAGGTTAAATATCTAAATAAAAATAGGTATAAATAAACATCACTTTCTGACTAGCAAAAAAAAAACAGTATCTTAGAATAAAAAAATATTTATGTGACTTAAGAATGGACTTGGGGGGCCATGCTAGGTATATGCGGGAAAGAATTGCAAAAAAAAATAAAAAATAAGAGTCATTTTGTAGTTTAAAGTTTTGTTATTCATGAATAGTTTTTGGATTGAGAAAATTTCATTAATAACAGCACTGAATGATTTTTAGCAGATTATCACAAGGTATATTTTCTCTATGAAAATATTTAAAAATTTCAACCCATCTATCTATCTATTATCTATCACAACCTTTTCCTGATTCCATCGGGATATTTTTTCAATTGTACAATTGTTTAGATACTTGTAACAAAATAGTATATTTCATTACGAGTCTGGAAATAAAGATTTTTCCGTGCGCGCGTGACAAATTCCCGTGTGAGGCGCAGCCGAACACGGGAAGTCATGCAATCACGGAAAAATCTATTTCTGGACGTGTAATGAACGATATTTTTTATTATACTTCTTTGAAAACGGAAACTTAAAACATTTTATCGGCATATTATAATGATTATAATGATGGGCATATTATAATGATGATGAATCTGATGATTCCCAAAGAGGATGAAACCGGTAATGGGCTGGCTGGGATCATTGTGCCTGCAGCATGTCAGGACATGTCCCAACAAAGATAGCAGTATCTTTAACGTTACGTTGGTAAAGGAGAAAACTTTGATCTATGCAATATAGTGTTTTGTATGTATGATGCGTTTCCATGGTTACTCTCAATTTATTTCAAGGGTGCTTTGTTGTAAATTAGTTATTGTCAGATAAGGTGAATAAAACGTCAAAAATATTACAGAAATGTATCTAAATATTGAAACACTTAAAATACAAAATAGGTATATGTTAAATATCAGAGAGCATATATAGAGTTTCTTAAATTTAGTTTACTTTGCTGTATATTTCTATTTTAAAGCCATATATTCGGTATTTTTATTCAGCGCACGGAAAGTTTTTCCATGCACTGTTTCCGTGCGCTAGCCCGAAAAACCCCATCTTTCATTATTGCTAAAACAAATGAAAATAAGGTGTTTTCAAAGAAGTATAATAAAAACAACTATTTCGTCTGTTTGAAAATGTTTTTCGGAATATTCCATAATTAAACAGTTAAACAGTAAGAAGGTATTTGACATTTGACTATTTGACACAAGGGTGCGTTCGAAGATATTATTTGAAGAATGAAGAATCACCATGGTATAATTTTTCAGGACATTTACAGAATGGTCACAATATTTTGCACCCCTTCCTTGTAAATAAACTTTAAGGCTTTAGTCATCCTAAATTGTGACCTATGTCATTTCAGGCGATCACAAAACCAGATAGTTTCTAATTTGCCCTTGTTATTTGTTATTACGTACATAATAAATTAATTTTTAAATCAGAAGCTCGATGGCGTCACTTTTGTTTGCAGTAATCAATCAAAAATTAGGGACACAATCGTGCTGCCATTGTGCCAAAATTCGAAAATGACTTAATTGACGCCGATCTATTCAAATCGGCACAGCCTCTGGCGGATCACAGTACAATACCCAGATAGAGATCTGAATTCTGCTTATTCGGAATCCGTTATTACACAACAGTTCGTGAGTACAGACTGTAGACCCATATGTAGATATAAATGGCAGAATTGATCACATGTGTCGTGTATGTCTATAACAGTGTTACGAAAAATTCAAGTATATTGTTGAATTAAACCATGAAATAAACATATAATAAAGAATAAACTGTACTCGCTATTCTTTATTTTGTTGATGGTATATCAGAAAGTTCTTTTTACTAGCATTCTTTAAATTTCTGTATAGTATGTCTAAAGTAACTTGAAGCAGCATAAAAAATTCTTATTGGCATCACAAAAAAAAAATAGGACATAAGAGTCACGCACTTTTCAAAAATATACATATTCTACAAGCAACATAATAATTTCACTTTTAAGGTTTTTTTAAGGTTGTCGTCAAACACAACGTAAAGGTTAATGCAGCATATAATATTTTCAAAAGGTCTCTAAAAGATCATATCGAATATAACTATTTCCGCAAGTATATCCTAAGATCTGTGAAATTATGGCACGGCTATCCACCGCATTTCGCTGCACAAGTGGCCAGCCGTCGAACAGTGTAACCCATGCAAGTATTGGTGATATTATATTAGGCGAGCATGCAGTCACTTGTTTTTACTACAATATCTATCTTCTCTGTCTCCTTCATCTCTTTTCACTGCTAATACCAGGTTCGATTTAATATGGTTAAAAAAGTAAGTCTCGTATTTTATTGCCGAGGCGCCTGTTCTCGAGCTACCTTCGTAAAAGTATAAATGAACTCACTTGGAACAGAAGTGAGTAAGAAATATATGCATAGAAAATATCGCCCCGAAGTCAGAGCACATACTGCGTTTTGATACTCCCACACCATGGCTGATAGAAGTGGAAGTTCAGACCACGCACCCAAGAATCCGAATCGGTAACAGGACGAACGTCAATCATTCTATGGCCAGAGCGGCAGCGGCCCATTATAATACAATGCCGAAATCTAGTTACCCGGTCGATTAAAACAAGAAATTGCTGGCCCAACAATGGACCATTAGCAAAACTAATCCAGCACCGGCCTTGTTCTAGTAATTCCGCTTTCGTCGCATATGGGACGTACGGTGTTGTTATTGATTATGACACAGATTACAATATCTATCTTAAAGTCCATTTACGTCTAAGAGTCAGTAGGGAACAATAACAATCCGTGAAACAAACAATGAAAATTAATACTACATCAAAATGAACAAAAACGGTCGTTAGGGATTTATCTCGCGAGGAATGTACAGGGTGTCTACTTTTAAGTGTATACAAATCGATAAAAAATGTATTTTGTGGGATATTTTCAAAAACCTTTTTTTGTTCGGAAGGTCTTCAAAAAACGCTTCTTTTGACGTTTTTACTTTTGTCAAAATGCAGAGGGTGTTCGGTTCTACACCTTGTTAAAGTTGGGCAAAATAGGGACTTCAAAGGCACCTGGCGAGTCAAGCGTGCCATGGAATTATTTCAAAATGGTGGAAGAATTAACAGGACCACCCAAAGTGTTGATGGAAGAAATTGCCAGAAGAAATATACAGGATGTTTTTCTCTACAGCGTCTCAAATTTCCGATTTTTTTCGAATTTTATGCTGGTCAAGTTTGCTTTGGATTATTGAAACAATGTTACTAAAGGTAAAATAAATAAAATTAAAAAAATATAAAGAGTCATTCAGTCATTTCCCTTGTGTTTACGAACAATATTCTAGTTTTTGTTAGGTAATAATTTTAAAAAATATGTCCAGACAGTTTAAATTCTTAATAAAAATATTCGCAAAAATCAGATCTGCCATGGAAATTAAAAAACAAGTCAATACAATAAAAATGTAAAATTTAATTTATTTATACAGGGTGTTCGAAAAATAGACGGAGATATTTTAGAGGGTGATTCCCTGTTAAGAAATATGAAAAAAAGTTTCTATAAACATGGGTCCGGAAATGCAGAGTTTTCAAGATACAGGATGTTAAATATATTGCATGTCACTGGACAAAATTGGTTTATCAATTTTTGCAAAAAAAATCACAAGTGCCTTGGAAAACAAATAATCAAAAGCATTTCTAGAAAAGAGTGTTATTGCAACTTTTCCAATATATCATAACATAAAGTACACTACAACCAATTTTGTCCAGTGACATGCAATAAAACGGTTTTTATTTATTTTTTCTCGAAAACGAAGTGAGATAGGAAAACAATACAAGAGGGAAAGAAGTTGTATTTTTAGATGCTTAATCAAACAAAAAATATTAAAGTTACAAAAAAGGTAGTGGCGTACATTTTTTTGATAATAATATTCGCTAAGGTGCCCCCGGGACGCCACTGGACTTAATAAATTTAATCTAGTTAGGGCGAAATTAGCCTCTTAATACAACAAATAACATTGCCAAATTTCAACAGAATCGAGTAAATAATTTTTAAGACATTAATAATTTCATGTTTTATTTTTTTTTATTTAACATCCTGTATCTTGAAAACTCTGCATTTCCGGACCCATGTTTATAGAAACTTTTTTTCATATTTCTTAACAGGGAATCACCCTCTAAAATATCTCCGTCTATTTTTCGAACACCCTGTATATTAATTTGTGAATTAAAAGTAACAATGATTAAGGGGAAAATATACTCTTACGATGGTGAGTTGTTCAGCTTTTGGTTGCAAAAGCAGAAGTGAAATGCAAGACACCATGATTTCGTTTCACAGATAAATATTTAACAAGCTATACCTTTGAAAGAAGCCGTAAAACTTTATTTTTTCCCAATATAACTTCTTCAAGTTCCTTCTACCTTTTAGTATGATAAAGTGCATTGTTTTGTTTGTAAATAGGACCAATATAATTATTTTTTAACATCGTTTTTATTGAAAATTTCTTAAAATGATTATGATAGTTTCATAAAATATGGGCTTGTTTCCATGGTCGTGCATTATTTATTTTATTTTGATTGATTCGAAATCGCCACAAATAAATATATTTCAGCCCTTGACACTACCTTTACATTTGGGAAATTATCTGCAAATAAATACCAATATTTCAAATTACATGTAAGCCAAAATTAACTACCTTTTCATTTTTAACATTTTTGTGATATTCGCCAAGAACGCGTTTCATGCTACGCCACTGGCCTGACGTGCGATGTGGCAGTCGGTAACACGGCCGCGAGCGCTGTTAGGCGTCCTCTCTCTTTCCTTGTCTAAGCTATTAACCGTACGAAATATAAATACTGTATATAAAATTTTAAACAATTAACTAATAAGGTAGCCCCCTCAGACAAATAATAAACATAGACTTACCTAAAGGCTGCATTGTAATCAGCCAACATAAAAAATACCTACTCAAAAAAAGAAATTTGACACTTAAGCCTGCATCATAATGATAACCAGAGGTTACGTTTTCTATGCCACAAATCCAACACTTTACTCTTCCCACCGTTCTTAAAACTATACAGGGTGTTAGTAAATAAGTGCGACAAACTTTAAGGGGTGATTCTACATGAAAAAATAATGACAATTTGCTATATAAACGTAGGTCCGCAAATGCTTCGTTTCCGATATACAGGGAGTCAAAGTTTAAAAAAATGATAATTTATTTATTGGTATAGCTATGTGCACCTAACTAAAAATGTTTTATTCGAGATATTTTTATTTTCATTTGTTGTTTTGATTTATTGTTGCTGTATAGGATGGGTTTTTGATATTGTTGTAATAGAAATTAAAAATACGCGTTATGTTGTTTTATTTTTTTGCATAAAAATGGCGGCCCCTGTGAAAAAAGGTAAGAGAGCTTTTTTGTCACTAATTAAATGAGGATTTTAAAAATAATTTTTATTTTAAATTATCTTATCATTTATTTTCTTAAAAATATCGAGGCTATTACCCCTATGCACGCCACTGATTAACATAAAATTTTTAATCGGGTGTCAAAAAATGCGCTTTCTAGTCCTCTTAAAACCCACCAAATTTCATTTGAATATCTTAATCCGTTTCAGCGCAATAAATAAATTATCATTTTTTTTTAAACTTTGACTCCCTGTATATCGGAAACGAAGCATTTGCGAACCTACGTTTATATAGCAAACTGTCATTATTTTTCATGTAGAATCACCTCTTAAAGTTTGTCGCACTTATTTGCTAACACCCTGTATACTAATTCACTAATTACTAACATAACTATAATATGTCTTTTGCCCAATAACTCCAAAATCTCATAAAAAAAAACAAGAATAACGCAAAAGTAAACATTCGAAACACATCATAACAAGGCGGCGAAATCTCAACGAACTCTGGATCAGCTGTTGGAGCATAATAAATAAATGGGCAAGGATCACAAAGAGCTCGTGCAATGCTCGTTAGCCAGAACAAGCAATTTATTAAGGATATTATTTAAAGACCAAGTAAGATCGTGAATTCACAAAATCAGTAAAATTTATTGTTAAATGATAACTGTCCCAATTTTTACTATATGTAGATTGTAGATATCAACTAATTGTTCCAAATTCATGTTTTTAAAAGCTTTTATTTAACTTGCAATGTATGTATGTATGTACAGTGTGACCCATTTGTTTTGGGGTCAGTCTGTAAAAAGTGTATCAATCGTGCGATTTGGCTGATTTTTTTTTAAATTGTAGAGCTCGATGAACTGCACATTTTGAACAAAAATTGCCTGGTTCGCATAAAATCCAAAGCCTACTATGACCGTTTTTATGAGCAAAATTTTAAGAAACCATATTAACGTTTTTTTTTGAAAAAATCTGTGTGCGCCAATGGATTGAGCACCCCTCGAAATGGGTATGTACAAAATTTCATCAAAATATTTCAAGTAATAACGATTTTGTAGAAAAATTAAAAATGCAGCCAAGGTACGTCTTTATTTTCAAAAATTCAAAGTTGGCCATGGAAAATAATTGAATTGTTTACTTTTATTAAGTGTCAAACTGTCTAAATTGAGTTCAGAAATTGTTTGTGCTCAATACAATTAATTATCATAATTATGGAATATTTAAGCATAAGAGACAAAATAGAAATTGTTCGACTCGTGGGCGACAACGAGCGCTCGGCAGCAGAAGCTGCGGCCGAATTTAACAATAGACACCCAGGTAGATCAGTGAGTCGAAGTACTGTACAACGTATAAACAATATTTTTGATGAAACTGGATCGATTTCTAAAAATTTATTAAAAACTAGGCAAAATGGACGCCGTGGACTTGTTGAAAATAACAATCAAATTCTGCAATACTTTAGTGACAATCCTCGAAATAGTGTTCGAACGGCTAGTTTAGACCTTCATATACCCAGAGAGAGTATAAGGAGATGTTTGAGACAAAACAAAATAAAACCGTTTAAGCCAAAATTTTTGCACACCCTGGAACCAGGAGATGAGGAGAGAAGATTAGAATTTTGCTATTGGCTGCAAGGTGAATATCTCCATAATGGCAACTTTTTAAATGAAATTTTATTCACCGACGAAGCCACGTTTACTACAAATGGTGTAGTATCAAGTCAAAACTGCCGTCACTGGTCAGCTGAAAATCCAGAGTTTATAATAAATGCAAGGAGACAATATTCACAAAAAATTAACGTTTGGTGTGGAATACTACGCGACAGAATAATTGGCCCATTTTTCTTTGAAGGGAATTTGAATGCGGCTGGCTTCTTGAATTTTCTAGAAATTGAATTTAGAAATGCTTTAGATGAGTTACCATTAAGATACCGTTTAAATTTAAAGTTACAGTTAGATGGCAGTCCTATTCATAATGCTCGTTTAATCAGAAACTGGCTAGATAATAATTTTGAAAACTGTTGGATAGGGCGAAATAGTCCTTTCTGTGAGTGGCCACCGAGATCTCCGGACTTAACTCCTTTAGATTTTTTTCTTTGGGGTACACTTAAGCAAAATGTTTATAAGTCAAGACCCCATAATTTACAAGAACTGCAAGCTAGGATAAACCGTAGTTGTGAGGAAATTACTCCACAGCAAATACGAAATGTAATTTTGAATGTACGCAAGAGGAACGACAAATGCATTGTAGAAAATGGGGGCTTGGTAGAAGTTACAAAAATTTTATAATTTTAATTGTTTTTATGTTTTGTGTTTATAAGCATAAGGTTGTATTATTACAATTCAATTATTTTCCATGGCCAACTTTGAATTTTTGAAAATAAAGACGTACCTTGGCTGCATTTTTAATTTTTCTACAAAATCGTTATTACTTGAAATATTTTGATGAAATTTTGTACATACCCATTTCGAGGGGTGCTCAATCCATTGGCGCACACAGATTTTTTCAAAAAAAAAACGCTAATATGGTTTCTTAAAATTTTGCTCATAAAAACGGTCATAGTAGGCTTTGGATTTTATGCGAACCAGGCAATTTTTGTTCAAAATGTGCAGTTCATCGAGCTCTACAATTTAAAAAAAAAATCAGCCAAATCGCACGATTGATACACTTTTTACAGACTGACCCCAAAACAAATGGGTCACACTGTATGTATGTATGTAATTTGTTCGGGTGGAATCTTGCAACTCAATTTTGAAGCAGATATCTTCAACCGATCGAGCTGAAATTTTGTACACACGTTTAATTTGGATGACAATGCATGATTATATGTGTGACGTCATTCTAAATCCAACATGGCGGATCACCCAAGATGGCGGACTAGTTAAATTTCAACCGATCGAGCTGAAATTTTGTACACACGTTTAATTTGGATGACAATGCATGATTATATGTGTGACGTCATTCTAAATCCAACATGGCGGAACACTCAAGATGGCGGACTAGTTAAATTTCAACCGATCGAGCTGAAATTTTGTACACACGTTTAATTTGGATGACAATGCATGATTATATGTGTGACGTCATTCTAAATCCAACATGGCGGAACACCCAAGATGGTCATTAGAAGGTCTCCTCATTGAAGAGCTAGACTGTTCTAAACTAACCGGCAAACGACCTTGCAACAATGATGCGTTAACTGAGATGAATAGACTCAGACACCTGGCCAAACTAAAAATTACAAAATAAATTAAAAGTAAAAAAATATTTTTAAAAAAAGCTTTTATTTAAATGCGCTAAAAAGAATAAAATAATCTTTTCTTTTAAAACTTTTACTATCAACTTATAACGTCATTCCACAATTTATATGATATAAAAGCTTGTCGCGAGATTTAAGTTTTCAAACTAAGTAAATACCACTACTTAAATCTCGCGACAAGCTTTTATATCATATAAATTGTGGAATGACGTTATAAGTTGATAGTAAAAGTTTTAAAAGAAAAGATTATTTTATTCTTTTTAGCGCATTTAAATAAAAGCTTTTTTTAAAAAAATTTTTTTACTTTTAATTTATTTAACGTTGGTTATACATTCATTTCGTAGGTACAAGATAAATTTATGATGAAGTTTGGCAATGGTGCAATCATTGCATTGTTTTGTTTAGATTTCTATTACTAACTCATACAAATAATGTTACTAAACATTTTTTATCTTGGCAAGGTCTGTATTGTATTGAATTATTAGTCTATATGTTTATTATTTGTCTGAGGTAGCCGCCAATCAAACTGTCGTTTCCTGCGTCTTGCCGTGCGCAATAGGGCCAAAAGCGGTACCTATATACTTACGTTAATATACAGGTATATGGTACTTACCTAATTAAGTTGGCAGAACCACCTAAGGAGTGGCCCAAAAGAAAATCAATTACTCGGCGTGCTTGGTATACTCTTGAAGTTATCAATCAAAGATGGCGAAGGCACGGCACACTGTGCGTATTTTTCGCCGACAACAATACGTACGATTTGGCGGGAAAAGGGCATTGTCTGCTACGTAGTGGGAGTTGATTGATATTTGGATGATTGAGCGCAAATGGGAACCCTATGGAAATGTAATGACTATCGGTTCAAAGTAGAGTTAATGGTATTAGGTATACCACGCGTTTCTCGTTAACAGGATGTTTTCTTTGCGACATTCTGTGGTGTGTCTCGGAAAATATTAGAGCGACATTCTTGTCTTCATAAAATCTTTAGTGACCGGCAGACAGTTGGACACAAAAATTTAATATTTTTAAACTCTGATTTCGATTAATTTAAATTTCTAGCTGCTAATCGAACAAAATTAAAGTTTAGTAGCAAATTCATGTGTTATACGATGATTAGTTGTGCTTGCGGTATTTTGTTCTTTTGTAATAATACACAGGGTGGTCGAAAAAAATACAAAAAAGTTAAATTTCTTTTTTTGTGACTAGGTGGCTGTGACTTTAAATCTGACATCCACCTTTGATTCCAAACAACTTTTGTAAGTAATTTTTACCGTATTTTAAAAAATAAGGGTACTTTACTCTTCAGTTATTTTGACATATTATATGAATCTACCTCGTATCCAAAAAAAATATTTAAATTTTGATATGTGCGTTTTGAGTTTAAAATGATGCACCAACTTTTATCAAGAATAAAATTTTCTGAGAAATTAATAATAAAAAAGTTTTCCATTTGTGTCCAAATTCCTTGAAATTTTTAAAACCTTGCAAAAGATTATGACTTAATTGTAGTGAAAGATAGCAATATTGTCTGTATGTTATACACATAGAAAAACCTATTTTCAAAGTAATAATTTCAATTTTCCTAAAAATTTATATTCATTTCAAAATTAATATCAACCTAAAGAAAAATGACGTGAAAAATTGTAAAATTTTTACTGAATATTATGAATTCAAGAATCAGGTTGATAGACTGGATACTATACTGACCTTATCTTGAATAAATATTCTCTAATAACGCTTTGAAATACCCATATCTTCAAGAATAATATGCAACATATAAATTTGAGTATAGCGCTATACCTAATCAACTATCCATAATCTAAATTTGAGAACAACAGTACATATATTCAATACCTAATAAATTCGTATACCTGGTTCTTCGATCAAACAGTTGCAATAACTAAAATAATAACGGCATGGTTTTAGCAGGAACTGTTATTGTTAGTTTATACTCTATCCAAGTATGTATAGTATTGCTAAAGTCACTTGAAACGGCATAAAAAACTCTAATTAGCGTCACAAAAAGAATATAGAACATAAGCGTCACGCGCAGTTTTCAAAAATATATATATTCTACAAGCAACATAATATTTCACTTTTAAGGTTTTTTAAGGTTGTCGTCAAACACAACGTAAAGGTTAATGCAGCATATAATATTTTCAAAAGGTCTCTAAAAGATCATATCGATTATAACTATTTACGCAAGTATATCCTAAGATCTGTGAAATTATGGCACGGCTATCCACCGCATTTCGCTGCACAAGTGGCCAGCCGTCGAACAGTGTAACCCATGCAAGTATTGGTGATATTATATTAGGCGAGCATGCAGTCACTTGTTTTTACTACAATATCTATCTTCTCTGTCTCCTTCATCCTTTTTTACTGCTAATACCAGGTTCGGTTTAATTTGTCTCGTATTTTATTGCCGAGGCGCCTGTTCTCGAGCTACCCTGGTAAAGCATAAATGAACTCACTTGGAACACAGTGATATACGGGGCGTGATCTATTTCATAGCATTCACCACGCTCTGCTACTGGTAAAAATACCAGACTTATTAGCAGAAATCACCCGTATAAAATTCAAAGGTTTTTATGCATGCGGTCGGCGTCGACCTAGTCAAGGAGGCAGCCAATAAGAAAGCGAGCGTAGCGATTTGATTGGTCGGCGTTTCGGAGATCCACGGAGCAGGTGTCGACGTGGGCCAGTTAGGCCAGTATAACCAGTGCCGTGCACGGAAATAAGGACTGCGCTTTACCTATTTTACGGATTTTGATTTTGTGTATGGATTTTTGTGCGTGGTGTTGTTTTGTGTGTAACAAAATTATCGGTTTGCTTTGGTTTGAATTATTTCAAAGTTTGTTTAATTCTTTCTTAGAGCTTCGTATGTGATGATCGTACTTAAATTAAGTTACACTCAAGTTGAAATATACGAATATACTTTTCTTTGTGCGTATGTCGCGGAAATATATCCATTTCTTCTACTTTAATTGGATTTCATGCTAATCAAAAATAAATAAAGTACAGCTATAAGACAACTTGTAATGTTGGCAGATATAAATATTCCGATTGTCGGACTATCAATTAGGATAAAAAAAACTCAAATTTTCCAAAACCGTATTAACCTCTTCTGTGCATCCACTTGATTAAACCATCAATATGCGCCTTTCGAAATGTCCATACAATGCATCCAAAACGAAAACGCGATAAACCTTTATTCCCGTGGCGACGTAATGCGGCAATAACACAAACTCATTATACCCCAGCCCGCTGGATGAACGAGGCACCGACGGATCTAATTTTAGCGCGATCTGATAAGCGGAGTGCCCTGAAAAGGAAAGTTAAGTGGCCACCAACCAGCCCCAGAAGCTGGGGGGTGCGGTCAGAAAATCCGTTGGGTCTGCCGCCCTCACAGATATATTATCGTTTTGAACGGCGGCCATTTTATATGTGGCAGACAAAGCGAGTACGTTGTGAGTTAATTTCGTGAATTTGCGAATTAAAAGTGACAGTGATTAAGCGGAAAATATACTCTTGCGATGGTGAATTGTTCAGCGTTTGGTTGCAAAAGCAGAAGTGAAAAGCAAGAGCTCGGGATTTCGTTTCACAATTAAATATTTAACAAGGTACCTTTGAAAGATGCCCTAAAACTTTATTTTTTCTCAATATAACTTCTTCAAATTCCTCCTACCTTTTAGTATGATAAAGTGCATTGTTTTGTTTGTAAATAGGACCAATATAATTATTTTTTAACATCGTTTTTATTGAAAATTTCTTGATCGATTATGATAGCTTCATAAATAAAAGCTGGTTTCCATGGGCGTGCATTATTTATTTTATTTTGATTGATTCGAAATCGCCGCAAATAAATATATTTCAGCACTTGACGCTAGCTTTACATTTAGGAAATTATCGGCAAATAAATATCAATATTTTAAATTACATGTAAGTAAGAATTAACTACCTTTTCATTTTTAACAATATTGTGATATTGGCTAAGAACGCGTTTCATGCTACGCCACTGGCCTGTGGTGCGATGTGCCAGTCGGTAACACGGCCGTGAGCGCTGTTAAGCGTCCTCTCTGTTTGTCTAGGTATATAGTACATAGGATGCTCAGAAAATTTTTGGCAAAAATCCTCTGTCAATTTTGAAGTAGCACATGCACATTATACTTAATTTTTAATTATTCAATGGTAAGACCACGATGACAACTTAACCTATATCTATCTATATATATTGCGATTTTAGCGATTTTAGCTATACCAGTGTTTTCTTGGTTTTTATTGTTTTTTTTATTGTTTCGGCGAAGTTGTAGTTGTTTTTGGACTGTATATCGTATTTTCTGTGGCGTTTGAAAATAGACTTTTCATAAAAAAATATCCATCATGGGAAAGTGCATGGTAGTATTAGTGTGATGTAAAAACAAAAGTGTAGATAAAGTTATTAAAAATTTACTGAAAATGCCTATATATTTTGTAAACGGTTAAATGGGGGAAGAGTTGCCCAATTTTGAGGTCAATAAAATGGAACCAACAGATTTCTAATATCTTTTTTGTTTTTGAGTTATTTCGAAAAAAGTGAAATTTTGCGTTTTCGATTTTATTTTTTTTTTTGTTATCACAGATAGGAAAAAAAGAAAAACACTTTCTTGTGGCACTTTTTAAAGGGTTTTAAGATGGCGTTTTTAGATTTGTTCTAAAACATTTCGTTTTTGAGAAACCATCTTCAACTTAATTTTTTTAAATACGGACCTGGATTTTTTTTAGATTTTGAAAACACTTTCGATTGAAAATACCATGATGTATGACACGAAATATGTTTAAGATGTTTTGAGACAATTATACTGAAAATTCCTTTTTTCCATTCATTTTTTTCTATTGCGGACCTCTATTTAATAATATAAGAAGTGTAAATATCAATCAGTATTGTCAACAATTTAACTTACAGTTTATTTTACTTCGAAAACTTAATATTTTTAAATACGGTCCTGCCTGGTTAGTGCTTTCCTCTGTTGTTGTACAGCAAACAGTGTCGCATTGTGTTTTGGAGTAAATTCTTCGCTTTTTCTAATTGTGAGAAAAAAGCTTTAAGCCAATGAAACCAATAACTTTTGCCATTTATTAATTGCAACAATACATTCGTTCTGCCTCTACACTATTTCTGCGACACAAGATATAACATGCTAACATGTTAAGTTTGTCTTGATTTGAAAAAGCGCCCTCCATTTCTAATAATACAAATTATTAACTAAATGATACAGTGGGAGTTATGACAAATGACAAGGGGTTGGTTTCGTTGTTTTAAAGCCTTCTAGGTGGAGGATTTTTATTTATTTTTTATTATCGTATGTGACTGTTATTAGTCTTTGCCGCCCTCTTTTTGGTTCTCCCATTGAAAGATAAGTTGTAAGTTAAATTCTTGATAATACCGATTAATATTTAGACTTCTTATTATTAAATACAGGGCCGCAATAGAAAAAATTAATGGAAAAGAAGGAATTTTCAGTATAATTGTCTCAAAACATTTTAAAAATATTTCGTGTTATACATCATGGTATTTGCAATGGAAATTGCTTTCAAAATCTGTAAAAAATCCAGGTCCGTATTTAAAAAAAAGTTGAAGATGGTTTCTCAAAAAACGAAACGTTGTAGAACAAATCTAAAAACGCCATCTTAAAGCCCGTTAAAAAGTGCCATAAGAAAGTGTTTTTCTTTTTTCCTATCTGTGATAACAACTTCAGAAAAAATAAAATCGAAAACGCGAAATTTCACTTTTTCCGAAATAACTCAAAAACGAAAAAGATATTAGAAATCCGTTTGTACCACTTTATTGACCTCAAAATTGCGCAACTTTTTCTCCATTTAACCGTTGTTCTATCTCTCATCGTTTGCAAGATCCCCATGCTGTTCATTCAGGAGAAGTAACTCGGCTTACTACTAAGAAGTAATTTCTTGCCTACTATCCAAAGCTCAGAACGGTTTATGTGGGTCACACCGACAGCCCAAAAAGACAATCCTGTCTTTATCGACATTAATAAGCTCTCCAACCAGCACATTATTTAATTATTTATTTACATTAAGTCCCGAAAATCAATTTTAAGATGTCTGCCATAAATTGCCGATGGAATCTTTTAAACGTTAAAAACACACAACGATGAACAAACGGTGCCTGCACCTGCAAATACTAATAAACAAACTTTCTCATCAGGATAAATTACTATGTTCGCCTGAAGAATACACTGATATTCGACAGGTATATTATTCAGGTTATAGTTAGGGTAAACATTTGTGTTTGAAATATTTTGTGAAGGTTATCGTCATCTCGCTAATCAGGAAGCGTCAAACCAATCGCGAACTTGCGTCTAGATGCACGAACTGACCTCTAAAATAGATACGTCTATCGCAGTGGTATGAATTTCATTTCGAAACCGCTGAAAGCAAAATATACGATCCATAATGATTTTGACATGGAATTTACAAACATGCATCACTCATAAGGCTAAGCACAAACTCCGCATAGAACATAAATCACATACGTCCACCACGAATATCCATACCATAAATAAAAATGAAGGTTAACCAGAGATACCGCTGTTATAGAAAGAAACCTATTCTAGCGCGGAAAAATCGCGCAAAAAAAATCTCATATGAAACAACTTTTACGTTCGCAGCATTTAAAGTGGATTTTACTTTTTTTAATCGCACACGTGGGCAGGCTGATATGTAGAATAATTGTCAATTGAAAATCTTAAATTACAAGATTAGTCATACAGGTAGATTTAGATTCAAACTGATTCGAGTATTGGCCTACAACCTCGAGGCATGCGTCGTACAAATTAAATTTCTATCTTTCTTTTATTATCTGATGATTCTTTGAGGGAAAGGAGACAGAAATTGGTCTATGATGCTATGATTTTCCTACCTGCTCTCCCTTATGTTTTGGAGCGAGGGGATCGGCTTAAAGAACCGCAAGACCCACTTTTTATTGTTCTGTCCTTGTCTGATACGTTTTGTTAATAAAGATAATATATTGAAATGGGAGTACGCCTATAAAACAGGGCAGTAATTAAAGATTTGGTTGATTTTGGTGATAGACTTCCTGTAATAACAATGCAGCGTGAAGTATTCAGTACCCAAAGTAGAAAATTAACATTAAATGTGGTGAAATATTTCCAAGAAAAAAAAAGAGAACACACGTGAAAATCTGTCGATACTTCAATGTGCATCGGAGGCGTTACAGATAGTACAAGGACCATTTCACGAATTAGGCAAGAAGGCATTAAACATATTAAAATGGTACACACTAAAAGTAAAGCAGCCCCGAAAACTAAAGATTTGACAGAATCGGATAAAGGAGAAATAAGAAGTTTGATTTATGACATGACAACTAACAAGCAACACTTAACTAGGGAAAAAATATGCGAAGAAAGAAAAGGGAATTTTGAGATGCAGCAAATCAACGTTAAGTGTAATTTTAAGGAATCTTGGATTTAAGTACAAAATAAACGATGGAAGACAATACTTAATGGAAAAACCAGATATAGCATCAAAAAGAGTTCAATTTCTACGACAATATACATCCAATTTATTTTTAAGCTGCCCTCTATAGACGTAGTTTTTTAGACGAGACCTGGATTTTTCAACACGGGGCGAATATGAGAACTTGGCACGACAAAAATCCAAAATGTGTGTCCAACAAAAAAGCGAATGATGGCAAAAGGAAATAATTAACTGGCTTCGAAATAAAAAAAATATTTTCCTGAAAATTCCCTTAAATGTTAGTTGCTCCAGATCGTTAAAAATTATAAATCCAATAAGTTGCCTTATGCGTCTGACAATATAATTAATAAAATGGGACATCAAGGGTTGAGGCTTCCCCCATATCATTGTATATTTAATGCAATAGAATTGATATGGGCCCAATGCAAAACTATTTTTAATAAGAAAATTGTATCTGAGGCAATGCATGATAATAACACGGTATTGTCTATTTGGAAAGAAGCTCTCCAGGAAGTCACTACAGACAACTGGTCCAGTTGTATAAAACACACCGAGAGTGTTATTAAGGATTGTTGGGAAAAAGAAAAGATATTGGACGTTGACATGCATAGACCCAATTATTATTATTTTAAATGACGATTCATATTCGGATGACAGTATTTTTTATTCTGACTAAAATTCATAACGAATTAAATGTGTATTATTATTATTTATTTATTATGTATATACTGACTTCTGACTATGTAAAGTTTATTTTATGTTGATATTTAATTTGTAACTAAAAATATAAATATATATATATATTTTTGCCTAACCATTACAATAATTATTTAAATACCTAAGACCTACTTTGAATTTCAGGATCATTATCTTTTAATTGCCAGTCTAAATTACCCAATTAATCTTCAAAAATTAGAAATGAAATTACAACAGGTAGGTACCTAAGTACAAATTTTTAATCCGCCCGTTCACATCAGGTACTAAAGCAATAATTTATTCTAGGCCGACCCTGCCTGCCTTAAACAATCAACTAGTAATACAAGACAAGTACTTAGTTTTCTATCTCTCTTCCTTTCATGAAAGGTGCTTGGCGAATTTTAAGACGTACGTCGAATACGAATTGGAGGAGACATGAGTGTAATTGTGCGAGTGCAAGTAAAGCAATAGATATAGCGCTCTCTCTTTGATGATTTATTGCCGACTTCGCCTTTACATTCTGCCCTTACTACTATTATTACTATTATTTGTGTAAATCCATCTATTTCTAAAATTATGATTTAAAAAATCCTGTACTCTTCTTGCATTATGCAATTGTGCTCCATTTTGTTGAAACCACATTAAGTAAACTCCTGGACAAAATTACCGCACCACTTTAATTAGTCTAAATGTTTACAATAAAAACACAAAATACCTAAAACTAAATTACATTTAAATGATAATGAACACCTACAAAAAAGAAAATATCAGCAAAACAGAATAAATGCATCTGGGTCAACACTATTAAAGTGTAGGCCCTCCTCTACTTCTTATCACTGCATTCATGCGTCGAGGCATGCTTAATATCAAATGTTCGACAAAAGTTTGAGGAATATTCTCCCATTCTTCAATAGCGACCTCTATGAGTTGGCTGTGAATAGCAACAGGGGTCTACGATTTCGAATCTTTTTTTTGAGATAATAAATGCTCTATATGATTCATGTCAGAACTGTTAGGCGGCCACTGTAATAAAGGGATATTAACATCATTTAGGTAGCCAATAACCTGTCTATCTACATGAGGACGAGCGTTGTTCTGCATAAATAAAAAATTAGGTCCAAAAGGCATTACATGTTCGGCAATAATGTTGTCTAAGTAATATTGGGCATTCATAGACTTCGTACGTATAGGGACCAACTCCGTAGTGCATCGAAGCAAATTCCTCCAAAACATTTTAGAGCCACCACCAAAAGGTAGGTATTTAGAAGAAATATTGTAGCCGGCAAAGCTTTCTCCTCGCCTTCGCCAGACACGCTCACGTCCATCTGGTGCTTTAAGGCTAACTTTAGTTTCATCGGAGAACAGAACTTGTTTCCAATCATTGGTGGTCCAATTCTGATGTGGGCTTGCTAAATTCAATCTCTAAACTTTATGTTCTCTGGTAAGCAATGGTTTTTTGGCCGGTCTTCTGTTGCTCAATCCTGCTTCATGTATACCTAAACGTCTTCTAACCGTTCGAGACGATTAGCGATATTTCGAACATCTGCTAATTCATATTTTAGCAGATTGCTGGTGACTCTACTGTCTCTGAGAACACGTTGTCTCAAAAAACTGCTTGAATGATGTCTTTCTAACAAACCAACAACATATCGTATTGAATATCCTTCAACTAGGAGAGTCGATGCTTGCACTGCATTCTCAATTGACAAATTTCTTTGGCGTTTCATTTTCCTTACTTAATTTACTCGAAAATGAACTTCCCAGCATGCATATTGTGATAAAAACAATCACAATCGAAAAAAATATATAAAAAATATTTAGAAAAATATGAGTGGTGCCTTAATTTTGGCCAGGAGTTATTTGCATAAAGTGAGAATACATATTATACATACATAAACACGTTGAACATTTGTTGTAAATATACAGTGTGTCCACGGATGGACTTAACTATACTTGTAAAATTTTTTATTTTCAATTCTTCGAAAAAAGTCATTCTTCATAAAAAAGTCTGCTTGTTCTTAAAATAAAATTGGCATCGCAAAAGTTGACATTACTTATACTGGGTGACCAGAAAATTGAAGAAACGTTAATTAGCATAAGAGTAAACTACCTCTATTTGTTGAGATAATGAAAAAAGTTATAAAGAAAATTTACCCAGCATGGTAAGCTACTTAAGTGTACAAAATTTCAAAGCGTTAGGCCTACTTCGATTTTTTTATTTTTTCTTGTTTTTCTTCGATTAAATAATTTTCTGTAGGTAGTAAGACAAAACTTATAAATAAAAGTTACTCAGAATAGGAAACTGTGTATGATGGAAAATTTTTTGACAATCCTAGGCCCACTTTGCGTTTCCTCCAATATTTTCCAAAATAGAAAGTAGGCCTAGAATCCTAAAATTTTGTCATCATGCGCAGTTTTCCATTCTGGGGAAGTTTTCTTAATACAGTTTTGTCTTACTACCTACAGAAAATTATTTAATCGAAGCATTGAGTAAAATGATCGAAGAAAAACAAGAAAAAAATCAAAAAATCGAAGTAGGCCTAACGCTTTGAAATTTTCTACACTTAAGTAGCTTACCACGCTGAGCAAATTTTCTTTATAACTTTTTTCATTATATCTACAAATAGAGGTAGTTTACTCTTATGCTAGTTAACGTTTCTTAAATTTTCTGGCCACCCAGTATAAGTAATGTCAACTTTTTCCATGCCAATTTTATTTTAAGAACAAGCAGACATTTTTATGAAGAATGACTTTTTTCGAAGAATTGGAAATAAAAAATTCTACAAGTATAGTTAAGTCCACCCGTGGACACACTGTATATTTCTTATTTCATAACCATTAATTTATTACTTATAAAAGCAATGATTGGTTTTGAGTGATCAATAAAAGAACCTAAACATAATCGGTAAATATTCTCAAAAACCACGAGAATATTATCCAGCGACCATTAAAAAGTTATAAAAAGCCAAATCACAATCTTTACTATATCTAAAAATATTCCGGAGAGAATTAACAAACAGGTTGAATCGTTGAATCTATTAGTGTCCGTTAGTCACCAAAGTATTTTTATAAACAATCGTAAATAACCGAACGTCGCATAATCAGATAAATAAATTTAAATATTCCTCTCGTAAATTCGAAATTCTCCCGTGGATGTTTCTGACCGAGAACCGAATTCACTTCCTCTAGGTTCGGCGCAAAAAAACTAATTATATAGTTTGAGAAATGTATCGATTCTAATGAGAAGCTATTAATTAAAATAATTATATGTATATAAACTGGTGGGTTTTTAAATTTAATTATGAAGCTTGCTCAATTCTAACTTCCTGCTCGTTCTTTACTGTACGAGATCAAAATGGAAACATCCCAACATTGACAAATCGTTATGCTTTATTGAGTTGCTTATAATGATAATCTCGTGCGTCCACTTATTTCTGATAGAATCATGTTGAATGACCAGAGCTACTGATATATCAGTACTAAAGGGCAGTAACAAATTGCACGAAAGCCCTAGAGACAATGACGTAATTTGTACAAACACACAACATGTTTTTACCAATTCAAATCGAAAAGTAATGGCCTAAAGCCCAAAATAAATAACAAATCCTTAAAAATTAATAAGGCCCATATGAATATTTTTCTTGTTGTAAAATATATTTTTATAGAAGTTCAGTGTGGTTTGTATCAGGCCGAAATCACGTCATGAATAATAATTTCTTGCGGAATAGATGTCTCCCAATGATGGGACTTGAGACATCATTTAAGTGATATGAGATTGCCTTATATGTCGGATTGCTTCTGGTAAATTGGGTGGCTTCCAAAATATAATGGCGGGCGCCTTTTGTACTACATAATTTAATAATATTACGGGGAAATATATTTTAGGAAAGATTCTACAGGGTGATTCACGAATCTCCAATTAGAACATTTTACGTAAGAGGTAGTAGATAGGTTTAAATATAGATTGAGGCATTTTGTCTCTGACTTCCAGATTTTATATTTTTTGAAACCAAAAACGATGACGTCTTTAGATGCAGGTCAATCCTAATCCTGAACAACTATTTTTAGTAAAAAATTCCCAAAAAGATTTTTTCGGTTGCGTTAAATCAAAAGTGAAAACTCGAAGTTATTTTATCTACAACTTTGTTGCTGCGTCCGGATTATTAAGCGTAACTCTATCGTGAAATGGAATGGAGCTTTTCCTAAGTAAATCGACCAGCCGAATCGACTTAGCATGGCCCCGAAGGCGTAGGGCTCACCGGTTTCGAGCAAATATATAATTTTTTAAAAATTCGAGTAATTCGACCCCTCGAATTAGGACGTTTAGGATAATTTTGGACATTAAATACGAAATCTCGCAAACGACTTTACGAAATCGAATTTAACCTTTATTTCCGCCATCTGCTGGTCGAACTACGTAAGAAAAACCTATTTTATATTAGGGACAGGTTAACATTTTTGGAAATTCAAAAAAGTGCGCTGGCCGGGCACTTAGAATTTTTTTAGAGGAATTTGGAGGCCGGATCCGTGTTCTACGGGTCAATTTACGTCGGATAGGCTGGTTTTGGATTCATTCTGAGCTCGTTTAAAAAGTTGAAAATTTTGAAATTTGAGGTGTTTTTCGAAAAAGTGCGCTGGCCGGGCATTTAGAAACTTCCAAGTTCAATTCCGACCGGATTCTCGGTTTCTACGGGCCAAACTGCGTCGGATAAGCCTGTTCCCGGCTAATTTTATTTTTTTAGCGAAATCGTTATATTTCAGTTTAAAGGGGTTGACCCCCCGAAAATCTCGGGGAAATATTCGACACGCGCGCAGGGAATTTTCCATGGGTCTGATTTCACAGTATCTTATACATCTCGAGGCGCTGCGTCGATTGGCGCCACGCAGAATGTCGTAGCTCTAACCGTTTCTGCGCAAATGGCCTTCAAAGTCAAATCGAAAGTGAAACTCGAAGTTCGGTTTTTTCAACAACTTTATTGCTGCGTCCGGATTAAGCGTAATTCTACCGTGAAATGGAACTTTTCCTAAGTAAGTCGACCAGCCGAATCGATTTAGCATGGCCCCAAAGGCGTAGGGCTCACCGGTTTCGAGCAAATATTTTTTTTAAAAATTCGACCCCTCCATTTAGGAGGTTTAGGATAATTTTGGACATTAAATACGAAATCTCGGAAACGACTGGACGAAATCGGATTTAACCTTTATTTCCGTCATCTACTACTCGAACTACGTAAGAAAAACCTATTTTATATTAGGGACAGGTTAACATTTTTGGAAATTCAAAAAAGTGCGCTGGCCGGGCACTTAGAAATTTTTTAGAGGAATTTGGAGGCCGGATCCGTGTTCTACGGGTCAATTTACGTCGGGTAGGCTGGTTTTGGTCTCATTCTGAGCTCGTTGAAGAAGTTGAAAATTTTGAAATTTGAGGTGTTTTTCGAAAAAGTGCGCTGGCCGGGCATTTAGAAACTTCCAAGTTCAATTCCGACCGGATTCTCGGTTTCTACGGGCCAAACTGCGTCGGATAAGCCTGTTCCCGGCTAATTTTAATTTTTTAGCGAAATCGTTATATTTCAGTTTAAAGGGGTTGACCCCCCGAAAATCTCGGGGAAATATTCGACACGCGCGCAGGGAATTTTCCATGGGTCTGATTTCACAGTATCTTATACATCTCGAGGCGCTGCGTCGATTGGCGCCACGCAGAATGTCGTAGCTCTAACCGTTTCTACGCAAATGGTCTTCAAAGTCAAATCGAAAGTGAAACTCGAAGTTCGGTTTTTTCAACAACTTTATTGCTGCGTCCGGATTAAGCGTAATTCTACCGTGAAATGGAACTTTTCCTAAGTAAGTCGACCAGCCGAATCGATTTAGCATGGCCCCAAAGGCGTAGGGCTCACCGGTTTCGAGCAAATATTTTTTTTAAAAATTCGACCCCTCCATTTAGGAGGTTTAGGATAATTTTGGACATTAAATACGAAATCTCGGAAACGACTGGACGAAATCGGATTTAACCTTTATTTCCGTCATCTACTACTCGAACTACGTAAGAAAAACCTATTTTATATTAGGGACAGGTTAACATTTTTGGAAATTCAAAAAAGTGCGCTGGCCGGGCACTTAGAAATTTTTTAGAGGAATTTGGAGGCCGGATCCGTGTTCTACGGGTCAATTTACGTCGGGTAGGCTGGTTTTGGTCTCATTCTGAGCTCGTTGAAGAAGTTGAAAATTTTGAAATTTGAGGTGTTTTTCGAAAAAGTGCGCTGGCCGGGCATTTAGAAACTTCCAAGTTCAATTCCGACCGGATCCTCGGTTTCTACGGGCCAAACTGCGTCGGATAAGCCTGTTCCCGGCTAATTTTAATTTTTTAGCGAAATCGTTATATTTCAGTTTAAAGGGGTTGACCCCCCGAAAATCTCGGGGAAATATTCGACACGCGCGCAGGGAATTTTCCATGGGTCTGATTTCACAGTATCTTATACATCTCGAGGCGCTGCGTCGATTGGCGCCACGCAGAATGTCGTAGCTCTAACCGTTTCTGCGCAAATGGCCTTCAAAGTCAAATCGAAAGTGAAACTCGAAGTTCGGTTTTTTCAACAACTTTATTGCTGCGTCCGGATTAAGCGTAATTCTACCGTGAAATGGAACTTTTCCTAAGTAAGTCGACCAGCCGAATCGATTTAGCATGGCCCCAAAGGCGTAGGGCTCACCGGTTTCGAGCAAATATTTTTTTTAAAAATTCGACCCCTCCATTTAGGAGGTTTAGGATAATTTTGGACATTAAATACGAAATCTCGGAAACGACTGGACGAAATCGGATTTAACCTTTATTTCCGTCATCTACTACTCGAACTACGTAAGAAAAACCTATTTTATATTAGGGACAGGTTAACATTTTTGGAAATTTAAAAAAGTGCGCTGGCCGGGCACTTAGAATTTTTTTAGAGGAATTTGGAGGCCGGATCCGTGTTCTACGGGTCAATTTACGTCGGATAGGCTGGTTTTGGATTCATTCTGAGCTCGTTTAAAAAGTTGAAAATTTTGAAATTTGAGGTGTTTTTCGAAAAAGTGCGCTGGCCGGGCATTTAGAAACTTCCAAGTTCAATTCCGACCGGATTCTCGGTTTCTACGGGCCAAACTGCGTCGGATAAGCCTGTTCCCGGCTAATTTTATTTTTTTAGCGAAATCGTTATATTTCAGTTTAAAGGGGTTGACCCCCCGAAAATCTCGGGGAAATATTCGACACGCGCGCAGGGAATTTTCCATGGGTCTGATTTCACAGTATCTTATACATCTCGAGGCGCTGCGTCGATTGGCGCCACGCAGAATGTCGTAGCTCTACCCGTTTCTGCGCAAATGGCCTTCAAAGTCAAATCGAAAGTGAAACTCGAAGTTCGGTTTTTTCAACAACTTTATTGCTGCGTCCGGATTAAGCGTAATTCTACCGTGAAATGGAACTTTTCCTAAGTAAGTCGACCAGCCGAATCGATTTAGCATGGCCCCAAAGGCGTAGAGCTCACCGGTTTCGAGCAAATAATTTTTTTAAAAATTCGACCCCTCCATTTAGGAGGTTTAGGATAATTTTGGACATTAAATACGAAATCTCGGAAACGACTGGACGAAATCGGATTTAACCTTTATTTCCGTCATCTAGTGGTCGAACTTCGTCGGAAAAACCTATTTTCGGGGCAGGTTAACATTTCTGGAAATTCAAAAAAGTGCGCTGGCCGGGCACTTAGAAATTTTCTAGAGGAATTTGGAGGCCGGATCCGTGTTCTATGGGTCAATTTACGTCGGATAGGCTGGTTTTGGTCTCGTTCTGAGCCTGTTTAAAAAGTTGAAAATTTTGAAATTTGAGGTGTTTTTCGAAAAAGTGCGCTGGCCGGGCATTTAGAAACTTCCAAGTTCAATTTCGACCGGATTTTCGGTTTCTACGGGCCAAACTGCGTCGGATAAGCCTGTTCCCGGCTAATTTTATTTTTTTAGCGAAATCGTTATATTTCAGTTTAAAGGGGTTGACTTCCTTTTTCTATCTGTGATAACAACCAATCGAAAACGCAAAATTTCACCTTTTTCAAAATAACTCAAAAACGAAAAAGGATATTAGAAATCTATTTGTACCATTTTATTGACCTCAAAATTGCGCAACTTTTCCCCCATTTAACCGTTGTTCTATCTCTCACCGTTTGCATTATCCCCATGCTGATCATTCTTATCCGGGATACATTGTGCCTACTCGTATCTATTCGTATTGAGCTATTTTTCCACCCGTAGTCAAAATTGTTTACATCATGACTATGAATCACCCTGTACATGATTACTTTAGATCAGACTTATGGTGTTCTGAGTAGGCAAAAGATAAAACCGACAGAAGAATGGCCCGACGCTTAAACGTTTATTCTTCTCGCAAACGAACCGTCTGAAACCGAAATCGATTACGCCTCAGCCCTCGTATTTTCAATTCCGCACACAACAAAGCGAAATGAGCCATCGACAATCGTAAGTTAACACCTACGTTGGCGCCCGCAGATATTTAACCTATTGCTCAACTCCCCCGCCCCGCGAGGCGCTCGTTACGGTCCTGGACGAAGAACCGGGATCATAGAGATCATATTATCAATATAGGTAGAGTGCTGAACAAGTCCCTTTTTATGGCAAATTGTGGATTTGTGGATTTGCGCGTGGGCCTATGGAACATGCGCATTAAACCTTCAGACCTCGCAATTCAAAACAGTGGTTGTGTTTCTGAATTACTATCTCCCTACAAACTTGTATATTGATAATAAATTAAGCTCACCTCAACGTGGACTGGTCAAGACTTCGATAACTACAACTATATAGGTTCGTTTATACACTTGTAAAACTAGTTTCGACCAAACTACTAGAATTTGCTTCACTGATGCTAGAACTTGACTTGTTTTCATCTACCTTTATAACTTTATAACACTAAAACAAATAAGCTACTAATAGTCTCTTACACCACAATGATGTTAATATACTTACTTAAATGATGGTTTAGGTGGTTTTAATAGAAGAGTTGGTACCGCATTTTCAATTAGCTGCGTTTTGACTCGTTTCGTTTTTAAACACTCTGGTGTAAAATGTGCAGAACATATTCGAGATGATCACTTAATTAGATAAAACACTCAAACAACTAAAATTCGAAGAAACTACATATTAATAATTAGCTGAAAATCAAAAAAATTATGCCACAAAGCGTCTATGATGCAAACAACGGTAGGTTATACTTAGTTTGTCGCTGTCAAATGGCTGTCAAAGTGTGTCAAGTTTCACAAAACACTACCTCAAATTGCAAATGCGCATGTCCACTGGGCCTATTTATTACTATTTTTTACTATTTTATGATTTTAAATTCGTCAAAGATTTTCCGCGCATCCTATGTATAAAAAACATCGTCCAGCACTCTACTTATATATATATATATGATCTCTATGCCCGGGATGGAGGACTGACAGCTCGAACTCTGACATACCGCAGAATAATAGCGCCAAGAAACAATCGGGTATTTACATACGTAAATGGCGGCGATTTGCGAAATTACCGGGGAAACTACGATTGGGGTGTTGGTGGCATTGTTTATGGCACGCGGGGAATTTGCCAGGTGTTTTTATTATTATCTACATACGGGGTGAGTTTTTTTCGATGACCACTATGGAGATCTCGGAAACTAGCAGAGCTAGAACAAAGGTTAAATGGGGAAAGAATTGCGCTTTTGAATGCTCAATCTAATGCCCTTTTTGGATTTTTAAAAAAGTTCATGGCTCACTAGATATTTTGAAAAGAGTGATTTTTTGCTATTTCATCAGATCTCTGTAGCTCCGGTATTTTTGGTTATACAGAAAAACTGTAGAGACAAAAATTGTAGATAATCTTAGGCTTAATAAGATAATCTTAACCAATTTTTTATGTTTGTGATTTTTGAGATATGACATAAATTTGTGTTTTTTTTTATGTAAATCATAGTTGGCTGTGGCCTTATCAAATCGGCCATTTTTTGAGCTTTCCAAAGATATAATACTCGGCATAGTTATTATAAAACAATAAAGGAGCTATGGCTAATTTTCTGATTTTTTTTTAATTTTCACAAAGTCAGCCATGGAATATTTTCATAATTACGTTCTATTTTATAACTAGACATACTTCAAACTTTCTAATATTTTGTTTTTAGCTGGTAACAAAATGTAACAAAATAAAACAAAAATTAAAAAACCCAAATTCAAATTATTATTGTTTTAAAAGGTGTTCAAACAATCCACCATTATTATTTATGCAAATATTGCATCTTTTTAGAACTGAATTTGTCACCTTTCTTAGAGAGCGCCTGTCAATACTGGCAATTGTTTCTAAAACAGCTGCTCTTAATTCAACAATTGCCTCATACTTCATTTTGTACTGTTCCCCACAAAAATAAATCCAAAAGAGACAAACCGGGGGATTGGGGCGGCCAGGAAATAGGTCTATTTTTTCCTATCCAACTATTTGGATAGAGCTGATCTAAGTAATTTCTTACGGGCAAATAATTATGTGGTGGAGATCCATCTTGATAATTTTTGTTTTATTTTGTTTCATTTGGTTACCAGCTAAAAATAAAATATTTGAAAGTTTGAAGAAGGTATGCCTTATTATAAAATAGAACGTAATTATGAAAATATTCCATGGCTGACTATGTGAAAATTAAAAAAAAAAATCAGAAAATTAGCTATAGCTCTTTTATTTTTTATAGTACCTATGCCGAGCATTATATCTTTGGAAAGCTAAAAAAAATGGCCGACTTCATAAGGCCAGAGCCAACTATGTTTTACATTTTAAAAAAAGACAAATTTATGTCATAGGTATCTCAAAAATCACAAACAACATAAAAAATGGATTAGATTATCTTATTAAGCCCAAAATTATCTACAATTTTTGTCTCTACAGTTTTTCTGTATAATCAGAAATAAGGGAGCTACAGAGATCTGAAGAAATAGCAAAAAATCACTATTTTCAAAATATCTAGTGAGCCATGAACTTTTTTAAACATAGCCCGAAATCAAAAAATCTAATAATACAAAAATTTCCCATTTGGTGCAAAGTTTATGAATAGCATTGTATTTTCGGCGGATTTTTCTCATTTTTGTTTACCTATTTCAATCCGACTAAACACAGTAGACGGCAATATTTCACGAACAAAAGATTTCTGAAAATTTCGCTGTCTACGCCACTGTCTCCAACCTCTTCTAGTACGCCAAAGTCTCCTCCATCTCACCGCTTCTAACTATATCAATTTGAACAAATAGCACCTATGGCCCCAGTTGTCACGGGTTCGAATACTGGCTGAAGTGCATTTTTTCCAACTAATTATCCTTTACCTTGCGTCTAGATACTATGACTATTATTGTTAATAGGTATTATCATTATCTAACAACTAAAAAACAGAAATAACTAACCATACGCAAACATGGTAAACACTATTAAAGCTAATTTGTTAATTTTCAATATACCTAAGCCGGGTTTTCTTGCGGCCTTATATAATTTTCTTATATAAATCATAGTTAATTGTAGTCCACAATAAACGCCACGCTAAAAATCGGCTCTAATAACTATATAATCAAGTCGCTTTTTCACCGGATCTATTGTTTGCGGTTGTTTGTTTTGTCCCTCAGCAAGTTCAATGCGACAATCATTGAGAAATGCAAACCGGAATATTCCATTGCAATTAAAAGCGACGGGAGAGGTTTTGATTGTGTTTGTAAACACGTGAGTCCGAAATTGAAGAAAACATGTCATTACAAGTTTCTTCTAATTTTTGCGCTCGATAAAGCCTACAATCCGACAACGCAGCATAGAAACCTAACTTTTATATTTTGTGGTTATATCTCATATCTGCATTATTAGAAGAAGAGATTCAGCTTACATGTCACCAAAAACACGAAAATATATTGTGACGTAATTGTTGAAAGGTATTCAAATTAGAGTAAGGGCAGAATGTAAAGGCGAAGTCGGTCATAAAATCGAGAGAGATGGGCTATGATTTTCCTACCTGCTCTCCCTTATGTTTTGGAGGGCGGGGTTCGGCTTAAAGAACCGCAAGACCAACTTTTTATTGCTCTGTCCGTGTCTGATACATTATGTTAATAAAGATAATATATTCAAATGGGAGTACGCCTATAAAACAGGGCAGTATTTAAATATTTGATTTATTTTGGGGTTACACTTCCTGTAATAACAATGCAGCATGAAGTATTCAGTGCCCAAAGTAGAAACTATTGCCGAAACTTGAAAACTCTTCTTTAAATTATAATGGACAATGCGAAATACCATTCCAGGCTGTGTGAAAATGTGCCCAATACAGCCACAAAAAAAGAAGAAATAATTAACTGGCTTCGAAATAAAAAAAATATTTTCCTGAAAATTCCCTTAAATGTGAGTTGCTCCAGATCGTTAAAAATTATAAATCCAAGTGGCCTTATGCGCCTGACAATATAATTAATAAAATGGGACATCAAGTGTTGAGGCTTCCCCCATATCATTGTATAGAATATCAATAGAATTGATATGGGCCCAATGCAAAACTTTACAAGAAAATTGTATCTGAGGCAATGCATAATGATAATACGGTAATGTCTAGTCACTAAAGAAAACTGGTCCAGTTGTATAAAACACATGGAGAACGTTATTAAGGATTATTGGCAAAAATAAAGGATATTGGACGTTGACATACACCCAATTATTATTAATTTTAATGACGATTCATATTCGGATGATAGTATTTTATATTCTGACTAAAATTCATAACGAATTAAATGTATATTATTATTATTTATTTATTATGTATATACTGACTTCTGACTATGTAAAGTTTATTTTATGTTGATATTTAATTTGTAACTAAAAATATAAATATATATATATTTTTTGCCTAACCATTACAATAATTATTTAAATACCTAAGACCTACTTTGAATTTCAGGATCATTATCTTTTAATTGCCAGTCTAAATTACCGAATTAATCTTCAAAAATTACAAATGAAATTACAACAGGTACCTAAGTCAAATTTTTAATCCGTCCGTTCACATCAGGTAGTAAAGCAATAATTTATTCTAGGCCGACCCTGCCTGCCTTAAACAATCAACAAGTAATACAAGACAAGTACTAGGTTTTTTATCTCTCTTCCTTTCATGAAAGGTGCTTAGCCAACTTTAAGACGTACGTCGAATACAAATTGGAGGAGGAGACATGAGTGTAATTGTGCAAGTGCAAGTAACGCAATAGATATAGCGCTCTCTCTTTGATGATTTATTGCCGACTTCGCCTTTACATTCTGCCCTTACTATAGCTTATATTACAATAATATTGTAAAAGAAATGCGCTGCCACTAAATTTAAGCAACGGTCAATCTTCCCTATTGGTGCACAATCTTCTCCCTCCGCTAGAAACACCAACAACTGCAAATATATACACATATGACCTTCCTAAGCAAATGGTTCGCCACATTCAGGTTTATTCCGATTTATTCCGACTACGTTGGCATCGCCAGGTGAAAGATGGACCCACATCTACCTAACTATCTTCGGAATCGGCTGGATATGATAATGAAACAGTCCCCCTGAGAGTAAACTCTTGTAGCGGCCGCGTTTGCATCCTATTACGACTAATGCCCCTCGCTATTTACTGTTTAGAAAACGCTGGGCCTCCTCAACTGGTTCAGGTGTGAGAAAGTCACCGGTGAAATTCAGTCAGATCGGCTATATGAGATTTGCGTCGATTTTTAGGTTAGAATACCTAAGTGTCTACGCGTCCACGATGCACTTACCCACGGTATGTCACTAGCGAATCCGAAAACAAGGCAACTATGCGCATCTACGTCAGTTGCGAATCACGAATTGTAAATAATGCATGGTGTCTTCGGTTGTGTTTTACGATTTTTTATAGTTTACAGTTTAATGTGTCAAGAAAAAAGTGTAAACAAAACTGACTGATCGTCAGTCCAGCTTGACAGTGCTTTGAAATAGGCCAAAAATGCCGGGATGTGCAGTCAGCGTATGTCCAAATAATAATAGAAACAGTAAGAGAACGGAAAAATTAAGTATTATAGATTTCGCAAGGACAATAATCTCTTAAGGAAATAGATTATTTATAGAACAGAGCATTAAAAATAGGGGACTCAACAGAGTTTATGCCTGGTTTATACAGCAAATAAAATCGAATGTGCAATAAAAAATTAGCCTTGTTATGGTTAAAGGGAATCATTATTTGATCCCTATTTTATTCACTATTTATTGTGTTGTTTTGTTTGATGTTTAACTATAAACTAAGCATTAGTTGTGCAGGTTGTGCTTGTGTCGAGGCTTGTGATTGGTAAATAAGGCTTTATTTGACATAAACCGACATAAACACTGGAAGGAAAAAGTTATATTTTTGGTAAGGCTTTGAATTTTATTTATCAATATCTTTGCCTATAACATGTCATCTGTAAAATACTTTTTTTCGATGGAGAGTTTGTGTCGATAGAAGCCAAAACTTAGTTCAGGATTACCTTACTTACAATAAATGTATTATTTAGATACCTCTATGATATTTTTTATCGTCTACCAATATACGGGTTTTTAAAAGAAAAATCCTGTTAATTTAACAAAATATACATCAATTTTATTTGCATGCATACGATTAGCTAAAACGCAAAGAAAACAAATTATTGGTCAAATTATAATTATTATCAAATTAAATGTGTTTTTTATAAACAGAATATTCATTCATTTATCTAGTAATATAATCTACATATTTTTAACAACATTTATTTAAAAGAAAACATTTAAAATTCGCAAAAACCCATAAAAAAGTATCTATTGCTGTGTAAAACATATGGAGCAATTTAAATTCTGATTCGCAACTGACGTCACAAGGTGCGACAGAGATAGGCATATGGATGCGCAATGACATACCGTGGGTAAGTGTATCGTGTATGCGTCTACGTATGTTTTTAGGTTATAATACACGTGTCTGTTATCAGCGTTGTTTTGCTTCGTTTTTGTCGCGAAGGTTTGCCAATTTCTAAAAAAAAAACGAGTTAAACAATCTTGTGACTTTATCCTTCGCTAACCGAAATAAAATTCCTAAGTATGGTCTTCTTCGGCAGCAGGCAGATAATTCGGATAATAAAAATCACAAATTAGAAGCCATGGTTGTGGTAAACGCAGGCGTTAGCACCAGCAAAACTGCAGACTATATAATTAAACGGCAGGGAAACAGACGATAAATCAATAAAATTACCACTAATGCCAGTCATAAAACATTAGTTATTCCTCTGGAATAGCTGAAAGATGTTTTCAGAGATAAAAAAATTAGTTACGACTAGAAAAATCTACACATTTTACATTTTATGACTACGTATCCAGTTGTAGTACTTACCCAAATTTGTTTTGATCTGCAAAAAAGATGTTACTCCTTGCAAAATATAAAGGTGTATAAGCTTAATAACAGCAACACGACACACAATCTTCAATTCAATGGACGAGTCCACTATTTAGTGTCACTATTTGATGTTTTGTGATACCATAAAAATATCATATCACCTAACCTAACCGTGGAATTTTCTACGATCAGCAGGAGATCCATTTTCTGATCGAGATCCGATCTTGTGTCCTTCAGTTTTGAAAGTAGTTTCGATGTTCTAAAGCCGATTGTTCCCACAAAACATCATCAATATTTTAGTGTGAATATAGCTGCACAACGATCACGCACGCATATTTATATAAAATTAACATAGTAATAAGTCGTTGGCAGGCAAAAAATAGGACTGATATTGCCATCGTTGGCTAGTTTTATGAAATTGGTGACAATAAATAGGTAGTTATTAAATGCAAAATAAATTTATTTTCGCTACACTGATCAAGAAGTGTAGTGTATTAACCATAGAGATCATATTATATATAGGTAGAGTGCTGAACAAGCCCCTATGGCAAATTGTGGATTTCCGCATGGGCCTATGGAACATGCGCATTAGACCTTCAGACCGCGCAATTCAAAACAGTGGTTGTTTTTCTGAATTACTATCTCCCTACAAACTTGTATATTGATAATAAATTAAGCTCACCTCAACGTGGACTGGTCAAGACTTCGATAACTACAACTAGGTTCGTTTATACTTGTAAACCTAGTTTCGTCCAAACTACTAGAATTTGCTTCACTGATGCTAGAACTTGACTTGTTTTCATCTACCTTTATAACTTTAACACAAAACAAATAAGCTACTAATAGTTTCTTACACCACAATCATGTTAATATACTTACTTAAATGAATGCGTTAAAGAGTTGGTACCGCATTTTCAATTAGCTGCGTTTTGACTCGTCTCGTTTTTAAACACTCTGGTGTAAAATGAGCAGAACATATTCGAAATGATCACTTAATTAGATAAAACACTCAAACAACTAAAACGCGAAGAAACTATTAGTAATTAGCTGAAAATCGAAAAAATTCTGCCACAAAGCGTCTATGATGCAAACAACGGTAGGTTATACTTAGTTTGTGGCTGTCAAATGGCTGTCAAAGAGTGTCAAGTTTCACAAAACACTACCTCAAATTGCAAATGCGCATGTCCACTGGGCCTATTTATTACTATTTTATGATTTTTAAATTCGTCAAAGATTTTCCGCGAATCCTATGTATAAAAAACATCGTCCAACAGTCTATACCTATATATATTATGATATCTATGGTATCAACCCAGTTCCACTGACATAGGTAACCTTACATTTTTACAGAAAAATGCATGGGTTACGCCACAGCTAACTGTGATTATTTCGGTGACCAGAACGGATCACTTTAGGTTAAGGTAGCGTTCCATTTAGAGGGTTCGAACAGTTCGTAGTAGAATCAACATACGGTAGATACTAATAAGTAGATAAAAAGTATCCAACTATTCCTGATCGTGCAATGGGAAGAAACAAGCGTTTCGCTAATAAGAACACAAAGCGCGACCAATCCTGACACAAACCGAGAAAATACGACTCCAGAAACGATGAAGCCTACCACAGCGTAATGCGAATTTATAATCACAAACACACGGCACGTCTTTTAGTATAGTAATTGCCGCCTTAATAAATTGTACTTGGTATTTATTTGCTTCTATCTCAAAATTAATTACTCGCAGATAATTTGTTTGGGGTGTATATCAAAGCAAACTCAAAAAGGATTGAAAGTATCGGTATCCCGAAGTAGCAGTCAGAACAGGGTCGGCACTATTCACTTTTCTCTGGCTTTACCTTTTTTAATTTCCATGTTTTATTGTGCGTTATTATCAGTATCCTTTCTTTAAAAGACGACATAATTTGCCTGTTTTTTGTACCATAAAAAAATAAATAAGTACCTACTGTAAAATACATAAAACCATAAAGCCGGTCCTGCGCAAAATAAAACTCAAAAGGCGGTATATTAGTGTCGGTATTCTAAAGTGGTCGCTTCCCTCGGTAAATTATGCGGTATACAACTACATATATGTAAAACACGTTTGTATTAAAATGCGTTTTGTTGGGAATATTGCGCGGAGCGAATGCAATAAATACTTCTGAAACCGTTAGAAAGACGGTCGCCTCGAATTTATCACTAATATTCGTTGCTTGATATACGAAAAGTTTCTACTTTCGCGGCCATATCTGGTTATTCCGTTCTGCATCTCTCTTTTAGACAAATTGGAATGGATAGCCCATAAGAGATTATTTCAGATATACTCAAATAAATATTTATTTGCGCCAAGAGTATATTCGTCAAAGAAATTCAAGAAAGTGGCGAATTTTGCTTTCTCACTTTTAGGTTATAATTCTTTAATTCATGCATGTAAATTTGGTTGCATTGCATAATTATAATGCATAGCTATTTTAGCAGGATCATCTCATCTTGCAAGCGAATAACATTGTCCTTATTTTACTTGCAACAAATTACTCGACCCTCCGCCTCTGGGCTTTCAATTTCCTATTGTCATTTGCGATTACAGGGTGCGCCCAAGGAAAAACGCAGACAAATACATCCAGCAAATGGCAAATGGCAAAGCCTTTTGTTGGACCCAGGTAGAGATGGTGTAGTAGCAAAATATTCGACAATATTATATTCGATATCGAAATTATTTAGCTCAGATAAAATCCATTCTACTCCTCGTACTTAATTAAATGTGGCTAAAGTTGAGATCATATTTTTATTGTCAACACATAAAGATACTAAAATCTCAGTTCGCGATTTACCCTTTAAAGATCCAAAATATCATTTGACAGGTTCCCACCTTTATATATGCCTCAGTCTGCAGTTAACCTGGTATTATGAACCAATATCTGTGATATTGCCTTGTTCCACAACCTTCTCAACCTTACAAGCCCTGTGCAAACATGTGGCAACGCCGCAGCGGGACGGTTTAACGGGTCTATGCAGTATAGAGCAGTCTGCACTTTGGCTTAGTTTATCTTTCCTAATAAATGTTCAACCCTCTTTTTAATTATAATTAGATACATTTGTGAACTTTCTTTCAATAATTGGGTACCTAAGTAAGCAGGTACGTCTGTTTTACAGACAATAAAAGCAGTGACAAGTAAAAAAATATAGGTACACAGAAGTATAAGAGGCAAATAGAGGAGAATACATTTTGTTGTAAGTCCAATTTTTGTGAGAATTTTTCGCAAAGTGCGCCATCAGGCTAATGATGATTATGATTACCTATCTTCCCTTATTGTTAAATTTTCATAAAATACAAACAACAAGCGAACTGAGAACAGCATGTTGTGAAGGAGAGTAATCTCTTGAAATGGCAGTTAGGGTCAATTTCATAATACATTCAACTAAATTATCTTTTGATTTTAACATTAGGTAAAGAAACTTTTGCAACAATACTAAACAATGGTTGGATTGTTAGAAAGCTCCTTTAATGTTAAAGTTTGTCTATGCAATTGGCAATTAATCATTTTATTCTTAAATTTTCGTCCTTTGGAAAGCCCAAAACGAATAAAAGTTTATAGGTTGAGGTTAAGGAAAGAAAACCTAGCTACTTCAAGTTATTATTACGATTTGACTTACAGCCAGGTATAAAACTAAGTTCTAGCTTCCCTCGACGGTTCTAGGCATCCTGAGGCTTGAAACTGTAAAGGAATGATTCTTCACTTCGAACTTTTAGAGAAATGTTTCACTTTTTCACAAACAAAACAAATTTATAAAACAGCTGTCGCCAGCACTTCGGTCTGTCTGTTTCCACCCAGAGACACACTGCCTCGTCGTAGCAATCTGGCGACGATAGCACTACGCGCACTACACAAATTAAATCTGGTAAATTTCTTGTAAAATCAACTGCTGGGGAGTGACGGGCCACGCCGCGCAGACCCGCAAGCCATGTTGCCAACTTTCTCAACTTCAGGAGTAGGCTGTGCTTGTTCATATCCGAATTCCAAAATCATTTATACAGGGTGTCCGGAAATTACGTGCACATACGGAAGGGGGTAATTCTTTGGCCCATTTTAAGAAAAAAACTTTATATGAACTTATGTCGTAAACGTACTAACTTTTGAGATACAGGGCGTTGAAGTTCATTTTTTTAAAATTGAATTTTGGCTACATCTCCCGAAATAATCAAGCTGCGGAACTGAAATTTGGCACTGCTATATTTTTGGGGATGGAGAATAAGCTGAAAATGTCAGTTTCTACGTGTCTCACAGATGGCGCCACTTGCGCTGTTTTGGATCGTGCTTTTACTCGTAACTTTTTTGAGATTATCTTTTTGGTCTTGCAGATTTATCATTTTATGGCACCTTTTTATTCTACAACAAAAAGGTACTCTTGCTTCATACGGATAAAATCAACCGTTTTCGTTGAAATTGGCAAAATGTGCCCCAAAACACCTGTTGACTCCAATGTTCGAAACATACAATTTTCACCGACCGCTTTCAAATGCTACAGATCAACTGTACCTTCAAAAAGAAAAAAAAGTCCCTATGAAGAATGCACCGAAAATTATTCGCTTTCAAAATGGAAAGGATTGAATTTGACAAAATTTGAACACCCTATTTCCAGAAAACCAATGGTGTTTTGACCAATATCCATTTAGCATTTTTTTCTTCATTTTGAGTGTACAGTTGATATGTAGCATTTGAAAGCGGTCGTTGAAAATTTTGTTTCGAATATTGGAGTCAACAGGTGTTTTGGGGCACATTTTGCCAATTTAAATGTAAACGGTTGATTTAATCGTTATGAAACAAGAGTACCTTTTTCTTGCAGAATGAAAAGATGCACTAAAATGATGGACTTGCAGGACCAAAAAGATAACCTCAAAAAAGTTACACGTAAAAGCGTGATCAAAAAACAGCGCAAGTGGCGCCCTCTATGAGATACGGTGAAATTGACATTTTCAGCTTATTCTCCATCCCCAAAAACATAGCAGTGCCAAATTTCAAGTCAGCAGCTTGATTATTTCTGGAGATGTAGCCAAAATTCAATTTAAAAAAATGAACTTCAACGCCCTGTATCTCAAAAGTTAGGACGTTTACGACATAAGTTCATATGAAGTTTTCTTCTTAAAATGGGCCAAAGAATTACCCCCTTCTGTATGTGCACGTAATTTCCGGACACCCTGTATTCTTCGATGAAACAGATCTCCTGCTAAAACACCGACCACGGAAAAAAAACGCTCCAACACAGTTAGCCGCCAGTTTCAATTAGCCGTAGACCATATCGCGGCTCGCCGTTATTAACCTCGTAATGACCTCGGTTATGCAATAAAGATATCTGCCGGGACGGGACGCCCCGGCTCGGCGAAACTGTTCCGGAGCCGATCGTTTTTGACGGTTAGAGGTTAGCGGCGGTAATGACTGCCGGCTATTACCGGCCCGACCGTTCATTACGGAATGAGAACTCCGATAAATAGTGCGGGCCGGGACGTGCACGACCTTTGGACTCTGGCGGTACTTATCGATGGGACGTTTGGGAAGTTCAGGAGTTGGGAGCTGCAACAGGATTGAATTTGGTAAACGCAGAGACCACTGTAAGTTTGTTGGATGAACAAGCTATTCAACTGAAGCTATTACCAAAGTCTAGAAATACTAAAGTCGGCTCACTCCTTTGATCTCTCGGAAAAGCCGACAATTTTTTGGCGACCGGTCGTAAATCAGCGTCACCTCGCACGCTTCGCATTTACGAGGGCGACTAAACGAAATCGCCGTCGAGTTAGTAGTTATACGGGGGCAGGTTCATATTGACTTTCCATTATTTACCAGTCTACAAATATTAGTATACCTATTTGTAGACTTTGGTACCTACAACATTATTTGTGTAGGTAAGTATACCGTTAGTTTTTGGTAGGTACAGTTAAATTAAAATTCAAGGTAGCTATTACCAGAATCTACATAATTAGTAGGTATATCTGTAGACTTTGGTTGGAACATGAATAAAAATGCAATTTTTTATTTTTTACGCTCATTTTTAATAATGCCTAACAAAACATAGAGCAGACAAAAACATATATAACAAATAAATATTTAACGACAAAGAGTTAAACTATATCTACTTTTTCATCCTGTAGTAAATATATTGATATTTAAATTGACATAAACAATACAGAACAAAATATTACGTATACTTACGTACCTACACAAGCATGCGTCTTACCATAAGCTTCTAGCAATAATCTTAATGGTACAGCCGAGGGGACAGCAGTTTTTACTAAACGTTTTCCGGACGAAGTGAATGACTGATCATCAAAATGTGCCTTGCAAATTCTTATATGCCTCTTCAGGTGGAATATTCGCAAATTTATGTTCTCCGATGAACCCTAAGGCATTCTTCCATTGCCGGCACCTTCAAATTTTCAATATTTTAATATTATATCTATATTATTCTTCAATTAATACCTAAGTATTCAAATGTTACATAAAAATGTCTTAATTTTTCTAGGTAGGTACCTCAAACTCAATCTTACCTTTCAGGGTCCTTAGGAAATGAAAAAAGGTAATATAGTCTTTTGAACTGGTTTTACAGCCATCCGCACTGCAGTAAAAAGCGTTACTAGGCATCACTACAACACAGTCACGGTCGGTCGGTAATATTTTCTTATATATTATAAGATTATAAGATATCGATCGGCTCGATGAGGAGGGGAGCGGGAGAGGGCAAGAGGGAATCGTTTGTTTACACAAGGCCAAGTGCCCGGACTTATTCGTATATCTCTGGACGCTGCTATTATATCTACTTGCGTCTCTTTTTATTTAGTCTCTATAAATGGCATTTTTTAAATTTAGTAATCCAAAGTTGGTGGTACTGAGCCCAGGGACGTATTAAGGCAGTTCGCAAAAACAATTGAAATAATGCTGAGAAACACTTTCGGTATCATTTACCTACTTTATCTATGGATTGTTGGTCGTGTATGATAGATATAACACGTCAAAATACTTGTATTACTGGCACTAAAATATTTTGTTATTGATCTTACACATAATAACAATAATTAAAGAAAAACAAATTAAAACAAAATATTGTCAATATATTAAAAAAACATCATATTTTCTGAGTATGGCTATGCCGTCATCTGTCATTCCAGTTGGGAAATTCTAGGTTCTAGGGACCTCCAACATAAATCTAGTGGGTAGACAAGAAAATACTTTAGTATAGTTCCGTTGGGTAAACTCCAGATGGCGTTAGTAGTGTTGTGTCCTCGTTACGGCGCCATCTTGTCCATATAAAAACAATGCTTTAACATACAGATATGTTTTCCAGTATAGTTTCACTTATTTATTTCTCACATTCACTGTATGTAGATCAAATGTCATCCAAATTCATCAACGGTGTCATTCGTTTTTCTCCGTTCGATTTCTCTTATCGCTAAACATCTAAATCACCAGAGGATTCGGCACGTATCTATGGCGAACGTTTTTTAAAACATCCAAAGAGCTGTTTCCTATCTAGCGAAAACGAGAACTGCAATAAATAATCGACCGAGACACGTAACCTTTCCGCAGATTTATAGATAGGCGATTCTTCTTAATTTCTACGGAGAAAATCAGCAATTTCTGTTTTATTTATTGCGACTAAGTTGGCAGACTGCTAAAGTCTTACGTGCGCGTTTACTTGGCTGTATTTCGGTGAAACTTAGGTATAGTCCTCCTTACGGCAGAATGCGTGCGACGTAAGGGGGAAGAACTCGGAAATATTATAGAATTAGTCACAGTTCAGGGGCATAGCTAAATTTTGTGTAACTCACCAACTTAATTTTCATGTAATTGTTATTTAACTTATAGTTAATATTATTCTTAACGGTGATGCCTTAGACTATGGAGGAAGGCAAACCCTTATAACATTGGATATTATTTCTCGTGCTTGAGAATGGAACGTTATTCCCTGTTTACTCATTTTGCGCACGTTAACTTCCGAACATACGAAACGCCACTGAGCTCTCTGCCAAGCTTGCCGGCGGCCGAAAAAGTGAGCGCTGTATGGTAGCCTAAATACGCAGTTAACTTTACGTACTATAGAAACAGGCACAAAACGCGTCGGCTAACTGGTTTTGTCGTCCGGTTCGCTGGCAGAAGTGCTTTGTTGCCGTATTTCAAAGGCGATGGTAGACGCGACGATGTTGAAAAAAATATAATTACACCGCGTTAAAAATAAATGATAATTAAAAATCAGTAAGTGGGCGCGTGATGCCAGCTTTATTTTTTCGGTATTACAGAGTTCAGAAATTCGGCTTCAATATGCTAAAAATTGTATTCGCCAATAAGTAGGTAACGACTACTCGTATAGGAAATCCCGCAATGCTGCCCGCATACTTTAGCAACGTTTTCTTTCGTGCGTTGAACTATACCTATCGTCTATCTTTAAAATGTTTCAATACAGGGTGTCCCAGAAGTAAGTGCGGAAATTATTTGACGATGTATATAACACATTAACAGCAATAACCCTTTGAGTCGGGTTAAACTTTTTTTTTTTCAAAAGCAACGCAATGTAAACATGCAATCATGAATAGTGTTTTTTAGATATAGGTAACAGTGTACAGGGTTATTCACTGAGAATTAGCCCCCCACCTAACTTTTTTGTTTTTAAGATAAAAGGGTGATTAAAAAAACAAAATCAATGGTTGGGCGAATCCTTTTTTATGCCATGACCGTTTAGTGTACAGGGTGTTCCAAAAAAGTAGGACCAATGGCAATTTAATTTTTTTAAATGGAACACCCTGTATATTATTGGATTTTTGAAATCTGCTCATCAAGGCAATCAAAATGGTATTAAACTTTCTGGCATTATCTTTTTCCGTTTTTGAAAAATTCCGTATTCAAATTTTATACTAAATTTATTTAACTCGAATTTGTGGATCTCGTGATAAAGATAGACGATCAATGTAATGACGAAAAATATTTGTTTTAAACAAGAGAGTAATATAGTGAAACTCCAAAATGTTTAGGAACCTTTTCAAATTTTACTGATTATATTCTCGAAATAAAGAATTTCAGAAAAATCGTAAAAGCTCCTGAACATTTTGGAGTTTCACTATATTACTCTCTTGTTTAAAACAAATATTTTTCTTTATTACATTGATCGTCTATTTTTATCACGCGATCCACAAATTCGAGTTAAATAAATTTAGTATAAAATTTGAATACGGAATTTTTCAAAAACGGAAAAAGATAATGCCACAAAGTTTAATATCATTTTGATTGCCTTGATGAGCAGATGTCAAAAATCCAATAATATACAGGGTGTTCCATTTAAAAAGTTAAGTTGCCATTCGTCCTACTTTTTTGGAACACCCTGTACACTAAACGGTCATGGCATAAGAAAGTATTCGCCCAACCATTGATTTTGTTTTTTGAATCACCCTTTTATCTTAAAAATCAAAAAAGTTAGGTGGGGGCTAATTCTCAGTGAATAACCCTGTACAAATAGAGAAGGAGCGGCCTTAATTAAAATAGAATTTTGCCGCGTTAATTTACACCTCAGCGGGGTTCAAATAGCAGTAACGTAGCGTTGATTCATTGGTTTCAGATGCCTAATAGAGTATTATAAATATGTACATTGCAATAGGCAGAGAAATATTAGTTTTGTGTAGATATTACAGTTTCCTATAGACAACATTTACAGAACAAACAAATAATATAAATAATGGCCCACACAAAATATGAGGAGATACAACAGGGTAGTGGGGAGTATGCAACCAAATATACTATCCAATAATATTTTATCGAATGAAACAACAGTTCTCGCCTAATGTAAAACGAAAGAAAATAGTGAGCACAAACTGGATCAGTTTCTAAAATCCCTCCCGACAAAAACTCTACTCTACTCCGAGTGCGTACTTAACCTTAAGGAAGAAATGATGAGAATGTCTTCTCGAATGTGGTACAGTTTCAACAGATCTCTAATACCGTTAAACAGTAAAACACTTGAAATAAACCACAACATACATGTCAGACGCTCAAGAATGTTGCAGATCCGGTAACAACCATCTGAAATATATATCGAGACTGGCCGTGTGCTTACAATCGGACGCATGGGGCCATTCGTAAATTCCCCCTCATTCTACTCAACATCGATGTAATTTTCAATCCTCTTCGAGGCTTGTATGCGAAAATGGGGCATCCAAAATCTGTCACTATCTGACTGTCTATTAATATGTTTTTTCCGAAAATCAATCAGAAATATTGACATTTTTGATAACATTTTTGAAAGAAAAAGTCAATATTTCCTTGCACTTAGTCGTTGCCAGGCAACGGAAAGTAACTGTTAGGAAATATTTATTTTTGTACTGTAAGGAAATATTATTTCCTTACAGTTATTTATAAACTAAAAAAATGATTGAGAACAAGTTTTTCGAAAACAATTTTTACTACAAATGATCTTGATGTATTCGTTTTAGAGTCTGGTATGCCAACTAAAAGCTTAGATTGTAGGTCTTCTACATCTTGTAAGGTCATTTTAACTAACTCGTCCATTCTACAAGCTCCAGAAATACCAAATATTACAGCAACCTACAACAATAAATAAATATGTAAATAATCCGAATAAAAATTGAAGTTTTGTGACCTACCGTAATCATTAAATATTCTTTATCTGAAGCTTCCTGGATAAATTTGTTGATTTGTTCTTTAGTTTTTAGTAATTTTTTTGGCCTATAGCCTTCTGCCTGCCGTTTCAATAATGAACGAAGTTTTGGATATTTAGATATATCCACATCATGTCTAATTGCAAGGGTTGCCTTCAACATTGAATAGTTCGCCCACAAAGTAGAAGATTTCATCTTGGAACCAAGCTCCAAGAAGTATGCCATTACAACATTTTCTGAGAATGAACTTGCATTTTTATTCTTACGATATTCCATAAAACGATTGTATGCATAGTTATATTTTTCTCTGGATTTTGTTGGCAACAAATCCAAGGAGGCAGTATTTACTGCTTCCGTGAGTTCTGGGGGGGTTCCAAAAATGGAACAGTCATCATCACTCATCACTTTATACTTTTACTTTTGCTTTTTAGAACGTTCGAAAACGCGGAAAACACTATGGGAAAACGCCAAAAATAAACTTTTCATGCGTCAAGTTTGACAATTCAATATTACTTTGTTTCCATAGTTACAAAACAAATATTTCATGGCATCCTTTATTTGTGAATAAAATTAATAATGCTTATTTCAAAATTTTAACAAGTTGATTGTAATAATTTATGTTCTTTGAGTAATTTTCGATTTTCGGAAAAATAGTATGTATACTTCGTAGGAAAAGCCACATTCCCCGACTCCGTATTGCCAGTCTCGGCTTACGCCTCGACAGGCAATCTTTACGGTCGTCCGGGAATGTTCAGCTTTTCCTACTAGGTACACAATGTACTATTGTTCCCTGCATAAATTAAAAAATAAGTGTAATTGATAATTTAAGCACTTTATACGGGGTGTTTCTAAATTATTGTGCCAACATAATATGACGGGCAGAAAATATCATTTAAATATTATAGATGAATTGTTCGTGCAAAATTAAGAAAAAAATGCCTAATAGATCACTGCTTTTCTTGAAATAAGGTGTCAAAATTTTGTCCGGCTCAATCCGTTCCATTTTGAAAGCGAACAATTTTTGGTACATTGTTCATATGGAATTTTTTGTCACTTTAAATGGTACAATTATTCTGTAAAATTTGAAAGCGGTAGTTGAAAATTTGTTTGAAAACAGGTGTTTTTTGGCACATCTTGCCAATTTCAACGCAAACGGTTGATTTTATCGTAATGAAACAAGAGTACTCTTTTGTTGCAAAATGAAAAGATGCACTAAAATGATGAACATGCAAGACCAGAAAGATGACCTCAAAAAAGTTATGAGTATAAAACCCATTGAGCTACCCAGACCCTCCGCCTCTGGGCGATGGGAATAAATTGTTTTTACACGAAATTGTTGCACTTCAGCGACTAAAGTACTGCACCAAGTTTCATTTAAATTGCATAACTTCTGTAGAAGTTTTTGCGAAAAATATTTATTTCAAACTGTGCCTTTATCACCCTGTAACTTTTTTATTATGCATGTTTATAGGAAACCTTTTGTTCAAAATAACATTTTCTACCTGTCATATTACGTTGGCACCATAATTTCGAATCACCCTGTATAACCTAAAAGATCATTTAAATTTTTTGAGTTTGTTATTTGAGACTTTAAAACTTGATCCAAAATGTGACTGGATATACAGGGTGATTCAGTTTTATTCTGCGACACTTCAACAGGTGATAGAAAACCAAAAAAAACGCACTTTTTTCTATAAACTATATCATTTTAAGGCGTTATATAAAAGTTACAGGGTGTTAAACTTGTAAGAAATATGTGGCATTTATTGAATATTTACCAAACTAGTTGAGATATACACATTATAACGGCAAGGGTTAGAATAAAACCTGTTAATATCAAACACCTTCAACAACCAGTGGCGTAGAAGTGGGTAATTAGTATAATTGTTTTTAGAAAAAAAAATTAACCACCTTTATAGCAATAAAATGTATTCGATTTCTTATGTAAATTTTAATTGTAAACAAAAACGTTCTCTTAGCATTCTTAAATGTTTTAGACCCTGTATCTTTAAAAGATAGGTAAGTTTATTGGAAAAAGTTACTTTATTTCAAGTAGCAAACACATTATTTCTACTTTAAGTGATACTTATGGAGCAAATTTTTAAGATAATTTTTCAGAAATACCCCGAAATAATACAAAAAATCAAATTTGCCACGAGAGGGCATTTTTGTTTAAAATTAAAATTTACATAATAAGTTGAATACATTTTATTGCTATTACAAGGTGGTTCATTTTTTTCTCTAAAAACAATTATACTAATTACCTACTTCTGCGCCACAAGTGCGGTTATTTTTTGGTTTTCTATCACCTGTTGAAGTGTCGCAGAATAAAACTGAATCACCCTGTATAAATTAGTAGGTATACTTACATCAAAGTACTGAATATGTTCTTTCTTTTTAATTATACAAATTACTTAACTTCAACCTAGTGTAAAAGACCCATTATTACATATAAATTATGCAAATGATCGTAGTGAATATTTTTAGAGAATAATATTGCACACATGTCATGTCTGCTAGGCGTCTAGCGAGTAACGCCACCTACGACATTGCACGTACACAAAAAGGGTGTCCATATTTAAATGGAACGACCTTAACATTTGTCAATAAAATTATTTCATCTCCAAATTTCGCACGAGGGACCTACATTCGTATTTCTATTCCTTTGTTTTGCAAGAATCGACATTTTTTCGACGTAGCAGATCGAAGGGTAAAAGAGACCGAACGTATCCTCCTTTTCGTGGTATTGGGCAACTGTTATTGCGAGAATAGAACGCTTTTTTAATTATGTTCTGATTGTGTTCGATTTTCGTCTCTCTACGCACAGCCCGAAATATCAGCACGATAGTTTTGATTGTGCTTGTAATAGCGTTTAATAAAGTAAGCAACAGGTGTCGGTTTTTTTCCTGAATGTAGGTATGTAGGTCGGTAATATTTTGCAAAATTTACCGTCGGTTTTCATTTCATAATATTTTTGAGAACAAACATTTCGATTGAGATTCACGATTATTTAATAGTTTGTGTTCAAAAAAAGTTCAAATGTCAAACGTGTTATACTAGGATGTTACTATGTAGATTCACAGTATTGCTCTGTGATTTACTACTCACTGTGGTTAGAGGAACCTCGGTAACAATGAGACATTCAAAATATCCCTGCTCAAATAAATCATAGATGGCTCTATATGTGCATAATGGCAAGACCCAAGGTCAGCCTTCTCCACTACTTTCACAGTTCCCGCCTATTCAGTTGTGATGTTGCTGTGAAGATTGCACGCCAATTAATTCTAATTTTTTAACGATTAGATTGAGCTTCTACGGGAACTGTCAGAAAAGTGCGACGGGTTTTTTATTAAATAGGGGCTGTATCCTATAGTTTTGAACGGTGTTTGGTGCAGTTAAAATTCAGAAATAATATTTGAGATTAGTATTGTTATCATGTTTTCATTTCCCAGTACCATGGGTAACAGCGAGACAATTTCAACAGGGGAACAGTGAGACGTATTACTACCCATAGGTATGTCTTATACGGTAAAAAATAACGAAACCTAGACAAAATTCATAACAGTATTTTTATAACGCCATCACAAAATATTGGTAATAAATGAAGGCCAGAATTGTTTTTTATACAAAATAAACGTGTGGACGTTTTTTTAGAATAATACATTTTCTAGTTGTAATAAAGATGGCATAAATATTAACTGCGAATTTTAAGCTGCATTTATTAGTAAGTAAGGTATATAAAGTTGAGACAGATTACGTTTGCGCAAGTATCCGAATGATCAAAAATGACATTTTTCGTAATATTTTGTTGGGCAAAAATATTAACTGCGTTTTTATTATTTATAATTACCTTAAAAATCAAGTAGATATTAACAGTTTGTTCTGAAATTAAACATATTGTTTCGCCGGAAATCGCATTTTAAAGAAATTTGAAGCTGTCTTTGAGAGCAAAATTATTAACTGGCTGATTTTTGTTAAACTTTGTAAGTGGATACTATCTAAGTTTTGTTAAATTTTTTGAAATTAAACAAAAATGGTAACGGAAGTATTTTTTTATTTAAAAATAAATATTAATCGATTGACCTACATGCACCCTAAATACAAGGTTGTTGGAGTGGAGGTTGCATCGTAACCACATCGGGAGGTCGGCCAATCGGAATTTAGATTAAAAAAGCGCGCGAATACGTCACTCAGTTCCCAAGTTTGAATACGAGTATAAATAATTAATGATTTTCGCCCAATTTAAGGTGAAGATACAATTTTTAATGGCATTTGTACGAAAGCGTAGAAGAGGCACAGCAGAGAAAAATGTACAATTTCGTAAAAAAGTAAGAAATTATTTAATATTATAGCCTGGATATAGAATATACAAGGATTATACATAATTTCGTCGTATATACTCCAACAACCTTGCCCTAAATAAATGTTTAATTTCGCTATATGTGATTTAATATAGTTATATTGTAAAAAGTGAAACAAAAAAACAGTTAATATTTTTGCTTTTCCTAAAGAAATGACAAGTGACAGTTGACCTATATGCGCCGTAAATAAATGTTTAATTTCGCTATACATATATGATTCAATATAGTTATATTAAACAAACAAAAAACAGTTAATATTTTTGCCTATTCTATACCAATGAGAAGTGACAGCTGACGTACATGCGGCTCAGATAAATGTTTAATTTTGTATAAGTTACATTCTATTTGTAAAAGGGAATGATCATCTGTAATAAAAATGTAGTTAATATTTTTGCTTTTGCCGAAATAGAAAATTATCCGATTTTTATCTCTCTTTGTCGATCTAAGTTACTTCCATATTCTAAAAATGTTTAATTTCTTAATATATGTTAGCAAGGGAAGTTTTTTACCTAAAGAGTCTAAAAAATCCAGTTAACATTTTTGCTCCAAATTTCTAACGAAAAATAGGTGTTTTTTGAGGTAACTCAAGGTTCCGTTTTTCAAAATGTTTAATTTTTGGTTTCTACCAACGTATTTACTTATAGCAGTGACTATAGAAAGGTTTCTATAGTCACTGCTTATAGCTTTGATATGGTAAAACAAAAGTGCAGTTAATATTTTTGTCTAGGTCAAATTCTATTTTCCCTAGCCTATTACTGTTCCCCATATAATAGATAAATATTGCTTACATTTGTATACTTACAATGTGTTAAAAATTAAAAGTTTTCAATTTAGTTTCAAATATAAACCCAATATAAACCCATAAAAACCATCATCCTCGGACAAACAGCTACATATTAGTCATAAAAATCTTGTGATAAATCTAATATTTACACGGTGACCGGTAATGTATGGTGTATTAAGATAAGGATATTGGCTCGCCAACATATGCAAATGTCTTCATGTAAGTGCACGCCTAGATAAGGCCATAGAAATTTCCGTGCGTATGGGCTTTAAATTGAGACCATATTTTAGCGGAGTTTGCATCCAACAAAGGAGCTCGGTCAGGACAGATCTCTATTAAAAAAAAAAGATTAAAGTACAGGGTTATTCACATAACATTCTACCCCTTCACTTTTATCGTTTTTAATTTTGGAAAAGAAAATGTAAATATGAAATTGTATAATAAATTTTTTCGCGATTTCAGAAAAATAAATGAATGTCGCGTTTCAGAAATATAGACCAAACTTAGTTTCTTTTTGCTCTAGTATAGTTTGCACAAAATCGTCCTTTGAATTATTGAATCTCGGATAGAGGTAAGTTATAAGTACTTTTTCATGTGTTATTTTTATACTCCTTGAAATTTTTTCGAGCAAAATATGTATACAAAAAATATAATGTGAGTGTTTCTTCCACTTATTTGTTTATTCGAATTTTATCTGAATTTTTCCATTTTTTCAAATTTTTCCATTTTTTGGGCTTCGGAAAACAACTGAAAAAACTTGTTTTTTTCCAATTTTTCCTGTTTTTTTTTTTCCGTGATGTTAAACCTCTAATCTCGGACACAGTCAAAATTGCCATGGAAAACTAAAAAAGTTATTACGAGAATATTATAAATGGAGATTTGACAGTTTACATTAATTGTTACTTGCATTCCCACAATTACATACAATATTGAAAATTCAACAAAGTTAATATCTACCTACTGCTGTAGAAATTTTCCACAAGTCATATTTCATTTTTTCTGTCATTTTAGTCTTAATAAAATGATGGAACGTGATACTATCATAGAACGTGATACTTTATTATGAATTAAATTAAATTATAGAAGGTGTTCTATAATGCTTCCATTTTGTGCAAAACAGAGATCATATAGCTTCCTTGTAGTTAGCCACGATACCTACCTCATTCATCTCTCTGATCTCCCGAGATATTTCTTCTTTAACTTGGTCGATATTATTTATAAAATAGTTCCATTTGAACCTATCTACTCTACAAAAGTCTAAATGCCTCTTGACTGCATTTGATTTATGTTCTGGAGCACCGTCTTGTTGCCAAAGAATATTCGATCATTAACTTGACTCACCATAGATCAGAAATTTCTTCTCTTAAGAGCTGTAAATATTTTAGTCCAGTTAAACCACCTTCAAAAAATACTGGACCAATTATGTGATTCCGAAAAATACCACACCAAACATTTATTGAAGTTTGACCTTGTCGTTGAATTGAAATAAACTCTCGTGTATTTTCTGATGACCAATAGTGAGTGTTTCTTCATTTCTTCTATTAAAAACGCCACGTGTTGTAAAAGTGGATTCATCAGTCACATTAGAATCTGTAATAGTTATAACCATAGGAGTAGTAATAGAATAGTAATGCCTAGTAGTAGTTAGTTAATAGTAGTATATTGTAATCTTTATAGTGATAATTTACAAGTGTTTTGAGACAGAAAAAATAACATAGGAAGGATAGAAAGATTTTTAGTACCTGTAATTATAAATATAAAGGATGTTTTAGTGGCATGTCAGGGTAGCTTAGTTGGTTAAGTGCCTACGGCCACAGCAGTGGCGTAACTACGAAAGAGTAGGCCCGTGTTCAAAATTTCAGGTGGACCCCTGTTTTTTTTTATGTTTGAAGACGGTGTAGCAATGCCAAACATTGTACAGGATGTCCCATTTTCGATACTTTTGCAAGTTATATTAATATTTTGAAATCTTTACCTCCTAGAAAAAAACCGTGTACGCCACAGAATTCTTCGTGAAAAAATCGTTGACGGTTCATTTTTACCATTTCAACAAGTTAGCGTATAACGGATATAGGGGAGGGTGACTGAAAATCCCCTTGTGTTTAAAAACTAAGGAGGCCGCATGAACATTCTGTATACGAGCCTTTCTTTTTATGAAAAAGTAGGTCAGTGTCCCGAAAACCGCAACTCCCTATTTCTAAAAATAACCGAGATACCAAAAGTAGCGAAAATGGGACACCCTGTAGGTTCATAGAAAATAATCCAACTTAAACATTGTATTGACTATTTACCAACAGTTAAAAATAATGCACATTGCTCACTACAGGTCGAAAAACGCCATTTTATAGGTAAAAATGTTGAATCACCATGTACGTTCTATACAGGGTGATCCAAACTCGACGTCCCAGGCCTACTGCGGGAACACGAAAACTGAAAATAAAATTTCGAACAGGGGCTCTTAAATGGAATGCAATGAAAAACATGGAATTTTTTCTATTCACTAGGATAGGTTTTCCGAAATCTATAGCTAGCCATGAAAACAATTGCGATAGTCAGAAATTATTTAAGAGCATGTAGCCCTATGCACCATTAAATGTGTTCCACTGGAGTATTTTTTAAATTTTTGAATTGTGTTTGTTACTGACTTGTTTGCTATTATAGTTTGTTACAAAAATTGTTTTTTAATATTCCAGTTGAAAAAATTTAAATTTTGAACAATAAAAGATACAGGAAATCTTTTCCTATAAAAGTTGTTGAGAATGACAAGGACTTTCAATATTTAGGATAAAAATGGTATGTTCCTGAGGGAAAATATTGATGACGTCACAGCGGCCATTTCCCCAAACAAAAAAGCAAATGTTCGGTTAGAATTGGGCCTTATAGTATGTTCCATTTAAGAACCCCTGTTAAAATTTTATTTCCTATTTTCGTGTTCCCGCAGTAGGCCTGGGGCATCGAGTTTGGATCATCCTGGAGGTACATTTACTCTTAAGTTATTATACATTTTTTGTACTACCCTTGCATTTTTATTGTTGCGAAATTTCAATCGCCCTCTGATTCGTCGGTTATTACGCAGCACCACTAGCACCACATCAATCGGCTCGCATCGGAAAAAACGAAATTTATGCGCCCTGCATGCATCTTGGTGGCGGTGGGCCCCTAGCAGCTCTGGGCCCGTGTTCACTGCACACTCTGAACACCCTGTAGCTACGCCACTGGGCCACAGTAGGAGTCCCGGGTTCGAGTCCCGGCTGGAGTGCATTTTTTTTTCAATTGATATCCTTTACCTGACATGCCACTAAAACATCCTTTATATTTATAATTACAGGTAGATACTAAAAATCTTTCTGTGCTTCATTTTCTGGCTTGACATTGTAGGTTAGAATTTCCACGTTCAATACTTACATTAAGTCGAATTTTGTGGGTTGATGAACAAATAGGAAGTTCACATAACCAACAATAATGAATGGTTACCCTACACCCTCTAACCCCTTCTAGTAGCTGTAAAAGACGCCGAAGCCTCCTACATCTCACCGATACTAACTAATATCAATTGGAATAAATAACACCTAGCCGATGGAACCCGTATCTTCGGTAGCTTAGTTGGTTAAGTGCCTACGGTCAATTGATATCCTTAACCTGACATGCCACTAAAACATCCTTTATATAGGAAGGATAATTAAATAATTAAATAAATAAACCGACCAAGTATACCTAAATGCCCACGAAGAAACTCGCAGTCTAGAAATTAATAACGCAATAATAAGCGCTGCCACAAAGGCCTTTTGTGCCCGCTCGGCCGATTTAATATATTCCGAATAAAACGCAATTCATAATACGGTCCGTAATGCTCGCCATTACCCCCATCGCGTCGGCCGCTCTTCGCAGACAAATGAAAGTCTGACGGGACGCTTGTTTGTAGTAGGCGGCGGAAACAATGGCCTGCCTTGACGGGCCGGCCAACGTTTCTATGAAGACGCAGCGCCGCGCCGACACTATTAATATTGTTCTAGCATTTCCACAAACGAAAAGTTATCAAAGCTGGTTTCCTGTTAAGCAGTTTATCGAAGTTACTTTCCTAATAGGTAACTCACTTCGTCGCTTTTTTATAGGTTATGTGAAGAGTCAGAACCAGAGAAATGGAGTAGGGAGGACGCGCTTTGACCTATTGCGCATCCTATTTCCAGGCAAATTTACTGGCCACCATATTGTCCTCACTTTGACGTTTGCAGTTTGTTCTCAGCGGTAGTTGTTGTATTTTCAGCAGAGAAATGGTCAGTGTTTTTGGAAAATGTCGTGTGCAGTACCAAGCTGTAAGAATTATAAGTCTAGGAGACCTCCGGGAGTATCATTTTTTCGGCAGGTTCAGGAAAAACAATCGCCCGAAATTTTGGGCACCATAGGCGCGCATCTGTATAATTTTAATGGTTGAATATGTGGTTAAAAATTCTTAACTTGGGGACTGATTGGACTTTGAGTCCAAATAAATTTGTTTGTTCAAAACATTTTGCTGCTGATGCCTTTACTGTGCATCGTGGCGAACGAGGACGAAGACCTCTAAAGCAGCCTGCAGTGCCAAGTCTGTTAACAATGATACGCCCATGGGTGAAGTTGGTTTAATATGGCCGCCACTTTTATTAGACAGTTCGCGCAGCTTGTAGCGTATTCTCCCTACTCCATTTCTCTGATCAGAACAGAGATATGGAGGAAGAGAGTGCGCTTTGATCTATACTGCGCATCCGATTTTTCGGCTACACAGAGGGCGCTTAGATCGCTGCCATTTTAACCCAGTCTTGTCTTCTAGTTTGTTTACGTTTTGACGTGCTTACTTCTTAATTGTTTTTTTAGGTTTTTTTCGTGTGTTTAGCGTTTTTGCTGGCGTGTTTTTGTAATCGTGTTGTGTTCATTAACATGTCTTGCTCTGTAAGAACATGCACAAATTATTGGTGGGCAATAAATGCCTCCAATCAACTTCTATACCGTCGAAACATGAATCTGACCAACAACAAAGTGGTCCGAGCCTACCACAAGCTTTAACTTCAAAAGATTCGATGTTTTCTCCTAATGAGGCACCAAGGCAGATTCGCTGAAAACGGTCCAAGTAAAAATAAACTTTTTTTTACCCTGTAAGCTTAACTTAGAAAATGGCGGCCCCAGGTGATTACCAAGTTCGCGCAGCTTGACGCTCATTCTCCCCACCTTCATATCTCTGGTCAGAGAGTAGACTAGACCATTTACGAACAAATTTTCAAACAGACTTCAATCGTAGGTACAACAATTTTACTCACTGTATAGACGCAAACCGGCATCTCTCTTGTATAGTCGGTCTCGGGCCGACCGAAAAAATGACTTGAGTAATTGCGAGAGAAACAATAATTTCATCATAGGAATTAACAATCGTTCGCCGCGGCCTACGCTGGGCACTTTTTGCGGCGAGAATTTATTACCATCGCTCATTTCTAGGAATCTAAACTGTTGTGCTTTTACCAGGAGAAACAAGGCCCAGTTGCTGAAACAACTGTTCCAAACAATAAACTTTTACGAGGGTAACGGGAGAGCTAGTTTTCACTTTTTTAATAACCGACAGTGTAGATCTAACTAGAGTTCCAATAATGTCACTTTTTAACAGACTATTTCCCTCGTCTTAATTTCCATACCAATCACAAACGCGCAATTTTGAATTACAAATGGTTTCTAGATGGAAAAACTGCATGACAGCACCTGTCAGCAGTTTTTTCGAGTTTGCCCGCGGAAAAACTTGACAGCTGTTGTATAATAGGTAGTATGTTTTGTAAGCTATGTGTATGCAGAATAATCTCATGAAATAGTCTTGTCAAATACCATTTGGGCATATAATTTTTCCTCTGGAAAAAAAAATCCAAAAACACAATGCTATAAGTAATATTTTTTTAACAAAATGCATTCGTGCGGGTGCAAAAATCTTCGCCTTCGACTCGGATTTTTGTTGCAACCATCACTCATGCTTCTTGTTAAAATATTACTTACCAACGTGTTTTTTCGATGTTTTTCGGAAAAATTAGCCTTATGATATTACTTACGAAAAAATAATTTTTCAAAAGTCATCAATTTTGTGGATGAAAAATAATTTGCGATAGATTCCATGGGCGGAATAAATTTCTGACCACAGGAAAATCTATATATTATGATATTATACGCGCGCCATCTCTAAGATGAGGAATATACTAAACAAATGGCGGGTTACTTGGAAAGCTCCTCCTATTCATTTCATTATTATTATTACTGTTACTAAATCGTATTTGTTGGCAAAATTCACAGTTTGATTATGAAAAAATGAAAAGTGTAATGAAGGTCACACTGTTTTAGTTTCTGTCCAGTTCTAATAATTTTATCAGCTATGAAGATTGCATGGTCTGCATAAATTACTACCATTTATTCCATAGGATATCTTCTTTGCTCTTTTTCTAGTGTTTTCTGTAATAATACCTACTTCTGAAGAACATTTTGTGGTACTGCGGAGTCATTTGAAATAATTCCCAGAGCTTTTACACTTCATCTTGCTAACATTCGCGCTAAACGCGTTAGACCTCATATTATTTTCGCCAAACCAGGGATTTGGTTTTTTCTAATAATTGGGCAGCTGCAACTAATGTTTGAAAACTAATGTGCAATATTTTACATTTTTCTTTTGAATTTTTAAAGTTGAAATGACAGTGTTATTCAAAAATTAAACTATTCAATAATGTTATTCATATTTACGCCTAATAAGTTTTCTTACCGAGGTCAACCATACACTGTTTCAGTTTTCTATTAAAAAAACACTCCGCCATGAGTTCCCATTATTTTTCTTTAATCTGACATAAATCATAACTTAAATAAAAAAAAACTCTAATTGGACATAAGTTTCGACGGAAATCTAAAATTTTTGCTTGGGCAAAAGATAGAAAATAATCTAGCTATCTCTATAATGCCCAAAATCGGCGAATGATGACTATAATGACTTTTTCTACTCCTATGCTAGTAACATACCTATTAAGTGACGGTTTAGGTTATAAGTAAGTGCATTGTTACGAACACTGATACGTAATGACTGACACGTAATGACTGGCATGTAATAAAAAAATTATGTATCTGTTCTTAATTAAATAGCAATTATCACGGGTGCCTTGTTAGCGCGGCATCCGCGTCACCATAGCAACTAACCAACATACTAATTGTTGCCTGTCAGATAATCAGAAGTATAGTTGTTGTTTATCTATTATAATAGTTTTTCTTTCGTCGAAGAAAAATTATAATACGAAACTCGAGTTGTAAGCTTATTACATACTCGTGGAATTACAGCACTCGCCGCTGCGCGGCTCGTGCGCAACTTTTCCACTCATACATAATAAGCTGTTTACAACTCTCGTTATGTAATATACTATTATTGTCCCAAGAACCCTAGGTCTGACGATATGCCAATGTGACGTTCGTTCTACGTGGTTTTCACATAAATCCTGTGCAGAAACAAGGAATTTGGAGCCTCCTAACCTAAGTATATCTCCTCTTGAGTGCACCGGAGGCATTCGCTCATATCGCGCATGAAATACCGTATAAGTTCTTAGGCTAAGACTCCGTGAATATTCGAAAAAAAAACGCATCTGCAATATTATCTCTAGCACAGTTATCTCTCTGGCACCGATCGGCGCTATGCCCTGTTCACCTCGCACTGTTTTACATACCATTCCGCTATCTGCACCTCGCGCCTAAAAGAGGCGGACAAAAGGGAATTTCGCAACGGGCCTGTTAATTGTTCTGTTAATGAACTACTACCGGGCGGTTTACAGTTAGCGGTTATTAGTCGAAAACGAGGCGTTCGCATTGTTGACGAAAATTCGCCGCGTATTTTGCATACAACGCGGCCACGCGCTGTATAAGGTGGTGGTACAATTGTCCGACCTCAAATTTTAAGCAGGTTTGTCATGCGGTTGCCGACGGATATACTTGATAATTTAAAACGATTATTTCGTAGCGTATGCTCCGATAAATGCTCTTTCAAAGTGATAAACCCGAAGGGCATTTATCAATCCAAAGTTCATTTTTCAATCCAAAGGGCATTTATCAATCCAAAGGGCATTTATCAGTTCGTTGCTTGGCAAGCGCGTATATACTCAGTACACACACCAACTTGTCAAAATTGGTCTATTTTGCACTGTTGCTGATGAAAATTATGTTGCGGCATTGGGCATTACATTGCAGTCAACCAATTTTTTTTCAGAAGTATATTAAAATGCCTTGTTAACGGCGTTCACCAGATCAGCTGTTGCCGACAGCGAAAGTGACGTTTGATTTCGTATTTTTTTAAGTTGTATAGTATAAAATCTAACAACATTTTACCTGGCAAAAATTTAGTACAAACATCTCTGCCTTCATTTTAATCATAAGATCTTACAAGCAGTGTTTTATTTTATAGGTTATGAAAACCTTAGGAAAAATAATAATTCCAGTGCATATGCTTTTAAGATCTTATGATTAAAATGAAGACAGAGATGTTTGTACTAAATTTTTGCCAGGTAAAATGTTATTAGATTTTATACTATACAACTTAAAAAAATACGAAATCTGACGTCACTTTCGCTGTCGGCAACCCCCTCTTAAGCTCGCGCGTCATGTTGTTGCCAGTTGCACGACATATCGTACATTTACTTTTTTGTACCTTTTTCCAGCTATTTCAAATAATGTATGCATAGTCTAAGTGAATTTATCACCTTTTTCAACCTTTTTCAATGTCAATCAACAGTCATTAGTGGGTGTGTAGGAGTATAGGGAGCTCTTAGTTTCCCACAACGAATGCACGTTGTTTGCAGAGACTGCAGTAGCAAAAAAACACAAAACCAAGCACAAAATTTGCACATATTGTGCATCAAAATTAAAACACTCCACAGGGTGTCCAACTTTATAACTGTACAAATCCGTAACATCTTCATTTTTGGAGATAATCGCCTAAACTTTTTTTTTTGTTTGAAAGGTCTTCAAGACCCGCTTCTTTTGGATTTCCTGCCATTTTCAAAATGCAAATCCAGGGCCGGCTGCGATTTTTTATACCCCCGATTTTCACAAAAACCATTTAGCGATTTTTTTATTTAAAATCTGACCCCACATCATTAATCAGGATACCCCAAAACCCCCATATACCAAATTTGAACAAAAAATATACAGGGAGTTCCATTCTGCTGGGTGTCAAAATTGAGCAAAATAGGAATTTTAAAGACATCTGGCGCAAGTGTGCCATTAAATCCCTTCAAAACAATTGAATGGTCAATACGACCAGTCAAAATGTTGGTGTGAAAAGATTTACTACAAAATTATACAGGGCATTTATCTCTGAGCCATCTCAAAATTCTGAAATTTTATGAAACTTATACGGATCAAGAGTGCTCTGGAATCATTGAGAAAATATTGATAAACACAAAAGTAATGTATTTCTGTACAAAATGATAACTAACAAATAAAAGCAATTAAAATTATTGGACCTTTCTCAACAAAGTCGCTGTCTAAGATGACACATTTTCTGTGCGTTTCCTGTTGTGGCACACCAGCCACCTTAACTGATATGGACTTACTGACTGGCAGGCTTTTGTATTTTTTAGATTTAGTTCGTTTATAGTGTGTGGAGCGGTTTTGATATACTCGATTTTTGACCCGTATGAAGTTCCAAAAATTTAGTAATTTGAGATGGCACAGATAAGAACACTCTGTATATTTTGTATTGGACCTTTGCACACCAACACCTTGAGTGGTCCTATTGACCTTTCAACTGTTTTGAGGGGATTCCATGGCACACTTGACTTGGCAGATGACTTTAAAATTCCTATTTTGCTCAACTTTGACACCCTGCAGAATGTGTATTTTTTGTTCAAATTTGGTATATGGGGGTTTTGGGGCGTTCTGATTAACGCTGTGGGGTTAGCCGGTCCTGCATTAGCATTTTGAAAATGGCAGGAAGGTCAAATGAAGCGGCTTTTGAAGGCCTTGCAAACAAAAAAAAGTTTAGGCAATTATCTCCAAAAATGAAGATTTTACGGATTTGTACAGTTTTAAAGTTGGACAACCTGTATGTAAAAAGGTAATGGGTGAAGGTCATTTACACTCCTGGGAAAACTTTTATTCCATAACCAACGTTCAAAGGGTTCAAAGAAATCGCTTTCCCGAGTCAACAAGTGATAATAAAAACAAGAAACTCGTTAGATACATTTGTGTAAGATCAACAAAATAAATAGGTTATTAGTAAAGGCATACAAAATATGTTGAGCTGACTGTTGTGGAGTATTAAAATATTATAAAATATTTTATTAAATTAAATTAAATTTTTTCTCCACTATGGAAAGAGGTAGAAAGTTGAAATTTGGTGGACCAGTTGCACTCATAGAATGACAGTTTGTGACATTTTTTCAATCCTAAAAAATACAAAAAAACAACCCGTAAGTTATTTTTGAGGAAAAATTTATATGAAACGGGAGAATTGCCCCGTAAAATATTTTGGTGCAATTTAGAAACACCCTGTATATAAAAAAAAAATCGTAGATATTCTGAACAAAAACCTCAGGTGACGATAAATTTCACAAAAAAATGCACAGAAATAGTGAGAAATTTCCAACACTCAATACCCACCTTTCGGAATGTCCACAGGCATCCAACAATCAATTACTCAGCTGCGAAGTTACAGAATATTCGTTCGCAAATACGATGGGAACCATCTGACCATAAAGCCGAAGTTAAACTCAAGTGGCTTCACGAAATCCCAATTATAATAAATTATTGAAATTATAAAGCCGTAAAATTAATACTTGTAAGTCATTTTATGTGTTGTAACTGTAATTATTGTATATTTGTCCGCACCGACGACGCCTGGGTATGTATGCTAATAAGTTTTTCAACTGAAAACACTTTTTCAGAGAAGTTGTTGTTTTTTTTAACTCTAATGTGTATACCTACTCGAAAAAGAATATTGTGAGGTAATATGAAATGTCGAATCTACAGTGTCTCACTTAAGAGTGAAACAACCTGAAATAACGTGTTCAGAATCGCTCCAGGACCCTAAATCCAAATTTTTTTCAAAATCAAAAAAAATATTAAATAAAAAAAATAAAGTCCAAAAATAACATTTTTTTTAAAGCCTAATATGACTTTCGGACTTTTTGCTTCGATTGTGGCATCGCAGGTGGCTTTGACTTTGATGTACACAACTAATTTTTAAACCGCTGCAACTTTTTTATTTCTAGAGGTACAGAAAAAACTGAATATGAAAATTGTTTGCAACAACTGTGGGAATACAACTATTGTATCAATTATTAAATATTAGGTATGACTAACTTTGGGCTCTCTTGGGGATCAAAAATTAAATTATCTGGAAAAAAAATTATTGACGCATTTTTTATAAAGCAAAATATCCCGACTACGCGCGGCGTTGCTTGACTTTACCGATCGCTCTACCTAGGACAAGTATAATGATGTACGGCACCTTCTGACAGAAAAACCAAACTGCTGCTTCTTGTGCAGCCTACACAACAAATCTATTGATTTTCAAATTTACTAAAATATGTATACTGAAGGATTGCGCTTCTATAGGAAACAATTTCGCAATGTGTACGAAAAGTTAAATGAGCCTTTATCGGCCGGGTTTTGAATATTTGGTCACTTTTGACGGGCGATTTCTCCGCGTCTGACGTTTGATGTTTACATCTCGCCAAGGCCTACTTATTGAAAAAATCGTACAATAATGGGCTACATTATTGTACGATTTCTGTGCTTTTAATGACGATTTTGGGAAATTTTAATGCCGATTTCAAGAAAAATTATTTTTGTAATGTTTGAAATCATTATTAGTTTTTAAACCTAGATGTTTTATAGGTGTTTTTACAAATAAATAGTATATAGTTTCAGTTATTTATAGACCTTATTTCTGTTAGTCTATACTTACTTACCCTGTATGAAAGTAATAAACCTTCAGTAATGTGATCTTTAGTGATATTTATGCGTGTACTCCAATTAAGTTCAGTTACAAAACTGTTTTTTGGTGTAAAGTTTATAACCTTGTCTATAACCGTACACTTTTCTGTAGCCCATTCTATTCCATTACAATGCTTCGCAAAAAAAAGTCCGCCGCCACACTAAACTCCTGGGTAGGTATGCGGTTGAGAGAACCAATATCCGAGTGGCAATTCTTTGTTATGTAAATGTCAGAATGTGCTACGCTAAAGCATTTTCTAATCAATGTGCACAAAGAAATTGCGGTTAAAAAACCGATCAAATTCGCGCAAATGCTAAGGTCGTTGTCTGGAGGGATGATTGACACAATTTCGTAGCCTGGAAAAGTGAGCCGAACGCAAAGGTCGGAGCATACAAAAGGAGCAATAAGCCATCATCACGACTCGGGTGTCTTTCAGAAAGCGTGAAGAATAGGCAGAAAACGAAGCTTTGTAACAATTTCTTCGTGATATTAGAAACTAGTCTATTTTAAATAGGTTTTTTGACATTTAGAGGTCTGCATTAAATTGATAACTCGTGAGGCAACGTTTGATTAATCCATCAACGAATGGCAAAAAACAACGAAACCTACAAGGTAATTTATCAATACATTTTTTTAGTCATGATTCTCTAAAAAAGTTACCTCGTTAAGAAATAGAGTGCAGAAAACAAATACGTGAAGTGGTAAATGTGATAATTAGTAGATTATTGTGCTACATCATTAAGAAGTGGTGTGTTGCAGGAACGCATTGGCTCATCTGGGCATCTGGGCACTGGGAAAAATCCGGGTGGACTGAATCGTGTACTACTCCGAGTGGACTGCCCCATAATATTACATACTCACGAGAAAAAAATCTGTCTACTTTCACAACGTACAGAGAATATCACTTAAGAGTGAAACAACCTTATAACTTCTTTAATTTTTAACCTACGATGCCACAATCGAAGCTAAAAATCCGAGTCATATTAGGCATTTTTATGTACTAAAAAAAGTTGTTCAGATCGACCCAGAACCCTAAATCCAAAATTTTTTCGAAATAAAAAAATATTAGGTAAATAAAAAAAATTAAGTAAAAACTCAAAAAAATATATATTTGTTTTGTAGCTTTTAATTTTATTTTGAAATGATTACTTTTTGAAAACAACTATCCTTCAAAACTTCCATGGCACACTTTTCTAAACGCAGAAAGTTCTTAAATTGCTATTTTTGGACTTTTATTCAATTTTTTTTGATTTTAGTAAATTTTTTTGAAAAAAAAATGCTTAATATGATTTTCGGATTTTTAGCCTCGATTGTGACATCGCAGGTGGCTTTGACTTTGGAGTAGGCAACTAATTTTTTGGAAATAAGTAGGCCACAATGCAGTCTACTTTTGGTAAAAATTTCGTTCTGGTCGGTTAAAAATTAAAGAAGTTAGAAGGTTGTTTTACTCTTAAGTGAGACACTCTGTATGTATAAATATTTACTTAAACTTTTGAAGAGCAAACCCTAGCCCTAAATAAATGAGATTGACAGCGACGCAATAATTGACAAAGTTGCAGAAAACAGTAACTTGCTTAAAAAATAACTGCTGTTTGAAATTTAAATATTTTCCAACAGATTTTTTTGATTTTTATATGTAATGTTCATACGGGCCCCGAAAAGTTGGAACCATAAGGGATTTTTTTTAATTTTTGGGCTTAGATTAAACTAATCCAAAAAGATTCGTAATGAGACTCAACGTTGTGAAGTCATTTGATATACCTGTCCGAAATTACATTTAATTAAATAAATGGTCAAAATGGGCCTTATTTGTTATTTTATGGAAAAATTGAGAAATTGTGGCACAAAGGTATATTTATTTGTTTTCTTGCCTCCTTTTTGGAAAATATGAATAACCCACACGGGGTCCCCTTCCAGAAAAAAGTTATTTGAAAAAGTTCATTGGAATTTACAGTTATATGGACAATAATTATAAATTTTTGTTTTTCTCAAATCTAATACATTTAATTTTTTTCGGTGTGTCATAGATTGACTTTAGAATTACTTGTTTATCATCCAAACGTGATATTTTTTAGTTATATAGATACTTTTTGAGTAGTAATTGGCTAGTTTCAAGAAAACTCAACTAACAAGATGCAATTTTGGACGATTTTCCTATTTCCGAACAACCGTTGTAAATTTTTTAAAGTTAGAAGTTAGATGATCTTATTTATTACAGAATTGTTTTTAAAACTTCACAAGCCAATATATTATGGCACACCGAAAGAAATGGAATTTACTACTTTTTAGATTTTTCAAAAAAATAAAAAAGATATCATTGTCGGAATTTTTGCCTGACAATTTTCACATAGGGGTAAAATCACATTCCAAGCAACTTTTTCAAAAAACTTTTTTGGAAAAATAACAAATAACGTATATTTTAGCCATTAATTTAATTCAATGTCATTACTAGCAGGTGTGTCAAATGACGCCACGACGTTTAACGGTCTCATTTCAAATCTGGAAACAGAAAAAACGAAATAAAAATGACAAAATAAAAAATAAACATAATAAAAAAACAAAATAAAAAAATCCTTATGGTTCTATAATAATGGTACATACAGCAACTCCATAATTATATGTCAAATCTCAATTATTACTGAGACATAGGGCGTTAAAGTTCATTTTTTTAAATTGAATAATTATGGCTACATCTCAAAATAATCAAGCTGCTGAACTGAATTTTGCCAATGTTATTTTTTAAGGGATGGAGAATAAGCTGAAGCACAGACTAACCTATTTATTCTGCGGCTGAAGATATCAATTTCTACGTATCTCAAAGAGGGCGCCACTTGCGCTGTTTTTGGATCGTGCTTTTACTCGTAACTTTTTTTGAGCTTATCTTTTTGGTCTTGGAGGTTCATCATTTTAGTGGATCTTTTAATTTTGTAACAAGAGTGTACTCTTGTCTCATAATCATAAAATCAACCGTTTGTAATGTCGCATAAATTTTTTTAAATAAATTTTATTTTGACTTTTTACTCGCGGCAGGAATGGCAAAAACACCCCGTACACTGAGGCCTATATTTCAGGACCCAACGATGTCCTATCGCCTATTAATAACTACCAATCCGGTGGTATAAATAGTTTCACGTTTCTATCCATGATTAATCAAGAAGGCTGGTGGGAGCGATTAATTTTGTTTTGATTTTTAATTAATCTGTTTCCAGAAAGGAGGTATCGTGACACAGTATCTAGCCGTTGGATTGGACAGAGTGCACAGAAATAAAGAATGGCCATGGGAAATGATATAGAGGTTCATTTGAGGATACTATGGAACAGACGTATAGTCGATACAGAAAAGAAAGCAAAACGCCGTAAATGAAAACAAAGAAAAGAGTGAAAAAGACAAGAAGATAATATTGGTTGTATAATAGTAAATAAATGTTGTTGTATTTAATTGTGAATTATATAATATCTACTTATCAAAAGACAGGATCTAAAATAGTTGCTAATTAATAACAAATCTTTGTGAATTTAAATTATTGATAAACAATTTCATTTAAATTCGGAATATCTAGATCTTATCGGCACCAATTTGTGAGAATATATATTAATTGGTCAATTGGCCATAAATTATCTTATTCGGCATTACTAAATAGAATAAAATAATATGAAAGATGCCTTCTTAGTTTGGTTGCTATGTACAAAAAGTGTTGCCTAGCAACTATTATGCAGCAAGGGCCCGAAAGAAAACACAGGGTGGCTTATATTATAAGTGGCTCACTCAAAATATATTATCTCGGATATTTTAATACAATATTACAATACAATAAATGCTCAGTGAATACCTAGTATTCCTCAATCAACGCTAGTATTTACACCCACTTTTCACCACAAACAACATCCCACATTCTTCAACATTTAACATTTTCAGCATCAGATTTCAGCTGCTTCATTTTTTAGTATTACACATATTATGGAATTGTTGAGGGATATATGATTGTCCAAGGGATATATGTCATTACCAGGGACTCTTTAAAGTAAGGTGACCCAGCATTATACTTTCCAAAGTGAGGCCTATTCTTTCCTCATTCTAATGGTCTCAGTGATGCCAAGTATGCCATTTTATAGGAGAATCTATGAATATAACAGGTACTTTGATTGTTAGTAAAAATTAATAATGGTTTCCATGATTTCTAAAAATTAGACTTGACAATTTTGTGTATACAAGTGCAGAATGTGGCAACTGTCAAATGAAAGAAATTTATTTTATAGTTGAAATTGATTTCCAGCAATTATTTCCACGAATTTAAGTATGGTAATTCAGTAGTGCCGATTTTGCTTATTTAAGAATTTGTCGCTATTGCACCTTGTTACCAGGTTCCTCAATCCATTTGTAATATGTATACTTGAACTGTCTTCCCTTGTTGAATGTATCTACCCAAAGAACTTTCACAGATTTCGGGATGGACTAATAAGATTAGGTCTAGTATTAGTTCTAATGATGTAGTTTTTCTCGGTGTTCATTATAAAATTTCTGTAATTTTATTTCTCTCCCAAGGTACCTACCTCACAAACTTAAAATAAACTTGTAGTCCTAGATAAAAACTCTTTAAAAAAGCTACCTAATAATTTAAAATGTTCGAAATACGATTTGTTTTGAACTACCTACCTACTTATACGTAATGCCCACGTAATGGAACTTGTAGGATTACTAAAGGTGATACAGGGAAAATCTGGTTGCAATTATTGAGACTACTACAGGCGGCCGCATTACCTTTAATTGACACATCTGAGTATCTGGAAGTTAGAAAAGTTAAAAATTGTGAATTATGATGGGAAATATTTTGCCTCCTTTAGAATCTGTGGCACTGGCATGTCACATAAAACCTGATGGCAGTTGGACACTGACATATAACATAACCTTGTATCAGCCCCCTTGTGGTCTCCTTGGACTTAACAAAACACAAACTTCCCCTCAAGGCTTCACTTTTCCTATGTGATAGAATGTGACATGCTGGGCACTGGGCCCCCTTATTTTAAAAAGTCCCTGGTCATTACTGACGTCATAACGTTATCATTCCATATTTATTTGCATGGGTAACAAGATCTTATGTATAAACCACAAATTTTAAAAATATTTTTTAATTTTTGTTTATAAATACAGAACAAACGGGCAAGTGTGACACTTTAAATAGAAAGGGACATTTGACATTTTGCTTTACAAATTACACACAATTGAATATTTTTACAGATAATTCAGGTAAATTTCGAGCCCAAGCGAGTCCAAACTTTACGGTAATTTACACATCAAAACCAACGTCGTACGTAAATTCTGTAGATTCTTGCAAACAATTTCCATGCTAAACTTTATGCCACATTTCGAAAAATAAAAAAGTTACAGCTTAGGGCTATATTATAATATTTCCCTACTGTCAAATAATAGTGGCCTAATAGACCAAAACTGACAGGTACTCTTTAGAGTGCAGAGTTAAATCATCCATAAACGTAGGTCCCAGGTTCGAATCCCACACAAAGCTCGAGTTTTTTTTATTGTCGCTCCATTCTGTTTCATGTATTTATCACTGATTATCTCTCATAGTACGTGAACAATTATTGTAACGAGGATTAATAAGATTATTACCCACAATCTACTCAAAAATATTAATCAATATCTGAATAATTGTCTAAATATGAAATTGTGATTCAAAAATATTGCACCAATAACTATTTTGTGTGCAAGGTGACTTTTAATCCATCGACCATTTCCACGAAAAAACCAATTCGGCTCGTCTCGGAATGGTCTCCATTTTTGCTCACGCGATCTAGCAATCTGGCGTCCTCGGCCCCCCTAATGAAATTAAAATTCATTTATGCCGGCCCTGGGCTGCTATCTGTCCGCCGAGCTGATTCCTGGAAGGTCATACGTACGCAGTTAATTAGCTAATTGGTTCGGTTTTCGGCTAGCAATATATTAGGTGCTGTGGTCACCAGAAGAGCGAAAAAGATCAAGCCTGCCATGCATAATAAAAACTGGTATTAACTCGCACGCCCTAGTCGGAAACTATCGCCATTAGAACTACTATGGAAGCCCCGCTTCCCTTACAAATCTTCAGCTAGAGCCGGGCCAGTACGTAGCTTTAGTTATACAGTGTCCTCCAAAAAGTTCGCACCACAGGGGAACAATTTTTAATTAACGTTTCATTTTGAAATTTAATTCTAGGGTTACCTTTTGCTTTTAAAAATATGAAAAATGACCCACTCAAACGTGGTCATGTGACTTTCGTTATCTGTCAAAAATGACATTTAAAAAATATATCGCCAAAAATGGGTTTAGTTGTTAAAATATCAAAAAGTTTTACTTGAAAAAGTTGTTTCTGTCAGTTATCAAACTGACAAATAAAAACAATTGCTTCTATTCTCTCCATGTGAAATTAAACTTAAAGGTAATAATTATTTGTTCCTTAAAAGGCAAGAATTTTGCTTAGATACGTAAAATAGTTTGATGATATTTTAATTTATTATTATTTTGGCATCAATTTAGAACTGGGAAACGTAATGTAACTAAATTTATACCCCAAATGCTAGACGGTACATCAACTTTGCAACAAACATAACAGAATTTTTAAGCGTAAATATCATTTTCTTTTGAAAAATACTTATTCTTATCGGTAATTAGTAATAAAAAATTAATAGAATGATAAAGCTAGTGATATAAAATAGTTTTTACGAAGTTTCGAGTTTTTAAAATTTTCAGAAATTTCATAAATATTAAAAATTGGCAAAAAACTAAATATTTTAGTAGAGCGTTCAAATTTGGTACACTTACGTAAAATTGAAAAAGAAACAACTTTTTCAAGTAAACCTTTTTGATATTTTAACAACTGAACCCATTTTTGCGATTTTTTTTTAAATGTAATTTTTGACAGATAACGAAAGTCACATGACCACGTTTGAGTGGTCTTTTTTTTTTCTTTTTTAAAGCAAAAGGTAACCCCAAAATTAAATTTCAAAATAAAACGTTAATTAAAAAATTTCCCCCTATGGTGCGAACTTTTTGGAGGACACTGTATAATAAAATGCATAGAATTTAGCGGTGAGATGTAAGTATTAAGTGCCCAGTTTTGAGTACCTATTAGTACAAAGATAATAACGCATAAACATTAATTTATAAATAATGCAGAAAGCTGTTTTTCTCACTAAAGGTGCTTATAGAGTCGTGTGTATTCTCTTCGTAAATAGATTACACACACTTCATAACGGTAACAATGTGTAATTCAATTTGCACGTCTGTGGGTTACCCTATATCCTGGAACCTTATGAAATTATAATTTTTACGCGTTGTCAATGCATCCGTGTTTTCGAACAATGCAAATTATGCAGGCATTTATTCATATTCTGAAAGGCGGCCATTTATAACTGAGGCCTCAAAAAAGTGCAGTGACAGGCACATATAGTTGTCATGGGCGTAGGATGATTGCGCGATAGCTGTGTTCACAAATTTCGAAATCTGACCGAAATCAAATAGAAAATCAATCATAAAACCTCTTTAAATAAAATGTATTTTTATTATACTTCTTTGAAAACACCTTATTTTCATCTGTTTTAGCAATAATGAAAGATGGGGTTTTTCGGGCTAGCGCACGGAAACAGCGCTTGGAAAAACTTTCCGTGCGCTGAATAAAAATACCAAATATATGGCTTTAAATAGAAATATACAGCGAAGTAAACTAAATTTAAGAAACTCTATATGCTCTTTGATATTATTTAACATGTACCTATTTTGTATTATAATTCGTAAATGTTCCAATATTTAGATACATTTCTGTAATATTTTTGACGTTTTATTCACCTTATCTGACATTCTGACAATAACTAATTTACAACAAAGCACCTTTGAAATAATTTGAGATTAACCATGAAAACGCATCATACATACCAAACGCCATATTGTCTGCATTGTTTATTTTTTGTCAATTAAATTTATTATAATTTGCCGATAAAATGATTTAAGTTTCCGTTTTCAAAGAAGTATAATAAAAAATATCGTTCATTACACGTCCAGAAATAGATTTTTCCGTGCTTGCATGATTTCCCGTGTTCGGCTGCGCCTCACACGGGAATTTGTCACGCGCGCACGGTAAAATCTTTATTTCCAGACTCGTAATGAAATATACTATTTTTCCTATATTTTACTGCCCTTTTATGGCATTTTTTTTGTGAACATACCTATTTTATTAAACAGCGTGTTTCACTTCAAGTCAAGACAATTCATTATTTTTTTACGGGTTGACCGATTTTCAAAAAAAGAATGGAATATATCCTATTTCAAAAGATCTACATTTTGACACTAATTTTTTTCAGATTCGGCTTTTCCATCACCTACTACGATCAAAATTAGACCCCCAAAAACTGCAAAAGTATAGTCATCCTTACGGCAGAATGCGTGCGACGTAAGGGGGAAGAACTCCCAAATATTATAGAGTTAGTCGCAGTTCAGGGGCGTAGCTCAATTTTGTGTAACTCACTGACTTAATTTTCATATAATTGTTATTTAATTTATTGTTAATATTATTCTTAACGGTGATGCCTTAGATTATGGAGGAAGGCAATTATTTCTCGTACTTGAGAATGCAACGTTCTTCCCTGTTTACTCATTTTGCACACGTTAACTCCCGAACAAAAAATGAGGTCTGTATGGTAGCCCAAATACGCAGTTAACTTTACGTACTATAGAAACAGGCACAAAACGCGTTGACTAACTGGTTTTGTCAGCTGACTCTTTCGCAGAAGTGCTGTGTTGCCGTATTTCAAAGGCGATGCTAGAAGCGACGCTGTTGAAAAAATATAATAGGTGTTTTATCACACCGCGTTAAAAATGAATGATAAACAAAAATGGGTAAGTGGTCCCGTGATGCGAGCTTTATTTTTTCGGTATAACAGAGTTCAGACATTCGGCTTCAATATGCTGAAACTTGTATTCGCCAATAAATAACGATATACGACTACTCGTATAGGAAATCTCGCAACGCTGCCCGCATTCTTTAGAAACGTTTTCTTTCGTGCTTTGCACTATACATTAGGCATTTTTTGGCACCGTCGTATTGGCCATACCCGAAAACCCCACATACCGATTTCCACCGAGAGATATTTTAAAATTATTTCTTTGCAATTTGATTAGGGCTAACATATAAGCCATCAATTCTTACGATTTCATGGCCCTGCCTACCCCAACCACATGCTTGTGATGTAATATCTAGAGACTCTAAAGAAAACTTGTTATTAGGACATAATTTTTCAAACCACGCCAGTGACAATTTCACATGCGTTCGTACGAGCATTAGTAGCGCATTGTCTGTAAAATATCGCCAATCATTGTTTGCGGTCCTTTCTCTACTCCTGTCCAAAAAAGGCGCCCAGCGTGCGGCGGATCCACCGGAGACTCCGCAGCTCCTGAATTTGATTACGGAGACGATAAGCGGACAAATCCGAGCGGCTGGCATCGCGTTAAAACTGATTTATCGAGAGGATTTGGGATCTGGGCTTGAGGTATTATGATGTCGGATGATTGGGTTGGTTATGCGGTTCTAGGGACCGGCCGATCCGCAGACGCATGTGGTCCGAGATTGATGGGATGCGATTTAGTGTTATTGGTGTTTTGATGGGTAGATTTAAAGATTCGTTATTGCGGGGGAGAATTAGTTTGTGTGCTCCTTGCCCGAAGGCACTACACTTCGATTTTGTGGGTTTTGATCGAGGGCGTGACTTCCGCCCTTGGTCTTTCCCGGTCGGACGTAGTTTTCGAGAAAATGTATTTTCGAATTTCCTTTTGACATCCCGGATTTCAAGACGATATTTGTGGTTGTAATCGGGATGAATTTTTACTGTACGCAGCTCAAACTAATCGCCTCACTATTTTACACCTTTTGCAACATCGGAACTTCGCGAAAACCCGCGGAAAAAACGAAATTTTGAAAGATTTTTGCTACGTACGCTATTTTCGCCCATGCTCGACATTCGGCGCGCGCCGACGTACTTTATACTTACGCCTATGGAGGCGGTTTCACGTAGCACTCGACTGCGATCGCAGTGACCGTTTGGTGGGCGTGGTTCCGCTGCCAAGCGAATATCGATGTGATCGGTGTACACTGTTATCGCAGATACCGTTATAACTAGAAATATTTCTAATTTTCAGATGAAAAATGTATCATATAGTCCAATTATCTCCGTCTACTATTAATATAATTCAGTCAGAACGTGATCTGCTTAACAAAGGCCTCTTCACCCAATACCCTTTCTTCTTATATTTATATCTAATATTTAATATTAACTTTTTTTAATCAAAAGGCACATGATAGCACACACTTTTCTTTTATTCGGCTCCATTTAACTAACTAACTAACTATCAACATACTTTTGCAAATATTGTGAAACACCACATAACAGTTCTGCTACAGCAGTATAAGCCTCCCCCATAGGCCAGGGAAAATAGAATTTGACCTAGAAAAAAATATTAACTGCAATTTTGTTTTACCGTATCAAAGTTATAAGTAAATACGTTGGTAGAAACCAAAAATAACAATTAAACATTTTGAAAAAACGGAACCTTGAGTTACCTCAAAAAACACCTATTTTTCGTTAGAAATTCCGAGCAAAAATGTTAATTGGATTTTTTTAGACTCTTTAGGTAAAAAAACTTCCCTTGCTAACATATATTAAGAAATTAAACATTTTAAGAATATGGAAGTCATTTAGATCGACAAAGAGGGATAAAAATCGGATAATTTTCTATTTCGGCAAAAGCAAAAATATTAACTACATTTTTATTGCAGATGATCATCTCCTTTTACAAATATAATGGAAAATTAAACATTTATCTGAGCCGCATGTACGTCAGCTGTCACTTCTCATTGGTATAGACTAGGCAAAAATATTAACTGGTTTTTTTTTGTTTAACTTTTTACAATATAACTATATTGAATCATATATAGCGAAATTAAACATTGATTTACGGCGCATATAGGTCAACTGTCACTTGTCATTTCTTTAGGAATGCAAAAATATTAACTGTTTTTTTGTTTAACTTTTTACAATATAACTATATTAAATCACATATAGCGAAATTAAACATTTATTTATTTACGGCGCATGTAGGTCAACTGTCATTTGTCATTTCAAAATACTTCCGTTACCAATTTTTTTTAATTTAAAACAATTTAACAAGACTTAGTATCCACTTACAAAGTTTAACAAAAATCAGCCAGTTAATAATTTTGCTCTCAAAGACAGCTTCAAATTTCTTTAAAATGCGATTTGCGGCGAGACAATATGTTTAATTTTAGAACAAACCGTTAATACTTGATTTTTAAGGTAATTATAAATAATAAAAACGCGGTTAATATTTTTGCCCAAAAAAATATTACGCAAAATGTAATTTTTACATCATTCGGATACTTGCGCAAACGTAATCTGTTTAATTTATCAATCTCAACTTTATATACCTTACTTACTAATAAATGCAGCTTAAAATTTGCAGTTAATATTTATGCCGTCTTTAGTACAACAAGAAAATGTATTTTTCTAAAAAAACGCCCACACGCGTATGTTTATTTTTTATAAAAAACAATTCTGGCGTTCATTTATTACCAATATTTTGTGATGGCATTATAAAAATGCGGTTATGAATTTTGTCTAGGTTTCGTTATTTTTTACCGTAATTTCCCTGGCCTACCACCGAACAGTTGAAATGTGATTGTATTTGACTGATATAATAATGTGCAACCGCAAACTGCCGCTTAAAACATACATTATGAATGGTCGGCCGCCGACGATTTCTTCATCTACTTGTCTCTTTTCGGCTTCAGAGCGGACGCGTATGCTGTTGTCCGTGTCTCAGTTGCAATGCATTTATCCTTGTGGATTGCCGTATTGAACAGTGAGGTCAATTTAAAATACGGCCAGGCGGCTGCGGATAGGAATGAATTATTATTAGACGTTAGTAATCTTGGCATTGGGGAGTTTTTGCTTGAAAATATAATTGCATTTTTTTAAAGACAGTTTATTATTAAACATTTAAGCCTCGCCTGGTGACTTCTCTAAAACCGAAACATCGTCTCCGTTGCTAAACCCAAACTCCTCCCATCATTTCCGTACGGTACACGGCGCAACACCTAATCAGTCCGATCTAAAAGAAACCAGCGTTCGACATGCGAGGTAGTATACGTTATCCGCGGGCATTAAAATGAAGCGGCTTCCCGCTCGTGCCGCAGGACGGTACGGCACGAGGAAGTGCCGACCGGGCGTGTAATTAAATATTATATGCCGGCGCTGTGGTAGCGTGTGGGGTCGGAGGGTACCGGCCACGGGCGTAGCCAAGGGGGGGGGTTTCGGGGGTTCAAACCCCCCCCCCTAAATAAGCAAAATATTACCTAATATTATACCGAAAAAATACGAGGAGTGAAGAGTTAAATTATTATTACGTTTGAATATATTATGTAGTAATAGTAGCGCCTAGCGCCATCTTTTGACGAGAGAGAGGCAGACGCAGTTGCAGCTGAACTATTTTGTATTGTAGGGACACTTTGCGTTGTTTCTCGATTATTCGCCACGCCCCTCGGTCGAAATGAGCGGAACTTTGTGGAAGTTTGTGAAAGTTTCTGGACGGCTACTGGGCTGCTATATAAGCGGCGCCGCGGCGCGTGACCGCGCTTACGTCAGTATTGTTCCATGCGAACTCGAAGCGAATAAAAGTGAAAAGTGGTGAACGAATAGTGAATAGAATTAAGTGTACCGTGTAAGTGAGTAATTTTAGTGCACTGTTATTCGATGACCTTGTTAAGTTTAGATACGTGAATCATTATTACTGTCGAAAAATGGAGGGGAAAAAAGGAAGGGTGATAAACCTAAAGGTATGGACTACTGGAAAAAGTGGTGTAGTCAAGGTCAAGGGGTTTTTAATAAAGAAACAAATTTGGATTTAGCTATCAAAGCTTCAGCTACCTTGCATGCTGATAAGAAGACTGCCTACCCCGAAATCTAGTTTGGAATGCCTAGATATGTGCGATAAAAACCTTTATCCTAATATTTACACATTACTACAAATCTTCGCTACCATTCCTGTATCCACTGCTACCCCAGAAAGGTCTTTCTCGAGCCTAAGGAGACTGAAAAACTATTTACGAAACACTACAAGTGAAAACAGACTTAATGGTTAATGAACATTCACTATGGAACAGAAATTCATGCAGATGAAGTAGTGGATATATTTAAAAGAAAAAGCCGAAGATTTCTTCTTTAATGGTTTTAGATTTAGCGCAGAGGAACGAAGTTAATTTATCCATTTCATTTAAAGTTAAGAACTTTATAAATATGTCGTAGTTTTTCGGATGAATATATAGATATTAAATTTCATGTAAGTATATTTTTGTTGTTTTATTTACTTCTCAAACTAACCCCCCCCCCCCCAAACTAAATCCTGGCGACCGGTCAAGAACATATACATAAGGAGAAGATCTGGAGGAGTATGGTCGGTTTATTCATTTACATTACATTTTCCAGTACTAAATTGATGCAGCAATAATAATAAATTGATATATTTAAAATTTAGTAATAGAAATTAAGTTCAATGATAAAACTAGGTCTGCCGAGTTAGAAGTGTTTGATTTTTTTAGAAATTTCATAAATACTGAAAAATTATAGACAAACAAAATATTTTAGTAAATCCCTTGTCTATCTTTAGTAGTTTTAAAATTACCTAATATTTTTCATTTCTTTAACATACATGAAATAGAATAACGCAGTTTCAAGCCAACTACCCCAGGGGAGAGGTACCTTAATAAATATCTTTTTCGTGCTACTAATTAAGTCATTCACAAGTGGAAATTGATTCCGATTTTTTCCGTCATTCTGTTTACTCCGTACGCCAAACAAGTGCAATAGCAAAACACCTATTAATTTTTTTTGCTCAAACTTTTTTGAGGTTATCTTTTTGTTTCGAATGTTGAAGTCAACAGGTGTTTTGGGGCACGTTTTGCCAATTTCAACGCAAACGGTTGATTTTATCGGTATGAAACAAGAGTACACTTTTGTTGCAAAATGAAAAGATAGCTACACTGAAATGATGGACTGCAAGACCAAAAAGATAACCTCAAAAAAGTTTGAGCAAAAAAATTAATATGGGTTGTTAGTTTTTGCCCTTTTTTAGAGCACTGTGTAAATGAATAAACTACCCTAAGGCATCTTCCAGTAAGTAGGTAACACATACCAAATTTCAAATTTTTAAGTAGCGCCGTTATTGATATAAATAAAAAAAATACTTTTGGGTATCCCTGTAGACCCAAATAACTTGGCAAGGAAAGCCCAAATCGAAAAATTTTATATGAAAGACCCCCCTTAAAACCACCTGCCGAACACCCTTTTAAAGTATTTATTATACATTCTGACTTACCCTGTATACTGTAACTAAATCATATTTGTTGGCAAAATCCACAGTTTAATTATGAAGAAGTTAAAAGTGTAATGAAGGTCACAATTAAACTGTAAGTTTTGCCAACAAGTAACGACTTAATAATGAAATTGAAGATTAAAATGCAAATTTTATATATAATATAATCTAACATAACGTCTGCTCCAGTTTCTGTTTAGTTCCATAATAATAATTTTATCAGCTATTGAAGATTGCATGGTCTGCATAAATCACTACTTACTACTTTTTGGATACGAGATAAAATACATCTTATTATATTATGTCCTACTTAATTATCATTATACATTTATTCTATGGGACATCTTAGCTCTTTTCTCTAGTGTTTTCTGTAATAATATTTTGAAAACCGATAGACTACCCCCGGTACTAAAATTGGTTGATTTATGCAAGACATTCGAATTCACAATAGGTGTTGCTGATGGCCGACGATGTCTCCAAAATCGAAAGATAAGGAATCGGTAGTTTTTATGTGACACACTCATCGTTCTTGGGACTAACCACACACGAAGACCTGTAAGTCAATTAATATTCTACAGGTAGTTTTTGCCTGTTTATTATCGGTCACCTTTGTGTACCTACATGTGAAATTAATTAGTGAAGCACAGCAAAATGCTTTCAACAGCTAAAGTAACCGATATAGGTACACTATATTATTAATTCTGTTATTAGCTTGGATCATAAGAAATTCTGTCTTGAGATATATAAAGTGGATCCCTCACGTTTCATCAAAAGATGAAAATAAAAAACATTAGGTATAGTATAGTAATCATACAAACGCATTACCGCCTCTACTATACACATCGCCTACTTCGCATTATCAAAACAATAGAAAAAAGCAAAAGTTATCAACTCTAGCTCTTCTTCTTCCCAACCAGAAGCGTCTCTCACGCTCGTCGTCTTCTTGTGTATCGGTGCCTCCTTATCTGAGACAATGGCCTCGGTTACTTTTTTAATTAATGATAGCGTACCTCAATTTTGTACAATAACACGGGCTTTATCTTTAGCCGGGATCATACCCCTGGGCGTATCATTAATTTCGATTTTTTTCGTTTGTTCCATAGGAGAATTAAATGTAGGAAACGTTTTAGATATGGTTATCTGGCAGATCTGTTAGTTGTGCGCAAATATGTTTTGTTGTTGAAGAATGGAATGCAAAAGCAGAATGTTCGGTAAAATGGCAGCCATACCGAGAAAGTCCCTATAATATCCTTAATGCAACGTCGACAAAAATTGTTAAACCAAACCTTGGATGATGTACGACTCTCCTTCTTCACTAACTTGTCAGTGCCCCCAATAGGCCAGGGAAATTACGGTAAAAAATAACGAAAAGTAGACAAAATTCATAATCGCATTTTTATAATGCCATCATAAAATATTGGTAATAAATGAACGCCAGAATTATTTTTTTTATACAAAATAAATATAGGCGTGTGGGCGTTTTTTAGAAAAATACATTTTCTTGTTGTAATAAAGACAGCATAAATATTAACTGCGAATTTTAAGCTGCATTTATTAGTAAGTAAGGTATATAAAGTTGAGATTGATAAATTAAACAGATTACGTTTGCGCAAGTATCCGAATGATGTAAAAATGACATTTTGGGTAATATTTTGTTGGGCATAAATATTAACTGCGTTTTTATTATTTATAATTACCTTAAAAATCAAGTATTAACAGTTTGTTCTAAAATTAAACATATTGTCTCGCCGCAAATCGCATTTTAAAGAAATTTGAAGCTGTCTTTGAGAGCAAAATTATTAACTGGCTGATTTTTGTTAAATTTTGTAAGTGGATACTAAGTCTTGTTAAAATATTTTAAAATTAAACAAAAATTGGTAACGGAAGTATTTTGAAATGACAAATGACAGTTGACCTACATGCGCCGTAAATAAATAAATGTTTAATTTCGCTATACACGGTGATTCAGTTCCGGTGCTCAACATGGAGATCTCGGAAACCGTAACAGATGCGAAGTCGGTCAAATGGAGGCAAACTTGCGCCTTCGAGCGCCTAACAATATGCCGTTGAGAAAGTTAAAATATTTTCATGGGTTGCTGAGATATTAAAGAAAAACCGAATTTTTGAAAAATAGATTTTATTATTTCTGGCGCCATTTGCGATAATATTTAAAAATAAATTATACTTTTTCGTTGCCACTTTTTCTGAACTAGGTCGTGGTATTTTTAGATTTTCAGGGCAACTTTTCGTTTTTGAGATAAAGGGATCATTTTAATTTTTTTAAATACGGACCTGGATTCTTTAATCCATATTTCGAAATAAATCGTTGTCCTGAATACAACGATGTATGACACATGCATATTTTTTCTCGTTTTGGCCGCCAAAATGCACATTTACTACGAAAAAAAATAATACGGTCCTGGACTATGCATTTTTTCTCTTTTTTGCAAAGATATTCCAATTATAATAAGTAATCATTTTTTATACCTACTGGATTAATTAAACTTTATGTTTGTCATATTTTGAAATTCTTTTTATACTTAAGGTAAAATGTATCTCACAATTGTTAGTAATTATTATTGTTGCTATTTACCTAAAAGTATAAAAAAAACTTTCATTGAAAAAGTATAATTTATTTTTCAATATTATCGCAAATGGCGCCAGAAAAAAATAAAATCCAAATTTCAAAAATTCGGTTTTTCTTAAATACCTCAGCAACCCCTGAAAATATTTTAACTTTTTCAACGGCATATTGTTAGGCACACAAAGGCGCAAGTTTGCCTCCATTTGACCGCCTTCGTATCTGTTACGGTTTCCGAGATCCCCATGTTGAGCACCGGAACTGAATCACCCTGTATATGTGATTTAATATAGTTATATTGTAAAAAGTTAAACAAAAAAAAACAGTTAATATTTTTGCTTTCCTAAAGAAATGGCATAAGTGACAGTTGACCTATATGCGTCGTAAATAAATGTTTAATTTCGCTATATATGATACAATATAGTTATATTGTAAAAAGTTAAACAAAAAAAACAGTGAGAAGTGACAGCTGACGTACATGCGGCTCAAATAAATGTTTAATTTTGTATAAGTTACAGTTTATTTGTAAAAGGGAATGATAATCTTCAATAAAAACGTGGTTAATATTTTTGCTTTTGCCGAAATAGAAAATTATCCAATTTTTATCCCTCTTTGTCGATCTAAGTTACTTCCATATTCTTAAAATGTTTAATTTCCTAATATATGTTAGCAAGGGAAGTCTTTTTACCTAAAGAGTCTAAAAAAATCCGGTTAACATTTTTGCTCGAAATTTCTAACGAAAAATAGGTGTTTTTTGAGGTAACTCAAGGTTCCTTTTTTTCAAAATGTTTAATTTTTGGTTTCTACCAACGTATTTACTTATAACTTTGATATGGTAAAACAAAATTGCAGTTAGTATTTTTTTCTAGGTCAAATTCTATTTTCCCTGGCCCACAATACGAGCCCCGTCCCATATTAGTTAGCCCAGTCAATCTAAATGTGGCAATTCTTGAATATACTTGAATAAAAATAAAATATAAGGAAATAATGGTTTCTTTTAGTCAAATCGGTAACAAATAAACTTCGAAATATACAAAACAGTATTATTTTACTAGATAAAGTAACAAAAAATAAGAACAGTAGTATCCAATGCAAAGTTTTGGCCCTAGATAATAAGGCACTCTACTACTTAACTAATGCTACCACTGAGTTACGTCACCTTTTCTACTTATAACAGCTTGAACACTTCTAGACATGGTATTGGCTAACTCCTGGCAATCATTTGGGGCAAAACTATCCCATATATTTTGTAGTCTCGCTCTTAATTCTGGTATGGTCCTCGCAGGTGATAATCGTAATTTTTTCTTCATGATATGCCATAAAGTTTCAATTGGGGACAAATCTGGGCTACTGGATACCCATGGTAAAAGCAGAATATTGCTTTCCAACAGCCAGTTTCTAACCCGTTTTGCTGTATGGCACGCAGCGCCATCTTGTTGAAAAATAAATTCAAGTCCAGTTCTTCGGCATTCCTCTAAAGTAGGTTTTAGGTATGTTTCCAGAATATAAATGTATCTTTCGGCATTCACGATACCTTCTACAAAGTGCAGGCTGCATACTCCTTTAGCAGACATGGATCCCCAAACCATTACTGAATGCAGGAAATTTTATTTTTCTTTTCACACAGCCTGAATGATACGCCTCCTCTTTCTTTCTTGTTACTCTACTCCGGCTATCACCTACACACACTTCAAATCTGGACTCGTCACTCCAGTGAACTGAATCCCATTGTTCCTGAGACCAGTGTCTGTATTGTCTTACCAATAACAACCTAGTTTTTTTCTGTGCGCCAGTGAGTAATGGTTTTTCTTTTTCCTAAAAGAGTACTCATAAAAATGATTTAAAACTGCAGATACAAATAAACTTTAAACCTACCTTGTAAACTTTAAAACCCAATTCCATAGCAACCCTGTGGCATGTTGTTCTAGAAATCTTCTTCCCAGTTGCAGTATTCCATAATATACTTATTTCTCCATAATTGGATCGGTGGTTTTTAACAAGTACCTATTCTTCTTAAAGCTCTTTTGTTGATATCAGCAACTCTACGCTTTCTTCCAGTTTTTTGCTTTTGGGCGATAAGGTTGTTATTTTATATAACTGTATGATCTTTCGAACGGTATATCGAGATAAATTGACAATATTACCAATTTCTGATGCCGATTTTCCCGACTGTGACAAAGAAATGATTATCTTCCGTACATCCTCACTAACCGCCTTTCCTCGCGTCATTTTAATAATTTTTTAAGAGTAATATTAACTTGACACTGGGTGTATGAGACTACCGAATGACTTACAAATGTTAAATGAAATTAGTTGTCACAATGAGTTTGTTCATTTCAAAGCCATATTGATATTAAATTTTTAATACATTGGCTCTGCATGTACTCTAAAATACATTCTAAATAATGTTTCTTTGCTTACAATGGAATTATTTAGAAAATGTGTAAAATAATATAAAACTCGCCAAATGTAAGTAGTAAATAATGTTTTAGTAAATTTACGAATCCTGGTTTAGGATTAAAATACCGAATTATAGTTTTTAGCGAGCTGGGCCAACTAATATGGGACGGGGCTCGTAATAGTCAGTCAGTCAGTTATAGTCAGCCTATAGATAAACAAACGTCCCTTGTGCTTTTGTTTTGACTGCGCGTCTCTGTGTTTGCCGAAATCAAGAGCAGGTATAAGCTCGCGCGTCTTCATTTTTGGACCTCCGTTCCCACGGGCCAGGTGCTAATTTCTCCCGGCGAGGTGCTAACACCGCGGCCGCCTGTGTGAAAACGCTTTCCGTGTATATATATTGAGTTGTCAGCGCGATATTTGGAACGCAGATTTATTGCCGCGGCCGCGACAATGACACACTGCGGCCATCGGACGCACGCGGAAACGTCGTTTGCCGCCGGACCACGTAAAATTTCGCGGGAACAAACACGTTCGTCGTATAACCTGTCAGATCGCTCTCCAATCAACTCTATGCCCCGCGGCCGGTAGGTACTACCATCTTGCCCTGTAGACGTAAGTTCGCCGGTAGAATACCATCAATCACGACTGCTACCGTCTGCGGACGGCCCGCTTACTACGCCATTAATCCTCGGTAAGGCCCTTTGTTTAATTAAATTTGATCGATAGGTTCAACTCGATTGTCATAAAGACTGGGAGCATGGGTAGACGATGATAATAATATATTTATCATTGGTCGTGGCGGAATCCTTTGGTCCTCTTGATCGAAGTGCGGAAATGGTGTAGAAGACAGAAACAGAGAGCTACGAAAGTTAACGATATTTTGTTTCTGGCACACACTTTTTATTAAATCAGTCGGTTGCCTTCTTCTTCTTCACTTGCAGTGTGCCAGTTCAACTGTCAGAATCAAAATTTTCTTTCCGTAGCACCCTGCTATAATGTGGTGACACCGCGGAGAAGCCAGAGACACGACCTTCTCAAGCTTACAAGCCCTGTGCAAACATGTGGCAACGCCGCAGCGGGACGGTTCAACGGAGAGCAGTCTGCACTTTGGCTTAGATTATCTTTTCTAATAGATGTTCAACCCTCTTTTTAATTATAATTAGATACATTTATGAACTTTGTTTCGATAAGTGTGTACCTAAGTAAGTAGGTACGTTTGTTTAACAGACAATAAAAGCAGTAACAAGTAACAAAATATACACAGAAGTATAAGCAGTGGCGGATTACCCTACAGGCAGAATAGGCTATAGCCTAGGGGCCCAAGGCTTTAGGGGGCCCGTTCTTATTTCGATGTTTTGATCGGAACTCGGAATTGCAAATTTCAGACAAAGAAAACATCACTCCTTATTTTTTCATCTAGGTTGTTGGGTACTCTATTTAGTCCACTCACATCAGTAACAACAAAGCAATTAAAAATAATAAAACGATGTTCTTCAGACGAGCTCGGTTCCAAGTGGAGCAAAAACAAAAGAAAAATTGCAAAATTAAAGGCCGAAGTTTTGCAAAATGTTCCAAATATAAATGTTTTTTTTTTTCAAAAAAGGCATTAATACAACTGATATTGATTCTGAATGTCAAAATGTGTGTGAATTATCGAAAAGTGGAAGGTAGGTTGAACTTTTTCTGCTGAAATTTGAAAAAATAAGCTGAGGGGATTTGCTTGCTTCCTGTTTTTGGTTTTTGTTCTCTAGGTATATGCCTTTTTTTTTGCTTTTTCAGATTTTTTTGCTCTTTAGGTCTCGCCTTAGGTAGATACATAATTCCCGATATTATTTTTTCCTTTGTTTTAGAAGTATTTGTTGAGAACAAAAATCTGAATCCTTAATAATAATATAGAAACAAAAAAATTATGGCAAGCTTTGCAAGTATAAAAGCCAGGAAAAAAGGTTTTAATTAATAATAAGTAGGTACCTATGTATCTACTCTGTTCTTAATACATAAAGTTAAATGTTAAATTAATATTTTTTTCAATATGACCTTTTCTATAATAAATAAAATTGTTAATAAAAAACTATCGAAACTTAAAATTTTACCTAATTTTTTTATTGTGACGGGTGAAGGGGTCCTAGGGCCCAACATAGCTCTAATCCGCCCCTGAGTATAAGTATTTATAATAAGTACAATTCTTGGTGTGGATAAGTAGATTTTCGACAAATAATATGGTCAAATAGAGGGGACTAAGGTTTGTTGTAAGTCGAACTCTTGTGAGAATTTTTGGCAGTTTAGGGTAAATTTCATAATACATTCAACTAAATTATCTTTTCACTTTAACATTAGGTAAAGAAACTTTTGCAACAATACCAAACAATGGTTGGATTGTTAGAAAGCTCCTTTAATTTTAAAGGGTATACTTTAGTTTGCCCATGCAATTGGCCCTTAATCATGTTATTCTTAAATTTTCGTCCTTTGGAAAGCCCAAAATGAATACAAGTTGCCCGCTTGTCGTCAAGCAAAGAAAACCTAGCTACTTCAAGTTATTATTACGATTTGATTTACAGCCAGGTATATAACTAAGTTCTAGCTTCCCTCGACGGTTCTACGCATCTTGAGGCTTGAAATTGTAAAGGAACGATTCTTCACTTCGAACTTTTATAGAAATGTTTCACTTTTGCACAAACAAAACAAATTTATAAAAAAACTGTCGCCAGCACTTCGGGCTGTCTGTTTCCACCCAGAGACACACTGCCTCGTCGTAGCAATCTGGCGACGATAGCACTACGCGCACTACACAAATTAATTCTGGTAAATTTCTTGTAAAATCAACTGACAGGCAGTGTCAGGAACGCGACGTGGACCCGCATCCCTTGTTGCCAGTTTTCTCTACTTCAGGGCTCATCTATTTCAAACGTGGAGGTTAGTGTGAATCTTCATTCTCCGATGTTCAACCCGCGCTTGCAGTGAATCTACCTACATCTACATTTTACTATAAAATTAGGAGAACTCCATGCCCATATCCGCATCTAGCATCTTCATTAACCCGAAACCAGCCGAAACAGAACAAAAAAAGAGCGCAGATGGATCTCGAGCACGTCCCACCGTTCGGACACCCCTAAATTATATTTCGTGGTACATCAATCAAGCCACCGCTGGCCACGGATGATTTGATGATGAGCACGGCCGTCACGCACGCGACGCGCCATCACGCACAGCCTACTGGGAGACGGACTGGGCGGTGTCACGAAGAAGAAGAGAACACTTCCGCTTGTTTACAGACTGTTATATTTATTTACAAGAAATACTTAATTTTTTATGATTCAGTCATATAATACAGAAAGTTTTAGCCACAGTAGGGGAGGTCTACTAAAGAGGAAAATGCAAAAGAAATTTCTCGAAATTTAAAACTTGGGGCAAATGAATCTTAATACCCGAATAACTAGACGCTTCTGCTTCAATGTCAACAGTCACGACTGAATCACTCTGTATATGATTGTTGCAAAACTTTTAATAAGAAGTAAACTATTATAGTCTATATCCAAGTTACAGCGGCAGTAGATATAAACAAAATCACATGAAGGCTTTGCGATCGATTGCCAGGGTTTGACTAATATAAGATTCCAAGTGGCTTGTAATTCTGAACTGATTCTTTTAGAAGTTCCAAAAATCGTGTTTTTACCTTTCGTGGATCTTTATAAATTTCTTTAAATTAAGTAGCGAAATAAATTTACAGAATATACTGCTCGCGATCCGATCTAAAATATGCAGGAAACTCGACTGAGGGAAGAGCCGGCCCTGCATTCCGCTCGCCGCCTAAACACTTGAGATTTTACGACGGCCAAACCAATAAGAGAATAGGTCACATCGCGACAACGTGATTGCCAATGTTCTGATTCACTGCCTCTGTAACTTGGATATAGTATAACTGGACCGACACTATATGACGCATGACGTCATATTTCTTTGTTGTTTGCGGACTGGGGTGGCGCCACTCGACGAGAAATATGGCGACTTTTATAGGTTAAAGCAGGGGTATTCCGTGGTTATAGGAATGTCGGTTTCTGACATTTTGAATGTCCCATATTTTAAATATCCAGCTTTGCCTTCTTTTTACGGTAACGAATTGTCTTTGCGTCCAGTATTTAACAGTTTTATCCTATTAACAAAGCTTTTGTAGGTAGATTTGTTTGTGATAACATGAAATTTCCATGCACATAAAGGAAATGGTATGCACACTGCGCACAGACCATTAGGTGAATTGCAGAAGAATAAACACTATTTTGGAATTATGGGATGATTTGATCAACCAGCTGAAGAAGCGAAAATTCTATATATTATTTTGGAAGAGTATTTTGTAACGTATGCAAGAATTTTTTGTTTTTAGCTCCAAAGCGAACCAATAGTCCTCCATATAAAGAAGAAACTGAAAAATCTAATGCGTTTTTGCTTACTTACACTACAACTAGCCATTTACTTCATTTCAAACAAAAAGGTACCAAATACCCTTGCTTGCTTTTTAGACTCGCTTTTATTAAGAAAATGTATGGAAATACGCCATGTGAACTTGTCAAATTAGAGGGACATAACAAACAAAGATTTTATTTTATTTTGGATATTAAATTCGTTGTAACAGACACATTTGCATGTTTTTATTTTATAAAAGATTCTGCAACAATGGTGTTTTAACATTAAACCACCTTGTAAATTTGTTTCGTCATGTGGCGCCAGTGGCGATCGCTTGAAACAGAGCTATGCACAGGTCTTTAATATAGTGTCGGTCCAGAGTATAATAACAAAATTTTCCCTATAATACGAAGTCTTCGAAGGACACTGTATTTTCCACGGTAAATTTCCGAATTACGAAACCGAATACTAATTTTGTTTGCACTGGGAACATTCGGGTAAAATATCGCGCCACGGTCCCTGAACGTTTGTTCCACGAGTGTTTACAATAGTAATTGCCGGAAACTTAAAGTTTGCCCAATCGATACTTAATTAAGCAATTAATTTACCATCCAGTGGACAACAAACTGGCTTTCGGATATTCGAACACACACCGTTTCACCATGTCTCGTAGGGTGTCCTACTTTTTTGTCATCATTTGAAAATCTTGTTTCGAATACGTTTGTGACCTCAAAGAAATAACCAACGATAGAGGAGGCAAAAGCATCAAACTGCACACGTTTGTAGTCAACCAACATTTAACAGAAATATACCAAAGTAAACAAACATTACGCTGGTGTGTATACCTCGATATACAGATAACGGTATGCCAGCTAGGAGAACGAAAATTAAACTCTTCTGCGCACCTACCTCACTTCGACAAAAGCGCGGCCAACTTATAAAAAATAGTCCTCAAATTAGTCTCACTTGACATACGTCAGTCACATAAAGTTAAATCCAAACACAGAATGTAGGCACCTTAAGACACATTGGTGTATATGTGGTTGCCTAGCTCACTATAAATTTCTGTTCAAAAATAAAAAGTAGCCATGATTTTGTAGAATAAGCGTCAACGTTGACGTCACAGTACCTGCGCGCGGACATACCGTTATCTGTGTATCGTGGTATGTACAACGTGTGTACACCACACACTTTCTGCTTCCCATTGTATACAAAATCAGTCACTATATTCTAAATACTAATAAATAGTTATAAATTAACAAAAAAAAACTTGAAACTTGAAACACGAAAAATACACACGTAAACAATCAGAGAACATGACACACGAGGCGAAAACAAAAAAACGCAGAGATTAAACATGGCGGTGTTGCCATGTTGGGCGATTTGGGGTGTCTATTGACGATTTTATTAAAGTAATAATTAGTATACTATAATTACAGCGCAATTTAATTTTAGTTTAAAATTGTCACATGCAAGCAATTAATAGCTACATTTGTTAATTTAAAGTTATGGGAAATTTGTCTTCATTTAATTCCATTATGTTTACCTTTCGTTCTTACTCCCTCTATTCTTTCATATTTCTCTGAGTGTGTAACTATTGTTGTTTACAAAGTTATTTCTAATTTCATAACCAAAACTGTTATGCCTGTTTCCAAACTGTTTTTCTGTGTTTGTTGTAGAGGGTAATAAGCCGTTTCATATTAAAATAAGCTTCATGTAATTAATGGCCCCAAGTCGAACATTTATTTATGCAAACAATCTTATGTTTTTTTATACTTACCTATAAGCACCTTGAGCATAAAAATAAATCTATTTTTTATGCTGCTGTATGTTCTCCTGCTATATGCAGAAAATAATAATAAACCTTGATGAATATAACGATGTAAGTATGAGTTGTTTTATTGCATGTTCCCACTAACATGCTTTCTAAGTAATAAAAAATACTTGCAGGTGAAGCTAGATCTAGACAAACGTCAACCACAAAACAAATGTTTTATAGTGTGTTCGAAAGGAATTGATAGCACAAAATAGAAAATTTTTAAAAATATGGTTGGTGTCTAACAAATGAGTAGGTAGCCTATGGTGAATTTTGTTTTTTTATTGTCAAAATCTCTTTCAGACAATAACCATATTTTTAACGAAAATTTATCATTATCGTTATCATAATTCCTAGTATTTTAATACAGGCAATTATTAAAACTCTAATTTATTATCTACTATTATAATGTGACTTAAATTTGTACCTATTTGCCTAACCCCTTATAAATGGAATAGGCAATCATAAAGGTGAAATATTCATTTGTCGTTTGGCAATACAAGTAGTATGGCTTCGATTTCATGTTATATACAAAGACTCTCGAACCAGGTTTGCAAAAGCCATTTTTCTCCAGGAGAAAAAACTAGTTTTAAATGTTCACCATCCACTGGTACATCAGCAGCCCTCTAGCACTGTTCTCAGCATAGTTGTGGCATGTTCGAATATGAGTGGAGTTGGAGAGGCAACCATTTATAGATTTCTGAAGTTGAAGAAGCCAACGCAAACCACATTATGAACCGTCTTTAAGGACATGAATTTTCGCTGATGGGAGAAACAGAACCGAAAGTTTATTCTCATAGAACAACCCGAAATCATTTGTTGGAGAAGGGAATACCTATGGGCGATAAGAAGATTTCGAATTGAGGGAAGAGACGTTTTTTTTTTTGAAAGCTTTATTTCAATAAATTTTTTACAATAATATAAATCTTTTACATACATTCTCTAAGCCGTGCTCGAGGCATGGGTATCGTAAATATACAAGTTATATAATCAGTGTGTGGTTATTTTGACAATTGTAACAACGATTTAATATTATTTGAAAAAGTTGCTAAATTTTTGATTGATTTTATGGATTGAGGCAGCAGGTTGAAGGTTTTTGAAGCCTTTACGAGAGGGTTATTTAAGCCTATCTCAGTTCTGGGGGTGGTTAAATAGATATGAGTTTGTGCTCTCGTATCGTATGAATGAATTTCGCTGCAGGCCCGAAAGCGGGTATTTGACTTCTGCAGTTTATCCACGATTTTAAATATTAGTTTACACTGCTCTAGTTCTAATAACTTTTTCAAACCGAACAATTCTAAATGTGAGTAAAGAAGAGTAGGGTCGGTACGTGCTCTGAAATTAAATAAAATCTTTAAAACTTTGTTTTGTATTACCTGCGTCTTCTCAAAGATCTTACTTGGACGAAACTTGGTTGAACGGGGGACATACTGTTTCAAAAGTATGGAAAGACAAAAGTATTCAAAGTTCTCGGCAAGCTTTTATCTAAGGGTGGTCAAGAGGTATAAACCCTCCATCTGGAGAAGGTAGTAGGTTAATAACACACATTGGAAGCGAAGATGGATTTCTAGATGGGGGTTTATTAGACTTTCAATCCAATTCTACCACGTGGAAATGACGGCCGATGTATTTAAGGAATATTTTCAGCAAATGATAGAGCGGATACCAAATAATTCCATACTTGTATTTCATAATGCAAGTTATCATTCTAGAGTAGTGGAGAAGCTTCCAACGAATTCTTGGAGAAAAGCGAATATTATTGGATGGCTAAACGAGAAGGGGCTGCAATTTGAAGAAGGAATGGTCAAAAAAGAACTTTTAAAAATAGCCAGGCAACATAGGTCAGGATTTAAGAAGTATGTAGTCGACGAAATGGTAAAAGAACGTGGCATAATTTTGCAACGCCTGCCACCATACCATTGTGAGTTTAACCCCATAGAGCTTATATGGGCCCAAATGAAAGGACATGTTGCAAGACATAACACTACTTATAAGCTTAAGAATATACGGCAGCTGATGATCAATTCACTGGACATCATTACTTCAGAAAGTTGGCGAAATGCGATACAACATGTTATTGCGGAAGAAAATAAAATGTGGAATCTTGATGAATTGATTGACGACACGTTGGAAATTGAGCCTCTTATTATTGCTTTAGAACATGACGACTCTTCCGAATTTTCCGAAAACGATCCTTTATATTTTGAATTGTAATACTATTTTTATAAATAAAATTCTCTATGGGACATTTTATTGCTAACATTATTATAAATATCAAAGAGTTTGTTTTATTAGTGTTTCAAAATTTAATATTTTTGCAAAAATTGTTCGGTTGGCTTTAGGAACAAGTTGGCATCAATGCAGCAAAAAATGCAACCGGGTCATAAGTTAAGGTCAGTAACGAGCCCATTCGCACAATGAATAACTACTAATAACACAAAAAAAGTAACAAGAACAACGCAAATAACTGTAAAACTCACGAAACGTACAAAACCCGCGAATATTTTCACTGAATGTTTGAACCAGTTTGAACGACCCGGAAAACCTTCACTGTCACTTTGACACGCTAAATTTGCCCGAGTGACGTCATTAATTGGTTGCGACGCATAATATAATACCAATAACGTCAAAACCTATAGACGTGGTGCCCCATTGTAAAAATGCCCTTTATTTTGACTAGAAGATTAAATATATCCATACTACTCTAAAAACATGCTACAAACAAAGACAGAAGTCAACCATCAACCAACTATACACCCGGTGATTCCCGGTTATAGTTCCTCCAGAATCACACTTAGATATCGCATGTTTTTTCTTGTTTGGGGGCGCCGGAAGCATCGGAACCTTACCTGAAGACTCGGGGGATGGTCTAACGACGCCAGCCTCCGAGAGCCCAGAGTCGAAATAAGTTCGCTACGGCTCGACAAAAAAGGGCAATTTCTGACAATCTCGCGACATTTTCGGAATAATTTAATGGAGTGCTTAGATTGTGAATAGTTCTGGGCGTCAAGCGTTTATCAAAACAAACCTGTGTATAGGTTCTGACGTCATTGTATAATACCAATGTTATACCCATGGACAACAGATAATTCCTAGGGATTTTGTGAAGAATATTTTCATCTGATAAAATCCGGACTTCTTAAAGCAATCGGGGTATACGTTCTTCAAATTATAATGATGGCAAGCGTGCTATCAATTCCTTTCGATTGCGCTATATCTTAGCACAAAGGACACTGTTACTATGTTATTTATTACCGTTGTTCCTAATCCTTCCGCGCTCCTTAGCACCAAATACCACCTATATGGTTAGCCTCTTCGCACATCGCGCCAAATTGCACCCATATAGGCTCCCATAAGGCACCACCGCAGTTCCTCCATACCGTTAGGTCGGCACGCGAAAAACCATATTCAATCAAGCGGTTCGGCGGCAGCGGCGGTGCCGTGACCCCCATGCAATCTCGGCAACTGCCAATCCGCCGATCGTAATTAACGAGCCATTCCGAACGGCCGCGGACGCACACGGAAGGGCCGACCGTGTCATTATGGCACCGTCGGCGCGGAAAAATGCGCGCGAAATGTGCTATTGGGGAACTGGCGGAAGTATGTACGCAAAAGTTGTCTCAGGTACTGCTCGCGTCTTCAGCCAGCTGCCGGTAAAGGCTGAATCCTTTTGTGAAATGGTGGAAGGAGTTGCAGTAGGACGATTTGGGGACGACTTTAGTTTTCTAAACTATTTTCTAAAAAATGCACTTATATTTTCGTGCAAAAATTTCCCAATTAATACTAGTGGAGCCCAGACTACTAATGTATAATAATTCATTCCTATCCGCAGCCGCCTGGCCGTATTTTAAATTGACCTCACGGATTATTATTACAATCCACAAGGATAAATGCAATGAACGTGAGACAGAGACAACAGTATAAGCGCCCGCTCTCAAGCCGAAAAGTGACAAGTAGATGACGACCATTCATAATGTATGCTTTAAGCGGCAGTTTGCGGTTTCACATAACAGTCAACTGCAATCACAGTTCAACTGTTCGGTGGGGGAGGCTTATACTGCTATAGCAGAACTGTTATGTGGTGTTTCACAATATTTGCATAAGTGTTAAATATTTTTTTACCTACACATCCATTAGAGAACCTTTAAGTAGTATTCCCGAATATTCAGTTTTTTAATATAACTTCCGGTTATAGCGGAAATGAAAGTGGTTTTCTCTATTTTACAACTTACACATTTCTCTTAACCATCACAGGATTCCTTTTTTAATTCTGAATCCAACGATATATAATTTGACCTATTTATTTCCAACCGTTTCCGAGATATTTATCAGAGAAGCTCCATCAAACTAGATACATGGTCTCATGGTCGGTGTTTGATGTTCGATCTGAGTAGGCCAAACAATAAAACCAAATTTATGACAAATCAAGTCAGCCATGATAATAAAACTGACAAGCGAGTAGGCTGAATGTTAAAGTGGCTATAGCCATTCAACTGCATTCAACTTAATTAAAAATCTCGTGGAAATTATGAAACATTTATTATTTTTACTACTGTCATATTTATTATAACAACAACAATATGATTAGTTATTAAAAATTAGTTAGTAGTTCATTTACATTAAATGTTCAAAATGGTTTCCATTATTATTTACACATAACCTAAGTCTTTTTAAGAAATTTTTTCGGACATTTTCAAAGATTAAGGGACGATTGTTTAAACTATCAATTTCTAATTTTACTCGTCTTTTAATCTCCTCAACATTTTCGGGGCGGTTCTTATAAACTTTATTTTTCAAATGCCCCCACACGAAAAAATCCAAGCGGGTTAAATCTGGACTACGTGGCGGCCACCTTATCGTTCCATGTTTACCAATCCAATTTTCAAACGAATTGTTCAAAAATTCCGTTATGGGCCCACAGTTATGGAAGGAAGCGCCATCTTGCTGCCATATTAATTGTCTTTCTTGGAGTTGGTTAAGAAAAATTAATGGCAACTAGTCAAAGTATAGTTCCAATTCGTTCTGGATCAAATGTAGGTATTTCCTACCTGTCATACTTCCTGAATAAAACAGAGGGCCCATTATAAAATTTCCCACAATTCCACACCAAACACCCACGGAATTTCTGCCGGATTTCACAACTTCACGAAATGCCCGTGGATTGTCAACAGACCAAAATATACTATTTTTCCGGTTGTATATTCCCTCCGTTGTAAATAAATGTAGCTTCATCGGACCAAATAATTTGTTTAAAAAATCCAGCTCCACCTCTTGCAAAATAAAAGTTTAACATTGTTTGACAATATTCCAGTCTTCTTGCAGCATCTCCAGGGAGTAGCCTTTGAACAGGTAATATTTTGAAGGCTTTAAATTTGCTTAATTTCATTACCCTTTGTATTGTAGACCGGGGAATTTGTAAGTCTCTCGCTGCATCTCTCTGAGATTTTTCGTTATTTCTTCTGAAATAATTTAAAATTCGTTCTCTCTGGTCCTCACTAATTCTAAACCCTCTTTTTCTCTTGCTAATCACACTTCCTGTCGATCTGAATCTTCGATACAGCTTACATATAAATGAAGCACTCGGAACATTTCTATTTGGATATTTACGAGAATACTCCCTCAAAGTTTCTACGTATCTTTTATCATTTTTGATGAAGATCTCTAAAATATCACAGCATTCTTCTTTCAAAAACATTTTTTAAACTGCAACTACTAACAGCTTCAGCAACAAAATTTTAGACTAATCTGACACGTAAATAGAAATATTGAATTGACAGCCTACTCGATTGTCAGTTTTATTATCATGGCTGACTTGATTTGTCATAAATTTGGTTTTATTGTTTGGCCTACTCAGATCGAACATCAGACACCGACCATGAGACCATGTATCTAGTTTGATGGAGCTTCTCTGATAAAAAAATATCTCGGAAACGGTTGGATATAAATAGGACAAATTATATATCGTTGGATTCAGAATTAAAAAAGGAATGCTGTGATGGTTAAGAGAAATGTGTAAGTTGTAAAATAGAGAAAACCACTTTCATTTCCGCTATAACCGGAAGTTATATTAAAAAACTGAATATTCGGGAATACTACTTAAAGGTTCTCTAAAGGATATGTAGGTAAAAAAATATATTTTTTTATTTTGCAAAAAATGTTTTTCACGATAACTTTTTTACCGACCCCCGTATACAAAATTAGGGTACACCCTCGAATTCCCCTTATTTTTTACTACAATCTCATTTTTTTAATGACGATTTGATGTTAACGTGTCTCCACGTAGCACACTTTTTCCGCTTGGATGGGCCACCCTGTACTCCGATCACATCGATATTCGCTTGGCAGCGAAACCACGCCCACCAAACAGTCACTGCGATCGCAGTCGAGTACTATGTGAAACCGCCTCCATATAGGCGTAAGTAGAGTAATAAAGTAGAGTGGAGCGAGTACGTCGGCGCGCGCCGAATGTCGAGCATGGGCGAAAATAGCGTACGTAAACACGGCAAATATCTTTCAAAATTTCGGTTTTTCCGCAGGTTTTCGCGAATGTTGCAAATGGTGCAAAATAGTGTGGTGATTAGTTTGAGCTGCGTACAGTAAAAATTCATCCCTACAGCCAGAAATATCGTCGTGAAATCCGGGATGTCAAAAGGAAATTTGAAAATTCATTTTCTCGAAAACTACGTCCGAAAATATAGTATTCTCGTTAAATCCAACGATTTGTTTTACGGTAAATATCATTATTTTTTATATTTTTTTCTTCTTGGAGCCTTGGGGTATGGTCGCGCATTCAATTCCGTCATAAACTTAACACATCTCGAGTAATGGCTTGTAATAATTTTAATAACGATGTGGGCTCGTGTTTCAAACCGACTACTGCCAATAATTCTCTTATAATTGCTCCACAGCGAAAAATAGTCTCGAAAAAATTCGAGACGATGGTCTTATATTACCTCCTATATTGCTTCCGCGTAAGGCATATTTGCCTATCACATTTAATTGCCTATTTTATAACGAATGGTGTGCTAGCTAAATACCTTCAAGCTAGGGGTTCTTGATATGTATTGAGTTGAATAATTGGCAATCACATAACACTAAAGGCTAAAGGTAGGTATACAGGTTACGTTAGCAGAAACAGAACTTAAATCTTTATTCCAAAGCCTCCTTTTAAAAAAATGTCATTTAGTAGTAAAGAATGGGAATATTTTAGTAATAGTAAATGAATGAAGAATGGTAATATTTTTAACGTTCCCCATAATAATGGGCTAGTTCCGGTCATATAGAAAACTGCATGCAGGCGGATAATAGAAGTTTAGTAGACTCCCCCGGCATATTTAATTTTTGCCAGTTCTTCTTAGTTTTTAAATAAAAATAATCCAAAATTTTAAGGTATCGCTCCTTTTGCTCTCAAAAGATGGCGCTAGATACAATCGATATGCTGAAACTCCTCTGTAGCTAAGTTCACACAATCTTCCTAGTTATTATTTGTGAATTGTTTATTTTTTACAAATCTAACCTAACTACTTGTCCTTGGTATACTCAAACATTTCAAACTGAAATAATTTTTATTTTGATATTTTAGTTTTAACGTTATAAAGAGTTTTTATTATTATTTATATCTATTAAAACCAAAACTGACCTTATTTATCTGCTTACCAAAATAATAAACATATGTAATATGTATAATGTAGGTAAGTAGGAAATATATAGAAAAGTGTATTATTTTTTTTACATTATTTATTTATAAAAGGTATTAATGGGTACCTAACTATACCTACCCTCCAGGTCTTTCTATCTAACAACAGGAAGCCTTGAAGCAAGCAGTTTCATTCTTAGAATTCAGCCTCATCCAGCATATAGCAGGTAACCATACTTTAAGCTGCGATGTTGCCATACTGTCAGTCCACAAATCACTAACCAATTAGGTACCCTGAAGTTGCCACACACGGTTTTGGTACAGACCCATGGATATATTATGATGTCGGTAAAGAAGATTACTACTGCCTTAAAAAATATCTTAAGGTATTTTCAAATTTCTAAGATTGTGGATATTTGTCTTAGACAAGGGGCTTTTAGGGAACTAGATGACTGTTGTAGTTCACCATTGCAATCGTCAAATTAATTTTTAAAATTTACTCGTTCTAGCCCATTAAAAATAAATGGCTAGTGGCATGAGGGACAAAAGATTTTGGTCTTTGGCAATACCAAACTATACTAAAATCGAGCAACTCTTACGCCTGGCGTAAACAAGAGCACGTGCCACGAGATATACGCCAGGGCCGCACTGAGGCATGACCTATATTTAATTTTAATTTTACAATTGTTTACATCAAAATATTTTGGAAAAAATTATTGGCTTAATTAAAATGAGTCAAAACATCGATAAAATTATTTGTGGCAGGGTCTAAACGGCTGAAAACAACAAGATAAAACCCCCTAACTACACTTTTGCGATCGAGTACGTTCCTGTTGCCGAGTCGGGTGAAATTTTATAGCCTACCGACCAATCGCGGAACGTCATTGAACACGTGGTTATAAGTAAGTACGTTGGTAGAAACCAAAAATTAAACATTTTGAAAAAACGGAACCTTGAGTTACGTCAAAAAACACCCATTTTTCGTTAGAAATTTCGAGCAAAAATGTTAACTGGATTTTTTTAGACTCTTTAGGTAAAAAACTACCCTTGCTAACATATATTAAGAAATTAAACATTTTAATGATATGGAAGTAACTTAGATCGACAAAGAGAGATAAAAATCGGATAATTTTCTATTTCGGCAAAAGCAAAAATATTAACTATGTTTTTATTGCAGATGATCATTCCCTTTTACAAACGGAATGTAACTTGTACAAAATTAAACATTTATCTGAGCCGCATGTACGTCAGCTGTCACTTCTCATTGGTATAGAATAGGCAAAAATATTAACTGTATTTTGTTTGTTTAACTTTTTACAATATAACTATATCGAATCATATATTAGCGAAATTAAACATTTATTTACGGCGCATATAGGTCAACTGTCACTTGCCATTTCTTTAGGAAAAGCAAAAATATTATTAACTGTTTTTTTTTTGTTTAACTTTTTACAATATAACTATATTAAATCACGTATAGCGAAATTAAACATTTATTTAGGGCGCATTTAGGTCAACTGTCATTTGTGATTTATATCGGTAGAGCAAAAATATTACTTAACTATTTTTTTAAACTTTTTACAATATATCTAACTGTATTGAATCATATAGGGCACAATTAAGAGAAATCGATCGATTAATATTTATTTTTAAAGAATGAAATACCTCCGTTACCAATTTTTGTTTAATTTCAAAAAATTTAACAAAACTTAGTATCCACTTACAAAGTTTAACAAAAATCAGCCAGTTAATTATTTTGCTCACAAAGACAGCTTCAAATTTCTTTAAAATGCGATTTCCGGCGAAACAATATGTTTAATTTCAGAACAAACTGTTAATAGTTGATTTTTAAGGTAATTATAAATAATAAAAACGCAGTTAATATTTTTGCCCAACAAAATATTACCCAAAATGTCATTTTTACATCATTCGGATACTTGCGCAAACGTAATCTGTTTAATTTATCAATCTCAACTTTATATACTTTACTTACTAATAAATGCAGCTTAAAATTCGCAGGCCGTCTTTATTACAACAAGAAAATGTATTTTTCTAAAAAACGCCCAGACGCGTATGTTTATTTTGTATAAAAAACAATTCTGGCGTTCATTTATTACCAATATTTTATGATGGCATTATAAAAATGCGGTTATGAATTTTGTCTACGTTTCGTTATTTTTTACCGTAATTTCCCTGGCCTATTGGGGGCACTGACAAGTTAGTGAAGAAGGAGAGTCGTACATCATCCAAGGTTTGGTTTAACAATTTTTGTCGACGTTGACGTTGACTACATTTAATTCTCCTATGGAACAAACGAAAAAAAAATCGAAATTAATGATACGCCCAGGGGTATGATCCCGGCTAAAGATAAAGCCCGCATTATAAAAATGCGGTTATGAATTTTGTCTAGGTTTCGTTATTTTTTACCTTAATTTCCCTGGCCCAAGAACCAGCAAGTCCGAAACAGGTGGAAAGTAGAAAATAGTCCCGATATGCAACATCGCATCCCCGACAATGCTTAATCCTCGGCATTGTGGTACCCCCAATCGTAAAAATCGTACTTTAACGCCCGCCTTTAAGTGATATTAAGTTGTGGCCGGCACTTTACGGCGCCGTAAAATGGCCGGGTGACGCGGGCGACGCTTAAACTCAAAATTTTATGGCGCCACTTTTCGGTTTCGTCCGCGTCCCGGGCATTTTCTATACGCGTAATTATTGCCCGGTTATTTATTCGCACTTTAGCCGGTTATTTATCTTTAGTAAATAATGTGGAGGACTCCTGAGTTTACGGTAGCGCGAGTGCACTTTGCATACGGATAAGTGCCACTGTGAGTTAGCCGGGGACATGTTTAAGCGTTTGGTGGGAAAGTCGTTTTGTCGAGATGGTCCTGTTGCTGGAGAACAAGCAAATCTATTACCAGTGACGTCAGAAGAAGCTGTAGGAAAATGTGTGCAACGATACGATATTTTTAACCGACTTCGTAAAAGGAGGAGGTTATCAATTCGGTTGTATTTTTTTATGTTTGTTACCTCAGAACTCAGAACTCCGTCATTTATCCATTTCATTTTTAATTGGGTTTTTCGCCACCAAACTGATCGAAAGACAACTTTTTCAAGTTGCCTGGAAAATTCATAAATTCTTAACAGTGAATGAACGAAACTTTAAACTTTCGGAGAATAAATCTTCCTCCTTTCTCAAAGATCATGCCACGTCAAAGGGAAGTGACAAATTAATAAATTTCAGGTTAAAATGTCATGACAACAGAAACAATAGCCTAGCCACCTGCCTGATATTGTACCCTGTGTTCTATCTAATTATCTATACTAACTTCTCTTTGAATTATAAATGGATCTGTTTGCGCCACAAATAAATTTTAGAAAATATCCGTCATTTATAAACCGATTTGGACAATTCCTTTTTCATTTGAAAGGGTATACCTACAGAATGGTCCCATTTAAATTTGAAGAAAAAATTCCACCCCTAAGGGTGGACAAATAGGGGATGACATTTCATATTGGACCAATTTCGATGATTCGCTTTTTATTAGAAAGGGATTACTTTAGGAGTGGCCCCATTTAAATTTGAAGAAAATATTCCACCCGTAAGGGTGGAAAATAGAGGACGAAATTTAATATTGGAACGATTTCGATGATTCTTTCTTTATTGGAAAGGGGGTACCTTAGGTGTGGTCCCATTTAAATTTAAAGAAAAAATTCCACCCCTAAGGATAGATAAATAGGGGATGAAAGTTCATATTGGACCGATTTGGATGATTCTTATTTTATTAAAAAGGGGTTACCTTAGGGGTGGTCACATTTAAATTTGAAAAGAAAATTTTCAATCCAAAGGGTGGACAAATAGAGGTTGGAATTTAATGTGGACCGATTTCGATAATTCTTAATAATTCGCTAAAAAATAAGAAATAACAAAATTTTAACAAAAAAAAATATTAAAACCGACTTCACAAATTTGTCCGTATGCACATTTCAACTAAAATTTTGGAAATATTTTTCTCTTTCTAAATTGAGTTATCTTTGGAGTCGGTGACAGTAAGTTATGATGTATGTAGGATATGATGTATTCATATCTAAATAGATTTAAATTCCTTGCCTTGACTGTCACCAAATCCAAAGATAACTCAATTTAGAAAGAGAAAAATATTTCTAAAATTTTAGTTGAAATGTGCGTATGGGCAAATTTGTTAAGTCGATGTTATTTTTTGTTAATTTTGTTTAAATTTTTTAGTGGAGTGTGCATGTAGGTACGGGCAAATTTTTGAAGTTTTAATTTTTTTGTTAAAATTTTTTTATTCTTGAACTTTTATATCTAGGTGAAAGGCACCGAGTGGAAGTTATATTTTCTAAACACTCTTTTTAAGTCGTGGTTAAACCGCCCCAAGCAACGAACTGAAGTTAGCTGTACTTGAGCTACTAAAAATGTACGAATCTAATATATTTTGAAAAACCAAGGCCGGAAATTTCAAGAAAATCGGAGGTGGATTACACCATTGGAAATAATTACCGAATTTTTAAAAGGTGAGCGAATTATCCTCGGAATTATCTCAATACTAGGTATTATTTTTCATAATATTGTCTAATGGATATCTCAAGGTATATATCGTTTCTTTGCTCTATTTAAAAAATCAAAAAAATAAAAATACATAAAAGTTAGTTTGTTGGTTGAATGCCAAAAGAGAATTCCTACCATTAGTTTTGATTTGTTAAAAATTTTCCGCTAAATACTTGAAAGGTACATAAATAAATAAATTTATGGATCTATCCGAGTTCCAATTATTATTCCCCATGATTTATACAAACCGCCGTAAATGGCACGTGCAAAAAATCAACAGGATACGTGTACATGCGAAACATTAATTACGCATTAGAACTTGTCTTCGAGGGTGAAAATAAAAACGCCAGAAATGCCGTTTGTTTGATTTATGCCCAGACGAGTATTAATTGTTTAATTATTGTTGTTCGGTGTCATAATACGAATCTCGTTTGTGGTAAACGTTGCGTGGGAGTGGAACTGCGTATACAGGCATCTAATATAAAATCCGATTTAACAACTGACCTCTGGCATTTTCGATTTTTGATAAAGTCTTTCGGCCTTAAACTTCTATTATCTTTATTCTCGACTACTGACTGCTCTAGCTTGCTATAGGCCGGTGACGTCAGCAGCTGTTTAGAGTCCAATTTGACACCCGTGCCGCCGACAGTCAATTACTGTAATAACGTCGTTAAGGGTGTTTGCCCTCCAGCCGAAAACGTCGAATAATAAACGAAAACGAACCGCATCGCTCCCATTATCAAATTAGTTCTGACAGAAGTTAGGCTGCCCGCACCAATAGATAACATAGAAAAAGAGGTTTGCAATATTCTCAGTGCGTTATAAATATTTAGTTTTCATTGACACATTATGTACAGGGTTATTTACATAATCTTGCGGTTTTAGTTGTGTATTCAGAAAAACAAATGAATGTCGCGTCTTGGAGATAGAGACCGAACTTGTTTTAAAATAAATGGAGATTTGACAGTTTACATTAATAATTATTGTTGTATTCCCACAATTACATACAATAATATATTGAAAATTCGACTGCTAATTTCTGAAAGTACATTCTTGTCTGCATCCAACGGTGTATTACAAAATAGGGGTCCCATAAGAAAAAATCGGAGTAAAAAAATAAAACAACAATTCAAATTTGAATTTTTATTCTTGTCAAAACAAAGTAATAAACATCTGCTATCGCGTTTGCAACAAAAATAATTAAAAAGCACTATTTTATCAACGGTTCAAATTGTTGACCATCAGCTGCGACACAATGACCTAACCTATCCACAAAGGACCGCAACGAATTTATCAAAAAATGTTGTTTGTTTGCATTTATGTCTTGTATTTCTTAGGAAATGCGGTTTTTAAATCTTCTATGTCGTTTGGTTTACTTTTATAAACTTTGGCCCCTCGGCTTATTGCCACACTCGGCCTTCGGCCTCGCGCGTCTATTTAACATAAATGCAACAATAAAAACACCTTTTGGAATGATATATCGGGATGTCCCTATATCTAGTTATTTTGTATGTGTTACTTTACGTTTTATTTTTTTACTCCGATTTTTTCTTATGGGACTCCTATGTTGCAATACACCGTTGGATGCAGAAAAGAATGTACTTTCAGAAATTAGCATCTTCTACCCCTGTTGCCATTTAAAAAAAGACCTCCACGCTGTATATTCTGTAATAAAGGGGGTTGATATTTGAAAATGACTTCAAAATATGCGGAAATAAATCGGATATATGTCTGCCAAGTTTCAATTTTTTTGACAGCATACTTTAGATTTTAGAAGGCCCGGTCCATATATTTGCCGCGCACTGTATTTGTGTAGCTTAGGTCTAAAAATTAATTTGCTATCGATTAAAAACTTGTATCGCAATGAAAAATCTGTATCATAATTTAAATTTGAAAAGAAAATTTTCAATCCAAAGGGTGGACAAATAGAGGTTGGAATTTAATGTGGACCGATTTCGATAATTCTTAATAATTCGCTAAAAAATAAGAAATAACAAAATTTTAACAAAAAAAAATATTAAAACCGACTTCACAAATTTGTCCGTATGCACATTTCAACTAAAATTTTGGAAATATTTTTCTCTTTCTAAATTGAGTTATCTTTGGAGTCGGTGACAGTAAGTTATGATGTATGTAGGATATGATGTATTCATATCTAAATAGATTTAAATTCCTTGCCTTGACTGTCACCAAATCCAAAGATAACTCAATTTAGAAAGAGAAAAATATTTCTAAAATTTTAGTTGAAATGTGCGTATGGGCAAATTTGTTAAGTCGATGTTATTTTTTGTTAATTTTGTTTAAATTTTTTAGTGGAGTGTGCATGTAGGTACGGGCAAATTTTTGAAGTTTTAATTTTTTTGTTAAAATTTTTTTATTCTTGAACTTTTATATCTAGGTGTACATTCTTTTCTGCATCCAACGGTGTATTACAAAATAGGGGTCCCATAAGAAAAAATCGGAGTAAAAAAATAAAACAACAATTCAAATTTGAATTTTTATTCTTGTCAAAACAAAGTAATAAACATCTGCTATCGCGTTTGCAACAAAAATAATTAAAAAGCACTATTTTATCAACGGTTCAAATTGTTGACCATCAGCTGCGACACAATGACCTAACCTATCCACAAAAGACCGCAACGAATTTATCAAAAAATGTTGTTTGTTTGCATTTATGTCTTGTATTTCTTAGGAAATGCGGTTTTTAAATCTTCTATGTCGTTTGGTTTACTTTTATAAACTTTGGCCCCTCGGCTTATTGCCACACTCGGCCTTCGGCCTCGCGCGTCTATTTAACATAAATGCAACAATAAAAACACCTTTTGGAATGATATATCGGGATGTCCCTATATCTAGTTATTTTTTATGTGTTACTTTACGTTTTATTTTTTTACTCCGATTTTTTCTTATGGGACTCCTATGTTGCAATACACCGTTGGATGCAGAAAAGAATGTACTTTCAGAAATTAGCATCTTCTACCCCTGTTGCCATTTAAAAAAAGACCTCCACGCTGTATATTCTGTAATAAAGGGGGTTGATATTTGAAAATGACTTCAAAATATGCGGAAATAAATCGGATATATGTCTGCCAAGTTTCAATTTTTTTGACAGCATACTTTAGATTTTAGAAGGCCCGGTCCATATATTTGCCGCGCACTGTATTTGTGTAGCTTAGGTCTAAAAATTAATTTGCTATCGATTAAAAACTTGTATCGCAATGAAAAATCTGTATCATAATGTGTCTTTCTTCGTTTTGCATAACATTTCGATGCAAAAATTAAAATTTCGAGTTCGAAGTCCGTATATAAGTACATATATTATCTCTGAAATGCTTGTATAGAATTCCCAATGAAAAAATGTTGTAGCGGATCGTTCATACTACATCGACTTTTTGGCCTTACGCCTGGGGTTATAAAACAAATATAACATCCCCCCTGTATCGCGTGGCTAAGGCCGTTGGTTTTTGCCCCCGTGTTAGACTTTTAACCCATATTAAGGGAGGGTGGCCGTAAAAATGCCCTAAATGGCGTCTGACCCTTTGTGTACCCAAACGCCGATGATAGATAATTTAACCTGAGTCGTTCGTTAGGGTGAACTATAAGGTGACCCGAAGAAAATCCACAAGAAAAACTGGATTATAATAGGAAAAAGAGTATATGCCTAGCTATTATTAAAAGTTCTTTTTTGACCATTCCTTCTTCAAATTGCAGCCCCTTCTCGTTTAGCCATTCAATAATATTCGCTTTTCTCCAAGAACTCGTTGGAAGCTTCTCCACTAATCTAGAATGATAACTTGCATTATCAAATACAAGTATGGAATTACCTATTTGGTATCCGCTCTATCATTTGCTGAAAATATTCCTCAAATACGTATCGGCCGTCATTTCCTCGTGATAATCTCTGGTAGAATTGGATTGAAAGTCTAATAAACCGCCATCTAGAAATCCATCTTCGCTTCCAACGTGTGTTATTGTTAACCTACAACCTTTTCCAGAGGGAGGGTTTATACCTCTTGACCACCCTTAGATAAAAGCTTGCCGAGAACTTTGAATACTTTTGTCTTTCCATACTTTTGAAACAGTACATCCCTCGTTCCACCAAGTTTCATCCAAGTAAAAAATGTTTCTTCCCTCAATTCGAAATCTTATCGCCCATAGGTATTCCCTTCTCCAACAAATGATTTCGGGTTTGTCTATGAGAATAGACTTTCGGTTTTGTTTCTCCCAGCGAAAATTCATGTTCTTAAAGACTGTCCATAATGTGGTCATACTCACTACAGGCCAGTCGTTGACTTCATTGACAGCTTGTAACATTTATTTAATGTTGGTAGCTCTTTTTTAAAATAAAGTTTGTGAACTATCCTTCTTATATCACATTTAGCTTCTTCCCTGGTGTCTTCTTTTCTTAGCTTCATTAAGTTCACCTGTTGTCTTGTTTCTTTCAGAAATCTATAAATGGTTGCCTCTCCAACTCCAGTCATATTCGAACATGCCACAACTATGCTGAGAACAGTGCTAGAGGGCTGCTGATGTACCAGTGGATGGTGAACATTTAAAACTCTAGTTTCTTCTCTTACAGAAAAATGGCTTTTGCAAACCTGGTTCGAGGGTATTGGTATACAACATGAAATCAAAGCCATACCACTATACTTGCCCAACCACAACTCAATAATTGGCATTTATGATTATTCGGTTTATAAGGATGATAAGCAAATAGGTACCTACATGCAAATTTAAGTTTTATTATAATAATAGGTAATAAATAAGGGTTTTAATAATTGCCTGTATTAAAATTTCTATAGGAATTAAGATAAGGGTAATGACAAAACCAGGGACCCAGCATTATACTTTCCAAAGGCCTATTCTTTCCTCGTTCTAATGGTATCAGTGATGCCAAATATGCCATTTTATTGGAGAATCTATGAATATAACAGGTACTTTGATTGTTAGTAAAAAATTAATAATGATTTCTATGATTTCTAAAAATTAGACTTGACAATATTGTGTATACAAGTGCAGAATGTGGCAACTGTCAAATGAAAGAAATTTATTTTATAGTTGAAATTGATTTCCAGCAATTATTTCCACGAATTTAAGTAATAAGTATGGTAAGTCAGTGGTGCCGATTTTCCTTATTTAAGAATTTGTCGCTATTGCACCTTGTTACCAGGTTCCTCAATCCATTTGTAATATGTATACTTGAACTGTCTTCCCTTGTTGAATGTATCTACCCAAAGAACTTTCACAGATTTCGGGATGGACTAATAAGAAACGGTCTAGTAGTTCTAATGATGTAATTTTTGTGGTGGATTTTATTTTTCTCCCAAGGTACCTCACAAACTTTAAATAAACTTGTAGTCGTAGATAAAAACTCTTTAAAAAAATACCTAACTAAAGCTACTTGCTTAATAATTTAAAATTTTCGAAATACGATTTTTGTTTTGAACTACCTACTTATACGTAATGCCCACGTAATGGGAATTGTAGGTGATAAATCTGGTTGCAATTATTGGGACTACTGCAGGCGGCCGCATTACCTTTAATTGACACATCTGAGTATCTGGAAGTTAGAAAAGTTAAAAATTGTTAATTATGATGGGAAATATATTGCCTCCTTTAGAATCTATGGCACTGGCATGTCACATAAAACCTGATGGCAGTTGGACACTGACATATAACATAACCTTGTATCAACCCCCTTGCGGTCTCCTTGGAGTCAACAGAAAACAAACTTCCCCTCAAGGCTTAACTTTTCCTATGTGATAGACTGCGACATGCTGGGTCCCCTGATTTTAAAGAGTCCCTGGACAAAACCACTTTAAATTTGACGATGGCAACTCTCCTAATAAAGGAACCCCATCCCGAACAATAACACGGTGTCATCTACCCTAATTGAACCTAAAACCGCTTAGATATGACGCTCACGTCCCAAAGACACGAAGCGAACACATCGTCGAAAAGAGCTCGGACACGGCGTCCATATGTAACGCATTACTCATGCGGCCGGCCAGCGCAGCAACCTTAGAAACATAATATATTTATTGTTATTATTGCGCCGGGTGCTACGTGAAAGAATTCCGAAAAAAAGAATTGCCAAGCAGATGATAAAGGCACAACAGGCGTGTGACGCGAATCACGAATCGTAGCGATCGGTTAACGACACCGAAGCCATGTTGGAGGACATTGACGTCCGTGTAAATATATTACATATTTCAGTAGAACTTTTATCAGCGTCCAGAGATATACTAATGAGTCCGGGCACTCGGCCTTGTGTAAACAAACGTTTCCCTCTTGCCCTCTCCCGCTCCCCTCCTCATCGAGCCGATCGATATCTTACTCTTTAAAGTAAGGGGACTCAGCATTATGCTTTCCAAAGTGAGGCCTATTCTTTCCTCATTCTAATGGCCTCAGTGATAACAAGAATGCCATTTTATTGGAGAATCTATGAATATAACAGGTACTTTGATTGTTAGTAAAAATTAATTATGGTTTCCATGATTTCTAAAAATTAGACTTGACAATTTTGTGTATACAACTACAGAATGTGGCAACTGTAAAATGAAAGAAATTTATTTTATAGTTGAAATCGATTTCCAGCAATTATTTCCACGAATTTAAGTATGTAAGTCAGTTATAGTGCCGATTTTGCTTATTTAAGAATTTGTCGCTATTACACCTTGTTACCAGGTTCCTCATTCCATTATTTGTAATATGTATACTTGAACTTTCTTTCCTTGTTGAATGTATCTACCCAAAGAACTTTCACAGATTTCGGGATGGACTAGTAAGATTGTGACTAGAACCTAGTTCTAATGACGTAGTTTTTCTCGGTGTTCATTATAAAATTGTTGTGATTTTATTTCTCTCCCAAGGTAGGTACCTCACAAACTTAAAATAAACTTGTAGTCGTAGATAAAAACTCTTTAAAAAAAGACCTGACTGAAGCTACCTGCTTAGTAATTTAAAATTTTCGAAATACGATTTGTTTTGAACTACCTACTTATACGTAATGCCCACGTAATGGAATTGTAGGATTACTAAAGGTGATACAGGAAAAATCTGGTTGCAATTATTATTGAGACTACTATACTACAGACGGCCGCATTACCTTTAATTGACACATCTGGGTATCTGGAAGTTAGAAAACTTAAAAATTGTGAATTATGATGGGAAATATTTTGCCTCCTTTAGAATCTATGGCACTGGCACGACACATAAAACCTGATGGCAGTTGGACACTGACAGATAACATAACCTTGTATCAGTCCCCTTGTGGTTTCCTTGGAGTCAACTGAAAAGAAACTTCCCCTCAAGGCTTCACTTTTCCTATGTGATAGACTGTGACATGCTGGGTCCCCTTATTTTAAAGAGTCCCTGGTATCTTATAAGAAAATAAGCTGTACACAGTGTAGCTGAGAGCGGTTCGTTCGCATTCTACCGGGTGCGCGCAAAATATTACCGACCGACCGTGACTGTGTTGTAGTGATGCCTAGTAACGCTTTTTGCTGCAGTGCGGATGGCTGTAAAACCAGTTCAAAAGACTATATTACCTTTTTTCATTTCCTAAAGACCCTGAAAGGTAAGAGTGAGTTTGAGCTACCTACCTAAAAAAATTACGACATTTTTAAGTGATATTTGAATACGTAGGTATTAATTAAAGAATAATATAGATATAATATTAAAATATTGAAAATTTGAAGGTGCCAGCAATGGAAGAATGCCTTAGGGTTCATCGGAAAACATAAATTTGCGAATATTCCACCTGAAGAGGCATATAAACCCATAAAAATTTGCAAGGCATGATCAGTCATCCACTTCGTCCGGAAAACGTTTAGTAAAAACTGCTGTCCCCTCGGCTGTCCTATTAAGATTATTGCCAGAAGCTCATGGTAAGACGCATGCTTGTGTAGGTACGTTTGCGTAATATTTGTTCTGTAGTGTTTATGCCAATTCAAATATCAAACTATTTACTACAAGATGAAAAATATTTTGTTAGGCTTTATTAAAAATGAACGTAAAACATAAAAAAATTGCATTTTTATTCATGTTCCAACCAAATTTTACAGATATACCTACTAATTATGTAGATTCTGGTAATAGCTACCTTGTATTTTAATTTAACTGTACCTAACGGTACTAATATTTGTAGACTTTGCTAAATAATGGAAAGTCAGTATGAACCTGCCCCCGTATAACTAGCTTGACGGCGATTTCGTTTAGTCGCCCTTGTAAATGCGAAGCGTGCGAGGTGACGCTGATTTACGATTTGTCGCAAAAAATTGACGGCTTTTCCGAGAGATCAAAAAAGTGAGCCGACTTTAGTATTTCTAGACTTTGGTTTTATTTAAAGCGGTTTTATGATTGGCACACAATTTGCTTCCGCATTCATCCACCAAACACATTGCAGCATCAATGGATGCGGTGACATGTTACAAAACATCGGGGGATACGATATAAATGCATGAAGCTGCCACCATACGATAAATTATTGATGTCGGTCGGCTTGCTGAATAATCCAGAAACGAAAGCTGCTAAATAAATATAAGGTAAAGGGTAAAAGTTGCGGTTTGCGGATAGAAATTCCTCGCGGCGCGCTGCCCGGACAGGTGTTTAGAGCATTCGCATCAGATTCTAGATGAAGGAGAAAGAAACGAAGTATAGTATTGCTAAAGTCACTTGAAACAGCATAAAAAAAACTCTAATTGGCGTCACAAAAATAATATAGGACACAAGCGTCACGCAGTTTTCAAAAATATACCTACGTATTCTACAAGCAACATAATATTTTACTTTTAAGACTTTTTTAAGGTCGTCAAACACAACGTAAAGGTTAATGCACCATATATTATTGTCAAAAGGTCTCTAAAAAGCCATATCGCTTATAACTATTTACGCGAGTATATCCTAAGATCTGTGAAATTATGGCACGGCTATCCACCGCATTTCGCTGCACAAGTGGCCAGCCGTCGAACAGTGTAACCCATGCAAGTATTGGTGATATTATATTAGGCGAGCATGCAGTCAGTTGTTTTTACTACAATATCTATCTTCTCTTGTCTCCTTCATCTATTTTTACTACTAAATACCAGGTTCGATTTAATATGGTTAAAGTATTTTGTCTCGTATTTTATTGCCGAGGCGCAGGTTCTCGAGCTAATACCCTGGTAAAGTATAAATGAACTCACTTGGAACACAGTGATATACAGGGCGCGATCTATTTCATAGCATTTACCACGCTCTGCTACTGGTAAAAATACCAGACTTATCAGCAGAAATCACCCGTATAAAATTCAAAGGTTTTTATGCGGTCGACGTCGACCTAGTCGAGGAGGCATCCAATAAGAAAGCGAGCGTAGCGATTTGATTGGTCGGCGTTTTCGGAGATCCATGAAGCAGGTGTCGACGTGGGCCAGTTAGGCCAGTATAACCAGTGTCGTGCACGGAAATAAGGATTGCGCTTTATTTTACGGATTTGGTTTTGTGTATAGATTTTTGTGTGGTGTTGTTTTGTGTGAAAACAAAATTATTGGTTTTCTTTGGTTTGAATTATTTCGAAGTTTATTTTATTCTTTTTTAGAGCTTCTAAATAAAATTTTTATAATATTATTCGGTCTTGTTTTACAAGGCAAACGCCGCCCAAGCATTTTTATGCTGTTCCAAGTGACTTCATTTATACTTTATATACTTATAAGTATATAAAACGAACATTTGGTGTAACTTGCAGAATTCTATATATATGTTTACTTCCTTGTGTATTCTAATAACTTTTCCAAAATAAACTATGTTACTGGCGCTCTAAGTTTCTAGATATGTAATTTCGAATGCTGTTTAATAGTCTGAAATCCCGATGCAATGCATGAGTGCCATTTCTCTCGCAACAGGTTGCAAAAAGGTTAATTCATTCGAAGCAGCATGTTTTGTTTAGATTTTGCTGGCATCGCAACATTTATATGAATATGAGTTACACTATTAGGAATACAGAGAGGATGCATCACAAGTTTTTATTTTAAAGGAAAATGTCAGATGTTACCAAAAAACATCTAATATTTGTCACTTGTCACTTTTCATCACAAAACACCTTAGCCGCGTTCCTTTTGCCCCTACACTGAGAACTTTAGCTCAGTTGTTAGCAGAGCCACTCAGTTTGTTTTTTTCCTGTCAAAGGCTCATCTTGTGAAAGGGTCATTTTCCCCACTACCAAACTGAGCCAATATGCTCGATAGTGAGTGTCCTCGCGAGGATGTGCTTGAAGGGTGAAGGGGGAGGTAAAAATCTCACTTTAGCTCACATTCTCATTTGTAAAAGGAACTGCCACCAACTGAGATAAAGTAAGAATTCTTAAGAAAAGTGTCAAAAGGAACGCGGCTCTTGTCACTGACAGAGGTTATACCCAAAAAACATTAAAATTGGGTTTAATGTTTTGTGGTTGATCCCGCAGAAACAAAATGGTCGAATACACCTCAGAAAAATAAAAAAAAAACATAGAAATGGCTTCCACTACTGCAGTGTTTTTTGTTCCTGTAGAATTTTTGTTTATTTGCAATAGCCCAAAGACGAGGTTGCCATGATTACAAAGTGCTAACGATGTAAACAATACTAGTGGTAGATAAAATAAGGTTAATATTATGTTGTATAATACATTTTTGTGGAAAAGAAAGCTGTCCGAAAAGAAGTTCAATAGCATTATTCATTTAGTCAATATTTTGGACATTTCTTTATGAGAAACACAAAACATATGCATGCCATTATGTCATTTCTGTTTTTTATTTTTGTGCGCAATACATTATATAACCTTAAACCTTTTCAAAGCGGAATGCAAGAATGAACTAGATTATTTGTATATTTATTTCTGCTAGCTGCACTGCTGCAAAGTTAACAACTGCAGCTAACTTGATTAAAAATCCTTTGCAAACTGTAGCTCGTAGCTTCAAAACTTAAAAACAATGCGTTGAAAATGCGCTTCAAAGGAAATAATACTCGAATGAGCATTTTATCTTAAAAACCTAGCAAATAAACCGGACGGAAGCTCTACCCGATGCCATTGGACGCCTACGGCGCAGGGCCGGCGGCTGGAAATTGATTTTCGGGCTCAACCACGCCGAGGGGTGTTCGGTGGGTGTGGCCCGACCCTCGGGGTGGTTTCCCGATAAATCTGGCCCACTTGTGGCTTTCGAAATCACCCCATTTGTCACGGGGTGGATTATGGAAATCGCTGCTGCGATTAGTCGCTGGGAAAGATGGTTGCTGATAGTGCATTGGCACTCGGGGAACGGAAGGCATGTGGCAATAATATTAATATTAATAATTCTCACCCTCGCAATACTCCAAACTAGGAGTAGGTAGGTACCCCAGATGCAACTGAATGCTTCAAGTACTACCAAAGATCATGAATATTATGATCTTTGGTACTACGGAAAACCCTAGAAAACCGTAGTAATCTCAGTTTTCAAATAAAACAGTTTTACCCTCAAAACATTTCGTTGAATAAGATGTGAATGAGAGTGATATGATAAAATGAGATTGAGACCCAGGAATAAAATAGTAGAAACTCGAATAATTAAGGGTATTCTTCTTCTTCTTCTCGTATTTTTATGGCCTCAGCTCTTCCGAACAATTTAGCCATTCGGGCCCTTCGCCACCTCTTCGTTGGGACGGGTATATTCAGCTTCTGCTTGTGCTTGTGATCTTTCTCATATACTTTCTTCTTGCGAATCAATCAAAATAAATAAATAATGAACACCAATGGAAACCAGCCCATATTTTATGAAACTATCATAATCAATTAAGAAATTTTCAATAAAAACGACGTTAAAAAGTAATTATATCGGTCCTATTTACAAACAAAACAATGCACTTTATCATACTAAAAGGTAGAAGGAACTTGAAGAAGTTTTATTGAGAAAAAATAAAGTTTTAGGGCATCTTTCAAAGGTAGCTTGTTAAATATTTACCTGTGAAAAGAAATCCCCGGCTCTTGCTTTTCACTTCTGCTTTTGCAACCAAACACTGAACAATTCACCATCGTAAGAGTATATTTTCCCCTTAATCACTGTCACTTTTAATTCACAAATTGACTAAATTAACTCACAACGCACCTACTAGCTTTGTCTGCCACATATAAAATGGCCGCCGTTCAAAACGACGTCGAAGTCTCTAGGTACACGGCAGGGTAGACAAGCGCGGTGTCCTTCTCTTCTTCCTCATATTGTACCACAAAACAGCAAATAGTGACACTAAATGTTCAGTGGACTCGTCTATACGCGATTGAATATAAGAAATACGCCCCCTGTAGGCTCAATGCTAAACTAAGCTATGGGCCATGCCATTTTGTTGATCCGTATATTATGTTTTCTATTTTGTTCAAAATCAGTCAAAAAAGCTTTATTTTCTAAAGTTGACTATTATCAGTGAGTCACTGCTATTATAATAATGTGGTAAATAACAACAGTTGAATTCAAATGTTTAAATATTCCCGCCACGCTTGTGCCAAAAAAGAGAGAAGAGTTAAAGAAGAGTTGTTAGAAAATGAAATAAAGCAAGTAAAATGTGATTTTTATTATGATTACCACGCCCAAAAGGCCTCCCACAGTTATCAGAAGTGGAATTTGAACATGCTAAAGTGTTATGCAGTGTAATTACGAAGTTTTAGTGCGAGATTCGGACGAAAAACCGTCTTGATTCGATCGCCGAGGTCCTAACCTAAACATTTTTTTGTTCCTGAAAACATTTTCATTTCATTGCTTTTAGTTCATTTTTATTTGCCTGTTGCCTTTGCAATTACATAAATCATAAACAATGATGTTTAAACTTTATAATAACCGGTAAGTACAGTTTCCCGTGGTGTATGTCTGCCCCGATTTCTTTGAAATTTTGGCTACCCCCCTATTTTCGGGGTCCCTGAACACGAATCTGACCTTAGTTTTTGGTGCTCGGGCGTAGTTTCCGAGAAAATGAATTTTCAAATTTCCTTTGACACCTCACTTTTCATGGCGATATTTGTGGTTATAATCCGGATGAATTTTTACTATATGCAGCTCAAACTGATCACCACACTATTTTGCACCTTTTGCAACATCGAAACTTCGCGGAAACCCGCGGAAAATCCGAAATTTTGAAAGATTTGTGCCGTGTTTACGTCCGGCCCGGCCGCTGTTTTCGCCCCACAATCGGCGGGCGCCGATTGTCGGGGGGAACTTTTACCTAATAACCAAATAACTTTATGAAGACGACCACAAAATATATAGAAGACGACAAGAATAATGAACAAGAACAAAGAACAACGCAGTGTAAACCCAAAGTGTGCCCAAAGCTAGAGGTGACAATGGCCCATATAGTTAGTTCGCATAGTGCCCGTCGGGGCGTTGGCATCTTAAATTCAGTCGCGTATTGTTTGTTACATATCTTGTGAAATAAGGTGTCCATATTTATTTTGTCCCCAACTCAGTTGTATCTTCTCTCATCTCTTCAAGGAAACAAAATATTTCTTATCATTACGTTGGCAGTATGTTGCGGCGGTTCTCTCTTTTGACCAAGCAGACACACACCTCGAACCGTTAATATCTTACTCTCATTTTGCCTCCATTTCAATTGCGGATGGCTACTAAATCAGTATTCATTAACCTGCTACAAGCGATACCAGGTTATTAAGGTAAATTAGTCTCAGTTACAGACGCAAAGAGTCTATATGAGTGCGCACGTGCTCGGTGTGAGCAGAAAGCCTTCCAACTAATCTTGTAACGTACGGCGACATTTCGATACTTTTTCCCTGCCTAGAAAGTCGCAATTATTACATATTTATTAGTAAATAAGAGCTGAATTAATTGGAAGATATGCGGTGGAAAGCGCGGACTGAGCAGATATCTCGTTAGGATCTTGTGAGCAAGCGCCCTTCACCGACTTATTGTAATTAAATCGGAAGAAGGATTGCACTGGTTTGGTCCGATAAAAAACTTTCTCGTTTGATAAGAAATAAATAAGAAATAACGGATGAAGTAGGTATTAAAAAGTATGCTATGCGGAATCACATAATTAATATTGTACCCTGGTCTATCTACTAATGAAAGTTAATCGACAACTGGTTGTACATCGTCGAAATGACAAGACCCGGCAGCTGAAAGCGATGAATCATCCAAGGGAGATGGGCCTAAGGCGCCAAATTCAAATTTCAAGATGTCAACTTTGTAAATTTGGTAAAGAAACACTTTAAAATGATTGTTTACATATATAGCTCATGATTTTGCAACACGGATAATAATTTACGAGAGTGAAAGTCACATTTTCAAGGGCTTTTGGTGCATTTAGATATCTACCGGTAAAATTTTCGTAAATGGCAATTATTTCTTATTTGCGTGCCTATAGATACAACTAAATTCGAATGAATAAAACCATAAAACTTCCTGATTTTAAGGTGGTTACGTTTAATCAAGTAAAATTGTTAGGTATACCACACTCCAAACAATCCAAACCAAAACCACTTTTACCCTGGAAAAATATGTAGGAACAAAATCTCTTTTGATGGCCTTAACTCACTTTTCCATTAAAATGGGGTCTTTAGGGAAGGAAAAAGCAGACACTTGAGGACCGCCTTTGTAGTTTGCCTTGCAGTTGGGAACGGAACACGTTCACGGCATGATTTAAATAAGTCAAAAACTATATAGACACAAGCTAAAACACATATAAACTAAAATTGAATTTTAATCACTTTAATCTGAATCACTGCTGTTTTACCACATTATTAATAAAACTGCACGTCCTATATTACTAAAAAACACAGTCACACACACAATAAACACAACAAATGTTAACCGCCAGACAAGTAAACGTAAACAACTACCTCCCTCTGATGACAGATGGCCCCGTCACTCCTGTCAGCCAGAAATGTTTTGTTGATTATTTTACCCATAGTTTTAGGTTAGGTTATGTTAGGTTAAAAAAATCACAAAACATAAGCAATTCTCTGGGGCCTGTCCACATAGCCAATAAGTGATGGCTATGAAATGTCTGATATTGTGCTGTAAAATTGGTAAATTTAATGCCACCATACGGGCAGACGTCTCGCTTATAACATCCATAATCGATAATAAATGGTTTATGTTCAAATTGACGTTTGTATGGCCACCATTTGATGACTTCTTCGCGGTTTTACGATTGATAAAAACGTTTACCGTTCGAGTTGGAATAGGCAGGCAGTACTCTCGATAATGTTCAATGATAATAAATGGGTTTATGTCGATTTGGAGCCGTCAGAAAAGTACCTATGGTAACTTTTTTCAAATGTTCAAATACAGATGTTTGACACAACAAGAAATAAATATAAATAAATGCTCTGACCAGAGAAAAATTGTCTTATACTTTTGGGTACATACTTTGTAACATATTTCACACTATAGTGATATGTTGATAAAATTGTCATGTCCAATCGAATCTAATCATAATCATGGTAGAAAAGTAGACAATTAAAGCCTGGTTCATACAGCTTCTTTATCTTTTTATTTTACTTTATCTTTAAGAAATAACCAACGGCATTTGTCCCTTGATTTAAACTGACCAATGACATTTAATATTTTTCAAAGATAAAGTAAAATTAAAAGATAAAGAAGCTGTATGAACCAGGCTTAAGTATTTTACCATTTTTTGTCAAGTACCTACCTGCTCTTGAAATGGAAGCATTATCGTTAATCATCAGATTGTTATTTGTACTGGTACTTACCACTGTCATTAACTAAAAAATTCAAATACCTCTATGATCGTTTAAATAATAAACTAAAAATAGAAAAGCAATTAGAAAATTGCAATGTTGTGAATGTTAGCAAAATAAAAATAATTAATTCCATACGTCATTCACCCATATAAACATCATAAACTACGGATTACGATATATATAGGGTGTTTTGTAAATAATACAGAAATAAAATAAAAATATATTTTTGTACATTCAAATCTCAGACAAATAATAAACAGACTAATAATTCAATACAATAAAGACCCTGCGAAAATAAAATATGTTTAGTAACATTATTTGTCTAAGTTAGTAATAGAAATCTAAAACAAAACAATACAATGATTGCACTGATTGCACCATTGCCAAACTTCTTCATAAATTTATCTTGTATTTTCGAAATAAATGTAGCCATAACCAACGTTAAAAAAGATCAATTTGGAACAATTAGTTGATATCTACAATCTACATATAGTAAAAATTTGGACAGTTATCATTTAACAATGAATTTTACTGATTTTGGGAATTTACTGATCATACTTGGTCTATAAATAATATCCTTAATAAATTGCTTATTTTGGCTAACGTGGCAACATTGCACGAGCTCTTTGTGATCGATGCGCATTTGCTTTATTAGGTATGCCCCAACAGCTGAGTTCGTAGAGATTTCCCCGGTTTGTGTTAATGTGTTTCGAGTATTTACTTTTGCATTATTCTTGTTTTTTTTTAGTTTTTGAGGAGATTTTGTGGTTATTGGACAAAAGACATATAGTAAAATTAGTAATTAGTGAATTAGTGTAGTTTTGAACTATGGGAAGAGTAAAGTGTTGGATTTGTGGCATAGGAAACGTAACCTCTGGTTATCATGTGATGCACGTTTAAGTATCAAATTTGTTGTTTTTGTTTTGAGTACTCATTTTTTATGTTGACTGATTACAATGCAGCCTTTAGGTTAATCTATGTTTATTATTTGTCTGAGATTCAAACTATATTGAGCCTAGAACCCTCACTATTTTGAATGGCATTGTACATTATATAACAAGATAAATAAACGGTACAAAGTACAGTACATCCCTCTATAGCCGTCATAGGACTGTTCCCTGTACTTTTTAACCTGAATTATGCATTAAATGTAAATTTTCGTGTATGTCCATATTGTTCGAGCTGAAGAGACAATGGTGATCTCTACCTGGGTGGCAGCCGGTGATTTTTTTACCAATTCGACAATTACGTATGTAAATACGGGACTTGTTTTGTATAATTAACAGTATACAAACGGAATATTAATACTCTGCCAATATAATTGGGTTTATTTGATTTTCGCGTTACCTGGGGCAACATAGGTATATTTTACACCAAGACCCGAAAATTGGCAAATAAATATTGTTAGTTACACAGTGACACATAAAAATATACTGGGTGTTCCAAAATTACCACCTTTCGCTAACCTTATTTAATTTGCAAAAGATTGCTCATTTTGGTCTTATAAAAGTACCTAGGTATTTTTGATTTACTAGAAAAGTTAAATCTTTTCAAAACATTTAAATCATTTACAGAGTATTTAAATAAGTACATAAAAAAATCTTAAATCAATTTGGAAAACGGAAATCTTTAAAAAGACAACTTAGATCTTTTGTCTGTGTGTGATTTAACTCACTTATAGAATGATTTAAATCACTTATACACTATATCATTTTAAGATCTTATAAAAAAGTTACAGGGTGTTAAATTTGAAAGAAATATGTGGACTTTATTGAATATTTACCAAACTAGTTGAGATATCTAAGTCATATTTGGTACCCGTCATAACGTCATGGGTTAGCATAAAACATGTTAATATCAAACACCTTGAGCAACCAGTGGCGTAGAAGTGGTTAATTAGTATAATTATTTTTAGAAAAAAAAATGAACCACCTTGTATAGCAATAAAATGTATTCAATTCCTTATGTAAATTTTAAACAAACATATTCTCTTGGTAATTTTTCGCGTGTGTCATTGTTTCATGGCAAATTAGATTTTTTGTATTATTTCGGGGTATTTCTGAAAAATTATCTAAAAAAATTGCTCCATAAGTAACACTTAAAGTAGAAATAATGTGTTTGTTACTTTAAATAAAGTAGCTTTTTCCAATAAACTTACCTATTTAAAACTATACTTTTGAAGATACAGTGTCTAAAACATTAAGGGAAGTTACAATTAATGTTAAGCTCTGTATCTTGAAAAGTAAAACCTTGAATGGGTAAGTTTATTGGGAAAAGTTACTGTATTTAAAGTAACAAACACATTTTTTATACTTTGGGTCTTCCTTATGGAGCGAATTTTTAAGTTAATTTTTCAGAAATACCCCGAAATAATACGAAAAAATCAAATTTGCTGTGAACTCATGAGACATATGAAACAATGCGAAGAGAACGTTTTTGTTTACATTTAAAATTTACATAAGAAATTGATTACATTTTATTGTTATACAAGGTGGTTCATTTTTTTTCTAAAATCAAATATACTAATTACCCCCTTCTACGCCACTGGTTGTTCAAGATGTTTGATATTAACAGGATTTATGCTAACCCATGCCGTTATAACGTGTACCAAATGTGACTTAAATATCTCAACTATAGTTTGGTTTGTTATTATAGAAAAATTGAGAATAAATAAATAAATATATTTGACTAGTGGAAATTTATACACAGGTAAGCACGTGCATTGGTTACTAAGAATCTGGAATTAATTAATAAACCTGAAATTTGTCCTATATGTCTTTGTTATAATCTCATCAAGATATTTACAATCGATTGCAAAATTTCAAACACAAGAAAATTTCAAACACGAATACTATATTTTTTTAATATTCCCCGTTTTTAAAAGGGACTAAAAAGACTAATATCGTTGTTCCCATATATGTTGTTATTTTTCGACATTTTGTTGCAGAATAATACCTGATCGGTCTATGGTCTAGGGATTCCCGTTTGACGCAGAGTTAAAATTTCCGCACAAAATTACCAAGAACACAAAACTACTGTTTCCAGATAAGCTGGAAATCCGCAAAATCTGTTATGTAACAACGTAACATGTCATCCCATAAGGCAGGGTTAAGTTTGCACAATATTGTCGTTAGTGGATTATTAAATTGTTTGTTGTGCGGTAAATAGGCAATTGCTATAATAAAGAAAATATTATTTCTTTTCCCAATCATAAAACTAGTCGGTTATTTTCGATGTCTGTGTGGTAATCAATCTCAGGATAAAATCTGATGTTTTCGTACTGGCAACCGATTTTAAAAAATTCAAACATTATTTTCTTGTAGAATATAAATAAATTTTGGCTAACATTAACAAATAATACGCGACTGAATTTAAGATGCCAACGCCCCGACGGGCACTATGCGAACTAACTATATGGGCCATCGTCACCTCCAGCTTTGGGCACACTTTGGGTTTACACTGCGTTGTTCTTTGTTCTTGTTCATTGTTCTTGTCGTCTTCTATATATTTTGTGATCGTCTTCATAAAGTTATTTGGTTATTAGATAAAAGTTCCCCCCGACAATCGGCGCCCGCCGATTGTGGGGCGAAAACAGCGGCCGGGCCGGACGTAAACACGGCACAAATCTTTCAAAATTTCGGATTTTCCGCGGGTTTCCGCGAAGTTTCGATGTTGCAAAAGGTGTAAAATAGTGTGGTGATCAGTTTGAGCTGCATATAGTAAAAATTCATCCGGATTATAACCACAAATATCGCCATGAAAAGTGAGGTGTCAAAGGAAATTTGAAAATTCATTTTCTCGGAAACTACGCCCGAGCACCAAAAACTAAGGTCAAATTCGTGTTCAGGGACCCCGAAAATAGGGGGGTAGCCAAAATTTCAAAAAAATCGGGGCAGACATACACCGCGGGAAACTGTACTTACCGGTTATTATAAAGTTTAAACATTATTGTTTATGATTTATGTAATTGCAAAGGCAACAGGCAACTAAAAATGAACTAAAAGCAGAATTCGAAATAGAGAACTTTGTTGGTTAAATTAAATTGATTCGAAACTTGTTCCATTTCGAAAATGTTTTCAGGAACAAACGAACAAAAAATGTTTAGGTTAGGACCTCGGCGATCGAATCAAGACGGTTTTTCGTCCGAATCTCGCACTAAAACTTCGTAATTACACTGCATAACACTTTAGCATGTTCAAATTCCACTTCTGATAACTGTGGGAGGCCTTTTGGGCGTGGTAATCATAATAAAAATCACACTTTACTTGCTTCTAACAACTCTTCTTTAACTCTTCTCTCTTTTTTTGGCACAAGCGTGGCGGGAATATTTAAACATTTGAATTCAACTGTTGTTATTTACCACATTATTATAATAGTCAACTTTAGAAAATAAAGCTTTTTTTGACTGATTTTGAACAAAAGAAAAAACATAATATACGGCCTACAGGGGGGCGTATTTCTTATATTCAATCGCGTATACCATTGAAACGCGCCTAGTCGATTCTTGCAATTGTTTTCGCCTTCGTTAGTATCGCCCATTCCCATCCTCAAGTACCACTACGTCGTACGTTAAAGTTCACATCTATCAACTAGAAAAACGCGCCCAAAAATCCTCGTCACATATCATCCGAAATTGCGACACCTTCCTCTTAACAACCAACGTCTAAATAACCCTCCCCCAACGTCGAGCGTCTTCTCATACCTACAACAACGCGACCGACGCCCCCACCTCTGCCGTCCACCTCGCCAACGAATCTCGAACCGAACACACATCGGCCGCGATTCAGTTCAGTCCGCTGTGGCCTGCGCGGTCGGCAACTGCACACGCTGCGCGATCGAGTCGGCGTAAAAACAAAAGACGCGCGCGCGACACCCGACGACGTGCGATCTGTCAAAGTTGTCAACCATGGAGGTGCGCGAAATGTGACGGGACTGGTTGGGACTGTTCGGATTGGTTGTTTTTTTGTTGAGAGATGTTCCTAGTAAGTGTTGTAGTTTGACGTGGATATTATATGAATGTGGCGGGTTGAATAGTATGATTCTGTCCTCAAACGTAAGTACAAGACGCGCGGAAGGAGTGTTTTTAGGTTTTGGGAGGGCAATATTTCGCGGCATGCTAGATCCTTGCGTTTTGTTTGTCGGAGTGCAATTGTAATTGTATACCTACTAAGAAACGTATAAAAAATATGCGTAATCGCAAATTAAAAAAAAAATCATGAACAAGAAATAAACACAAGATACAAAACAGACAAAAAATATATGGTTTGTTCTGAAAGAAATGAAGTGGAATTTTTAAATTGTCGAAAATAATCGGCTTTACATTAGATTTAGCCTCGGAAGATATATCTAATATCAATAATATTTATTTGCCGTAAATATAGCAATACGATTATGATAAATTTAAGTAAACACCTGTACCTACACATAATTCGTTTTTCGCATAACTTCATACAACTTTTCTCGCTATTTGTATTTCAAAATTCGAGCTAGGTATATAAAAACATAAAATTCCAAAACCAACAAAATGATTTAGATAAGACTCGCACAAACAAAACATACAAATAAAAAAACATTAATTTGACATTTGACTTGTGAAGGAAACAGTTCTATAAAATACAGTGTCTAAAATAAATAGATGAATTGAGCAGAAATTTATTTTTTTGAGAACTTCCTTATTCATGAATATGTGACTCCAGAAATCGGAAAATGTCTTCCAAACCTCAAATGTTTACCTAATTTTCTACACCTTACATTATCTGTGTACCTACTGTATAAATAATATAATCGTGAATGTTGAGGTAGATAGAGCCTGAGAAAAAGCAAGATTGGATGCATATAAAAACTTGAGAGTGATTGATGGAATTTAGATACTTGTTTGTTATTCATCCACAATGCTTCCACAACCAATGTACAAAGTAACAGTTTACTGATGAACAAAAAAGATTCGCAAATGGAACTAGCTTCAATAAATAAAGTAATGGTAATAGGTATAGGTATTTAGTATAGGTAGGTAAATGAACTCACTTGGAACAGCTTTGTAAAACAAGACCGAGTCATAGTCAATATTATACAAATTTTACTTACATGCTCTAAAAAAAACTTTGAAATAATTCGAACCAAAGCAAACCAATAATTTTGTTACACACAAAACAACACCACACAAAACCAAAATCCTTAAAATAAAGCGCAATCCTCATTTCCGTGCACGGCACTGGTTGTACTGGCCTAACTGGCCCAAGTCGACACCTGTTCCATCGATCTCCGAAACGCCGACCAATCAAATCGCTACGCTCGCTTTCTTACTGGCTGCATCCTTGACTAGGTCGACGTCGACCGCATAAAAACCTTTGAATTTTATACGGGTGATTTCTGCTGATAAGTCTCGTATTTTTACCAGTAGCAGAGCGTGGTAAATGCTATGAAATAGATCGCGCCCCGTATATCAGTGTGTTCCAAGTGAGTTCATTTTTTATACTTTACCAGGGTAGCTCGAGAACAGGCGCCTCGGCAATAAAATGCGAGACAAAACACTTTTTTATCCATATTAACCGAACCTGGTATAAGTAGTAAAAAGAGATGAAGGAGACAGAGAAGATAGATATTGTAGTAAAAACAAGTGACTGCAAATCATTTTTGCATGGCTTGTGATTTTCCCAGAGACTGACACCTATGTCAGGCATTGGCTTAGCATAGACATAACATAAGCCAATAGCTAACACCCCAACCAAAATCTTCAAAAACTTGAAATAGTTCTAAATTATTATATTACCTTGTTTGCTTAGAAATATAAGCCACAAAAATTAAGACAGTTGAAAAATCTACACTAAAAACACGTAATTACACACTATTTTTTTTACAACACTGAACTAAACAATTTCGCTAAGAAACCAAAATGAATATAACCTCTATAAATTGACAGGTCAGTAAAAATAGAGAAACCAAGATAACTAACTTAGGTTAGGAACATACATAACTCATATACCCCGATTACTGTAAGAAGTCCCGATTTTGTCAGATGACATTCTCCACAAAATCCCTAGGAATTTTTTTGTTAACCATGGGTATAACATTGGTATATGTGTCTCAACCAGTTAATGACGTCACTCATTGATTTATGATGTGAAAAGTTACCCAAGTGATACGAAAAAAAGAGCATAATAAAATAAAAACCCTATTGCAATCACGAATATGCCTCTACAACACAGATTACTAAATAGCTCTACAAATAAAAATAACTATGACTACAACTCATTTTAATAATAATTTCAAAAGTCATGGAAACACTTTCGTTTTGGTATTTTGTAATAATCAGCTGCTTTTGGCAGCGTCTAGGGGCGGATTCAGGCAAATTTAGCTTCGGTGTGTCAAAGTGACAGTGAAGGTTTTCAAGATCGTTCAAACTGGTTCAAACATTCGGTAGTGAAAATATTCACGGGTTTTCTACGTTTCGTGAGTTTTACTGTCATCCGTGTTGTTCTTGTTCGTGTTACTTTTCGTGTTATTAGTGCAAATGGGCTCGTTACTGACCTGAACTTATGACCCGGTTGCATTTTTTGCTGCATTGATGCCAACTTAGGATATCGAAATTACCTCGGAAATTACCAATTGACAGTCCCAGTAAGGACTTCTTAAAATAATTCGAGTATAACTGTGACTTCTACCAACATAAATATTTCAATAGAATGGATTTATATCTGCTCATTAGCTTATTTTTCAATTAAATAAAACGTGTCAAGTTTAGGCAATGTGTCAAGCACTGGTACGTTTACGTTATTAGCCCATTTTATAAGGAATAACCAAAGAAACATAATATTTATTCTCGACAATGTTAACATTTAGAATATCGAATTGTAGGTATTCACTTGTGACATTTACGAATGGGTTTTCATCCGAGAAAGGCGGCGAGGCAGGCGGCGCGGGGAAAAAATGCCCGACCTTGATAACTGGGAATGTTAATTTTTTAACAGCGTAGTTTTTTAATAACTGGCACTTAATTGCTGTTGGTTTAATTCGGGCCGGAAAAAACGTCAGCGTTAATTGATCTGATAAAGAACCGTCGGCCTGGAGGAATGACAAAGATATGGTAATTAACGCTTCGATTTTTGGGTTAGCCGGTGGAAAAAAATTGATTGGGCGGATAGGACTGATTTAGATAAGTAGAGCAGTTCTGGAGATTTTGTTTTCGTGTTACAGCAGTTTGAATATGAAGATGTTTCTTCGACAATATCGTTTATTAATGACCCCTATTCTCTATCTCTATTCTAATTTCTCTCATAATATACACGAATACCTAAATATAATTCCTGAAAGCTATGTGCTTTACAATTTCCCAATAGAAAATTCAGTATATGTTCGTCCCAGAGCTCTCGCCAAAATTGTAACACTACTGCATACAGGGTGTAACTGAACTGATGGTGAAAAATGAAACCACGTATTCTTGGAGTCAAAATAAGGGCACTTCTTCATATATTTTTTTCTCCTACGGACCATAGTTTTTTTTATACAGAGCATAGTATGGAGAAAAATACACATATTTCTTAGTATCTCTAGAAGTATATGAGATATCTTCTTCATATTTGGCGTGTCACATGAGCAGATGAGCCGTCAAACTTATGGTTGACATGAAGCTTCTGAGGCTCCCAGTTGCGGAGATACAGGGTGTTATTAAAATTAATTAGTTCAGAAAAATATGAATACCCTGTATAATCGCATTTTTTTAAATTTGTTTTGAGTGGTGAATAGAATGGTTAACAAAAAGTATCTCTTAGTATTTTTTCATATTCGCAGCGGTTTCTTAATTATTTTCAAAGAACGGCAACGCTGCAATGAACAATAGCCACTTTAAGAATAAATCTAGCAATCTGTGGATGTCAATTAAACTTTATTTAACAAAATACAAAAGCAAAAATGATAATAAAAGAAACTTAATGCTATTAGAAAATTGAATTATTAAATGACTTGTTCATTTCAGCGTTGCCATTCTTTGAAAATAATTAAGAAACGGCTGAGAATATGAAAAAATACTAAGAGATACTTTTTGTTAACCATTGAATTTACCATACAAAACAAATTTTAAAAATGCGATTATACTTACAGGGTATTCATATTTTTCTGAACTAATTAATTTGAATAAAACCCTGTATCTCCGCAACTGGGGGCTCAGAAGCTTCATATTAACCTTAAATTTGACAGCTCATCCGCTCATGTGACACGCCAAGTTTGAAGAAAATATCTCGTATACTTCTATAGAGATTCTAAGAAATATGTGTATTTTTCCCTAAATTTCTACGCTCTGTATAAAAAAAACTATGGCCCGTAGGAGAAAAAAATATATGAAGAAGTGGCCTTATTTTGACTCCAAGAATACGTGGTTTCATTTTTGACCATCAGTTCAGTTACACCCTGTATATTTTGAAGTAAAATATTATGATCTTTGGAAAGTAGGTAGATACTTAAATTCTTGTGAATTTGCAGATGTAACATATCAGGTTCAACAGACTGTTGTCTATCTAACATACCTGAAGAAATATAGATAAAAATGAAAAAGGCAACAATATAAATATCTATCTACAAGGTGATTTTTAAAATTTTCCATTTTCAAGCACCCCCAGTATATCTGTTATACGCTAACTTGTTGAAATGGTAAAAATCGACCCTCGACTTTTTTAAATTTTTGTTGCATTTATTTACGTTTAGGTATAAGTTTATATTGATGTGGAAGCAACTTTAATTAACAAAGTTTATTTTTACCTGGACCGTTTTCGGCAAATCTGCCTTGGTGCCCCATTAGGAGAAATCATTGAATCTGTTGAAGTTGAAGCTTGTGGTAGGATCTGACCAGTTTGTTGTTGGTCAGATAAATTTTCCGACGGTATAGAAATTGATTGCCCACCAACAAAAAATCATCAGATTTAAAATGTGTTGAATAAACGAAATTGTTCTTCGACCATTAGTACATTGCTGGGCAAATTTAAAGCTTTTTTCCATTTCAAATAGAGGTCACGGTCTTTGGGAAACCTAGAATTTGTAGAATAAGCACCACCAATACATTTGATCCTAAATAATGCAACATACCAATGGAAAGATATACCTTCAGGTCTAAATCTTTTGCCATTTGTGCATGTTCTTACAGAGCAAGACATGTTAATGAACACAACGCGATTACAAAAACACTCAGCAAAAACGCTAATCACATGAAAAAGGCCTTACAAAAGCAAGTAAGAAGTAAGCACGTCAAAACCTAAACAAACTACAAGACAAGATTGGGTTAAAATGGCGGCCGTTTAGGCTCCCAATTTGTCGCCGAAAAATCGGCTGCTCTGTAGGTCAACGCGCATCCCCCTCCTCCATATCTCTGCGGTAACATCACAGGAGGCGTCTGTCATCTAGGCGTCTTATCGGTTAGTCGTCATTTGTCATATATCCAAAGACCGCTCGATTTTACGACGGCGCAAATGACCGACGCGTCTCCGGCAGATGTTCTCGGAAGATCCACGGCCTGCTCCGCATTTTCATTCACGGCCGGGGCCGGCGCATGAATGGATCGTACGGAGAAGAAGACGAGCAGGAAGCGCGGGAAAGGAATCCGGCCCGGCGAGTAGCGCCGCGGGATCGCGGCCTGCTAGATCGAGGAAACGGGGGCCGGTTTTTTGAACGGAAAATTTCGGCGGACACCGCACCGGGCAAAGCCGATAGAAAACGTGTGAAACGACGGCGAATCTGGGCGTGTATTTGGCGGTTTTATTTTATAATAATGTGTGTCAGAAGGTATCGTACTGGGCGGCCCACACGCAACGGAACTTTTCACTAAAAAAATAAGGATAATTTTCTTGCTATTTTCTACAGGGTGAGTTTTTTTCGATGACCACTATGGGGATCACGGAAACCAGCAGAGCTAGAACAAAGGTTAAATGGGGAAAGAATTGCAGTGCTCAATGTTATGCCCCTTTTGGATTTTTAATTTTGAGTGATTTATTGCTATTTCATCATATCTCTGTAGCGTTGCTATTTCAGATTATACAGAAAAACTGTAGAGACAAAAATTGTAGATAATTTTGTGCTTAATAAGATAATCTAATCCAATTTTTTATGTTGTTTGTGATTTTTGAGATATGACATAAACTTGTGTTTTTTTTTTATGTAAATCATAGTTGGCTGTGGCCTTATCAAATCGGCCATTTTTTGAGCTGTCCAAAGATATAATACTCGGCATAGTTATTATAAAAAATAAAAGAGCTATGTCTATATAATTTTCTGTTTTTTTTTTTTTAATTTTTACATAGTCAGCCCAAACAATCCACCATTATTATTTATGCAAATATTGCATCTTTTTAAAACTTAATTTGTCGCCTTTCTTAGAGAGCGCCTGTCAATACTGGAAATTGCTTCTAAAACAGCTGCTCTTAATTTATCAATTGTCTCATACTTTATTTGGTACTGTTCCCCACAAAAATAAATCCAAAACAGACAAATCGGGGGATCGGGGCGGCCAGGAAATAGGTCTATTTCTCCCTATACAACTATTTGGATAGAGCTGATCTAGGTAATTTCCTACGGGCAAATAATTATGTGGTGGAGCTCCATAATGATAATCTTGTTACCATCTTAAAATAAAATTTTTGAAAGTTTGAAGTATGTCTTATTATAAAATAGAACGTAGTTATGAAAATATTCCATGGCTGACTATGTGACAATTTTTAAAAAATCAGAAAATTAGCAATAGCTATTTCATTTTTTAAAATAACTATGCCGAGTATATTTTTGGAAAGCTCAAAAAATGGGCGATTTGATAAGACGACAGCCAACTATGATTTACATTTAAAAACAGAAGTTTATATCATATCTCAAAAATCACAAACAACATAAAAAATTGGATTAGATTATCTTATTAAGCCCAAAACTATCTACAATTTCAGCGTTGACTGACGTATTAATAAGACTTCTCACGGCTATAATTTCATGTCCTGGAAAGTAGATGGCGCCTATGGTCAACAATGTATTTTGCATTGTATTTAGTCTCCGGGAAGCGCATGGTGAGCCAGAGAACTGTCAAACATGACAGCCGTGAGCAGTCTTTATTAATACGTCAGTCAACGATTTCAGTCTCTACAGTTTTTCTGTATAATCAGAAATAACGGAGCTACAGAGATCTGATGAAATAGCAAATAATCACTCTTTTCAAAATATCTAGTGAGCCATGATCTTTTTTAAAAATCCGAAAGGGGCATTGGATTGAGCATTCAAAACTGCAATTCTTTCCCCATTTAACCTTTGTTCTAGCTCTGCTAGTTTCCGAGATCCCCATAGTGGGCATCGAAAAAACTCACCCTGTATGAACAATCGTTAAATAATTGAGTCGCTTTTAGGCACAAATAGGGTACTTGACAATACTTTTAATTGCTGAAAAATCGTAATCGGTCTACAGTAGATGCACCAACATAACACGTAATAAATGAATGAACGGCTTTTAACCCTTATTTATTTATTATAATAATTAAAGACGAAGTTGCACAATTTTCTCCAGGCTGAAATCTACAGTTTCTCGTTTTATTGTCTAGAAAGCCCAACGTGGCAACCTCTGTGCCTGTCAGGAGAAACGGCATTGCAATGTTGCCGGTGCCCGTTTGCAATAACAAAGGAACAAATGCAAATTTTACTTTTTTATTCAATTGCGTTCAAAATGTTGTCATATAAATACTTTTTTAATTACAAATGTGTTCCGTATATTGACTTCTCTCCAATTTGCCGAAATTGGATGCTTTCATGGATCTAATAATCCGATTTTCACGTCTACCGAAATTCGTGGGATAAAACTGCAAAGGTTTGTATGTTGTGGTAATAGTAAAGTATTATGAGTTATTAATAAACTGAGAATTTGGGGCTAGGGGCCATCTTGAAGGCGTTTTTATGAAGGTGTCATAGTGCTTAGAACTACTGAGCCCGAATTTCGTAGCTATGGCCCAACCTTACCAAAAAAATTGCAGAAAATTTGACTGGATATTTACAAAAACACACTTCAGTGGTATCGTAATGTTGCCAAATTGCCTTTTTAAAACATTTGTGACGTCATAAGTTCTTTCCCGCCAAATTTCGAAGAAAATCTAAAAACTTACTAATTACGTAAATATTATTTTTAGAAATTATCGTAGACTACTGTGCAAGTCTCCAGAAATTGTTTAGGACTTTTCAAAAATTTCGAGCCTGGGTGATCTTGTAACGTCGCAACTGACATGGAAAATTAATTCTTTTCTTGGCGAAATAAGACAGTTTCGGGTGTGAGCTCGTGTTAAATGGTCTTGAAAGAAATGTTTACTTTGAAAATTTAAGCTATTGTAATAGCGTTGCAGTGAGTTAACTATGCTTTCATCAACTTCATGGCTCATAAAAATGCTCATAAATAAAGTGTGTTTTTATATAACTAAGTGTTAGTAACTTTAATAGGCAATACGCAAAATAACAATACATTTTTTGATAATTATTATAGTACTTATTGCTTGAAGGTTAGGTATATTTTTTTGTTTTTGATCTACAGGGTGTTCCTTAATGACATGCTAATACTTAAGGGGGTTATTCTTGGGCCCATTTTAAGAAAAAAACTTCATATGAACGTATGTCGTAAACGTCCTAACTTTTGAGATACAGGGCGTTGAAGTTCATTTTTTTAAATTGAATTTTGGCTATATCTCCCGAAATAATCAAGCTGCTGAACTGAAATTTGGCACTGCTATGTTTTTGGGGATGGAGAATAAGCTGAAAGTGTCAATTTCACCGTATCTCACAGAGGGCGCCACTTGCGCTGTTTTTTGATCACGCTTTTACGCGTAACTTTTTTGAGGTTATCTTTTTGGTCCTCCAGGTCCATCATTTTAGTGCATCTTTTCATTCTGCAATAAAAAGATACTCTTGTTTCATAACGATTAAATCAACCGTTTGCGTTGAAATTACCAAAACGTGCCCCAAAACACCTGTTGATTCCAATATTCGAAACATAAAATTTTCACCTACTGCTTTCAAATGTTACAGATCAACTGTACATTCAAAATGATGAAAAAAATGCCAAATGGGCACTGGTCAAAACACCATTGGTTTTCTTGAAATAGAGTGTTCAACTTTTGTCTAATTCAATCCATTCCATTTTGAAAGCGAATAATTTTTGGTACATTGTTCATAGGGATTTTTTTCTCAGTTTAAATGGTACAGTTGATCTGTAACACTTGAAGGTGGTAGGTGAAAATTTTATGTTTCGAATATTGTAGTCAACAGGTGTTTTGGAGAACGTTTTGGCAATTTCAAAGCAAACGGTTGATTTAATCGTTATGAAACAGTACCTTTTTCTTGCAGAATGAAAAGGTGCACTAAAATGATGGTCCTGCAGGACCAAAAAGGTAACCTCAAAAAAGTTACGCGTAAAAGCGTGATCAAAAAACAGCGCAAGTGGCGCCCTCTGTGAGATACGGTGAAATTTACATTTTTCAGCTTATTCTCCATCCCCAAAAACATAGCAGTGCCAAATTTCAGTTCAGCAGCTTGATTATTTAGGGAGATGTAGCCAAAATTCAATTTAAAAAATGAACTTTATCGCCCTGTATCTCAAAAGTTAGGACGTTTACGACATACGTTCATATGAAGTTTTTTTCTTAGAATGGGCCCAAGAATAACCCCCTTAAGTATTAGCATGTCATTAAGGAACACCCTGAGATGTGTTTCGTTTCTGTGGATTTCATCGAAAGCAAAACACCTAATTTTTAATGTTTTATGGGCGTAACCTCGGTCGGCGTCAAAATTTTTGTGGTTACATCACAGACAAATGATAAATGCTTAGACAAGGAAAGAGCAAGAGAGGACGCCTGACAGCGCTCGCGGCCGTGTTACCGACTGCCACATCTCACGACAGGCCAGTGGCGTATCATGAAACGCGTTCTTAGCCAATATCACAAAAATGTTAAAAATGAAAAGGTAGTTTATTTTGACTTACATGTAATATGCAATATTGGTATTTATTTGCAGATAATTTCCCAAATGTAAAGCTAGTGTCAAGTGCTGAAATATATTTATTTGCGGCGATTTCGAATCGAATCAAAATAAAATAAATAATGCACGCCCATGGAAACCAGCCCATATTTTATGAAACTATCATCATCAATTGGGAAATTTTCAATTAAACGATGTTAAAAATAATTATATTGGTCCTATTTAACAAACAAAACAATGCACTTTATCACACTAAAAGGTATAAGAAATTTGAAGAAGTTATATTGAGAAAAAATAAAGTTTTAGGGCATCTTTCAGAGGTAGCCTGTTAAATATTTACCTGTGAAACGAAATCCCGGGCTCTTGCTTTTCACTTCAGTTTTTGCAACCAAACGCTGAACAATTCACCATCGTAAGAGTATATTTTCCCCTTAATCACTCTTTTAATTCACAAATTCACGAAATTAACTCACAACGTACACGCTTTGTCTGCCACATACAAAATGGCCGCCGTTCAAAACAACGTAACAAAATTATACACGGCAGAGTAGGCACGCGCGGTGTCCTCTCTCTTTCTTTGTCTAAGGATAAATAAATGTTAGATGTTTTTGTTGTGAAAAGTAGAGGTTGAAACTATCGATAGTTTTGATATTTTTTTGAAAAACTATCGATAGTACTATCAGAACCTTCGTAGACAATAAAAACTACAAAAAAAACAAACATTTATACTATTAATAGCAACTCCCATAGATATACTGTGCGGTTTTGAAAAGTAAGAACATCTCCCCTTCCATATGCCCAGATGGCACCACTTCTAACGATAGTATCGACAATCTAGAAAAACTATCGATATTTTCAATTGTCAAAAACTATCGAACGAACGAACTATACTATCGATAGCACTATCGATAGTTTTCCACCTCTAGTGCCAAGATAATCTTTGTAAAATTATATATAAAGATTTCTTTCTCGATTTTCTCGACATGGCGAAGGCTGTTTACTGACCGACCGCCATCACCTTGGCATTATAGCTTGCGTTTCCAGTTTTCGAAGTCGAATATATGCAAATCCTTTTAGATTTTTAACGGCATTCGGCGCCACGACCGAGGCAGAATATTAAGCGCGAATTTAACGGCTTCTAAACCAGCTAATTGTCGATTCGCCTCCACGCACTATCGAACTATGTTCGACTATTGGTTTTACAGGCGAAGACATGAATCACCCGGTTGTAAATAACCTACGTGCGGAAAAAGGAAGAAGACCTTGTAGGTATGGAACTAAGAACTAAGGAGTTTATTGATATTGATACAGAGACTGAAGAACATAAAAACTGTTTGTGGAGTTTTAGGGCTAATAATAACAGTAATTATTATTATTTTAAAATGGCAGTTGTTTGTGTCAATTCACAATTAATATACTACGTACCTAATCATTCCAATTAAACAAAAATGTTGTTAATATGCTGTTTTAGCTCTTTCAGGCGATCGATATCGACAAGCCGGTGTGCACTAGACTGTGAAACTGCCCACAACCCGGAAAAGGCCAATTTCCATCCGTTTTTACGACTTAATTTCGTTTTACAGCAGCGATAAAAGCCAAATTAATGAGTTCCGAAGAAGTTGAAAAGTACTAAACGTTAATCTAAATTCTTGTTAAAGTACAACATTTAATTAGCTTCAGAATCTTAACATATCGAAGAGGGCTACTAAAAGGCGCGTTACAAAGTGTAATCGCATCATATCTTCAAAATATAGTACCTACTTACCTTAGACAAGGAAAGAGAGAGGACACGCTTGCCTGTATAGATTTTGTTACGTCGTTTTGAACGGCAGCCATTTTGTATGTGGCAGACAAAGCGAGTATCTACGTTGTGAATTAATTTCGTGAATTTGTGAATTAAAAGTAGAAGTGATTAAGGGGAAAATAGGCTCTTACGATGGTGAATTGTTCAGCGTTTGGTTGCAAAAGCAGAAGTGAAAAGCAAGAGCCCGGGATTTCGTTTCACAGGTAAACATTTAACAGGCTACCTTTGAAAGATGCCCTAAAACTTTATTTTTTCTCAATATAAGTTCTTCAAATTCCTTCTACCTTTCAGTATGATAAACTGCATTGGTCTGTTTGTAAATAGGACCAATATAATTATTTTTAACGTCGTTTTCATTGTAAATTTCTTAATTGGTTATGATAACTTCATAAAATATATGGGCTGGTTTCCATGGGCGTGCATTATTTATTTTATTTTGATTGATTCGAAATCGCCACAAATAAATATATTTCAGCACATTTCAAATTACACGTAGGTAAGTCAAAATTAACTTACCTTTGAATTTTTAACATTTTGTGATATTGGCTAAGAACGCATTTCAAAATTCAATAATATGCAGTGTTCCCTTAAAAAAACATAAGTTGGTTTGTACCGCTTCTACAGAACACCCTGTATCAATTTAAAAAAGAAAAACACGGAAACGCTCAACAAAAATCCTGAAACTTTTATCTCTACAATTTCTTCTTTAACTCGAAAAATGAAGAAGTTAATAGGGGACAAAATGTTACGTGGATCGCAACAGTACACCATATTAGAAAATAAAAAATAAAAAAGTTGTGCATCGGCCGGGAATCGAACCCGGGCCGCCCGCGTGGCAGGCGAGCATTCTACCACTGAACCACCGATGCTGATGCTCGAATTCCGCCATTCACCCCACACATGGCCCCGGAACGCTACCTTGCGGCGCGCCACTTTCCAAAATTAGATGGCCGTGCAAACATAAACATGGCAAGTTACGTCAAAGTCGTCAAAACTGACAGTTACGTATGGGGCGCCAAAACTCGAGACAAGCGATAATAAATCTATAAAGGATCATTGTGTTAGGTGTCGACGCTTGTCAGTGCTTCACGCGGCCATTGTTTCTCTGCGATCATAAATAATCGGTTTGGGTTTGTATTGTGGCGACAAGGGACACGAGTGATTGTGTGATTAGCGATCAATCTTTGCGATGAAGTCTATAAGCGGGCAAAGCGAGAAATAGTGGTGTCAGCATCGGTGGTTCAGTGGTAGAATGCTCGCCTGCCACGCGGGCGGCCCGGGTTCGATTCCCGGCCGATGCACAACCTTTTTTATTTTTAATTAACGTACGAGGCGATCACAATCGACAAAATCGAGAGGTATTAGACTTGTATATATATCTTTATTCGTGTGGGCATCGAAACCAGCTTTCACTTTTTTGATGGCGAGAGAACGAGAAAACTAACGGTATTTTTTTATTACTAATTAAATTCGGCTGTTAATTAATGCTTTATACAACCTTCACTAACGCTTCAATCTGGTTTTTTATTAGGTACGCCAGAAGAAAGCATCTCGATGAATGATTTATATACCTACGATCTACGTGTGTTACTATCCTAAAGTAGTTACTATCTTCAGAAACTGATGGAGATTACATAATAGTAGCACAAAACTCGCTATAGTTCTATAATACGTCTCTATGATAGTAGGTGTAGGTATATTGTTTTATAATAAATTAAAAGTAAAAAAATATTTTTAAAAAAAGCTTTTATTTAAATGCGCTAAAAAGAATAAAATAATCTTTTCTTTTAAAACTTTTACTATCAACTTATAACGTCATTCCACAATTTATATGATATAAAAGCTTGTCGCGAGATTTAAGTAGTGGTATTTACTTAGTTTGAAAACTTAAATCTCGCGACAAGCTTTTATATCATATAAATTGTGGAATGACGTTATAAGTTGATAGTAAAAGTTTTAAAAGAAAAGATTATTTTATTCTTTTTAGCGCATTTAAATAAAAGCTTTTTTTAAAAATATTTTTTTACTTTTAATTTATTTTGTAATTTTTAGTTTGGCCAGGTGTCTGAGTCTATTCATCTCAGTTAACGCATCATTGTTGCAAGGTCGTTTGCCGGTTAGTTTAGAACAGTCTAGCTCTTCAATGAGGAGACCTTCTAATGACCATCTTGGGTGATCCGCCATGTTGGATTTAGAATGACGTCACACATATAATCATGCATTGTCATCCAAATTAAACGTGTGTACAAAATTTCAGCTCGATCGGTTGAAATTTAACTAGTCCGCCATCTTGGGTGATCCGCCATGTTGGATTTAGAATGACGTCACACATATAATCATGCATTGTCATCCAAATTAAACGTGTGTACAAAATTTCAGCTCGATCGGTTGAAATTTAACTAGTCCGCCATCTTGGGTGATCCGCCATGTTGGATTTAGAATGACGTCACACATATAATCATGCATTGTCATCCAAATTAAACGTGTGTACAAAATTTCAGCTCGATCGGTTGAAATTTAACTAGTCCGCCATCTTGGGTGATCCGCCATGTTGGATTTAGAATGACGTCACACATATAATCATGCATTGTCATACAAATTAAACGTGTGTACAAAATTTCAGCTCGATCGGTTGAAGATATCTGCTTCAAAATTGAGTTGCAAGATTCCACCCGAACAAATTACATACATACATACATACATACATACATACATACATACATACATTGCAAGTTAAATAAAAGCTTTTAAAAAGCAGAAGTGACTTGGCTCCCCTGAAAAAGGGAGAGTACCAACCTAACTAACTAGGTACACCTATTCTTGGTATGTATACTTCAAACAGTTCAAACTGAAATAATTTTTATTTAGAGATTTTAGTTTTAAGGTTATAAAAAGTCTTTCATTATTATCTATATCTATTCAAACCAAAAATGACCTTATTTATCTGCTTACCAAAATAATAAACCTATGTAATATTTATAATGTAGGTACGAAACATAGAAAAGTCTATTATCTGGTTGATACGATATAAATACCAGATACTTCCAAGATTCCTCTCCTGAACATGTCGTGATATCGAGGAAGAACATAATGACGAGGGCAGATACATAAATAGATAGATCAAATATCCATGATACTTAGTATCATGGCAAATGTCTATATTTACCCTTGTACTTTTACTGTTCTATTTTCTGGTGAAGATAGATCTAAATTGTTTATATAATATCAGTGCAACACATCTATTGTCACCATAATAGATAATAGGAAGATTGTTGGAATAGCTTTTTCAAAACTCCCCTCCATGCTTTCTGCAACTTATTATTAAACTTCAATAGGTCACTTTCACAGCACTAAATGGAAAATATGTTTTCAAATAAACAAAATATGTATACGGAAGTACTTTGAGATTTAAAGTAGGTACTTACATTATTTATTTATAAAAGGTAATGGGTACCTATAGGTACATACCTACTCTCCACGCCTTTGTATCTAACAACAGGGACACTTGAAGCAAGCAGTTTTATTCTTAGAATCCAGCCTCATCTACGATACACTTACCCACGGTATGTCACTAACGAATCCGAAAACAAGGCAACTTTGCGCATCTACGTCAGTTGCGAATCACGAATTGTAAATAATGCATGGTGTCTTCGGTTGTGTTTTACGATTTTTTATAGTTTACAGTTTAATGTGCCAAGAAAAAAGTGTAAACAACTGACTGATCGTCAGTCCAGCTCGACAGTTCTTTGAAATAGGCCAAAAATGCCGGGATGTGCAGTCATAGTATGTCCAAATAATATAAACAGTAAGGGAACGGAAAAATTAAGTATTATAGATTTCCCAAGGACAATAATCTGGTAAGGAAACAGATTATTTATAGAACAGAGCATTAAAAATAGGGGACTCAACAGAGTTTATGCCTGGTTTATACAGCAAATAAAATCGAATGTGCAATAAAAAATTAGCCTTTTATGGTTAAAAGGAATCATTATTTGATCCCTATTTTACTCACTATTTATTATTTTGTTTTTTGTTGTTTAACTATAAACTAAGCATTAGTTGTGCAGGTTGTGCTTGTGTCGAGGCTTGTGTGCATTAATTAATTAGCTAAAACGCAAAGAAAACAAATTATTTGTAAAATTATAATAATAATTATCAAATTAAATGTGTTTCTTATCAACAGAATATTGCTTCATTTATCTAGTAATATAATCTACATATTTTTAACAACATTTATTTAAAAGAAAACGTTTAAAATAAGCAAAAACCCATAAAAAAAAGTATCTATTGCTGTGTAAAACATATGAAGCAATTTAAATTCTGATTCGCAACTGACGTCACAAGATGCGCAATGACATACCGTGGGTAAGTGTATCGTGGCCTCATCCAGCAGATAGCAGGTAACCATACTTTATGCTGTCATGCTGTCATATACTGTCAGCCGGCAAATCACTAACCAATTAGGTACCCTGAAGTTGCCGCTCGAGGTTTTGATAAAGATCCATGGATACATTATGGTGTCGGTAAAGAAGATTACTACCTTAAATATCTTGAGGTATTTTGAAATTTCTAAGATATTGGATATTTCTCTTGGACAAGGGGCTTTTAGGGAACTAGATGACTGAAGCTCACTACTCGCATTGTAATCATCAAATTAATTTTTAAAATTTAATCGTACTATAGTCCATTAAATGCACTGTTTTGCGTTACTAATTTTTTAAGAAACTGGAATTATTGTTTTATGCAGTTTTTATATTAGTTATGAAAAAATACGAAATGTGTAAATGTGTGGGTAGGTGCCATACTAGAGATGTAGCCACACAATTTTCTCGGTTACAGCCAAGCATTCGTCACTGTCTGCGAGGAAAGCGAACGAGACAGAAGTAATAACAGACGCGGGTTATTACGTTGTCGGTAACTAATATCGAACGACAGAAGAACCTCGCGGCGGAGCGAGATAGCAGAGACAATTAGAGATAAATCACGAGGTCCGGCCATTATCTGTCTGTCGCTCTATATTCAGAGTGGATTTGCTATCGCGACGGACGCATAAGTCCTGCGACAGGAACCTTCACCTTCGGGTGGTCATACTGGGGGTACTGGGCATGACGTATGCTTGCCATAACGCGCTTGATGCTATTGGTTCTTGGTATTTTAGATCCGTCCTTGGTGTGAGTCAGAGACAGAGAAATGGAGTTAGGGTTGTCACCTTTTTGCAAAGTGAAAGAAGGACAGTGCCAAAAATTCTTCTAGAAATTCTCTTAAAAAGTTTAAATTTTGTCAAAATTCGAAGTAATGTCACCAGAAGATATATCCAAAACGGCATTTTCTACAGACATAAGTCACTATCAATTTAAAAGCATGCCATTTGGTCTCAAAATGCACCCAGCACCTTCCGAAGAGTAATGAATAATATTCTCCGAGGCCTTCAAAATTAATGTCTTGTATACCTTTGTATATCATTTTTTAATTGTAAAACAGGTGAAAATGAAAAAATTGACTTCTTTTAGTCCATAATAATTATTCACTTTCCAATTGTAAAAGTATCGTGTCTCAATAAAACTTCGTGTAACAACATTGTAAATGCCATTGCCTTTAAAAAACTTGTGATTATTCCAGGCAAAAATATTGGAAGTAGCGTTACAATGTTTTAACACTTTAACAGTTCTAGAAATTTTCTTACAAATTAAATTATAACAAAACATTAAAAAGTTTAAATTTTGTCAAAATTCTAATTCTAAGTCATATTAAACCAACTTCATCCATGGGCGTATCATTGTTAACAGACTTGGCACTGCAGACTGCTTTAGAGGTCTTCGTCCTCGTTCGCCACGATACACCGTAAAGGCATCAGCAGCAAAATGTTTTGAACAAACAAATTTATTTGGACTCAAAGTCCAATCAGTCCCCAAGTTAAGAATTTTTAACCACATATTCAATCATTAAAATTATACAGATGCGCGCCTATGGTGCTCAAAATTTCGGCGATTGTTTTTACCAAACTTACCGAAAAAATGATACTCCCGGAGGTCTCCTAGACTTATAATTCTTACGGCTTGGTACTGCACACGACGTTTTCCAAAAACACTGACCATTTCTCTGCTGAAAATACAACAACTACCGCTGAGAACAAACTGCAAACGTCAAAGTGAGGACAATATGGCGGCCATTAGATTTGCCTGGAAATAGGATGCGCAGTAGGTCAAAGCGCGTTCTCCCTACTCGATTTCTCTGGTCAGAGACAAGAGACAAGGGACAAAGAGACTGAATACAGTCAAAAAATTATAAGGGACGTTTATGTCGTTAAGTTTAGGAATCCTTGATAATACAGCAATCCTAATTTTAAATTTCCAATTATCAAGAGGTAGGTACCTACGCAAGCGCCTATGCCACTTTGGTGCATGGCATAAAAAGCTAATTTAAATTAAAAAATGACTATTATTATATTTTGTGAGTAGTGTCACAACCGACGTGAATGAATGGATTAAAACTTAAAAATGGGAGGAAGAATTCGTTAATTTCTGGCATTTTTCCACAGCCGACTCTAGGAAAGCCCGGTAGTTGAGAAAGCTGGCAACATGGCTTGCGGGTCTGCGCGGCGTGGCCTGTCACTCCCTGTCAGTTGATTTTACAAGAAATTTACCAGAATTAATTTGAGTAGTGTGGGTAGTGCTATCGTCGCCAGATTGCCACGACGAGGCAGTGCGTCTCTGGGTGGAAACAGACAGCTCGAAGTGCTGGCGACAGCTTTTTTATAAATTTGTTTTGTTTGTGAAACAATGAAACATTTCTCTAAAAGTTCGGAGTGAAGAATCGTTCCGTTACAATTTCAAGCATCAAGGTGCCTAGGACCGTCGAGGGAAGCTAGAACTTAGTTATATAAGTACCTGGCTGTAAGTCAAATCGTAAAAATAACTTGAAGTAGCTAGGTTTTCTTTGCTTGACGTCAAGCGGTCAACTTGTATTCATTTTGGGCTTTCCAAAGGACGAAAGTTATGAATAAAATGGTTAAGGACCAATTGCATAGACAAACTAAAGTACCCTTTAAGATTAAAGAAGTTTTCTAACAATCCAACTATTGTTTAGTATTGTTGCAAAAGTTTCTTTACCTAATGTTAAAGTCAAAAGATAATTTAGTTGAATGTAATTGACCCTAACTGCCATTTCAATCAGAAGAGATTACTCTCCTTCCCAGCATGCTGTTCTCTGTTCGCTTGTTGTTTGCATTTTTATGAAAATTTTACCATAAGGGAAGATAGGTAATCATCATTTGCCTGATGGCGCACATTGCGAAAAATACTCACAAAAATTTGACTTACAACAAAATGTAGTCCCCTCTATATTTGCCCAAATTTACTATATTATTTGTCGAAAATGTACCTATCTACACCAGAAATCGTACCTACTTATTATAAATACTGATATTCTATGTATATTTTGTTACTTGTTAATAAAAAGTTTTTATTGTCTGTTAAACAAACGTACCTACTTATTTAGGTACCCAATTATTGAAACAAAAAGAGGGTTGAACATTTATTAGAAAAGATAAACTAAGCCAAACTACAGTCTGCTCTATACTGCATAGAACCGTTGAACCGTCCCGCTGCGGCGTTGCCACATGTTTACACAGGGCTTGTAAGCTTGAGAAGGTTGTGATTTTTCCGTTACCTCAACCAGACCTCCACCGTTCTATCTTCGAACCCAATCATCACATCCATTCCATTTACCTGCAACCAGGTAAGAACCTAAGGAGGCAGACCGGTCGTCCGATTTGGTATTCGGCGCTCGTAGGAAACCAATAAAAAAATTGTCGCATTAAGATCGAATCGGACGCTCGTAAATATTGGGAATGAAGCAATCCCATCTCTCTCTCGCTCTCGACATAGAAATAGGTATTCAAGTTCGCGCTATAAAAAATCTAATTGATCTATAATGGTGCTCGGTTTCTCTTTATGTGATCTATCTGGCCAGCATTTGGGTCAAGATCTGGGCGTTGCCCGGTGCGTTTTCGCGTCGTATATTCTTCGTAATGTCCTCAGATAGCATCTGGGCTGGTCTTGATGGGCTACGGCCGCCATAGATGGGCCTGGGAAGGCTTTACTTGGTACAGGTGAAATTAGTCGCAATTCCTAAATAGACGTACCTACGGACTGGCGATTTATGAAAGCAACGTTGTTTTTTTTTGCGGAAACGTGCTTTTGAATTCCTTGTGTTGGATAATAGTTTTATTTGTGTGCCGAAGTCACCGAAGGCAGAGGCGCAGTCGGCTCTAGGAAAGCCTTCTGAAGTTGAGAAAGCCGGCAACATGCCTTGCGGGTCTGCGCGGCGTGGCCCGTCGCTCTCTGTCAGTTGATTTTACAAGAAATTTACCAGAATTAGTTTGTGTAGTGCGGGTAGTGCTATCGTCGTCAGATTGCCACGACGAGGCAGTGTGTCTCTGGGTGGAAACAGACAGCCTGAAGTGCTGGCGACAGCTTTTTTGTAATTTTTTTTGTTTGTGAAAAAATGAAACATTTCTCTAAAAGTTCGAAGTGAAGAATTGTTATTTTACAATTTCAAGCCTCAAGATGCCTAGAACCGTCGAGAGAAGCTAGAACTAAGTTATATACCTGGCTGTAAGTCAAGAAATGGCTTGTGGCATATGGGACAAAATATATGATTTTAATTTGATTTTTAATATGATTTTCCAAGCGTTAAGCAAACCCCGCATTTTATGGGCGAAAAGTGGGTTTTTTCGTAAATTAATCGAAAATTACTGCATTTAGGTATAGGAAACCTTACACAAAGTTGTCATCATTTTTAGTGGTAAATAAGATCGCATTAAAAAAAATGGGGGTTTCCATTTGAAAATTTCGAGATTCAAGCACATTTTGAATGTAATTTTTATTCATATTTTGTGAACACCCTGTATAAGAACGGATTTATTTCTCAGCAGAGATCACTAGGTCAGGGCTTCTGTTACACGATGCCAAAAATTCGTTTTGAAATTTTCTCGGTTTCCTCGTATAAATTGCTAAGTGACTTTAGGTCTGCACCTGTAATTTTTTTCGGAAAAATGCAAATATCTCAAAAACGGTTGGATTTAGACATAGGACATGTTTTTGTTTCAAAATAATGCCTAGAATCCAAAAATGCAATAATATACAGGGTGTTCCGTTTGAGTTAAGAAAGTTGATATCGACTTCCGGTATAAGCGGAAGTGCCAGATTCACCAAAATATTTTAGTTGAGCAGCGCCCATCGGCATTGGTGAGGTGTCAAATTTTCAGAATTTTCCTACTTTTAGTTTTACATAATAATATATAGATCGATGCAGTTCGTGGTGGGCCACCCTGTATGTATAAAAAACAATGGAATGAATCTATACAATAGTTGATGATTCTTTATATTGTTTTTATCAGATAATTGAATAAAATATCTACGCAGTACTTTTTACTTTTTGCGTAATAATTATTATAAGATTATAATAAATTGCAATAAATATGATTTTAGATGTTGCTTTATTGAACATATTAGTTTTGCAATAGGCACTCTTTGGTGAGCTGCAACGAATGTTTGCGCGTTTATGCGCATATTATTTTATACTCTCCATGAATTATTTTAAAGTTAAAATGACAGTGTCATTATTAGGGTCAAATTTCCATACTGCTTTGATTGCCTTCTCAAAAATTTACTTGCACTTGCAAGCCTATATCAGGCAATATCCCACATGATTTTTTTCTTTGCCTACTTTAAGATTCATTATTTTTATGCAAAACCCTCAGACATAGTAAACATAGACACCTAAAGGCTGCACTGTAATCAACTACATAAAAAATGCCCACTCAAAACAAAAACAACAAATTTTACACTTAATATCATATGACAACCAGAGGTTACGTTTTCTATGCCACAAATCCAACACTTTACTCTTCCCATCGTTCTTAAAACTACACTAATTCACTAATAATTATACTAACTGAACTATATATGTCTTTTGTCCAATAACCCCAAAATCTCCTCAAAAGACAAGAATAACGCAAAAGTAAACACTCGAAACACATTAATAATAACACAAACCGGCGAAATCTCAACGAACTCTGGATCAGCTGTTGGGGCATAATAAAGCAAGTGCGCATCGATTACAAAGAGGTCGCGCAACGTTGCCACGTTAGCCAGAATAAGCAATTTACTAAGAATATTATTTATAAACCAAGTAGGATCAGTAAATTCACAAAATCAGTAAAATTTATTGTTAAATGATAACTGTCCAATTTTTTTCTATATGTAGATTGTAGACATCAACTAATTGTTCCAAATTGATGTTTTTTAATGTATATATTTTGTAAGTACAAGATAAAGTTATGAAGAAGTTTGGCAATGGCGCAATCATTGCATTGTTTTGTTTTAGATTTATATTATTAACTCAGACAAATAATGTTACTAAACATTTTTATTTCGGCAGGGTCTGTATTGCATTGAATTATTAGTCTGTGTTTATTATTTTGTCTGAGGCAAAACCAATAGGTATAAATCTGATGATGGAGGAATTGTTAATAGACAAAACCCAGAGATATGGATATGGAGAAATCTTGTCAACGTGCGCAAGACTGCTAATTTTTTCCCCGCCATTTTAACCCACGAAAGTGCGACAAATTCAAAATAATTTGCTTTTTCAAATGTTTGTTGCATTTATTTACGTTTAGGTATAATTTTATATTGATATGGAAGCAACTGTAGTTAAAAAACTTTATTTTTACCTGGACCGTTTTCGGCGAACCTGCCTTAGTGCCTCATTAGGAGAAATCATTGAATCTGTTGAAGTTGAAGCTTGTGGTAGGCTCAGACCACTTTGTTGTTGGTCAGATAAATTTTCCGACGGTATAGAAGTTGATTGGCGGCATTTCTTATTTCCCACCAACAAAAAATCATCAGATTTAAAATGTGTTGAATAAACGAATTTGTTCTTCGACCATAGTACATTGCTGGGCGAATTTAAAGCTTTTTTTAACCATTCCAAATAGAGCACGGGCATAGCCAAGGGGGGGTTTCGGGGGTTCAAACCCCCCCCCCCCCGAAATAAGCAAAATATTACCTAATATTATACCGAAAAATACGAGGAGTGAAGAGTTAAATTATTATTACGTTTGAATATATTATGTAGTAATAGTAGCGCCTAGCGCCATCTTTTGACGAGAGGCAGACGCAGTTGCAGCCGAACTATTTTGTATTGTAGGGACACTTTGCGTTGTTTCTCGATTATTCGCCACGCCCCTACGTCGAAATGAGCGGAACTTTGTGGAAGTTCGTGGAAGTTTCTGGACGGCTACTGGGCTGCTATATAAGCGGCGCCGCGGCGCGTGACCGCGCTTACGGCAGTATTGTTCCATGCGAACTCGAAGCGAATAAAAGTGAAAAGTGGTGAACGAATAGTGAAGAGAATTAAGTGTACCGTGTAAGTGAGTAATTTTAGTGCACTGTTATTCGATGACCTTGTTAAGGATAGATACGTGAATCATTATTACTGTCGAAAAATGGAGGGGAAAAAAAGGAAGGGTGATAAACCTAAAGGTATGGACTACTGGAAAAAGTGGTGTAGTCAAGGTCAAGGGGTTTCTAATAAAGAAACTAATTTGGATTTAGCTATCAAAGCTTCAGCTACCTTGCATGCTGATAAGAAGACTTCCTACCCCGAAATCTAGTTTGGAATGCCTAGATATGTGCGATAAAAACCTTTATCCTAATATTTACACATTACTACAAATCTTGGCTACCATTCCTGTATCCTTTGCTACCCCAGAATGGTCTTTCTGGAGCCTAAGGAGACTGAAAAACTATTTACGAAACACTACAAGTGAAAACAGACTTAATGGTTTGGCTCTAATGAACATTCACTATGGAACAGAAATTCATGCAGATGAAGTAGTGGATATATTTGTATATTTTTGTTGTTTTATTTATAAATATGTCGTAGTTTTTCGGATGAATATATAGATATTAAATTTCATGTAAGTATATTTTTGTTGTTTTATTTACTTCTCAAACTAACCCCCCCCCCCCCCCCCAAAACTAAATCCTGGCTACGCCCGTGAAATAGAGGTCCCGGTTCTTTGGGAAACCGAGAATTTCTAGAATAATAACATACCAATGGAAGGATATACCTTCAGGTCTAAATCTTTTGCAATTTGTGCATGTTCTTGTTCTTACAGAGCAAGGCTAATGAACACGAAACACAACACGATTACAAAAACACGCCAGCAAAAACGCTAAACACACGAAAAAGACCTTAAAAAAGCTATTAAGAAGTAAGCACGTCAAAACGTAAACAAACACGAACTACAAGACAAGACTATGGGTTAACATGGCGGCCGTCGAAGCGCCCTCTGTGTAGCCGAAAAATCGGATGCGCAGTAGGTCAAAGCGCATTCTCCTACTCCATATCTCTGACAAAACCCCAAACGAACGCCCACAAAACATGTTTTGCCTATTTATGTGTTATGTCACAGAATAAATAGCTTCACAACAGAAGCGTCCATAAAGACACGTGTCAAAAATAAGCGAGCCTCCATTTTAATTTACAGAAAAATAACCAATACCTTATACATAAATTTGATCCTATTTCAATCTCTTTGCAATGTGGATTAATGTAAAATCAAATAAAATGCACAATGTTTATCCCTTTAGAAGATATTTCGCGTCAAAGCGAGCATCCTTTTGACACATGTCTTTATGGACGCTTCTGTTGTGAAGCTATTTATTCTGTGGTTAGTGGTTATGTAGTTGTGGCTGATTTATTTGTTGTCTCTATCTGTCTCCCATAGAGGTGGAAAACTATCGATAGTTTTTGACTATCGAAAATATCGATAGTTTTCTAGACTATCGATAGTATCGTACAGGTGGCGCCATCTGGTGGAGGAGACCAGTAGTTCGTAGTCTTCCTGCCCTTGTACATACATGATTAGGTGCTATTTATCGTGCGTTTTTTGCGTTTTTTGCGACACATCATGCACAAACGGTTATGATTGTTATGTGTATGAATTTGATATAAAGAAAGAACAACAGGGCTATATATTTTCGTTTTGTGTTTTACGGGTTACTACACAGGCAGATCAGTAATTAGTACTATTGTTGATTACAGATTCACGGTCGATTGTTTATAAATTATTAATTATTGTTTTTTTTTTTGGGGTTTGGGTGGAGGTGCATAATATTTATTTGGCAGTTTTACTGTCCTTTTTACAATTAAAAAGACTTTGAACATTCCGATAGTACTATGGATAGTTTTTTCGAAAAATATCGAAACTATCGATAGGAAAAATTATCGATAGTTTCCACCTCTAGTCTCCCAGTCGGCCGTATTTTTATGTTTTTTGACCTAATCGCTAAACCGTCGCCCTCCGTTGTTGCAGACCAGCGACCTGGACGCCTTCCTGTGCAAGCAGGAATGGGAGCGTCGCCTGGAGGAGGAGCTCGACAAGCCGGACGGGGGCGGCGGCGTGGCGGTCGTCCACCCGCCGCCCCACGACGACTTCTTCGAGGCGCGGGGCGGCGGCGGCGCGCAGGCGCAGCCGACGTACGGCCTGCGCGCCTGCGCCGACGACGACGTGTTCCTCAGGCCGCCGCTCTGGGAAGATATCGGTGAGTTCTGGAGTGAGTATAGATCGTTATTCGATTAGGATTAGGATGAAAAGGGTGGATAACTCTTTAGGGCAAAAAATTTCGCAATCCTTGCGACCTTCACATCACAACGTTGGAAATCAGGGCCGTATATAAGGGGGGGGGGGGGGTTTAGGGGGTTCAAACCCCCCCCCCCCCATGATGGTATATATTAAATTAATTAACACGCCCGGCGCCCGCCAAAATGGAAAAATTAATAATCGTGCTGGCCGATTGTACTGCTTGGACGATTGTACTGCTTGGTTGATTGTAACATGTAACATGCCATCAAGGTCAAGCGTTTGCGTTTGGCAATATAGGTACAGGGTGAGTTTTTTTTCGATGATCACTATGAGGATCTCGGAAACTAGCAGAGCTAGAACAAAGGTTAAATGGGAAACGAATTGCGGTTTTGAATGCTCAATGTAATGCCCCTTTTTGATTTTTAAATTGTAGATAATCTTGGGCTTAACAAGATAATCCAATCCAATTTTTTATCTTGTTTGTGATTTTTGAGATATGACATAAACTTGGGTATTTTAAATGTAAGTCATAGTTGGCTGTGGCCTTATCAAATCGGCCATTTTTTGAGCTTTCCAAAGATATAATACTCGGCATAGTTATTATAAAAATAAAAGAGCTATGGCTAATTTTCTGATTTTTTAAATTTTCACATAGAAAGCCATGGAATATTTTCATAATTACGTTCTATTTTATAATTAGACATACTTTCAAATATTTTATTTTTAGCTGGTAACAACATGTAATAAAGCTGGATATTTAAAATTTGGGACATTTTAAAAGTCAGTAACTTACATACTTACCAATAACCACAGAATACCCCCCCTATAACCTATAATAGGTCGCCATTTTTTCGTCGAGTGGCGCCACCCCAGTCCGTAAACAACAATGAAATATGACGTCATGCTCGGGTCTTTAAAATAGTGTCGGTCCAGGTAGAATCTAAATAATGGGCCTCTCTCTTTCTCCTTCCTGTAAGCATGTAATTCATCAAAATTTTCTCTCGATTTCAGCCAGCAGCATCCAAAATATCGACCCCGAGAATGCCAACATGCTCGGCATGGGTCCTGGCGGCCATGTCAAGATGGAGGCCGTGGACGACCTTGGTGTGCCTTGCCAACCATCCCCCTCACCACTACTCTCACCCTTAGAAATTAAGACCGAAAAAGTGAGTACAAATCAAAAAAATCGATGCTGCTTCCAATACCATATACAAGAACTTCCATTGACTCCCCCACATAATCGAGATTAATCGTTCGGTGTTGTCCCCTCGCCCCAGGTCCTTCAGCAACCTCCCCCGGCGCCAACGTTACACCTGATGGGCAGCCCGTACGGCCAGCAACAACAACAGCAACCTCAGCAGCAGGCGACGAGCCCGCTGTACCACCAGCAGATACATCACCACAACAACAACAACAACAATAACAACAACAACGGGTACAAGTACGGGACGAACAACAACGTGACGGGGGTGGCGGCTGGTCCGGTGCAAGGTGAGGAAAATTGATAAGTTGTGACGGACGAGTTGTGAGTTTGGCCTTGAAAATATAAGAGATGAAAGTTCCGCTCTTTGTAATTTACGCGAACGATAGTAATTAGTCCTACTTTTTCGTCTTAAAAATATTACATATACTACTAAAGTAGGTAATATCAGAGCATATAAAACAATCAGCAGTAAAACTCCCCATGGCGGGAAAATTCTGCGCACCTGTTCGCGCAGCCGACATTTGGGAATAGATTCTGTCAAATGGATGCAGTGTCGGGACAATTGGGTAGTTCTTTTGTGGCTGTATGAGAGATATTACAGTGCCGTGGAGTGTGCCTTTTTGTAAATTGTGCTTTGTGCTAGTATATTTAAATAAAGAATCCCAGGAAGGAGTCAAAGCTGCTTGTGCTTACCACACACTATATACTTTACTAATACTACTCTGTATTTCTGAATTGGTTTTCCCGACTACACCTCTGACCCCCATAATGGCTCAAGGTCATTGAATTTGCGGATGATTTCTCAAGAGTAAGTTATACTGCTGATTGTTTTATACGCTCTGGTAATATTACTGCATTCGATACACTGTTCTGTGACTATAACCTATGTTTATTGTTTTTCGAGAATATTACCCTAACCTAACCTGTACATATTCTGTCAACAACCTAACCGGGTGTGTGTTGTTAATATTGATACCGCGGCGATTGAGACCGGAGACGATTTTTTGGCCAACCAAGTAGACAAATAAGAGTTTTTATTAGTGAACAGAGAAGAGTGAAGACAATAAATATAACGGGAAAAACGATGGAAAGTTTTATATCGACATACATATTTTTGTCGCTGATCGATTCAAAATTCGTTTGGCAAGTGATCACATCTTAGACAAGGAAAGAGAGAGGACGCCTAATAACAACCAGCGCTCGCGGCCGTGTTACTGACTGCCACATCGCACGACAGGCCAGTGGCGTAGCATGAAATGCGTTCTTAGCCAATATCACAAAAATGTTAAAAATGAAAAGGTAGTTAATTTTGACTTACATGTAATTTGAAATATTGGTATTTATTTGCAGATAATTTCCCAACTATATAAAGCTGTCAAGGGCTGAAATATATTTATTTGTGGTATATAAATAATATTTATATTGGTCCTATTTACAAACAAAACAATGCACTTTATCATACTAAAAGGTAGAAGGAATTTGAAAAAGTTATATTGAGAAAAAATAAAGTTTTAGGGCTTCTTTCAAAGGAAGTTTGTTAAATATTTACCTGTGAAACGAAATCCCGGGCTCTTGCTTTTCACTTCTCCTCTTGCAACCAAACGCTGAACAATTCAGCATCGTAACCAGAGTATATTTTCCCCTTAATCACTGTTACTTTTAATACACAAATTCACGAAATTAACTCACAACGTACCTACTCGCTTTGTCTGCCACATATAAAATGGCCGCCGTTCAAAACGACGTAACAAAATCTATACAGGGCAGGGTAGGCAACCGCGGTGCCCTCTCTCTTTCCTTGTCTAAGGATCATATCTTTTCAGTTATACGCCATTGAATATAAGAAATTCGACCCCTATAGGCTCAATTCTAAACTAGTTTATGGGCCATGCCAACAATGAACAACAACAAAAAACAGCCCAGTGTAGACCCAAGGTTAGCACCGTTTCCATGGTGACGATGGCCCATGTATTAGTTCGCATAGTCCCGTCGGGGCGTCTTAAATTCAGTCGCGTGTATAGAGTACGGTACTCTATACACGTCTATGGTACTCTACCATAGACGGAACCTTTGGATGTGATTCTTTGTGCAAAGGACGGAACTGTAATCCCTTTATTTCAATTCGTCCGATCAATTTCGAACACGTGACTTTGACGGGTCGGCCATTTTGCTTGGAGGACATCATGACAACCAAAACTATAAAATACGCGTGGAATCGGTAGTTTGCAATGCAAAATTTACCTTCGCACTATGCAAACTTTGCATAGTGCGAAGGTAAATTAAAGCCTTCTTAGGGACTTTAAAACAACGAGGATTCATATTCCTATAGAAAAATAATCAATTTATCAGTAGGTGGTATTAAGCGTTTGCAATATTTTAAATTTTACGAATCTGGATTAGGGTAGTATTTTGAAGGACTGCAGGTATCCGATAAAAAGGTACATTGTCCTTGTTTGCACTACACACAAGGACTGCATCTTCAGATTAATATGAAGTCGAGGTGTTACACTTAAATATTAGCTCATAAAACTAACCCACGTTTAATTGTTTACATCAATATAATAATAAAAATAACAACAGGATTAGGTATATGGCAATTTCTCGTGTTTGTCCTCCAGCGCAAACATGGCCGCCAAATTGTAACGTCATAATGAAAACGGTCAATTGCCTTACAATTTGCGTCCGCGTAAAACCGGCGCCGGCGCTCCGGAAAACAACCTCCTAACAGTCCGTTACCTTCTGCGCAGGCGCCAACCCGACGACGACGGGCAACCCCCTCTACCCGCCCGCCGTGTCGCGGCTGATGTACGTGCCGCCCCTGACGCCCCCGAATTCCGAACCGGGCTCGCCCGGGGGCGGCGTGCCCAGGCGGACGCCGCCGCCGCCCTACCCGGCCCCTCCCGCCGCCGCCGGCACGAGGGGCCACGTCAAGTACAACCGCCGGAACAACCCGGAGCTGGAGAAGCGGCGGATACACCACTGCGACTTCATCGGTAAGTGTCGCGTCGATGGTTACCTTTAGTGCGCTGTACTCGGAACGCGACCCCCGGTTGCGTTCGGCTCGGAGTTACTCCGGACTGACTGGCAGCTATAAAGGCGGTCCACACGCAACGATGTAATTGTAAGATTTGCATGCGCAAGTAAATCGTTACAGATAAATCGTTGTTGCGTGTGAACAGCAGATTTGAACAAAATTTAGAACTGTGCAAAGTTGGACGTCGGAGTTGAATGTCTGAGCCGAAAAGCATAGATTTGGGATTGCGCATGCAAGTCGTACTTAACTCATGAATGACACCGCGCCACCTACATTTTGCAATCAAAAGTCCGAGGGCTTCTCCCAATAGTATATATTTCATTAAGAGTCTGGAAATAACGATTTTTCAGTGCGCGCGTGACAAATGTCATGCAAGCACGGAAAAATCTATTTCTGGACGTGTAATGAACGATATTTTTTTATTATCCTTCTTTGAAAATGTAAACTTAAAACATTTTATCGGCATATTATAATAAATTTAATCGACAAAAAATAAACGATGCAGACAATATAGTGTTTGATAGGTACCTATGTATGATGCGTTTCCATGGTTACTCTCAAATTATTTCAAAGGTGCTTTGTTGTAAATTAGTTATTGTCAGATAAGGTGAATAAAACGTCAAAAATATTACAGAAATGTATCTAAATATTGAAACACTTACGAATTAAAAGACAAAATAGGTACATGTTAAATATCAGAGAGAGCATATAGAGTTTCTTAAATTTAGTTTACTTTGCTGTACCTATATTTATATTTTAAAGCCATATATTCGGTATTTTTATTCAGCGCACGGAAAGTTTTTCCGTGCGCTGTTTCCGTGCGCTAGCCCGAAAAAAACCATCTTTCATTATTGCTAAAACAGATGAAAATAAGGTGTTTTCAAAGAAGTATAATAAAAAGTTAATTACGTCTTACATCCCATATCCCATTAAACGTTTAGTAGTTGAAACAAAGACCCAAATACGAAATTTTCATCTCGCGCCGCGATACACGTTGTTTTCACTAAGAATTAAATAAACAGAATATTGCCAATTGCCGGTGATTTCACCGCGTTTGTTAGTCACCAGAGTCCAGAGATCGGAAGTGACATCACATATAAAGATGGCTACCATCGCAAATCAAGGTTAACTAACCTTGTCGCAAATAAGGTTTTGCGAGAGAAATGGAGTGGGGAGACAACGCTACAAGCTGCGCGAACTGCCTAATAAAAGTGGCGGCCATATTAAACCAACTAAATCCATGGGCGTATCATTGTTAACAGACTTGGCACTGCAGACTGCTTTAGAGGTCTTGTCCTCGTTCGCCACGATGCACAGTAAAGGCATCAGCAGCAAAATGTTTTGAACAAACAAATTTATTTGGACTCAATGTCCAATCAGTCCCCAAGTTAAGAATTTTTAACCACATATTCAACCATTAAAATTATACAGATGCGCGCCTATGGTGCCCAAAATTTCGGGCGATTGTTTTTCCTGAACCTGCCGAAAAAATGATACTCCCGGAGGTCTCCTAGACTAATTCTTACAGCTTGGTACTGCACACGACATTTTCCAAAAACACTGACCATTTCTCTGCTGAAAATACAACAACTACCGCTGAGAACAAACTGCAAACGTCAAAGTGAGGACAATATGGCGGCCATTAAATTTGCCTGGAAATAGGATGCGTAGTAGGTCAAAGCGCGTTCTCCCCAATCCATTTCTCTGGGTTTGGCTGAAAATTTAAAAAGTAGACAGGGCGGAAGTGACATCACAACGGTGGCTACCGTCGCGCAAGCGCTGGTGGCGCGCTTTTCGGTCTGCGACGTTGCCGGGTTCAACAGTTGGAATGATCTTTCAGGGATTTGCATCGTTGACAGTATTTAGCTTCGGCAGTTTGCAATTTTAAAATGATAATAATCAATTTCTTATAGTTTCATACTTATATTGTTTTGTAGCTACCACTGGCGGGGAATATAAATCAATGGTTAACATCATAATTATTATTATATTTTTTATTTAAACATGATCAATAAATAATTTCACATACTACATGCCAACAACAAGCTTGTTTAAAAATGTTCACTATCCTAATAAACTACCAAATATTTACTAAATGTTTTGTCTTATTTTATATTTATACCTAGCTCAAGTTAATTGAGACATTTTTTCATATATTTTCTTACAGTTAGGTATAAAGTTAGACTGTTGAGTGAAATTAATAAAATTGAAAATTTTCACTTCAAATCTAGTATTGTGATTTTGTTTTGGATTGTAAACAACTTTGTTTTTAAAAAATAATTAAATAAGGGTAAATTAATTAATAATTATTCATTAATAATCAATTAATAATTATTCATTAATAATAAATTAATTAATATTAAGACATTTTCATATTTTCTTGATTTATTAACATCTGATCTAAGAAAGCTGGCATTTCTCTTTGAAGAATCTATAGGTATTTTCTTTGATTAAATGAAGAAATTTCGGGTTTTTCAAAAATATATTGGCCATGGATCTCGAATTTGTTTTTACACAAGAAGAGTTCATCAAAAAGGTATTTTTTCTTTCAAAAAATAAATGAAATAAAATTTTCAGTGCAGGGATAACAAAACGTTTTTGGTCGCAAGTTTTTTATGTTAAAAAAAGGGAATTTTGAAATTCTAGTCATGGAAAACCTGATAAAGTCCGGAATCCAGTTTGTCCAATATGGTGGGCACCCTATAACACCTACTGCTGTCTGCTGTGTTGCCCCACTTCTAGATATAAATACAACTTGTTGTACCATCATGAAGCCATCAGCCGCTAATGTTTCGCCTCCCCCCACCAACAAATTCCTTCCCTCTCCCTTCTGTGGTTGCTGGATCATTGACCATCCACACGCCTTTGAATATAAGAAATACGCCCCCTATAGGCTCAATGATACACTTCAAAAGGGGTGGGTACTATTCGGCTTGCTAGAGGATTTTTAATGTTTATTATTATTGAACAAAACAAGTAGTCCCGTTGGTATTTTCTACCCATTTAGTCTTTCTTGCATATTGTTTGGTTTGCAAATTAACTCTTCACAAGCAAATAAAAGCTTGCCATGCAAACCAGCGCATATTCACGCGTTCTTTATGTGTTCGGAACGAATTTCCGTCCTCTCGATCTTGCAGTAATCTACATAACGTTGCCGCAATATGACCGTACGAAAAACTCTTAATCAGATGCGCATACGTATATACCGGCCGCACGAAGATAAAATACGTGTTTTGAATACCGGGGCATGTAAATGTCCACTTACAAATTGCATTTGATTGTTTTACAGGCGTTGCGTGGGCCCGCTCTGACGAAGCCAAAGTTACGGTATTGTAATTGCCTTTACATACAAATTGTTGGTTATCGGAAAAAAAACCGCGTAGGTACTTTATGGGGATACACTCCACAACTCTCCTCTGAAATTGTGAAATTTCGCTTCGCTAAACGATTATCTCGACGATTTATTGTCGAACGATTTCATTTGCATGTAATTTTCTTGTTGCAGGGTGTTCGAAAGTGTACACCAAAAGCTCACACCTCAAGGCTCATCAAAGAATACACACAGGTAAGGAAGCTAGTGGCCCTGCAACCTTTCGGGATTTTAGCGAAGCCTCACTTCATAGTTGACCATTTTCCATACTGACATTGACATTTTCAAGGTGTAAGTTCGGAGTAGATGTCAATAGTTATTTGTATAATGTATCAAGGCGAAAGCTTGTAAATGCCGCTTTTTGGTATTTCTATTTTTGTTTTTTTACTTACATAAAAAATATACGCAATTACACTGTCAGCAGGTGTTTGCTTGCGCTAATAAGGTTAAAATATCTTGAACACAACCAGTGTGGTGAGCAGCCTAATCCGAGCGCACCCCTGATCATTTTCCATACAGAAGTCCGCCATTTTCACCCGCGTCTTCTTCTTCCAGGTGAAAAACCGTACCAGTGCCAGTGGCCCGAATGCGAGTGGAGGTTCGCGAGGTCAGACGAACTGACCCGTCACTATAGGAAGCACACAGGAGCGAAACCTTTCAAGTGCGGGGTGTGCGAGAGGTCGTTCGCCCGGAGCGATCACTTGGCGCTGCATATGAAGCGCCATCTGCCGAAAACGGCGAAGTGAACTTGGTAGTAGGGACAGAGTGAAGGGTGACGTTTGAAGTTTTGAGGATGGGCGAGAGCGGAGATCAAAATGGCTGACGCAGGCGCGATTGTTAATGTTAATCTGTTCGATGTCTGTCCATGGTTAATATTTTGGATGTGCCGATGGGTGTTCAGATTTTTCTCTGGCTCTCGGATTCGTTGCGTAAGAACGATCTCAAATATCGTATTTTATGAATAAAGTCGAATATTAACAAAATGTTGAATTCAATCACGTTATGCCTTATTCAGAACATAAAAGGCCTTTTTTCCAGTGACTTACAAATTAAATATTTTCACTGTTTATAGAACAAAATATTTGCCTTTAGCATGTAGGATATATAGGGCTTTTTCAAGTCCAATAATCGTTGTAGCAATTATTGAAAAAAGAAAGGCAATTAAATTGAAAATGGATCTGCCTCCACTAAACTTCTTGCAAATGTGTTAGAAGTTAGAAAGTGACAAAAAAAAAGCAGTTTGCGCATGCGTAATAATGATGAACTACACAATTAAAGAATTTTACAATTCTTATGATACAAAATTAACTAATATCGCCATTAATATTAATGTTTCAAAAATTGTTATAACGATATTGTGTAAAATAAGAGTCTTGTGATTTTGCTTCATATACATTCTCAATAAGTATGACTTAATAAATAAACTATGTGCATTTCAAAAAAGGATTTTTGTTATTACGGAAAAATATAGGAAGTTATGTTTTGTTTTGGAGAAACTATAATTTTTGGTTGTGAAGTATTTTGTTATGTATTTTCGACATGCTTCCGAGCATGTAATTTCTTGTACAATGTAAATTTCTCTTGTATTAAATAACATTGCCATTTTTTTTATGTATTACTGTACCCAGATTTGTGATTTTTCGTCTTAGGTAAGAGATAATAGTACATTGATGAAATATTTATATCTAATAAAAAAATGTTCAGTATGTGAAAGTTACCAAATATGTACACTGAATGTAATGACTTTTGTACATAGTTGAAATACTACTGACTAGAAACTAGTCAAGTACTTACTTCAGAGTAGATTTTTTTGTATGTAGAATGGAAATCAACGCATAACGCATATCTAATGTATTTATATCTTTTTAAATAATTAATGAGTATTATAGATACAGACACAAATGTTTTATTAACAGTAATTTGTACTTTACATTTATTTTTTATTTATGAATAGAGCAAAGCTAGAGTACACATAAATGTAGTTAGACGTTTTGTTTTCATTTTTTTAATTTTGTATAATTTTACTTTTTAATAAAGTTTTATTTTTCCCATGGTTGTGTTGAAAATTTTACCCTTCCCACAACTATTTCCACTTTTTTGGTAAAAAGTTGCTTTCCCCACACCTGAGACATTATTTATCTGAATAGTCAAGGTGAAATAGTATCAAAAATTCGCAATCAATATTACTCATAGTGTTAGATTGGCTGAGAAATATTTCAAAAGATAGGTATATTCTATTAATAGGCACAACTGATAATTTTATAACCTAACTATTCACATACCAAATGAATAATCATGCGAAAGAAACTTTCATTAATTGGAAATAAAAATCATTAAAAAATGGTATCAGGTGCAGGATGATACTTTAAACTTTGAATTGGTGCAAATACCTATTAGTAGTTGGACCTCCGCGATTTCATAAAATGTCAGTTGACGAACCAATATGTTTAAATTTTAAATCTCCCATAAACAATTATTTCAAATTTTAAAGGCCAATGACAATACCCATAATTCTTCGCATTTTTCTTGTCAGAGTTCTCTAGATAATTTACTCAAACACAAACTCTTTCTGGGTTCTTCGAATTATTTCTGGTTCTATAAATTCTACACATTCCTATGAATGCTGACTTTGTGTGACCTTAAACCCGCAAAGGATATGATTAACCTAATAATTTTTAATATAAATACAATTTACTATTAATCCATTTTATTGAAAAAATGATTTAATCGCATTTTTGAGTAGGTACTATTATTTACAAAATGGTCAAACATTATAATCTCTAATTACTTAAAAAACTTTTTACACAATTCCTTACAACAAAAATACTACGTTTTTTTGTTCAGAAATCCAGAAATCCATCCATTTTTATTATAAAAATCATAATCATTATATCACAAAATTCAAAAATCTAACCAACATAGCAGCATCACTTAAACTTGTGTGTCAGTCAGCAAAATTAATATTACTTACACTAATCATCGTCTAGAACAATCACCTCTTGCTTCGGCTCGATAAAAATCACATCGTCACAATCTTCTTCGTTATATTTTGGATCTTCAAAGATGTCGTATGTGTCTTCTTTATTGTACTCTTCGAACTTCACCTCACTTTCTATGTGGCAATTGTTTAGAAGTTCCTCATCTGTTATTGTTGACGGATCGGGGAATTTCAGCTTTTCCTTTTCATCCTCCTGAGGTGGTGGTTCTTTAATTTCTTCACTGACGCTGTTTGTTTCAGTTTGCTGTTCATTATCGTTGGTGTTATCATCACTAACCACTGTTTCGCATTTAGGTTCTATAAATTTAGTTAATGGTAAATCGTCTGAACTATTGCTTAAACCATTTTGTAAATCGATAGAGTTTTTATCACTTTCATCATCCTTGTCTGCTTGTAGCATCAAGCTCGGATCAATCGCAACCACAAATTCGTTATTTTCTGAATTCCCATCACCGTTTTCCGAGCCATTTTCATTATTTTCAGTGTAGGCGATATTATCTCTTGCTTTTCGTGGTCTACCTCTCCGCACAATTAGTTTTTGCGGCGGTGGCGTTTCATCCAGCAGCTGCATCTTTATTTCCGTTTTATTTATAATATTGTCGTAATCTATTCGATTTCTGTTCATTACAACATCCGCCCGGATCATATCTTCAAAATCCACCGCGGAGGGATCTTCTGGAATCTCGTCCGAAGGTAACGGCAGCTCGCTTTCTATAATATCGACAGATGAAAGTGTTTCATCGATTTGATTACTTTTTCTTCGTCTCGGAGTTCTCGAGATCCTCGGCCGCCTAACCAGAGTCCTGAACACTTGCGCCGATCGAGCTTCTTCTAGATCTTCCTCGACGTGGTACTCGTCATCGTCTGAAGGTACCTCTGGTAGTTCCTCATCCCCGTCCTCCTCGTAGTCGAAATCATTAACAAACGTCGGTCGTTTCCTCTGCCGTAGACTGTACTTTTTTGGGCCCGGTGACGCAGGGGGGCTCTCCAGCTCCAGATCGCTTTCGCTGGGCTCATCGTCGGACTCGAGCTTGCGGGATGTTCGGGTACGCTTACGGACCATTTTTCCTCAAGTCTCAAGAACTGTCAAAGCTATGGTCGGGTGTATAAGGTTAGGTGAAGAAAACACCTAAAAAGGGTTGAAATGGGGCTCCAGGCCGGTTTCTCCGATGCATTCTCGTGTTCGGCACTAAACAGAATATATTTCGCTAAAGAAATACTGTGTTTTTACCGTTGTAGCAGCGAATTGTGATGTTAAAACAAGTTTGGTTTTTTGATTACTGGCTTGGCTTTCTTTGACGCTTGTCGCTTGTCAGTTGTCACTTGTCGCCTGTCGGTCGTTAGTGCACTTGGGGAGGAGTACGTTCATAAATTGCACCATTTTCTACCTTCTCAATGGTTCCAATGATAATCCCTAAATTAGAATCTAACAGTACAAAAAAGAAACTAAAAGATAATTTGGCATACACATTTTAATATACTCTGTTTTATTTGCGACCAATAATTCCTTCTATTTTTATTAACAATTGTGATGTCGGATTTTTGGTACTTATTTTGAAAAACACGCAGGTAATTTAAGTCTTATTTAGTAGCTCTCTAGTCGTCATAAAAAGGAGTTGTTTATAAACGAGTCGCTAAACCGTCATAGTTTATTGGAATAAATTTACTTTAGTTGAATAAATTCTACTTTCAATTTTACTACCACTGAACTTACGAACGTACCTCAACAGGAATCCTCTACTATAATAGTCCTTACGGCAGAATGCGTGCGACGTAAGGGGGAAGAACTCGCAAATATTATAGAATTAGTTACAGTTCAGGGGCGTAGCTCAATTTTGTGTAACTCACTGACTTAATTTTCATATAATTATTGTTATTTAATTTATTGTTAATATTATTCTTAACGGTGATGCCTTAGACTATGGAGGAAAGCAAACCATTATAACATTGGCAATTATTTCTCGTGCTTGAGAATGCAACGTTCTTCCCTGTTTACTCATTTTGCACACGTTAACTCCCGCAAATACGAAACGCCACTGAGCTCTCTGAGCCGGCGGAAAAAACTTGGCCTAAAAATGAGGTCTGTATGGTAGCCCAAATACGCAGTTAACTTTACGTACTATAGAGACAGGCACAAAACGCATTGGCTAACTGGTTTTGTCAGCCGACTCCTTCGCAGAAGTGCTGTGTTGCCGTATTTCAAAGGCGATGGTAGACGCGATGATGTTGAAAAAAATATAATAGGTGTTTTATCACACCGCGTTAAAAATAAATGATAAACAAAAATGGGTAAGTGGTCCCGTGATGCGAGCTTTATTTTTTCGGTATAAGACAGTTCAAAAATTCGGCTTCAATATGATAAAACTTGTATTCGCCAATAAATAACGACTACTCGTATAGGAAATCTCGCAACGGTGCCCGCATTCTTTAGAAACGTTTTCTTTCGTGCTTTGGACTATAACCTTGTTTCATTCAGTTTCAGTTTCATTCAGTTAATTCAATTAGTGGATGGATAGTTTTACCGATATCGATTGAATGAGTTGTGTTGTGTTTTGTGAAATGCTGATTAAAAACCCTAATCAATCACAGACGTACGTTAAAATATATCAAAAGTACAATCAAAAACAGGTCTCTGGTACAAATTTGACGAACAATTGTCTTTCTGTAATAATCTAGATTCTCCTCCCCCCGTGCCTTGTTCAGGAGATTTTCCAGTTTCCACCCGATTTAACAAATAAAATGAAAAATCTGCTTTGATATAAACAGTTAAATTCCTCTTTGTTTTTATTTCATGCCGGTAAAGGACCCCTGCAAAGAATTCGCCTGTAAAATCCAAAAGTGTCTCAAAGGTACCCTAATAACCTTTTTTTTATTTTTATAATAATAATTATATAATAGGTATCTCCCTTTTTAGAACACAACTTTGACGAAGGTCGTTGTCAATACGCCATAGAAGACATGCGAGAGTGCTGCCGAAAGTGGAGAGAAAAGAGCTTCGTTTGTGGCGGTATCGATATTTCGGGAAAATCCGACAAATCTAAGTAAATATGAAACAACAACGCATCACTAAAAATCGAGGAATAATATACAGATACCCGAGAGCATTTATAGGTGTATTTAGCACCACTTGCCTGCTTATTTTCTTCTCCAAACCAATTTACGATTTCTTTATTTGGCGACCGAGAATCGATGTTGAGGAATTGAAAAGGAATAATCCACCGAGACTTTCACGAACGGATTAAATAATGGAATCAGTTAGCAAAGCGAAGCAACGTTACAAAACATACCCGTTACTTCTAGCGAAATGTGGTAAACAAGCCACGGTATATGCTGCGTGTGTTTTAAAAAAAGACAATGTAAATTTGAATGATTGCCATGAGGAATTTAAGCTGTTTAAAAGTTGTTTGCAAAAAAGCGCGCTCGCTTTAAATACTAGGATATAGATTTCAAGATGCTGCTTCAACGATTTGTAAATATCGACTATAAGATACATTTGCTGTTAGGGTATGTTGTTAGGTTAGGTTTGGTGTGTTATGGCATTTTTCACGATCAAATTTCTGACGTACCTTATACCGATGTCGATTATAAAGTTTTTACAGATGCGTCTAGACATATTTTAAATGGGAATTCTCCCTATGATCGTCATACTTATCGATATTCGCCCCTAGTGGCACTTTTTTTAATTCCAAACGTTTTTTTGCATCACAGTTTTGGAAAAATATTGTTTTGTACAGTAGATATATTTGTAGCAATTCTAATAAGACTTATCGTCAAAAATAACCTAAAGGAATATGAAAATTATAAGCAGAAAGCTACGAAGCAACAAGTCGCTTTAGAAAATGATTTGAAACAAAAACAATTACCATATAAAAAACGGAAAGCCAATCATAAACATGGCAAAAAGAAAGAAATAACAACTGACATCTGTTTGACATCAAATTTGAGTATGTTAGTTTGGTTATATAATCCTATGACCTTAGCAATAGGAACGCGTGGGAATTGTGACAGTTTAGCCGCGTTTTTCGTTCTTCTAACTTTATTCTACCTTCAATGCAAACGAGAATATTTTATATCAGGTCTCTTACATGGTTTCGCCATACATTTTCGTTTGTACCCCATAATTTACAGTTTGTCACTTTTTATGTTTTTGAGCAAATTTTCTTATTATTCTTCAGAAGATCGAAGAAAATCTGATCATAGAGCTGTTAGAGATTCGTCTTCGAACACCAAACAAATTAAAAACGCCGAAAATGCTTTGGTCCAAAACATGAAACAAAAAATTGTGCCGTTTTCGAGAAACTTGAAGAAACGTAGAACCATATTTAAAATAGAATATTTGCAATATTTTCTTCCAAATATTGATCAAATGAAATTAGTAACAGGCTGTATAGCATCACTGACGCTGCTTACAAGTGCTTTTTATTATTTATATGGTTATAAATTCTTGTTTGAAACATACATTTTTCATTTAGTAAGAAGTGACACTAGGCATAACTTTTCCTTATATTTTTACCTTCAATACCTAACCGCTTGGGTAAGAAGTATCGGGATATGGCAGAAAGTTCTTATAGCGTTACCAAAGATAATTTTGCTTTTAGTTTTCTCGGTAAGGTATGGTTTAAACAAAATTTCTCTAAATTTCGCAATACTTACCCAAACAATTACAATGGTCATTTACAATCCCGTTTTAACCTCTCAATATTTCGTCTGGGTTATGGCGATATTACCGCTTTGTATATGGCAAATAAATATGCCGAAAAGGCAAATAATTTTGTTGCTTGTAGTTTGGTTTACAGCGCAAGCAGCGTGGTTGTTACCAGCCTATTTATTAGAGTTTCAGGGGCAAAATACGTTTTTGTTCATTTGGTTGCAAGGGGTGTCGTTCTTCTGTGCAAATATAGCGATCCTAGGGAGGATGATCAAATATTATATGCCTGTTAAAGATAAAGCTGAATAACGAAAAAACCCGAAGAGAAACAAGCATTTGCATTGTGTAGATTGGTGTTTAGATTTGTACTATTTTGCAATTTGTAGAAATAAATATAATATGTAGTTAGCAATATTGTGCAATGTTTTATCATGATACAATAAACAAAGCTGTATCATGATGACTTCCGAGTATTATAATATTAAATAAGTTTTTTTTTACATTTTTGTCACCCAAAGCTAAAGCTAATGTTATGGCACAAACGGTAATTTTTGTTTTGTTAGGTTGACAGTAGAGAATTTTGTTTTTTACAAAAGTGCTTTTCCAAATAAAGAAAAGACCAATATTGTAAATAAAAATAGAATAATTAATCTTAAAATTAGTTCATCAACTTATCTGCATTTGTCACTCGACAATCGCCAGGGCTTATGTCATTTTAATAGTTTGATAAATCATTGATAGATGGCTCCCTAAAAAAATACCTTCGTGTAAATTACAGAAAATACAAAATAACGTATGTTTTCTGTGGTGTAAATACTAAATAAAACACGGTATCGTTGGCCTTAACTCAAATATTATCTTTATTTAATTACATATTTAAAAAAATACAAACATATTGTGTGCAGTAATCTTAAAACATTTAAAAATGTATTTTTTTTTATTGCCAAAATTAAGACATACTTTCAATAAGACTCGCCCTCATAGTTGAGGTGATATTTGAGGGTGCTGATTCATTTAACCTAAAAACAGACTCAATAACCGTCAATTCGGTTGAGGTCGTGTCCATGCCGGCGAAAGCACACCAATCGTTCACTACTAAACCGGCTCCAACCACTTCACTTCCTCTGTTCACTGTTCCCGCCTGAAATACAAAATAAAATATAGTCATATATATTTTTTAATCTGTCCTTTGTTAATCACAATAGAACAAAATAAGGTTATTTTGACTTAAACTGACATAAAAGGGGGTTTTGTCCTTACCTTACCATCCAATCAAATGTCCTAAAGTTTCGGAAAGCACTTTCGATGTTTTAAAGCCAATCCTTACCAAAAAAACATCAATATTTTGTTGTGAGTATAGTCCCACAATGACCATGCACATATTTTTTTATAAAATTATCTTAGTAAATCATAGTCAAGGAAAAAGTAGACTGATAATTTTATGAAATTGGTGACAAAGAATGGATAGTTATTCAATGCAAACGTAAATATTTTGGCTACACTGATAAAGGACAGATTTGAGGATTTTAAAATAGTCGGTTTGGAATTTACTTACGACTAAAGGTACTTGTAACAAAGACGAAAGCTCTTCTTGGTCCACGATATTCGTGTGTGGATGTACTAATCCACCCTGATTACTTAAGACACAGTAGGACCCCACTAAAACATTACTTGCGATAGTTTGACGAAAAACTTCAACTTTCAATGTATCTGCAATGATTTCTTCGGTTTCCTATAATCAAACACATCAACACATATCGTAGAACGACTCGAAACGATTCCTTACCCTGTCTAAATCAGGGTGTACAAGGGCAACATAGTCGTTGCAAGCGATCACATTTCCAAGAGCAGACAACCTCTCTTCGATTCTTTGTACTTTGACTGAATCAGGCAGTGCGTTTCGAATATGTTGCAATTCGGTGTCGAAAGTTGTATTGGGTACTAACAGTCCATTTTTATTTCCAACGCACATCCTACCGATTATACGGCATCCTGCTAAAGAGGCATGCACCACGGGTATAGTTTCTCCTAATTCTCCTTCAAATGTACTGCAAACAATTGCATTTTAATAGTCTTGCACAATGTGGGAAAAACGGCATTTTTTTACCTGTAAAAATTCTCGGAACCACCGATACCAACGAGGCAGTACGCGTTGGTTAATTTGGAGAAAACTCCTATTTCATTATTGTTTTCGAACTGTACGCGTAGTGCCATTTTGGCTCAACGAGGGATCTTGGAAAGTTCGGAGTTTTCGAGATGAAAAAACTTGAGAATTTAGGGAAAACGCGTTCACTAACCTCTTTTATATGCGTTTGACAAGTGACGTTTTATACCAGAAAACAATAAAAGAGAAGGTACATACTTTTGTACCAAGTAGTCAAAGTGATCTAAGAATATTCCAGACAGCATTATTTGAATGACTTCGTTCACCAAATTTACTCCGAGTATAAAAGAATAGGGTGGTTTACTCTTTCTTTTTATTTTTTTATATACAGTGCAGAGAGTTTGGCCAATAATGTTAACTAGATTTTATGTTGACATTTTCTCTGATAAAATTAATCAATAACGAGACCCACTGAAACAGCTTTTATTTTAATTTTATTTGGAATAATTAGCCGAATCGAATTTATGAACACAACCCCAGTATACGTCAAACCTAACTTTCATGTTCCGTGGTTTCGAATTTTGTTATTGTTGTTGTTCTTCCTTTTATGGCCTTTATTCTTTTTAATAATTTAGCCAGTACTCACTTACATTTAATAAGTGTGTCTAAGTTTTTACTCCTCTTCCCTCTTCAAGTTGGCTACTTCCTTTTTCCCAATCCTTTCCCTCCCAAGATTACTGTTTCCATGTGGATCCTTACAAATCCATGCCTCATCACTATCACTGACGACTAAATCGAACAGTATGGAGAGTGGTCTCCATCCTCTCCATCGTAGTCCTGGTATCGAATTAACTTTATCGACTTTGTCGCTGTCACAAAACAGCAAGGTTAGGTTGTTCTGGCCTCCCAAATGCAAATCAAAAATGTCCGGCTATTTCCCGCTTACAGTGCTTTTATTTATCCATTCTAGCTGAGTAATATCCCCCAAATAAATATTTTGCAATAGTTTTTCTTGGTATTTTATAACATAAATTCTCGTAATTTCCCTTAAGACCCCTAAAAATAGCAAATAGGTGAGTACTAAAAACAGCTTAACCTAATTTTCTCATGCCCCACACAAGCATTTTCCAATTTCAGCAGAGATGGCAGCTAAAAGGCGTCGCCCCAGTCCGCACAACGACAGGGGCGCTTCAAGGGTAAAGCGAGGAAAATGTAAGTCCTGTTTTTTTTTCATATAAATACTTATCGGACTAATTTTAGTTACGTTAGATCACGCAAGATTACCTGAAATAACTACCGAAGGAGTGGTCCTTGTAACCGGAGCAGGCGATTTTGGACAGCTGGGTCTCGGCCCGGACGTCCTCGAAAAGAGCCGGCCGGCAGTGGTGAATTTAAAGGACGAAATCGTCGATATTTACGCTGGCGGGATGCATTCAGTTTGTCTGACTAAGGACGGAAAAGTAAGCAAGAGTTTTAGGTATTTTTGGTGTTAATTTACAGAATTTAAGGTGTTGACTTTCGGCTGTAACGATGAGGGAGCACTAGGAAGAGTGACCGAAGGAAAGGAAGACGCTGAATTTGAAGCTGGCGAAGTAGAATTGCCAGGAAAGGTTATACAAGTATCCGCCGGCGATTCCCATACCGCGGCTTTGTTGGATGACGGTAGGGTCTTCGCTTGGGGCACCTTTAGGGTTAGTTACAAAACAACTAATCTGCAATGCATAAAATTCGATATTTTCCAGGATTCGCACGGAAACATGGGCATGACTGCCAAAGGCAACGAAAAATTGCCGTTTGAAATTATAAGGGACGTTCACGTAATCAAGATAGCTTCCGGCGCCGACCATATTGTTTTTCTGACCAATCACGGAGAAGTTTGGACGTGCGGTTGCGCCGAACAAGGGCAACTTGGACGCACGACGGAGCGGAGCAGCAATAGGAACGCTCGAAGCGGTGTTGGTAAGGGGCAGATAGGTATGGGATCGTTTTTTTTTTGTTTAGATGGGTATAAAGGGGACCACAAGATATTAAAAAAAAACATCACATTATAGTCTGTCAATTTGTCACTAAACTAAGTGAATGCTGTGTCTGCTGTGACTTGCCATATTTCATATTATTTGATTGGAGCTTTGTTCATAATTTTTTAGGTTAAGTGATCACTTGTTCTCTGTCATTTCTGTAACGGTTCTTCTTCTTCTCAATTGAAACAAGATGGCCTCGATTACAGGTCTTATAACCAGGTTTGCGTAGTAGGATAATGGTTATCTCAAATTTCTATTTGTATTATTAAATCAATAATATTTCTACCATGACGGAATTGATCAAGGCACTAATATTTTTTGATAGTAACAATGATTGTTGTGGTCCCTTCGCAAACTGTAAGGTTTCTTGTATATTGAGCAAGTAAAAGTAAGGTTAGATTAATAATTTATGTCTGGTCATTTGAACTTTTTTGTGTGTTTTAGCTAAACTCTTACAACCGGCACCTATAAGTTTAAAACCATCTCTGAAACTGCACTTTGACAACATCTGGGCCGGTACTTATGGAACATTTGCGAAAGTCGCAGAAAAAGATGACATATACGTTTTTGGATTAAACAACTACCATCAGTTAGGTCAGTTGACACAAAGCGTTCCTTTTGTTTCACTTTTAGGCTTTTTAAAAATTTCAGGTCTGCCAAATATAAATGTCCCGATTTTTACACCGACGTTGTCGAAAGACTTCTCCCAATATAAATGGGATCACATATCCTTGGCACAACACCATTGTTTAGGATTGTCACAAGACGGTAAAGTTTATTGTATCGGTCGTAAGGAATACGGCAGGTTAGGTTTGGGGCAAGATACAGACGATGCCACCGAACTTAAAGTTATAACGACACTGGAGGATAAAAAGGTTGTCAGCGTATCCGCTGGGAGCTCCACGTCATTTGCCGTCACTGCAGAAGGTGAGAAAAACAAAAAAAAACACTCGCAACCTCAACATTCATTTTTTGAACATTGAAACTACTCCAAATAGTTCATTTGAACTAATCTGTTATTTGTTTTCCAGTAGGCTTTGATAACTGACAAGTTTTGACAAGCTGACATTTCTTCTTGACAAATACCATAGAGTAATAACTAGGAATATGACATGTTTGACATTTCTTCTTCTTCCAAGGTGAACTGTACGGTTGGGGTATGGGGACAAACGGCCAGTTGGGCACCGGCGAAGAAGAGGACTGTTTCGAGCCGACTTTGATCAAGAGCAAGCAGTTGGCGGAAAGGAAAGCATTCAGGGCAAGCGCCGGCGGCCAGCATACGGTAATATTGGCGATATCGGAAAATAACAATGACAAAGGCGACAAATAGAACGGATTGTAGTGGTGGAGTCGAAGTTGGGGTGCAAATGAGTGCAGGCGGGGCGTTTTTTCATAGTAGGCTATGGTAACAATTGACGAATAATCAAGTAGGCATTGAAAAAAATTGACAGTTATTTGACAGGTTTAAAACGATATGTCTGTGCTTTTTCGCCTGAAAAGTGTTTAAATGTGTGGAAGATTGCTGAGTATTGTAAAGTGTCATTTGGTTATTGTGTTTGTTAAATTAGTTCTGTTGAAAAATGTGTTCCTTAAGCCAATTCAAGATTTTTTAAACAGTACCTACTTTATTTTACCATCCTTTTGTTTATAAAATAAAGTTGTCACACTGTATTTTGTAAGTATTTTTTTACCAATATGTTGGTACTTGATTGTATTGATCAGTTATTAAGTTCAAATAATTATTAAGTACATTTTGTAAAACCATTTTTTTTTGTCACATTTAATTTCAATAAAGAATATACAAAAAATAAAGTTAGTTTATTTCTTACAAAAATATCATTTTATTCTAGTTTCCAGTCTAAAATTTTCATATATTGTGCCTCCGAAACTTCAGCAATTTTAAGTGCTTGCAAATTCGTTTTTTGCCGTTTTAAGTTGTCAATGAGTTGAAGCTGTTTCTTAAAACCATTCAAAAGTTCCAATTTGTGTTTTTCAATTTTTTTAACATTCGCCGTCAAATCACTAATTTGTTTTTTGTGAAGATCCCTCAATTCCTTTTCTTCGTCTTTGGCATTTTTTAAAGCTAACCTAAGTTTTTCGGCCTCTTCGTTTGATCGATTTAACCTCACTTCGGCAGAGTTCAGATTCAAGTTTGCCGACTTTAAGTCTTTTTTAAGTTGTTCAACCTCTTTTTTTAACACTGTAACTTCACAGTCTTTGCCTTGAAGTCTTGAATTAAGCGATGAAATTTGAGACTCGAGTTTCCCGATGGTGTTTTTTCCGATACTATAGGACGAAAACCATTTTTCTTTTTCCTGTTGCAGAGTTTCATTTTCTTTCGTAAATTTTTTGAGTTCTTCCGATTTCTTTTTCAGTTCGAACTGGAGTCTTTCGTTTTCAGTTTGCATGGCTCTTATTTTAGCCCTGTAAAAATGGCTGGAAGCTTTTGTTCCCATATCATCGACCGAATTGGGAAGAATTTGTAAATCTTTGTCAGCGTTTTTAGCAGAACTGCCACAGATTTCCAAATCTTTTAACGGAAATGTATTGCTTTTTCTGAAAGCCGCTATTTCTTCTTTGGTTATCAGTGAGTCTCTAATGAGATTGTCTTGAATTTTCATCACATCGTTTACTTTTTGAAGCAGTTCTTTAGTGTGTTTTTCGAGTTTTTCATTTTCTTTGTAGAATTCGTCTTCTTTCTTTAAAAGTTCGGACTCCATGTTTACTTCACAAATGTTTGAACTATTTTAGATTTTAGATAGCAATGCACTCCAGAGACAACCTGGCCCAACATTCGAACACTCAATGTTTTGGGTTTTGGCTCACAGGAAAGTATGTTTCCATGGAAACCACATCTATATACAGAGGGTGCAACCCCACTTTTCTGGGATTCAAGTTACAGAGGCAGTGAATCAAAACATTGTCAATCACGTGGTCGCGATGTGACCTATTCTCTTATTGGTCACAAAATATGTAGGTTAGGTTAGGTTAGGTTATTGGTCTGGCTGTCGTAAAATCTTAAGTGTCTAGGCGGCCAGCGGAATGCAGGGCCGGCTCTTCCCTCATTCGAGTTTCCTGCATATTTATGATCGGATCGCGATCAGTATATTCTGTAAATTTATTTTGCTACTTGATTTAAAGAAATTTATAAAGATCCACGAAAGGTAAAAACTAAATTTTTATAACTTCTAAAAGAATTAGTTCAGAATTACAATAGCTACTTGGAATGTCATATATTAGTCAAACACTGGTAATCGATCGCAAAGCGTTCATGTGATTTTGTTTATATCTACTGCCGCTGTAACTTGGATAGACTGTAGAAACCTTGGTCCATCGGCAACGTTGCACGACGGTGCGAGAACCATCAACTACTGTTCTTCTTCTCACAGTTTGATACCAGTGGCGTATTAAAAGGGGTAAAGCAGTTACCGAAAGTCGAAAACATACAAATATCGAGACATTTCAAGAGGGAAAATAGCCAAAGCAATATAATAATAAACTAACCTTGTTGTATGAATTTAAGAAATTTAAATATATTATTTTAGGAAACAAATAAAAAAGACGAGACATCAATGATAATTATTGTTCAGAGAACTGCAACTGAAGTCAACCTCAACTTAACCAAATGTTTACCATTTTATTTCTCTCCATTTCCACCTTATAATGGGGGGGAGGGGTAATTACCCGCATTAGAATTTTCTGCGCATGCGCATTAGTTTGCTTCCTCTTAGCAAAACCAACACTGGTCAATACAAAATAAACATAATTTCACTTCTTAGTTTACATTGCGACAAAAAATTTTTTGATAAACAAACGCACGTAATATATACCGTGTTGAATTTGACATAGGTGGTAGGTTGGTAATATAAATTATCCGAAAATGGTTTCACAAAACAAATCCGTCTTCTATTTCCGTAAAAAGCCATATCTTATGGCTTGAAATATTTTGTCGTTTTTGTCGTTCGGCATTTTTATGTCAGCTGCTTGTTTTAGAGAAAGAGAAAGAGCGATTATTCCTCATTTCACTAAACAATATCCTGTTTTAACGGATTTTACGTGTACTTGTATCCCGGTTTTTCATCGTTTATTTATCTGGTGGAATTTTCTTTGTCTACTTATCCGAAATTAAGGTCACACCTTTGACGAGGGAAGATTCAAAAAGCTTTCAGACCTTTTGTGCGGCCTATCCGCCACCCCTCTATATATCGATCTGGCGTATCGAATGGAGGGCCATTAATTTTTAGGGCGAGGGGTGCGCGGATTGAGCTGTGCCCCCTTATTGGGGGGTGAACTCTGCCCACCATCCCCTGATCCACGGGCGTAGCCAGGATTTAGTTTTGGGGGGGGGGGTTTAGTTTGAGAAGTAAATAAAACAACAAAAATATACTTACATGAAATTTAATATCTATATATTCATCCGAAAAACTACGACATATTTATAAAGTTGTTAACTTTAAATGAAATGGATAAATTAACTTCGTTCCTCTGCGCTAAATCTAAAACCATTAAAGAAGAAATCTTCGGCTTTTTCTTTTAAATATATCCACTACTTCATCTGCATGAATTTCTGTTCCATAGTGAATATTCATTAGAGCCAAACCATTAAGTCTGTTTTCACTTGTAGTGTTTCGTAAATAGTTTTTCAGTCTCCTTAGGCTCGAGAAAGACCTTTCTGGGGTAGCAGTGGATACAGGAATGGTAGCCAAGATTTGTATAAATGTGTAAATATTAGGATAAAGGTTTTTATCGCACATATCTAGGCATTCCAAACTAGATTTCGGGGTAGGCAGTCTTCTTATCAGCATGCAAGGTAGCTGAAGCTTTGATAGCTAAATCCAAATGTGTTTCTTTATTAGAAACCCCTTGACCTTGACTACACCACTTTTTCCAGTAGTCCATACCTTTAAGTTTATCACCCTTCCTTTTTTTCCCCTCCATTTTTCGACAGTAATAATGATTCACGTATCTATCCTTAACAAGGTCATCTAATAACAGCGCACTAAAATTACTCACTTACACGGTACACTTAATTCTCTTCACTATTCGTTCACCACTTTTCAATACTGCCGTAAGCGCGGTCACGCGCCGCGGCGCCGCTTATATAGCAGCCCAGTAGCCGTCCAGAAACTTCCACGAACTTCCACAAAGTTCCGCTCATTTAGACCGAGGGGCGTGGCGAATAATCGAGAAACATCGCAAAGTGTCCCTACAATACAAAATAGTTCGGCTGCAACTGCGTCTGCCTCTCGTCAAAAGATGGCGCTAGGCGCTACTATTACTACATATATTCAAACGTAATAATAATTTAACTCTTCACTCCTCGTATTTTTTCGGTATAATATTAGGTAATATTTTGCTTATTTCGGGGGAGGGGGTTGAACCCCCGAAACCCCCCCCCCCCCTTGGCTACGCCCGTGCCCTGATCCCCTGGCCCTAGACATATTTTGGCCCGGTTTGCGACTTGCGTTGTATTAATCACCCGATAAATTTGGGGTTTTAACTTTTAGGAGGCTAATTTTCGAGCTGAATATTTCCGGAAAGGATACCTCTTAGAGAAATAACCAACTGAGGATTACCTGCACTTTATAAGTCGTGTGAACCTATTGCATTTCTTTTTTATACAGACGAAGTCTTCAAAAAGCAATTCTGTGCAGCCCAGTCTGTGACAAAAACAGATATCTACGAAATGCGACTTGCCCTGAGAAGTAAACTCCCAAAGTAGCACGACTTCTTCAAAAGGAACAAAGGAACTACAACAAAAGGGAATTTTCAAAGGACAGTAAGTTATTGTACCTAACCTGTTCTTTTAAACACCAAAGAGTGTTTACAAGGAAACTCAAACAATAGGTGTTACCTTCCGGGTGAATATTTTACGAGATGGGGCTCTAAAAATGAATAGCAAAAGATGCCAGTTGAGAATTTAAGGAATACTTGTTTTTAAAACTATAAAATAATGTATATGAAATATTTTTGAGGTAGTGATCTTTCCCGATATAAAAAGTCCAAGTAATATTTTTGTTATTATAATTAAGACAATTTAACTGCATCCTTCTTAATAATATTACCTACTTGTCCTTCTTTATTCCATTATGATATATATTATTATGATATGTGAAATATTTTCATCTTAATGGTTTGAAACGAATCAAACAATTCGTTTTCTCCTCAGACCAAGTTCATCTGAGGTTCCCTCAAAGTTGACATAATATTTTGTTCCTTTAAAAATCCTCCATATTTGCTATTTTGATCATACCTACAATATAATAGGTGTCAAAAGAAAAGACTCGACTTCAGGAGAGCAGTAAATCCAAACTTTTTTTGCATGGAGTCAAATTGAATTCTACCTCCAGAAAAGTCAGGCGCTCTGCAAGCATTCTGTGTTAAATTTTTGATTGAATTAGTAGTTTTGATTTTTATTTATTTTTATTAAATCGCTATAAATAATATAAAATATGATACATACCTAATGAGTAAATTATAAGTTTATACCTATCGAGACAAGAAAGGAATATCATCAAATAAGCTTGATCTGAATTTTATTTGATGAATTTAAACCTAACCTTAAATAGTAAAAAACTTAAAATTATTGCTGCCATTAACCTTTGGTACTCCACAACTGTTATAAAAATGTGGATGCTGAATGTTACATAGTAATAACTGTAATTATACTGGCGTAAATAAGAGCACGTGCGTTGAGATATTCACCAGAGCCGCACTGAGGCACGACCTTTATTTCATTTTAGTTTTACAATTGTTTTCATCAAAATATGTCGGAAAAAATATTGGCTTAATTAAAATGGTTCAAAATATCGATAAAATTATTTGTGGCAGTGTCTAAATATCTGAAAACAACAAGATAAAACCGCGTAAATACTCTTTTGCGATCGAGTACGTCCCTGTTGCCAGGCGCGCTGATATTTTATGGCCTATTGACCAATCGCCTTGTTTCGCGGAGCGTCATCGAACACGTGCTTTTATTTACGCCAGGCGTGAGAATTGCTCGATTTAACAATTATACAACACTTGCTTTGTGTTTAGCAGTTTTTTTTTACTTTTTGTTATTTTATTTTACTGTATAAGTTTTTGCAGTTCGGTTATTTTATGGTCTTATATTAAGAGACTCGACAGAAAAATGCAACAGTTTTAGGAAGGCCGATTTTTTGATACAGTGTAGTATTTAGGGTGTATAAGAATAGCCTTGACGTCAGTAAGCCAGTTTCGTTAGCGTTGCAGGGGCGGCTTCAAAGTTGTAAAAAAAACAAGTATGTCGCAACTGTTTTAGAAAATCTAAAACTTGGTTTATTTAGTAGCAAAACAACTAAACAACGATGTGGATGTAGTCAGCCTTGAAAATATTGCAACGGGCCGCGTCATAAAAAATATACAGGGTGTCTCACCACGAACTGCATCGATCGATATCTCAAAAAGTAAGCATAGAATTTTTTTGAAAATTTGGCAGCTGACCAATGTCAATGAGTACCATTCATTTAAAGTATTTTAAAAATGGCGGCACTTCCGGTTATACCGAAAGTCGATGACAACTTTGTTATTTTAAATGGAACACCCTATATTTTATTGCATTTTTGGATTCTACGGAAAATTCTAGGTACATTTCATGTATCATGTCCTACACCTAAATTAAACCGTTTTTGAGATATTTGCCATTTTAGAGAAAAAATGACAGATGCAGACACGTACTTAATTTACAGTTTCCTCATAACGGCTATATATTTCTTACCACGCTCTTGGCATTTTGCAGTCAAAGGCTTGGTGCAGAGAAATACCATAAAGAAAGTTTCCGATCTTGTACAGGGTGCTCACAAAAAATTATTCAAATATTAATTCAAAAAAATGCCAAAAACTCAAAATTTTCAAATAGAAACCCCCATTTTTTTGTTGTAGCCGTATTCAGCACAAAAAATTAGGGCAAGTTTGTGTTTGGTTCCCTATACCTAAATGTTAGCATTTTCGATTTATTTACAAAAAACTAATTTTCCACTTCTTCATCAAGGGGGCGTTTTCTTAAGTTTGATGAATCTAGTTGGCCATGGCTGATTATACGATTGTCATAGAATGAAGAAATGTCATTTAGTTTAAAATTATCGTAAACAGCGCCGGCACGGTTAAATTACAGAAACGAAGACTATTCAAATTTATTTATTATTTATGGAGAATGCAACAGAGTTATATCGAGAACTTCTAATACCTACATTTGCTGATAATAAATAAATTTAAATATTAAATAGTCTTCGTTTTTTTTAATGCTTTTGTATTAGTTCCTACTTTATTATAATAGTATTTAAGTAAATATTTAAGAGAAAGTATCACCACAAATACCTAATATAAGAAGGGGTTTTGAGATATGAAGTTAGCTCTGAACTATATTTAAATTTTGGTGTTGCATTTTATATAAAAAGCTATGCCGAATTGATCAAAATGAAATACCTGTAACAGATTTTTCTCAAGCATACACAACAACTTTTTAGATCGACTTCTTGTAATCTGTAATTTCGCCATAGTTTTACTCTTAAAGTGGGTTTCGTGATAGTCGACGATTTCAAGGGTTATACGATGCTTGCAAAGTGCCGTTGTGAATAATCGTTTAATGCCTCCACATGACGTGCATAATATTTTAAAATCTTGTCACGAAATGGGAAAATGGTTTTGCGGTTTATCGCGATTCCAGCTGTTAAAAGGGCAAGCGGACCTTATTTAACAAACATGAAATACCTGTCCACGAAACATTTAAGAATACAACTTTTTTTCAAATAGCAACTTTATACAGGGTGTTCCTTAATGACATGTCAATATTTAAGGGGTGATTCTTGGACCCATTATAAGAAAAACAGTTCATATGAACGTATGTCGTAAACGTCCTAACTTTTGAGCTACAGGGTGGTAAAGTTTTCAGAAAAAAATCTTTTTTTTATAATAACTGTGACACTATTGTAGATATGTTTATGAAATTTGGTACACGTCTTCTATGCATCAAGATGCATTTTCTGATGTACAAACAATTTTATTATTTTTACCAGTGGCGTACGTGCGGAATGGGGATTGAACAACAAAAAATTGTACGCCAATGACTTCTCTTAAAATAAAAATTATTTTTGGATTTCCCATTAATTTCTGAGAAAAAATTTGATCTCTTGATTTTCTTTCGTCCGATGCATAGTTTTCACTTAAAAAAATAAAAATCATTTTACTTCAGGGTCAAGTCGCTAAAAGTCTGATGCGGTGACTATTGTGTGGAAATCGTTTGTGCATCGGCTAAAAGAAAATTAAGAGATCAAATTTGTTCAAAAATGAATACGAATTCGAAGAATAATATCTACAATAGTGTCACAGTTATTATAAAAAAAGTGTTTTTTCTAAAAACTTTACCACCCTGTATCTCAAAAGTTAGGACGTTTACGACATACGTTCATATGAAGTTCTTTTCTTAAAATGGGTCCAAGAATCACCCCCTTAAATATTGACATGTCATTAAGGAACACCCTGTATAGGTACTTCCAATGTGTCCCGGATAAGAATGAACAATATGGGGATCTTGCAAACGGTGAGAGATAGAACAACGGTTAAATAGGGGAAAAGTTGCGCAATTTTGATGTCAATAAAATGGTACAAACAGATTTCTAATATCCTTTTTCGTTTTTGAGATATTTTGAAAAAATTGAAATTTTGCGTTTTCGATTTTATTTTATTCTGAAGTTGTTATCACAGATAGTAAAAAAGAAAAACACTTTGGCATTTTTTAACGGGCTTTAAGATAGCGTTTTTAGATTTGTTCTACAACATTTCGTTTTTGAGAAACCATCTTCAACTTTTTTTTTAATACGGGCCTGGATTTTTTGCAGGTTTTGAAAGCACTTTTCATTGCAATTACTATGATGTATGACCGGAAATATTTTTAAAATGTTTTGAGACAATTATACTGAAAATTCCTTTTTTCCATTCATTTTTTCTATTGCGACCCTGGATGTAATAATAAGAAGTCTAAATATTAATCAGGATTGTCAATAATTTAACTTACAGTTTATTTTATATGACCCTATCTGGTTAGTGTTTTCCTCTGTTGTTGTACAGCAAACAGTGTCACATTATGTTTTGGAGTAAATTCTTCGTTTTTTCTAATTGTGGGAAGAAAGCTTTAAGCCAATGAAACCAATAACTTTTGCCATTTATTAATTGCAACAATACATTCGTTCGGACTCTACACTATTTCTGTAACACAATATATAACATGCTAATTGTTAAATTTGTCTTCATTTCAAAAAGCACCCTCCATTTCTAATAATACAAATTATTAACTAAATAATACAGTGGCCGGAGTTATGAGTTATGACAAATGACAAGGGGTTGATTTCGTTGTTTCAAAGCCTTCTAGGTGGAGGATTTTTATTTCTTTTTTATTATCGTATGTGACTGTTATTAGTCTTTGCCGTCCTTTTTTTGGTTCTCCGATTGAAAGATAGGTTGTAAGTTAAATTGTTGACAATATACTGATTAATATTTAAACTTCTTATTATTAAATACAGGGCCACAATGGAAAAAAAAAGGAATTTTCAATACAATCGTCTCAAAACATTTTAAAAATATTTCGTGTCGTACATTAGGTATTTGCAATGAAAAGTTTTTTCAAAATCTGCGGAAAAAAACCAGGTCCGTATTCAATAAATAAAGTTGAAGATGGTTTCTCAAAAACGAAATGTTGTAGAACAAATATAAAATCGCCATCTATTAAAGCCCGTTAAAAAGTGCCATAAGGAAGTGTTTTTCTTTTTTCCTATCTGTGATAACAACTTCAGAAGAAACAAAATCGAAAAAGCAAAATTTTACTTTTTTCAAAATAACTAAAAAACGAAAAAAGATATTAGAAATCCGTTTATACCATTTCATTGACCTCAAAATTGCGCAACATTTTCCCCATTTAACCGTTGTTCTATCTCCCACCGTTTGCAAGATCCCTATGCTGTTCATTCTTATCCGGGACACATTGTATATATTTTATCTTTTCAATGCCTGCAGGATTGTTATTCGAAGGAGTTTTCGATTGCCTTTAAAGAATATTTACCTAGAACCCGACATTGCCGGGCGCTGGACCAACACCGTTGGTCCGGATTAGGGAAAAAATAAGAAACCATCACCGGCCTTTTTTGACCCTTACTTTTTAACCCTTGGACGGCAAAACCTTCCCACAACAGGGGCTTCCATTATCCCCGCTGCATTAGCCTCCGTCCTGAATTCGCCCGGTAGTCCACCATTAATCATATAGCGTTTCCGGTCAGTCGCAGACTTTGCGAGATTTGATCTTTAGCTTTTCGTTTTGCACTCTTTTTGAGAGAAGATTGCATAGGTTTTTGATATTTTCGAGGTTCTTAGGCCAAGAATAATTGACAGAAATACCGGTAGTGAAGGGATTGGGAACAAATGTATCACATCGTGAACATTGTGATAAAAGTTTGGGGTTTTATAAGGGGAACTTAATTTTTTTTTATTTCTTTAATATATTTGCCTACTTATAGAAAGAGCACATACCAAATATTAGCAATAAATAATTAGTTAATGAGGCAATATGGTTTTTTCTTTACCTCAGAGTCTTTACGCAACCCAAGCAGCATTTTTAGTCGGCGTTACGTTCCAGCGACTTTTGTTTGCAACTTTAAAGTTGTGATTACTACTGATAGGAACGTAATTATTACGTTCCTATTACGTCCCTGCGACCAAAATGGGGAACATTTTGAGGGTGATAGCACAGACCTATATAGCTAGCGAAGCTATATAGGTCTGTGGTGATAGATACATAACGGCGACCACCTAGCAACTTACACCGCTACGACGCGCTTACGTTCCGGCAACGTGGTGGAGACGTAGCGGCGTGGTCACCGCTACTTTGTTGGATTTGTTTGCTCCTTTACATTCGCGTCCTCGCTTTGTCTTTGTCTAAATAATTAAAAAGTGTTCTAGCCCAGCATCTTCCGTCATTTTTCAATAACCGTGGAAAATGGAAGTACCTAATATTTATTTAGAACTCATATCTATGAATAATGGTAGGTATAAGAAAGGTATTAATTTGCTGATTTATTTCTCGTTGCTAGATTCAAGAAACTAAAACGATTGAAAATTTTCTGTCAAATATGACGTTGATATATTGAAAAGTAACAACGCGACCTCTCAAAATGCATGTTTTAACACTTTTTTATCGGGAGGATAAATTACGAAAACGTGTGAAATTACCTAAAAATGCTGAAAAATGCTTTTTTAATATTTCTATAAGTTATACGAGTTCATTTTTGCTCAATTTTCTCTTTTTTTCAGACAATTTTGAAGAAATAACAACTATTTCAGTACCAAAGGAACTTGACATTTGATATTAATGGCGTCTATCATTTTATAATAAAATATGGCGTAATTTTCAGTAATTACTTCTAAGTATTATTTACCTTAAAATGGGTGTTTGAAGGCTTTGCCACTTAACTGGTAATATCGGCAATTAGACTTTTTTCACTTTAAGGTAATTCCTACCTTTAAGACGAAAATTAGTTTTAGATATTTTAAACTCTAAAGTCCCAATTACTACAAGAGAACTTCAAAGTTCCAGAAGCCTCGTTTAAGTTCCGAATGCTACTACTAGGTCTCATTTGGAACTTTAACCTATAATTTTTATATAAGAATGTTATTTTCAGCCGGTATGTTTTGTGCTATATTTCGAAATGTTGATATTTAAAATTGTAGCCACTCAAGAGAAGTGTTTTGTAATTTTGTATTGAAGACAAGTGCTCGTGTTTCGATTGATTCTAATGGCTGACATTTTCATCACTTCGCAAAAACGACCGAATCCTTCAAACGATTGTAAGGAACTAAATGTAGTTTACATTTTGGTTCCTATAGAAGTGACAGTTACTTTAAAGTATTTTCTTGTAGTAATTGGAACTTTGTAGTAATTTTAAAATATAGTGGGAAGTAAAACCTACCATACAGTAGTTTTCCAGAGTAGCGGGTAAGTAAATTTCACTTTAAATATGACTATATAGTTCCGTAACTTTAGAGGTATTTCTAAAGTCGCTAAGATGTAGAACTTACTTTTACCGTTACCATAAAGTAATAAAAACTTTAAAGTGATAAACAAGTAACACGACAAAGTAATTGTGACCATTGAATATAACTTTAGAGTTAACGTGACTTTAACGTAATTTTGCATAGTAACAATTCCGTTCCAGATACTTCAAAAACTACTTAGAAGTACTGAAACCATAAAGTTCCAACTTGTAGTAATAATTACTATGTAATTACTCATACTTTCTCAATATAAGTAATAAAAACTAATAAGTCGATTTTTAAGTAATAATTACGTAATAACTACTTATTCAAAGTTCCCATCTCAGTTACCGCAACTTTAATGCTGCTTGGGAAAGTTAATTAAAGTTATAGTAGGTTAAGTTGTATTTATTTAAAAAATATCGACTAACGAATCGACCACACACACACACACATCACACCATACCCCCCCCCCCTCCAAAAATTCCCGCTGAAAGGGGAGCGCAAGCGCCCCCCCAACCACCGGAACGTCTCGGGGGGGCGACACTCGGGGCGTCGCGGCGCCAGTGCGGCGCCGACGGGGCTCCAGTGCGCGTCGTCCCACCCGCCACCCGCTCTTCGACCTCCCACCCGTCGAGATGGGTAAGAAGAACTCGAAACTGAAGCAGGACGCCGTCGCCAGGCTGAAGAAGGACACTTACTGTAAGTCGCGGTAGGCGGTGGGGATGATGGCGGGAAAAAATGACAGTCGGTATGGGGGCGGCGCTTGACGGATTGTTTGGGCGCGAAGTCGCAGTATCGTATTCAGGGGGGGGGGGCAAAGGGGGCAATTGCCCCCCTCCCCCCAGAGCTGTCGAGATAAACGAGATTTGTAATATCAAAATTAATAATAACATATTTTGCACAATTACAGTGCGCCAGAAAGGACATTTTCAAAACTGAAAATTTTAAAAATTTATATTGGAAACAATATTAGCGAAAACCGACGGAATGGGTTAACACTCCTTTATGTGTAGGTACCCTGAAATACCCATATCTCCAGAGGAGATATTTGACGAGCTCAAGACCAAAAAAAGAATACTTGATTTTGTGATATAGATTTCACTGGTTCGAAGAAGAATTATTTTTATGTTATACAGGGTGTCCGGTAATAACTTAAAAAATTAAAAAGAAAAATGGAAAATATGACGAAAAGTTCATATGGACAGGGTGGTTCATTATAAATTGACACTCCCCGCCTATTAACTTGTTAGTTTTTCAGGTTAAAAAAAAAGTTTTTGACAAAAGTTTTAGATACTAATACAAAGTTTTTTTGTGACGCTATTGAACCGTGTACAGAGTGTTCTAGAAAGCCGTGGCAGACATAACTTATTTTTTTTAAATGGAACACTCTATATATTGTTGCATTTTTGAAATCTGCTCATCAAGGCAATTAAAATGATATTAAACTTTGTGTCATTATCTTTTTCCGTTTTTGAAAAATTCTGTATTAAAATTTTATACTAAATTTATTTAACTCGAATTTGTGGATCTCGTGATAAAGATAAACAAGACAGTAACATAGTGAAACTCCAAAATGTTTAGGAGCTTTTACGATTTTCCTGAAATTCTTTATTTCGAGAATATAATCAGTAAAATTTGAAAAGGCTCCTAAACATTTTGGAGTTTCACTATATTACTCTCTTGTTTAAAACCAATATTTTTTGTTATTACATCGATCATCTATCTTTATCACGAGATGAACAAATTCAAGTTAAATATACTTAGTATAAAATTTGAAAACGGAATTTTTCAAAAACGGAAAAAGATAATGCCACAAAGTTTAATATCATTTTAATTGCCTTGATGAGCAGATTTCAAAAATGCAAAAATATATAGGGTGTTCCATTTAAAAAAACATAAGTTATGTCTGCCACGGCTTTCTAGAACACTCTGTACACGGTCCAATAGCGTCAAAAAAAACTTTGTATTAGTATCTAATTAAACTTTTGTCACAAACTTTTTTTTCTAACCTCAAAAAGTAGCAAGTTAAGAGGGGTGTCAATTTATAATGAAGCACCCTGAACATAGGTCCGCAGATGTTTGGTTTTCGAGATGCAGGGTGTTGAAATTGAAATTTTAATTTTATTTTCAATTTTTTTAAGTACCTTTTTGACACGACAAAATTTTCCTGCAAAAAAAAACAACAACAATAAGTTAATTAAACTGTCAAAAAATAAATGTGCTTGTTTATTTAAATTTTATTTTGAATTTAATTGCATACGAGTGTCGATATGCATCTGCATCGATGCAGAAATTTGAAAATTTCTCGTAAACGGTCACCGCTTTGGCGTTATTCACCAAGTATACCTTTTTTTGCTTAGAAAACGTGTGGGAAGAGGATACATTCACAAAATGTCGTTAAAGTTTACTGTCAAAAAAGTTAGGGCAAATTAAATTAAATAATGATAGCGTACGCAGCGCCCTCTACGGATTACACCAAAATAAATAATGCCAAATTATGACTTCTCATCCCAAAAAAAACCCCGGCTACCAAATTTTGCAAGAAAATTTTGTCGTCTCAAAAAGTTACTTAAAAAAATCGAAAATAAAATTTCAATTTCAACACCCTGCATCTCGGAAACCAAACATCTGCGGACCCATGTTCATATGAACTTTTCGTCATATTTTCTATTTTTCTTTATAATTTTTCAAGTTGGTGCATTTATTTCCGCCCACCCTGTATTTATTTATTTTAGAAAATATGTTTTTGCTCTGTTTTTAGTCATTAAATTTCTGGACAGAGTTTTGTTATTTATAACTGATTGCCCCCCCCCCCCTCAGACGTTAATCCTGGATACGCCACTGCGAAGTGGGCTATGAGAACAAAAGCGAAAATGACAGGCGAAGTCGTGAACGTTCAGTTTATTCTCGTTGACACATTTTTAAACGCGTAGAAAACTAGATATGCACTGAAATAATTTATTTTGTTGATTAATAATAATTTAATTTATTATACATTATGGGAATGATGTTAAAGATGAGCGTGGTGTCCTGGTGAAAATACTAGAAAATTGTGTGGCTCAAAAAAGAGAGATAGAAGATACTAAATGAGGAGTAGATAGCGAGCGTCAGGTTGTTACGTAACCCAATATTTGGAAGTGTAGAGTTGCATATATAATACCCAAATAATGTTTCAAGGCAAACATGGATGCAAAAAGACTAAAAGTATAATAAAATAATATAATAATATAAAAAACGGTCTAAAAAGTATAAAACAATTTTACATTATACTAATAATTATGACAAGTAGATAAATGTTCGCTTTTATTTACCTATTTCTTTTATTTTTGTGAGATAATATTAATTTTCGTAAATGTATTTCCATTTAATTTAGCTCCAACTGTTTTTTTGTCATTTAATATTTTCTATGTGTTTGCTATTTACTGTTCTTCTCTTCCCCTCTCTCTTTTCTTCTCCATATCTTTCTCTTTTTTTTCTAAAAATACGTTTCTTCTCTTCCCCTGAAATGACAGACGGCATAAATTCTCTATAGAGTTCCCTAACTACGCATCTTGGAGTTTATTTTGAATAATTGAATTTAATTTGACATGGTAAACTTTTAAAGATCGTAATAGTTATTGGTCGTGTTCAGCACTTTCGACAAGAAGAAGACATGGCTCAGAATCTTTGAGTGACAAATGTATAAATGTTTCGATGCTCTTGAAGACAGTACTCCGAGGTCTGCCATAGTCAGTGCCAAATGTGACCAATAGCGGACACATTGTATAGCCAATTGCTGACAGAGATGTCAGGCATTGGACATATTAATATAATATTATTAATTTGTACACCATTATAAGGTTTATTGTTAGAGACTATAGAAATCATGTTTGGATGACTTGCGATTTTTCCAGTGACTGACACCTATGTCATAAGCATAAGCATAAGCAACATAAGCCTGGCACCCCAATCAAAATCTTCAAAAACTTAAAATAGTTCTAAATTATTATCTTACAATGGGGAACTTGAACAATTTTTTTAGTTCTTTAATATATTTGCCTATCTATAGAAAGAGCACATACCAAATATTAGCCCTCAAATCGCAATATGTAATTTGCAATAAATGATTAAAGTTGTGACCGCGAGCTATTCATTTGAAACGATACGAAAAGCGCGGGAATGGTCTTGACGTCAAATAGCTCGATCGATCAGAAGGAAGTGACAGGAATGACAGCTACACAGAATTAGAGAAGATGAGAATGGAAATTGAACGTTAAAATAAACAGTTCGGCGACCCATTTATAGAGGTCTTGGTACGTGGGATTTTTCATTTGCTGTCAGAAACGTGGCACTTGCTGCTCAGGACAAAAAATTAGTACGCTTACGCATCTCGCAATGTAAATAACTATTTAATTCGGCACACACTTTTCAAACGTTATCAACAATATCAAGGCGGACAGACAAGGATAGGACGTTCTTGTTTGGTCTTTCTAAACAAAGCTTGCGTGGTGGTGTAGTTTGTTTACATGTGCCGCCCATATTAGTTCATACATGGTGGTGGCGCCTCGAGCTACTTGACGTCACAACCAAGGAGGGCGCGTTACAAGAATGATTTGAATTATGCAGTTTTTAATTGCTTATATTTATTACATAAAAATAAAAAATGAGTTTTTTTGTGAACTGCGGTTCATTTAATGACAATAAATTACGTTTGAAAGTAATATTTTTCAAATTTAATTTTTGTAACATACATAGGTAACTCATAACTGTGACTTTTACCAACTTAAAGATTTCAATAGAATGGATTTATATCTGCCTTATTATCTTATTTTTTAATTAAATAAAACATGTGTCTGGTTTAGGCAATAGGTATGTCAGGCATTGGTACGTTTACGTTACTAATAAGAAAATCCTCAAAACAGTTGCCAGTCTAACTAACGCCCTGTATAAAGTACCTAAAAACTGATGAAACCAGGTTGTTTGCTGCCCAAAAAAATCTAGATGTACCAAATTTATGAAGTATGAAGTGAGAGATATAACCAAAATTTTACTTAAAAATAAATTGATTGTATCACTCTGTATCTCCAACACCAACGGTCTATGTCTATAGGAAACAATCGGATTATTTGATGATTATTATCATGTATAGTTTCATCTGGCAAACAAGCTTTCTATTGAAGTTGCTTTCATTCTTCGGTAAAAATTACAGCAACAGTCAAATAAATAGTTATTGTACCTAATGCACGGTGGTCGTTTTAAGATAAAGTCCATAAAACTAAATGTTCTGCAACCAAAAACCACTATTGTATTGGACCAACTTTCTGCTACAAGTTAACTTACATGCCCCTTTTTCTTTCTTGACTTAAGATATTCCATTACACGAATTTTGTATGTACTTGAAGCCACTATAGGGTAATTTGCATGTACTTAGACTCGGACGTTATAGCTATAGCTAGTTTGTTGCTGAGAAAAACCCATAGACAGCAAGTTTATGCTGGATCACGCGAACTCGATATTAAAATCGGTTTCAATTTCCACATATTTACATTTAAAAATTCATTGGCAACCACAAGACACGACAACACAATTTCTGTTAGATAGAATATTAAAAAAGGTTACAGTATGCTTGTGAATAACCTTATTTTTTGCCTGGTTAGATATCCGGGGTGTCGACTTTTTGAAGCAGTCTTGATGAAATAGGATGTTGAGATCACACGGCGGATATGATGATGGATTTCTTCACATCTAAATGGAAATTCTAATTTACTTTTAATTTGCCCGAATGACAGCTTAAAGGAAAAAGGTGCCATTAGTACGAGTTAATCCGGTGGGAATCACACCATCCAAATTTCCCCTTCAGCTGTGGATATATTAAAGAAGTTTTCTGCGGAAATTTCAGGATCTCGTCCAAAGTCAATTTAAAAGTTCGTCCTTCTCCGGTAAAATTTCTAGCTGGCAGAGGCCGGATTCAAATTAGTATTGATTTATCAAAAGCATTATTTAGATAGAAATGGGAGATGCGTTTATAACAAATTATAATTCCTATAATTGGTACTTTAAACTTTGCCAGTTACATATTGGAACCATTGACATTGGTGGATTTAAATATCTCGATCAATAAAACTACGTAGGAGAGAAGCAGCACTCAATCAACATCCCAGTAGGTCCAAAGTGAAATAAAAATAGGCAACCGGTAATGCACTTTAAAATTACAATTCTGCTTCTACTATAACCTTAGAGTATGGAAAGTTGCATACGCAACGCAACTTTCCATTCTCCAAGGCTATAATATAACCAAACCTGTTTTCTGTATACCTACCTACCTTTAATGTTATGTGACTGCTAATTACTAGTTGTTGCCAATGTAAGGTTAGAAATGGGTAAATAGCCTAGCAGCCAAACCCAAGTAACTAAAGAAGAAGAACAAAGATTCTGTGTGGTTAAGTGTTCAATTTGATATTTTACTTTTAATAAACTTTATTAAACATTTTATCTTAGGAAATAGAAAGACACAATTGATGTGGATATTTCTTTCAATAGATGTCCTGGCCAGCAACAAAAAATTGCCCGATGTCCCCGACGTTATTTCTGCCCTAATAAAATTTCGATTTTTGTGTCAGTGGCGCTCATAAAATATGAGCACACGCTGACATAAAATATAATATAATATGTACGCCCCTCTTGGGAAGAGACGACGAAAAAAGACATAAAAGGAAACATGAATTCTTTTTTGGCGTTGCCCTAGCGTCTATAAGAACCCAAGATTAGGAGCGAGGTGATTGATTTGGTCTTTATTTTCGCAGGAGAAAAATGGGGAACGAAAATGTTGCAATTAATTTTTTATTTATTGAGCTATGGCGCTAAGTTACATGGCATACTGAATCGACCTAAGACAACAAGAAAGATATAATATTTTAGCAAAGTCTAGAGAATATCTACTATTTTAGTTAACATCTAACAAATATTATTATAATACTACTTAATGTTGAACCCGGTCAATACAATAATATTACTTCGTAATATTTTAATATGTCGATTTAAACAAAGATATTCTGAAATCACAACACTTGAATTAGGCAATAAAACGATTTACAAATAATAAAAAATTGCCATCGGAAGCTCAGGCTCAGATGAGCGTTTTTCTAATTTAAAAATTAATATCTTTAAAATGGTATGAAACAGAAAGATAGGACTTTCCCAGTTGCTTTTTTAGGTCGATTTACGTCGGAAAGTTAATTTATTCCTAAGCAGTTGGGTTGATAAATTATGACACACTGAATAATTATTAAACTATTTGCAGTTGTTTTAATTACAACCCGTGGTATGTCTAATAATAGATAATACCTTTCGTTAATGTATCACTCATTATAATCCCAATGGTAAGAAAATACCACTCCTGCTGCGCAGTCCTGGTATTTTCAGCTTGGGCATTATAATTCGTAAAATTATAGCGAAAGATATAGATAATACGCACACCAATTGTTATATTACCCCTGAGAATTCAACACCTATCAATACGAACCAATCAAATGACATAATTTGTGAAATATACCAATCAAGTGACGATTTCAGCGATTATTTCCCTCATACTGCTTACATCCAATAAGGTAGCTTCTTCCATAAAAATCCAACCAATGGTATGCCTCTGCTAGCGATAATTTGCACTAGTGCAATTACCGGTATTGCACTTGTGCAAATTATCACTTCGTTGCTTAGCAACCGCGAATCTGTTGGATACAAACACGTACCTACTTCTTAAAGTTTGTGTTTCACACTGTTCTAAATTATGCAGCTTATAAATTATGTTGCGGTATTATTAAGCATTATATCAATGAATTTATATATCTTTTACATTGCTAAATTCTTATTATTTAGACCTCCGCCTCCGTTTAAATTTATGACACATTCAGAAAATAAACCAACGCCGACAGGGTGTAGGTATAATCGCATTTGCCTTGGATACCCAAGCGTCATGTTTGTTTACTCGAACGCTACAGTCGAAGCTGTCAATAAACTCGTTCAAAATGAGTCGTTTTGGAAATGTAAACATAGAAAAAATCAATACAGAAATTATTAAATCGTATTCGTGAAATAATCTCGACAAATACCACTCGTGCCGGAAATTTTTTTAGATAATTTTATTCTCAAGCCCTATTTTGCCCATTAGCAAAACCACTCGTACAAATTGGATAAAATAATAGCCCAATTTATACTCGTGATCTTTCTAGGCAAAATAGCGCTTTCGAAACAATTATCGATAAAATTTCTGGCACTAGTGATATTACATACGATAATACCACTAGGTAGCGTTAGTGTTTCTGTGGTACTACAACACAGCAAATTGGTAAAACTTCCGCCTCTTTTCTATAATAAGGTCACATTACCAGCAGACTCGTTTATTAAAATTGTACATTGCCGGCAAAAGTAGGCTGCTGCTGCAAACAAAGTTTGATAAAGTCACTGCAACACTCCCATTTAGTTACAACTACCCCCATGGTCGAAGTAAATAACCCCCAACTAATCTACTCTGAAAAGCAACTCCGTGCCAGCCACCCGGAGTTGATTGCCCAACTCCCGGAACTTCGGGAGTTTTATCATTTCTCCTTCCTACATGCATTACACAAATAACATTGTTTTTTTTGTTCGGGCGCCCGCGCTCCGCTTAGATTAAAGAGCTGAGATAAGCGCTACGCTTTGAGTCTATGAGGGAAGTTTGTCGGTTTCATCCACTAGTATACAGAGTAGCTACATTTGTGTCTTGGGTCCTATAGGTATGTCGATTTGGTTTAAACCTTAGACAAGGAAAGAGAGAGGACACCGCGCTTTTGAAAGAAACCCTAAAACTTTATTTTTGTCTCAATATAACTTTGTCAAATTTCTTCTACCTTTTACTATGATAAAGTGCATTGTTTTGTTTGTAAATAGGACCAATATAATTATTTTTTAACATCGTTTTTATTGAAAATTTCTTAATAATTGATTATGATAGTTTCATAAAATATGGGCTGGTTTCCATGGGCGTGCATTATTTATTTTATTTTGATTGATTCGAAATCGCCGCAAATAAATATATTTCAGCACTTGACACTAGCTTTACATTTGGAAAATTATCTGCAAATAAATACTAATGTTTCAAATTACATGTAAGTTAAAATTAAATACTTTTCATTTTTAACTTTTTTGTGATATTGGCTACGAACGCGTTTCATGCTACGCCACTGGCCTGTCGTGCGATGTGGCAGTCGGTAACACGGCCGCGGGCGCTGTTAGGCGTCCTCTCTCTTTCCTTGTCTAAGGTTTAAACGGAGAGCCGAAAATTTAGAAAGTTGACGGAAACGCCGGTATTTCTGGGTTGTATTTTGAATTACCCGCCTAAAGCAATAGGTTTTCGTCGAGAATCTCCCAATACATCATAATATGCGAGCTTCAACAATAAAAAAAATACTTATATAAAAAATATGCAGATCGCAATTTTATTTTACCTAATGTCTTCCAGTGAAGGAATAAATTTTGATTAGGATAGGACTCCTTGTATACCCCCGAAAATCCCTATGTAAATGGAGAAGTGCCTTTCCATTTTCTGAATTTGTTTTTTATCTGCGACCCTGATATAATTTCTAACACACAGGCAGGGGGATGAGAATTATTATGTCAAGGGAGAAATAAACGGTTCTAAAAAAAAGTCGGCCAAATTTTATATGTTTTGGTACAGCAGAATGAGAAATCTGGTATACCCCGATTACTGTAAGAAGTCCCGATTTTGTCAGATGACATTCTCCACAAAATCCCTAGGAATTTTTTGTTAACCTTGGGCATAACATTGGTATATGTATCTCAACTAGTTAATGACGTCACTCATTGATTTATGATGTGAAAAGATACCCAAGTGATTCGAAAAAAAGAACATAATAAAATAAAAACCCTATTGTTCTATGACTACAACTCATTTTAATAATAATTTCAAACGTCATGAAAAGGCTTTCATTTTGGTATTTTGGTATAATCGCCTACTTGCGACAGCGCCTATGGTTGCGTACTCAGGCAAATTTTATTTCGGTATTGTGAAAGTGACAGTGAAGGTTTTCCGGATCGTTCAAAAGGGTTCAAACATTGGGCAGTGAAAATATTCGCCGGTTTTATACATTTCGTGAGTTTTACCGTTATCTATGTTGTTCTTGTTCGTGTTATTAGTAGTTCTTCATTGTGCAAATGGGCTCGTTACTGACCTGCACTTATGATCCGGTTGCTTTTTTGCTGCAGTGATGCCAACTTAGGATGGCGAAATTACCAATTGACAGTCCCAGTAAGGAATAATTTTACTATATCCATCAAAATATGAAAAATAGGTTCTGGCTGCAGGGTGTCCCAATTAAGACGTTATACGAACGAGCGATTATATATCTGTAATTGTTAAGATAAATAGGTGATTCAAAAACCAAATTTGTGTAGTTAGTTCCAACGAATTTAAAAAAAATAAGGCTAAATTTCGAACAACTCACCAGTTGATGTATTAAAATTCGTTAATGCTTTTAACTGACGATCGCACAGGCCATTAGGTACAACAGTGGCTCAATTTAAATGTAAATATTCAGTTATAATAATCAAAACTTCATCAGCATATTATTATTATTATGAATTTGGATCGAAAATAATCAATGAAGCATTTCTGACTGACAGCGCTACCTGTTCCTGAATTCCCCGTACTAACCAGTCGTTGTTTAACTTTCGTTAGTATAGACAGAAAAGGCTAACACCGTTGGGTGAAATTTAAACCTTCAGTCAACGTTCAGTCAACGCTAACACTTTTTTATTTTATTACGTGGATTTCAGTCCAATACATAGAGATCATATATATAGGTAGAGTGCTGGACGATGTTTTTTATACATAGGATGCGCGGAAAATCTTTGACGAATTTAAAATAGTAATAAATAGACGACATGCGCATTTGCAATTTGAGGTAGTGTTTTGTCAAACTTGACACTCTTTGACAGCCATTTGACAGCGACAAACTAAGTATAACCTACCGTTGTTTGCATCATAGACGCTTTGTGGCATAATTTTTTCGATTTTTAGCTAATTATTAATAGTTTCTTCGCGTTTTAGTTGTTTGAGTGTTTTATCTAATTAAGTGATCATATCGAATATATTCTGTTCATTTTACACCAGAGTGTTTAAAAACAAAAGGAGTCAAAACGCAGCTCATTGAAAATGCGGTACCAACTCTTGTAGTAAAACCACCCAAACCATAATTTAAGTAAGTATATTAACATGATTGTGGTGTAAGAAACTATTAGTAGCTTATTTGTTTTAGTGTTAAAGTTATAAAGGTAGATGAAAACAAGTAAAGTTCTAGCATCAGTGAAGCAAATTCTAGTAGTTTGGACGAAACTAGTTTTACAAGTATAAAGGAACCTAGTTATAGTTATCGAAGTCTTGGCCAGTCCACGTTGAGGTGAGCTTAATTTATTATCAATATACGAGTTTGTAGAGAGATAGTAATTCAGAAAAACATCCAGTTTTGAATTGCACGGTCTCAAGGTCTAATGCGCATGTTCCATAGGCCCATGCGCAAATCCACAATTTGCCATAAAAAGGGACTTGTTCAGCACTCTACCTATATATATATACAGTGTGACCCATTTGTTTTGGGGTCAGTCTGTAAAAAGTGTATCAATCGTGCGATTTGGCTGATTTTTTTTTAAATTGTAGAGCTCGATGTACTGCACATTTTGAACAAAAATTGCCTGGTTCGCATAAAATCCAAAGCCTACTATGACCGTTTTTATGAGCAAAATTTTAAGAAACCATATTAGCGTTTTTTTTTGAAAAAATCTGTGTGCGCCAATGGATTGAGCACCCCTCGAAATGGGTATGTACAAAATTTCATCAAAATATTTCAAGTAATAACGATTTTGTAGAAAAATTAAAAATGCAGCCAAGGTACGTCTTTATTTTCAAAAATTCAAAGTTGGCCATGGAAAATAATTGAATTGTTTACTTTTATTAAGTGTCAAACTGTCTAAATTGAGTTCAGAAATTGTTTGTGCTCAATACAATTAATTATCATAATTATGGAATATTTAAGCATAAGAGACAAAATAGAAATTGTTCGACTCGTGGGCGACAACGAGCGCTCGGCAGCAGAAGCTGCGGCCGAATTTAACAATAGACACCCAGGTAGATCAGTGAGTCGAAGTACTGTACAACGTATAAATAATATTTTTGATGAAACTGGATCGATTTCTAAAAATTTATTAAAAACTAGGCAAAATGGACGCCGTGGACTTGTTGAAAATAACAATCAAATTCTGCAATACTTTAGTGACAATCCTCGAAATAGTGTTCGAACGGCTAGTTTAGACCTTCATATACCCAGAGAGAGTATAAGGAGATGTTTGAGACAAAACAAAATAAAACCGTTTAAGCCAAAATTTTTGCACACCCTGGAACCAGGAGATGAGGAGAGAAGATTAGAATTTTGCTATTGGCTGCAAGGTGAATATCTCCATAATGGCAACTTTTTAAATGAAATTTTATTCACCGACGAAGCCACGTTTACTACAAATGGTGTAGTATCAAGTCAAAACTGCCGTCACTGGTCAGCTGAAAATCCAGAGTTTATAATAAATGCAAGGAGATAATTGGCCCATTTTTCTTTGAAGAGAATTTGAATGCGGCTGGCTTCTTGAATTTTCTAGAAATTGAATTTAGAAATGCTTTAGATGAGTTACCATTAAGATACCGTTTAAATTTAAAGTTACAGTTAGATGGCAGTCCTATTCATAATGCTCGTTTAATCAGAAACTGGCTAGATAATAATTTTGAAAACTGTTGGATAGGGCGAAATAGTCCTTTCTGTGAGTGGCCACCGAGATCTCCGGACTTAACTCCTTTAGATTTTTTTCTTTGGGGTACACTTAAGCAAAATGTTTATAAGTCAAGACCCCATAATTTACAAGAACTGCAAGCTAGGATAAACCGTAGTTGTGAGGAAATTACTCCACAGCAAATACGAAATGTAATTTTGAATGTACGCAAGAGGAACGACAAATGCATTGTAGAAAATGGAGGCTTGGTAGAAGTTACAAAAATTTTATAATTTTAATTGTTTTTATGTTTTGTGTTTATAAGCATAAGGTTGTATTATTACAATTCAATTATTTTCCATGGCCAACTTTGAATTTTTAATTTTTCTACAAAATCGTTATTACTTGAAATATTTTGATGAAATTTTGTACATACCCATTTCGAGGGGTGCTCAATCCATTGGCGCACACAGATTTTTTCAAAAAAAAAAACGCTAATATGGTTTCTTAAAATTTTGCTCATAAAAACGGTCATAGTAGGCTTTGGATTTTATGCGAACCAGGCAATTTTTGTTCAAAATGTGCAGTTCATCGAGCTCTACAATTTAAAAAAAAATCAGCCAAATCGCACGATTGATACACTTTTTACAGACTGACCCCAAAACAAATGGGTCACACTGTATATACATATATATATATATATATATGGCTGCAAGGTGAATATCTCCATAATGGCAACTTTTTAAATGAAATTTTATTCACCGACGAAGCCACGTTGTATATATATATGTATATATATATGTATATATATATGTATATATATATATATATATATATATATATATATATATATATATATATAAGGATGTAAGATTAGCGAGTGTAAATGTAATAATTACAAGAAAAGGTGATAATGGGCAAACACTCAAAGTTAACAAAAAGAAAAAGCTAGTAACCGCATACACGTGTTTCATGCTATTTGGCAATCATCAGTACGGTGTAACATTAACCAAATCAAAAGATAGGCATGATTTGGGAAGCAACAAATGAAGTCCAGGCAGGAGCCAACAGCACATTTGCAGCTTCAGTCAGCACATCCCCTATTTTGGGGCTTGTACTAACATCGCCACGGAGGCTGCTAAAGCGACCTGCGTGGAAATCTTCATAACCCAAGATACAATGACAATAAGGATGTAAGATTAGCGAGTGTAAATGTAATAATTACAAGAAAAGGTGATAATGGGCAAACACTCAAAGTTAACAAAAAGAAAAAGCTAATCTTACATCCTTATTGTCATTGTATCTTGGGTTATGAAGATTTCCACGCAGGTCGCTTTAGCAGCCTCCGTGGCCATGTTAGTACAAGCCCCAAAATAGGGGATGTGCTGACTGAAGCTGCAAATGTGCTGTTGGCTCCTGCCTGGACTTCATTTGTTGCTTCCCAAATCATGCCTATCTTTTGATTTGGTTAATGTTGCACCGTACTGATGATTGCCAAATAGCATGAAACACGTGTATGCGGTTACTAGTTTTTTCTTTTTGTTAACTTTGAGTGTTTGCCCATTATCACCTTTTCTTGTATATATATATATATATATACACATATATATATGATCTCTGTGTGTGGTCTAATACCACAAACCACAACAAGGGAGAGGTAGGTATCAGGGACATTTGGCGTTGTGCCGGCAATTTCTGTCATTTCCAGGCGAGACCATCCAGACCGGGCAAAGCAAGGAGATAGGAGATAAGGGAATAATCGGTTCGAGATAAGGGACGTACCAATTTAGCTGACTTGCTGGAATTTCATGCAAGCAAATCCCTTCACTTCGGTGGATGCATCGCAAAGATGTTTGCATTTTTCGATAAAATGTTATATAAGATACGAGGTTTACGAATTCTTTGTGGGCGCACTTTACATTGCATTTGATTTTATGGTGAAGGCAGCTAGGATTTGTTGCGCGAAATTTTATCTTCGGCGGGATGTGGTCGTAAAAATCACTTTACTATCTCCTACAAGTGTCTGCCCAGTTGTGTCGCTTGTAAATCCGCGGGTTTATAAGCTAGGTCGGCATAGATTTTAAATGGGAAGTTAGGGTCTAAATTCTGGAGATGTAGGTATTTAAGGAGTTTCCGTGTTATTACTTGGTGTTTAGTTATAAGGTTTTTAGCGCGCATTATCTATATGACATGAACAAAAGAGATACCTAATGTATGGAGTTAGAGATGTTTTGTTTCAGTGCAAAGGCACGCTTTAAAACTTTCTAAAGTTCATCTGCAAGCGCACATATTTCTTGTGCCTTAAGCTGTATAAGCGGGGGAAATTTATACGTTGCCAAGTTCGAGATGAATAGTCATCCGTTTCAGTTACGAAAATTATAACATGTTCTGTTATGCCAACTTTCAGGAATATCCATAATTTATTAAATGATGAGATTATCCCCTTACCACAAAACATCATTTGTCACTTCTCACCAGAAAACATCTTGTCACTGACCGAGGTTATACTCAGAAAACATTAAAATTAGGTTTCAATGTTTTGCGGTTGATAATATCCACATAAACAAAACACACAACTCTATAGATCGAAAACAAACATAACCATGAACCTTGCAACTTGCAAAAAGGTACTAGAATTATCAAAAATGTATAATTACTTTTGCATTCCTTATGCAAAAATGCATTAGGTACAAAATTGTACTTTTGTATTAGCTCTGACAACACTGCCAGTGTTGTGGACAGTGATAATTTGTTTTGTGTGACAAATGACAAATGACAAATATTAAATGTTTTGTGATGTCATGATAATCTCTTTGAATATAGAATCCCAGGAAGGAGTCAAAGTTCTATGTGTAGGTATATTATAAAATAAGTGGGATGGAAATAGCCTTGAGTAGTAACCATAGAGATCATATATATAGAGAGAGTGCTGGAAGATGTTTTTTATACATAGGATGCGCGGAAAATCTTTGACGAATTTGAAATCATAAAATAGTAAAAAAAACCTACCGTTGTTTGCATCATAGACGCTTTGCGGCATAATTTTTTCGATTTTCATCTAATTATTAATAGTTTTATCTATTTAAGTGTTTTATCTAATTAAGTGATCATTTCGAACATGTTCTGCTCATTTTACACCAGAGTGTTTAAAAACGAAACGGGTCAAAACGCAGCTAATTGAAAATGCGGTACCAACTATTAGTAGCTTATTTGTTTTAGTGTTAAAGTTATAAAGGTATAGATGAAAACAAGTCAAGTTCTAGCATCAGTGAAGCAAATTCTAGTAGTTTGGACGAAACTAGTTTTACAAGTATAAACGAATCTAGTTGTTGTTATCGAAGTCTTGACCAGTCCACGTTGAGGTGAGCTTAATTTATTATCAATATACAAGTTTGTAGGGAGATAGTAATTCAGAAAAACAACCACACTGTTTTGAATTGCGCGGTCTGAAGGTCTAATGCGCATGTTCCATAGGCCCATGCGCAAATCCACAATTTGCCATAAAAAGGGACTTGTTCCGCACTCTACCTATATATATGATCTCTATGGTAGTAACCAAGTTTTGACACAATATTTTGATATCTGTCACGGTGATAGGTGTCAGTATGTGGTATTTAGATACTTTCTCGAGTTATTATGCTTAGCTGTGCGGCTTGTGGCAATTCCCTGACCGACAAAACTGAAATGTTTGAGGATAATAATCCATCGGTAAGTAATTTTGTAATTTAAACGAAGTTTTGAGGTCATGAACCAAAGTGGCATAGGCGTTTGTGTAGGTACCTATTTCTTCATAATTGGAAATTTAAAATTATAATTGCTCCCTTATCAAGGATTCCTAGACATGAACGTGCCTTATATTTCTTTTGCCTGCATTGTAGGTACCGATTTCACAAAAAGTGAGGATTTCGGCCTCGATTAGTTTGTCGAAACAACTCAAATAAGGTGCGCGCCACTGTAAAAACGGAAACGGCATCCCGCCATATGCAGAAACTGTCCCGGTCGAGCGTTAAGCCCAAACATGCTCCTTCCTGGGGTTCTTTATTGAAAGAATAAATCATTATGTTTGTAAGTACCAATATGTTTGTTGCTAAATTCCCGCGAAGTGGCAAACATTTCCACTATTTTCCTCCGGCATATGGGAGTTGCCTCGAACAAATCCCTTTGTGCCTTGGCCTACGCTCCCTCTCTAAATATCTGACTCAACTATAAGGCGGATATTTATATAAGGCCCTGCGCCTTTTCCCTTTCCTAACATTGGATTATGTTTCAGCCCCTGGATAAACGAACCGTAGGGCCTATAAAAATATATATCCCGGTCTCGGGGTTATGGTGGCATATTTACTAACGCCCGCGTATTTGGGAATGGGGGCACTTTCGGGTCGGTTCGAATTGGGACAAACGTTAAGAGATTCCACTTCCACATTTTATCAATTGGCTCTATTTATATGTCAAACTGTTAGCACAAAAGGAAGGTTGATTTTGAATTCTTCTTCTTCTTGTTTTAATTATTTCCTGGGTTTTAACCTTTCTTCATCATATTGAATGTATCCAACGCCATCTTTAGGGCAAAAGAATTAGTAGTACCTACCTTAAAAGTTTTGAGTCTATTTGAAAATTGGTATGAAGTGAAAAAGTGGCTGCATGTTGTTTTAGATATGATCAGATTGGTCCATTTTGGGGACCCTGTACAAACGGATATGGGCCCCGATATTTAACAACTTCTTCTCCACTTCCTTCTTGCCGAAATCGGTGCATGAACTTTGCCGTTACTCGTGGAAATGTCACAGGCGGCGCCGAGTTAAGATAACCATCGGCTTGACTGACTTTTATAGGTCAGTTTTATTTATAATAGATAACATAATGGGCCGGACTGGCGCCAAGTGTGCCGCTAGCGTGGGGGGTGTACGGAGGGTGTTTTAGTTTTGAGTCGCAGAATTTCAATCGCAGTAGGTAGTTTTATTAATTTTAACAAATTATTTTTATTAACATCATATACCTGGTTTAAAAAAGGAAGGCACGATTTTAAAAATTGCTTTTTTAATACTTATGTCTTATAGAAAACAAACATATTGAGCGTTAAAACTGACTAAAAGCACAACAAACAAAGTATCATTAATGCGGTATCGATCGCAAAAATTTCAATGCCTCTAATTTCCCCAACTTTCCATATTGTTAGAAAAGCATCAGTTTTGGTGGGGTCGTTGATTTCTGTTCATAAATCGTTCCTTCCCTCCCCCCCACGAATTGTAGTAAACAAACTAGCGACAATAATCTCATTTAATACATTAGGTAGGTATTCGATTATTAGATTAATTAGTGCAATATTTCGTGATTGATATTATACGATCTCAATATCAAATAGTGACATATGGTTCTCGACGAAGCCACAATGGGCATTAGTGGCACAGAAATGCATTTGCGCTGTATGGAATTGGGAAATTTAATAGAAACATAGCAAGCGGTCGCACACAATTCGATTAGAGTTAGAGTTAGAGTAATATTTTGCCTTAAATTAGATGAATGCTTTGGACGCTTATTTGTTATTTAATGTGGTCAGAATAAATAGTTGATTGTGATAAAATCACAGAGATCATATATATAGGTAGGGTGATAACAAGTCCCTTTTATGGCAAATTGTGGATTTGCGCATGGGCCTATGGAACATGCGCATTAGACCTTCAGACCGCGCAATTCAAAACAGTGGTTGTTTTTCTGAATTACTATCTCCCTACAAACTTGTATATTGATAATAAATTAAGCTCACCTCAACGTGGACTGGTCAAGACTTCGATAACTACAACTAGGTTCGTTTATACTTGTAAAACTAGTTTCGTCCAAACTACTAGAATTTGCTTCACTGCGATGCTAGAACTTGACTTGTTTCATCTACCTTTATAACTTTAACACTAAAACAAATAAGCTACTATGTTAATATGTTAATATACTTACTTAAATAATGGTTTAGAAAACTGACAAAAAGAAAACAAATTGGGAAATTTATAAGGACTTTTTATTAGACAAAAACCCAGACTTGACATACATATACGATACGGACGCCCTGGAGACGGCAGTTACCAACTTAAGACAAGCCATAGGCTATATACCTGACAGAAACAAGCCTTACCATAGAATAAGAGATTTTCTCCCTGTACCTCCTCCATAAAGAAAATTATTCGAAATTTACTGTTTTTAAATAGCTAATTTATTCATTTTTCAATAACTTACAAGAAACAAAATTATAGTTTGTGAGGTTTTTGCAAGAACTCGTTGACTAACCAACCATGCCCCAAATGAAACAAATTTTAACTAATTTTTCAAAACCAAAACCCCAATTTATTGACTAAACTTAAGAAACAGAGGACAAAACCACAACTGGTCGTCCTCAACCAAGAACGCAGAAAGAAGAAGAAGAAGATGGTGTTAATAGAAGAGTTGGTACCGCATTTTCAATTAGCTGCGTTTTGACTCGTTTCGTTTTTAAACACTCTGGTGTAAAATGAGCAGAACATATTGGAGATGATCATTTAATTAGATAAAACACTCAAACACTAAAATGCGAAGGAACTATTAATAATTAGCTGAAAATCGAAAAAATTATGCCACAAAGCGTCTATGATGCAAACAACGGTAAGTTATACTTAGTATTACTTAGTTTGTCGCTGTCAAATGGCTGTCAAAGAGTATCAAGTTTCACAAAACACTACCTCTAATTGCAAATGCGCATGTACACTGGGCCTATTTATTACTATTTTTTACTGTTTTATGATTTTAAATTCGTCAAAGATTTTCTGCGCATTCTATGTATAAAAAACATCGTCCAGCACTCTACCTATATATATATATATGATCTCATGGATAAAATCTAGCTGAGTGATCGATTAATAAAATCTCCACAAAACATTTAACATTTTGTCACTTCTCATCACAAAACATCTTGACACTTGCTCAGGTTATACCCATAAATCATTGAAATTAGGTTTGAATGTTTTACTGTTGGTCAGACTCATAGAAACAAAACCCACTACTCCAAAACATATATCGAATAATCGAAAACAAATATATCTTCGAACTTTGCAACTTGAACGATCAAAAATCATAGGGCAAGTATGTACTAGATTTGTACTTTTAGTAGATTTGTACTTTTGTACGACCTCAATAATCAACAGCTCCATGCATCGAAATCGAATTTTAGGTTAGGAAATTTTAAATTTCCTATAGTTTTCGAGCAGAGCTCGAAAAGGTAGAGTTCAAGAAACCCGTTGAACCGCACCATTACGGCAAAGCATATCCAGACATAACACCCGCGTTGAAAACGAAGCACCCCGTTATAACTGGTCGTTGGAAAAATCTAAGGTAAAGCTGCCGTTCACATAACGACACTGCTCCATAAAAAAAGAGAGCATTTCGAGGCAAGTGCCCGTTCCTTTATTCATTACAGCTGGGAGGCGTGCATAGGCAAGCCAGGAGAAAGGATGACCTATTTTTTTCTGCAGAAATCTGCGAAAGACGGAAGGATTTAAAAAGGGCGAAGGGCGAGAAACGAGACTTTTTGCGGGTTAGGCCATAGCTTGACGGAGTTTTAGTTGAGCGAGACCTTAGACAAGGAAAGAGAGAGGACACCGCGTATGCCTACCCTGCCGTGCATAGATCTTGTTACGTCGTTTTGAACGGCCGCCATTTTATATGTGGCAGACAAAGCGAGTACGTTGTGAGTTAATTTCGTGAATTTGTGAATTAAAAGTTACAGTGATGAAGAGGAAAATATACTCTTACGATGGTGAATTGTTCAGCGTTTGGTTGCAAAAGCAGAAGTGAAAAGCAAGAGCCCGGGATTTCGTTTCACAGGTAAATATTTAAGAAGCTACCTTTGAAAGATTCCCTAAAACTTTATTTTTCTCAATATAACTTCTTCAAATTCCTTCTACCTTTTAGTATGATAAAGTGCATTGTTTTGTTTGTAAATAGGACCAATATAATTATTTTTAAGATGGTTTTTATTGAAAATTTCTTAACTGATTATAAAATATGGGCTGGTTTCCATGGGCGTGCATTATTTATTTTATTTTGAATAATTCCAAATCGCCACAAATAAATATATTTCAGCACTTGACATTAGCTTTACATTTGGGAAATTATCTGCAAATAAATACCAATATTTCAAATTGTAACACGGCCGCGAGCGCTACTATTATAGGGGGGTCTCTCTCTTTCCTTGTCTAAGAGGGAGACGTACGTACATTTCATCTATAATATTATGAAGGAAAGAACATCTTCAAAATCTAACCAAACAGTTACATTTGCTTGTCAATATAATACACAATCAGAAATAAGTGTTTCTATTTAAAAGACAACTATGTTCTTGTCCTAGTTTTCACTATTTCATTTTCCATTTTTAATACACAATCATTCCGCAGATTAGATACCTACCAGTGTAATAATTCCTAAGGAGAAATCCAGACCCAGCATTTCCAATGTAAACTAGAAATGGGAGGGGTGTTGTTGTAACCATTATTCTGATTAATTATACCTATTCATTATCTGCTAAATTAATACACAGCAAATTAAGTAACTCTCTGGTTACAATTTATCAACGCGTTAGGCGGCAGATGGAACAAAGTAAGAATTATACGCTAATATAAACTTCACCAGTTCACATGCTACTTGGAGGCTTTTCAGTAAAGCTTTGAAAAGCATATATAATATAAAACAACATGCATCTTTGGCACATTCCTTTTTTCAGAGTTTTCAAATAAAATAGAAACCAAAATTTTACGTTGCTATTCCGTTTGCTGTCACAAGAGGGCTCGAATATAATTAATGTGAGGAAGTGAGATTGAAACCCACGAAAACATTCGAATGGGAAGAAGAAGGATTCAAAATCAACCTTCCTTTTGTGATTTTTGCAAAAAGACAAAAGAGGTTGGAACACCGCTAGCTCCTGAATTCTACCTCAAGAAGCTACCCGATTTGCGCTGATTCTAAATTGGTCTTATTTCTTTCGGAAGACCGTAAACGTTTGTATTATTTTGAGAAATTCCGTCGAGCGTACTGCAAATCCAACAAAAAGCCTCACAACTTGAGGCACGATCGCAGGAGATTCGATGGCAACACAGCAAATAGGATTCTCTATTATTGTTTTTCGAACTGGCTCACGGTTCCAAAGACGGGAATATTGGAGGGCAATGCGGAAGCAGTAAGAAATTGGTTTTCCCTATAAGCTGAAACAGTTGTTCATATTATGAATAAAACTGTTTGTTTCTGGCTTTGTTTGCATTACAGCATTTAAAAACATATTAGAATACATACCTACCAATTACTGAGTTCAATGGCGTTGCGCCTAGCAAAGAAACGTTATAATTTATTATGTGTTTTAGATAGATTCCACCTCCGAATCGATATTACAATGACAAACAAGTAGCCGAACTGGACATAAAAAACAGATTTAGCTTAATAATTTAAGTACAGAATTACAAGTGTACGGGCAGATATTAAAAGATATTCACGAGTATAAACTGCGGAACTATAATATCTACATGTTTGTAGTTGTGTGGTTCACGTGAAAATTAATTCAAATTCAAATACAACGTTGACCGAGCAAATATTCCTAGGTACAATATGAGACTGTTTTACACGGCGATATTCTGTGTTATTATTAATTCTATAAGCCCTGACCAAACGATATACAACGAACTACAAGCCAATGGACTTACTTTACTTATAGATTGCTGTGTTTACACACGTGTATGTTTGGTTGCATAAAACACTTACAAGGGAAGGGGAAGCCAAATAAACTGAGACACACAAACGTAAATAATTGGCTGGAAAGTAAAGTAACACTGGGGTTAAAATTATGAAACGCTGAATGTTAAGATATGCGGCGTTCTAGCAACAATAACAGTCAAACCCTACAATGTTATTTTATCTAGATATAGATACTTAATGTAAGGTCCAGTTTATGTTAGATCGTTGAAATGTTTTGGCGGATTATTTGAAATATCATTTAGAGGAATGGAATGTTATGGTTTATCTAACTACAACAGAGGTACCATTTCCTAACGCAGCATTGCGTATAATTACTGTTATAAACCTGCTCCAAAGCACCATTAACGATAGAAATGTAGTTAGGGGGTTGTAATTAAATAATTTGTAGAGGAAATTGAGTAATTGTCGAGCTAGCAGAATCATTATGCTCACATAGGCATGATCCAATGACCACCACGAAATATCTAACGTTTATCATTTGTCATTTCTCGCCACAAAACATGTCGTATCTGACCGAGGTTATAAAATATAAAACATTAAAATTAGGTTTGAATGGTTTTGTACCTTTGTACTAGCTAGCTTTGGCAACACTGCTGAAAAACCGACAACTCAGCTAGCCTCAGACCGCGATCGAAAATCCGTTGCAAACTTCAACTAGTGACTTTAGGGTTTCTTATTCTTAATCGCAAACTGAAAAGAGTGTTTAGTTGTCACAATAGCACCACGCATCTGAGTATTTATTTTTCAACAGTTTTTTCTTTTTCATTTTGGTCTATCTAGGCAATGATCTCTACTTCCTAAACTGAAACGACTTTGTGATTCACCGACTAGCCTAGAGGCTACGGAAACGACGTGGGGGAGTAAAGAGGGGAAAACTGGGAGGTAAATAGGGCACTGAAGGGCCGGGTAACCTTAAAACGTAGCGCCCCACAATTCTAATTGTCCCAATGTAGGTCGCGGACATAAGTTTAATTAGGCAAATAAATTTTATTAAATTTATTAACACTAGATAAAGTACTTACATAGTTTGGAACTAAAACTTTATTAAAAATTATGGATGCCACAGACAAGTAATACAAATAAGTTTATCTGAACCTGTGGTTCCGCTAGCTTTTAAATACCTATGCTCTGTTCATATTATGTAAAGAAACATACAATTTCGTGCACAAAGCTGCACAAACCGGCAATGCCGCTACGCCTAGGGGCGGTCGTCACGGAGTGTGGAATTGTTGTGGTGTAGAACGTCAGCTGTGACATCTTTTACTTATGTGCACTTTTAGACTGATGCACAAAGGAAAGTATCTGTAGAACTGTAGATAAATATTTAGTAGAAATATACCTATGCCATTGAGAATAGGAGTTAAAGTTAAAGTTTACGGTATGAATAATTCACAGTTAGAGGTAACATTTTGTGTCGATAGTTTTTGTTTGCAAGGAGTTAGCAATTAGGTACACAAAATGTTGCTTCTGTTAAATAAACTATAATATTGGAAGCCTCTCAACGACATTTCAAATAATCCAAACAAACATGCATTCCACTTGCAATTCTGTACTTAAATGGCGTAGAATAATACTCCTACATTTAACTGTTATTGTTGCCAAAATTCTCGAATTATCCTAGTTTAAAATTCCACTCCATCTCCAACTTCCGAGAATAACACCGCTCGTCTCTTAATATTCATGGTGTGCGTCGGGCTTAATCAAGTTTCATAATTTTAATTCAAGTGTTACTTTCTTAGCTAATTGTTTACATTTGCTCGAGTTCGTTCTGTTTCGTTTCCTCTTGTTTCGTATAAATATATTTGTAGGTAATTTGACCCAGAGTTTTGTACATTAAAAGGTCAGCTTTTAGTTTTTTCCATGTTATAAACCACATTCATATTATTCCAATTTTTGCTTCACAAATCCGCCTTCCATTTTCGCAAAAAGGCAGTCCATAACTTAAAACAGTGGAAATTTACGGTTTAAATGAGAATGATCTTACGATTTAATAAGTTTTTCTTGAAATCGGCAGTAAAGTGTCCCAAAATCGTCATTAAAAGCACAGAAATCGTACAATAATGTAGCCCATTATTGTACGATTTTTTCAATAAGTAGGCCTTGGCGAGATGTAAACATCAAACGTCAGACGCATAGAAATCGCCCGTCAAAAGTGACCAAATATTCAAAACCCGGCCGATAAAGGCCCATTTAACTTTTCGTACACATTGCGAAATTGTTTCCTATAGAAGCGCAATCCTTCAGTATACATATTTTAGTAAATTTGAATATCAATAGATTTGTTGTGTAGGCTACACAAGAAGCAGCAGTTTGGTTTTTCTGTCAGAAGGTGCCGTGTCTCATCATACTTGACCTAGGTAGAGCGATCGTCAAAGTCAAGCAACGCCGCGCGTAGTCGGTTCATGGACGGGTGATCCCTCATTATTATTTTCTTGCCTAATAAAACATTTTTTTTTCCGATTTCAAAAAAAATATAATATGTACCTCGGCACTGAAGTTCTTTTTATGACTCATGCGGTTTATTTGCCTCCGCCAGAGGCCTCGGCAACTAAATTCCACATGAGTCATAAAAAGTTGAACTTCAGTGCCTTGGTACATAAATAACTATTTCTTGAAATCGGCAGTAAAGTCTCCCAAAATCGTCATTAAAAGATCAGAAATCGGCACTGAAGTAACTCATAGTTTGTACAAAATTTTTGCCAGGTAAAATGTTATTAGATTTTATGCTATACAACTTAAAAAAATACGAAATCTAACCTCCCTTTCTCTGTTGGTTAATGGAGCACTGCAAAATCGGGTTGAAGTGTGAAAGGTTATGTCAACGTTCACGTCTGACGTAACAGTTTCAAATTTCAAAACACTGCAAAAACAATACAAATAATATAATAATAATAAGCGTTAAGCGTAGGTAGATGTAAAAACACACAACCTTAAGTAGATTCGTGAATGTATACCTCAAAAGGTCACGTGCATTACAGCCATAGAGATCATATACATACTGGTAGGTAGAGTGCTGGACGATGTTTTTTATATATAGGATGCGCCGAAAATTTTTGACGAATTTAAAATCACATGCATCTGAATCACAAGGACATGCGCATTTGCAATTTGAAGTAGTGTTTTGTGAAACTTGACACTCTTTGACAGCCATTTGACAGCGACAAATTAAGTATACCTACCGTTGTTTGTATCATAGACGTTTTGTGGCATAATTTTTTCGATTTTCAGCTAATTTTTAATAGTTTCTTCGCGTTTTAGTTGTTTGAGTGTTTTATCTAATTAAGTGATCATCTCGAATATGTTCTGCTCATTTTACACCAGAGTGTTTAAAAACGAAACGAGTCAAAACACAGCTAATTGAAAATACGGTAGCAACTCTTCTATTAAAACCACCTAAACCATCATTTAAGTAATTAAGTATATTAACATGATTGTGGTGTAAGAAACTATTAGTAGCTTATTTGTTTTAGTGTTAAAGTTATAAAGGTAAATGAAAACAAGTCAAGTTCTAGCATCAGTGAAGCAAATTTTAATAGTTTGGACGAAGCTAGTTTTACATGTATAAACGAACCTAGTCGTAGTTATCGAAGTCTTGACCAGTCCACGTTGAGGTGAGCTTAATTTATTATCAATATAAAAGTTTGTAGGGAGATAATAATGCAGAAAAACAACCACCAAACAACCATAGGCCCATGCGCAAATCCACAATTTTTCCATAAAAAGGGACTTGTTCAGCACTCTACCTATATATATGATCTCTATGACTACAGCAGAATTTTCCTTAGAGTATGGAAAGTTGCATACGCAACTATGCAACTTTCCATACTCTAAGGAATTTTCAGTCACCACACAACATCTACCTACCATTTTTTGTCATTTGTCACTTCTCACCATAAAACATCTTGGTCATTGACCGAGGTTTTACCCATAAAACGTTAAAATTAGGTTTTAATGTTTTGCCGTCGATCACAGAATTCACAGAAATAAAACCCATCTCTCTATATCGATAACAAATATAACCTTGAACCTTGCATCTTTGCAAAAATATGCTAGAATTAACAAAAATATAGTTTTGTATCAGGAATGCAAAATGTAGGTTCCAGATTTTTATTATGCTTGTGGGATTAATATTTAGCACAGGTTAAAATGTCGAGGTTTAGCGAACAAAACGCGAACGCGGTAATACGACAAATAAATTAACGAAAATTTCGAAATTTCACCGCGGCCACGTTCGAAACAATACCAACACCAACTCCGCTAAAATCAGCAACCCCCTTTTGTATCTTGTGATTTATCGCGCGGTAAATCACCCAGTTCCTCCAATAAAGTTCTCAAATAAACTCGTCCCCGGGCGTCAAAAATTACAGCAACAGCTTTATTTAATCCCACGGGAGTCTCCCCCCCAGTTCAAGCGAAGATGGATGAGCCGCACGTGTGCAGAATTGGATTTTAGACTGAAACGATATCATCGTATATATTTTTTTTCAATAGAAACAGCGTATTCTGTATCTTAAAAACAAAAGCAAAAATTGTGCTTGGAAACTTCGTACTTTAGATCCTCTGTACATTGTACTTTTCACAATATACTTACCTTGTCCTTTGCTCTAAATGACCCAACTCGGGCCAACTCCAAACCACCGCAAACGAACTAAAGAAATTTACATATTTCCCAACAATCAGCGTAACCTCCTTACAGGCAATTTGCCTAAACGGCAGTTAAGCAGCCCCACCGTGGCCATCAGATGATACCTACGCTATGCAGTCTCTGTTGGGGTTATATTTGTTGCATAACCTCCACGCTGCGGTCCTAGGGGATTAGAGATATGCGCCGAGCTCGGATTTGCGTTCTCGGTTGCGTTTGTTTTTATGGAATTAGTAGAATGGTTGGGTGTAGCGAGCTTAGAAGGAACAAACGCTGGAGTTGAAGAAACGTGGTGGGGATTTTAAATGTGCGTGCATAAATATACGGTAGAATCGTGATTAGAAAAACACGGAACACCAAGGTTAGAGAAGCGCGAAGTATGGACCAACCAATTTAGGTCACGCCCATCTAGGAGTTTGGATCCTAGCCACAGCTTAGTTAATACCTTAGCGCCACCTAACCAGAGATATGGAGGTGAGAAGGCACATAGACGAGTGCGCATCCTAATTTTGCCAGCCTCTATGGCTCCGCCATTTTCAAGTACTAACGTCAAAATATTCCTCTCGTTCTCTTTGTTTACGACTGGTTGGAGTGGTTAGTTACGGCATTTTTTTGTATAATATTCGAAAGATTTGAGTGTTTTTTTATTAAGTGTCAGTATAGTTTATTAGTGAGTAGTGATAGTATAGTTTATTAGTTATGGTGAAGGACTGTAAAATAATAGAAAATTTCCATTCATAACTACAGGTATCAAAAGCACATAAAGGACATCAGATTTGAGAAGTTGTAAGCTATTATAAATAGACAAGGCAATTAATATCAACATAACATATTAGGTATGCCCAAGTATGATATATCGTAATATTTTCGTAAGCAGTTCGTCAACTTATAACTTGTTGCGTTCAACCAATGAAAACATTGGATTATTAGAGTTGAAGTGCAGCCAGATAATGTAAACGTGAACTTCTGAATATAAAACATTCCAAACTCTCACAATGACATAACAAAATCTCTATTTTTTAAATTTTAGGATTTATATTATTATATTATCTGTATTGTTCTTGCAGTGTTTTGAAGGTTTGAAACTGTTTGATGTCAGACGTGAACGTTGGCATAACATTTCACACTTCAGCTCGATTGCTCCATAAACGTTAATTTTTATGCGTTTAACTAAAGTTTATTTTATTTATATTTATTTTATAAGCGAACCTGGTAACATAGTAAAGAAATATTAACTATCCCCTGTAAGCTTAACTTAGAAAATGGCGGTCCAGGTGATTACGAAGTTCGCGCAGCTTAACATTCATTCTCCCCACCTCCATATCTCTACACTTAACCTAACAGAACCTAACCTTGTTTTTCTGTATTTTCGGGTTTTTGAATACGCCATATTATATTATTATCTTTTTTTCTTTTTTAATAAATACAGCGTGGTCCAAAGAGTTCGTAACAAATGGAAAATATTTTTATTGTTGAAATATTACGAAAACTACATTATAAACAACTTTTTTGATACTTCGCGTTATATAAAGTCACTTTTCTTAACTTAATGGTAGTTTTTTGAAGTTGCCGTCATATCGACGGTGATTTGACATATTGTGTCAAAATCGATTCTTAGGTTACATGCAGAAAAAATTTCTATTATATTTCGGGATATATTTTTTTAATAGGTACTTCAACAAATAAAAAAAATCTAACACTTTCGGCCGCAATGTATAAATAAAATGCCCTATAATGCCCTGTAAAAGCCAGGATAAGAATAAAACAAACACGGAAACCAACATCTGAATTTAAACTATGTTTTCTTTTATTTTTCGGGATAAACACTAACGAAAACATAGCTATTTACCGATTAAAATACCCCGATCCATCTTTCTAATAGCCTCATTGCTCAGACCTGAAAAATTTAACTGGAAAAATCCTTGGGGGCGTTAATCGTATAACAAAACGATATATTACGTACCCGGTGGTTTTCTTGGGTTAAGTTAAGGGACTCGATAACCATTTAGTTGTGGGTTTTCCACGGTAGGAAAATATTTGAGTCGTTTTTCTAATACCCCTATGGCGTGCGTAAAGAAATAAAATTGTTTTCCCGTACCTACAAAAGTGTCAACAGGAAAATCATCCATCATGATTAGCTTGTTGTTAGTTTGTTCTGAGCGAAACTGTTATTTGTTGCACCATTTCAATAAATTCGAAGTACTAGATAAACTGTGAGAGTTCTGCACGAGTACAGACCCCATGGAAATCACTATAAGCGAGAGAAGTGGTATTTTCTTTATCAATTTTACCCCCTCCGCTCCCACTTACGCCACGCCTCCCTCCTAGAGGGCCAATCAGAGCTAGTACGAACCCGAGGTTACCTGATCATGCCCGAGCCGCGTCAGACGTCGACGTACAGCGTGTGTCCCAGGTAAGACTATGATCTTGATAATTTTTAAAGTTGATACTTCAAAATTAGGCTCGTGTAGAATGTGGAATATGATAGGATTCAGTTAACTCTATGTAGATTTCTAACCTAACCTAACCTAGGCATATAATAGACCCAACATTAACATGTCACCTCTAAAATATTCTCCCAATTTTCGATGCCGATAGGAACCTCTACCCTTATTCAACACCTAGGATTTCCCGGTATATTTTCTGGGCCTTGACAAGGGTTAAATCGGTTCTTCGGCATGGGAGCCAAGCGGAATACTAATGCGCAATATATCTTATCGATGAAAGTCCCAACCCGAACATCTTCAGATTTTCCAGTGAAAAAAGTCCAGCCATCTGCTCCACGCCTCTACAGATTTATAAATAGGTTTCCGAAATAGGAAGAATTTTGAAGTTTCGGACACGATTTTTTCGATATTTCGCTCACGTATATCCAACAGCAAAAAAGTGGCATCTTGAGCGGGAGGGAACCAGCTGGACCGATATAGGTTATGCCAGCGTGACGCAAATGTTTGTTTGCCGCAAAAAAACGGATCCCAATCGTTTTGCGAACCGCGCTTCATGCGAAAAACAAATAGACTGCCGCTATGCTTGAAAAAGCCCCCAATTTTAAAGCAATCTCATTTTCGATCAGGACAACTGGCGTTGTACCATCGATTGGAGTTTCGTTAGGTTTATAACTACAGTAACCCAAATATGCAACAGGCATATTTTGCATATTATATGCATTTTTTTAAATATTTGCATATATCCTTAAAATACCTATAGCATATTGTGCATAATTTAAAGAATTTAGGATAATTTAAATCTTTGGCAGGCCTTTCATTCATTTTTGGGAACAGGGGTCGGTGTTTAGGTAGGTACTTGGTTTTCCCAAAATAATATAGGTAAATTATAATTTTTTTGGGCACTAATCCTGGTGATCTGAAAACGAATAAAGTAGGTATTTATACCTATTTAATAAAATACAATTATTGAAAAGGACTGAATAAATTATAGATAGGTAAATATTTATATAATATATTATAATATATAATAATATAATATAATAATATAGATAATCCATTTCTGCATTTTATCTCTGATTCTGCTGAAAGATCTATTTTCAGAATTTTCGAACGAATATTCCCAGTCCCTTACAGATGTTAAACAACTATTCGAAAACAAGGTAATAAAGAAACAACTTTCTTTTCTAAAAGCAAATTATAGCTTTCTTTCTAAAACAATAACACAAATGGAGGAATCTAATTTGCCATTAACCCGAAGTGTAGAACTGGTAAAACAATCTGAGGTTGCTTTTCAAAATGTCACAGGTAAAATTGGGGACAAAATATTTCAAAAATTTAGAAATGTGATGGAAAAAATAGTGGGTTTCAGTTTCTTAGCCAAGTAGTAAATATTTTAAAGGGAGACTTTACCGAATCCATCGATTTGGATCCTGCGATAGTGAGCAATTTTAAAAGCGCACCTCTTACATCGGTTGATGTGGAAAGGAGTTTCTCCATTTATAAATTTTTATATTCTGATAGAAGACAAAATTTTTTAATTGAGAATTTTGAGCAACATTTAGTGGTTTATTGTTTTTACAACTAAATTTCAACCTGATTTTTATAATTTATAATAAATGCATATTTAGATTTATTTCAATCGCCCTGTATGTAGAAAATTTAAAATAAAATATTGTTACTTTTACTATGTATAAATGCATTTAAAAATTTGTATGTACATTATATATGTTTATTTGTAAATGAAACAATAAATTTATATTCTTGAAGTATTTCTTAATTTGCATATTTTCAACATTTTCCTGCATATTTTAACTAAATTATTTGCATATTTATGCCCATATTTTTAGGGTTTCGACTTGCATATTTGGGTTACTCTAGTTATAACATTCTACCCCCTTCACTTTTTTGTTTTTAATTTTGGAAAAAAAATGTAAAAATGAAAATTGTATAAAATTTTCTTGCGATTTCAGGTATGTATTCAGAAAAACCTGTTCTTTTGTGTGAGTTACCCTACCATTTGGCTTTTCAGCAGTGTTACCAAGCCTAGTGCAAATGTACAAATCTGGCATATTTTCGGATTCCTTATACAAAAATAAATTTTTATTCTGGTGCATTTTTGCAAGTTGCAAAGTTCAAGGTTATATTATTTGTCTTCGATCTATAAAGTCGTGGTTTTTGTTTTTGTGGGTTTGATTACCCACAAAACACTAAAATCTAATCTAAAACATTAAAATCTAATTTTAATGTTTTATGGATATAACTTCGGTCAGTGACAAGATGTTTTGTGGTTAGAAGTGACAAATATCAGATGTTTTGTGGTGACAGGATAATCTTTATACGCGACTGAATTTAAGATGCCAACGCCCCGACGGGCACTATGCGAACTAACTATATGGGCCATTGTCACCTCTAAATTTGGGCACACTTTGGGTTTACACTGCGTTGTTCTTTGTTCTTGTTCATTGTTCTTGTCGTCTTCTATATATTTTGTGGTCGTCTTCATAAAGTTATTTGGTTATTAGGTAAAAGTTCCCCCGACAATCGGCGCCCGCCGATTGTGGGGCGAAAACAGCGGCCGGGCCGGACGTAAACACGGCACAAATCTTTCCAAATTTCGGATTTTCCGCGGGTTTCCGCGAAGCACAATTAGGCGGGTAGCCAAAATTTAAAAAAAACTCGGGGCAGACATACACCACGGGAAACTGTACTTACCGGTTATTATAAAGTTTAAACATTATTGTTTTTCATTTATGTAATTGCAAAGGCAACAGGTAACTAAAAATGAACTAAAAGCAGCATTCGAAATAGAGAACTTTGTTGGTTAAATCAAATTGATTCGAAACTTGTTCCATCTCGAAAATGTTTTCAGGAACAAAAAATGTTTAGGTTATTAGGACCTCGGCGATCGAATCAAGACGGTTTTTCGTCCGAATCTCGCACTAAAACTTCGTAATTACACTGCATAACACTTTAGCATGTTCAAATTCCACTTCAGATAACTGTGGGAGGCCTTTTGGGCGTGGTAATCATAATAAAAATCACATTTTACTTGCTTTATTTCATTTTCGCACAAGCGTGGCGGGAATATTTAAACATTTGAATTCAACTGTTGTTATTTACCACATTATTATAATCGTCAACTTTAGAAAATAAAGCTTTTTTGACTGATTTTGAACAAAACAAAAAACATAATATACGGATCAACAAAATGGCATGGCCCATAGACTTAGTTTAGCATTGAGCCTACAGGGGGCGTATTTCTTATATTCAATCGCGTGTAAACGTTGATTTTATATACACTCGTATAAAAAGTATAGTATTCAAAACGTTTTACAAATTCCTGTAAGCTCGTGCCTAATAAAACTATGATTCAAACCTTACGCACTCTAATAATCGATAGAAATGCCCACTCCAGTATTAATATATAGAAACTGAAATAGGTCAGGAATTTTAAAATTGCAAAAGCTGCATCAGCATCGACACCACCAATTTACACATTTAAAGGCGTCAAATAAAAGTAAACTCTGCCAAGAAATTTGTTAAATATTCATATTCCCATCTGCAGGAGAGTGCCAGCCTCTAATTTAAGTGATACCTTTAGTGTTCTCTACACAGTAAACTTGAACCAAACTTTACAGGTTACTATACTCCAGAGCCCACTCTGGGAAGCCAAAAAATGTTGAGGCATATCCCGCATAATATTTACCTTCTTATGTGTATCTGGGGTACAATAATCGTAGCATCGTGCTGCCACAAATCCCTAGAGGATTTGTGTATTGAGTATTGAGAGTTTCAGCCCATGCTTTCCACAATCGGCGGCCTTTTTAAAATTAATTGGATCTCAAAGAGCGAAGAATCCAACTTTAGTGAAATTGTATAATGCTTGGCGTGTTTAATGCCAGTTAATAGATTCAATAAAAATAAATTCTGCTTTTTCACATTTTGTAATAACATCTTGTATATCTACCTTCGGTCCTCAAATTAGGTCTATATGCATTTGCAGGCAAAGCTAGAACATGAAGGCCGAGCTCAGCACACATAATTTCCAAACTGGAGAGTTCCCAACGTCACTTAATTAATCAACGACGTATGCAGGTCATATTTCCCTTACTTACCCCTTTTCCCCACCCCCTCCCCAATTAGTATCTCCCAATTTATAGCCGCGAAGGTGTTCGTGTACCCACGTAAATTGCTACTCTAAATTATGGCCATACTGGCGAGTTGTTTGGGCTGAAGTTGGAAGTTACCGCACCACTCCGGTATTTCCACGGTTTGAAGGTATGCACTTTGCCGGTTGTTGATGTTGTTTTTGGTGTTTGTGTTTCACGGGCGGTTGGTTGGGGTTGGGCCGCAAATATTTTTGGAAGGGGGTAGAAGGTAAACGTTAATTTATCGGTTTGTTGGTTGGTCGGTACGTTTGGGCAAACAAGTTTGTTGAGCCACGCTAAAAAAATCCTGGCGAAAATGAAATTAATATGACTTCCGTCCCATATATGGATTAGCCTGTTTAGAAAGCAGGAAAGGAAAATAAAAGCTTGTTTTTAAAAAGGTTTTTTTATTTTCAATTTTATTTTGTGCTTTTTAGTACCTATTTGATTCCCATGTCAGGAGGCTGGTAAAGAAATTTAGTCCGCCATCTTGGGGCGGCCGCCATATTGGATTTCGTATGAAGTCATTCACCTTATTGTTTTCTACCAGTCGAGCCCTTTCATTTGATACCCATGTTGGGTATCAAATAGACAATCCGCCATCTTAGAGCGGCGACCATATTGAATTTAGTGTGATGTCACTAACTTTATTTCTACTCTTCAAGCCCTTTCATTTGATACCCATATTAAGGGGGTTGAAAAGAAAATGTAATCCGCTATCTTTGAGCGGCGGCCATATTGAATTTAGTGTGATATCACTACTTTTTAATTTTCTACTCTTCAAGCTCTTTCATTTGATACCGATACCCATATTAAGTGGGTGGAGCGACGGCTATTTTGATAGTATTACAATATTGAGTATTGTATATTGTATTGTCACCGGAACTAAAGGTGTATACAAAATTTCAGCTCAATCGGATGCCAAGAAGTGGTTATAATTCAGCTTGCAAGATTCGACCCATACATGCACATACTAACAGGTGAAGTTAAATAAATTAAAGCTTGTAAAAAAAAACGGAGTCAAAGTTTCATATACGTACACTCATATATGAGTCCGATCTACATGGAAACACTCTATTTTCCACTTTGATAATCTGAATGACTCTGTAAAATAAGGCAAAAGCTACAATGATAAAATTAATGAGTTTAATCATAACACGTTGGTGCCAGAATTCGCCTTCTCGAGTTCATTCGTAGCTAAACTCATACCTAGTATTTAGCCTAAAACTTTGTAGCCACCCATGGAGCAATGTCGCAAACTTCTCTCTAATCAAGGCAGAACAAGCGCCTTGTTTTAGGTGTGTTCTCCACAGATTACTCTCGTAAAATATGGTCGCGTCCTCGCTTAATATTGCTCTATGTTTTTAATAAGTCTAACCATAAATTGTGGAAAGTTTCCTGTTGCAAACTCCTAAACTCTAATTCGCATTATATAATCTTGATAGGAATATTATACCCCAGATATACATAAGAAAGTAGTTATTATTATAAGGGTTATAAAACAACATGCGGGTTTAGTAGATGCTTCGGGCATATTTCATTCTTTTCGGTTCATCCTAGTTTTCAAATAAAATAAAATGAAAAATGTACGGTACTACCCTGTATTACTCTCGAAAGATGGCTCTGAATACAAATAATGCGATGAAACCAACGAAAATATTCGAACGAGAAGAAGAAGAATCCAATGTCTACCTTCCTTTTGTGACGACAGTTGTTCCTTGACACATGTCGGTAAAAAAGATCTTTACTACCTTAAATATTTCAAGTATTTTCAAATTTCTAAGATTTTAATTACCTATGTACTTTGGACAATGGGCTCGTGGATATCTAGGTGACTCCAGTTTACAATCGCAATTCTATATTTTCGTCTTATTGAATGAAAAGAAGAAGAATAATTTATTACCGATCATTAATAAAAGTTCGCATTGTTCCACCGACAACCAATAAATCCAATTTTCCTACTCCCTGAATATTCGTCCATAAAAATTCGGATTCCCCCAGTATGATTTATATAGGTCGTATAAGATAAATGCGCTATTGTAAAAACGCACAATTTGGCAACCTTACTACGCCTACGTTGATGTATGTACGCAGGACACGGCAGGTCGTAAAGGACCTGCGCGCCAGGTTGGTGGGGGACCCCAATAAATTCATGTTATTGATGATGGGAGTGCCGCATCCGAGTTTGGAGTAGCGCCAGTGCCCATTCCTTTCAGAATTGCCGGTTTTATTCTCATTTTTATTGGCGGGGATCTATGGAGAACGAGAAATGACGTAGGGACGCGTCTTCTAATATGTTTGGTTATGTGTCCCTTCACGCATACCTAGTTGCATAACTACCAATAAGGGGTGCAGCGGTGAATTTAGTTTAGTAGCGTGTGAGCGTTGAGTGTCGAGGCCAACGATAAAGACGCATAATCGCGTAGTCACGTGACCAACTTAGTCCTATATAATAAAAGACATTTTTGGAGATAAGTAGAAAGAATATAATATAAACAGACCCAATATTAGGTATTTAGGTTATTTTTTTACGAAATAAAAATGAAAATTCACCTCAGTATACTGTAAATATTGACGAGGTCCCAGTTAAGCGGCAGCGTGAAAGGCCGAATAGGAACCGTATCAGGTCGTGGGTCGACAACGAAAATCCTCGAGTGCGTTACAACACTGATTTATTTCGCCCAAGGTGAATGGTGAATACAAAATACACAAACCCGAACGTGGTCAACGGGAACGGCTTCCAGCCACCCGGACCGTCTGAACTCGCGTATCTCCTGTAAGCAGTTCACCCGTCTGTGTCTCAGGCTCCACTGTCCATGTCCATTCCGGGGAGGGAATTCCCCTTACAGCGCTCACGCGTCGGCGCGAGCGGCACCAATACTCCTGGGCGGCACGGCTCCCACCCAGAGGCCATAATAACACCTGGGCGGTTCCCCTCCGCCAGGACACACGCGCAGTAGACACAAACTTGTTTCTAAAATATAATCTAAGACGTTTAAAAACACTTTAAACATTTAAAACTTCTCAAAACCCAAGCTGCCGCTTTCAGTTATGTGACAAATGACATGTAAAAGATGGTCACGTGATTTTTGTGCGCCATGGCCTGTCTTTATCGTAGGCCTCGGTTGAGTGTTGAGTGACGTGTTAATAAAGACTGCTCACGACTGTCACGTTTGACACTTTTTTGGCTCACTATGCGAGACAAAATACAATGCAAAATAAATTGTTAGCCATCAGTGCAAAGTCTTTATAAACACTTACGTCAGTCAACGGTTATTGAGATTGCGTTGGGGGAAAAAGAGAAAATATTTTTAGGTATGGAGAAAATTTGCAATTATGGAGAAATAAAACCAAGAAAAATGGGAACCCGAAGCTATTAATCAGAACTGAATTCTGGAGTTGCAATTAACCGTGCTAGTTAGCAAATGGACGGGAAAATCGACTTTAGCACGGCAAACGAAGAAAATTGAAAAATCAGGATATTGGAAATTAATTTTGTAATTTTGCAAAAATGAACCCCATTGAAACTTCATTCTCAAAACTGCGTTGTTATCTCCGACCACAGAACAAAGGTTATGCCCGACAACTAATATTTAGCATTCACAAAATAGTAAAGATAGGTACCTGTACAGAAAGTTAGGTTTGCAGAAACAGAATTTAAATTTTTTAATTTCTGGAGTTAGCAATGAGGTAAATAGGTAAAAATCTATGATGTAACCAAATTAAGGTATAGTATCTAGTACCCTTGTATAAAAAAACTTTACTTTGAAACGAAATGCCCTGGTTTAAAAGAAAAGGGTTCCAAAGTCCTCCTCCGCCCCATTCACACTTTCATTACTTCCAATAACGCTTTAAAGAGCAAACAATTTCCATTCCATTTCCATTAGATTGGAATTTCTCCTCTCCCAGTTTTAATACTTCAGGCTGTCGGCTTCTCGAATAAGTTTTCAGCAGAAGTCAATGCCGTAATTGACGGAATTCCTTTATCGGATTAAAGGGATTATTAATAGCCCTTACACAAGGGGTTTTGTAGTTTGGAGTTGTTTTCTTTGGGGCGAAATATTTGTGAGATTTCTTTTTGATAAAAACATATCGTAAGCTCATGAATAAAATTACTACAATGGCCTGGAATTGCTGGCAGATTAATCATTAAAAGATTGAGGCACAAACATATTTCTGAGTCTGAATATCCTTTTACATAAACTCCTGAACATTTCAAAATTCTTTGTAATATACCTACCAAGTTTAAAGTTAAAAATAAAAATTTTATTACCTATAAAAGGAACATACCTACCTATCTAACAAGTATTTTCTTTCTTTAAATCTAAAGCAATAGCGTTTAAAGTCGTAAAAACATTTAATACCCCATTAAGGGTGTCATAAAAATAGCAAAGGACCTTTTTAAACGCGCTTGCAACACATATTTCTTTCTTTCCATCTAAAACTTTTTTTTAGTTTGGCTGTTTTTAAAACCAAACAAAACTTCCACCAAAACATAAATTATTTTTAAAAAATGTGCGAAGTTTGAAGAAAAATTACAGATTATTTATATTATTGTATTTATTAACCTTAGACCTTAGACAAGGAAAGAGAGAGGACACTGCGCTGGCCTACCCTGCCGGGTATAGATTTTGTTACGTCGTTTTGAACGGCGGCCATTTTATATGTGCCAAACAAAGCGAGTAGGTACGTAGCGAGTTAATTTCGAGAATTTGTGAATTAAAAGTAACAGTGATTAAGGGGAAAATATACTTACGATGGTGAATTGTTCAGCGTTTGGTTGCAAAAGCAGACGTGAAAAGCAAGAGCCCGGGATTTCGTTTCACAGGTAAATATTTAACAAGCTACCTTTGAAAGAAGCCCTAAAACTTTATTTTCTTAATAGAACTTCTTCAAATTCCTTCTACCTTTTAGTATGATATAAAGTGCATTGTTTTGTTTGCAAATAGGACCAATATAATTGTTTTTTAACATCGTTTTTGTTGAAAATTTCTTAATTGATTATGATAGTTTCATAAAATATGGGCTGGTTTCCATGGGGGTGCATTATTTATTTTATTTCGATTGATTCGAAATCGCCACAAATAAATATATTTCAGCACTTGACACCAGCTTTACATTTGGAAAATTATCTGCAAATAAATACCAATATTTCAAATTGCATGTAAGTCAAAATTAACTACTTTTTCATTTTTAACATTTTTGTGATATTGGGTAAGAATGCCTTTCTTTCATGCCACGCCACTGGCCTGTCGTGCGTGTGTCCTTGTCTAAGTTATTAACTCTTAACAACTCTGTACCAGTTGTCAGCTAATTGATTGAAAACAATTTGGAATTACTTTTCTGCATTCTGATTCGCTAGAACTGGTCCAGACATGTTCTGTTGGAACGAAGCTAAAATATCAAGTTCTCATTATTCTCAATGTTATTAATCTACTCAATGGTTTCATGGATATGGGCATTTGGAAGCACGAAACAGGGGCACTTTTACTTTTCTGATTTCTACTGCGTTAACACCTCGGTTAACACCTTACAATTACTATTATGCTTTTAATCAAGTTTCAATTTTCGAATAAAGGAAAACTCACATTCGAACCAAGGTCAGCATTTTCGGAGGTGGAGGTGTTTCCCTTGGGATTAACTGTCTGGCTGATTGGGTATTTTCCCTGCTCTAATCTATTTAATCTTGGCGATGAGGTCAGAAGCCGAACTGTAATGTAACGATAAGGGAATCACCTTCGCCTTCTTTATTGGGGAGGCTGGGTGTAACGGACTCCCACTCGATTCCAAGCGGTTCGAGGATAGCGAACGAAACTCCGTGATTTAAACTTTCAGTTGTCTAGGTCTATAGAATTATGGAGCGTATCATAAGAAGAAATAAATTAAAAGTAAAAAAATATTTTTAAAAAAAGCTTTTATTTAAATGCGCTAAAAAGAATAAAATAATCTTTCCTTTTAAAACTTTTACTATCAACTTATAACGTCATTCCACAATTTATATGATATAAAAGCTTGTCGCGAGATTTAAGTTTTCAAACTAAGTAAATACCACTACTTAAATCTCGCGACAAGCTTTTATATCATATAAATTGTGGAATGACGTTATAAGTTGATAGTAAAAGTTTTAAAAGAAAAGATTATTTTATTCTTTTTAGCGCATTTAAATAAAAGCTTTTTTTAAAAATATTTTTTTACTTTTAATTTATTTTGTAATTTTTAGTTTGGCCAGGTGTCTGAGTCTATTCATCTCAGTTAACGCATCATTGTTGCAAGGTCGTTTGCCGGTTAGTTTAGAACAGTCTAGCTCTTCAATGAGGAGACCTTCTAATGACCATCTTGGGTGTTCCGCCATGTTGGATTTAGAATGACGTCACACATATAATCATGCATTGTCATCCAAATTAAACGTGTGTACAAAATTTCAGCTCGATCGGTTGAAATTTAACTAGTCCGCCATCTTGAGTGTTCCGCCATGTTGGATTTAGAATGACGTCACACATATAATCATGCATTGTCATCCAAATTAAACGTGTGTACAAAATTTCAGCTCGATCGGTTGAAATTTAACTAGTCCGCCATCTTGAGTGTTCCTCCATGTTGGATTTAGAATGACGTCACACATATAATCATGCATTGTCATCCAAATTAAACGTGTGTACAAAATTTCAGCTCGATCGGTTGAAATTTAACTAGTCCGCCATCTTGGGTGATCCGCCATGTTGGATTTAGAATGACGTCACACATATAATCGTGCATTGTCATCCAAATTAAACGTGTGTACAAAATTTCAGCTCGATCGGTTGAAGATATCTGCTTCAAAATTGAGTTGCAAGATTCCACCCGAACAAATTACATACATACATACATACATACATACATTGCAAGTTAAATAAAAGCTTTTAAAATGATGCTCAGTTGGATGCACGTAGTATACTTACTACAAACCTTTTTGATTATAATGATTTTTTCATAAGTTTCATTTTAAACATATTGTTCCAATGTGGTCCTAAATGTTATATTTGTTCATTGATTCTATAGTATATGTACAGTGTGGCCCGTTTGGAATGGAGACACCTCTGTGTAAAATTGTTATTTTTGCTCCGATTTTGAAAAACTTTTTTTTTTGTTTTGGTAATTTTTTTTTTATAAAAAAATGCCTAATATGATTTCTTGAATTTTTGGGATATAAAAAATGTCGCAGTTAGCCAGGTGTTTGGTTTTCAAAACAATTGGAAGGTGTGTCGAATGGTATTTTCAGAGAGCTATCTAACCAAAATTTTTTAAAAAAAATCGGAGCAAAAATAACAATTTTACAGAGGTGACTCCATTCCAAACGGGCCACACTGTATATTCTTTTGATCTGATTTAATTGTGATTTTAGAAAGAGTTCCTCGGTAACTTTATCAATTCTGACAGTGCGAAATTACATCGTTTCATAATTGTGTAACTATGGTGGTTTTGGGTTATCCCAAATTCTATTTCGCGACTCCGGCATATTGTTTGCTGTGCGCCGAATTAATTTGGTTCGTTCAAACGAAATCGCTAATCCTGTGCAGTTTAGATCCTATATCCAATTAGTATGGAGTATGGAATTAAATCTTCTCAAACTAGTGCAGTTATGGATATAATACAGAGTGGTCGGTCATCTAAGTTAACATCGGCAGTTCATAACAAATTTATAGGTTATGTTCACTATTACGTCCTCAGACTAATGAAAAAGGGAACACCGCATTATAGGGTCTTTATACAGATGTAAACAGTAAGCTGAACCTTCTCACTTTATGCAAGAGATAAATGCATTTACAAATACTACCTATGGAACGAAATATTCTCTTTTTTCACTTTATAGAGGAAAGACGCTTGCACTTTATGCACCTTTTTACCATTTTTTAATATTTTAAACTTGGAACCGCACGAAAAACTTGATAATAGCGTTTTTTTTTTAGTAAAACTAAGCAAATACCGAAGCACAAACCAAAACAAACAAAATGGAAAACAAACAATTTGAGCAAGCGCTAACTTTGGTCCCTGTCAAACCGCCACAACGTTGCCGATTAGTGCGAAAAGTAATGGGTGTTCTCTACTATAATCATTTCGTCAATAATAAAACACCTACATAATCTTTCTTGAACACGAAAAGGTTGTTTTACTTTACTGTTCCGCCTGAATTTTATAAGTGGGGGCAATTTTACGTTCAATGCAATTACTATATTAAAGAAATTGCCGGTTTTATTTATGATATTCCTAGTTATTGTTAGTCTTAAATGTGACAACATGTTTCGGGCAGGTCAGTAAGACCAATATTTGTAAACATGGGGATAGTAATAAACAACTATGCCTGTCAACAATTCACTTAAATTTGTAAACAAATTCGTCCCCTTTATTCATTAGTCTGAGATTACGTCCCCGCGTCTTTAGTTGTCAACTTATCTAGGTTTGTTTTCACATATTAATATTGACGACTTACATAGTTTGCGGATTCCAGTTCAGAGTTAACCGCGATCGGAGATTTCCGATCATTCTGATTTTAGGGTTTGTGTATCGATATTCTGTCGAACGCATCCGCGATATGTCTGTCCCTTCAAACAGGAATATTGATGCATCTGTATAGTGGCATGCTGATACTCCAGGGTACACTTAACGCATCACCACATTTAAAAACTTTCTCTTGAATCATACCACCGTGATCCTGATATAATGTAACTAAAATGCTGATTAGAGGTTATGTTGTAAATTGTAAACAGCAACAGAGGAGAATGCGCTTTGACCTATTGCGCAGCCGATTTTTCGGCCACACATTGGGAGCCTAGACGGCCGCCATTTTAACCCAGTCTTGTCTTGTAGTTTGTTTACGTTTTGACGTGCTTACTTCTTACTTGCTTTTGTAAGGTCTTTTTCGTGTGTTTGGCGTTTTGCTGGCGTGTTTTTGTAATCGTGTTGTGTTCATTAACATGTCTTGCTCTATAAGAACATGCACAAATGGCAAAAGATTTAGACCTGAAGGTATATCTTTCCATTGGTATGTTGCATTGTTTAGGATAAAATGTATTGGTGGTGCTTATTCTAGGTTTCCCAAAGACCGGGACCTCTATTTGGAATGGTTAAAAGCTTTAAATTTGCCCAGCAATGCACTATATGGTCGAAGAACAAATTCGTTTGTACAACACATTTTAAATCTGATGATTTTTTGTTGGTGGGCAATAAGAAATGCCTCCAATCAACTTCTATACCGTCGGAAAATTTATCTGACCAACAACAAGCTGGTCCGAGCCAACCACAAGCTTCAACTTCAACAGATTCAATGATTTCTCCTAATGAGGCACCAAGGCAGATTCGCCGAAAACGGTCCAGGTAAAAATAAACTTTTTTACCCGAAGTTGCTTCCACATCGATATAAAGTTATACCTAAACGCAAATAAATGCAACAAAAATTTGAAAAAGCAAATTATTTTGAATTTGCCGCACTTTCGTGGGTTAAAATGGCGATAGAAAAATTAGCGGTCTTGCGCACGTTGACAAGCGTTCTCCCCCCTCTATATATCTGATTGTAAATCGTCTACTTCTTCTGACCCAGTTCAGTTCGGGACTGCACCGAACAGAGCTCGTGCTCAAACTGCTTAATTATCGCATTTGCATGTGCCGTGACTGCCGTACCCGCATACATATGTTACTTTTGAAAGGGGGAGTAGCTCCCGCACCCGCTTCGCATTGGCGAACCGATGTTGGGTACATATGTGCGTGCGTGGATATCCTGTTTGGTCAGACATAGGCATAACCTAGAAGTTCATGCAGTGTATCTATTTCGGTCAAACCGCATAGGTATCTGTATAAGCCTTGTATATCTACTAACGAAGGTTATTCAACGACTGGTTAGTATGGGGAGTTCAGGGATAGGTGACGCCCCATACAGTGCCTCTATCAGAGCATATAAAACTACCAGCAGTATAACTCCCCGTGCCGGGAAAATTCTGCGCACCTGTTCGCGCAGCCGCCATTTGGGAATAGATTCTGTCAAATGTCGGGGCGATTGGGCAGTTCTTTTTTGGCCGTATCATTGATTAAGGTATTCCTTATTCAATGGCCGTATGAGAGATATTACAGTGCCGTGGAGTGTGCTTTTTTGTAAATTTTGCTTTGCGCTAGTATCTTTAAATAAAGAATCCCAGGAAGGAGTCAAAGCTCTACAGGGTGTCCAACTTTAAAACTGTACAAATCCGTGATATCTTCATTTTTGGAGATAATTGCCTAAACTTTTTTTTGTTTGAAAGGCCTTCAAAAGCCGCTTCTTTTTCTTTGACTTTCCTGCCATTTTCAAAATGCTAATGTAGGACCGGCTGCGATTTTTTTATACCCCCGATTTTCACGAAAACCATTTAGCAATTTTTTTTATTTAAAATCTGACCTCACAGCGTTAATCAGAACGCCCCAAAACCCCCATATACCAAATTTGAATAAAAAATATACAGGGACTTCCATTCTGCAGGGTGTCAAAGTTGAGCAAAATACGAATTTTAAAGGCATCTGCCAAGCCAAGTGTGCCTCAAAACAGTTGAATGGTCAATAAGACCACTCACGGTGTTGGTGTGCAAAGGTCCAATACAAAATATACAGAGTGTTCTTATCTGTGCCATTTCAAATTACTAAATTTTTGGAACTTCATACGGGTCAAAAATCGAGTATATCAAAACCGCTCCACACACTATAAACAAACTAAATCTAAAAAATACAGAAGCCTGCCAGTCAGTAAGTCCATATCAGTTAAGGTGGCTGGTGTGCCACAACAGGAAACGCGCAGAAAATGTATCATCTTAGACAGCGACTTTGTTGAGAAAGGTCCAATAATTTTAATTGCTTTTATTTGTTACTTATCATTTTGTACAGAAATACATTACTTTTGACTCCCTACAGAATGGAACCCCCTCTACATTTTTTGTTCAAATTTGGTACATATATGGGGGTTTTGGGGTATCCTGATTAACGCTGTAGGGTCAGATTTTAAATAAAAAAATCGCTAAATGGTTTTCGTAAAAATCGGGGGTTATAAAAAAATCGCAGCCGGCCCTGGATTTGCATTTTGAAAATGGCAGGAAAGCCAAAAGAAGCGGGTTTTGAAGGCCTTTCAAACAAAAAAAAGTTTAGGCGATTATCTCCAAAAATGAAGATGTTACGAATTTGTACAGTTATAAAGTTGCTGTATGTGTATTAAAATTCCGAACTAATTTCTCCTGCTTGTGCTTACCACCCATACTTTACTAATACTACTCTGTATTTCTGAATTGATTTTCTCGAATACACCTCTGACTTCTATTCCCCCAATATGGCGACAAGGTCATCGAATTTGCCGATGATTACTCAAGAGTGAGTTATAATGCTGGTTGTTTTATATGCTCCAACAGTGTGGCCATGAGTGGCATTGTAAACAAAGGTAAACTAACCTCGCAAAGATAAGAATTATTAGTGGGTGTCCATTCAGCCCGCCTTAGTTATGCAGCCCACTGTTTCCTCCTTTCGAGATCCCTTGGAAACACTTTCATAAAAAACCTTGCTCTGTTGTAACACTTCAATGCAATATCTTCAACACTTCCAACGTATTTTTACAAACAAATTTTGCCATTTTTGACCACGGCGCTTTGAGCGCGTCAGACACGCGACAATCTAGAAGGCCGTAATTTTGACTTTGGACAAAACATGGCTCGGCCAATAGAAATCGACATCATTGACGGCCATACTGTTGGTATACTAATGGCTAGACAGTTTGTATATGAAGTCGTTGGTGTTATTTCCTATAAAGGCAATCGAATATGGCAAACAGTTTAAACGCAAAACCCAATGAATTCATAAGCCGGCTGTCCGAAAAAATTGTGCATTCGCTCCGCTCTATGCCCACACTATTTCATAGAGGGGATTACCCGGAAAAAACCGGAATTATTCGCCGGCACGCGTATAGGTCCAGAGCTTAAAAACCAGTTTTAAAATGGATTAATCAACGAGCATTGTGAAGGGGGGATTCGGCCAACCCCGACAGTCACTAAATCGTCGTTTAATCGTTTTGTCACGTCCCGATCGTTTATTCGAAACTGTGGAGAACTACTACTGTAGGGGAAAGTTGACATATAAATATAGATAAATCATACTTACATAATAATTAATAAAAATAGAAAGTGGGAAGAAGGCGTGGCGTGTCACGGGTGAAACAATTACAACCACGTCCACCACCAAAACATTTACCATTTGTCATGTCTCACCACAAAACATCTTGATACTGACCCATGAAACACTAAAAATTGCGTTTTAATGTTTTGTAGTTGATCGTCAGAAAAATAAAAAACGTAGAACTGGCTTTGTATTGGCAAGTTTGTTCCCATAATAAAAAAAAAAGTTTACAGTTCGGGTGACTGATCTGGTGCTAACGATTACAAGGCAGAGGCGTACCTACTATTTTTTTTAAAATAGTTATAAAAATAGGAAAAAATATATTTGCCTTTATATCTCAATTCTTTTTTATAAAAATTGAAGTATAACCCCAGGTACAACTAGTGCGCGTCAATTCTAAAATTCAAACTTATCAATGTTATTAACAGTTACTAGTTGGGATTGTTCGGCGAACACAATATAAAAAAATAAAAAATAAAAACGTTTTAAAAACAAGCTTTTATTTAAGCCATGAACTAAAACGGATAAAATAAGTTTAGCGTTGGGTGAAGATTTAAACCTTCAGTCAACGAGTTTAGGTTTTCGTTAAGATAATTCAATGCCACACTGCGGCAAGCTTTTTTAAATCAAAAAGCTCGTCGCGCGAAATGTTCATAAAAGTAGGTACCAATTAATTTTATCGGACAGTGATTGGTTGATAAGCAAGTACATGCCAAAGGGTATATTTTCTGTACAGTTTGCGCGACAAGCTTTTTGATTTAAAAAAGCTTGTCGCAGTTTGGCATTGAATTATCTTAACGAAAACCTAAACTTATTTTATCCGTTTTAGTAAATGGCTTACTTAAATAAAAGCCTGTTTTTAAAAAGGTTTTTTTATTATTTATTTTAATTTGTGCTTTTTTAGTACCTATTTGATTCCCATCTCAGAAGGGTGGTAAAGAAATTTAGTCCGCCATCTTGGGGCATCGAGCATCCGTCCTATTGGATTTAGTATGACGTCAGTCCCCTTATCGTTTTCTACTTTTCAAATCCTTTCATTTGATACCCATGTCGAGGATGTTGTAAAGAATTAGGCAATCCGCCGTCTTGGGGAGGCCGCCATATTAGATTTATTATGACATCATTCACCTTATTGTTTTCTACCCGTCGAGCCCTTTCGTTTTATACCCATGTTGAGAATTATTATCCCTCTGGTGGTAAAGGTATCTTTTACCGTGCCCCGAACTAGGTACGCCTATGTACTTAAGCATGGTATGTATAACCTCCTTTGGCGAGTTGCTTGATTTGCAAACAATACACTTTTTTGCCCATAACGTATAACTTAATTGTCTATATAAGCATTTTAAATCGACAAATACTTAAGAAACACTTAAAAACAGCGAAAAATTGCTTCTAAAAGACACAGCACCAGTTATGTCAAACACAAGGTGAGGCACACTCTTGACCGATTTGCGCGTTTGTCAGATTGTGCGATTGGTATTGGTAATTGTAGGTATATTATTGTTTCCTTAGTTGTATCACAGATTAAAGGGTACTACACGTAGTATAGAAATACTGCCTAATAAGTGTCTAGATAATTATAAATAGTAGATTCACCTATTTTAGTCAGGCAGACCTTATCTCATTAATACATAAATATCATTATAGGTATTATCTACCATTATTTACTTCAAAGCAAACGTATTTGCAACTGATTGGGTATGTCCATAGTCCCTACATACAACGGAAACCACTGTTGAAAAACTATTATTTGCAATTTGATCTTGAAGATTATTTTAATTTACTAGAGAAATAAGTTTTTCATTATGAATTATTGGCAACGCTGTTAAACTTTAACTAGTAAATAAATAATAGAGAATAAAAAGTGCTACCCCTTACAAACATTTCACTCTACAGATGCCATTTCTATGTTTTTTATTTTTCTGAGCAGTTGATCAAACCCATAGAAACAAAACACAGCACTCTATACATCGAAAACAAAAAATATAACTTTTAACCTTGGCACTAGGCACTACTAGAATTATCATAAACCTATTTTGAATAAGTAATGCGAAAATGTACTAAACTTGTACATTTGCATTAGCTCTGGCAACACTGCTAAAAAGCCGAGAACTGCAGCTAACTTCAGCCCGTGTTTAAATATCCGTTGTCGATCAAGGCATGGGTCTCCAGCTCAGAGAAATAACTCTGAGGTCTCCAGTCAGTATCCATTGGATGTTACGTGAGTTCGAACATTTTGTATCCAAAAACTCAACATAACATCTATAAATCAGGCTACGAATTCGTGGGCGCAGTATCTATCAGTGCGCGTCCCAAATCCGTATTTCTCGGCAGACTATCTACGCGCCTTGCCAAAGCAGATCTGGATAAAGAGGGCTTTAGACTAAACGCGAGCGACACTCGTCCGTACACGCAATCTACATTTTAATTGGCCGTGCAAGTCGGTTAATTCGAGAATTGGATGGGCTGGGGCGTTGAAATACGACCCGCGTGTTGGTTTTGTCTTTAGAAGAATTGGGTAGATTCAAACATAATTTTTCCTACGAGCGCGTGCTCGAAATCCCGTTTACTCCTTGGTTGAAACCCCTGAAGCCACGACTACGACATGAAGTTTGCAACGGATTATATTAATCACGAGCTGAAGCTAGTTAGCTTCATTTGTCTGTTTTTCAGTATGTCTTGATTTATACGTTGTTAAATATAAATAGCAACCGACAATACACAAAAACGAAGCTTATGAATAATGTTAGCTTTAGATTTTAAATAGCAATTCTGTTTCTGTTAAGGGGGTTGCCAACAGAAAAAGTGAGGTTAGATTTCGTATTTTTTCAAGTTGTATAGCATAAAATCTAATATCATTTTATCTGGCAAAAATTTAGTACAAACATTTCTGTCTTCATTTTGAACATAAGATCTTATAAGCAGTGTTTTGTTTTATAGGTTATGAAAACCTTGGGGGAAATAATAATCCAGTGCATAGTGCATAATATGCTTATAAGATCTTATGATTAAAATGACAGAAATGTTTGTACTAAATTTTTGCCAGGTAAAATGTTATTAGATTTTATGCTATGCAACTTTGAAAAAAAAAAGAAATCTAACCTCACTTTTTCTGTTGGCAACCCCCCCTCCAGCCTGGCTTAACCTATTTTTTCTGTATACCTACATTTAGTGTTCTGTAATTGCTAATTATCAGTTGTCAACATAAAAGATTAGTATACAACAAACCTTGAGTATGCAACGCGTTTTACAATACATTCTATATTAAACAAGGAAAAAGAGAGGACGCCTAACAGCGCTCGCGGCCGTGTTACCGACTGCCACATCTAACGAGAGGCCAAATCAAAATAAAGTAAATAATGCACGCCCATAGAAACCAACCCATGATTAAGAAATTTTCAAAAAAGACGACGTTAAAAAATAATTATTTTGGTCCTATTTACAAACAACACAATGCACTTTATTATACTGAAAGGTAGAAGGAATTTGAAGAAGTTATATTGAGAAAAAATAAAGTTTTGGGGCATCTTTCAAAGATAGCTTGTTAAATATTTACCTGTGAAACGAAATCCCAGACTCTTTTGCAACCAAACTCTGAACAATTCACCATGGTAATAAGAGTATATTTTCCCCTTAATCACTGTTACTTTTAATTCACAAATTCACGAAATTAACTCACAACGTACGCTGTCTGCCACATATAAAATGGCCGCCGCGCCGTTCAAAACGACTTAACAAAATCTATACACGGCAGGGTAGGCAAGCGGGGTCTTCTCTCTTTCCTTGTCTAAGATACACACTATTACTCGAACAAATATTAAAATACATATATCGTTTAAAAACCTCAGTTCACAAACTTAACTATTAAATAAAGTAATGGCTACAAACAGAGGTAAATTTTAGCTTCTGACATACTTCTAATTTTAACTCTAGAGAATTATAAAATGCTTCTCTAATGTTTTTTTTTTGGTTCACTAATTAATAAAGTTTTTAGTTAGGGACTCTAGGTAGTTTAATAATGACTGTTTACATTTATATTTTTCAGATTGAAAGCTGCATTAAATTTGTTTCGAAGTTGAAGCTAGGCATATATCAAACTTTTCATTTTGTTACAATGTCCGGCTTGATTTTTAATAGGTACCTGTTTTATATTTATGCTTTAGAAGATAATATAAAATATTATCCAGATACCTATATAACTTTTTCAATTTCCAAATTGCCCAAAATGCTTTGAGAATGAGATGACATACCATAAAGACTACGGACCTAAATTCTTATCAAATGCTTGTCAACGAATTTTATATTAATATACCTACTTCCATTTGCTGATTCCACATTTTATCGATATGGATATAGAGACATTCGTCTTTCCAGTCGCATTCTGTTTTGAATAAATTGGAGACGGCTTTCTGGGCAGGATTTTTGGCATGATTCCGCGCGATTCTTCTTTTATTTATATCCAATTTGTTGCATCCGATTCCAATAAATTGCGATTGAATTCAACAGTAAGTTCGTGCTATGTGCAAATAAATCACTGCCTCAACGTCAGCTTGTCGTTTACGTTCTGGGATATTTGGGTTTCAGTTTGGTCTGGTTCAACGGGTTTTTCCAGGAGAAATTTGACTTAGAATAATGTAGACAGACGACCCAACGAAAAATAAATTTATTTTAAAAAAAATTCAAAGTTCAAAAATAGAGACTTTTAACTGCCACACAACTGAAGTACGTTATAAAAGATACCTATCCTCTTAGGAAAACTAAAATATATTAACATGTTTTTTCGGTCTTCGTGACAGATACAATTTATGGGCAAGAACAAACATTGGCATTCAAGCGAATTTTATGAACCCACAAAGCTTTTAAAGTCTTTTTAAAAATTACGGCGAAATAAAAATCCAGGGGTTGAAGCAAATAGGGTTTATTGCTGGTTCGTTTACGATAAACCAAATGCCTGTTTCGTTTTTCCCTCCCAAGTTTATAAATTTTCAAGGTAAGTGCCAGGATCACCTTGCAATTTCAAGTTTTATAGCATCAAATTTTTTGTTCTATTTCCGAATAGATTCTGTGAGCCAGCAGCAGAAAGAAACTGCCCTTTTGAGTTTTCTTTAGCATTAAACTAATTAAAAGAAGCTCGCGGAGAATGGGCAAACTTCCGGCAATGCAATGAATTTAAATTAATTACAGCTGACTTATATTAAGTACACTTTTCTGCCACTGTACGAGTTCTTATCTTCAAGTTCTTACCAAATTGCGCCTCTAACTTTTCTCCCGAAAAAAGATGCCTCAACTAAACATTAAGTGTGTCTGGTCCGTATCACTTTGCAGATGACAAGTTGCATTATTATACTAGAGAAGTAGGTACGGAAGTTCCAAAGTTATTCAGCAAGTTTGGCTGACTTTTCGCGGTCCTTGAAAATTCATTTTCCTCATACATATTTCAAGAGTTCGAGGGTTGGGTTGTTTCTTTATAGTATGGTCTTGATCTAGTTTCGTCTTTTCACGATATTGACAATAAATGTAGATGTTGGATGTTCTTGGATTATTAATATTGTTATACAACATCTACTATCTCTCACACTAATCACTAACGTTCTTTTTCTACTCATATGCTAGTAACATACCTATTAAGTGGTTTAGGTTATAAGTAAGTCCATTGTTATGAACACTGACACTGACACTGACACTGATACGTAATAATAGTATATTATACACCTAGGTTGAGAAGTGAGCTATTATTTACCGAGCATTTTTATGAGGCGCGTAGCGCCGAAGGATGTAATATGCGAGGTAAATAATGGCCTTCTCAACCGAAGTGTATAGGTATAGAATTTTTTTTACTACTAACATTGAAATATTGCCATATTTTAGTCATTTCTCGCTTTTTTCAAATACTTCAAAATATTAAGTAGCCTGGGAGTTCAGTTGTCAAGCTGCTAAAATGACACTAATTTTTAAATGTCACATAGAAAATTTTTCATTATTTACCTAGGTATTTTTTTATTATCATTATTTACCTAGGTAGAGAAATATTACTTCTCATTAGAGGAATGAGGTAAATAATGGTGATTTCTCAGGTTAGTAATAAAAAAAATTACATATGTGTTCTTATAATTAAAACGCAATTATCACGGATGCCTTGTTAGTGCGGCATTTACGTCACCATAGCAACTAACCAACATACTAATTGTTGCCTGTCAGATAATCAGAAGTATAGTTTATCTATTATAATAATTTTTCTTTCGTCGAAGAAAAATTATAATACAAAACTCGAATTGTAAGCTTATTACATACTCGTGGAGTTACAGCACTCGCCGCTACGCGGCTCGTGCGTAACTTTTCCACTCATACGTAATAAGCTGTTTACAACTCTCGCTATGTAATATACTATTATGATCTCGTGCTAAATGATTTCGTAGGTTTACTGTTTACTTATATGTGATTGTGATTTTGCATTGTATTTTGTCTCCGGGAAGCGCATGGTGAGCCAGAGAACTGTCAAACATGACAGCCGTGAGCAGTCTTTATTAATACGCCAGTCAATCAGTCAACGATACTACTATTTACGATTCTGCACTGACGCGCCATCTATTATCAATAAGTCGAACCAAACTCGATAGTTAGAGATTTGTGAAAAAATTCATTTCTCAGTGCAAATGTGCAAATTAAAACTCCGGTGCATGGGAACAGCAGCTATTTAAGGATTTGCCGGAATGCCTAAGGAGGTCGCCGATGTCCGGAAAAACGAAAATATATTATGCCCGTGCGCACGCCATTCTATTAATGTTGCTGGCAGAATAGTGGCGAAAAATCGTTCTTAGGAAACTAAGAACGGTTTGCGGACCCGGTGAAATATAGCTCGGGGCCAAGAATTACCGGAAAGTAAGTTTTTTCGCCCGCTAAGGTTACAAGTCGCATTTCTTGGATTTTTATCGTATGTAATATCACAAGTGCCGGAAATTTTATCGGTAATTTTTTCGAAAGCGCTATTTTGCCTAGAAAGATCACGAGTAGATATAAATTGGTCTTTTATCTCTGAAAATAAAAGCCCAATTAGTACGAGTGGTTTTGCTAATGGGCAAAATAGCGCTTGAGAATAAAATTATTTGGAAAAATTTCCGGCACGAGTGGTATTTGTCTAGATTATTTCACGAATGCGATTTAATAATTTCTGTATTGATTTTTTCTACGTTTACATTTCCAAAACGACTCATTTTGAACGAGTTTATTGACAGCTTCGACTGTAGCGTTCGAGTAAACAAACATGACGCTTGGGTATCCAAGGCAAATGCGATTATACCTACACCCTGTCGGCGTTGGTTTATTTTCTGAATGTGTCATAAATTTAAACGGAGGCGGAGGTCTAAATAACAAGAATTTAGCAATGTAAAAGTTATATAAATTCATTGATATAATGCTTAATAATACCGCAACATAATTTATAAGCTGCATAATTTAGAACAGTGTGAAACACACCAATTTTAAGAAGTACGTCTTTGTATCGAACAGATTCGCGGTTGCTAAGCGACGAAGTGATAATTGCACAAGTAGTATTACCGGTTTGCTTTTGCACAAGTGCAATTATCGCTAGCAGAGGCATATGATTGGTTGGATTTTTATGGAAGGAGCTACCTTATTGGATGCAAGCAGTATGAGGGAAATAATCTGCAATATTTACTTATTCGAATTAGAAATTATACACACATCAAAATAATCTAAGGGACAAGGATAAAAAAATATGAAATAAAACACAATTTCCTGCCATATTTTTTATATTATAGCTGTCGTCTAAATAGACTTATATGTGTCAAAATTCGCAAAAGAATTAAGAAATTCTTCAAATTTACATAGTTTCCAGAAAAAAAAAAAAAGGATGTTTTTGCAACACATAATTAACAATAAATCAACATTAAATAATAATTAATACAGAGGATTACCGTCACACTGTTAACAACCGCTCTACATCTACGAGGCATACTCGGAATTAGGTTGCCAATGTCATGTTGTTCGATGGCGTTCCATTCATTTGAAAGGCACTCGAATAGTTGTTGGTCAGTTCGAAACACAATATTTTGCACCAAAAATCTTCGTCAGATCATGTCTCATACGTTCTCAATGGTATTAAGGTCAGAGGATTGAGAAGGGCAAGGCAAAACATTAATTTCATTGTCCTGCAGAAATTCGCGCACGACACTTCCTACATGGGGACACCCGTTGTCGTGCATCAGTTGAAATTTTGGTCCAATTATCTCAGCATACGGAACAACAAAAGGCCGAAGAATAATGTTTTGATAATTATTGGAATTCAGACACCGCTCCAACCAAACGAGATTAATTCTTCCGCCGATATTGGCGGAACTCTTACCAGCGTCCAGAGATATACTAATAAGTCCGGGCACTCGGCCTTGTGTAAACAAACGTTTCCCTCTTGCCCTCTCCCGCTCCCTCGGCCCGCCGTCATCGGAGTACGGCGATCGATATCTTATTTAATAAGAAAATAAGCTTACACAGTGTAGCTGAGAGCGGTTCGTTCGCATTCTACCGGGTGCGCGAAAAAATATTACCGACCGACCGTGACAGTGTTGTAGTGATGCCTAGTAACGCTTTTTACTGCAGTGCGGATGGCTGTAAAACCAGTTCAAAAGACTATATTACCTTTTTTATCATTTCCTAAAGACCCTGAAAGGTAAGATTGAGTTTGAGGTACCTACCTACAAAAATTAAGACATTTTTATGTGACATTTGAATACTTAGGTATTAATTGAAGAATAATATAGATATAATATTAAAATATTGAAAATTTGAGGGTGCCAGCAATGGAAGAATGCCTTAGGGTTCATCGGAGAACATAAATTTGCGAAAATTCCTTCTGAAGAGGCATATAAACCTATAAGAATTTGCAACGTATATCCGTAATATTTTGTTCTGCATTGTTTATGTCAATTTAAATATCAAGATATTTACCACAGGATTAAAAAGTAGATATGATTAGTTTAACTCTTTGTCGTTAAATATTTATTTGTTATTTATGTTTTTGTATGCTCTGTTTTGTTAGGCTTTATTAAAAATGAACGTAAAACATAAAAAAATGCATTTTTATTCATGTTCCAACCAAAGTCTACAGATATACCATATAGATTCTGGTAATAGCTACCTTGTATTTTAATTTAACTGTACCTACCAAAAACTAACCTACAAAAATAATGTTGTAGCAAAGTCTACAAATAGGTATACTACACAGTTGAAAAAAATATGTTAAATTTAACATTTTTTTGATGTTCCATCTGGTCCACACACAAAAATATGTAAAATGGCTGATGTACGTGTCTGTCAAATTTCACGTTATGCGCTGTGTAGAAAATGATTAACTGAAAGTGTTATATCATTTTGAAGTATTATTGTATGTCACCTTATACATACAGATTTGTGAAAATAAAAGTTAAATTGACATTAAAGTTTTGTTGTATTTACGATGGTAGTGTGTCATATTGAAACTTTCCATATTCAGATTAACAAGTCAGCTAATGTTAATTAGACATTTGTCATTATTTATATTAACAAAAGCGTGAGTTGAAGTAACATCTAGGCATATGTTAAATAGAGGAAAAACGACAGTAGTTTTTAACATGATCTACGTAGTTGTAACATATAGCTATAGTGAAATTAACATTTGATCTAAAGTTAAAAATACACATATAAATAGTACTTTTAACATAAGATTAATAGTAAATAAATATATTACATAATAATTACATTATTATATACAGTGTGTCCACATTAAGGACTTACCACCCTTGTAAAATTTTTATTTATTGATCGATTTTGATAAAAGTTTTTTATAGGTATAGGTATTCAAAATGCGCATTCAATCAGTAGGTAACTTTATTCTTGGGTTGTAATCATATAAGAAAAAAGTATTATTTTTTTTATTTCTAGATATTACCTATTGTTTTTTAACATTAGAACAAATGTTTAATATGCGCATTTATTCTTGGGTTGTAATCATATAAGAAAAAAGTATTTTTTTTTTATTTCTAGATATTACCTATTGTTTTTTAACATTAGAACAAATGTTTAATATGCGCATTGTTAATGTATACCTAACAAAAAGAAGTTTATCAAAATCGGTCAACAAATAAAGATTTTACAGGGGTGGTAAGTAGGTACTTAATATGGACACACTATATATTATATTATATATATATGTCTATATATAAAAAGTGTCTCGTAATAATACCTTTCTCGATACTTACCTTTTAATAAACTTTATACTTTTACTGTGTCTTGCACTGCAAAGGACTGGAACAACACTGCATGACTATAACTTGTTTTATAAATCTCGGGCAATAACATCTTTTTAGCAACTAGCAACTATGTGAAGTAAATGGGTGATACTTGCAAAATGAATACAAGAATTTTGATTTGTGTTTTTTTTATTTCAAAACAAAAGGGTTACATATTAGGATTAGGCAAATTAATAATAATAATAGAAGATACATCTATACTATATAAAATAAATATCAAATTATCTTCTAATAACTATGATCACTATAGGTATACCAATATACAAAAGGCAACTTTTTAAATTTATTCAAAACAATTTAATAACAGGTAAAATTAAGAATTACTCAAATAATGTAGGTATAAAATCTAAAGATCTAGGCGGAACAACATAAAAATGAGAAATAAGGGCATTGTTAGGTGCGGCAAATTCATAATTAAAGAGCCACCCCTGGTTAACATAATACCTACATATAAAAACCCTGGAAGTGGGTACTTATATATAATAATATCGTCAAGACAAAATAATAGTAATTGCCCCCCTCCCCCGCACAAGCATGTGGTTGCTTCTGGGGTACTCCTAGTTTGGAGTATTGTGAGGGTGAGAATTATTATTATTATTATATGTGTAGGAATTTGAAATATCACTTACGTGGATTTTTTGTACACACACTATTACCGTACTATTACTACACAGCAACACACGTTATTAATCGATAGGAATTGGCACCTGGCACGCGACGCAATTCTGGACTGACTGAGATGAAAACGACTTGACCAAGTGTGATAGCCGGGAAGCGAAAACAACACTCCAATCATTCGATTTTAACAAATACTGCGTAGAGACTTACATTTTTATGAGTCGAAATGACACTGAAGTTTATGTTGCGTTGCAAAATGAATAACTTAATATGTTAACTCTACATGCATGAAAGTACTAAATGCACGTATTCTGTTATTCAAAACATATCAAAATAAGTTAAATAATAAATGTTAAACTTAATACAGAAGATAGTTACATCAACACATTGTACATATTCAGTAATATTTTTAACATTTGTGCGAGTTAAAATGTTACAGTTTTACACATTGACGTATCTAGATGATTCGACATATTGCTCGTGCGTTAATTTAAGTAACAATGTATGTCACTTTTTTACACAAATATATTAACATCCAAAAAAAGTAACATACTTCAATCCGATTTTTAACTGTGTAATATTTGTAGACTTTGGTAAATAATGGAAAGTCAATATGAACCTCGTTTAGTCGCCCTAGTAAATGCGAAGCGTGCGAGGTGACGCTGATTTACGACCGGTCGCAAAAAATTGTCGGCCTTTCCGAGAGAACAAAGGAGTGATCCGACTTTAATATTTCTAGACTTTGCTCTTACAGGCCGGCGGCCTCGTGGAGCTGTTTCAGACAGTTTGGTGACTAACCCGTACATTGGGTGTATTGTGCAGCCGAATAACCAATTGCGACGCAGTGATACATTTTTTTTTTCAGAAAAAATATTTAAATTTTTATTTTCAATTATTTTAATTTGTTTTTAAGGTATTAGCTCATTATTGTTTATAATCGGTCTGCTAATATAACTAGGTACAGCGGTATCTCCCCTACGCATTTGTGCGTCTCTCTTCAAAACCGAACCGAGTTGCGTATCGGACGCAGAAAGTTTCAGATCCAGACAATCGTCAACGGCCAATATCCCGATGGGAAAGGAAGATGCGGTCTGTAGCCGGGCAGAAAAAAAGGGCCGCATCGAACAAAGCGGGCGGCGTTGAGCGGCGCCGCGACGGCTCGGCGCCGCGACGCCTCCACGCCGCCGTGCCACGTGCACGGCACCTGCCCACGAAATAAAGTCAGAAATGCCACCGAATTTATTCGAAGTCATCCATCACTTACAAAGTTATATCCTTCACAAGGGCTTTTGATACCAGTCCATTCGCATTTTGTAAAAATGTTCATGGAAAAAGTTTTTCATAAGCCAGTGGCAGCTAGCGGAGATTTTATTCGAACTTTTTCTGTCAATGAAAGTCTTAAAAAGTTACCTTTCAAAATGTCCTGCACACTGTTTCTCATTTTCTCATTTTGAACACTATAAGTCTGATCACTCCTTTGAAGTCGTCCAAAAGCCGCCGATTTTTTGCGACCGGTCGTAAATTAATGTCAGCTCGCCACTCCGTTATTTACGAGGGTGGACTTTATCCAAAACACCGTAAAGCTGGTTGCACCAAGTTATACGGGGGCACCTCTATATTGACTTTCCATTATGCACAAAAATAGGGAGCATAATATGTATAATAAAAATGCAGGTATTTTACTTTTTTCCTTTAAATAACGCAAGATATACCTAACTACACATAGGGTAAGTAAAAATATACATAAATGTGGACCTAGGAGCAAAAAGAATTATTTACATAGTTTACAAGTTTTGCAAAATTGTAAGTTTTGGATTTGATTTATTTTGTCTTCGGGTTTTTAATTCCCTATTCGCAAATTTAAGTGTGTAGTAAATACGAACTCGTGTATACAGGGTGTTTCAGACCTAAATACAATAATTTTAACCACATACTCAGAAAGGTGTATAAATACGAAAAATCGAAAAAAAAAATTGTCGGAAATATTTTAGAAATAATTAAATAATTTTAATATTTCCCCTAACGAACGATTATCGGGTAGACGGTAAACTAGTTTCAGGTCTTCCTTCGACGTTGCCAGATCGCGGCGCCAGGCAACGAACATTTTTATCTAAATGTGCCCACCTTTTTCTATCCTTTTGTTATCCTTTAGGATAATAATCGCTGATAGCAAATGAAAGGTGGTTTAAAAACTATCCTCCCCGCCACTCACATTCGCACTCGCCATATTATCACAAAATTGCTCCAGAGGTCGGTACACGAGCTTCCCGGTCGCGTTCACAACGTTACCTACAGTCCAAAAGATAATCGAGTTGAGTAAGCCTTTTTCGAGCCGTCCGGTCCGGCAATTCGCGGACGCGACGTCTGTCACCCAACCACGCTTGACCCACTGACCCACACTTCCGTCTCGCCGGCCGGCTGGCCGGCTGTCTCCCCCTCCCTGCACCGACTCGAGTGGCGTGTTCTGTTGCTATGCAGGCCCTTTTTTATTTTAGTTTTTTGCTGCGTTTCCGAGCCGAGGATCTGTCGTCCCACAAGTCACGACTCTTAGTTCGGGGAATGCCGGCTAAAATCGGCAACATTGCACGTCGCCCTATAATGTAGCTTCTGGCCCGTCTACTTCCCGGTCGTTTCCTCGCCAGTGGCGTCGTTATTGTCTTTAAAAAATAGCTTCCTTAAAAAAAATTTCTGGCTTTATTATTGACTTTTAAATTTTTTTAATTGCGGATTCGTATTAAGCTCAATTTTCTCCACATGTGGTTAAAATTATTGTATTTAGGTCTGAAACACCCTGTATAATGAAACCGAATAATCGTGAGGAAAATTTGCCCACGGATATATGTATTTTACCTACTGATCGGAATTCCTTTAGTAACTTAGGCCATCCTGATGCGATAAGTCATTAAATTTTGATAAGAAAACATTTTCTAAATTGATTATATATTCACTAAATTTTCGTGGAGGTCCTGCCAAACTGCCAAATGGTCCTGAACTGCCTTCAGAGGCTTTTTAGTTCACAAAATATTGTTGACTTATCTCTGCCTGCCAGATTATGCATACGAATATGCCTCTAACCATAAGCGTCTGGTAATAATCTTAATGGAACAGCAGTTGTTAATAAACTTTTTCCGGACGAAGTGAATGATTGGTCATCAAAATGTGCCTTACAAATTTTTATACGTTTATGAACCTCTTCAGGTACCTACAATATTCTCAAATTTATGGTCCTTGACTAACCTTGAGGCCTTCTTCCATTGCTGACATCTGCAAATATCAATATTTTTATTGACACCTGTGACATGTTGGCTTTATATTATTCAACATATTTATATAATGTATATGTCATATAATATTATGCATAATACGAGTATTATACAGGGTGATTCAGGAGGAAATGTCAATATTTTAGGTACGTATTCGGGGACCCAAAATAAACATAAAAGTTCCTATAAACATGGGTCCTATTCCCGGCCGTTACCGAAATACAGGGGTAAACAACATTCAATTTAAGGTTTTTATTACATTATTTATAACAGGTAGGCTAGGTTTTGGGTGATTCAGGCGGAAATTCCTGTTGCTTAGCAATAGTAGACCTTAATCCTCTGGATTATTGTCTTTGGGGGTGGTTTAAATCATTGGTATATTCAAGTAAAGTAAACACTAGAGATGCATTACTCGATCGAATAATAAATGCAGCAGCAACTATAAGAAACAGGCCCGTATCCATTCATAGAGTGACCCGAGCTATTCACCAGAGAGCTGACTTATGTTTAGAAGTAAACGGTGGCATTTTTGAAAACTATAAAACCTAGCCTACCTGTTATAAATAATGTAATAAAAACCTTAAATTGAATGTTGTTTACCCCTGTATTTCGGTAACGGCCGGGAATAGGACCCATGTTTATAGGAACTTTTATGTTTATTTTGGGTCCCCGAATACGTACCTAAAATATTGACATTTCCTCCTGAATCACCCTGTATAATAATATAATAATATAATAATATTTCGATGACTGTAGAAATAATTGATTTAAGACATTTTTCTTAATTATACGTCAAACTAAATCTTACCTTTCAGGGTCTTTAGTAATTCGAAAAAAGGACACACAGATTTTGAATGGCTTTTACAGCCATCCGCACTGCCATAAGAACCGTGATAACCCATCACTACTCAAAATGGGCAACGCTATTGGATATAATTTACGCGCACCCGGTACAATACGAAGCACACCGTTCCGAGAGACACTGTGTAACAAAGTGACGCTCGGAATCGCCCGCTCAGCGGGATATCGATCGAGGGCTAAAGCGAAGGGAGCGGGATCGGGCAGGAGGGAGATATTTGTTTACACAGGCCAAGTGAGCGGACTTATAGTATTCTCTAAGCTTTGGTATAAGTTGCGGGCGTTTAAATAGTACGTGGTACATTATCGGTGGCGGGCGTTGCGGCAATTCAATTAGGAAGGAACAAAGATGTAAAATATAGAATATTGTCACAGAAGTTTACGTGGGAGACGCGTGGTGCAGCTTGAAGACTGCGCGCCTCCACCACGTGTCACAACTGAGTGCCTTCACACGGAGCCTTTACCATGTGACGCACTACTTGTGTGTGCCGGAGGGTTGGATTAACCCTCACAGCTTGCCGGGATCACTGGGTGCGGGAGTCGCGAAGCGCAGAAGAAAGACAGCAGGTACAAACTAGGGTGATGTTTATTCTTGCGCTCACAGATATGCCTCTAACAGTATCTGGACCATGGCGGAGGTAGCGCGGACTGTGGACCGACGCGACCGATAGTACGTGGAAGTGACCGGGACGCGAGCTGCGCCCTTGACCCGACGCGACGGCGGGATGCCGCTACTGACCCACTGACGTCTTCAACAGTGCCCCAGGGGCGCTGTCGTCTGCCCCTCGGAGCCCGACCTGAACAAGGAGGCTATTTAAGCGGGATCCATTGTTTAGGTTAGACCACCGAGGGTGGTCAGTGATCGAGTAGCTGCTAATAAGCGGGGCTTACTGATGCCCAGCCTGTGGCTGGTGCTGGATTTATACTCGCAGATTTTGTCGACTCTGCGATTGGACTTTGATTTATCTAATGTTTATCTTATCGAGTAATCCTCGTATATTTTGTTATTGATTGTCCCCTGTATTTTGTATAATGTTATCTTTATTTGTTATGATTCAGTAGAAGTAAGTTTGAATAGTTTGGTCATCGGTCCACAGATGTCACTTTGTTGACAATATAGCAGTTGTGGAACAAAACTATTTTCACTATCATCACTTTTCCGTCTAATTTGATCAGCTTTCTGCTCTCTGGTAAGAAATGATCTCTTCCCAACTCCTTTTAGCCAGCAACGACAGCATGGTTGTTAATAAAATCTTTTGCCTCTGGCTTGGAATTTTCATGGTTTCAGATTAGGTTATTTGGGAAGTGTTTTTAACTCTATTCGACTACTTAATAAGCAGTTAATAACTTCTTCATCCCCAAATATCGAATCGATGATCCATCGATATTGTTCGCGCTCCAGTAATTCTAATCCTTGTCAATTTCGCCAGAGCCTTACTAGATTGTCTACGAATAATAACCAGTGGCTGCTCGTCAACAAGGGGTGAGGATATTCTTATAAATCAGGGGATGTATTTTTATTTTATTTTTCTTGTCATATATTATTTCTGACTGACCTTTCAAAGCATATTTAAAGTCTGATTTTCTTTTATACCGTGTAAACTTTTGGCATCCGTTGTATACTGTTTTTTTTTTTATAATTTGACATTAATGGAAATGCAAAATCTTCTTGTTTGTCCATTTACGCTTAGATTTTATTTTGTAAAAAGGTCTTTAGGTTGGTATTTAACTGTTTTCCATTTATATTGCCCAGCTCTAAACTCCAAACTCCAAACTTTTGTGCTTTTAGTTGGTTTCTTAACGAGCTGCCACTGTTTCCGGTGGTTATCCAATTTCTATGCAAATAAGCATCAATATTATATTATATTCTTTTCTATAGAAAATATTGTTCGATTTTTTTTGTATTTTACACTTCATTGCGTTTAAACAGAAATTTACTTGAATAAGGTTCAATAATTATTATTATACATTTTGATGTGGGGTAGTAAAAAATTTTAGTCCCTTGAGATCAAAAGTAACAAAAACAATAGAAACTATGACCAGCTATGTACTTTATTCAATAATATTAATGAAACGAACAGTAACGAAACGCAGTAGATAAACAAAATATTTTAGGATTCTACGGAAAATTCTAAACACATCTGAAGAATGTCATTTTTTAAAAATGAGTAGATTCTGAGCTATGAACAGTAGAAAATAGGCATTTTGACTAATTTGCAATGTCGTAGCGACAAAACTGGTCGAGATAGAACAAAATGAATTTCACATTCCTGTCTTAACTTTCCAAGAGCTATCTGGTGGTGTAACTGATGGTTGGAACCGAGGTACCAACTTTTGGTACCAATTTTGGCACCAAGGTACCAATTGGTACCATCACCATTAGGTAGCCCTTAAAAAGTTAAGAAATGTGAAATTCATTTTGATCTATCTCAAACAGTTTCCTCGCTACAACGGTTACATAATGCCCTGTGAATTTTTAAACTTTGGTTACTGCAGTGCAAAAAATAACGTATGTACCCTACCACGGGACTAAAGTGACTATTAATCCCTCGAGTAATTGTTGCCTAATATACTATTAAAGGGTTTTTAGTTTTTGTCTGCAATTCAGAACTTTTGAAAATTGTTCTCAGCCTGTAGTTTTCAGACATTTACAAATGATGTAAAAAAATATTAGGTAATATGCAGGATGCAGGGGAGTCAACCATTCTCCAAATTGCTTTTTAGACTTGAACGTGAGAAAACTACAAAGTGTTTTGAAGTAAGGAAACAAAAATAAATTGCTTTTAGAAAAGTTTTATAAAACTAGGGCAGGCACATAATATAAGAAAGTGGTTGCTTCAAAAATCATAGTCATCTCCACACTCGCACTCATCATCTATGTGTTTGGCGCATTCTTCTTCCCAACAGATAGATCCTAAAATTAAAAAAATATACATTATTTTCTTTACTTACATAAGGTAGAAGTAGCGTTTCCCCAAGACGACACAAAATATAGCTTCGATATCGCCCAACTTTCAGCGGAGCTATTGCCTACCGTCATCAACCTCTAGAGATAAAAATTTGTTCAAGAATTCCCTTCCATATCTTCCAGTCATGTATCCGGCAACTATTCCAGATACAAGGGATACAAAATCTCCCAATAGTTTTACCATTTTTCTTAAATATCGAGAGCACGGTTTTACTGCATGATTTTGACAGGTGCCGGATGAGAGGTTGAGTTGTCAACTGACTGCACCTAACCTGCGATTTTTGACGTCTTATCGAAGCGTTCTTTTGGTATGATACAATGTGTTTCTCTTTTTTGTAGACTTATTTAAGTGTACACCTACATTTTTTATTATTCTAGAGATATTGTTAACCGAATATAGGTACATACTATAAAAATATTATTAAACGCAAAAGCGTTACATTCGTATACAACCTTAGACAAGGAAAGAGAAAGAGAGAGGACGCCTAACAGCGCCCGCGGTCGTGTTACCGAATGCCACATCGCACGACAGGCCAGTGGCGTAGCATGAAACGCGTTCTTAGCCAATATCACAAAAATGTTAAACATGTGACATTGTGACTGAAATACTGGCCTATTTATTTGCAGATATTTTTCCAAATGTAAAGCTAGTGTCAAGTGCTGAAATATATTTATTTGCGGCGATTTCGAATCAATCAAAATGAAATAAATAATGCATGAAACTATAATAATCAATTTAAAAAATTTCAATAGAAACGTTGTTACAAAACAATTTTATTGGTCCTATTTACAAACAAAATAATGCATTTTATCATACTAAAAGGTAGAAGGAATTTGAAGAAATTATATTGAGAAAAAATAAAGTTTTAGGGCTTCTTTCAAAAGTAGCTTGTTAAATATTTACCTGTGAAACGAAATCTCGGGCTCTTGCTTTTCACTTCTGCTTTTGCAACCAAACGCTGAACAATTCACCATCGTAAGAGTGTATTTTCGTATGTAATATCACTAGTGCCAGAAATTTTATCGATAATTTTTTCGAAAGCGCTATTTTGCCTAGAAAGATCACGAGTATAAATTGGGCTTTTATTTGTCGAGATTATTTCACGAATACGAATTAATAATTTCTGTATTGATTTTTTCTCTGTTTACATTTCCAAAACGACTCGTTTTGAGCGAGTTTATTGACAGCTTCGACTGTAGCGTTCGAGTAAACAAACATGACGCTTGGGTATCCAAGGCAAATGCGATTATACCTACACCCTGTCTGCGTTGGTTTATTTTCTGAATGTGTCATAAATTTAAACGGAGGCGGAGGTCTAAATAACAAGAATTTAGCAATGTAAAAGTTATATAAATTCATTGATATAATGCCGCAATGTAATTTATAAGCTGCATAATTTAGAATAGTGTGAAACACACAAACTTTAAGAAGTAGGTACGTGTTTGTATCCAACAGATTCGCGGATGCTAAGCAACGAAGTGATAATTTGCACAAGTGCAATTGCCGGTAATTGCACTAGTGCAAATTATCGCTAGCAGAGGCATATCATTGGTTGGATTTTTATGGAAGGAGCTACCTTATTGGATGCAAGCAGTATGAGGGGAATAATCACCGTAATCACTGTTACTTTTATTTCACAAATTCTCGAAATTAACTCACAACGTTCTCGCTTTGTGTGCCACATATAAAATGGCCGCCGTTCAAAACGACGGTGTCCTCTCCCTTTCAATGTCTAAGCGTTACCAAAGTTTACAGAATAAAATTCTGTAAACTTGGCGTTACATTAGTATACAACCCACCTCTAAAAGTGTGTCAGCGGTGTGTTTACATTCAATTTGCTACGCCTGCTGTGCCCGCCCTTTTTCCATGTGGCCATTTCCAGGCCAACCGCGTTTCCCCGAATTAGGCTAATCAATCTTGCCTGTCAAATTTCTTCCTGTTATTAACTAATGTCTTCTTTTGTTTCAGTCACGGAGAAGGAGATCAGACAATGGTGAGTTGAGGATTTCGCGACAACCCTCTGTTAATTAAAAGGTTTTTTAGGGTGCAAACTAATTATCCTCGGTGGAGTAAATGTCATCAAACAGTTCGCCTGTTTTTTGTCCTATTTTGTGACTACTTACTCCGAAAATAAATCTCTATAATCTGTTTATTCTAAAGAGTCACATTTCCATTTTCTGTTACATAATAATATACAGGGTGATTCAGTTTTAATCTGCAACACTCCAACAGGTGATGGAAAACCAAAAAATAACCGCACTTTCTTCTATAAACTATATCATTTTAAGGCATTATAAAAAAGTTACAGGGTGTTAAAGTTGCAAGAAATATGTGCAATTTATTGAATATTTTACAAACTAGTTGAGATATTTAAGTCATATTTGGTACACGTTATAACGGCATAGGTTAGCATAAAACCTGTTAATATCAACCATCTTGAGCAACCAGTGGCGTAGAAATGGGTAATTAGTATAATTTATTTTAGAAAAAAAAATAGAACCACCTTGTATAGCAATAAAATGTATTCAAATTCTTATGTAAATTTTTATTGTAAACAAAAACGTTCTCTTAGAATTTTTTCATATGTGTCATATTTTCATAGCAAATTTGATTTTTTCGTATTATTTCGGGGTACTTCTGAAAAATTAACTTAAAACTTTTCTCCATAAGTAACACTCAAAGTAGAAAAAATGTGTTTTTTACTTTAAATACAGTAACTTTTCCCAATAAACTTACCCATTCAAGGTTTTACTTTTCAAGATACAGAGCGTAACATTAATTGTATCTTCCTTAAATGTTTTAGACCCTGTATCTTCAAAAGTATAGCCATAAATAGGTGAGTTTATTGGAAAAAGTTACTTTATTTCAGGTAGCAAACACATTATTTCTACTTTAAGTGTTACTTATGGAGCAAATTTTTTAGATAATTTTTCAGAAGTACACCGAAATATTACGAAAAAATCAAATTTACTATGAAACCATGACACATATAAAAAAATGCTAAGAGAACGTTTTTGTTTACAATAAAAATTTACATAAAAATTTGAATACATTTTATTGCTATACAAGGTGGTTCTATTTTTTTTTTCTAAAATAAATTATACTAATTACCCATTTCTACGCCACTGGTCGTTTAAGATGTTTGATATTAACAGGTTTTATGCTAACCCATGCCGTTATAACGTGTACCAAATATGACTTAAATATCTCGACTAGTTTGTAAAATATTCAATAAATTCTACATATTTCTTGCAACTTTAACACCCTGTAACTTTTTTATAAGGCCTTAAAATGATATAGTTTATAGAAGAAAGTGCGGTTATTTTTTGGTTTTCTATCACCTGTTGAAGTTTTGCAGATTAAAACTGAATCACCCTGTACAGGGTGAGCCAGAATGTACAGTAAATACTTTAAAGGGGTGTTCGGCAGGTGGTTTTAAGGGGGGGTCTTTCATATAAAATTTTTCGATTTGGGCTTTCCTTGCCAAGTTATTCGGGTCTACAAGGTTACCAAAAAGTATTTTTTTATTTATATCTCAATAACGGCGTTACTTAAAAATTTGAAATTTGGTAAGGGTGTTATCTACTTACTGGAAGACGCCTTAGGGTAATTTATTCATTTACACAGTGCCTTAAAAAATGGTAAAAACTAACAACCCCTATTAATTTTTAATAATAATTTTGATAATAATATTCGCTAAGGTGCCCCCCGGGATGCCACTGGACTTAATAAATTTAATCTAGTTAGGGCGAAATTAGCCTCTTAATACAACAAATAACATTGCCAAATTTCAACAGAATCGAGTAAATAATTTTTAAGACATTAATAATTTCATTTTTTATTTTTTTTATTTAACATCCTGTATCTTGAAAACTCTGCATTTCCGGACCCATGTTTATAGAAACTTTTTTTCATATTTCTTAACAGGGAATCACCCTCTAAAATATCTCCGTCTATTTTTCGAACACCCTGTATAATGCTAAAAACAGATAAAAGATGTTACACACTAAAAAATTTTTTAAAATTACACAGCCAAATAGAAAATACTTACAATCATGTATGAGTTCATGTCAATTTATAATTACATCAAGATCTATTTAGATCAATACATTTTAAAATTATTATCAATAGTATAAAATCATCGAGGAGTTAAAACGTTTTGGTTGGAACTGAGAACGAAACCAGGCAAGTTTAAAAATTCATACATATATAAAAAAGAATACGTCACCTCGCAGCAAAAGAAAAAACAAGGTATTATTTTATTACATTACAGGGTGCTTAAGAGAAATGTTACAACTGAAGAAGGTTTTGGTAAATTTTTGACATATTATTTAAGTCTGTCTTTAAGTTAATACCATTTTGATTTTTTTTAATATATACCATTTCCAGAAAGTTTCTTTTGGTTAGGTCGCTTTCGTAATCCAGTATGTCAACATTATCAAACTTTACACATCGACTGTACCATTTAAACTGAGAAAAAAATTCCTATGAACAATGTACCAAAACTTATTAGCTTTTAAAATGGAAAGGATTGAATTTAACAAAATTTAACACCCTATTTTTCAAGAAAACCAATGCAGTTTTGACCTATATCCAATTGGTATTTTTTTCCTTATTACTTAGCAAGGAAAGCCCAAATCGAAAAATGTTACCCTTAAAACCACCTGCCGAACACCCCTTTAAAGTATTTACTATACATTCTGACTCACCCGTATAAGTTTCTCGACGACAAAATAATAATAATTATTGTGAAATATCTACCTGGTTAATTTTCGTTCTATTTGTTATTTATGCGTTTTTACGACAAGCCAAACAATCGAGGGTATGACAAATGGGTCCACTGTTGATATACGGGATAAATAGGATGAATAATGATACCGAGGGGACCATATTTTTCGAGGGTTTTACAAGCACAGCAGAACTGATATTATAAAATAATACTTTGTGATTTATCGAGATGAGAAGCAAACATTTCAACTGCGGAATCGTTTCGATTTGATCTTTTCATTGATATTGTTTGGGATCATCATCGATCAAAAAACCGAACAGATTGAAATTTGCTCTAAAGAAGGGAGCCACCGTAAAAATGAAAACAATGGCTAAAGTTGATGGCCATTGTAGAATTTATCCCCCCAAAATTTGATACGCACGCGGTAAATCTAACAGAATGTGACGGAGAATGCAATAACCGTAATTGGGACTGGCTATAATGCCGCAATTCGTCGTTCAAATAATGCACTGTGGTTCTGTTTATTGCTATTAATTCTAGAATTACATGACATCTAGTGGTGTGTACAACTATGGATTATAATATAACCAACTAACTGAATTTTGCAAAGAAAGTAAAATATTTACATTACTACTTTTTAACATGCTTTTATTAGCTTGGCTTGTATGCATGCATACATGTATAACAATATGCATGCATACATGTATATATGTATGTATGTATGTATGTTTGTATGTCTGTATGTATGTATGTATATATATATGTATGTATATTATATTATATGTACCGTAAAATGGGGTTCCTTGGGACACTGGAGTAATTTGGGACTAGGGACTGTAACTGAAAATAGGTCTGTTGAGTTTTTTGAGAATATATATATTTTTTTATTTATTTGGTATTCAACCATATATTTTTATTTTTTAAATGCGTTTCTTAAATTTTATCGGATTTATTTTAACCTAGAATTGGAGTTTGAAACTATCAAAATAATTTTATTTTTAATTATTTCTGTCCCATGTTGCCCTAGGGTGGGTAAACCTGGGACAGTCATTACATTTTTTTGTGATTCAGTCATGATGTAAAAAAAAATTAACCACACAGTGCGAGGGTCTACTAAAAAGGAAAATTGAAAAGATTTTTTTCTCAAGTTTAAAACAGATTCCAAACTCCGAACATCGACTCAATCAATATCGTTCAAACCCCAGGGAATAGAAGCATCGACACAAAAGAGAACAGCGAGAAATGCAGCAGATCCCCGAGGGACTTTCGTTTGGGACTGGGATTCCGGGGCCTCTCGAAAATGCCATTATTATTGTGTCTCTCCCTACTCGGATATACCCGGTGCCTACTCCATCAGGCAATTAGGCAAAGTGGTTGTAAAGGAGAGGCTAGAATGGGGCCTTGCTAATTCGTGGATTAAAATGCGAGAAAATATAAAATTGCGCGCTGTTGAAAGCATTTTCGTTTTTATGTAGAAAGAAAATTAACACACAAGCCATACTTTTTGTACGGCAACATACGAAAGCTTTTACAATTTATTCATCTGCATAAAGTCTTGGCTTGGGTGCTACATTTGTACGTATGTATGGGCTTTCTTTTTTTTTTTTATTAGAAATTACGTATTCTTGCATAACATAAATCAATAATTCCCGTTTTTTAAGAAGTTAATAACGCAAAACAGTGCACTTAATTTGTCGCATCCACATATCCACTTGTTCTTCTCGTATACATATTTCTATAAAAGTGTCGCGTAAAATTGTTTTAGTTCCAATTTTATCCGGTTGAGATAATTGTAAATCTGGAGAAATTAGAAAATATTTTCCGCTTGTAAATAGTTTAATTTCGAATTTAGAATTTTTGCCAACTAAAAGATCTAATTTCAGAATTTTCGAACGAATATTCCCAGTCCAGATGTTAAACAACTATTCGAAAACAAGGAAATAAAGAAACAACTTTCCTTTCTAAAAGCAAATTATAGCATTCTTTCTAAAACAATAACACAAATGGAGGAATCTAATTTGCCATTAACCCGAAGTGCATAGTGTAGAACTGGTAAAACAATCTGAGGTTGCTTTTCAAAATATCTCAGGTAAAATTGGGGACAAAATATTTCAAAAGTTTAGAAATGTGATGGAAAAAAATAGTGGGTTTCAGTTTCTTAGCCAAGTAGCAAATATTTTAAAGGGAGATTTTACCGAATCCATCGATTTGGATCCTGTATAGTGAGCAATTTTAAAAGCGCACCTCTTACATCGGTTGATGTGGAAAAGAGTTTCTCCATTTAAATTTTTTATATTTTGATAGAATTTTGATAGAAGACAAATTTTTTTAATTGAGAATTTTGAGCAACATTTAGTGGTTTATTATTTTTACAATTAAATTTCAACCTGATTTTTATAATTTATAATAAATGCATATTTAGATTTAGTTCAATCGCCCTGTATGTAGAAAATTTAAAATAAAATATTGTTACTTTTACTATGTATAAATGCATTTAGAAGTTTGTATGTACATTATGTATGTTTATTTGTAAATGAAACAATAAATTTATATTTTTAAAGTATTTCTTAATTTGCATATTTTCAACATTTTCCTGCATATTTTGACTGAATTATTTGCATATTTATGCGCATATTTTTAGGGTTTCGCATATTTGGGTTGCTCTAATTGTAAGGTATGCGTTGCAGGCGTTTAAATAGTACGTAGTGCATTATCGGCGGCGGGCGTTGCGGCAATTTAATTAGGAAGGAACAAGGAAGTAAAATGTTCCACTCGCGAATATAAGTAATTTTTCAATTCTGTAGGTACGCCAGGTGGTGCAAGGACCCTTTATTTCCATTAGTGGTTTATTGTTGTAAAATATTAGGTGCTTCCGAAAACTTGGCACTGGATTACCCACAACAGGGCTGGTATGACTTTATATTCTATGGAAACACGCTATTTCCTGTTGCTAATCTACGATTATATTTTAGTTGAGTGAAACTTGAAATTCATTTTTTATTGCTGTGCATCGTTCATTTATTGGATTTTGCAGTTGTTTTTAATCTTCACAAAGGATTTTAGCCAAATTAGAACAATGCGAATTCACACCTATTAATGATTTCAAATGAAACTATGAACAGAATGAAAAATCATCGAGCGCGGTTGGTGAAATAGTATATTTCATTACGAGTCTGGAAATAAAGATTTTTCCGTGCGCGCGTGACAAATTCCCGTGTGAGGCGCAGCCGAACATGGGAAGTCATGCAAGCACGGAAAAATCTATTTCTGGACGTGTAATGAACGATATTTTTTATTATACTTCTTTGAAAACGGAAACTTAAAACATTTTATCGGCATATTATAAAAAACTTAATTGACAAAAAATAAACAATGCAGATAATATAGTGTTTGGTATGTATGATGCGTTTCCATCATTACTCTCAAATTATTTCAAAGGTGCTTTGTTGTAAATTAGTTATTGTCAGGTAAGGTGAATAAAACGTCAAAAATATTACAGAAATGTATCTAAATATTGAAACACTTACGAATTAAAATACAAAATAGGTATATGTTGAATATCAGAGAGCATATAGAGTTTCTTAAATTTAGTTTACGTTGCTGTATATTTCTATTTTAAAGCCATAAATTCGGTATTTTTATTCAGCGCTGTTTCCGTGCTCTAGCCCGAAAAACCCCATATTTCATTATTGCTAAAACAGATTAAAATAAGGTGTTTTCAAAGAAGTATAATAAAAATTTTGTTTCGAATTTTGAAGTTAACGTTTCGGGGCATATTTTGCCGTTTTTAAAATAAAATATTTCTCCCATGATGCGCACTTTTCGAAGACACTGTATATTCCAAATGATGGTTCTTTTTGTGTGTGCCCCGTTCCATAACTCAGCGCTTAAATAACCCCTCAAAACAATTAGGAGCCCCGAAAGGGCCAATTTTGAGCTCTTAAGATTCTATTCAGAACCGAGTATCCCTTGCACAAGTTCTTTGATGCGTGGCAGAGAGTCGGGAGATTATTGGAGACCATTTCAACCTCTTTCCTTTTGTTTCAGGCACAAGGGTTTCCTCAAGGACTGTCCCAATGGGCTTCTCACAGAACAGGTATGAGTATTAACATAGTAAAACATATTTAAAATATATTTTCTTTCTTTGAAATTATGTATTACACCCAAAACATCACATCTACGAAATATGCACAATATTTTAACTCTAACTCACTGCATATTATCTCAGAAGGCGTATGAAATTTAAATTTTTGTTCTATTCGGAGTTGTACCCTTTCCAAAATGAGACGGACTACTACCACTTACCCCAGATTTTATCAGCCATAGAAATCGAACTATAAGCTCTGAAGTTTTAAAATAAAAATGTGTACCGTTTTAAGGAAGCCGTAGAAGGGAAGTTTAGAGTTTAGGGGCCAACAAAATTGGATATTTTGATGCCATCCTCGCCGAAAACTTCGTAACCCATTTATTTGGAAAACTCGAAATTCCTTTCTATCGGCTTCCCAAGTTTTATACTTTGATCGAATATTGAAACTTTACTGTCTGCCGCAAGGTACTTTAGTGATTTGGTTATATCTGTACTTGGGCTCGAAATGCCGTTACAAGATTGGCGATTATTTTCGCAGGTCCCGGGAATACCACAACATAAAAGTCTAACAGTTATTGCCCCAGATTAAATAGACCGTTAATAGCAAATAAATAGCATTGTAATCATTCAACATTTCAACTGTTAATATACATATAAAACATACCACGATTTTGCCATGATTTCTTGTTTCAGGGCTTCATAAAAATATACAAGCAGTTTTTCCCGCAAGGCGATCCATCCAAATTTGCTTCGTTAGTGTTTAGGGTGTTCGACGAAAATAATGTAAGTATACTTATTTTTTAAGATAAATAGCATCTTTATGGTCTTTGTGCTTTGGTGTGTGGTGTGGGCAATTTACTTTTAGTGTTTATTTTTATTCTGCGAAGTAAATCTCTGTATATGAATATAGTAAGTTGCTCGTTGTGTTTGGATCGTGTAAAAATGAAACATGTTGTTACAAAAGGTAATAAAAGGATGTCATTTCAATGCGCAAGAGAATCACCTAAATAATGAAAAACGGGCAAAAAATTACATGTCACCGCGTTTTACTCATCGAATTGATAAGTACTACGGAAGTCGCACAGGTGTGATTTCCATAGTGTTTGGGGCAGCCAACTCTAGAGGGAGATAGGCTTCAAATGGCAATAAGTAAGACAAGGACGCGTAATGAACGTGTCAGCTGATTCAGGCAAAGGATGTATAAAAGGATGTTGCATATTATAATGGTGAATTTAATGAACATGTTCCGTAATTATCTTTATTGTATGATCTGTATTCCGTAATTCGGGATTTGTTTGTGGGAATGAGAATTCTTTCCTAGTTCAATTCGATGTTTTTAACAGCATTTTGAATACAACCACAACTACATACTACATGTAAAAAATGCACAGAAAAATTTAGTGAATTAATTAAAATAAAATTTACATGGAAATTTTATGTACCCCGAAGTAAATGGAGACAAGTAACATACAAATTCCTAAATAAAAGTTTGTTTTAAAATAAAGGCGACAAAATATCTAGAATAAAGTGTACATTTTCATTTTAATTACTTATCTTAACTGATTTATTAATTTTAAAATTCAATTTAATAGGAAAAACATCTAAGACAGGTAGCTTTTATAATTTTTAATGTTTAGGCATCTAACAAAATGAATTGCAAATAAGTACCTTATTAAAGGATCCTCAATTTCCATCTTTGATGACGAAGAGCTAGGTTCATTAGCACAATATTTTGCCAGTTTTTCCCTTGATAGAGTTTCTATCATGACTTGGAAAATAAAAAACTGAAGTGCCTAATTACATAACTTTTTAATTTTGCGCTGGCCAAAATTCTCTATGAAATCGCTCTCAATAAAATGTTGACTACAAATGCATAAGTAAATACTTGTAAACGGTAAACAATTTTTCCTTTTTATTGCTGGCAATCCACCTGTCTCTAATATCACCTTATCTCTTGGAAAACTGCAAAGTTATTAGCAAAGATTTTTAAAACTTTATATATTTAATAATAAGACTTACGAATGAAAAGAAACCCCACTATTGTTATTCTTTCCGCCCCGTTTGGTACATCCAAATACACAACAGGAGTTGACCATCTTTTGTGTAACCTACAGAGAGGATATAGCCACATAGCTAAATTCAATTTTCTCTATGATCTAAAAATATTAAACCAAACATCAACTAAGAAAACTCAACGCCGTTTTATACGAAACTACCACCACGACACGAACTCAAATCAAATATACTTAAATATAATAATTATGTAGGACAGAAGGAAAATGACGTTTGACAACGGAACAGTTTCATGTTTTACCTCATAGACAAACCCAAGTTTGTCTATGTTTTACCTATTTTGTGTTATGTGGTTTTTGCCAGAATCAGCTGATTTATTTACTATTTCACTTACTCAAGTTTGGCTGCCAGTTTCTCTATCTACAGTCCTTCCATCTACTTGTCAATTCAATGGTTTTACTAGTTCAGTTATCGTTATTATTAAATTCATGTAGCAAAGTAGTAAACAAATAGCAAATAATATGTGGAATTCAATTTTAATAAATAAAGAGTGATTACTTGTTTTTGGTTTAGTTTCAGAAATATTAACTGTCAATAAATAGTAGGGACATTTCCTTACACAGATATGTCACTGCAAAACTTCTTTAAACAACATGGTGGCCTGCCTTTCCCTTCGTATCAAGGTAGAATATATTTGGCTGAAACTTCTGTCAAAAATTCCATGAATAAATTCAATCCGTGCGTCGAAACAGGCGCGTGTACTGAAACCGTAATAGACCCTCCTGGGTTATCCAGCAGCTCCTGGATATACCTTTTTTCCGCATTCCGCATTGCCTAGGTCGACGATAATGAAAATCCGATATCGCCTTTATATTTATAAAAATATCCTGTGTCTACCGTACACGATGTAGGTTATAGAATTTTACTCAAATATAACGTACATACAACGGACTATTTATACAGGGTGATTCAGTCATGATGTAAAAAAAAAATTAACCACACAGCGGTCACATGAGTTTTTTTTTATCCTTGACACATTTTTCTGTTAATTATACATAATTGACACTTTTTTCTGTCAACTGTGTATAATTGACACTTTTTCTGCCAATTATACATAATTGACACTCTTTTCTGTCACATTTTTCTGTTAATTATACATAATTGACACTTTTTTCTGCCAACTATGTATAATTGACACTTTTTCTGTCAATTATACATAATTGACACTTTTTTCTGTCAATTATAAAACTGTCAATTATGTATAATTGACAGAAAAAAGTGTCAATTATGTATAATTGACAGAAAAAAAGTGTCAATTATGTATAATTGACAGAAAAAAGTGTCAATTATGTATAATTGACAGAAAAATGTGTCAAATATGTATAATTGACAGAAAAAAGTGTCAATTATGTATAATTGACAGAAAAATGTGTCAATTATGTATAATTGACAGAAAAAAGTGTCAATTATGTATAATTGACAGAAAAAAGTGTCAATTATGTATAATTGACAGAAAAAAGTGTCAAGGATAAAAAAAAATCTCATGTGTCCGCTCTACGCTCCATTATAAAAGTGTCAATTATGTATTATAATTGACAGAAAAAAGTGTCAATTATGTATAATTGGCAGAAAAAAGTGTCAATTATGTATAATTGACAGAAAAAAGTGTCAATTATACATAGGTGACAGAAAAAAGTGTCAATTATGTATAATTAACAGAAAAATGTGACAGAAAAAAGTCTCAATTATGTATAATTGACAGAAAAAAGTGTCAATTATGTATAATTGACAGAAAAAAGTGTCAATTATGTATAATTGACAGAAAAAGTGTCAATTATACATAGTTGACAGAAAAAAGTGTCAATTATGTATAATTAACACAAAAATGTGTCAGAAAAAAGTGTCAATTATGTATAATTGACAGAAAAAAGTGTCAATTATATATAATTGACAGAAAAAGTGTCAATTATACATAGTTGACAGAAAAAAGTGTCAACTATGTATAATTGACACTTTTTCTGACAATTATACATAATTGACACTTTTTTCTGTCAATTATACATAATTCACACTTTTTTCTGTCAATTATACATAATTGACACTTTTTCTGTCAATTATACATAATTGACACTTTTTTTCTCTCAATTATACATAATTGGCATTTTTTTCTGTCAATTATCCATAATTGACATTTTTTTCTGTCAATCATGTATAATTGACACTTTTTTCTGTCAATTATACATAATTGACACTTTTTTCTATCAATTATACATAATTGACAGTTTTATAATTGACAGAAAAAAGTGTCAATTATGTATAATTGACAGAAAAAAGTGTCAAGGATAAAAAAAATGTCATGTGTCCGCTCTACGCTCAATTATAAAAGTGTCAATTATGTATTATAATTGACAGAAAAAAGTGTCAATTATGTATTATAATTGACAGAAAAAAGTGTCAATTATGTATAATTTACAGAAAAAGGTGTCAATTATACATAATTCACAGAAAAAAAGGGTCAATTATATATAATTGACAGAAAAAAGTGTCAATTATGGACAATTGACAGAAAAAGTATCAATTATGGATAATTGACAGAAAAAAGTGTCAATTATAAAAAAATCTCATGTGGCCACTCTACGCTTTCGTACTTTGTTGATAGCTTTCGACTTCGCTCATAATATAAAAACATTCGGTTTTCCTTTCATATATTTTTTCCGCGGCCCCATTGTTTCAACAAGATACACCCCTGAATTTATTTCTAAACATTGTCCCTAAAATAAATCCCCAAAACGTCAGGGTGCTATATCAAACTGACGCCGGGACAAGATTTACAACGAAACCAAAGCCGAATTTAGGCGCGGAAAAACGCGACGCCGAAAAAGAAAAGCTTTTAAGTTTTTGCGCGGGGTGCCGCCGCCATTTTGGGCGTGCCCGGGGGGTCCTTGGTCCTCGTTATCTGCTAAAAAAGCGATTTTTAGGAGGGGGGAACGAGCCTGTTTAGCGACTGAAAATGATTAGCGCCATTATGTAGGGTAGCTCGATAAGACAATGAAATATTGTAGTTTCCCAAAATTAATTTGGAAGTCACTTGGTCTCAATAATATCGTACAAAGTAGTTATTTCTTCTTGTAAGTGACTCGTTCCCAAACATCATGTATCCAATCAAACCAACACAGAGTACCTACCGTAAAATGGGGATACTTTTTGGTTATTATTTTAAACTAAATAGCTCGTAGCTCTTTGTTTATACAGATATTAAACTAACAATTAGTGAAAATTTTCTTTGGAGTTAGTATATATATAGTATACATGTTCACAGTAAAATAAAAAGTAAACCCCTAGGAGAATTCTTTGTTAACAATTTTCAAAACTTGAAGAATATCACTCTTATTGATACTGCAGGACTTGTTCCTTACATCTTCTATAACTTTATTCAAATTTGTTTTCGGAAAAGTCATAGTAATTAAGATTACCAACTTTTCTATTTTGACTTCTTGACATTTTACGTAAAGAAAGGGCACCTGGAATTTTTTTAACTAAAATTATAAACAGAAAACTTAGGGGAGTTACTTGAGACAACTGTCCCAAGTTAACCCTCGAAGTTACAAAAAAATGAGTGGTAGATATTTCTTTTCTATTTCTTTTGCTCCCCCAACCTAACTTTAGAATATGGACAATGTACTTTTTGACATATTCTAACTATATAAGTAAAATGTCTGGACTATTGCCACTAACCTAAAAAATTGTTATTCTCTCAGAAAAATAAAAAAACATAGAAATGGCATATATGTAATAATTAAGAGCAGGGCTAGTCGTGGCTTGACTAGTTATTACTATTTTTTAAGTGTCATATTGAACTAGCCCTTTGTCAAATCTATAAACTTTTAAAAAAATTTCAACGGATGCTTGCAAGTTTATGCGCATATTTTATAATCTTCTTGAATTATTTTGAACTTAAAATAACAATGTCTTTCTTATTGTGTCAAATTTTCATACTGCTTTGATTACTCTCTCAAAAATTTACTTGCAAGCCTATGAGGCAACATCCCACATGGTTTTTTTCCTTTACCTCAGAGTCACTACTTTTATGCAAAACCAATTGAAATTTGATGATGACAATATTGATTGCAACAACTCTCCTAATAAAGGAACCCTAGTCTGGACCGACACTATATTAAAGACCCGAGCATGACGTCATATTTCATTGTTGTTTACGAACTGAGGTGGCGCTACTCGACGAAAAAAATGGCGACTTATTATAGGTATATTCTGTGGTTATTTGTATGTCAGTTACTGAGGTTTAAAATGTCCCAAATTTTAAATATCCAGCTTTATTACGACTTGCCTTCTTTTTACGGTAACGAATTGTCTTTGCGTTCAGTATTTAGCAGTTTTAATAGTTTTATTCTATTATGCAGTTTTGGTCTGAATGTATGCATTTTAACACTGTTTTAATTTCTTCATGTCTTTACCTATTATGATGTTATTATGTTTAATTTTAAGTGACCAGGAAGAATCACAATTTAGGCTGTCCTGAAGATGCAAATAAATTTTTGCGAAACGTCGACTGCATGAAATAGTGATTTTTCATCTAATTCCGATCCAAAAGGATCGTCCATATACTTTGCTTTATTCTATTAACACAGCTTTTATAGGTAGATTTGTTTGTGATAACGAAATTTCCACGCACATGAAGAAAATGGTATGCACAATGCACAGACCATTAGGTGAATTGCAGAAGAATAAACACTATTTTGGAATTATGGGATGATCTGATCAACCAGCTGAAGAAGCGAAAAATCTATATCCTATTATTTTGGAAGAGTAACGTGGCAAGAATGCAAGAATGAAAATAGAAAATTTTGTTTATAGCCCCAAAGCGAACCAATAGTCCTCGATATAAAGAAACTGAAAAATCTAATGCGTTTTATGCTTACACACACTACAACTAACCATTACATAGTTTAAATTTGAAGGCTGTCAAAAATAAAATAATAAAAAATTGCCATCTTCTTATGTAGTTTCCAGCAATATTATTTATCACAAGACATAAAAAAAATTGTGATGAAATCACAGAATTCTAATTCTGTGGATAAAATTTGATCGCCGGTCAGGAGCAGTGCATTCAAAATAATTATTGTCCCAAGTATCCCCATTTTACTGTAGGTAATTGCGTGTTGCCTACACAAAGCAAAATAAATCCAGTTCATGATACAAATGTGTTTATTGTATGGATCAAGTTCTCTTCAAAGATCTATTGATCTACAGTAGGGATTTAGCATAGGCCTGGAACTTGAGCCAAAGCGTGGGCCACTTAAAAAAAGGAAATGGTGCGAAAACGGGAAATGGCCCGGTTCCCTGTAATTCAGGATCCTGGCGACCTGAGGGGAGTGAGGACCGCTCACCCCCTGACAAATCGTTTTATAATTACCGCAGAGATTGGCTCCGGATCTCGTTATATCGGTAGAATTTAGGCGGGTAATGGAGAATTCGTGGTATTCTGTATCTATGGGATTGACATAAGTGGAGCAAATTTTTTCGATAATTTTTCAGAAATACCCCGAAATAATACAAAAAAAAAATGAAATTTGCCATTAAACTACAACACATACGAACAAATACAAAGAGGACATTTTTGTCCGCCATTAAAATTTACATAAAAATTCAATATTTCTTGTTAAAATACAAGGTGATTCATTTTTTTTTTCTAAAAATAATTTTACCATGCAATTACCCACTTCTCGGCCACTGTTTGTGGAAGATGTTCGATATTAACTGGTTTTATGCTAACCCATGCCGTTTTGACGTAGGTATACCAAATATGACTTAAATATCTCAACTAGTTTGGTAAATATTCAATAAAGTCCACATATTTTTTCCAAATTTAACCCCCTGTAACTTTTTTCTAAGACCTTAAAAATATATAGTTTATACGAAAAAGTGCGGTTAGTTTTTGAAGATCTATAACCTGTTAAAGTCCTGCTACAAAAAACTGATTCACCCTGTATATCAATCATAAAACCGCTTCACTTAAAATTCCTACGAAATACATAAATTATAGCCGATATATATGCCTCGACAGTTAAGTTTCTACTGTAGCAATATGCACAAAGGACAGCAGCTCCAAGAACGCGCCCGCTCTTTACATTATTTCTACTTACTATTATAGACTTCTTAAATATTTAAAATCGATTCCCATCCCCGGCGCAAACTGACACAAACAACCCCATTTCCTGGACGATTGCGGGACGTTCCATTAAAAAGAGGAACGGGTCCTCCGAATGCACCGATCGTTGAGTTCCACCATCTGCCCAGCTTGGAGAAAAATGCAATAAAACGTATTAGCCCGGTGGCAATAAATTGGACTCCATTAAGACCTGGACGTAAATTCGGATTTAACCCTGAAATATGTATTCGCTACTTGAAATCCCATGGTGTATATTCCTGTTTAAATTATACCAGTTTCAGTTGCATGAAATTTTCCTCGCGGGTAAAAATTAAAAACAGTTTTTGTTATTTCCTAACAGCTTAATTTTTATCTTATGCACACTTAAGAGTGAAACAACCTTATAATTTCTTTAATTTTTAACCGACCAGAACGAAATTTTTACCAAAGGCAGATGATATTGTTGCCGACTTATTTCCAAAAAGTTGGTTGCCTACTCCAAAGTCGAAGCTACCTGTCAAAATCAAAAGATGTTAAATAAAAAAATTCAAAAAGTCCAAAAATAGCAATTTAAGAATTTCCTGCGTTTAGAAAAGTGTGCCATGGAGGTTTTGAAGGCAATGTTTTCAAAAAGTAATCATTTCAAAATAAAATTAAAAGGTACAAAACAAATTTTATTTTTTTTTTTCAATTTTTACTTATTATTTTTTGATTTTGACAAAATTTTGGATTTAGGGTTCTGGATCGATTATGAACAATTTTTTTAGTACTTTTTTAGCTTTGATTGTGGCATCGCAGGTGGCTTTGAATTTGATGTAGACAACTAATTTTTTGGAAATAAGTATGCGACAATGCCATCTACCTTTGGTAAAAATTTCGTTCTGGTCGGTTAAAAATTAAAAAGTTATAAGGTTGTTTCACTCTTAAATGAGACACTCTGTATGTATAAAAATAAAAAAATGATGCGTACATTTCGAAAATATACACGCTGTTTAATCTAAAAACATAAGTTTCTAATTGTTTTTTAATCTAATCACAAGAAAATTAAAACGGAAAAGTTAGGGATACCTAGAATGTTATGTGCATAACCATAACCCTTAACAGTATATTAGTAACTGTGTTTAACTGTGATTGGTTGATTTCGATTTAATACCCTTACAACACCTAGGTTTGATATGAAATTATATTTTGTGGGTGTAGAAATATTGATTACCATCATTGAGTAAAGGAATTCCTTTACTCAATGTTACCATGCAATGTTGTCGTTGTCTGACCTAAAATTGTCATGTTTTCGTTGTTCGCAGGACGGATCGATAGAGTTTGAGGAGTTCATCAGAGCTTTGTCGGTGACATCGAGAGGGAACCTAGACGAAAAACTACATTGTAAGTATTTTTATTTGGCGATGGCGATACTTTAGTTAAATTGAGATTTTAGAATAAGTAAATTATCGTTAAAAATCAACTATTTTCCAATTATTTCATGATATAGGCAGGTGCACGTAGAACCAGTATTAATCTGTTCTATGGTGTGTTCCGTATTATTTTGTATGTAAACCACTACCTGTATATTAACCTATACCAACCTCTTTTGGTCCTATTGCGCACGGAAAGACGAAGGGAAGGAAAAGAGATGGAATTCTCCGCAATTTTTAACCTTATATTGGCAGTTTGAATGGTGGCTACCTTATTCATTGTTTTAATTTTTTATACAGTAATATGCGCTATTCATTTGATAAACAAATTTTTTTAATGCAACGCGAAAAGTGACGCTCTACCATCTAGAAACCTAACCGAAGAAGCAGTGGAGTCGAAATTGGTAAGACCACCAAAGAAATTCATTCCGGTTCAAGAAGTAACTCATGGATATGGGGAAAATGGAGAAATTGTTGTTATAGAACGAAGAAAGCCGCATTTCTGGAGCAAATAGAATTAACCGAAGAAATGCAAACAGCAGCAGCAAGTAAACCTGTTAACTGCAGATACCGCCAGCAAAATTATTAAAGCTTATCAAAAAAGAGCGTAATTATTAGAAATCACTTAACTTTTAACTTTATTGCATTTTTGAAGCAAATATTTAAAGTGGTATTTACTCTTATATTTTATTTTTGAATAAAAATAAAATAAAGATTAATCTTTCCCTTAAACCTATTTCAATACCTACAACTAACGCTAACTACAATTTACAATGCATTAAAGGATACAGCAAAAACACAATAAAAACACAATAAAATCCGGCAAATCACAAACAAACTAAGAATCCCCCACAAAGTCTGAGACTGTCCGTGGGTTGACAAGATGACAATTGTGTTAATGTAACCCTCAGTATATTGAAGCCTTATGCTATTTTCATATAACCTATAAATTCAACATTATTTCATTGTTCTAATTGACATTTTTATAACCTATATGTATAGGTATCACCTTAAATGTTTATGAATTTATACTATAACAATATAACTAACTATAGGTACTTTGTTTATAATAATTTTTACATTTTTCAAAATTAACTTTATGATGAATAGAAAATATAATTACAATTTTACTCTCTCTCTAGCCCTGATGAAGTTCTAAACCTAAGAACGAATGCTTGGAATTTGTTAAGAACGGTGTAGTTTTTGAATAATGTATTTGCTGAAAGGACCCCTGATTTTCGTTTACATAATTTAATGTATCTCCTGAAAGGACCCAATAACCCATTATTTTCGTTTACATAAGTTGAGTAACACAGTAGTAAAATTATTACCTTAAATTTTTATTATCATCAACTTTTAAAAACTATTTAATGAGGCTCATTCATCCCCCAGTATCCTCCAGTCCAGTATCCTCGCGCAAGCTATAAATCGTCACCAAAGCTGAGCGCACCCTAGGGACGGCAATCCTCACATGCCGAATCACTAGCACGTAATCGCAGGACGAGCTACATTCGGAGGCCAGTACGGTCCTGATATGCGGTCGCTTATGGAGTATGCCGTAAATTCTCGGGGGGGGGGGGGGGGTGGGCGTTGCATGATGCATCCGCCATAGCGGGATGTGGATGCGGACTTTTGCCAAATGACTCATTTATCACTCTTATTTCAGAGCAGTTTTCATAATAGATTGCACGAATCTAACCTTGGCACTTTGCACGAATATAGTTTTAAAGTCTCAGGGGGTGAAGTTAGCTGCAGTTGCCAGCTTTTCAGCAGCGTTGCCAGAGCTAAAGCAAATGTAGAAATCTAGTACATTTTTGCTAGGGTTCTTTTATTAGGAGAGTTGCTGCAATCAATGTAATCATCAGATTTTGCCACATACCTGTATATTAACATGCCTTTTTGAGAGACGCGTTTTTAGTTTGTAATAGCGATTTCTTCTTTATATTTTGTACGGTTAATAGCTTTTCGTTTTCATATTTACGAGATCGAAAAATGACTTGGTAAAGCATTATGTAAAAATGCGAAGAGACTTTACATCCAGATTGTGAAATTACATTCCATAAGTAAGTAAATAGGTATAATCATAGCCGTAAACACTGGTATAATTTTTGCAAATCCAAATAATATTATTGTTTTTCATTGATATTTTCTGATTTCTTGCTGATTTTTAGGTTTTCAAGAGAAAAACTAAATTTAAAAAGTGACTTTAAGCCTGGTTCATGCAGAAACTTTATCTTTTACGTTTACCTTATCTTTAATAAATATTAAATGTCATTGGTCAGTTCAAATCAAGGGACAAATGCCATTGCTATTTCTTAAAAATAAAGTAAAATTAAAAGATAAAGTTGCTGCATGAACCAGGCATTAGTACTCTACACTCTACAGTACAGTGTAGGTGTCATCGACAATAATATTCTCTGAAATGACTCTATGTATGCGTGCTCTATTCATTTTGATGAACAGGATTTTTTAGTGCAACACAAAGGAACGCAAAAAGTGGCGCTCTACCATCTAGAAACTAGAAACCTAACCGAAGAAGCAGTGGCGTCAAAATTGGTAAGACCACCAAAGAAATTCATACCGGTCGAAGAAGTACGTAACTCGTGCAGATGAGGAAAATGGAGACATTGTAATTCTCGATACGACGAAGAGAGCCGCATTTCTGGAGCAAATAGAATTAACCAAAGAAATGCAAACAGTTGCTGGCAGCAGCAAGTAAACCTGTTAACTGCAGATCACCGCCAGCAAAATTATTGAAGCTTATCAAAGAAGAGCGTAATTAGAAATCACTTCAGTTGCATTTTTGAAACAAAGATTTAGTGGTAGAAGTTAAAATTACCAAGTTTTCTTTTGCTTGTATTTTTTAAAGATACAAAAAGAAAAAGTTCTAAGGAATAAAACTAGCCGCCTAAAAATATAGAAATAGGGTATAGATATGTTTCTGGAAAATAGGTTATTATTATTAAAGGTATTTTTGAGACAGTAATCAAAGCAGTCGTATGAAAATTTAACACTAAGAGTGGCGCTGTCCTTTAAATAATTCAGGATTAACTTGTATTTATATTTTTTCTCTGTGGGTTTGATCAACACAAAACGATAAAACCTAATTTTAATATTTTGTGGGTACAACAGTGACAAGATTTTTTTGTGCTGAGAAGTGAATGACAAATGTTAGATGTTTTGTGGTGACATGATAATCTATCCTATTTAGTTACGCAAAAGAAAAACGTTCAAAACAAAAACAATCCTGTCGATTGGCTAGATACAACTCTCGACTTTCAAGTCCAGATTGCCAAGTGCCAATCCACAGCCGACTCTTGGAAAGCCCTGAAGTTGAGGGAGCTGGCTACATGGCCTACGGGTCGGCGCCTGTCACTACCTGTCAGTTGATTATACAAGAAATTTACCAGAATTAATTTGTGCAGTGCGGGTAGTGCTATCGTCGCCAGATTGCTACAACGAGGCAGTGTGTCTCTGGGTGGAAACAGACTGCCCGAAGTGCTGGCTTTTTTATAAATTTGTTTTGTTTGTGCAACAGTGAAACATTTCTATAAAAGTTCGAAGTGAAGAATCGTTCCTTTCCAATTTCAAGCCTCAAGATGCCTAGAGCCGTCGAGGGAAGCTAGAACTTAAAGTCTATCCAAGTTACAGAGGTAGTGGATCAAAACATTGGCCACCACGTGACCTATTCTCTTATTGGTCTGGCCGTCATAAAATATCAAGTGTTTAGGCGGCGAGCAGAATGCAGGGCCGACTCTTCCCTCCGTCGAGTTTCCTGCATATTTTAGATCGGATCGCGAGCAGTATATTCTGTAAATTTATTTTGCTACTTAATTTAAGGAATTTTATAAAGATCCACGGAAGGTAGAAACACAAATTTTAGAACTTCTAAAAGAATTAGTTCAGAATTACAAGCCACTTGGAATCTCATATTAGTCCAACCCTGGTAATCGATCGCAAGGCGGTCATGTGACTTTGTTTATATCTACTGCCGCTGTAACTTGGATAGACTTTAGTTATATACCTGGCTGTAAGTCAAATCGTAATAATAACTTGAAGTAGCTAGGTTTCTTTGCTTGACGGCAGACGGTCAACTTGTATTCGTTTTGGGCATTCCAAAGGACGAAAATTTAAGAATGAAATGATTACGGGCCAATTGCGTAGACAAACTAAAGTACCCTTTAAAATTAAAGGAGCTTTCTAATAATCCAAACATTGTTTTAGTATTGTTGCAAAACTTTCTTTACCTAATTTTAAAATCATAATATATGTTAGTTGAATGTATTATGAAATTGACCCTAACTGCCATTTCAATCAGAAGAGATATTATTCTCCTTCACAACATGCAGTTCTCTGTTCGCTTGTTGTTTGTATTTTTATGAAAATTTAACCATAAGGGAAGATCTTCAATCAAAATCATCATTTCCCTGACGGCGCACTTTGCAAAAAATTCTCACGACTTACAACAAAATATAGTTCCCTCTATTTGCCCAAATTTGCCAATTTATTTGTCGAAAATGTAAAAAATACTTATATTATATTATGTGTATATTTTGTTACTTGTTACTGCTTTTATTGTCTGTTAAACAGACGTGCCTACTTACTTAGGGACCCAATTATTGAAGCAAAATTCACAAGGGTATCTAATTATAATTAAAAAGAGGTTGAACATTTATTAGAAAAGATAAACTAAGCCAAAGTGCAGACTGCTCTAGACTGCATAGACCCGTTGAACCGTCCCGCTGAGGCGTTGCCATATGTTTGCGCAGGGCTTGTAAGTTTGAGAAGGTTGTGGCCAATCTAACCCTTCGCACAGTAGAAGTTTTATCGCTACAAGAGGGCGTTAAATTTCTGGAACACTTGACACTGGGTTTTTTCCGTAATAGCGTTCGACACGAAAGAGTAAATGGCACGCACTATAGCGGGAATCACATAATTCAGAAGGCTTGATGTTTGTCTTTGCTTTGTCCGGTTAAATTGAGGTCGAAGGTCTGTACAAAAGTAAACGTTAGGATTTGGGTCACGGGAAGAATATCTAGGTAATTTCGTGTTACCTTTATCAAAGACTATTTATGGAAATGCCGTTTAAAGTTCTTGCATTCGAACGCCACGCGAGATTCCTTGGTATAAGAATAGATAGCACGATACATAGCAATGACGTTTTAACAAATTACAATGCAGTAACAAGTAACAAAATATACACAGAAGTATAAGTATTTATAATAAGTATGATTCCTGGTGAGGATAGGTACATTTACAAATAATATGGTAAATTTGGGCAAATAGAGGGAGTAAATTTTGCTGTAAGTCGAATTTTTGTGAGAATTTTTCGCAAAGTGCGCCATCAGGCAAATGATGATTACCTAAGTTCCCTTACGGTTAAATTTTCATAAAAATACAAACAACAAGCGAACAGAGAACAGCATGTTCACTCCAAACACATGCTTTATATTGGGCATATTTGGAGAGTAATCTCTTCTGATTGAAATGGCAGTTTGGGTCAATTTCATAATACATTCAACTAAATTATCTTTTGACTTAAACGTTAGGTAAAGAAACTTTTGCAACAATAGTATACAATGGTTTGGAAAGCTCCTTTAATTTTAAAGAGTAGGTAGGTACTTTAGTTTGTCTATGCATTTGGCCCTTAATCATTTTATTCTTAAATTTTCGTCCGTTGGAAAGCCCAAAACAAATACAAGTTGACCGCTTGCCGTCAATCAAAGAAAACCTAGCTGCTTCAAGTTATTATTACGATTTGACTTACAGCCAGGTATATAAGTAAGTTATAGCTTCCCTCGACGGTTCTAGGCATCTTGAGGCTTTAAACTTTAAAGGAACGATTCTTCACTTCGAACTTTTAGATAAATGTTTCATTTTTTTTCACAAACAAAACATATTTATAAAAAAGCTGTCGTCAGCACTTCGGGCTGTCTGTTTCCACCCAGAGACACACTGCCTCGTCGTAGGAATTTGGCGAAGATTGCACTACCCGCACTACACAAATTATTTCTGGTAACTTTCTTGTAAAATCAACTGACAGGGAGTGACAGGCCACGCCGCGCAGACCCGCAAGCCATGTTGCCAACTTTCTCAACTTCAGGGCTTTCCTAGAGTCGGCTGTGACACTACTATAAAAGGTTGGACACCGATTATACATATTATATTTGTCTTTCTACTATATTAAATCGAGATCTCTTGCTACCAGCGTAAAGTTATTCATATTTGTGGTTCTCCGTCCCAGAATATTATGTATGAAGTGGAATGAATGGGTTCTAACTATCTCTCCAAAATTAATAGTTGAGTCTACAAGGACCGCATCCCGTCCAGACATAATTTAATTTAGACAGAATGTTTCGAACAAATGTATACACTAGAAACGTCTCAAGTTTTGCTGGGTGAAACACATCCAACGATCCAATCTCTATGTCGAAATTCTCCTTTATTTGATAAAAGCAAATATTGTGTAATTTTGCCACATTCTATAGTTTTTTTTTTACACGTTCATGTAAAAACATCCATGAAGTTTCAATGTTCCACAAACATGAAATTTGAACTCGCCAAATAAAACCTGTTGAAAGACACTTTTTTAATCGATAACTAGAGCTATATATAACACTTGGCGAAATCGGTTGTTATATCAAATTTACATTAACCCGAACAATACAGTTTTATATAGTTACTAAATTGCGAAATTCCCCTAGGCTCAACATCCTGGTAACCGTGTTATTAATCTCGGGGATTAGCATGGGTAATTTTAATAGCAATTTGAAGGCAAGCTTAGATTATAAAGCTACGTGGGCGGTAAGTGACAAGCTGATTTGCGTCACGTCTTTATTGTAGGTTATATAGGCATTTTCAGCACAAAAGGAATTATTTAGGAAACCTACATGTAGAAGCTTATTATTCCAGGAACTTTATGTACACCTTTGTTTTCATCGTGGTAGGCATTACCACAGCCGACTCTAGGAAAAGCCCTGAAGTTGAGAAAGCTGGCAACATGGCTTGCGGGTCTGCGCGGCGTTGCCTGTCACTCCCTGTCAGTTGATTTTACGAGAAATTTACCAGAATTAATTTGTGTAGTGCGGGTAGTGCTATCGTCGCCAGATTGCTACGACGAGGCAGTGTGTCTCTGGGTGGAAACAGACTGCCCGAAGTGCTGGCGACAGTTTTTTATAAATTTGTTTTGTTTGTGAAAAAATGAAACATTTCTCTAAAAGTTCTAAGTGAAGAATCGTGCGTTTACAGTTTCAAGCCTCAAGCCTCAAGATGCCTAGAATAATAACTTGAAGTAGCTAGGTTTTCTTTGCTTGACGGCAGGCGGTAGGTAGACTTCTACATGTACAGGGTGTTCCCGTATATTTTGACCCACCCCTAGAGCCTTTATTTTTCGAGTGAGAAAAAAATTACTTAAATGAAAGTTGTATGGTTATTTCTGAACCGCTAGGATCTGTTACTAGATAAAACAAATGAGCGTCGCAAATTTATGAAAAATATGAACTTAATTTTTTTAATGGAACACCCTGTATATTTGTGAATTTTTGAATTGCACGCATTTTTCCGATTCCAACAATATAAGTATGTTATATATTTGCTCTAAGCATTCGCATGATATTCCAAATTGCAGATAAATACAATCTTACTTAATATACGGGAACACCCTGTACTTCACGGTTTTCTCATAGAATGGACACTACATTTTCTCCTTCCGGTATTTAGCGATTAATCCTCTTATACTCGTAGGTACTATAAACCCTTCCTGTAGTATATTTCTATGGTCCTTGACAAACACAAACAGTAATCGGTCTACGTGTCAGTGCTATTAATTAATCAATGACATTTTAAGACTCAGATTGTGGGAGTATTTATTAAAAAAACACTTTTTTACCAACGTAGGCACACGAGAGAAAATGTTTCTACTGTACCAAATCGTTTGCTAGAGCAAGTAAACCTACCTTTTTACTCCAGCATATACAGCGTAAACTACAAGGAACTTTCCCCAACCTTGAGAGGGATTCAATTTCCCCCCTCTAGTCTCCAAAGCTCGGTAACTCCAGCAGGTAAACCGTATTGATAGCGGAGCGGGCCGGCTCTATAAATCTCGTGCCGTTTCCCTTCCGCCCGGCCGATAGCTCTGGCGACTAAATTGACCATAGCCCGCGGGAAATTAAAGTTACTGAACGGAGCGATGTAACTTTAAAAGTGGTTAATTTTTAATCTGCTAATGGAAGGCCGGCAAAGAAATGTACACGCCGTCGATTTGTTGCGAAGAAAATAGTTTGGCGATTCGCTTTTTCGGGGTTTGATCTTGTAGATAGATGATGGTGGTTTTCGGGATTTGAAACGAGTAAATGAGGCCATTTGATGGATTGGTCTTTACTTTTTACGAGTTCCCGGTTCGGTTACTTACTTGTTTATAACTGTAATCTCATACCTTAGACAAGGAAAGAGAGAGGGCACCGCGGATGCCTTCAGTGAATAGATTTTGTTACGTCGTTTTGAACGGCGGCCATTTTATATGTGGCAGAAAAAGCGAGTACGTTGTGAGTTAATTTCGTGAATGTGTGAATTAAAAGTAACAGTGATTAAGGGGAAGATATACTCTTACGATGGTGAATTGTTCAGCGTTTGGTTGCAAAAGCAGAAGTGAAAAACAAGAAGCAGGGATTTGGTTTCAGAGGTAAATATTTAACAAGCTACCTTTGAAAGAAGCCCTAAAACTTTATTTTTTCTCAATATAACTTCTCCAAATTCCTTCTACCTTTTAGTATGATAAAGTGAATTGTTTTGTGTGTAAATAGGAGCAAAATAATTAATAGCCTAAGTCTCACACCTCAAAACTGACTGATGTTATACCCATAAAACACTAAAATAAGATTCTAATGTTTTGCGGTTGATGAAACCCACAGAAACAAAACAAACAACTCTATTGATCGAAAACAAACATAACTTTGAACCTTGCAACTTGCAAAAATGTACAAGAATGATCAAAAATGCATTTTGGTATAAGGAACGCAACAATGTACTAGATTTGTACATGTGCAAGACCTCTGGCAACACTGCTGAAAAATCAAAAACTGCAGCTAACTTATCCTTGATTAAAATGCGTTGCCAACTTCAGCTCGTCGCTTCAGGGTTTTTTATCCACGGGAAGTTAGCTGGAGTTGTGCACGCTCGTAGAAACAGAAACAGAAACTTTCCTCTGCTACATCTCGAATTAATCCCATCCGAAATAATAACGCGCCAGAAAAATACGAACCGATATTTAACCGGCCAAATGAAACATTAGGCGGTCGCTCGGGAAAACTTGCGACAAAAGTATCAGCAAGAAAAAACGCCTCCGTTATTAAAGGCCCGAGTCCCCAGGGTCCCGCCAGGAAGTTTGTCGAGCGCTTCTGAAGGCCCTAACAACCCCTATAACTCAATGTCCTCCCACAATTAACCTCAACTCAACTTTGAAGTTCTTGCCCTATTCGAGACAAGAACGACGCCTTTCGTACAACTAAAATTGACAGTGGAGAATACGCGGTGTTCTAGTCATAGAGATCATATATATAGGTAGAGTGCTGGACGATGTTTTTTATACATAGGATGCGCGGAAAATTTTTGGCGAATTTAAGATCATAAAATAGTAATAAATAGGCCCAGTGGACATGCGCATTTGCAATTTGAGGTAGTGTTTTGTGAAACTTGACACTCTCTGACAGCCATATGATAGCGACAAACTAAGTAATACCTATCGTTGTTTGCATCACAGATGCTTTGTGGCATAATTTTTTAGATTTTCAGCTAATAGTTTCTTCGCGTTTTAGTTGTTTGAGTGTTTTATCTAATTAAGTGATCATCTTGAATATGTTCTGCTCATTTTACCCTAGAGTGTTTAAAAATGAAACGAGTCAAAACGCAGCTAATTGAAAATGCGGTACCAACTCTTCTATTAAAACCACCTAAACCATCATTTAAGTAAGTATATTAACATGATTGTGGTGTAAGAAACTATTAGTAGCTTATTTGTTTTAGTGTTAAAGTTATAAAGGTAGGTAGATGAAAACAAGTCAAGTTCTAGCATCAGTGAAGCAAATTATAGTAGTTTGGACGAAACTAGTTTTACGAGTATAAACGAACCTAGTTGTAGTTATCGAAGTCTTGACCAGTCCACGTTGAGGTGAGCTTAATTTATTATCAATATACAAGTTTGTAGGGAGATAGTAATTCAGAAAAACAACCACTGTTTTGAATTGCGCGGTCTGAAGGTCTAATGCGCATGTTCCATAGGCCCATGCGCAAATCCACAATTTGCCATAAAAAGGGACTTGTTCAGCACTCTAACTATATATATATATATGATCTCTATGGTTCTAGTACATTATGTCTCGAAGCAGATTAGAGGTGGAAAATCATAGACAACAGACTGCCAGAGACTAATTAATCCCAAAGTAAATGACGGGCTCACGTTTGACTGTGGCGCCAGTCGTGACAATGGGTCGAACTAACCCTGTCTTAGGATTTTGGCAGAACATTTGAATCGTTTATTTTATTATTAGAGCTTTGAACTGATCCCGACAGTTTTAGTCCACCCAGAATCTGTTCAAAACTGTATATCAGCAGCCCTCTAGCACTATTCGCAGCATAGTTGTGGAATGTTCGAATATGACTAGAGTTGCAGAGGCAACCATTTATTGATTTCTGAAAGAAAGAAGGAACACAGGTGAACTTAATGAAGCTGAGAAAAAAAACAGGGAAGAAGCCAACGCAAATCGACAGCGATGCCAAGTATGCCATAATAAGGATAGATCACAAGTTTTATTTCAAAAAAGAGCTACCAATATTAAATAAAATCTTACAAGCTGTGAATGAAGACAACGACTTGCCCGAAGTGAGAAGAACCACATTATGGACAGTCCTTAAGGACATGAATTTTCGCTGGGAGAAACAAAACCGAAAGTTTATTCTTATAGACAATCCTGAAATCATTTGTTGGAGAAGAGAATACCTACGGCCTACGGGCGATAAGAAGATTTCGAAGTGAAGGAAGAAACATTTTTTACTTGGATGAAACTTGGTTGAACGAGGGACATACTGTTTCAAAAGTATGGAAAGACAAACATATTCAAAGTTCTCTGGAAAAGGTCGTAGGTTAATAATAACACACGTTGTAAGCGAAGATGGATTTCTAGATGGCAGTTTATTAGACTTTCAATCCAATTCTACCAGAGATTATCACGAGGAATTGAAGAATATTTTCAGCAAATGATAGAGCAGATACCAAATAATTCTAACTAATAATGCAAGTTATCATTCTAGACTAGTGGAGAAGCTTCCAACGAGTTCTTGGAGAAAAGCGAATATTATTGAATGGCTAAACGAGAAGGGGCTGCAATTTGAAGAAGGAATGGTCAACATAGGTCAGGATTTAAGAAATATGTAGTCGACGATATGGCAAAAGAACGTGGCATAATTGTGCAACGCCTACCGCCATACCATTGTGAGTTTAACCCCATAGAGCTTATATGAGCCCAAATGAAAGGACATGTTGCAAGACATAACACTACTGGATGTACGGCAGCTGATGATCAATTCACTGTACATTATTACTGCAGAAAGTTGGCGAAATGCTATACAACATGTTATTGCGGAAGAAAATAAAATGTGCGGAATCTTGATGAATTGATAGACGACACTCTGGAAATCGAGCCTCTTATTATTGCCTTAGAACATGAAGACTCTTCCAAATTTTCCGAAGACGATCCTTTATATTTTGAATTTTAATATTATTTTAATAAATAAAATTCTCTATGTGAAATTGTATTGCCAATATTATTATAAATATCAAATAGTTTGTTTTATTAGTGTCTCAAAATTTAATATTTGGCAAAATGGTTCGGTTGGTTTTAGGAACAGGTAAAAACGATAATAAATGAATAAACTTTTTATTTTCCTTACCTGTATCTTAATCCAAACAAACCATTTTGCAACTGACCTTCCTCCCATGGCTTATAATTTCCTTTATTAGCATTTTATTGCCTATTGTTATTTGGAGATAAGGGGGTGCGCCCAAGGGAGAACGCAGATAAATACATTGAACAAATGGCAAAGCTTTCATGGCACCTCGCCGTTGGGCTATTGCAAATAAACAAAAATTCCACTAAAACAAAACATTGCAGTAGTGAAAGCCATCTCTATATTTTTTTATATTTCTGAGGTTATCGTTCTGTGTTCAATTTTATATTTTAGGTTAATCTTCATAATATACAATCTACCGATTTTGCTTTGGCTCTTCGCCGTCATTATATTCTTTAAGAACGAAATGCTACGTATTTTAGTGCCAGTATAAATCATAATCCTCATTAAATTTTTCCGCTTTTCCAATACTTCATATTGACGGAGTCTAAAAGCAAAATATGGTTCCTGAATCGACCGTATCATAACGTAACCGACCTTGGGCATTAATGCATCCTCACATAATAAATTTAATCCGGAAATAGCGCCCTACGGAATGAAAACAACCCTTTCAAAATCGGATCTGCGCAATAATTCATGCCCGCGGCCGTTTATTTTCGTATCGCGGCCCGCATACGGGTGCACCTGCATAAGATTTCGATTCGGAATTCGGTCGGGCGCTCAGAAATAGAAGGGCGGTTAGATAAGGGGCGATATACAGGAATATTGGGAATAACGTCTAAAGTGGATTTTGATATTCGAGAGATGGGGCGTCAGTTGATTTCGCGATCAGGTCATCAGAGACACATCAGTATCTGTTTCTGTTGTCGTTAACAGAGGGCACTGTTTTGAAATTCAGGGTACAGTCACAGCATATAAAACAACCAGCAGTATAACTTACTCTTGAGAAATCAACCGCAAGTTCAATGACCTTGAGCCATATTGGTGGAATAGAAGTCAGAGGTGTAGTCGGGAAAATCAATTCAGAAATACAGAGTAGTATTAGTAAAGAATGTAGTGGGTGGTAAGCACAAGCAGCTTTGACTCCTTCCTGGGATTCTTTATTTAAAGATACTAGCACAAAGTACAATTTACAAAAAAGCACACTCCACGGCACTGTAATATCTCTCATACAGCCAAAAAATAACTGCCCAATCGCCCCGACACTGCATCAATTTGACAGAATCTATTCCCACATGGCGGCTGCTCGAACAGGTGCGCAGAATTTTCCCGCCAAGGGGAGTGATACTGCTGGTTGTTTTATATGCTCTGGTACAGTGGCTTTATAAAAGCTACTGTAATTCAGAGTACTGCACCGGCACCGTCGCAATGATAAAGGCCCGCCAGCTGGCGACGCGAAACGTCACTACGTCATCAGAGGGAGGTAGCTTTTTGTAGTTGTTTACGTTGACTTGTCTGGCGATTTTTCTGTTTTAAAGAACGTTTGTTGTGTTTATTGTGTGTTGGACTGTGTTTTTTTAGTAATATAGGACGTGGAGTTTTATTAATAAGGTGGTAAAACAGCAGTGATTCAAAATAAAGTGATTAAAATTAAATTTTAGTTTATAGGTTTTAGATTGTGTCTATAGTTTTTGACTTATTTAAATCATGCCGTGAACGTGTTCCGTTCCCAACTGCAAGGCAAACTACAAAGGCGGTCCTCAAGTGTCCGCTTTTTCCTTCCCTAAAGACCCCATTTTAAGGGAAAAGTGAGTTAAGGCCATCAAAAGAGATTTTGTTCCTACACAGTCTTCCCGGGTAAAAGTGGTTTTGGTTTGGACTGTTTGGAGAGTTTTATACCTAAAAATTTTACATGTTTAAACGTAACCACCTTAAAATCAGGAAGTTTTATGGTTTTATTCATTCGAATTTAGTTGTATCTAGGCACGCAAATAAGAAATAATTGGCATTTGCGAAAATTTTACCGGTAGATATCAAAATGAACCAAAAGCCCTTGAAAATGTGACTTTCACTCTCGTAGATTATTATCCGTGTTGTAAAACCATGAATTATATATATGTAAACAATCATTTTCAAGTGTTTTTTTTACCATGTTGACATCTTGAAATTTGCATTGCAAAAATGCAAAGAGACTTTTACATCCAGATTGTGAAATTACATTCCATAGGTTTAGGTTTCCAAGAGAAGAAACTAAATTTAGAAAGTGGCTTAGCACTCTAGGTATCATCGACAAGAATATTCTCAGGAAGGACTCGTGTTCTTTTGTTGATGTTACATTTGTTTTCGTTCTATAGAGCCGTGTATTTTGTTTCTGTGGATTTAATCAATAATTTTAATGTTTTATGGGTAAAACCTCGGTCAGTGACAAGATGTTTTACTATGAGAAATGACAATAGACCTTAGACAAGGAAAGAGAAAGGACGCCTAACTGCGCTCGCGGCCGTGTTACCGACTGCCACATCGCACGACAGACCAGTGGCGTATCATGAAACGCGTTCTTAGCCAATATCACAAAAATGTTAAAAATTAAAAGGTAGTTAATTTTGTCTTACTTACATGTAATTTGAAATATTCGTATTTATTTGCAGATAATTTCCCTAATGTAAAGCTAGTGTCAAGTGTTAAAATATATTTGCGGCGATTTCGAATCAATCATAATAAAATAAATAATGCCATGGAAACGAGCCCATATTTTATGAAACTATCACAATAAATTTCAATAAAAACGATATTAAAAAATAATTATATTGGTCCTATTTTGAAACGAAACAATGCACTTTATCATACTAAAAGGTAGAAGGAATTTGAAGAAGTTATATTGACAAAAATAAAGTTTTAGGGCATCTTTCAAAGGTAGCTTGTTAAATATTTACCTGTGAAACGAAATACCGGGCCCTTGCTTTTCACTTCTGCTTTTAGAACCAAACGCTGAACAATTCACCATCGTAAAAGTGTATTTTCCCCTTAATCACTGTTACTTTTAATTCGCAAATTCACGAAATTAACTCACAACGTACTCGCTTTGTTTGCCACATATAAAATGGCCGCCGTTCAAAACGACGTAACAAAATCTATACACGCAGGGAAGGCAAGCGCGTCCTCTCCATTTCCTTGTCTAAGCAATAGACAAATGTTAGATGTTTCTGAATCTTCATAAACATTTATTAACGAAAACACCATAACGTGACATTTACAGAACTTGTTGCATAAATACTATTAGATGCGCATAACTATTTTAATTGCGCCCCATAACCCGTTGTTAACGACTTTTCATCGCAAGCTCAGATTAGACTAAGTTTCTGGAGACGACCCAAGTTCGGACATTTAGATTCAAAGAACAGCTTTAACCGCCTGTCATCGATCAACCTGAATTATCCGCCATCTGCTGCACCCTCAAATTACTCGCGCCACGCAAGAGCTTCATATTGAATAAGGCCATTTGTACTCCACGCAAATTTGACGGTCTTCACTATGCTGTGTCTGAGCTTTATCGGCTAAATTTATTTGGTATCCAGAATCGGCATTTGAGACGCCTTGTTGACGACGGATGTTTAATTTTTACCGTTGCTGTTTACTCTGTAGTCGAGTTCAGTTCAATAACCACACCACAACAAAAGGTGAAGCCTATTTTATTATACAGGGTGATTCATTTGGAATATGCCCTATACAAATATTGTTACTTATGTGATAATAGACTAAATACAATGCAAAATATGTTGTGTTAATCGTCAGCGCCATCTGTTTTCGATGACATGAAGCTATTATAGCCGCGAGAGGTCTGTAAATACGTTAGTCAACGACATAATTAATAATATTTGTGGAATAACAAAGTCATTTCTGTTTGTGTATTTTTGTGTAATTTTCGCTTGCTACGCCCAGGAACGGAGTTTTGTGGATTATTATGCACGCCCATAGAGATCATATATGTATATAGGTAGAGTGCTAAACAAGTCCCTTTTTATGGCAAATTGTGGATTTGCGCATGGGCCTATGCAACATGCGCATTAGACCTTCAGACCGCGCAATTCAAAACAGTGGTTGTTTTTCTGAATTACTATCTGCCTACAAACTTGTATATTGATAATAAATTAAGCTCACTTCAACGTGGACTGGTCAAGACTTCGATAAATACAACTAGGTTCGTTTATACTTGTAAAACTAGTTTCGTCCAAACTACTAGAATGTGCTTCACTGATGCTAGAACTTGACTTGTTTTCATCTACCTTTATAACTTTAACACTAAAACAAATAAGCTACTAATAGTTTCTTACACCACAATCAAGTTAATATACTTACTTAAATGATGGTTTAGGTGGTTTTAATAGAAGAGTTGGTACCGCATTTTCAATTAGCTGCGTTTTGACTCGTTTCGTTTTTAAACACTCTGATGTAAAATGAGCAGAACATATTCGAGATGATCACTTAATTAGATAAAACACTCAAACAACTAAAACGCGACGAAACTATTAATAATTAGCTGAAAATAAAAAAATATATGCCACAAAGCGTCTATGATGGAAACAACGGTAGGTTATACTGAGTTTCTCGCTGTCAAAAAGTGTCAAGTTTCACAAAACACTACCTCAAATTGCAAATGCGCATGTCCACTGGGCCTATTTATTACTATTTTTTACTATTTTATGGTTTTAATTTCGTCAAAGATTTTCCGCGCATCCTATGTATAAAAAACATCGTCCAGCACTCTACCTATATATTATTATATGATCTCTATGTGCACGCCTCCTGGAAATCTAGAAAGCCCGGCATTAATAATTGTCTTTGTTGGCGGAAGCATTAGTTTCGTGCAGAACAACACAGCTGGGTTGGGGGTGCAATTTTCAAATTGTCTTGAAGCACACCCTGTAGTCTGTACAATAAATTGAAAAGTGTGAAACTTTCGATATAAAACTTTATTAATGTCGCCGGACATCGAATGTCCGAACATTAAATTTTAACTATTTTCATCTGGAGTCGCAGAAATTCCCAGCTATTGCCGAATTTATCGCTCTATTCAGTAATTCAGTTATGGGCAGTAAAGATTTATAATCTCGAAGCGATAAAAATATAGGCCATGTTTACACATTCCGCCAACTTATCGGGAAAACCAGTGGAAAGGGAATTTATTTCAAGGACCTTTGTCTCTAAAAAAGTTCAATACTTAGTTAATTCAATTTAGTTGAGAATTTAGAACAATCACCCTATAGGTAGAGGCTACGTGCTGAACACTCTTCCGCTGACTCTTATGCTCGCAGACGAAATTAGAACAATATTACATTAATAGATATAACAAAATATATGGAATAAAACCTGCACCACCATATTGAATTCGTATTGGCTAACTTCCCCGATATATTTCAATTACCCCAGCCATTACGGGTTATCTCCCAATTTTATATAAGCAATATACCGCAGCACATACGTTTCTCGGACCTATAAAGTTGGGAATATAGCCAGCGTTCGCCGTCCCGAAGTTCCGTTGCCGTGTATCTTGAACTGCAACTCGGGAAGTCGACAAGTCCCATGTTTTATTGGGCTCTTAGGAGATTGCGGCTTAGCGCCGCCAAGGTCAAGTGGGGATAGAACCTTTTCCATGGCCGTTAGGAAAAGTACAACACTTCAAGTTCGTAAAATGTAGGCGTGCATGTAAGATGTGTGTCGCAGCCAATAAACTCTGTTCTATCAGTGATTATTTCCCTCATACTGCTTGCATCCAATAAGGTAGCTCCTTCCACAAAAATCCAACCAATCATATGCCTCTGCTAGCGATAATTGCACTTGTGCAAAAGCAAACCGGTAATACCACTTGTGCAATTATCACTTCGTTGCTTAGCAACCGCGAATCTGTTCGATACAAACACGTACTTCTTAAAATTGGTGTGTTTTACAACACTGTTCTAAATTATGTTGCGGTATTATTAAGCACTGTATCAATGCATTTATATATTGTTATTAGACCTCCGTTTAAATTTATGACACATTCAGAAAATAAACCACCACTATAACAGGGTGTAGGTATAATCGCATTTGCCTTGGATATCCAAGAGTCATGTTTGTTTACTCGAACGTTACAGTCTGTCAATAAACTCGTTTAAAATGAGTCGTTTTGGAAATGTAAACATAGAAAAAATTAAAACAGAAATTATTAAATCGTATTCGTGAAATAATCTCGACAAATACCACTCGTGCCGGAAATTGTTCTAGATAATTTTATTCTCAAGCGCTATTTTGCCCATTAGCAAAACCACTCGTACAAATTGGGCTTTTATTTTCAGAGATAAAAGACCAATTTATACTCGTGATCTTTCTAGGCAAAATAGCGCTTTCGAAAAAATTATCGATAAAATTTCCGGCACTTGTGATATTACATACGATTATAGTATTGGTTCTATAGACCGGCGAATTCTGAAAAACGGAAAGAGTGCGTGTATAAAAAACCGAAACTGTACTCTTTTTTTATTGCAAAATACGCGTTGTAAAAACCCGAGTGGAAACCAAAAAGAGGGAGACAAACTATTTCCATCCTTTTAGCCAAAACATCTTGACATAAGACACGATAAGACAAAAAATGACGGGATCTCTCTAGTAGGTACTATGGGTAGTATACTCGACCGATTTGCCTGGGTCTTCGAGCCTTCTGGATATCTTCAAGCTACGTTAGTATAAAGTTCATTTATTCCAGCTTAAACAATTATTGTTCACCTTCTGCGTCTGCGCTGCTCTCGAAAAATATCGGACACTTTCCCAATAAAACACTATGGAGATGTGTTTTCGCGGGGACAAAATCACGTTTACCTGGGGACAGATGCATATCCCCAAGGTTTCTCTACCCCCATCCCAGTGCTTTGCCCTTTTCAGCCAAACGAATTCGAAACCCCGAAGGGGGTAGCACCCCTCCAAATAAACCGCCGCCAGCTGTTCCCGAGGAGAGCGAATTTCGTTTGCGGGGAGAATGTTTACAAACCCACCCCCCCCTCTGCCCCGAGGGATACGGGGTTGAGGGTTGGGATTGGGGTAGTTTCGGAGTGATATATTTTTTAGGGGGACAAGCAAAAAGGGCAGTTCTTCCTATCTGTCGTAGAAAAATTATAGTATCAGCAGTGGTGACTCGTCCATAGGGACTGATAGCCTGCAGCGGATACCTTCGAATATTTGAGGAGAGAGTAAACAAAATGAAAAATAGTGTGCATGACACTTCGAAAGGTAACCTGTGCTTTTTTCAAAACATATCCCCACCCGTGCATTAACGCACGAGCCACCGCTGAATATCTGTCCCACCTACATACTCGCCCACGTATTTAACGTAATTCGCGGGAAAAGCACATCGAAGATGGCTATTTACTCCCGAAGCGGGACCAATTAACAGGTAGCCGCAGGTGCAGTTTCGCGGGCCCTTAATGGGGTCTCGACCGGAAATTTGGTGGAGATGGAAGCGTCAGCTAGATTAGATCGAAGTAAATTTCATAGTGAATATGCGTTAGATGAATATGCGTTAGATTGATGAGATTCTCAAGTTCCTTTAAAAAGTTTACCTATGCTAGAATCTGATTTTTTCACCGGGTACGGGAGTATCGAAACGCAGATTGAAGAAGACAGTATAGGTATAAAGTAGGGTGTTATTCTTCCACTCAGAAAGATGTCTCTAACAGTATCTGCGCCATGGCAGGGGTAGCGGCTGTCTGTGGACCGACGTGACCGATAGTACGTGGAAGTGACCGGGGCGCTAGCTGCGCGATGCCGCTGCTGACCCACTGACGTCTTCAACAGTGCCCCAGGGGCGCTGTCGTCTGCCCCTCGGAGCCCGACCTGAACAATGAGGCTATTTAAGCGGGATCCATTGTTTAGGTCAGACCACCGAGGGTGGTCAGTGATCGAGTAGCTGCTAATAAGCGGGGTCTACTGATGCCCAGCTTGTGGCTGGCGCCGAATTTATTCTAGCAGATTTTTCCGAATCGGCTGTTGGACTTCGATCTATCTAGTGTTTATCTTATTGGACAATCCTTGTATGTTTTATTATTGACTGACCCCTGTACTTATAAATTTGTATAATGTTAGCTTTATCCGTGTTATGATTGAGAAGAAATGAATTTAAATAGTTTGGTCTTTGGTCCACAGATGTCACTTTGTTGACAATACCATGAAGTCTTCTCTATACAATTGGAAAAGCAACTAAAAGAAAACGACCCAATTTATTTCTCCACCTCATTTAACTCCTCCGAGTTCATCAAGTCCACTCTATTGTATTAAATTCGGGGAAGTCGCACCTGCCTCCATGGCCAGCTATTCCTTTTGTAAACCGACGAGACCTGTCCGTTTTTATTCGTTGTAAAACTACCTGTTTTGTTGCAGGGGCATTCCGGCTATACGACGTCGACGACGACGGCTTTATAACCAGAGACGAAATGTACAATATCGTGGACGCCATATACCAAATGGTGGTAAGTGTAATAGAGGGCCACGGTATGCGGAAGTAGCAGTAGGGGCACTCTGGTACTTTGGGTATAGAACTTTGCGTAAATTCAACACTCTTTTTCACGTTTATCTCTTAGTATACTCTATTCAAACTATTGTAAACGCAGGTGAAGCATAAACACAAGTTGTTGCATGGCTAGAGCGTGATACGCACGTGATCGGCTTGCTATTGGCTAGCCGGCAATAAAGTCTGGCCCGGCGGGCGAGTGCAGCGCGTCGGTGTTTCTTACAGAGGTGTATTGAGTTGCAAGTGGACCTTTATTTTTTTCCGATATAATTCTTTCGCTGTTTATTTATTGTTGGAGCTACAATTTGTGTTAATAGTAGAAATTTGCAGGTAAGTGAATGACCAGGTGTGCCATAAAAGTTTGTTTTTAAAATTCTTAACACTGGGGCATATTATTTTAATATTTTATATTATAAAATTCATAGAGATCGTCCTTAATGGGGGGGCCCTGCCTCATATTAGCCCTTAGAATTGTTCACGTGCTTCCATCGTGTAAATGTTTACGCGCCACCTGCATTTAGTTTGAATATACTGTAGAGTTGGTCCATCAGATATTATCTATCTGTAACAGAAACGATGGCTATTGATACAGCGTGTTCTAGAGTTAAAATAGTTACACTTCTTCATATCATTTATTCCAGGGCATTATTTTGAGAGTGTCCCTACTGCCATTTCTATCTACAGTGGTAGGCACTGGGGATATCTAAATGTGTCTAAAGGGTATTTACTGCACATTTCAGATCGTAATAGTGAAGTCATCTGTGGCTTGGGGATGGAAGGTTATTACTTATTACACACATACATTGTCGTTATGACGTAAATGAAACTAGAATAAAAGTTTTGCCTATTCACGGCCTTGTACTTCTATCTTTTTGATGCAAGTATTGCCTCCAATATACGTTACAATAAAGACATACACGAGAAAATCTTATGGAATTATCTCATCATGGATTCATAGTTTTATTATACGCCAGTGGGCTTATTGCATTATAATAGATTATTTATACGCGCTAAGGGGTGCTCACGAACAAAATAAACTTGTGTGTGTAGTTTGTGTAGTGACAGCAGGTACTGCATTTTGGTACGTTTGTACATTTTGTTGATGCTCAACTTTTTATTGATGCTCAACACATTTTTGGACATTACATTGATATTTACAAAAGAAGGAAACGATTGACATTGGAAAATCAGAAAGCTAGTCAAAAAGTCAATTAATTGGGGATTTTTATATTATATTTAGGATTTTCTCAATATTTCTACATTTTTTAGATTTCTGTGAAATGTGTGGTACAAATTTACTTGTTTTTTGGGTTATTTTAGTCGAAACATTCAAAGATCAAAAGGTGTTTGAAAAGAGAGTAGGTTGATTTTTAGTTCGAACTGGCCCCAAAATCTTCATTGCTTTATGCAATTTCCGCTATCACAAATCACCTTTTTGCATATATATCTACTATCAAATGTGAATGCGATCAGAATTTCATAAATTTTAATGTCCTCGATATAGGCATTCAATATTCTCAATATTGGTGTGGGGTAGATATAGCCATAGCAATCGTAAATCAGGTATTGTTTATTTTGCGGATGCTATAGGGAGAATATGATATATGACTCATCTCACACAGTTATGGAGAGTTACATAAATAATCACATATAATGTCACATAATATAATAAATATTCTTTATTAAAAAACTTGTTTTAATTTTGTTAAAAACCTAGCTAAGCTATCATTAGATTCATATACATTTATAATATACATAAATTAGTATAGGTATAGAAAGCAAATGGGGAATAAAATAAAATGTAGAACGAGCTTTCGTGTGGTTAATAGATCACATTTCAACTTGTTAGTACGGATATACTCTCATTTCTTTTTTAAAACCTACAAACAATGGAACAAAGAAAAATGCCACTGTATTTTGTCTCTTACAATTTTAATGTCCTTAGTAATTACATCCACATTCCCACAGGCGAGTGGAAATATCCTGAAGCCGCGAAGAGGAAAGTACGAGCAAAAACTTTTTATGTTTGGGTTTTAAAATTAATGTCGCATAAAATACATCTATCTTAGCTTACATTGTAAGAAAATGGTCTGCAAAATTAGCTTTGAAGAAATCAATCGACTTGGGGACATACCATGTCGAAGTGTTAAGAAAAATTCAGCCGGTTTTTAATCCAGGAAATATATAGGGCGTAGCAGAAATGTCAGATATGGGCTTTAGCTTATTTTTCTCTTTAGACAAGGAAAGAGAGAGTACATTGCGCTTGCCTATACCCTGCCGTGTATAGATTTTGTTACGTCGTTTTGAACGGCGGCCATTTTATATGTGGCAGGCGAAGCGAGTACGTTGTTAGTTAATTTCGTGCATTTGTGAATTAAAAGTAAACAGTGATTAAGCGAAGGGGGGGGGGGCATATATGGATATGTACTCCTTTAAGCGGTTTTTAAGTACCTAGTATAACAATAAAACTTCAATAAGGCGATATCACAAAAATATATTCCTCACAAAAATAACAAAAATAAAAAATATATTTTAAATAAAAATCATGCATACAAAATTTTTTGCATGCGCGCGTTGGTTATATACAGTGTATCCACAGATTCAGTTTACATAAGGTGTAAATAACAACAAATTTTCGAGTTGAAATTTGAGCTTCTGGGGATCAGCCAGCCCTGCTTGGTTTTAAACTAATTTGCGACATAATTTTACTTTCGAAAAATCACGTATGCCTTGGAAATTATGAAGAAACTAATTTTCCACCTCGGTATAGTTTAAAACGCACAAAAATTAAAGTCGACCTAGGCTGTCGGATTTTTCACACTTATCCAGTTTTTTATTGTAAACAAGTTCCCTTAATAACATTTTGATGTAAAAAGTAGGCACACAAAATGCACTAAAAAAGGGCACTTTACTGATGTGGAAAATTAGTTTCTACATAATTTCCAAGGTGATTTTTCGTAAGTAAAATTAGGTAGGTGTGTCACAAATTAGTTTCAAACCAAGCAGTGCTGATCTCCAGAAGCTCAAATTTCAACTCGAAAATGTTTTGTTATTTACACTTTATGTGAACTCAATCCGTGGACACTGTAGGTGTATCTATTTTTTCATTTTATTGGGGGGGGGGGGGCATGGCCCCCCTAAGACCGCGCCTGCTTACGATGGTGAATTGTACAGCGTTTGGTTGCAAAAACAGAAGTGGAAAGCAAGAGCCAGGGATTTCGTTTCACAGGTAAATATTTAACAAGCTTCCTTTGAAAGATGGCCAAAAACTTTATTTTTTCTCAATATAACTTCTTCAAATTCCTTCTACCTTTTAGTACGATAAAGTGCATTATTTTGTTCGTAAATAGGACCAATATAATTATTTTTTAACATCGATTTTATTGAAAATTTCTTAATTGATTATGATAGTTTCATAAAATATGGGCTGGTTTCCATGGGCGTGCATTATCTATTTTATTTTAATTGATTCGAAATCTCCACAAATAAATATATTTCAGCACTTGACACTAGCTTTGCATTTGGGAAATTATCTGCAAATAAGTACCAACATTTCAAATTGCATGTAAGTCAAAATTAACTACCTTTCATTTTTAACATTTTTTGTGACATTGGCTAAGAACGCGTTTCATGCTACGCCACTGGCCTGTCGTGCGATGTGGCAGTCGGTAACACGGCCGCGAGCGCTGTTAGACGTCCTCTCTCTTTCCTTGTCTAAGTTTTTCTCAAATATACACAAACCTTAGTCTCCAAGATATTCTTGATGATTTAAAAATAAAAAATTATAAAATATTTTTTAAAATGGAATGAATATTTAGTGTCCCCATTATAATTTTAAAAGAAATGGCTTGTGGCATATGGGACAAAATGCTTTGGTAATTGGCAACACCAAACTAGTTTCCAATATCTAATGGAAATTGTGTATGGGTCCTTCGGAGGTGTGCAGACCACGACAGGTACCTGTTTCGGGCTTGTTGGCCCTCATCAGGCAGACGTAGCGCACCTCAGCCGAAAGACCCAGATACGTTGGCTTAGTGGAAAAGGAACTAGTATAATGCGGTGAGCATTTACCATCCAACGCCATCTAGCTGGTACTGCAATGTGAGTGTGTATATATACACACTCACATTGCTTTGGTTTTGGTACTGCTGGTACTGCAATGTGAGTGTGTATATATACACACTCACATTGCTTTGGTTTTGGCAGTACCAGCTAGATGGCGTTGGATGGTAAATGCTCACCGCATTATACTAGTTCCTTTTCCACTAAGCCAACGTGTTTGGGTCTTTTCGGCTGAGGTGCGCTACGTCTGCCTGATGAGGGCCAACAAGCCCGAAACAGGTACCTGTCGTGGTCTGCACACCTCCGAAGGACCCATACACAATTTCCATTAGATATTGGAAACTAGTTTGGTGTTGCCAATTACCAAAGCATTTTGTCCCATATGCCACAAGCCATTTCTTTTAAAATTTTTTAAAATCGCTTCGAATTTTCTATTTCTCGTACTTCTCCCCATCCGTGGGCGTGTGGGAGATCCTGTATAAAATATATATGTCTTTCCTAGGCGTACCCAAGTGACTTACGAGACCTCAAGTATTCGAGTGGCTGAGAAACAAAATATACCCTTTTAAAGGTGCTGTAAGTAAGTTATGTGACCGAAAACACACTTTAACTTCTCGGAAGTTTTGTTCGCAACACCCGCAGGCACCCTGAAAACAAAATACTCTCTATCAATCACACATTTTACGTTTTATAAAACTTTCCCCTTTTTTTCCGACATTTAATAATTGCCGCCATTATTTCAGGTCGATCATATTTCAGATTAGGCGATATGCGATATGTAAATACTGGGGAATTTTTACCCGCGTACAAACTGGAACACACATCATTTTTGGGCGTCAGAAACACACTCCCAATTATTCCACTGCGTACGCTAACGCCACTGGCATACCTGCCGTAATTCTCACAAAACATACAATCCATTTTGCAGTTTTGACAAATTAGCGTTTGCCCACTCCAAACCTGTGATGTGGTACGCTATTAGCAAAGTCTAGAGAATACTACAAGTCCGCTCACCTCGCCTGTGTAAACAAAAATATTTCCCTCCTGCCCGATCCCGCTCCCTTCGCCTTGGCCCTCGATCGATATCCCGCTGAGCGGGCGATTCCGAGCGTCACTTTGTTACACAGTGTCTCTCGGAACGGTGTGCTTCGTATTATACCGGGTGCGCGTAAATTATATCCAATACCGTTGTCAATTTTGAGGAGTGATGGTTTATCATGGTTCTTATTGCAGTGCGGATGGCTGTAAAAGCAATTCAAAATCTGTGTGTCCTTTTTCGAATTCATAAAGACCCTGGAAGGTAAGATTCAGTTTGACGAATAATTAAGAAAAATGTGTTATTCAATTATTATTTCTATAGTCATCGAAATGTTAGTATATTATTACATAATACTCGTATTATGCATAATATTCTATGACATGTACATTGTATAAATATGTTGAATAATATAAACCAACATGTCTCAGGTGTGTTTCTTTCTTTGTTGTAAATAAAAATATTGACAATTGTAGATGTCAGCAATGGAAGAAGGCCTTAGGGATCGTCAAAGACCATACATTTGTAAATATTGCACCTGAAGTGGCACATAAACCTATACAAATTTGTAAGACACATTTTGATGACCAATTATTCACTTCGTTAAAAAAGTTAATTAACGACTGCTGTTCCATTAAGATTATTACCAGAAGCTTATGGTTAGAGGCATATTTGTATGCGTAATCTGGCAGGCAGAGACAAGTCAACAATATTTTGTGAAATTAAAGCCTAAGAAGGCAGTTCAGGACCATTCGACAGTTTGACAGTACCTCCACGAGAATTTAGTGAACATATAATCAATTTAGAATATTTTCTTTATCAAAATTGAATGACTATCGCATCAGGATGGCTTAGGTTCTAGCACAGAATAAATAGTGGTTCTAGCCTACTAAAGTAAAAGCCGATCAGTAAAATACATATTATATCCGTGTGCAAATTTTCCCCACGACTATTATTTGGTTTCATTACGCGAGTTCGTATTTACTACACACTTAAATTTGCGAATAGGGAACTAAAACCCAAAGACAAAATAAATCATGTCTTGTTATTTAGGCAAAGTAAAGACGATTTATTATTATTATTATCGACTTAGCCAAAAGGCATTCGCACTCCCTCTCTGGGGAACATTCACTCAGATCCCGGGTATCCCGGATACCATAAGGATCTGACTCGGACGAGACCCTTGCCATGTTATCGGGCCTTAGGTGACATTGATGTTGTTGGACGTTCCTGCACTCCCCATGAATTTCCTGACGGTTCGGGCTGTCGCAAGTAGTACCGCTTTCTGCATGGACCTGTAAAGACTATCAGTTAGACCCAGCTCCTTGATGTTTCTCAGCAAACTTTTTGGTATAACACCAGTTGTTGACATGATGATTGGAATCGTCTGGACGTTCTCCATTTCCCATTGCCTTCTAATTCGTTCTTCTAAATCTCTGTACTTCGCGATCTTCTCGACTTGCTTCACACGCAGGTTGTTGTTGTTCGGGATGGCCACATCAATCAGAGTTGTCTTCCTAGAAATTTTATCAACTATTATAAGGTCCGGTCTGTTATGGGCAACTCGTTGATCTGTCAGAACTGTACGATCCCAGTACATCTTGTAGTTGCTGTTCTCAAGAACAGGCTCCGGTGTGTAGCTGTAATATGGGATCCTCTTTGCCTGCACAAGCAGAAGTTTTTCCGCCAGTTCCTGGTGCAAGATCTTGGCAACCGAATCGTGTCGTTCCTTATATTCCGTTGATGCGAACATCTGACATCCTCCTGTTATGTGCTGGATTGTTTCTGAAGTTGGGCACCCGTATCTGCATCTGTCATCCACTACCGATGCATCTCCTACAATGAATTTTAGGTAGTTGCGAGTTGGTATAACCTGATCTTGTATGGCCAGTAGGAAGCCTTCCGTCTCGGGGAACATTCGTCCCGAGGTCAGCCAATAGTTCGACGCTAACTTGTCGACATGTTCCTGGTTAACCTCATCAGGATGCCTCCCGTGCAGCGGCTTCCCCAACCACCTCTGTAGTTTATCGTTGTCGGTTCGGTGGTGATTTTGACGCTCGTGTTCCGTCAGACGTAGCGGTGTTGATATTATTATCATTATTATTATTATTATATAAACAAAGTCACATGACCGCCTTGCGATCGATTACCAGGGTCGGACTAATATGAGATTCCAAGTGGCTTGTAATTCTCAACTAATTCTTTTAGAAGTTCTAAAATTTGTGTTTCTACCTTTCGTGGATCTTTATAAATTCCCTTAAATTAAGTAGCAAAATAAATTTACAGAATATACTGCTCGCGATCCGATCTAAAATATGCAGGAAACTCGACTGAGGGAGGAGCCGGCCCTGCATTTTTCTCGCCGCGTAACCACTTGACATTTTATGACGGCCAGACCAATAAGAGAATAGGTCACGTGGTGGCCAATGTTTTGATCCACTGCCTCTCTAACTTGGATAGACTATAGGTACACACTTATGTATATTTTTACTTACCCTATGTTTAGTTAGGTATATCTTGCGTTATTTAAACGGAAAAAGTAAGATACCTCCATTTTTATTATACATATGATGCTCCTTATTTTTCTGCTATACCTATTACTCCTATTGTGCATAATGGAGAGTCAATATAGAGGTGCCCCCGTATAACTTGGCTTTACGAAGTTTTGGATAGTCCACCCTCGTAAATAACGAAGTGGCGAGCTGACATTAATTTACGACCGGTCGCAAAAAATCGGAGGTATCCGACTTAAAGTATTCTCTAGACCTTTGCTATTAGTAGCCACACATAATACTCTATCGCCCAGTCACTCCGCTACTTGGCGATAGAGTATTATGTGCGAGAATTGTCCGGTGAGACAACCCGAAATAGCAAATCTGTTACTTAAGCTATGAACAAGCGAATACCTTCGAAGATGTTCGGTATATATTTCCTCGTGTTCTTTTTACAGGGTCAACAGCCATCTGAAGACGAAAATACCCCGCAAAAAAGGGTGGACAAGATATTCGACCAGATGGACAAAAATCATGATGACAGGCTCACCCTGGAGGAGTTCAGAGAGGGTAGTAAAGCTGACCCCAGGATCGTACAGGCGCTTACCTTAGGTAAGCAGTAATAGTTTGCATTTATTTTATGTGTTTTATCGTTTAGATACTTTAAGAAACTCGTCTCATTGCTAGTAGAAACCTGCTTTATTTCTAGAATAGTCCATAATATATAATAAAAGCGATTAGATCTTCTGTAAGTACCAGGTATATCACCGAATAACAATGGATGTTGTAAATAATATAACTCACTGGAAAAAATACTATATGATACTTAGACAAGATAAAAGAAAGGACGCCTAACAGCGCCCGCGGCCGTGTTACCGACTGCCACATCGCACGACAGGCCACTGGCGTAGCATGAAACGCGTTGGTATTTATTTGCAAATAATTTCCCAAATGTAAAGCTAGTGTCAAGTGCTGAAATATATTGATTTGCGGCGATTTCGAATCAATCAAAATAAAATAAATAATGCACGCCCATGGAAACCAGCCCATATTTTATGAAACTATCATAATCAATTAAGAAAGTTTCAATAAAAACGACGTTAAATAATAATTATGTTGTTCCTATTTACAAACAAAACAATGCACCTTATCATACTAAAAGGTAGAAGGAATTTGAAGAAGTTATATTGAGAAAAAATAAAGTTTTAGGGCATCCTTCAAAGGTAGCTTGTTAAATATTTACCTGTTAAACGAAATCCCGGGCTCTTGCTTTTCACTTCTGCTTTTGCAACCAAACGCTGAACAATTCACCATCGTAAGAGTATATTTTCCCCTTAATCACTGTTACTTTTAATTCACGACATTAACTCACAACGTACTCGCTTTGTCTGCCACATATAAAATGGCCGCCGTTCAAAACGACGTAACAAAATCTATACACGACAGGGTAGGCAAGCGCGGTGTCCTCTCTCTTTCCTTGTCTAAGGTGTGATAAAATCGTTCAAAATTTTATTGTTTTTTTACATGGCAATATCCTCATTGCGCATGTCTCTATCCCCATTTTGGTGGTATACCTCGGTACGCCCTGTCCCTACTTGGTACTAACACGATTTCTTAGTTGGATAAACCTAAACGACGATTTTCTATATCTTCGAAAAGGTTCGGGTGCTGCCGAATAGCACACGGAGAAGGGCATCCAGCCTGAGGACTGACCCAAGAAAACGCAGTTGCCTGGTAATATACCGGGTGTTCTAGAATTTAAGGTGAAGTTTTTGCATGCCAAATCGACATTCGACTTTTGTATTAATTAAAGGTGGTAGTGCGTTCGTTCGTGTGGCAACGGTTCTGTTCTGGAGAAAAAGTTATTTACGTTTTTTTAAAGTTGCATTTAAATCTATGCAAGGTGAAACTTTGATGAGTACATATTTTAATATGCAGAAAATAAAAAGTTATGACGTTTCAAAATATTTCCCTTCATTATTGAAGCGATGACTTCCTACTATTTCATATTTTTGGTGATTACATTTTTTTTTCCGAATAAATTTAAATTTCATAGGTGTGCATCGCCAGTTAAAATTTATGTACAAATCAAAGTTACACCCTGTATTTATACCACAAAAATAAACTCAATAATAAGATACTAGCTCCTGTGGTATTTGTTTCTGTTATTACTTAAAAATCTACAGATATTTGTATTAGAACTAACGCACCCCATACAGATTGTGGTCAATTCGATTGAATAATATAACCTTAAAAATGTAAATATATAGCATAATTTTATATTCTATTGGCAACTTGCTACCATACAGATTTGATCAATCCAGCATTATTGGCTTACAATTTGTAAAAATATAACCATATAAATTAAATCAAAGTGTAAGAAGATGGCGTGTAATAGGTACGATTTTGTTGCCTTTATACATATATCTCTTATATTATATATGTATTCCATTTCTTATTATGGCTATATTCTTACACATTGCACCTACTCCTGACAACACTTCTCACTGACCATACCTGTATGTTAAAGTAGCATTTTCACAATAATTATTAATATCTTAGATAAAATAATCTAGAGCCAATTCTGGATTAAATACGTTATATTATGTCAGAAAAGTTTGTAGTAATTTCTAACTACAACCGTGTGGTAAATAAAGGTTCACGCAGGCGTAGTAACCTTAGACAAGAGAAGAGAGAGGACGCCTAACAGCGCTCACGGCCGTGTTACCGACTGCCACATGGCACGACAGGCCAGTGGCGTAGCATGAAACGCGTTCTTAGCCAATATCACAAAAATGTTAAAAATGAAAAGGTAGTTAATATTGACTCACGTGTAATTTGAAATACTGATATTTATTTCCAGATAATTTCCCAAATGTAAAGTTAGTGTCAAGTGCTGAAATATATTTATTTGCAGTGATTTCGAATCAATCAAAATAAAATAAATAATGCACGCCCATGGAAACCAATCAATAATTAAGAAAATTTCAATAAAACGATGTTAAAAATAATTATATTTGTCCTACTTACAAACAAAACAATGCACCTTACCATACTAAAAGGTAGAAGGAATTTGAAGAAGTTATATTGAGAAAAAATAAAGTTTTATGGCATCTTTCAAAAGTAGCTTGTTAAATATTTACCTGTGAAACGAAATCCCGGGCTCTTGCTTTTCAGTTCTTCTTTTGCAACCAAACGCTGAACAATTCACCATCGTAAGAGTATATACCTACTTTTAATTCGCAAATTCACGAAATTAACTCACAACGTACTCGCTTTGTCTGCCACATATAAAATGGCCGCCGTTCAAAATGACGTAACAAAATCTATACACGGCAGGCTAGGCAAGCGCGGTGTCCTTTCTCTTTCCTTGTCTAAAGTGGTAAGTGTCACATTACCGCGCTCGTATGTCGTAAAAAATAAGCTGTTTTCTTTTATTGCGATTGTCACTTTTATTAATTTAGAAAACTGTCAAATTTGTTGAACAATTGCATTTTCCCTAAAGTTTGGAAATCAAGTAGGTTTTGTATTTTTTAACATTACCAAATTGCCTAGTGTGTTCACAGTTGTTAGCAAAAAAGCAATTATTACGAATTTTTCGTTAGAAGAATTGACCGATTTAATTTTTTTAACTCTAGAAAATTGTTAGGCACTATTTTTGCTTGGCTGTTTCAAAATAAAAAAAAACACTTATATTTTTAATGACAGACATATAAATTTTCTGGAAATTGTAAAGTTGCTAACATCGAGAATAAAAAAATACAAAGCACAAACACGTGACAAGTGTTTGTGCTTGAAAATCGATTTTCCAATCCTTAAATCTAAGTTTCACTAAATCGTAAGACTTTGGCGTATTGTAAAAATCAAATTAGGGAGTTTTTGTGAAAAAATATGTATATAAGCGAATAAGATTGTAAAGAAACGTCGAAAATAAATTCTATTTTGTTGGGGAGACACTTTGATTGATAACATCAGCAAGATTTGCGCTTTTTCGGTTATACGGGAATTCCGTTTCAGTATTTTGCCGAAATGTGAGTTATGGGTTTCCATGAAATGCAGGGATTCCATGTTGATTGATAGTTTGTACCTTCCGTTTCCCGCTCTTGAATAAACAAACGCAAAGTGCAATTATTCTACAATGTGTCCCCGATAAGAATGAACAGCATGGGGATCTTGCAAACGGTGAGAGATAGAAATACGGTTAAACCGCAGAAAATATACTATATTTTCTGTGGTTAAACGAAGAAAAAGTTGCGCGATTTTAAGGTCAATAAAATGGTACAAACAAATTTCTAATATCTTTTTTCGTTTTTGAATTATTTTGAAAAAGTGATATCTTGCGTTTTCGATTTTATTTTTTTCTAAAGTTGTTATCACAGATAGGAAAAAAGAAAAACACTTTGGCACTTTTTAACGGGCTTTAAGATGGCGTTTTTAGATTTGTTATACAACATTTCGTTTTTGAGAAACCATCTTCAACTTTGTTTTTTAAATACGGACCTGGATTTTTTTTTAAGATTTTGAAAGCACTTTTGTATGTATGACACGAAATATTTTTAAAATGTTTTGAGAAATTATACTGAAAATTCCTTTTTTCCATTCATTTTTTTCTAATGCGGCCCTGTATTTAATAATAAGAAGTCTAAATATTAATCGGTATTGTCAACAATTTAACTTACACAACTTATCTTTCAATCGGAGAACCAAAAAAAGGACGGCACCTAGAAGGCTTTGAAACAACGAAACCAACCCCTTGTCATTTGTTATAACTCCCACTGTATCATTTAGTTAACAATTTATTTCATTACAAATGGAGGGTGCTTTTTGAAATGACGACAAATTTAACATGTCAGCATGTTATATCTCGTGTCGCAGAAATAGTGTAGAGGCCGAACGAATGTATTGTTGCAATTAATAAATAGCAAAAGTTATTGGTTTCATTGGCTTAAAGCTTTCTTCTCACAATTAGAAAAAGCGAAGAATTTCCTCCAAAACACAATGCGACACTGTTTGCTGTACAACAACAGAGGAAAGCACTAAACAGGCAGGGCCGTATTTAAAAATATTAAGTTTTCGAAGTAAACGTCTTATTATTAAATACAGGGCCGCATTAGAAAAAAATGAATGGAAAAAAAATAATTTTCAGTATAATTGTCTCAATACATTTTAAAAATATTTCATGTCATACATCATGGTATTTGCAATGAAAAGTGCTTTCAAAATCTGCAAAAAAATCCAGGTTCGTATTTAAAAAAATTAAATTTGAAGATGGTTTCTCAAAAACTAAATGTTGTAGAACAAATCTAAAAACGCCATCTTAAAGCTCGTTAGAAAATGGCCTGTTTTTCTTTTTTCCTATCTGTGATAACAACTTCAGAACAAATAAAATCGAAAACGCAAAATTTGACTTTTTTCAAAATAACTCAAAAACGAAAAAATATATTAGAAATCTGTTTGTACCATTTTATTGAGCTCAAAATTGGGCAACTTTTTCCCTATTTAACCGTTGTTGTATCTCTCACCGTTTGCAAGATCCGCATGTTGTTTCTTATCCGGGACACATTGTATAAATAATTTGACGAAGGATTTATTTTCGGACGTGTTTGGCTTCCTGCTAAGCCGGAAGTAAAAGGCAAAAAATGTTTACTTCCGGTTTAACCTGAAGTAACGACTTGTATTATGGTTATTAACTACTAGATAAGAGAAATTTCTATTTGTAAAATATTTCCAACTATATTTTGAGTAAGATATATAAGCGTACGTTACGAAAATATTCATGTTATATTGTAGCATTTCTATAATATAAAGCCACAAATTATCGTAAGAAGGAACTATCTGATGCATCGTTAAACTAGAAGTAAATTACTGTAACATGCAACGAGCAATTTACTCTGACTATTCGCAGAAGCTCGTTTCTAAAGAGTATATTTTACTGGGGAATACAAAGGGTCTGCATAATTTGACGAAATCGCATTTTAAATAATTCTTTTAGTAACAAGGACATTTAAATGCACCCCTAGGCCTGAGAGGTGATATTTTAAAGAGCCGATAAAATGTAACTCTTCGTGGGTATGCAGGTCACGGATTTTTTTAAAAAGATTTATAAAGTTTAGAAATGCTCAGCAGTGAGGCGAAGCTACGTTCTAAATTATGTAGATATAAGAATGTTTTAGTATATTCGTATTCGTACTCATATATCGTTGCCTCCACAGAAATTAGTCCGGGAAAGATAGACATAAAAAGATGGAATAAGCGAACTTTTTCGCTCTCAGATTTTCTTATAGAAAAGTGTAGGTTTTGAGGTCAGAAAACATATGTCACACACGCTACCACCAGCAACATACAGGGTTTTGAGATATACAGGGTGTTCGAAAAATAGACGGAGATATTTTAGAGGGTGATTCCCTGTTAAGAAATATGAAAAAAAGTTTCTATAAACATGGGTCCGGAAATGCAGAGTTTTGTCTTAAAAATTATTTACTCGATTCTGTTGAAATTTGGCAATGTTATTTGTTGTATTAAGAGGCTAATTTCGCCCTAACTAGATTAAATTTATTAAGTCCAGTAGCGTCCCGGGGGGCACCTTAGCGAATATTATTATCAAAAAAATGTACGCCACTACCTTTTTTGTAACTTTAATATTTTTTGTTTGATTAAGCATCTAAAAATACAACTTCTTTCCCTCTTGTATTTTTTCCTATCTCACTTCGTTTTCGAGAAAAAAAAATAAAAACCGTTTTATTGCATGTCACTGGACAAAATTGGTTGTAGTGTACTTTATGTTATGATATTGGAAAAGTTGCAATAACACTCTTTCCTAGAAATGCTTTTGATTATTTGTTTTCCAAGGCACTTGTGATTTTTTTTGCAAAAATTGATAAACCAATTTTGTCCAGTGACATGCAATATATTTAACATCCTGTATCTTGAAAACTCTGCATTTCCGGACCCATGTTTATAGAAACTTTTTTTCATATTTCTTAACAGGGAATCACCCTCTAAAATATCTCCGTCTATTTTTCGAACACCCTGTATACATATATATACGATTTTTCGCGTTTTTTGACTAAAAACTGCTAATATCTTAAAGAAGATACATTTTTCGAAAAAAAGTTTCAAGTGAACGTAGTTCAAAATTAAATTTTCTATAAGATTTATTCTATGAAAATTTTCGATTTTCCTAATCGTTTTCCCGTAAATGCGGAAAAACCGCATGTATATATTTTAAATGAACTACAGGTTATGTGAAAATTTATGTTTTGGAGCCAAAATAATGGTCAATCCATTTATAAATAACAAAAGTGAATTAAAGAAAAGAAAATTGCAGAAAATTCTTGGAAAATCTTGTATAGTTTTCCGAGGTTTGAATATTTGTACGTTAGGAATTAATTACGCGCTTTTTAATATTTTCTAGAAAAATCTCTTTTTGATTTTTTTACTTATTTAATATAAAGGTGAACTATCTTTGTCGTTTAAAATATCGAAAAATTTCATTAGAAAAATTTGCTTAGAATCGAAAACTATGACCCTGTGTCGATTTTCAAAAGAATTGGACTACTTTGATTTTCATTTTCATAAGGACATTATTATTTCAAACAAATCATAGCAGGCCGATTGAGTCCAAATTTCGCAGTCTTGCATACTTTTTTATTCTGAATAACTTATTCTAATGAAATTTTTCGATATTTTAAACGACAAGGACAGTTCACCATACTTATAGGAAATAAAGTGGACAGAAATCAAAGTAGGCCGAATATTTTGAAAATTGACACAGGGTCATAGTTTTCAATTCTAAGCAACTTTTTCTAATGAAATTTTTCGATATCTTGTCGAGAAAGGGCATTTAACCTACACAGAAAATAAATAAATCGTTTCTGTCAGGGCCTACTTTATTTTTCAAAATTAAAAATATGGTGAAAATTAGGCAAGCAGGCCGGGTCCCCAAATGGCCAAATTCGAAGTCGAACATTTGTGGTCTTTTACATTTCTCGTTTCAATTATCCTGGGACACACTGTACCTATATAAAAAAATTAAAAAATTTTCAATAGGTGTAATGAAAATTAAAATTTAAATTTGATGACAATAGGAAAGAAATTTTCTGGAGCTGCAAAGGTATAATGAAAAAAATATATTAGTATTAATATGAACAAATCACTTATTTATTCATTATATTTTATATTATATTTTCCGCAATTTTCTTTTCTTTAATTCACTTTTGTTATTTAAAAATGAATTGACCATTATTATGGCTCCAAAACATATATTTTCACATAATCTGTAATTCATTTAAAATATATACATGTCGTTTTTCCGCATTTACGGGAAAACGATTGGGAAAATCGAAATTTTTCATAGAAGAGATCTTATAGGAAATTTAATTTTGATCTACATCCATTTGAAACTTTTTTTCGAAAAAATGCATCTTCTTTAAGATATTAGCAGTTTTTAGTCAAAAAACGCAAAAAATCGTATATAATATGTCTATATCTCAAAACTCTGTATGTTGCTGGTGGTAGCGTGTGTGACATATGTTTTCTGACCTCAAAACCTACACTTTTCTATAAGAAAATCTGAGAGCGAAAAAGTTCGCTAATTTTTTCCCTATTTTCCTGGAGTAAATATAAGAGTATTAAGTAGATACATATACAATATTACAAGCAAGTTGGATACGCAGAAATAAATAATATGCCTCTACATTTCAATCTCATCTTGTGATAAAGATTGATTTTTAATTTAACATGAAATAAAATGTGTAGGTAACTAACTTGCATATTATAAGTAGGTACTTAGGTACCTAAGGATCTTATCTATCTATATCTTGCATGATTTAAAAAAATATTTAGTATTTCTCTGCTATTTTTAAAAAGCCCTTTTCTACACTGTATAGTCCTACTCAATCCTATATAATAATATATAGATTTTCAGCGGATATTTTTCAATTCTCAAAATTCGAAGTTTGATCGAATTAAAATAAAAAACGGATAACTTCGAATATTGATAGCGCACAATTTTTTGCTGGTTAGACTATAGGCTTTTTAGAGAAAAACATAAGTACACGTATAATAGGCGCAAATTTTTCGAAATTAATTTAGCCCTACTATATTGAGTTTTTGTATTTTGACTCCTTGCAAGAAAGTGTCTGCTTAGTTGTTCTTTTGGTGCATAGCTATTTCGAAAATTTCAAGGAAGCTCATTATTTATTATATGTACAGGGTGTCCCGAAATTAGCCTGCCATAATTTACCAGCGTGTTCTACGACCTAAAAAAAATGAAAAAGTTCCTATAAACATGGCCTCAAAAATGCTCCCTAATGGGGCTATAGCCCCCGAAAGGGGCAGTTTCACAAACTAGTTTCTTTAAATATTTTCAGAACGAACAAAGATAAAATTCTGAAATTTGGTATGTGATGTCCCAAATAGGGGGGTTCAGGAGTTAAAATTACCCCAACAATTTTTGTGTACTTTTTTCCAGATTTCTTGCGAAGTTATGAAAGTTGAGAGTATTCTACGAAGAAAAGTGCTCTTGTTGAACTTCGATAGCATGCATCGTTTTCGAGTAAACTCGTTTTGAAAATTTTTTGCAGAGTGTCATGAAAATTCCTATTAGAAATTAGCCTGCCATAATTTACCACCACGTTTTTTGATACAAAAAAATTACAAAAGTTCCTATAAACATGCCCTCAAAAAAGTCCCCTAAGGGGGCTGTAGCCCCCGAAATGGACACTTTGGCAAACGGTTTTGTCTAAATATTTTCAGAACGAACAAAGATAAAATTATGAAATTTGGTGTGTGATATACCGTGAGATTTGACATTTACCGAGGTAGAGATAGTTTGATACTCTTCATCATAGGCGTCCCAAATAAGGGGGGTCAAGGGGTTAAAAATATCCCAAATTTTTTTGTGCGCTTTTTTCGTGATTTATTCTCCCAGGTATGTCACATACCAAATTTCAGAATTTTATCTTTGCTCGTTCTGGAAATATTTAGAAAAAAACCTTTGCCAAAGTGTCCATTTCGGGAGCTATAGCCCTCTGAGGGGGCATTTTTGAGGCCATGTGTATAGGAACTTTTTCATTTTTTTGGGTCGCAGAACACGCTGGTAAAATATGGCAGGCTAATTTCTAATACGCATTTTGGCCCTCTGCAAAAAATTTCAATACGATTTTACTCGAAAACGGTGCTCGCTATCAAAGTTCAACAAGAGCACCATTTTTTCGTAGAATACCCAGAAATTTTATAATTTCATAATAAATTTGGGGAAAAAGCACACACAAAAAATTTAGGGTATTTTTAACCCCTTAACCCCCCATTTAGGACGCCTATGATTAAGAATATCTAACTATCGCTACCTCGGCAAATGTCAAATCTCGCAGGTACACCATGTACCAAATTTCAGAATTTTATCTTTGTTCGTTCTGGAAAGATTTACAAAAAACCGTTTGGGACACTGCCCCTTTCGGGGGCTATAGCCCCACTAGGGGGCATTTTTGAGGCCATGTTTATAGGAACTTTTTTATGGCAGGCTAATTTCGGGACACCCTGTATATTATATAGAATATAATAATATATCCTTTACTCAATGCCTATAGTTAAATTTTAAAGGGTCATTTTCACAATTTTGTCACTTACAATTTTCCTAGAAACAAAAAGTTAATTAAATATTGAGTTCAACCAGGTGATAATGTCTGCATATAGGTGAAAAAATTTTGTTTTGAAATTCGATTTTGACACTATAGGTAAAAAATAACGCTTGTAATTTGTATCAAATACAATTTTGCAACTTAAAAATTTGGTTTTGCTTGATGCAAAGTTTAATTAATTAATGCAATTTAAAAATAAGACATAAACTATAGACAGTGACTATAGATTCTTTCTAAAGTCACTGCTATAGAGATATACAATAACTTTCGTCTATTTTATTTTTCAATGCCAAATTTTCAGTGTCGTCATTCTACAAGCACAAACTTTTGGCAAAGTCAAATTTTAAATACTTAATGCAAACAAAAATATTTTCCCACATCCAACTGGCATTATGTGAAAATGCTTTCCCGTTGAAATTGGTTTTCTCACATTTCCCCTACAAAAATTTTCATTTCCACGTTCGGCTATGCGCTATTTTTCCGTTCCAAACCTTCTGTGATAATTACAATCATTGTATCGCAATAATGAAAATGCTGTGTCTTGTATTTGCAGTAGGCTGTTCATCTCGTTGTTGTTCATTTTTTAGATATAGGGTTGATCGTGTTGTTGATTTCTTGGATTCTTTGATACAATCGGAACGTACCATTTGACAGGTGACAGTTACCTTGGCTTGCCAGTGCTCGGCAACCACGCTGAATTTGGATTGACAGAATGGCGGTTTTTGGTCAAACCAAAGATTATACGTATAAGCACAGACCTATATACGAAGCTATATAGGTCTGTGTAGAGGCCCTGTATGGCATAAAAAGTGACAGTTATTCCTTTTAACAGAGGATGGACAACGATCGGATCTCTCTCTCTCTCTGGCGAGGGTCTTATTTTCCCTATGAAATTCATTTTGTGCAACAGACATATATTTTTTCGCTCTTTCTAACATTCCCCTAGCAGCACGATGTATCAAAATTGGATTTTAAGGTTAAGCTAACGACAGTTAACTGCCATAAGCGTAGGTAGATGAGGGCACAGTTTAAAATGTATAAAAATATAGATAAAACCAATAAATAGGTAAATAGGTTAGGTAGTAGTATGTTATTTGCAAAGCTTAACTAATAATATTATTGAAGTTTGAATGGAAAAGTGAAGAAACATATAATTTGTTCCAAGAAAACAGAAATTTTAGGATATCAGGATAAAAACATTTATTAAATTTTTGTAGGAGGGTGGTATATGTAGATAGGTATGTACATAAAATTAAACAAGGCTCTAGCATACCAACTAATCAAACTTTCGAATATTTCTTCAATAGGAATCATAGCTGCAATAATAATTATTCCGTTCATTTACAAATAAAAAAGGTCTTTTAAATGGTTTTACTGTATGGTTTCGTTTCTTCAAACTCTCTTCTTATACATACCATCATAATTTTAAGACAATTAATACTGAAATTTGTACGGAACAAAAAGTTTGAAAGTTTATTTTGGTAATATGAATCAACCAATAATAATAAGGAATTAGGCTGAATAAAAAAATGAGTGCCTAGGTATTTAATATCGATATATTAGTCTCTCATTCTTTTTTTGGTAAAATAAAAGTTAATAACTTTTTAATGCAAGAGAGATCATCTACATTTCAATAAAGAAGACAACAGTATTTTTGTTTTTAAAGATATATTGTAAGTAAATAGGAAAAATCAATCTAGTACAAGTTCTCAGAAATTTATACATATTTAATAATGGTTCTTTCTTGCTAAAGTCACGTTCATCAAACGTTGCAGGAGATGATCCTTTCTTCAGCACAACTTGACACTCAAAATCCATGTCGGAGAAGTGAACCTCTGAAAGTTAAAGAACTATAAATTTAAGCTACCTAAACATAATAAAACGCTGCCATCAAATGCTATTTTTTTATCAGCAAGAAATTTGTAATGGAATATAAGCTCACAAAAAGGGTTCTTTATATTCCCACCCGTGTTAACTTTTTTTTTGTCCGATTTTGTTGGTCTTGGTGCAAAATAAAGCACCTTCAAAACTGCCTCTCTCTAACACATATACTTACATTTTTATTATTCCATGAAACGAAAAATGCCTAGCCCGGTCCAGTGTAAATATACCTAACAGGTTTTACCTCCTTGAAGGGCAAAAATTTTAATTTTATATCTTTAACATTGGGAACTTTTCATACGAATTCTAATAGGGGGTTTATAGAACCTTATGGACTTTTATTGAAAATAAATAGGTTGGTACTAATATTTAATACGTATTAATTTAGGTATCTTATGTTATGTTGCTGATGCAGATTAAGAAAATTATTCTGCAGATTAAAATCACAGATCAAACAAAAAATAAAAAACTAGAGATACTTATGTAATTAAATTTACTTACCTCGCAAATTTTCGTATCATTTCCAACTCTCATGTTAGGGTATTTCATTTGCACCATCGTGCTCGTTCTTCTGCGCTTTTTGGAAAGCGTGTTATGAAAAATTCATCCTGCTCAGAATTCTTGCAGTTTCTTATTACACAAGATGTCACTTTTAACTGTTAACATTCCTTTTTGCAAAAGAAAATGAGCACGCTCAATAATTTGTCGACAGTTTTGTTGACAAACTGGCACCTGCCAAGATAAGAATATAATAAAAACAATGTTACTAGATCTGCCAAAATATGTTGTCCAACCTCTGTTAAAACGAATAACTGTCACTTTTTGTGTCATACAGGGCCTCTAGGTCTGTGGTATAAGCTTAGATATTCAGAGACGCCGATTCTCTAAATACATTGATAATAATTGCTCCATCTAGTATCGAGTAGATGAACCCTCTGGTAGTGATTGGCGCCTCTCGGAGTATCTTTACCAATGAATTCTCAATGTGTCTTTGAACTAACCAATCATAGGTGTTCTGATTGTAATCAATATATTATAACGGTTGTTGTTAGAAAAGTACGAACAGCAACTCAAAATGTTAATATATTCCCAAGTGCTTTTTGTCAAGATAATATGACAGCAGGAACATGTTTGCACAAAAATAATACTCTTATTACCTATTTGAGTTGTTGGGCGAACAAAAATTTCCGAATGATATTATTGAAAAATATTAACCATAAAAATACAACTTTTTTTGTATTAAATGAGTGTACAAATGTTAGAATAAAAATAAAAAATCATGTAAGGTTGGACTGTGGTTTCCTTATTAATTTCTTTCCCACAACCAGTTATTCAAAAAGCGTTGACTAAAACTGCCAGACGTTACATCTGTGAGCAGAGCGACACTAAAGACGTGTTCGTGTTGTGCTATCTGACTCTCATAATATATAATCAGGATTAACTAATTAAGTTATTGAGTTAAACCTGGACCGACAAAGACCCGAGCATGACGTCATATTTCATTGTTGTTTACGGACTGGGGTGGCGCCACTCGACGAAAAAAATGGCGACTTATTATAGGTTATAGGGGAGTATTCTGTGGTTATTTGTATGTCAGTTACTGACGTTTAAAATGTCCCAAATTTTAAATATCCAGCGATATTAAAATTTGCCTTCTTTTTACGGTAACGAATTGTCTTTGCGTCCAGTATTTAGCAGTTTTATCCTATTAACACACCTTTTATAGGTAGACTTGTTTGTGATAACATGAAATTTCCATGCACATTAAAAAAATGGTATGCACACTGCACAGACCATTAGGTGAATTGCAGAAGAATAAACACTATTTTGGGATGATCTGATCAACCAGCTGAAGAAACGAAAATTCTAGATATTATTTTGAAAGAGTATTTTGTACCGTATGCAAGAATGAAAATAGAAAATTTAGTTTATAGCTCCAAAGCGAACCAATAGTCCTCCATATAAAGAAGAAACTGAAAAATCTAATGCGTTTTATGCTTACTTACACTACAACTAGCCGTGCATTTCATTTCAAACCAAAAGGTACCAAATACTCTTGCTTGATTTTTAGACTTGCCATTCTTAAGAAAATGTATGGAAATATGCCATGTGAACTTGTCAAATTAGAGGGGCATAACAAACAAATATTTTATTTTGTATATTAAATTCGTTGTAACAGACACATTTGTATGTTTTTTAATTTTATAAAAGATTCTGCAACAATGGTGTTTTAACATTAAACCACCGTGTAAACTTGTTTCGTCGTGTGGCGCCAGTGGCGATGGTAAAACATAATATATGTTTATGAGGAACAAAATCTGTAAAATTTGTCAGTTGATTGATGCTGCCAGAAGGCTCAAATCAAAATCCACAAAACAATACAAGAAAGCTTTGTAACCTTCTGTCCTGTTGAATACGTCACCCAACGTCAACCCTTTAAAAAAGAACGCGCCCATAACAAAATTCCAAAATGAGCACCAAATCAAAATCCAAACACAGCAACAGCATCCGGTCGAGCAGATCAAGCAAGGGCAGCGTAGACTTGCAAGGCACCCGAATATTGATAGCGCATGATTTCTCAGGTCTCGGCGAGCGATATTTCGAGCAGCTCGACTTGGACGTCGACAAAATCCTACAGGTACCTTTAGTTTACTTTACCGCCATCTCCTAAGCGGTTTTTTTCTAAGGTAGACACAGTTACCGGCACCACCGAGACCAAAGGCACCGTCCGCGGCCGCGGCATTCAGCTGGCACTCGAGATGAAGGGGCGAGGCGTCAGGGAAAACGACACGGTTGTGATTTCTAGCAGGTCACACGCGGACCAAACCGTAGTGGTGCTGGCCATACTGTTCATCGGCGCGATAGTCTGTCCACTCAACCCCGAATGCACGTACAAAGAGGCGACGGAGATGGTGAAGAAACTAAATCCCAAGATGTGCTTCTGCGATAGCAGAACCATCAGCCAGTTGGAGAGGGTATTCGCGGCGTTGAGCCTTCCAACGGACCTTGTCAATTTCGGTTTCGAAAACGGGGGAAACCTAAAGTTTTGCAAGATGTTCATGCACAAAGAGGACCTAACGTTCAAACCCATTCACGTCGAGAACCCAAAGAAGAAAATAGCTTTTATTTTACCAACACAAGGAACTACTGGAGATCCAAAACTTGTGAGCTTATCGCACCACACCATGTTCATGCACACCATCAACTTTCTGGAAATATTCCATGATCCTGCTAAGGTTATTTCCTTCTGTCCTCTGTGTTGGATCCTCCAAGCAACGTTGGTTTGTGCCAGTTTCGATTCTGCGACAGTACGAATCCTTCCGGGGGCCTTCAAGGAGAGAACGGCCTGCAAGATCATCCACGACTTTGTAATTGACACCGCTATTCTTGGCACAGATCTCGCTATGATGCTGGTCGATAACTTTGCACTGAAAGACTACAATCTGAGTTGCCTGCAAAACGTCATGGTGGGAAACGTAACCACCACCAAAGAGGACATAAACCATCTTAGGAAGTTTATGCCATACGCTAATATCCTGCAGGCGTATGCTTTGGCCGAGACTGGATGTATAGCGGCAACGTCCGCTTCGAACTACCAGTCGTCACTTCAGAAACCCGGATCCGTTGGGAGGGTGCTCAACAATTGTAAGATTAGGATTGTGGATATCGATAGCAAGCAACTGCTGAGCGCCGGACATTTTGGCGAGTTGTATTTTAGTGGCGATGGCATGATGTTAGGGTAGGCACCGGGATTGTTAACCTACCAAGATGTTAATTACTGACTGTTCCAGATATTATAAAGACAGCGTTGCCACTATGGCGGCAATGGAAAGAAGTTTTTTCAAAACAGGCGACTACGCGAAATATGATGATGACAGTTGGTTGTACATTCAAGGTAGAATAGAAGACAGACTAAGTTTTCGCGGGATATATTTTATGCCCATAGAAATAGAAGATATAATAATGAGTCATCCGTTGGTGCGTGAAGTTGTGGTGATTGGTGGGGCTCGTCAGTTGATCGCTTGCGTTCAATTGAAACCTGAGGTTACTATACCACAAGAAGAAATGTTAAGGTAAGTACCTTACTGTACCAAAGTACAAATTCTCGTTGTGCAGGGTTGCCACCTTCCTGGAAAACCGGCGATTGTCAGGGAAATTTAATATATGTTTCAAAAATATCTGTGGTAGAAGTAATAGTGATGAAAATTATTTTTTTTATTATTTATTTGGTCAGGAAAAACCGGGAAAAGTCGGGAATTTCAAATAGACGAGTCCGCTGAAAATTTGGCTTTGAAAAAAGAGACGAAAGTTCCGTCCTACAGCTATCCTTGTTTTGCTGTTTTGTGGTGCGTGAAGGAATATGAAGAAGCAGCAGCAAATCCGTTTTCTGATCGAGATCTAATCAGTTTTGGAAAGTAGTTTCGATGTTCTAAAGGCGATTGTTAGAACAAAACATCATCAATATTTTGTTCGTTGGCGAGTTTTATAAAATTTGTAACAATAAGTAGATATAGTTATTCAGAGCAAATGTAATTAATATTTTGCTTACAATGATAAAGAAGGATAGCGAAAATTTTCAGTGGTCTCGTCTATTAGAAATGTGATGGCAACCCTGCTATTATAATAACTTCAATAACCTATATCTGGGAGGAGAAATAAGGGGTTCATTTTCGGGGGCAATATAGAAGGACAAATTTTAACGCAAATCTAAGGCAGTAGAAGAATTATAAGAACTGCTATAATCACTGATACAAGGCAATAAGTTCATGTGGTGAATTTTTTAAAAAATTATTTGTGAAAAGTATTTATTATTTTTTAAGGTATATTGCAGAGATAGCTCCCCCAGAAATGTTACCAACGCAAATTGTATACTACGACGATTTTCCTAAAACTTACGCTGGAAATATCAAAAAGAAAGAACTAAGAAGAAATCTGCTGGAAGTGAAAATATTGTACAACAAAAGTTTAGCTAGCATCCAACCTAGTTCTAGTCAGGGCATTGAGATAAGAAAATAATAAATTTGCTTCGTTGTATACAACTCCTTGTTTTTAATAAAAAAATGAATTAACAATGTTATGACAATAGCTGTTCAGGCTATATAATGCTATCTTCTTACTTCTTATCAGTTTAAACATTTTTTAATGCTAATTTATGCAAACAAAAGTGCACTGTAAGCAACAAGACATTTGCAGGTAATTATAAATTTAAAATTAACTGATATAGCAGCAGTAACAATAGTAACATTAAGCTAGCTACTGCATGGACATTTTCATTTTTCAAAATGAAATTCTTTGGCATATTCTTGTTCGTCTTCTGTCTGGTTGTGTTGGATTATTCAAATGCTGATGGTAAGAACTGTAGAAAAAAGTAGATTTAAAAAACAATAAACTAAGTATCTACTGATGATCATGCTCTCCGAGCCTATTATCGTTGACTGACGTATTAATACGTCAGTCAACACGCTATTATCAATAATGGGTGGTAGGTGGTAGGTATGAAATAAATACGAAAATATCATCAAGATCAAGGTTGGTAGTAATCAATCTGAAAATAATACGCCCACTATGTTTTTTAGAGACCAGTAGTTATTGTAGTGGCACAAACGAAATCTTGAAGTCCCAGTGCCGTTGCGATGAATATTGTAGCCGAAAAATGCTCTGCGATTCAATTTGTCAAATTGCATGTTTTTGCGAAGCTGGATTCAAAAGAAACGATAGTGGAGAATGTGTCAATACATGCTAAAAATCCATTAAAACACAAGTGTGTCCAGATTCTAGATTTTGATATTAAACTGTTTTTGTGTTAAAAACTATCTTTCATTAATTTGTTTTGTTATTTGTTATGTCGTGTGTAGTGTTGTGTTTGTTCATGCATTGTGTTTATTGCGATATTTGTTCTCAGTGAATTGTTATATTAATACAATATATGTTTTACATTGTACTTATTGTGATGTGTCGCAAATGGATCAAAAAAATTTCAGATGCCAACTGTGGGCCAAACGAAGTGTTCAAGTACCAGTGTCCCTGTGACCAACACTGTCGCAAATTGGCTTGCGCTGCAAAATGTCAAACTTCGTGTTATTGCGAGCCTGGCTTCAAAAGGAACGACAGTGGACAATGCGTGGACATTTGCTGAAATTCACATAACCTAATTTTAAGAACGAAATAGGTACGGTTGGCGTCAGACGAAACCGAACGCTAAAAAATAATTTCCTTGGAATATTTGGATTCTGTTCTAACATTTGGCAACGTCGCGTTCGTCGGGCGCTTCTTCCCTCGGTCTGAGCTTGAATCCCTTGTTTATTGAATGGATTTTGGGTATTATTACCCCAAAAGTATCTAGAATATGGCTTTACGTCGTTCGGTTTCGTCTGACGCCAACTGTACCTACGAAATTGTATTATTATATGTTATATTTGATGATATTGTTGGCCTCTACCAAAGATAATTGGGATTGTCTTTGCCTCTACTAAATATTTTGTTTTTGAATTTTATTAAAAGTATGTACCTACCTAACAATAAATAATTCATCTTGTAGTTTTTCTAGAAAAGAAAATTACCATGCTGCCTGCCAATTCAAGTCATATTTGGGGCCACCTAAATACCTCCCTGTTCTCTGAATTGATTGATTTCTATTACAATAATTTAAAAAGTTTGGCGAACGCGCCGGTATAGGAGTAAGCTTGGTTTTCAAGATCTATAAAGAAGACCATTGAGAAGATCTAACAAAATAGACCTTTGTTGTATATTGTATGCCTATAAAAAATCGATTACCTACCTATTGTCTGTGCCTATACTAACCTTGACCAAAATATATAAAAATAATAGGTACATTATAATATTATAGATCACAAAAAATGTGGCGAGAACGAAGAATACACTTTAAGGTGTGCTTGTGGAAACTTTGGAGAAAAGAACTGCCCTCCAATTGTGGAAACTCGAGCAGTGCAATGTCCACAATATTGCAAAGAAGGTTGTTTTTGTAAAATTGGGTTGTTTAGAAAAAATGGCAAATGTGTTGAGAAATGTTAAAACCATAAACTTTAATGTCTGTGGTTAAAACTGAGAATATTGTAACAATATTAAATAATAAAAGAAAAATGAAATATGATTTCAAAATTCCTTAGACCAGGCAACCCTTTGTACACAACGTTCCTCACTGTGATTGTTATTCTGAGAGCACAGAATAGCCAACGTGTGGCTGTTCTGTGCTCTCAGAAAAACAATCACAGATCAAATACACTTACCTGTAATTATGCCAGAGTTATCTGATTATGCTGTTTCCAAACTTGGGCATTTTGTTTTTAATTTAAAAAGAAGTAGGTATAAAGACATTTATTTGATTTTATTAAAATAGGTAAGCATGCGCCATCTATCCGGCAATAGCTGAACTTAATGTGCCATCCATTAAATCGTTTACTGACCTCTCACGGGCTCACGGCACCGGAAAAAAGACGGCCCTGATTTCTAACAATCCATTTTGCGTCAGTCAAGGAAGGATTAAATGGCCCCTTTAATGTCATTTTGCACCGATAGATGGCGCAAGCATGCTACTTGGGAGAAAAATTATTATGTCAATTTGACAACAGTTAAACAGTAGCTTATTTTAACATAAAAACTAACCTTGACATACCTAAATAATAAAAATTAATGGTACACTGTTGTACATCGAAAGCTATCTTAAAACCTAGCCTATTTATTTATTTATTTATTCTGTGTCTATAGTCAATATACGGATTATTTAAAAAATATATTTATTTTAATTACCTAACTAATTATAAAAAATACTTGCTGCAACAACACTAAAAACAAAATGTTCAGGTTTCATTTACTCCTGTTGCCATTCATTTCCTGCTTCCATAATAAACTAGTCCCATTCAAAAATTTTTACGGTGTGAAGTTCGCAACGCATCCGGTCAAAGAACCAGAAATAGCACAAGGTTGGCTTTGATTATTTAGCTTTTTCCCCGATTGTTTCTTCGCACATCCTTGGCAAACCGAGGGAAAATGTTAAAAAAATATTAAAACCGAGACTTCGCGAGCTCGCGGGACCGTCATTGTGCATTTAATAGACCAAATATACCGTTATCATTCTAGAAAATCGGGACCGTCTTGGCGGACGAACTTCACGTCAATCAGGCGAAACGCAAAATGACATCCGCGGCGTTGCCGGGTTTCGTCGTTGAAGTTACGTCACTTGGTACCTGGATAGGTGTAGTACAGGGTGACCCGAATGGAAATTACAGGTTAATATATTTTTCTGTTCCTTACTGTATCACTTGTATCGGTACTTTTTTGATTATATAAATTTGATGTACCTTCACCCCATACATGTATATTAACGGTAGAGTGCTGCACAAGTCCCTTTTTATGGCAAATTGTGGATTTGCGCATGGGCCTATGGAACATGCGCATTAGACCTTCAGACCGCGCAATTCAAAACAGTGGTTGTTTTACTGAATTACTATCTCCCTACAAACTTGTAGGTATATTGATAGTAAATTAAGCTCACCTCAACGTGGACTGGCCAAGAGTTCGATAACTACAACTAGGTTCGTTTATACTTGTAAAACTAGTTTCGTCCAAACTACCTACTAGAATTTGCTTCACTGATGCTAGAACTTGAATTGTTTTCATCTACCTTTAAAACTTTAACACTAAAACAAATAATAATAGTTTCTTACACCACAATCATGTTAATATTATATATTATTATATTATTAAGTTAAGTAATATACTTACTTAAATGATGGTTTAGGTGGTTTTAATAGAACACTAAAAACTCGATTTTAGCGTTTGTTTTCTGATAAAACTAAGCAAATACCGAAGCACAAACCAAAACAAACAAAATGGAAAACAAACAATTTGAGCAAGCGCTAACTTTGGTCCCTGTCAAACTGCCGCAACGTTGCCGATTAGTGCGAAAAGCAATGGGTGTTCTTTACTATAACCATTTTGTCAATAATAAAACACCTACATAATCTTTCTTGAACAGGAAAGGGTTATGTTTTACTTTACTGTTCCGCCTGAATTTTATAAGTGGGGACAATTTTACGTTCAATGCATCTACTAAAGAAATTGCCGGTTTTATTTATGATATTCCTAGTTATTGTTACTCTTAAATGTGACAACATGTTTGGGGCAGGTCAGTAAGACTAATATTTGTAAACATGGGGATAGTAATAAACAACTATGCCTGTCAACAATTCACTTAAATTTGTAAACAAATTCGTCCCCTTTATTCATTAGTCTGAGGGTTATAGTGACTCAAGAACGTTAAACCAGACAGCATAGCTCAATCCGAATGGTGTAATGTTCGCGGCGCCCACCGAGGGCGTGACGTCACCGTTAGACGTCGTTAGGTGAAGGTTAAATCGTACGCCCGTTGTTTACCTTTGTTTTTCTAGTTTTCTATCGTATTTCTTTCTGTTTTACTTTATTATTGTGGGTTTTTTGAGTTTTACCTGTTATAAAGTGTGTCTGTGTGTTGTTTTTATTTGATTTTTGTGCCATGTTTATTTATTGTTCAGAGACACTAAGTGCCTGATACTTGAATTTCTACAGAAGGGAAGGTGAGCATTTCTTGACATATTATTAATAATAAAAGTACGAGGTTGATAATATACTACTTTACAAAATAGTCCTAATCACGAAAATATGCCGGGGACTAGGCCAGGGGGAACAAGGTGTGCCGTGTATGCGTGTAATAACCCTTATGCTACAAAAGCCCAAACTGGGCAGAATATCATAATTCATGCTTTTCCAAAACCAAAGGACCTTTTCTCTAAAACTATACAAAGTGAGTGGATATCAAGGTGCAAAAGAAAAGACAAATTCAACCCTAACACTAGCCATATATGTTCACAACATTTTGTAGACAATGACTACGAAAGAGATCTTCGAAATGAATTATTAGGTAAGTAACATTTTCTTTGCTAGCTAGCCATCTGAAAAGTGCAAGAATATAAATATTTATAAATTTTTTTTAAATTTAAGGCTTACCTTTAAGAGAGCATTTAAAAAAACGCAGTTTCTACATTAAAAATGCCTTCCACAAAAACTATTACTGAAACAACCTCGGCAACAACTAATACATCACGTTCTGATAGACTTACCGAAAGACAAAGAAAGGAAGAAATAGAAAAATTACTTGTTGATTTGTCTGCAATAGAAGGTGGGGAAACTGCAAATTTAGAAGGCAGTTCTTCCCCAGCGACACTTACTGAAATTGGAATTCCCCGGCAAGCAATTATTCAGGAATCAGATGAAGTTTTTAAAAAAGAAGTTAACATGCCCCTTGTGGTTATAAAAGATTTTTTATAAATTAAGAACTATTATTAGAATCAATTTTCGAAATTTAAAAGCACGACATAATAATACTTCACAAAGAAATAGTTCTGTGGATCCTCTTCGGAAAAAACGCGGAAATTAAACAAAATTATAAATTAGAATATTTATTATTTATGAATTATGAATAAATAAATGACTACCTATGTTTTCAACTGTGTATTAATTTGTCTTGGAGCATTTTATCAGTGTTTTTTTTATTATTGATTCACCATTCACATATTATAATATGAATATCATAATCCAAAAATGCTCTTCAAAATCAAACTATAACATAATTGTTAACAGAATAATTCTGTGTAATATATTATAATCTGTGTGCCATAATAAAAACTATTTAAGGCAAAATTCGCACCTTCTGAAAACACATTTGCTGCAATAATGCGCTTTTTTCTCGTATTGGTTGGAGAAATTGTCATAAAAAATTCGTGTTCAAAAAACGAGAGTGAACTTTATTGACTTCATCCATTTGTTTACAATCCTTAAAAAATAAATCCGAAAAAGCAAAAGCATCTAAAGCTCACTTTTTGTTTTTATGAACTTAAAAAAAAGCACAAGCCGCTTTCTGAAGGCGCGCGATTGGGTGTTTCGTGGTGCGAGTTTACGCAGTACGTCTAACTGTGACGTCATCACGTCGGGCGGCTCGGCGGACAGATTCGCGTGATTGAGCTATCCTGTCTGGTTTAACGTTCTTGATACTGACTTAGTTTGTCGCTGTCAAATGGCTGTCAAAGAGTGTCAAGTTTCACAAAACACTACCTCAAACTCAAATTGCAAATGCGCATGTCCACTGGGCCTATTTATTACTATTTTTTACTATTTTATGATTTTAAATTCGTCAAAGATTTTCCGCGCATCCTATGTATAAAAAACATCGTCCAGCACTCTATCTAGGTTGTTCCTCTTTACACTAATAGAAACCACAAACTGTACAATATCCAGTGAAAATTTATCGTTAGTTGTTGTCAAAAGTTGACCACCCTGTATTCCGCCGCCTCCGCTTCTCCTCCTTCCTTCCGCGGTCCCGTCGATCCGGCAACGCCGCCCGAAGCCAAATGACATTCATCCGCTCAATCTCAATCCGCCACACCGTGTCCATCAATAGTTGTTTACCCGCGATGCCCTCCTATGTCCCGCAACGGTCGCGCAAGTGAAGACGTTCCCCGGCCACCCCGCTTTCCCGTAATGTGAAAACCGCCGGGAAGATCCCTCCCCCCCGCCCGTCAAAATGGCAGGTCGCAACCGGCCCGTTCAACACAAGAACCTCTCCACGATCTTCTCCAAGCTGCAGGGCGCCTTCTCGGACGTGGTGGCCCACCCCAAGTACACCACGGACAAGAGGAGCCTGGACAAGACATGGAAGCTGATGGACAAGGTGGTCAAACTGTGCCAGCACCAGAAGATGAACCTGAAGAATTCGCCACCGTTCATACTGGACATCCTGCCGGACACCTACCAGCGTCTGAGGCTGATCTACTCCAAGTACGAGGACAACATGACGGCCCTGCACACCATCGAACACTTCAACATATTCATATTGAACCTGATGCGGAAGTGCAAGCAGGCGATCAAGCTGTTCAAGGAGGGCAAGGAGAAGATGTTCGACGAGAACTCGCACTATCGTAGAAACTTAACCAAGCTCAGTTTAGTATTCTCGCATATGTTAAGTGAACTTAAGGCGTTGTTTCCCAATGGTGTTTTCGCCGGCGACCAGTTCCGTATCACCAAGTCTGATGCCGCCGAGTTTTGGAGGAGTAACTTCGGAAACAGGTGAGAAGTTAGGTTAGGATCCACGATCCACTAGGGCTAGTAGCGAAGTTGGTAGGTGGAACTGGGAAAATGGCCTTATGGCCCAGCCCAAGAATTTTATTTGAGGTTAGGTACATTAATATAACCTGGACCAACACTATATTATAGACCCGAGCATGCCGTCATATTTCATTGTTGTTTACGGATCGGGGTGGCGCTACATGACGAAAAAAATGGCGACTTGTTATAGGTTATAGGGGGATATTCTGTGGCTATTGGGATGTCAGTTTCTGACATTTAAAAAATCCAAAATTTTAATTATCCAGCTTTATTATGATTTACCTCCTTTTTCCGGTAACGAATTGTCTTTGCGTCCAGTATTTGGCAATTTTATCCTATTAATACGGCTTTTAGAGGTAGATTTGTTTGTAATAACATGAACTTCATGAAGAAAATGGTATGCACAGAGCATTAGGTAAATTGCAGAAGAATAAACACTGTTTTGGAATTATGGTAGGTATGATCTGATCAACCAGCTGAAGAAGCGAAAATTAAAGATATTATTTTGAAGGAGTATTTTTTAACTTGTGCAGGAATGAAAAAAGAAAATTTTGTTTATAGCTTCGAAGCGAACCAATAGTCCTCCATATAAAGAAGAAACTGAAAAATCGAATGCGGTTTATGCTTTCACATACTACAACTAGCCATGGACTGCGTTTCAAACCAAAATATACCTACCAAATACTCTTGCTTGCTTTTTAGACTCGCTTTTCTTAAGAAAATGTATGGAAATATGCCATGTGAACTTGTCAAATTAGAGGGACATAACAAACAAATATTTTATTTTATTTTGAATATTAACTTCGTTGTAACAGACATATTTGCATGTTTTTATTTTATAAAAGATTCTGCAACAATGGTGGTTTAACTAAACCACCCTGTAAATTTGTTTCGTCGTGTGGCGCCAGTGGCGATCGGTTGAAACAGCACTATGCACAGGTCTTTAATATAGTGTTGGTCCAGATATAACGTAAGGTAAAAATCAAATGAAATTCGAATTATTTCTCACTCTAATAAAAACCAACAAATAAGTAATGAACTCAATGGTATTTCACCCTGAGTTCACCATATCATCATTGAAATTAAAATGTTAGTCAGAAAACGACACCCACTGAAGTATCGAAGCCTACATGTTGTTGTCTTGAGTAATGTGGCAATGTCAGATCTGTGACATTATTATTTCAAGTAAATCGGTAGCCAGTAGCCCCTGCTGTGGGTTTGTCTCATTTTGTAAGTCCTTCTATGAATTGCTTCACAGCATTGTACCTATTGTTCACATGGGAATCTAATTTTCATATTAATTGTGGCTAGCAGTTTCTTTTGAATTAAATATGATGTCTATAATGTGTCTATCAGCACAGAATAAATAGCTTTGCAACAGAAGCCTTCTTACAGTCATATGTCGGAAAACCATAGGCATACCGTTAGGGTGGGTCCAATGGGCTATTATTGCCACGTGATCTTGTATTTTAATAATTAATTTTTCCACGTTTCTGAACAGGCTGCCAATGAGAAGTATGCAAGTTCTTGTTATGAAACTGCTGAAGAAAAGATGGCATACCGTTTGTGCATGTCCAAGTACACTTTACATCGAATAACTCGTTTAAATGATTAAATAACATTCAATTTAAACAGTAGGTACTTGGACATGCGCGAAAGGTATGCCATCTTTTCTTCAGCAGTTTCATAACAAGAACTTGCATACTTCTCATTGGCAGCCTGTTCAGAAACGTGGAAAAATTAATTATTAAAATACAAGATCACGTGGCAATAATAGCCCATTGGACCCACCCTAACGGTATGCCTATGGTTTTCCGAGGAATTTTCTATTTTGAACTTCATTATAAAACACATGGCAGCCTGTATAAAATCATATCAAAACGCATATTTTCCGAATAATTGAAAACTCAGTTTTTCATATGAAGAACCGAGGATGACTCTCTAATTCATACCTTATTATTGTGAGAATATGTGCCACATAATGCCCTTTACAAGGCATACTGAGTAAAATCACGTCCAAAAATCTGTCACTATCTCCCGGTCTATAAGAAATTATTGTCTTTATTATTCGTTAGTCTGTGCTATTAGTAGCAATTAATTGAAGTATGTTTTTCTAACCTGGACCAATAATAATGTTGATCTTCTCCAAAATTTTGCATGTAAAATATGCATTTAAGTTTATAAAATTGCTTTACATTTGTTTAACTTTGGTATAGGTACCTAGGTACTTAAAAAAATTCTGAATTTTTTGTTTAAACACCTCTAAAGTCACAAGATAGGATACTACAGGTATAGGCCTCTCTCTTATAAACAAGGGTAGAGGATACCTATCTACATTTGGCAAATGCCATTGGTCCCTTTTTTTTTATGTCTGTGATCTAAGGTTAGGTATGTTATTCGTGATGACAGATTTATGACCTATTATAGGGACCAATGAATAACCACACATGCCATTAAATTAAATACTACCAACCCAAGTGAGTTTGTAGTGTTTATTTTGAAAATCATTATGTTTTTCAAAAAACCAATGCTTTAACAAAAAATCAGTCAATTCTGATGTAAGTACCGTTTAGAAAAACAATAGCCGATTTTAGGCGATCGTCTGGTTTTAACCGCGGTTGTCTTTTTGGTTGTCCTTGGTTTTAGCCCTTGAATAACCAACAAATGTTCCTTTTTTTTTAAAAGCTTTTATTTAACTTGCAATGTATGTATGTATGTATGTATGTATGTAATTTGTTCGGGTGGAATCTTGCAACTCAATTTTGAAGCAGATATCTTCAACCGATCGAGCTGAAATTTTGTACACACGTTTAATTTGGATGACAATGCATGATTATATGTGTGACGTCATTCTAAATCCAACATGGCGGATCACCCAAGATGGCGGACTAGTTAAATTTCAACCGATCGAGCTGAAATTTTGTACACACGTTTAATTTGGATGACAATGCATGATTATATGTGTGACGTCATTCTAAATCCAACATGGCGGAACACTCAAGATGGCGGACTAGTTAAATTTCAACCGATCGAGCTGAAATTTTGTACACACGTTTAATTTGGATGACAATGCATGATTATATGTGTGACGTCATTCTAAATCCAACATGGCGGAACACTCAAGATGGCGGACTAGTTAAATTTCAACCGATCGAGCTGAAATTTTGTACACACGTTTAATTTGGATGACAATGCATGATTATATGTGTGACGTCATTCTAAATCCAACATGGCGGAACACCCAAGATGGTCATTAGAAGGTCTCCTCATTGAAGAGCTAGACTGTTCTAAACTAACCGGCAAACGACCTTGCAACAATGATGCGTTAACTGAGATGAATAGACTCAGACACCTGGCCAAACTAAAAATTACAAAATAAATTAAAAGTAAAAAAATATTTTTAAAAAAAGCTTTTATTTAAATGCGCTAAAAAGAATAAAATAATCTTTTCTTTTAAAACTTTTACTATCAACTTATAACGTCATTCCACAATTTATATGATATAAAAGCTTGTCGCGAGATTTAAGTTTTCAAACTAAGTAAATACCACTACTTAAATCTCGCGACAAGCTTTTATATCATATAAATTGTGGAATGACGTTATAAGTTGATAGTAAAAGTTTTAAAAGAAAAGATTATTTTATTCTTTTTAGCGCATTTAAATAAAAGCTTTTTTTAAAAATATTTTTTTACTTTTAATTTATTTAATTGGCAGATCTAGCAAATGACATTGTTGCTTTCAATATTCGCGGTAATTAGGTACCCTGCTCCTGAGTTGAGTAAATACCGCGGTTATTGTCGGTTTTAACGATGACGTATGAAGGGCTTTTTTGTGACGTCAGAGAGCTATAAGAATAACCGAATCGCGTAAACGTGTTTGGTATTTACCGGTTATTAAGGTTATTCGACTAAAATCGACTGATAACCTAAAGTTTCTGGTAATTTTATATTAGAGAAGAAGAAGAAAATACATTTCAGCTTTCGCAAACGATACCTACATCAGATTTGGCTGATTTTTTTTTGTCCAAATATGCGCAATATAATGTAGTATTTGGGTTGAGCATTGGTTTTTTGAAAAACCTAGTGATTTTAAAAACAAACACCAAAAACACACTTGGGTTGTCACTTTGTGTGACAATGCCCCCTTAATATCGAATATTCCTTAATCTCTCAAATTTATAGCGATTTTTTATTATTATTTACACCTTATGTGCACTCAATCCAGGGACGCACTGTATATAGAGACACCGCGCAATTTTATAAGTACTTATTTTTAATAGTGATTCATGAAATGCTCACCTACTTATTTACTTCATTCAAATTTTTATCAAAGACTGGCACCGAAGCTGGCCAACAAATTAGAGCACACTGAATTTCTGCTATAAATACGAGTGGAAATATGTTTTCTGGGCAAGTTTTCATCGATATGGACGATATGGTGTTTAGAGACTTTTACAAAATAATGCAGTTATTACAAATTAGGAAATAACTTGTACCCTAGCTTGTACCTAACCTAATTTGGGACGAATGACTAGGTTTACGTCCGGTTAAGTAAATATTGGTAACACAAATGATAAAATACTCGAGGAAAATACTACTTAGTGTACCCTCGGTCATACCACATCCTAATTAGAACCAAAGGCTGTTTCTTAAAATATTCTTGATTTTTTGACATTGCAATTTGGTTTCCTGGAAATGCCTAAAGATATCAAAACTGATTTCCACTGGCTTCGACCTTGGCTCGCAAGCGCGACGTTGCCAGTTCCTCTATTTTACCCTGACAACAAATAAGATAGGATGCAGCTCATCTAGACCTTGAAACCTCATACATATTATCTGCTTGTATCAGTCTTATTGACGGCATCTCGTTAAATTATCTATTTAACACACGTAGATTAGGTATGTACATACGTGACTGAACTTTTCATCGTCGAGTTTTTCTCAAGGAGAAGCCGATTTGCGAAAGCTTCGGAGTTCGCAATTTCCCCCCTCGTGATGGGTGGTAAAATTGGCGCAGGATGTCGGTTAATTTAGCACCCCGTGTCATGCCTCGAGTTCCTGAGCTATGTCCAGCCTTGACCGAGGGTCACGCGGCGAATTTTGCCCATAGGGCACGTGTATTGGCATTGGTAGGCGCCTGTTTGGGAAAGAGTTATTTACGGAATAAATTAACGACAGAATTAGATCTGTCTGTGACCAAAGTGAGAGTCACTTGTGGCGTTGACTGACGTATTAATAAGACTTCTCACGGCTATAGTTTCATGTCCTGGAAAGTAGATGGCGCCTATGGTCAACTATGTATTTTGCATTGTATTTTGTCTCCGGGAAGCGCATGGTGAGCCAGAGAACTGTCAAACATGACAGTCTTTAGTAATACGTCAGTCAACGCTTGTGGCGTTCTTTTGCTTATGCAAGATAACTCGTGATGACGTGACCTCAAGGTACCTACAGAGGTTGAAATCAATAATATGGTTCGAACCATACTGAGGAAAAAGGACAGAAAATTTATTATTTGCACGAACCACCGGATGTAGTGCGTTTTTCGATACATATCGAATTTCGTAGAAACAATGTCTCCTTATGGATGTAAGAAACCTACGGGGTGCATGATAATGAATAAGACACCCGTGCGTATGATGCATTTAAAATAATATATTATATCTATTGGGTGACGCAAAGGATTGGACTAATAATATTATACAGTGACCGGCAGAAATTTTGCACCAAAGACAATACAATACAATATGCAATACTCAATATTGTAATACTTTCAAAATGGCCGTCGTCACAAAATGGCGGATGATGTATTTTGTGTCAACCCCCTTAATATGGGTATCAATGAAAGGGCTTGAAGAGTAGAAAACGATAAAGTTAAGTAACATCAACATCACACTAAATTCAATATGGCCCCCGCTCCAAGATGGCGTCTTAAATTTTCTTGAACTTGAAAAAAAAACAATAAATTAATTAATAGTAAAAAAGTATTTCAAAAAATGCCTTTATTTAAATGCTCTGAAAAGAAGAAAATAAACTCAAATAAATCAAACCAAAGCAAACCATAATTTTGTTACATTATACAATTTTATATGATGTATAAAAGTTTGTCGGGAGAATATACAGGGTGTAACTAAACTGATGGTCAAAAATTAAACCACGTATTCTTGGAGTCAAAATAAGGGCACTTCTTCATATATTTTTTTCTCCTACGGGCCATAGTTTTTTTTATACAGAGCGTTGAAATTTAGAGAAAAATACACATATTTCTTAGTATCTCTAGAAGTATACGAGATATTTTCTTCAAACTTGGCGTGTCACATGAGCGGATGAGTTGTCAAATTTAAGGTTAATATGAAGCTTGTGAAGCCCCCAGTTGCGGAGATACGGGGTGTTATTAAAATTAATTAGTTCAGAAAAATATGAATACCCTGTATAATCGCATTTTTTTAAAATTTGTTTTGAATGGTAAATTCAATGGTTAGCAAAAAGTATCTCTTAGTATTTTTTCATATTCTCAGCCGTTTTTTAATTATTTTCAAAGAACGGCAATGCTGCAATAAAAAAGTCACTTTAAGAATAAATGTAACAATCTGTGGATCTCAATTAAACTTGGCATTATTCGAATCATTTGGCTGCCAACTTTGCACTTTAGTATCAATATTTTGAAAAATTATATTTTCATTTGAAGAATTGACTGATATGCACTTTTGCTATGGACTTGCGAATGGCAATAATAAACATGCGGAAACGCATAGTTGCGTGTATTGAAAGAGACGGCGGTCATTTCGAACATTTAATAATTTAATTTTCTAATAGCAATACGTTTCTTTTATTATTGTTTTTGCTTTTGTATTAAGTTAAATAAAGTTTAATTGATATCCACAGATTGCTAGATTTATTCTTAAAGTGACTATTGTTCATTGCAGCGTTGCCGTTCTTTAAAAATAATTAAGAAACGGCTGCGAATATGAAAAAATACTAAGAGATACTTTTTGTTAACCATTCTATTCACCACTCAAAACAAATTAAAAAATGCGATTATACAGGGTATTCATATTTTTCTGAACTAATTAATTTTACTAACACCCTGTATCTCCGCAACTGGGAGCCTCAGAAGCTTCATGTCAACCTTAAGTTTGACGGCTCATCTGCTCATGTGACACGCCAAGTTTGAAGAAAATATCTCGTATACTTCCAGAAATACTAAGAAATATGTGTATTTTTCTCCAAACTTCTACGCTCTGTATAAAAAAAAACTATGGCCCGTAGGAGAAAAAAATATATGGAGAAGTGCCCTTATTTTGACTCCAAGAATACGTGGTTTCATTTTTGACCATCAGTTTAGTTACACCCTGTATATACAATCTTAAAAGTACTTAATTCTAAGTAGAAAATGTATTTTTCTATAAAAGAAATGTACACACAAAAATTTCGCGACAAGCTTTTATATCATATTATATAATATACTACAATAATTGTATAATGTAACAACATTATGGGTTTGCTTTGGTTTGATTGATTTCAAAGTTTATTTTCTTCTTTTCAGAGCATTTAAATTATTGTCTGGATTAATTTCTAAACAGTGTTTAGAAATAAATCAAGACAATGGAAGTTCGACCACAGATTTTTACTCAACAATCTACTTTGTCTACAAACTTCAAACAACAGATAAAATAAAAGCTTGTTTTTAAAAATATTTGTTACTATTATGTAATTTATTCCTTTTTTATTTTGCAGGAGCCATAATTGCTGGTCAAACAAATTAATTTGTATGGAACTCGCGTTTATAAATGATAAAAATCCTCTCTATCGGAACTGGCATAGGTTTTATTTTCTATACGGGGTAAATCTTAAAAAATGCCCAAAAAGAAATGTTTTATGGAATATGGAATAGAAACTTGAAACGTCATCTTTTAATACTAAACAACTTTTCATAATACATGTTTTCTGTAAAATTTACCTTTTCATATTTTTGAACCTTCCCCGTATATTCAAATTTTGAAAACTACACAAACTTTTATCAAGAATAAAATTTTTGTGATACCTAAATGAATAATAAAAAAAATCTCATATACTTTCTGCCGGACACTGTATATTATGCAGCATAAAAGTTTTATAAACTTCATTTTAGTTTTTTGTCCTGAGTTTTGTTAGAATATAGAAGGAGGAGTTTGTAAAACATGTACATACAAACATTTTATGTTGACAACTAGTAATTAGCAATCATATAACACTAAAGGTAGGTATACGGAAAACAGGTTAGGTTATTAAAAATCCATTGTCAACTGAAGTTAGCTGCAAAAAATCTGTAGATATTATGGAATCTATGGTATCGAATTATTGCATTGTAAAAAAGCGTGACGATCCGACGCTGCCAGAAGGTCATATTAATAAGTTTTAATTGGTGCTGGCAGACGCCTGGATGACCAATAAAAGGGGTCAATCGAAAAAACCGACTTGGCTGATTATATGTCCGTTTTTTTCTCCTTCGAATCCAATATAATTAAGGGCCTTTCCAAGGGATTGTAACATATAGTAATTGCTTCTCTTCCCACGCGTGAGCGCGAAATGTCATTTCGTTTCTCACGTCGAAGATACATAATATACCCCAACTGTGCTGGTTATATATCCCAGAATATGTGGTTATGTTAGACTGAAATAATTGCTTCTGTTGATGAATTGAAATGAGGTCGATGTTCGGAAGCCCGCCTAGTCCAACTGTATTATCCCGAAATGACGGGAAATGTGGAAGCCCGACTTCTCTTTCCGATGTAAATTTTCCCCGATAATACCGTGCCGCTATAGTTAGTAATTACATGGGAAATTCTGAAATGCAAGCTTCCCACATGCCGTTCCCTATCGCTCACGAAAGCCCGCCACTCGAGCAAGGAAATAAGCCGTAGAAAAAGCGCGCGCTCTTTCTGCATTGCGACAATCGAAAAAGCAGACTCATCTTCAAATGAAGCTTTTCGACCGGACAATTTTGTAAATGTCCTCGATTTTTTACAAGCTTTTTTCTGCCCCCTATCGGTCTCGGCCGAAATAGAAAATAACCAGACAATTATCCGCCAGGAGGCCCCAAGGTCGTATCTCCCTTCACCCCCCCCCCCCCCCCGTCACTCCCCACTTCCCCCAAAACGCAATTCCGGCGGATACTACGTGGTCGCGTGGGAGGGCGTCACCGAGGTCTTACAGTATCATCTAGAGCGCCGCGAGTTGTTTTTTCTAGTATGCCTTTGTACAAAAAAAAAACTGGAATATTCTTTCCACGCGCTATTTCGATATCTAAACTCTATTCAAACTAAACGCAAGTGTTGCATGGCTAGAGCGTGATACGCACGTGATCGGCTTGTCTGAACCAGCGGGCGAGTACAGCGAGTCGGTGTTTCTTACAGAGGTGTATTGAGTTGCAAGTGGACCTTCATTTTTTCCGATATAATTCTTTCGCTGTTTATTAATTGTTTGAGTTACGATTTGTGTTAATAGCAGAAATTTGCAGGTAAGTGAATGACTAGGTGTGCCATAAAAGTTTGTTTTTTAAGTTCTTAATACTGGCGCATATTATTTTAATATTTTATATTATAAAATTCGTAGAGATCGTCCTTAATGCGGCCCTGCCTCATATTAGCCCTCAGAATTGTTCACGTGCTTCCATCGTGTAAATGTTTACGCGCCACTTGCATTTAGTTTGAATAGAGTGTAGTAGTTATTTTCGTCCCAATGCACTGAAGGTGCGGAATATTGACGTTGTCCAAAGCGCCCGAACTGTACACAGTAGGCCCAACTTATAGAAAAGGTCGTACAATAATTGATGAGCAGTTTTCCAATGTAGTTTTTTTTATCGTAACGAAAAATCGTCGTATCCCGCACTCTATTTCGTCTTGCGATCTCTATGGATAGCTCGCCGCCATGAATGGTGTATCGATTTGCGGGGAGGGGGAGGGACTGCTGGGGGGGAATGGGAGAATTGGCTCCACGTTGCCAGATAAAGCTAAATATTTTGCATTATTGAAAAACTATGGTATAATGTTTTTTATGCCTATAGTAAAATCGAGCAATCCTTACTCCTGTAAATAAAAGCACGTGATCGAAGTCTTTCCGCGAAATAAAGCGATTGGTCAATAGGTCATAAAATATCTGCGCGCCTGGCAGCAGGGACGTACTCGATCGCAAAAGTGTATTTACGCGATTTTATCTTGTTGTATTCGGCTATTTAGACACTGCCACCTGCCACAAATCATTTTATCGATGTTTTGAACCATTTTAATTAGGCCAATAATTTTTTCCCAAATATTTTGATGTAAACAATAATTATTGTAAAACTAAAATTAAATAAAGGTCGTGTCTCAGTGCGCCTCTGGTGACTATCTCAACGCACGTGCTCTTGTTTACGCTGCGTAAGAGTTGCTCGATTTTAGTATAGTTGAAAATAATAATTAAATAAAATACAAATTAAAATAATAATTTGACATTCAACGATGTTTTTTCCATTACCAAAACAAGCACAAATTGCGCATGCCTTTGACTTCACCGTATGGAAATATTTTGCACAATTCCTACCGTTTTAAATGTTTGGAAAGAACTTTTATTTGACGTTTAATGTTCTCACCCCATTTCTTTACAATAATAGAAACAGAACATTACAAATACCTACGCCTTGCGACTTGTTTTCTTTCGCACTGATAAACTTGGCAACATCCGATTGACAACTGACAGGCGTGTGCAGACGCAGACGCCGCCAACTAGGATGGCGAGGCCGTGCCACGATATGACGTAGCCGCCATTCATTACGTTCCCAAATTTCGCGTGACGGGGGGGGGGGGGGGCTCACCCCCTCCCTCCCCCCCCCTCCTACCAGTCCGTCGGTTTTCCACGGCCTACGCGGTTTTCCGTAGGTCGGCCCGCTTCGACGCGGCCCGTCATTTTGTTCTTTTGTTTCGTTTTCCACGAAGACATAATGACGGAGCATATTATTGTAGGTGAAGTCCGACAGTTTGATACAAAAATAGTAGTACTTCAAAATATGAAATGAATGCATAATAATTTTGAATATGAAAACCACCATTGAAAACATACTCAACGAAAATATATTTCGTACTGAACATTTTTTTATACTAGCTATACACATAGACTGTCAGAGCTATTGTTTCCCCGAGGTACCCCAAATATTTTAAGTTGATACCTAAGTAGTTTGAAGTAGATAAGTACTAATAATGTCCTATCTCCCCAAAGTAAAGTTGTTTATTATGAAGAATAACAAAAAAACCTAACCTATTATACGACATACAAGTCTATCAAAAAACTATTTATTATGCACTACAAAATAGAAAAGACTGAATTTAAGAAATGCCAATGTAAACAAATTATCTCGTCTTCTTCCCCCCAACCCGCTAATGTAGAAGCAAACCAAAACAGTGTTATTTGTATTATCGTGAGTAATCTATTCCTATACATCTGATGTTGGACACCCTCATAAAATCTGTAATTTTTGTCCGATTTTAGCCAGTTTTTTTTTTCTAAAAATAGATCACAAAAAACTGTTTTTTGGCGCAAAGTTTCAGATCTTAATCTCAATTTTCAAGGCCTACTATGAATTTTTTTCTAGTAAAAAAAGATGAAAACCTTTTAGCGATTTTTTTATTTAAAATCTGACAACACAGCGTTAATCAGGACACCCTGAAACCCCCATATACCAAATTTGAACAAAAAATACACCGGGAGTTCCATTCTGCAGGGTGTCAAAGTTGAGCAAAATAGGAATTTTACAGGCATCTGGCGAGTCAAGTGTGCCATGGATTTACTTCGAAACAGTTGGATGGTCAACAGGACCGCTCACAGTGTTGGTGTACAAAGATTCAATACAAAAATATACAGGGTATTTTTCTTTTGACCATCTCAAAATGCTGAATTTTTATGAAACTTTATACTGGTCATGAGTGCTCTGGAATTATTGAAAAAACATTGACAAACACAAAAGTAATTTATTTCTTTACAAAATACCAACCAACAAATAAAAAAACCATTTAAATTATCGGATCATACTCAATAAAGTCACTGTCTAAGATGATACATTTTTGTGTGTTTCCTGTTGTGGCACACCAGCCACCTTAACGCATATGGACTTACTGACTGGTAGGCTTCTGTATTTTTAGACTTAGTTCGTTTATAGTGGCTGGGGCGGTTTTGATATACTCGATTTATAGTTCAAAAAAATTCGGTATTTTCAGATGGCACAGAGAAAGACACTCTGTATATTTTTGAATTAGATCTTTGCGCACCAACACATTGAGTGGTCCTGTTAAACATTCAACTGTTTTGAGGGGTTTCCATGGCACACTTGACTTGCCAAATGCCCTTAAAATTCCTATTTTGTTCAACTTTGACAACCCACAGGAAGGAACTCCCTGTATATTTTTTATTCAAATTTGGTATGTGGGGGTCAGGGTGTCCTGATTAACACAGTGTTGTCAGATTTTAAATTAAAAAAATCGCTAAAGGGTTTTCGTCTTTTTTTTACTAGAAAAAAATTCATAGTAGGCCTTGAAAATTGAGATTAAGATCTGAAACTTTGCGCCAAAAAACAGTTTTTGTGATCTATTTTTAGAAAAAAAAAAACGGCTAAAATCAGACAAAAATTACAGATTTTATGAGGGTGTCCAACATCAGAATGGGTCACACTGTATATCGTTGGTCTTCTTTAATCTATGATACCTACTACCCGGGTTGGAAAAAACCCGGTGGGTTTTTTTTTGGGGTTTAATATTCGGATTTTTGGGTTTAATTGGGTTTTTTCATTTTCCACCTTGCTATTAATAAAACCGAGAATAAAACATTAAATTTCCTGACTAATATTTACACAGAAAACTAAGAAACCGCCTAATAAGTTTCGACCAAGCCTTGCAGTTAGTTAAGGTCTCGGTTAAGGTCTATAGATATGGGTTACCCACTGGGGCGCCAACCCTGCCTACTACAGAAAACATGAGAACCAAAATTGTGGTTTTTAATTTTTTTTTAAAACTTGATGACAAACATACTTAAAATTTTGTCCAAGGTTTTTGAAACATTCACACGCGAATAATATCCTCATCCTAGGTACTTTGAAATCAATTAAAATGCCGAATTCAATTCCACAGTCTCTTGGTAAATTATTAGCGTTAGTAAGCATCTTTTCAATTTATGATTTAAGAAATTTTCGGGGAAATTGCCATTTAACACTGATTAATAAATTACAGTATTGTTCTAAAACTTAGAAGACAATAGACAATGCGTCACATAACAAAAATTTAATATTCTGTGGTGCTATCTGAGAGTTTGGTTGGACCAGCGATTATAGTATTGAGACTATAATAATCACTGGTTTGGACTATGCATCAATATTAAATTTTCGGCCAAAATTTTGCAAGACCATTCATTATATTTATCGTCGACTATCGAACAACCTGCATGACTATTTCCTTGATTATTATTGCATACTTATTCTGACCCCGTGATATAGTCCAAAGCACGAAAGAAAACGTTTCTAAAGAATGCGGGCAGCGTTGCGAGATTTCCTATACGAGTAGTCGTTATTTATCGGCGAATACAAGTTTTATCATATTGAAGCCGAATTTCTGAACTCTGTTATACCGAAAAAATAAAGCTCGCATCACGGGACCACTCACCCATTTTTGTTTATCGTTTATTTTTAACGCGGTGTGATAAAACACCTATTATATTTTTTCAACATCGTCGCGTCTACCGTCGCCTTTGAAATACGGCAACACAGCACTTCTGCGAAGGAGTCGACTGACGAAACCAGTTAGCCAACGCGTTTTGTGCCTGTTTCTAAAGTTAACTGCGTATTTGGGCTACCATACAGACCTCATTTTTTAGGCCGCTGGCAAGTTTTTTCCGCCGGCTCAGAGAGCTCAGTGGCGTTTCGTATGTTCGGGAGTTAACGTGTGCAAAATGAGTAAACAGGGAAGAACGTTGCATTCTCAAGCACGAGAAATAATTGCCAATGTTATAAGGGTTTGCCTTCCTCCATAATCTAAGGCATCACCGTTATGAATAATATTAACAATAAATTAAATAAGAATTACATGAAAATTAAGTCAGTGAGTTACACAAAATTGAGCTATGCCCCTGAACTGTTACTAATTCTATAATATTTGCGAGTTCTTCCCCCTTACGTCGCACGCATTCTGCCGTAAGGAGGACTATACCATACCCTCATAATACCAACCGGATGTTCCCACTAAAAAAAACTGCACTTCCTCCAATGACCAACTGCTTTTGTCGCGAAAATATGCCAGGCTATAAGTATAGGATTCAGGATTCCCATTTTATGGTTTTCCTTGCCGCTCAGCAACACTAAATGAAAATATTTCAACATCTCACGGGTGTTGCATAATACCTATATCTAAAAAATTTAACAAGAATCGAGACAAAATAAAATCACAGACCTATCTATATAGGTCTGTGGTAAAACCCTTATTTAGTAATTATTCATTAGAGACTTGGTGATAGGTATTTAGGACATGTAAATAGCTGTTACCTCTTGTTTTTTTTTCGTTTTATTTTTTTTTAATTGCCAGCTTACGATTTCGAATGGCCAGATGTTGTTGATAAACCTCTAGATCTGTCTCTGATAGGGTAATTTTAGCAGTGACGGAGCCAAGGACCCCGTGAGCAAAACAACATTTGTCGCCCGATAAATTTTGTTTTTGGCTCTTTGGAAACGTCGACCCGCTTGACCCCTGACTCACACAATTAACAAAAGAGTTTATTCATAACGGGCAATAGTGCGCGTGTAGCGATTTGTCTGGTCTTTTTCCGTTTTCCAAATTCCGCTTATTTATATAAAAAATACGCTCACAATTAAATCGGCTCATCCGTTGAAGTAAACAACGGACACATAGGCGCGCGAAGGTTTTTTTAAAGGGGAGAAATTATAAAAAAAAACATTTTTTATAGTCGGTATTATTGGGTTGAGAATACAGGGTGAGTCACTTTTAAATACCGGAAATTTAAGAATCGATAGAACATGAAAAAATAATCTAAGTTTCCTATATAAACTTAGTTCGTTTGGGCCTTAGTTTTCAAGATACAGGCTGGTAAAGTTTTGAAAATAAAATGGTTTTAATTTTTTTTCTACGTAAATATTTGAATATCAAAACTAAATTTAGCACACAAGATATGAGAATATAGGACTATAAAAGTACAAAATAGTACGGCCCTGCACAAAATATGTATTTTTTTTTTCATAGATCTGGTCGTTTCGACGAAATTGTAATGTTTGTGATTTATTACACTATTGGGGCAAACTGGTAAAAATATTAATTGAAATCAAACATTTTTAATGAAAGCAAAACTACGTCAAGATCTGCCGCTAAATATTAGGGTGAGGCTATGGTTTCAATTACATGGGGCACCATCCCACTATGGGCGACAAGTGAGGAATTGGTTAAACTGGATTGGTCGCTTTCCGCCTCGACAACCAGAACCTGATGGAATTGGACCAATTTATTGGCCACCCAGTCCCCCAGATTTGAATCCTCTTGATTATTTTGTTTGGAGATATTTAAAAGAAAAAATTTATAACACGGTATCCGACACCAGGGATGAACTAAGGCTCAAAATTGAAGAAAATTTGGAAACTCGAAACAAACCGAGCTACCACACGTTGTGCGGTAGCTCATCTGTCATATTGATGCCAAAAATGTTTAGAAATGAGGGGAAGGCACTGCGAACACGTATTATAATGTTAAAAATTGTTAAATTAATGTAGTTTTGCATTAATTAAAAATGTTTGATTTGAATTAATTACTTTTACCAGTTTACTCCTATGTGTAATAAATCAGAAATATTACAATTACGCCGAAGCGACCAAATTTAAGAAAAAATATCAAGAGAGATTTTTTACTTATAATTGAATGATCTATTCAAAAATATATTTCTTTTTTATTTTGTGCAGGGCCGTACTATTTTTTTGTCAAATTATTGATACCGATTACCCACATCTCCGCCACTGGTAAATTTTAAAATGTGATATTTTGTACTTTTATAGTACTATATGCATGTATCTTGTGTACTAAATTTAGTTTTGATATCTCTAATATTTACGAAGAAAAAAACTAAAACTACTTTTTTAAACTGTATCTTGAAAACTAAGGCCCAAGCGTTTATATAGGAAACTCACGTTATTTTTTCATGTTTTATTGATTCTTAAATTTTCTGTATTTAAAAGTGAATCACCCTGTATATCTGCGCATGGCCTATAGTTACTATTATTGAGTAGTAACAAAGGCTATTATCATTGGATACAAAAATTATAAGTAGGTACATATATACTTATATTTAGTACATTTTGCAAGTCGTTTACTTAGTAAAAATTGAAACTGTTTCTATTTCCAAAAGGGCCTAAGAAGTGCCCTTGGGTCAAATGACCCGTCAACCACTATGGCTTTCCTTCCTTATAGGTATCCATAATCCATAACCCGATCGCATCTATAACCAAATAGCATATATTATGATCTTTGCTTGTAACTTATTCTCATGGAAAATTATGCGAATCAAACGTTACTTTCCTTGACCTGCAATAAAATTCCCACAGTTTTTTTTTTTTTCAGATAACTAATAGCGAAATAAAACAAAAGAAGGTCGTCTGAATCGCCTGGTATACACAATCTTACGCATTTCATTGGAATTGGCTCCATATTTCCAAGAAATAGTTTATTACCTTATCTGGGGGTATACCAGTAATCACTGGAATTGTTTTCATTTTCTCGCAGAATGTAAACAAATAGATAACGCCAGATAATTTCGTAAGCAACACTCTGCTATAAATAACACATTTTTGTGTGTCATTAGGTAATCTCAATGGCATTCATGTTTTCAAGATAAGGTTGTTATTTTCTAACCCCCCCCCCCCCCCCCCATCCTCTCACTCATCGCCGCCAATGGTACGCAGCCTCCCGTGTTTATTTTTACAGCCGGGGAGAAAACAAAACACCGCCTTCCTCCGCTCTCTCCGCTTTTAATGAATGAATCCGAGGCGGCCTTGGCGGTCGGCCCAGGTTTCCTTGCCAAAGGAAAAAACGGAGCTGGCCGCGGATGTTCGCTCCATTTTTTCGCGAGCCTACTTGATTTTTTGCGATATTGTTTGAAAATAAAGCAATGTTTATTGTAGTGTTATTCTGAATTTATAACCGGTTTATAAGAATGAATGGAGCCGAAAAAATTATGAAAATTATTGTTATTCCATTTTTGTATTTTGAGGTTTTAGACAGTCACATAGAAACAGATTTAGGTGCCCCATTTTCGCATACAAGCCTTGAAGAGGGTTGAAAAGTACATGGTGCCCCATTTTGGGTGTTTTTGGTTATTATTAAAGCTAGAGGGTTGCGGTTTTCACGACACTGTACTACTTTTTTTTAGAGGAATTTGGTGGACCAATCAGATTTTAGATACGTTTTAGACTGAAATTTTTTTGGAAACCTCTCTCCTGGCTACAACTTATATATATCGACAAATTTAATCAACTATTTTTATCAATTTTTATAGATTTTTTGGCTTAGAATCGAATGGAACAATTAGTTTTTTGGTAGCGTTAATAGTTTTTGAGATATGAACCAAAGTTATATTTTTTTTTAAATGGGAACCATAGTTCATATCTCAAAAACTATTAACGCTACCAAAAAACTAATTATTCCATTCGATTCTACGCCAAAAAATCTATAAAAATAGTTGATTAGTCGATATATATAAGTTGTAGCCAGGAGAGAGGTTTCCAAAAAATCGAAAATTTCCGTCCTGCGCCAATGCGCGGAAACTATAAAACTTATCTAAAATCTGATTGGTCCACCAAATTCCTCTCAAAAAAGTAGTACAGTGACGTGAAAACCGCAACCCTCTAGCTTTAATAATAACCGAGATTTTTGAGAAAAACACCCAAAATGGGACACCCTGTACTTTTCAACTCAACCCTCTTTGAGGCTTTTATGCCAAAAATGGAGCACCTAAATATGTCAGTATCTGATGGTCTATTTACAGTTTATAATTTTCCTTAGTGGCATTTCGCATCATTCTGATAACATTTATAATCAGTTTATTTGAGAAAAAAAATTAAACACCAACATTGTTTAAAAATAATGTTTAAAACAGTGTTTTAAACATCGGCACATAAAAAACATCCTTTGCTTAAAATTTGTTTTAGTTAGTTTTAAACAATAGTTTTAAACTGGTTTTCCTTTTAATTATTGAAAGCTGTTGAAATTTTCATTTTTTTAAATTATTAAACACTACTAAATAAGGTAGAAAAAATAATATGTAACTTTGTGTGGGTGAACACAAAACAACACACCTCAACCTGAAAATCAAAAATCAAAATATTACTATGTAATAATATAAAAAAAATACTGAATTTTTGTTCATTGGCACTATTGACTTTGATCATACTTGACACTTCATATTTTGACCAGATTTCTTGTTCCTTTTTCTACTTTTATCATCACCCACTCACGCAATTGTATGATATACTACCTTGAACATTACCTATTTGGTTGCATAGCCAAGAATTCCTAGTTTTAAACATGTTTAAATCAAAAACAGTTTTAAATTGAAATGAAAAAAGAAAACACCAACCCTGAAGATATTTTCCTATTCAAATTTTGTACCACAATGTAACAGATAACATATATTTTTTCTAAAATTCTTTCAGCACTCTGGTGCCTTGGAAAATATTCCGGCAGGAGCTGAACAACGTCCATCCAATAAGTTCTGGTCTCGAGGCCATGGCACTCAAATCAACTATCGACCTCACCTGCAACGATTACATATCCAATTTCGAGTTCGACGTTTTCACGAGGTAAGCCTACTTCAAAATAATATCTTCCCTATGTCACATGTGTGACATGTGTCCATGTAAGCTTGACACATATCGGACCACGGGCGTAGCGAAGGGGGGGGGGGGGGTTTCGGGGGTTCAAACTCCCCCCCCCCCCCCCCGAAATAAGCAAAATATTACCTAATATTATACCGAAAGAATACGAGGAGTGAAGAGTAAAATTATTATTACGTTTGAATATATGTAGTAATAGTAGCGCCTAGCGCCATCTTTTGACGAGAGGCAGACGCAGTTGCAGCCGAACTATTTTGTATTGTAGGGACACTTCGCGTTGTTTCTCGATTATTCGCCACGCCCCTCGGTCTAAATGAGCGGAACTTTGTGGAAGTTCGTGGAAGTTTCTGGATGGCTACTGGGCTGCTATATAAGCGGCGCCGCGGCGCGTGACCGCGCTTACGGCAGTATTGTTCGATGCGAACTCGAATCGAATAGAAGTGAAAAGTGGTGAACGAATAGTGAAGAAAATTAAGTGTACCGTAAGTGAGTAATTATTTTAGTGCACTGTTATTCGATGACCTTGTTAAGGATAGATACGTGAATCATTATTACTGTCGAAAAATGGAGGGGAAAAAAAGGAAGGGTGATAAACCTAAAGGTATGGACTACTGGAAAAAGTGGTGTAGTCAAGGTCAAGGGGTTTCTAATAAAGAAAGTAATTTGGATTTAGCTATCAAAGCTTCAGCTACCTTGCATGCTGATAAGAAGACTGCCTACCCCGAAATCTAGTTTGGAATGCCTAGATATGTGCGATAAAAACCTTTATCCTAATATTTACACATTACTACAAATCTTCGCTACCATTCCTGTATCCACTGCTACCCCAGAAAGGTCTTTCTCGAGCCTAAGGAGACTGAAAAACTATTTACGAAACACTACAAGTGAAAATAGACTTAATGGTTTGGCTCTAATGAACATTCACTATGGAACAGAAATTCATGCAGATGGAGTAGTGGATATATTTGAAAGAAAAAGCCGAAGATTTCTTCTTTAATGGTTTTAGATTTAGCGCAGAGGAACGAAGTTAATTTATCCATTTCATTTAAAGTTAAGAACTTTATAAATATGTCGTAGTTTTTCGGATGAATATATGTATAGATATTAAATTTCATGTAAGTATATTTTTGTTGTTTTATTTACTTCTCAAACTAAACCCCCCCCCAAAACTAAATCCTGGCTACGCCCGTGTATCGGACCATAGTTCCCCGGATGTGGCCGTCATTCGCACTTGTCAAACTATGACACTTTAGCCGTCACAGTCGTCAATCTTCCAGGCTGTTCCAACCGTGGGCGACCCTGCTGCGCAACTGGCAAATATTGGCCGTCACCCATCCGGGCTACGTGGCGTTCCTGACCTACGACGAGGTGAAGGCGCGACTGCACCGTTACATAGGCAAGGCCGGCTCCTACGTGTTCCGGCTGTCGTGTACGAGGCTCGGCCAGTGGGCGATCGGTTACGTAACGCCCGACGGCGAGATACTGCAGACAATCCCCCAGAATAAGAGCCTGATACAGGCATTGTTGGACGGCTACCGGGAAGGATTGTAAGTGGGTGAAAAAATGTTCGGAAAACGATTGATATTTGTGTTTTTCTTTGCCAGTTATCTATATCCGGACGGCAAGTCGGTGAATCCGGACCTGTCGTGGGCGGTGCAGCCTAGCAGAGAGGACCACGTGGCCGTGACGCAGGAACAATACGAGTTGTACTGCGAAATGGGGAGCACGTTTCAGTTGTGCAAGATTTGCGCGGAAAACGACAAGGATGTACGCATCGAGCCCTGCGGACATCTACTCTGCACGCCCTGTCTGACAGCCTGGCAAGCGGTCAGTTTCCGTGACGATCGGATCCCCATATATGACATTTTGTTACACCCGTTCGCTTTGTACCGAGGGGGAAATCACTGGCAAAATTGTGTATAGTCGAATTCCAAAAAGTGCCAAAAATGCCAGATTTAGATTGAAAAATACCAAAAAGATTCCAAAAAATGCCAAAAATGCCAGATTTAGATTGAAAAATACCAAAAAGATTCCAAAAAATGCCAAAAAATTCCAAGAAAATTCCAAAAAATTCCATTTTTATTTGAAACACCATGAAACGAGAATTAAATAATAAAAAATAGTTCTAAATAAATCGTATCAATGAAAAATATCAAAAATGATAAAGAATTCGAATAATAAAATGAAATGGTATTTTTCTTTAAGCAGGGCACTACAGGTGTTTCAAAAATTCCAGACCGGTATGTAACACATTTAATTTTTTGGGCTCCTTAAGAAAAGTTCACCCTCTATACGATTTTTTGATAATCCAATGCGAGAATATAAAGGTACATACAATAGTGTTGAATGCCACGTAAGTATTTTTTTTTTTTTTCAAACTTTCAACACGCGTCAAATAAATTATCAAATTGACCAAATCAAAACCCGAGGCGAAACCAGTCACAATTTACTGAAAAAGTTTGTTTCAGTTTTAAATTGACAAAATTTGAGAAACAATAGAACTTTAAAAAATAATGCCACTTTCTGGTACACACTTAATGTCTCCATTGGCTGCCAAAGGAAAGTACAGGGTGTTAAATTTCGCAGAAAAAGAGAGATATTTTTTAATATCACTGAAACTACATTGATATTTGCCCTCAATTATTATGAGATTCTAAGAAGCCGTGCACTAGTTATTGCCTGCAAAATATTGGTCAGAACTGGTAAATCACCTTGTACATATGTAAAAAAAGGATAGACGTGGAAAGGAAAGGACTATCTGCTCTAGTATCGGGGGACCTATTTTCGGATTATACACTTTTTATTATAGACAAAATTGTCGCATATTATTTTCATATTTTGTAATAACTTTTGGCGGAAGAAAAATTGACAAACTACTATTCTGCCGTGCTAAGCTGAAGCGTCCTAACTAACTGACATAATTTGATATTTTGTCCTAAATGCATTTTTGGATACCTACCCTACCCCTTTAACTAATTCACTAAGCAAAATCGTCCTATCTCATTTTATTAACCGCCAATTATGTGTATTTGTTTTGTCCTATCTACAAAATCATACTAAATACTAAGGTATGCTGTCCTAACTAATATTCCATACCTACTTTTGTCCTAACTGCACACATAGGACATTATTTATTTGTGTACCCATAAGTATTCTTAAATGCGTTTACAAAGCAAAAAGGTCCTATCTGGCAGATTGGACTAATCATTTTAGGAATACTTATTTGGCGTGTGAACAGTTCGCGACATAGGACAAAATAGCTTATGTTGATAACACTAAACGTCCATAAAAAATCACCAGAAATACGCTAGAAAATGCACGTAAATTAGAACAAGTTCTAAATGCATGCATTTTGTTGCAGCAACTCAGTTGCATGCATGGAAATGCACAAGTGAGAACCCTACTTTTATGGGAGAAAATATTTTTTTATAAAGGGTGTCAGCAAATTACACCGACAACACTTAACAGATGACAGGAAATGTGATGTTAAGAACTTTTTTTAAATAAACATTTGTCTGCTGACGCTTTGTTTTTAACCTTCAGCGTGTTAAAATCAACTTATTAAAATGATTTTTTAAAATTATACGTGGAATTACTAAAGATATTGACTTCAAATTTGGTAGGGATCATAATATCGTAATGTGCTATTAAAACAAAGTAATGCAGGAATTTTTAAAGCGCCAGTGGCTTGCGTAAGGGTAATGCGAGTTTCCGTTTTTCAAAATAACGTTTACGCCTATGGATTTTTTAAGTAAACGGAAATAGTTCTGCAATCCACAATCAATTGTTCTAAACAGAAAATGTCTCAAATTTACTGAAAAGGGAGTCCCTCTAAAATTGAAATTTTAACTGAAAAACATTAATAAGTATATATCTACGAGACCAGAATCATATCATTTGGCCCAGCCAATACTTGTTACATTATTTAATTTAGTGTCCTAAGCATATATATGTATATATAGTTTTCTAATTATAATCTTAGTCAAAATTGTTTATAAAAATGTCTCAAATTACAATAATAATAGTTTGATTTAATAGTTTTCTTTCGTTTTTAATAATAGTGTCTAAAATAAAATAAAAAATAAAATATTGGCTGGGCCAAATGATATGATTCTGGTCTCGTACATTATTTCTTAAAAACACAAAAATCCATAGAAGGCTTTGGAACTATGATAAATTAGTGGCCATGAACAAATGACTTTTTCAACTGTCATACAAAGATGTTAGGTTAATAATCATTTTGTATGATATAATTTATAAGAATCGTTTCAATGTTAATTTTAACATGCTGTACCTATATTAAAAACAAAGCATCAGCAGATAAATGTTTACATTTAAAAAAAGTTCTTAAAATCGCGTTTCCTATCATCTGTCATGCGTTCACGGTGTAGTTTGCGGACACTCTGCATACAAAAAAAAAACAGTTTTATTTTATATTTTGTGTGTATATGTAGATTTCAATTTTATTTGAATAAAAAAAAATGAAGGCCTTGTTTCAGAATAATGATGGCCGCGGGTAGTTTTTCATCTGAATTTATATATATACTTATTTATATTTGAATAAATAATAATTATTATATAAACATGTAAAGCGCGTCTTTGTCCTATCTGCACCTGATACGAATTCATTTAAAGTTTACAAAAGAAAATTGTCCTATCTTTCAAAAGTCTAATATCTGCTTAAGTTAATTAGATAACTAAAATGATGATAGAATTGTTTGCCGATTAACATACTCTACCTAAAATTTTGGATCATTTAAACGATCTAAGAGGTGGCATATAAAAAAAAAGTTAAACGTAAATATCTCGAAACTAACTTTTATTCAGTTAGGTCACTTCAGCTTAGCACGGCAGTATTATTGAGTTGTAATGCGCATATGCAGAAAGCAGATCATTCGCATCGAGTTAAATTTTCAAGTCCGGACTGCTCAAAATATCAAAAACATATGGAGATATACAGATAAATTCAAAAAAATGCCAAAAATTCCAAGAAAATGCCAAAAAAATTCCAAGAAAATGCCAAAAAATTAAAAAAAAAAATGCCAAAAAATACAAAAATGCCAAAAATTCCAAGCGTGCGTACACTAAAATTCCTCAGCGATTTCCCCCTCGCTTTGTACGCTCCCGTCGATTCCGAGAGGCGCTCTACGATCCCCATCGTTGCAGGGTTCGGAGGGGCAGGGCAGCCAGGGTTGCCCGTTCTGCCGGGCCGAGATCAAGGGCACCGAGCAGATCGTGGTCGACCCGTTCGACCCGAAGAAGTCGCACCAGCGGGTCAAGGTGGCCGGATCGCCCAACTCCAACGCCGACGACGACGACTTCGAATTCGAGGTACGGCCGCACGCCGATAACGACCGCGTCGCCGACAATCACGATAATAGCGGGTAGCGGGACGGAAACGTGCTTGGCGATCGATGGTTTTCCTTTGTTTCGCGTATGTCTGCGCTTGTGCTGTTTTGGGTCGTTTTTCCGTCGGTGATTTTCGCTTTGTTTCGAGTGTGCGAAATGACGACACCTTTCGTAATTTGCGTGGTGTTTTGTTTGCAAATAATAAGGTACTCTTTAAAATAAGGGGACCCAGCATGTCACAGTCTATCACATAGGAAAAGTGGAGCTTGAGGGGAAGTTTGTTTTCTGTCGACCACAAGGGGGCTGGTACAAGGTTATGTGTGTCCAACTGCCATCAGGTTTTATGTGACATTCCAATGCCTTAGATTCTAAAGGAGACAAAATATTTCCCATCATAATTCACAAATTTTAAGTTTTCTAACTTCCAGATACTCAGATGTGCCAATTAAAGGTAATGCGGCCGCCTGTAGTAGTAGTCCCAATAATTGCAACCAGATTTTTCCTGTATCACCTTTAGTAATCGTACAATTTCCATTACGTGGGCATTACGTATAAGTAGGTACTTAAAAACAATCATCGTATTTCGTAAATTTTAAATTATTAAGCGGGTAGCTTCAGTCAGGTCGTTTTTTAAAGAGTTTTTATCTACGACTACAAGTTTATTTTAAGTTTGTGAAGTACCTACCTTGGGACAGAAATAAAATTACAAACATTTCATAATTAAACACCGAGAAAAACTACATGATTAGAACTACTAGACCTAATCTTATTAGTCCATCCCGAAATCTGTGAAAGTTCTTTGGGTAGAGACATTCAACATGGGAAGAAAGTTCAAGTACATATTACAAATGGATTGAGGAACCTGGTAACAAGGTGCAATAGCGACAAATTCTCAAATAAACAAAATTGTCACTGACTTACCATACTTATTACTTATATTTGTGGAAATAATTGCTGGAAATCAATGTTATATGAAATAAATTTGTTTTCTTGAAATCAGCATTAAAATGTCCCAAAATCGTCATTAAAAGCACAGAAATCGTACAATAATGTAGCCCATTATTGTACGATTTTTTCAATAAGTAGGCCTTGGCGAGATGTAAACATCAAACGTCAGACGCGGAGAAATCGCCCGTCAAAAGTGACCAAATATTCAAAACCCGACCGATAAAGGCTCATTTAACTTTTCGTACACATTGCGAAATTGTTTCCTATAGAAGCGCAATCCTTCAGTATACATATTTTAGTAAATTTTAAAAACAATAGATTTGTTGTGTAAGCTGCACAAGAAGGAGCAGTTTGGTTTTTCTGTCAGAAGGTGCCGTACATCATTATGCTTGTGCTAGGTAGAGCGATCGGTAAAGTCAAGCAACGCCGCGCGTAGTCGGTTTGTGGACGGGTGATCCCTTATTATTATTTTCTTGCCTAATAAAACATTTTTTTTCCGATTTCAAGAAAAATATAATATGTACCTCGGCACTGAAGTTCTCTTTATGACTCATGTGGTTTATTTGCCTCGGCCAGAGGCCTCAGCAACTAAACTCCACATGAGTCATAAAAAGTTGAACTTCAGTGCCTTGGTACATAAATAACTATTCATTTGACAGTTGCCACATTCTGTACTTGTGGACACAAAAATGTCAAGTCTAATTTTTAGAAATCATGGAAACCATTATTAATTTTTACTAACGATCAAAGTAGTAGTATTAGTAGTGATATTCATAGATTCTCCAATAAAATGGCATACTTGGCATCACTGAGACCATTAGGGATCCCCTTACTTTAAAGAGTGCCAGGGTTTGTTTATCCTCCAGGGTTTGTCAGACATCTGTCATGTGCAATCTAACGTAAACAAATATGGCGGGTTGTTGACAAACAAAACAGAAATGTCAGAAAACAATTGAAACAAAGTGAGGTTACTAGAAATATTTTTCGTTATGAAAAACCGTGTTTTGTTTCTTTTTTTTAGCCTTTTAACTCGATGTGCCTTATATGTTGACTTGTTAAGTTCAAAATGTTTTTATTTTGTAGCATGCTGCCAGTATTTGTTTCCGAATTCGCTGTTGCATGAGGGGCACATTTCTCACTATCACTTCATCTTTTTTTTTATTGGGGGGACAAGATGATTATTGTGATCTTATTGTAAATAATCAAATTTTAATTTTAATTATTTTGTATAAATTCTTTTTTTACGGAAATGGGTGGGGTGTTTAGGTTTATTTTAAAAGTAAGACCTGTGCTAGGTAGGTACTCGTTTCGTCATTTTTTTTTTTTATTACTCTGTGGCTGTTCTGTACATTATTTCACCCGATAGAATAATTTTTCCATTCACCGAATGTATTCCACAAACTATTTATAATACATATATTTTTTATCATTGACATTTTTTTGTTTCATTCATTTTGTGCTGATTGGCTTTAAATTTTACGAGGTAAGTACTGTGCTACTTTTGCATGAATCGGCATGGATGTGCACCGCTAATAACATGCTAAACTTTCTGCTAGAGAAAATAAAACTGGGAAAAATTCGGGACAATTTTTTCAGGATGCCGAACTTTGGAATTGTGCCGGAAGCAGTCTTCATGCTTTGGCACTGACACCGCGAACAGACGTTTCGGTAAGTGGATTTTCGGAGAAAAAAAGCACATTTTTCTAAATTTTTCGCAGTTCTGAAAATAAATTAATTTGAAAGTTAAAATTATCGCCCCAATTATTGCGACTTGAGTCACTTGAACTACTATTCTGATAACAACTGATACTTCAAATTTCAATTCAACTGACAATCTAGTTACCAGTAACCTACTCAATTAAGATGACAGATTGTTTTGTCAATGGTATCTTGATTTGTAACTAAAAACCAAAATCAAAGTTGGTAGATATGACATGATGCCATAGTTCTTGGTAGCATCAATGGCCGCATTCGATTTACAAAAAGAAAAATCGGGATGAAGTGATCCTCAATCAGTACAAATCAGCTTAAAACCTTAAAACAAGTTAGATAAAATTCTGTGGTTTATTTTAATTTTTGTTTTTAATAACATTGGTAAAATTTTGATGAAAAACACTACCAATCTAAAGATGCTCTTTAATTGTATGCTAGAAATGACATTTACCAATTTGGTAATACAAGGTTGGCAGCATTGTTTTGGGTGCCTCCCATAGAGATCATATATATAGGTAGAGTGCTGGACGATGTTTTTTATACATAGCATGCGCGGAAAATCTTTGACAAATTGAAAATCATAAAATAGTAATAAATAGGCCCAGTGGACATGAGCATTTGCAATTTGAAGTAGTGTTTTGTGAAACTTGATACTTTGTGACAGCCATTTGACAGCGACAAACTAAGTATAACCTACCGTTGTTTGCATCATAGACGCTTTGTGGCTTAATTTTTTCGATTTTCAGCTAATTATTAATAGTTTCCTCGCGTTTTAGTTGTTTTGAGTGTTTTATCTAATTAAGTGATCATCTCGAATATGTTCTGCTCATTTTACACCAGAGTGTTTAAAAACGAAACGAGTCAAAACGCAGCTAATTGAAAATGCTGTACTAACTCTTCTATTAAAACCACCTAAACCATCATTTAAGTATATTAACATGATTGTGGTGTAAGAAACTATTAGTAGCTTATTTGTTTTAGTGTTAAAGTTGTAAAGGTAGATGAAAACAAGTCAAGTTCTAGCATCAGTGAAGCACATTCTAGTAGTTTGGACGAAACTAGTTTTACAAGTATAAACGTTTTTAGTTATAGTTATCGAAGTCTTGACCAGTCCACGTTGAGGTGAGCTTAATTTATTATCAATATACAAGTTTGTAGGGAGATAGTAATTCAAAAAAACAACCACTGTTTTGAATTGCGCGGTCTGAAGGTCTAATGCGCATGTTCCTTAGGCCCATGCGCAAATCCACAATTTGCCATAAAAAGGGACTTGTTGAGCGCTCTACTTATATATATGATCTCTATGGTGCCTCCAGGGGCGTATTTAGCATGTCTGTCAGAACTTGTGACAGATGCCTAACCTGAACCTTGAATTTTTGTGGCTATAACCTAACATCAAACACAGAAACTATAACTACAGCCTTTTTCTGTGCTTCAAAGAACTGAGTTTAATCATTGAGTAAAGGAATAATTCCTTTACTCAATGGTTTAATGTTAATTTCTATCTATTCAAATTTAGGATTCTTGTGCGTAAAACGTAAATTCTGTTGATTACGGCCCTGTCCTCCATCACCTATCAATAATATCAATATGGCTGCCGCTTAGGGAATTCTAGGAATATGAAATATTTACCTGTCATAATCTAGTGTACAAGTAAAGAGCGTTTTTAGATTAGTAACAATTTATTTTCTAATCACTGTCATTCAAGTCAACAGCTTCACGCTAAAACGAATATAGGATCACCATAGCTGATCTCGTGAAAGCACAGGTTCAATGATGATGATAAGAGATCGATACTTTGCGTTACACTACATAGACAAAAATTTCAATTCCGCAAAAAGCGAATTTTAGTGTCTTTTTTCTCTTTTTCCCCCAAACGCAGGCGTCGGCGAGTCCGCTCATCTCGCCGGGCGGCTCCCCCCGCTGCGTCCGCCGCAACGTCCCCATCGTGGTGCCCGCGAGCTGCCCCCCACCGCTGCCCCCGCGGAAGAGTTCCCCCACCCACGAGACCGCGATCCTCCCGACACACCCGTCGAACGGGAAGCCCGCGATCACCGAGGCCCAGTCCGTCACGAACTTGTCGCGCGCGATCGAACTCCCCCCGATACCCAAGAGCAGCTCCATGCTCGAGATGCACCGCAACGATTCGGCGGAGGCCGACACTGTCGAGCTGAGCACCCCGGAGACGATATACGGCGTCGTCATATCGAATTGCGACGCGATAATCGACTCGACGAAGCCCCAACTGAGGCACCTGAGCTGCCCGTCGAATCGGAGCGTGCCGAAAAGCCTGACGCCCGTAAAGTCGAACACGACGCCGAACATCAGCGGCGAGGGTCGCGCATCGTACGAGAACGTCGACCTGGACGTTCCGCCGAAGCACAAGAAGAGGATAAACCCCCTGGAACGGGACACGAACGTCTCCTACGAGAACATCAACATGGACTACATAAAAAAGCTGGTGTCCGAGGGGTATTCGAGGGATTCCGTCATAAAAGCTTTGGGCATAACGAGGAATAACATAGACATGGCGTGTGATATTCTGCACGAGTTCGGTACAAAACTCGGCTAGCCGCATTAGTAGTTTTAAGGTTTGAAGGGTATTCTAAGGTTAAAAGTGATAGGCGATGACGGCAGCCTACTGAGTGTCGATATTAATGACAGGGCATGTCAAGGAAGGAGAAAAATTCATGGCATACTTAGTTTTATGCATATAGGGCCCCACGTTGGGCACCAAGATGAGACAATTGAGTTTCCTTAGGTTTTAGTAGCAGAAAGTATGACTTCATTATTTCCAAAAAGAAAAAACTAGAAAAATTTAAAATAAAAATACATTTTTCAACTACCTTTTTGACATGCCTTGTCCCCATACTTTGTCCCTAGATGGCAGGCTGTGCGAGGGGTCGGCGTAGTTCGAACTGTTTCTAAGAATTTGTAATTTTTTAATCAAAGAAAAAATATTCGTAATTGTAAAAAAATACAATTCGATGAGAAGACTGCGTGAATAATTGTTGCAAATGTTTCCTTCGAGCGCAATACATAAAAATTTCTAGGTGTCATATCTCGTGTCAGAAAGACCCGCACAAAACTTGTTGATGTTGCTCACTAGTACTCTTATTTTTCTATAAAATTTTACTAGGTAAGGTGTGAGGGGATGTCAAAATTTCAATTTGGACATTGCCAAAAGAACGGAATGAATTTTTACTTCAGTTCAGATCACTTAGGTTAGATCAGTTCACTCTGTGTGTCTGTTCCAACAGAAAGCTCCCAACGGGTCAGAGCCAATCTCAGACTAATGAATAAAATAAATTAGTCTGAAGAGCCAATCAAATGATAAATGTCAGAAACAGTCGGAATTTATTGACACTGACTGGTTTACGATTTCTGTTGGAATAGGTCTTAGAAGACATCAAAGTTAATACAGTAACTTTTTTTTATTGAAAAAATTTAATCAAAATCCTGTTCTCTGGTGTAAACACTGAAATCGATAGTAGAAAATTTTGTAAAAAAATATCAAGATCTTAGCAAATAACAAATAACCAAAAAATAGCAATTACTTAACACAGGAATTGATTGAATGTAAATACGAGGTTTCAGTGTGTTTACGAAGTTATTTAAAGCTGTTAATTCGTTCTAGAAAAATTTTTGCGATTCTGAAAATAAATCAATTTGTAAACTGTCAATGTTGTAACTTGGGTATCATGAAATCTCCGCAACTACTTATCCACATAAAAATAGGTATTACAATTCATCTAGCTTGTAAGCCATGATATAATGGGGTGTCGTTTGTTGTACGACCAAGTTTGGTAATTTGAACTATTATTCTTTGACAGAACATAGACTGACATGAAAGAAACAACTGGATACTTCAAATGTCAACTGACAATCTAGTTACCATTAAAGATTGTTTTGAGAGTGGTAACTTGATTTTCAAGTAAAAACCAAAATCATACACAATCTAGTTACAATTAAAATGACAGATTGTTTTGTGAGTGGTAACTTGATTTTCAACTAAAAACCAAAATCAAAGTTGGTAGATATGACACGACGCCGTAGTTTTGGGTAGCATAAATTTTGTATAGGGTTTTAACCATGGACGAGAAATTATTTTTGCATTAAGTATTATAATTATTAAATGATGTATTTTAAAGAAACCTAGATTAGAGTTTTATCGCAATATTTTTGGTATGCTTTAAGGAGTATTTTTAACATATCTATTTAGTATTTTTTTGATGGACGACGCTTTACTTTCCTATACAAAACAAAACATAAGTCTGAAAAAATTTAAATGTTTTCCATTGGTCAAAAGAAAAAGTGAAAAATATTTTTCTTGTATATAAAAATATGTTTTCCTCAGGAACTGGCTACCAAAGTTTGTATATATTACCATTGTTTTTTTTTATTATTATTATCCATGTACATATTTTGCCATGCAACAGTTCTTATGTAATAAATTATAGCAATCAAAGTGCATTTTTATAATAAAACCCATTTTTTTTAAATTATATTCAACACAATAACAATTTAAGTACATCTTATTTAAAAAATAACATTTGAAATCAATAACCATATAACAAAAAAGAAAACGAAATGAATATTGTAAAATCTCAAAAAGAAGTTATCACTTATTTAAAATTTGGCGAAAAATATTGTGACAAGACCAAAAGCCCAAAACTCGACATAACATACAAACTCCCAGGTATACTTGCCAACATCCAATACCTCTCCTCTAAAATCGAAAAAAAAAAAAAACACTCAAAACAATATAAGCCAAAAACATAACCTCACCTGTCATTATCTTCGATTTCTTCGGAAACACCCATCCTAATGACCGTTGCACGGCCATCTTCCACTTTGTGTACCTTGCGTCCCGCTCTGAAAACAGCATTTCAGGTTGCGCCCCGACATAACCTACAAGTTCTTACCGTCTTCCGTCGATGTCGGCAGGTACGTATTGCTCGGAATTAGTTCCCGTTCTTCCGCGTTAACATCCCATATCTCTATGCCTTTCGCTGCCCCAGCGGCTATCGCCACACCCAACGCCGTTATGTCCTGCGAATGTGCCCTTATAACCGGAATACCGCTGATATCTGCCTGAAAAACTGTTTAAACCGACCTAAAAATGATTTGTCTCCACCAAAATTCACCTGTAACTGCATAAGGAGGTTATTATTGGTCATTTTGCCATCTACGTGGAGTTTCGTCAAAGGTATGCCACAATCTTTGTTCATTGCTTCTAAAATATCACGAGTTTGAAAGCATACAGCTTCTAACGCTGCCCTTATTATGTGTTGTTTCGTTGAAAACGCTGTCAGACCACATATAATACTGAAACACCAAAGTTACCTGAAATTAATAGGTTTTACCTACTTATGAGGTCCACATAACCCCAAAGGATGAAAATGTACTACTTTGACACAAGTATGACACAAGAACTGTCATACTTGTCAAGTCTTGACAGAAGAACTGTCATACATGTCATGTTTTGGCAGAAGAAATGTCATACTTGTCATATTTTTACAGCAAAGCATGAAACTTACATACCCTCTGGCGTCTTTCCTCCAATAAGGTGCGTACAATCCTTTAAAAGCAGGGACAAAGTACACATCTCCGGTACTAAAAACTTCTTTAGCTAAAGATTCAGTATCTTCAGGTACGTCCTTTATGAAACCCATGTTGTCTCGCAGCCACTTCATTGCTGCCCCCGCTACAGCAACGCTGCCTAAAATTTACATTATTAACCTCAAATTTATGATGAAATGACAATTTTCTACCTTCGAGTGCATATACCGCTGGTAGGTCTCCGAATTTGTAAGCAACTGTCGTAACTAAGCCATGGGTAGACTGAACTTTCTAAAAATATAAGATTAATAATTTTACACTTTTATATTAAAAATTAACTTACGGTTGTACCAGTATTATACAACAAAAAACACCCGCTCCGATAAGTATTCTTTGCCTGGCCCTCCTTAAAACAATTCTGCCCGATTAAGGCGGATTGCTGGTTGCCTAATATCCCCGAAATAGTGACATTTTCGAGTGGGAAACCTTTGCACACTTTGCCGTATATTTCGGAACTGCTCCTTATATCTGGCAGAATGTCGGCATTCACTTTAAATGTGTTGAGCAGAAGCGGATCCCAATATAATGTTTCTATGTTCATTAGGAATGTTCTCGACGCGTTCGTGACGTCTGTTATGTGCTTTCCACCCTGTACGCCACCTGTCAAATTCTGGAAAGCGGTTAGATGTCAAAAGTATGTAACGACATTAAACTGTCAAAACTGTGCACTTCTTGTTTTTTTTTATACTCAATGGTATATAGGATGGCCTACTACATGTTTTGATTATATTTTTGTTTTTAATAATAAACAGAGTAGTAGGTACTTAAATATGCCAAAAAGAAGAATGTAAACAAAAATATTTAGTAAAAGTAGTGATCACTATAAACTTTCTTTGGGGGCTTGTATTTACATTTCACTTATATTTACATTATGCTGAGGTTATGATTTTCAAAAAGTGAGGTTAGATTTCAACGTACCCAAAGTAGCCACGTGTCGACTGTCCCGAAAAAGCACTTTTTGTCTTTAATGGCCCTTTTAACAGCTGGCACTTTATTTATGAGCCATTTCAGCTTGAAAGCACTAAAATATGGTGAAATTGGAAGACCGCAGATTGGCTTAAAGTAGTTTGTGTTGTTATCGGGTACCTTCGCTAGTATTATGTCGACGGTTGAGTCAGTTCTAATATCGTTCCACACTGTAATGAGAAAGTGTGAAAACAGGTAGAATTTCTTGGGCAAAAAATACCTATGGCATTGTGTAAGGGTTTACCCGTAGATTTGTCCCATACAATAGTTGTTTCTCGTTGATTTGTGATTCCGATTGTCGCAATATTTTTCGCTAAAAGTAGACAAATCTAAAAGCACTAAGCAAAAATATGAACTTAAAAAATAAAAAACAACTAAAAGGTAAGTTAAACAATATGCAGGGTGTCTCAGAATAAGTAAAATTATGAAGTCTCATTGAAATTCTTTCCCAGAGAAAATAGCAATATCTTTATCTGTGTTTCTAAGCAGCTACAAAGCAAATTCTTCTCAGAAACATTCCATAATAGATAATTGCATACCATTAACTACATGCGAAATAAAATCTTAACAGCAGCTGTTGACCTTCTAATATCTAATTCATATGCTTAAAAAACAAATATCATAATCGCAAACTAGACTAGCTATCGCTCCAATATCAACCATTATGGCCTTTAATAAACTGCTATAATGGTTGCATTAAAAACAGCACTAAATCTATAAAGTACCTAATTACCAATTAATAACTTGATAAGAAAATCCAACCTTATCACCCTGCTCAAAGGTTTAACTCGGCTTATCCGAAATAATAAAATGAGTACCGAAGGCCATCCAAATTAAACAAAAATAATCCGCCGGACTTTGTCACATGGAATCGTATTCAAAAATAAACAAATTATTCATCCTGTTGTATTCGTTAAAACAAATAACAAACCTTACCTTGGTCTCCTAACTGGTTAACGACATTCTTCATAGACTTCAAAACCGCCCCAAGTATTTCTTTAGGGTCTTGTTCGGACCAGCCCTCTTGGGGCGTTTGAATCGACAAATCTATTGCGCTTTCGGCGATTTCTTTCGTATGTTGGCTGCGAAACACACAGAACTTTACCGTTCTGGTTCCAGCATCTATCACACCTATCAGTTTCTCTCCTTCTATGTTTGTACTCATTTCGAAGCCCTTTAAAATTGTCAATCAATAAAAAGTAATTATAAAACAAAATATATCTATATTCACCTGGGGTAGTTAGTCAATTTTTATTTGTAGAATTTAAAATAGTTCTCAGGAAAGTTTGTAAAAGCTTTGCCAGTGTTGAAATATTTTCAAGAATTCTTCAAATAAAAATTTGCTCATGTAATAACCATCGACCACTTCCAGCAGTGTATCACAGATTACCCACCTACAGTATAACACCTCATACGTCACTACAATAATTGAAACTTGACGAGTCGGCGACGTCCCATTTTTATCGTTAATGAAATCTTCATTTTATTTTTAAACCTTCGTTTCGTTATCAACTCGGGACAAGTAAACAATTTCGCATTTTGTTTATTTATCGTATTGAACTTTACACCCAAATAGTCCTTGTCCTTAGTCCACTAGACCACAGATTCACTAGACTAGGGTCTCTTCTTAGACAAGGAAAGAGAGTTCCTTGTCTAAGGGTCTCTTATTATTCTCACTTTTTGTATTTATGGATATTAGTTCAAATGGCACTATTTTTTTGTTTTGTGGCGAACAAGTCGATTCGATCCGCATTTCTTTACTGCCCTAAATATTGGAAGAAGAAGAATACCTGTTTTTATTAATTTGTGGTTAACACTCGGCTGACAGCTGATTCCAAAGGATAAGAAAAAGCCCAAAAATATTTAAATTTTGCTCTTCGACTTTTTTAAATGTCCAACGAAGATCGATTTTTGGTAAGCGGTTGGGAAGACGATCTACAAGACATAGACGAGTCAAGGAACCCAAAAGGTATAGTATAATTTAAAAAAATCAGAATTATATTTTTTTTGTACATAGAACACCTTCAAAAAGAAATACTGGAAGCCTGTGAAAGAGGCGACCTAGAAAAAGTTAAGCAGTTAGTAACTGACCACCCAGATCTTCTCGATGCTACCGATAAAGACAAATATACACCATTGCATCGAGCGTGCTATAGTAACAACTTAGAAGTTGTTAAATATTTGGTAGAAAAAGGCGCTGATATTTCCGCAAAGACGGAAATGTTGTGGCAGCCGCTGCACTCCTGTTGTCAGTGGAACAACTTTGAATGTGCAGCTGTTCTGCTACAAAATGGGGCTGATATAAATGCTTGTTCAGAGGGAGGTAAAATAAGGTTTCTAATAATATTTCGCAATGTTTTCGTATTGCGTTTTAAGGCCAGACACCACTTCATATAGCGGCAGCCCACGGGGCGTCATATGACACTGTGCAGTTGTTGTTAATGCACCCAAATGTTGACGTGACGTTGAAAAATAATAGCCACGATACTGCTGTTGAAATTGCAACGAGAAGTTCGAAATATTACAATTGTTTTGAAGCAGTTGATCCGTTGCTTGACTACAAGAATTTAGAGTAAGTTTTGTGCCTATTTTACACCTATAGTGTCAAATTTTTATCTTTTTTTAGGGTGTTAAAGTGAACATTTGAAATAAATAAATGACTGTATTTTTAAAGATATTATTTACATAAATCATGTTATAACAGCTTAAACTGACTAGTTATTTCGTCTATATCTTCAACCTTACCAGGCCCAATTCCTAAAGTTGTTAAAGTCCCTATATCAACCTGTGTATGTCCTGCGTCATAAACTTTGCAAACGTTTAAATTTTTATTCAACGCCACTAAATATAATTCTTCTAACACATTCGCACCGTCACTATCAACTTTTAGCACTATCTTCGGTTGTCCACACCTCGACCAAGTCTTTAAATACGGGTTAGAATTCTCGATAGACTGTTGATAAAGAGTAACCGCTGTGTGAGCAGCTTGTGAGGCTATTTTGCCACGTCCCATCTTTAAATCCGTTCGAACAAGAATTACCATCTTCGTAGAGCCTATTCCGGTTACTTTTCTCAAAAATGCACCGAGCATTTCAAAGAAACATTTAGATTATGTAACACTAGGTACTGCCGCTAGTTTTGCGGCTTTGGTGGTCTTGCATGCATTTTCTGAAGTTTTCGACTTGTTCCTGGCACCTTCGCCAGTCTTGGGTTTCAGCAATGCATTCCTAAAACGAAAATATATAATATTATCCACTAAAAAAACACATTTGTGAATTTTTATAACCTGAACTTTATAATGTTGATTTAAACATCCAGTCTTTTTTAACATTTCTTCGACCGGATCAGTTATTTCTTGATTTCCATGTGAAGACATAGTCCAGAAAATATACCTGATAGAAAACACGGGAAAATTATTTCAAAGAAAATGGATATCTTATATCTGCTATATTATCACAGTTTAGGGAATAATCATATATTAAAGGCGATAAAATATCTGGTTAGACACCTTAAAATTTAAAACCAAACGAAACAAAAAACAAATCTGAACTTTCCTTTAGTGTTTTTTGGTTGTCAAATAAATACGAATGAAACAGGTTATATTTACAATAATCAAACGTCAAGATTTGTTAATTTTTGTATGAATGATAATAAAACAATTAATAATTAACGTAAAATATAATGGTAACATTAAGTAACAAAGCATTTTCCAATATTTATATATATTTCCTAGGATGAAATTCACGGTGGGCTTTGCATAAAATCCATAAAAGAAGTAATACAAGAAACTGAAGTTCGAATAACAGAAAATTTTGATTTTGCAGAAGCCTTGTCGTCAATTTACCCCCTACTAGATTTAGTGTTTAAATATTTACCATTTGTGGACTTGAAATCATGTTCGGAAGTGTGCCACTCGTGGAAGAAAGTAGCCTCGAAAGCTATGGAAAAACGTATAGCCCCAAGTTATTTTACTTGTTATACAAGTCCCGATAGAAAATATATACATAAGTCTGTTATGTTAACGCCTAGTAAGAATTTGCATTTTAATAATGTAGCCTTGGGTGTGATTTTGTTTGATAGTTCAAGACTGAGTTTTAATAAGTATATTTGTTTACATAGATCCACTGAATTATGTAGAAAAAATGGTAAGATAAACACGTTTTATTTACTATTATAGGCTTTGTTTTAAAGTCGCTATACCTAGTTCCAGAGTTATTAGAAGAAGAACTGATACCAAAATCGGTAGACTACTGTCTACTTTCGGTGCCCTCCGTATTTTCAAATTTTGACAGAAGTCGGTTGCAGTTAGAAGTAAAATCCGGATCTCTATTTGACGGTGTTTTTTTACCGAAAATTCCAAACCTGAAAATCACTATGTTCCACTGCAACCCCTCCAAAAGACCGGAACTTCGTGACACTATTAACACTTACAAAAAATTCGACGAGAGCTTAAAATGTCTGTTACTCTTTTGCAAAGTTGCTTTACATGAAAGTTTGCAAGATATGCTCATGGTTTTTGCGGAAGACTACATAATAAATGGGTATTTTATCAGAATGAAATGTTGTTCTTTTATATATTTGTTTGGCTTTTAGAAAACATCCATCTCAGATAGCCTTGGGGGGAGGCATTATTAGAGGCACTAAAACATTTCAAGTTAAATCGCAACAAAAACGAATTTTTCCCGCTAAAGATACAGTCTGTATAGCGTTTCTCGAAAAACGTGGGGTTCCCAGTAAGTTTTCTGCTTATTCTTGTGTTATAAAAGGACAAGAATTAAGTACGGAAGAATTTGAAGATGAACTTACAAAGGTAACAGCAAAATCAAGTAGGCTTTGGTAGTGCAAATAACAGAATATGACAGTTGACAGATTCAGTTTTGTTTATTTCTTCCAAAGCCTACCTGACCGAGTTTGTTTGCAGATTTCACTGTTTTGCATAACTTTTTTCCAGTTCAGACATCAGTGTAAAATTAAAAAGCATTCGTTTTGTTTTCTAATAAGATGTTCGGCGAAATACCAAAAGGAAAACGAATTGTTGTCATTCGAAAAAATATTTCAAGGTGTTCCATTGTTACAACTAGATTCCTATGGAGAAATAGGTTGGGATTCTACAGGCGATAATGTAGAGAGTGACAAAGAAAAAAGTAAGGGATAATATTTGGAAGTGTATAGAAAAAAATATTTTTTTTATTACAGCCCAATTTGAGAAGAAAACAAAAAGGAAAAGGAAATCAATATTTCCTGAAGTAAATCATTGCTGGTCGAGCGTTTTTGTCGTTCTTACATGGGAATAATTGCCCAGTATGAGCTTTATTTATAAAAAAATCACAAAGTATTAAGTACATTATATCTTATTATGCACAATCTCAATAATACAATTTTCTAAAATCTGATATTTGAACTTTTATTTGGAACTATTCATCTTTGACCTTGTAGTGTCATATTCTATCGTAGGATAGGAGGCCATGTTACCACAATGATACCATCACACCATGGCCTCCTACGATTTACGGCTCTCTTCGCGTCCTTATGCGAAGAGAGCCGTAAATCGTAGGAGGCCATGCATCACACACAGAAATAATAGTGTTGTTTGTTATGCTGAAGTTTTGACAGCTTGACTGTCACATTTCAAATTATTTCATAGCCTACTTATAAAAAGTAAAGGTGTTTGTGTTTACTTAAAAACTCATAATCTACTACAATCTTTATTTTGTGTTTACAAGAATAATCATATCCATCTTATGCCTAACGGTGTTTCAAAAATTGATCGATGTGTTTGTTTTGTTACGGAAATTGACATTTCAAGACACAGAAATCATGTGTAATACTGAGTAAATATACATTTATTTGTGTACTGTCAAATAGCTTTGTTAGTTGGCACATTAGTGGAAATAGAAACAATGTTGAGTATATATAAAACTTAAAAACCTACAATCACATATTTAAAAAAAAATTGAGCAATATAACCAAAATATTTAAATTATGTTACATAGCTTTGTGCGATGGCAAGTAAATAAATATTGTGCCATTAAAAATATTCAAGTATATAAAAAACAACAAAAATATCTACCGCTGAATCTCGTTACCATCATTTTTCTAAAACTTAACACTTAAAAATACAGGAAAAACATGTTACACAGAAACAACAAACTCTCCTTATTCACAAACTGTACATACAACTTACTCCTACACAAATCACATTTAAATACTTAAACCACTGCCTCTTACATTCTAACTCGTTTTCTTCACTCATCATAAGACTTTGTATCCTTCAATTCCGACCACTCATTCTATGCGTTTATCAACTTTTTCTGATCGTCGTACCTGCAAATATCCACGGAGGCCATGCTATTCAACGACGTGTACGAATTGTTCACTATGTGCGGCGCTTCATTAAATTCATCCAACTCTTCCAAATCCGCCGAAGAAGGCCCCTTCAACAGGAAATACTGCTCGGATCTAGTTGGCCACAATAAATGAGCCATCACGCAATACGCAAAACAATCTGCAGAGTAGGTTATGCCTAGAAGGTAAAATTTGACATTAGTGACAGCTGTACTGTCAAATTTTCACATTGGTGGCAGTTAAACCTCGGAAAACCACCAAACTTACCTAGCAACAGCTTGAATCGCCACAGAGCAGATACATGTAGTGCTATAAGTGCCAAAATAGGTAAGTAAATGAACCATACCAAACTCGAAGCACCAAAATGCAATAAAAAGTTCAGTTTCTGTGTGTTATGTTCGTACATCATTGTTGTCCGCAATTCATACAAAAACCAAATCATTATCAACGATCTGAATACGATGATTAACCAACCGGGCCAAGTTTGATATTCGTCTATGTCTTCTATTATGTCGACTTCAGTCTAATAAGGTTTATAAGACGATTATTTAAATAAAATTCATAAAAATGGCTTACCAGATTCCAAACATATAGGAGAATATGTACGACGCCGTAACATAGCCAAATGGCGAAAACTAACGGTTTCCAAGATAATTCTAATCTCGTAACGGCCCAACCTTTGGCTAATAGTAGCAGTAAGAGCATAAATGATGTCTGAAAAACAATACCATAGTGTAATTTATAATTAATTAAATTGATAATTCTAAAGAAACTGACAACTATCAGATCAGGCTATACTAACCCTTGATAAAATGTCAAAAATATCCCCAGTCATGGCTAACTTAGGATACCCCTCTCCATCAAGTGCATATTTCAACATATGCACCAAACTCATACAGAGCGCAACAAAATCCAACAACAAACTTGCCGTGAAAAGTCTCGTAACGGGATGTTTTTGTATTTTGACAGCATGACACTGCAGTGGTACCAGCACTATGTAGCACAACCAAAAGAGAAGGTAAAGTTCCAACGTGTTTTGCTTGTCAAATGAAAATTGGTATGTCAAAGTGTTGTAAACGGAATTATTTGGGTTGCCGTTTACCAGCCAAATGTCATAGTCGATGGAATACGGGAATTTTGCGTCGTAATATTTCCAGTCGCAAGTCGCGGTGTCGTGGTAACATGCCACCATCGACAGGTACCAAAATCTGAAAAAAAAGTTGGCTCATTTCGTTCAAAAAAAATTATCATTAGTTCATTATATAACAGTTTATTGGCTTAATAGGTGAAAGTGGATCTGCTCTCAATAATATCCTTGATTGATACTATCGTAACTCAATGATCTTGTAAAAACATTGCACAAGAACAAGAATAAACTGTATTTTATTTTATTGAACGATGGAACTTTCTACTTTATAAAATGCATACTGTAAATAACTTAATATACCTGGCAATATTTAAACACCAGAAATAATAGAATGTTTATTCAATGAGCTTCTTATCTCCTTTACAAAAAATACGTTATCAAAACACTTACTTTGGTTCTTTGAAATCTTGAATAACAAACGTAAACTGACTTCCTTTAACAACATTCCACGGATTGTCTTCATCCTCACAAATGTTTCCTTTCGGACAAGGAATCCTCCTTAAGTAATCCTTTCCATTCTTGCTACATTTTGAATCGTAAGCCCTTTTGTCGAACTTACTAAACATCCACTTACATGCTTCATTCTTATCGAAAATCACCCTGTTCTTATAATAATCTATAAAATACGTTCTATCCAACACTGCTAGGGTTACTGGAACTGGAAAGTTATGTTTAGAGGTGATGTTTCCGAAGATATAAGCGTGAGTAGCTTCTGGCTGATGTCTGTCCGTCTTCTGTGTGCCATACTTTAGCAAAAACTTGAAAAACTCTCTAGATTTAAATGTTCCTTTTATATGGGTGCACTGTAGGAACAGCGGACAAGAAAACAAAACCAAAATTGCTAACACATGTTTGTTATACATTTTTGTTTAAATTTAAGAGTGAAAATAATTTTGACATGGTAACACAAAAAGCTGACGGGATCATCGACCACAATTTGTGGACAGATGACAGATATTAGTTTATATGGCTGGGACAAATGAACTACTCGATTCGATGTGGATGAATATCGAGAGAAGTAACAATAGTTAGGTTCGATTCGACTCAAGAAAATATTCAATTCAGTTGTGATTCATTAAACATTTCCAGAGCCTCTGAACATTTCTGGCTCACAGCGCCACCTGTCCGTGAAATCCCCATACTAACCAGTGATCGAATAACTAATAACTCGTCGAGCTAAACGTAGTCATAGATAAACAAGCTGGTAACAGCGCCTTGACCTTGAGGAGAGCACAGTAAAAATTATTCCGAGAATATAATCTCATAAACTAAACTTTGATAATAATAATTCTCACCCTCACAACTCACAATACTCCAAACAAGGAGTACCCCAGAAGCAACCACATGCTTGTGCGGGGGAGAGGGGCAATTACTATTATTTGGTCTAATAATTTTACTTTCATTTGATTTTAGCATAAAAAGCAGAATTCTATGTGTATCCTGAAAATAAAGGTTTAAAATAAGGAGGAAAAGTCGCTTTGATTGAAACAAATATGGATTGATTCAAATCAGTTTCCCTAAATATACCTTTCGGTATTCATAGGTGTTCCAGCACAAATTTAATAATAATAAATACCTATTATAGGTGTATTTTCCAAGTATGTAATTTGTGATATTATGCAGATAAAATTAAAACAGGTTTTTGTTGCTAAATAAATATGGTTTAATTATTACTCTGAACACTGATTTTTGAACATTACTCACTAGAATGGTTTAAACCACTCTAGTTCTTAGACCCCGTAGATAAATTGCTTGCGGAAACATTTGAAAAGTGACTCGCTCACAGAATGTGCAACATCAAACTTGGCACGCATAATTTATAATTTTTATTTCATTATGACTTACACCGATAAGAGATAACACAGTTTTACATGAGACGCCCGCCCCGCAAAGCTAACACTAAATGCAGAACGGAGCCACCCTGCACTTTGTAATCCTGGGCAGTCTTCTCGTCGTTCATTTGCTTTCCGGAGAAAATCAGTCGCTGCTGTTGGGGCGGGATGCCCTCCTTCTCCTCCACCCTTTCCTTGATCCTCTCCACCTTATCCGTTGGCTCTATGTCGATTTCAATCTCTTTTCCTGTCAGTGTCTTCACCTTGATTAACATTTTTGATCTTTGTGTATTCGGATGCCGGCCTTATTCGATTTTTTCGGTTAAAGGTGTCGTTCAGTTGCTCCTTTCGCTATCCATGCAATAAATGGGGTTCTTGGAAATGTAAAATTCAGCAAATTTTTGCTCCTGCTTGATAATTTCTTGGAGAAACGGTTGAGGTTACAATTTTTTTAATGTCAAGTTCAAAAAACACTGGAATATTGAACAGGTGATTAGAATCCCGAATATTTTAAATCTAAATATCGATATCGAATTACCGACATGGTTTAGCCACAGACCTACAGAAAAATTCATAATTTCCTAATTTCGCAATTATTGGAACCATCCCAAACATTGGAAACGGAACGGCCCTCGAAAACTAAACTGGACCGCCATTGGGCCCTAGTATCTCCACCAATTTGTAGCCATCCGGCAGATACCTACATACAGGGTGATTCAAAACTATGCGGCACCCTTACAGGGGCTTAATTTACTCGTCAAAATAAGACGAAAAGTTCATATCAACATGGGTCCAAAAACGCTTCGTTACGAAGTTACAGGGTGATTAAGCTTTCAAAAAAATATCGATTTTTGTTTATACCTTCCAAACCAATAATAATCAAAGATTACCTACTCCTACTGCAATTCCATTTGAAAATCATTTCGTTTACTTAAAATAGTAGTTACTTCAAGGTAAAGTAGAGTCCAAAAAATATGAGAAATAGGAAAAACTCAAATTTTCCGCGAAAGGGAGAGAGATATGAAAAAAATGAAAGAGACATTTTTTGTTCCATATTGTATATTCAACAAGATAATAAATTTTTGTATTGTACAGGTCCGTACTATTTTTTTGTTTAATTAATGGTATTGATTACCCATACCTCCGCCACTGGTTACTTTAGAGACCTGATATTAACATGGGTTATGTCTCCCTATGAGGGTATTATTGTGTACCACGTTTGGTTTAAATATTCTTATTGGTTTGGTAGGTATAAACAAAAATCGATATTTTTTTTGAAAGCTTAATCACCCTGTATCTTCGTAACGAAGCGTTTTTGGACCCATGTTGATATGAATTTTTCGTCTTATTTTAACAAGTAAATTACGCCCCTGAAAGGGAGCCGCATAGTTTTGAATCACCATCTATATTGCGATTTTAGCCTTGTATATAAGACTATTTATCATGGGAAAATACGTGGTAGTGTGGTGTAAAAACCAAAGTGTAGATAAAGCTCCTGGAATAAGCTTCCACAGGTAGGTTCCATAAATTGCTTTTATGTTGAAAATGCCTATCTATTTTGGGATTTATTAGATTTTTTTATGAAACAAAATACCTACCTACCTATGTTAATATAAAGTAGTAATATCTCTACACTCAAATTAGTAACTTCTTCAAACTGTTTGACACACTTTGACACACTTTGGCAAAGTAACCATGTATTTTTAATTTAATATTTTAATAATGTAATTTTAATTTAATGCCAATAATACCTTACTTAATTATTAAATAAATAAATAAACTAATTAAACTCTGTTCAACGAATGGTCATACCTACGTCACAACTACCGTTCTTGTCTGACTCGCGACTATATACGACCGATATCCCAAGAACGATAGACGCACTCTACCGTTCTTGCGATATCCATGGTATATTCATGAGTAAGACAAAGACGGTAGTTGTGACGCAGGTAAGAACTTATGCCTCAAAAACTAAAACTCCCGCTTTGGAACAAACGAATGCGCATGTTCCGTTGGCCCTAACTTTAATTACATGATTTTACATACTCTAATATCTCCACCAGTCTATATTTTCTATGGGTCTGTGGTTGGGTGCCCTAAATCGTAGGAAGCCATGGCTTTATGTATTTTGATCACCTAACGTAACTTTGCAATTTTGTGACTTTTGACATTTGCATATCCTAACCTATCTTTGACGTTTTGTGTTTGTTGTTTGTTTTATGTATAAATGTATATGAATGAAAATAAAATATAAAGAAGTCTATTTCTTTTTTTTGCGAAATGGACAAACTAACAGTAATTTCGGGCACGCTTTTTATGGCGGCAGACGTATTCGCGATAATAAGCCTGGCAATGCCAGATTGGATCATAACCGATGTTGGAGGTATAAAAAAAATTTCACCCACATAAAAATTGTCATCAACTTTGAAATCTTCCAGGAGACACTCGATTAGGCCTGATGTGGACTTGCATGACCCTCTACAACCGTCCCCAAGTTTGTTTCACACCAGACTTGCAACCGGAGTGGCTGTTGGCTTTAGTTTGCATTTTCGTCGGTTGTATATGCATTACCACGACCATAATATTGCTCGCCTCGAGCCATTGGGACAGAAACGTTGTACCGTATGCGCGATGGGTCGGCTTTACAGCAAGTACGTTGAGGAAATATGATGGAAATAATTTAATTTGTAATTGCGATTGAATTTTAGTGGTGTTATTCTGCCTTGCCGCAGTCATATTTCCGATGGGATTTCACGTCGACGAAATCGGAGGGCAGCCCTACCAGTTGCCAAATAGTCACCAGGTGGGGATTTCGTATATTTTGTTTGTGTTGGCATTGTGGATAACGGTTATTTCCGAATTGTTTGCCGGCAAAGTGTGCCTGCCGCATTTTTAACATTAGAATTGAAAATGGCGAGTAAAAAAGACTTATATAAAGGTAAATATGCGTCGTTCATGTGAAATTTGGTAATTTTTACATTGCCAAATTTCATTTCTCATCATGACATAATGTTGTTTGTCAATGGCACTAGATTTATCGAGTGTATCTCAAATTATTTCAAATTTGACAATCCGTGCTGCCTGTTTTTGATGTTTGATAAATTATTACGTATCTTTCTGTCAAGGATAACTATTAAGATAATTTAAGATTAATAATGAAACGTATTATTTCGATATTAAAAGAATCTCTGTTCATTCCAAAATATTTTGCAGTTTAAATCAGGAATATTTTAATTCACAATTATCTAGCTGTGATCAATATGTAAATATATGTTTAAGTGTAAATGTTATCGACACAATGAGTGAATGTGTCTACAGTGTGTCCACGGATTGATGTCGGAATAGGTGTAAATGACAAAAAAATTTCGAGTTCAAATTTGACCATTTGGGGTTCAGCCCTGCTTGGATAGAAACTAATTTGTGCCATATTAGTAGTTTCGAAAAATCAAGTAGGCCTTGACAGGAACGATTTATTTATTTTCTGTGTAGGTTAAGTGCCTTTTCTGAACAAGATATCGAAAAATGTTATTAGAAAAAGTTGCTTAGAATTCAAAATTATGTCCCTGTGCAGATTTTCAAAATAATTGGCCTACTTTGATTTTAATCCATTTCTGGCAGTTTTTTATTAATACGCTAAAACCCACAGGATATAACTACCAAACTGCACTGAACAGTTTAAAAAAAATAATAAAAACATGCCAACTTGACTGAAAATGTGTGTTCGGCAATATAAAAGTTCAACTACCTAAATGAAATGGATTAAAATCAAAGTAGGCCAATTATTTTGAAAATCTGCACAGGGACATAATTTTGAATTCTAAGCAACTTTTTCTAATAACATTTTTCGATATCTTGTTCAGAAAAGGCACTTAACCTACACAGAAAATAAATAAATCGTTCCCGTCAAGGCCTACTTGATTTTTCGAAACTACTAATATGGCACAAATTAGTTTCTATCCAAGCAGGGCTGAACCCCAAATGGTCAAATTTGAACTCGAAATTTTTTTGTCATTTACACCTATTCCGACATCAATCCGTGGACACACAGTATATGTGTTAAGTGTAAGGTTGTATTTTAACGATGTTGAAATAAATAAACTATATGGGAAGGGAACATACTTTTATATTTTTTGAATAATACATAAGTACATGGATATTATAAATCTTACGATATAAATACAGTAAAAAAAAGCAAATATCCTCTACAAACTAGACAACAATGTAACACTTATCTTACAGTATATGTACAGGAAACAAAAAAAAAATCGAGTATGCATAATCATGATTAGGAAAAATATTACTTATTCTCCCAAGCTTAGAAAAAAGTGCATGCTTATAACTAAAGTCGAGATTTACCAACCATAAATAATTATAACTACACTATCGTTTCTTCTTTATTTAATTACACTATGTACATTTTAACGAGAATCAGTCGAAAAAAATATTAAAAAATCGCCTAAAAAAGCAGAATCAAAAAATGTAATCTATAACTTGCGCCTTATACTGATTACAGGATTCAACATTAAACGTTATGGTTACATATATTTTTTGTTATACACGGTGTTTCAGCACAGGTTAGAAACCTTTGAAAGCAGAATACATTTTTTTATTTTGTTTTTGCTTTTTTTAAAAAGATTAAAGAAATACTGCTGTTACCACTCAATACTTAAGATATACATTTATCTTGCGACTAGGCCTACGAAAGCAACGTACCTAAAGGTTTCCCGTATTTACTCAAACACCTTGCACTTTTTTTTCAAATCAACTTTACGTTTTGTTTTACACATTACAATTTCCTCACTGGAAAAACTTGTAGAACCTGGGCCCCACGTTGGCCCTCCTATTCACCCTGATCCCGTTCGTCGGCACCCCGTCCCTGTCCGTGAACGCCTTGAACACGTCGTTCACCTGGCTGTTCAGGCTCAAATTCGAAAACTCCTCGTTGATGTGCCGCTGCAGCTCCGACTCGTTGTTCCTCACGTTCGGATGGCCGTTCGTCTGTGGCCTGTACGCGACCTGCTGCGGCCCGTAACCGTTCTGCGCAAACGCGTAGCCGTTCTGGGTCGGGCGGAACGCGCCGAAACCGTTGCAGTGCTCCTGCAGCTGGTCGCGCATGTACACCGGCTTGTTGATGTTGATCTGGCCCGTCGGGCTGTCGAACCAGCTCGGCGAGTCGCACGACTGCGGCGTCGTGCTCTCGAAGATCGGCTTCTCCGCCACCCGCGCCCCCTTCTGGTTGGTCGTGTGCAGCAAGTATTTAAACTTTTCCGCCGCCTCTTCCCCCGACGTTTCGCGCAAGAAACCGTACCACTTCTCCTGCATGTGGCGCGGCTGCAACAGCATATCCGCCAGCGACATGTTCTGCGGCAGCAGACTGATGCAGTCGCTCAGAACGTTTGTGTTCGCCTGCGGAAAGTGCACGTTGTTCATGAATTGTATCAGCTTGTTACTCGACTGCGGTTGTTGCTGCTGCTGCTGCTGCTGTTTGTTCATGTACGGCGACAATTTCGGCGGCGTCGCGACCGTTATATTTCCGAGCGGTATCGTCTTCTGCACCACCTGCGGTATGTTTTGCAACGGTCTTGGCGGGACCACCACCTGCGGACTGATCACGCCGAGCGGTTGTGTGAAACCGTTGGGCAGCGGTTGCACCAGATTCGTCAGCGGTTGCTGCAGGTTGAACAGTATCGGCCTTTGCGGCGGCGGTTGCAGCATGACCTGCGGCGCGTAAAACCGTTCCTGGTACGGATATTGCGACTGCACGGGCGGCATGACCGGCTTTATGAGGTTCGGTTGGATGTTCACGCCGTTCGGCAGGTTCAGCGGTATGCTTATGTTCGGGTTTAGCTGTACGTTGTTCGGGATGGTCTGCGGTATGCTTATGCCGTTTGGAATTGGCGGTATGTTGTTCTGCGGCATCGTCACGCGGTAGCCGTCGATGCCGAGTATGTTGTTCATGATTTGCTGTCGGTAGCTGCGCGGTACGAACTCGGGCGCCAGCGGGTTGAGGTTGTAGATCTTCTTGAGTTCGATGCCGTGCAGCTGGAACTTCAGCTGGTGCCAGGTGATGCCGTACAGGCTGTGGTTGTCGTTGCAGACCTGCACGAACCTCTCCCAGACCTTGCTGCACCGGCCGAGCGAGCAGAGGGCGATCGGATCGCCGACGACGGCCACCAGGCTCTGCGCGCGCGTGATGGCGGTGTTTAGGAGTTTCGAGTTCGACAGGAAGCCGTAGTCGAGGATGTCGAGGAGGCTGTCGTCGTCCTTGCAGGTGGTGCGGGTGCGGACGGTCGACAGGATGATGGCGCGGAACTGCTTGCCTTGAACGTTCAGGACGCGCTCGACGCAGACGTTGTCGATCTTGCGGCGGCGCAGCTCCATCCTTATTCTGAATACCTGGTCGGAATAAGGCGTGACGACACCTGGGAAAAAAATGCGCAACTTTAAAATTGTGGAAACGTTTTAAAAAATTAACAAAAACGTAAAAACACTACTTTGTTCAAATCAGCACAGAAAGGAATGCTCCTTGTACTTCTGTGAAAGATATGGAATATATTTTATGAAATGTTCACATTTGTGCAAAATTGTGGATTCAAAAATAACTAGAAGCAGCACAAAAAGAAATAGTGCATTTTCATTAAAAGTGCTTAAAGAATGTGATATAAATTCTTCTTTATGAAAATTTGCGCACTTATTCGAACAACCACAAAGTATCACAAAAAGGAATCTTTATTCGAAGCTTCAAATTTGTTTGTTACAGATTCTAAAAAATCTTCTTTTGTCTTTAATGAAAACGTGCACCTATTATATCGTAGTATGTAATTATAAACCGAATTCAATAAAATCTATTATTATTATTATAAATTATATATTCTCAAACCTACGCAGACAAGAAAAAATAATAAAAACAATGTCATTTTCGTCTGCAATAATTATCTTGTTTTTGTTCAGAGTATTTGTGCACAAAAAGGAATGTTACTTTTCCATCTGAGCAAGATACGGGTTATTTTTTATGAAAATTGTTCACTTATTCTTATTGCTATTCCTGTAAAATTTGTACACAACATAAAAACATTACTTTGTGCAAATCGTCACAGAAAAGAATGTTCCTTGTACTTCTGGGAAATTGCGCTGTTATGAATAAGTTTGCGCATTGACGTTCCTTTTTGTGTACAAATACTCTGCACAGAAATATTAACTACACTAATTACAAAAGGAAAATATTTTTATTCAGTTTTCTCCCTTTCATGTGTTTAAGAATATGAGTAATGGGCATTTTCTATGAACATTTTCCTTTTTGCGCTTTATTATATCTAAGAACACAAGTGTTACATTTTGTAGGAATAAGAATAAGTCATATCTTCATATCTTGCCCAGGTGGAAAAGTAACATTCCTTTTTGTGCACAAATACTCTGAAATACTACTGAAAATATTTTTCTAAAAACAAATGGACTCATCGAATCGACAACAAAATATCTGAGCACTTTTGATGAAAAAACAATATGCCTTTTTGTGCTTTTTAGTATTTTTTCTGATACAATTTTGCACGAATGTGAATAAATCAACAGTCCATTAAAAAAATGTTTCACAGAAGAAAAAGAGGAACGTTCCTTTTTGTGCTTGTTTGTGCAAGTTAATGTTTTTATGTAATTGTATGCAAAATTTGCAGGAATGGCAATAAGTGAACAATTTTCGTAAAAAAATATTCCATATCTTGCCCATATGGAAAACTAACATTCCTTTTTGTGCACAAATGCCCTGCACAAAAATAAGGCTGATAATTGCAGAGGAAAATGACATTTTTTAAATAATTGTTCCCGTTTTCGTGGCTTTGAGAATATACAGGGTGAGTCACATCTAAAGGCAGACCCGAAAACACAAGGTAGAACTCGCTAAAATAAGCACATATGCTTAATAAAATAATTCCTAAACGGCTAGAAAAAAATTTAAAAAATATTTGGAAAAGTTTCAACACTCTGTATATGGAGAACCAAGCGTTTTTGAGCTAATGTTTATTAAGCATATGTGCTTATTTTAGCGAATTCTACCTTGTGTTTTCGGCTCTGCCTTTAGATGTGACTCACCCAGTATAATAATAATAATTACATTATAATATAATATGTGCACGTTTTCTTTAAAGACAAAAGACTTAATAGAATCTGAAATGGACAATTTCGAAGCTCCAAATGAACATTCCTTTTTGTGGTACTTTGTGCTTGTGACTTGTGAGAATAACTGCAAATTTTCATTCAGAATTTTTATCACATTCTTTGAGCACTTTGAATGAAAATGTACTATTTCTTTTTGTTATTTTGAAATCACAATTCTGCACGAATGTGAATAAATGAACATTTCATAATATTAGATTCTGTAATGAGGTTAGAATAAAAAAAATCGATACGAGTGGAAGATGCGTGAGCGTGAGGAACCACGAGTATCGAATTTTTTCATTCTAACTGAGTAACAGACTGTATTTTCTCCACGACCATTCCTGAATTTAATTATTCATATTCATGTTTCGATTTTTGCGGCAGCAGGTTCTCACTTATATTATTTGCACAATTTGTAATTTCAGGGGGAGTATTATCAAATTCCATATCAAAATCACTCGATTTTTCACTCATTTTATTTAACTTAAAACACGTTTGAAAATACTTATTATGACGCGCACCCCCACGCCCCTATTGTTTACAGCGAGGTTGACAGTCTTGAAATTCATGGCACTCTATGCTGTGTTTAGTTCGATTAGCGTATATTCATCATTGTCTTGTGATGGAATGAAAATATATAAAATAATGCAATGATTTATTGTTATTAGTACGAAATATTAGTATCCCTATTATTATATTGTTTATTTATGTGCAATAGATTACAAAAATTATATTAAGATCCTGAAAATACATGCAAAACACTCGAGAAGCAAGTATTTAAGAATAAATCATCTCGCTCTAGAGTGAGAATTTTTAAGTTCTATTATTAAAAATGATTTTAGAATACTTACATTCATGAATGGTCGTGGAGAAAATTATAGAATATATATATATATATATATCCTTTACTCAATGATATTAGTAAGAATGTAAGTGACATTTAGAAGGATATCAACAAAATCTTAACATTTTTTTGATTATATTTTATGTGTAATCATTGTCGTGATCAACTTTGTTCCAATCTAACGCATAATACCTACTTAAACTTCTGCTAACAATTTGTACATAAAGTTGTCTAAATGTCAAGCAAACTTTACAACAACATAATACACAACTACTTTTCATAATTATTTACACCTCATAACCACAAAAATGAATGTTTGTTAGAAAACCCACAAATACATGTAAAATAATTCAAAACAGCACCCCTTTTCCTTTGAAATTGCACAAAAACACGCCTGAAACCCGCGCAAACAATTCTCAAACCAAAAAATTCAACATTCCCACCGAAATCCCTTCGCTCACCTATCGACTGATCGCTGAACGGCCCCCAGTCTTCCGGCCACGACTTCCTCAGCTCCTCCACCCGCTCCGCCACCTCGTACACCTCCGAGTTGTTGTAGAAAGCCGTCGAGTTCTTCTCCTGCACGTCCTCGCCCCGCGTCGTGAAGAACGTCAGCGGGTAGAACTTGTCGTGCCTCGGCTGCCGGCTGCTCGACACCAGCTTCTGGTCGTAGAACGACTCCGACGTGAACTGGATGATGCTCTCGTGGGCGCGGTAGTTCTCGCACAGCAAGACCTTGCACGGGAACTTGGGCGGGTAGTGGTCGTACAGGCGTTCCAGCAGCGAGATGTGCAGGTTGCGCTCCTTGGCGAAGCGCGAGAAGATGTCGGGCCCCAGCTGCATGTGGTCGCCGGCCAGCACGACCCTGGTGGTGTCGTTCGCGAGCGTCAGGGGCGTGATGGTCTCGCACTCGATGGCCTGCGCCGCCTCGTCCAGCAGTATGTGCGTGAAGTAGCCTTGCGGGAGGCCCATCGACGACAGGTAGATCGACGTCGACAGGGTGACGACGACGATCTGGTGTTTGAAGATGTCGTCGGCGGTCGGCGAGCGGAACGTGCGCGAGCTCGACTTTTCGTCGATCAAGCAGTACTGGGGAGGAGAGAGAAAGGTGGCGTTAGGTTCCGCCGTTTATAATTCGAACCTCGACGGCTTGAATTTCATCCGGAAGCACCTCTTTCTATGGCGAAACTTTATAAAAACATATTACACAACTACTTTTCATAATTCACACCTCATAATATAAAAATTCCCTTTGAAAACATCTATTTCACCCGATAAATCAAAAGTAGTTCAAACGTACTGCGTCCTTATATTAAACGGATCCTTAATTTTTGTATTAGCATTGAGTAAAGGACATATATTCTATAATATAGAATATATATCCTTTACTCAATGATATTAGTAAGAATGTAAGTGACATATAGAAGGATATCAACAAAATCTTAACATTTTTTTGATTATATTTTATGTGTAATCATTGTTGTGATCAACTTTGTTCCAATCTAACGCATACCTACTTCAACTTCTGCTAACAATTTGTACATAAAGTTGTCTAAATGTCAAGCAAACTTTATAACAACATATTATGCAACTAGTTTTCATTATTTACACCTCATAATATAAAAATTCCCTTTGAAAACATCTATACCCGAAAAATCGAAAGTAGTTCAAACGTACCGCGCCCTTATATTAAACGGATTCTTAATTTTTATATTGGTAAGAATGCAACAGTGTCATTTAGAAGGATATCAACAAAATCTTAACATTTTTTGATTATATTTTATTTGTAATCATTGTCGTGATCAACTTTGTTCCAATCTAACGCATACCTACTTCAACTTCTGCTAACAATTTGTACATAAAGTTGTCTAAATGTCAAGCAAACTTTATAACAACATATTATGCAACTAGTTTTCATTATTTACACCTCATAATATAAAAATTCCCTTTGAAAACATCTATACCCGAAAAATCGAAAGTAGTTCAAACGTACCGCGCCCTTATATTAAACGGATTCTTAATTTTTATATTGGTAAGAATGCAACAGTGTCATTTAGAAGGATATCAACAAAATCTTAACATTTTTTGATTATATTTTATTTGTAATCATTGTCGTGATCAACTTTGTTCCAATCTAACGCATACCTACTTCAACTTCTGCTAACAATTTGTACATAAAGTTGTCTAAATGTCAAGCAAACTTTATAACAACATATTATGCAACTAGTTTTCATTATTTACACCTCATAATATAAAAATTCCCTTTGAAAACATCTATACCCGAAAAATCGAAAGTAGTTCAAACGTACCGCGCCCTTATATTAAACGGATTCTTAATTTTTATATTGGTAAGAATGCAACAGTGTCATTTAGAAGGATATCAACAAAATCTTATCATTTTTTTGATTATATTTTATGTGTAATCATTGTCGTGATCAACTTTGTTCCAATCTAACGCATACCTACTTCAACTTCTGCTAACAATTTGTACATAAAGTTGTCTAAATGTCAAGCAAACTTTATAACAAGATATTACGCAACTACTTTTCATAATTATTTACGCCTCATAATATAAAAATTCCCTTTGAAAACATCTATACCCGAAAAATTGAAAGTAGTTCAAACGTACCGCGCCCTTATATTAAACGGATTCTTAATTTTTATATTAGTAAGAATGCAACAGTGTCATTTAGAAGGATATCAACAAAATCTTAACATTTTTTTGATTATATTTTATCTGTAATCATTGTCGTGATCAACTTTGTTCCAATCTAACGCATACCTACTTCAACTTCTGCTAACAATTTGTACATAAAGTTGTCTAAATGTCAAGCAAACTTTATAACAATATATTATGCAACTACTTTTCATAATTTACATCTCATAATATAAAAATCCCATTTGAAAACATCTATTTCTTCCAAAAAATCGAAGTAGTTCAAATGTACCGCCCTTACATCGTCGACTGACATATCTATAAGGACTGCTCGTGGTTGTCATGGCTCACCACCCCCTTTCGGGAGACAAAATACATGGTAAGCCATCAGCGCCGTCTGTCTTCCGGGACGTGAAGTTACGGCCGCGAGAAGTCCCATAAAAACGTCACTCAACACTTCCACTCACCTTCTGGACGACCGGCGTCACCGTCGACACCCACCGCCTGCTGTAGTATATCCTCAGCGGCCGAGCGTTCTCGTTCCCGTCCGTCACCCACCTATCGAAGTAGTCCTTGATGTACAGGTCGGCCGCGCTGTTCGAGTGCGTGCACAACAGTATCTTGTTCGACGCGTCCCTTATCAGATCTTTCACTGCCTGCGCCAGCGTGTACGTCTTGCCCGTGCCGAACGGCCCGATGACGAGTATCGGAGGCAGCCGCACGTTGGTCGGCGTCGTTATAGCCAGCACCGCCTCCTTCTGCTTGGCGTTCAGCCTCGAGTCGAGGTTCTTCGACCACTGGCGGCTCGGCGACCACGGTATCGTCGGCTCGAGGTACGTCTCCGGGAAGATTATCTTGAAGTCGGCCATTCTGTCCAAGGTGAAGTGCCACTCGCAGTACGGAAGTCGGTTTAGTTGGAACTGGGCGTCGACCTCGATCTCCGAGTGCGGGTTCAGCCGCAGCTCCTTCACCGTCTGCTCGGCCAGGCGCAGATAGACAGTGTCCTTCCCTTTGTCTTCGATGTAGGTCTCGTGGACCTTGCGCTTCTCGCCCGGGTCGTACTTCGACGGCGATATGTAGACGCCGTTGCAGTGTTTCAGGATGAGGCGGCCCTCGGACGTGTCCTCGCTCAGCTCCCGGCAGATGTCGAGTTTGGCGTACAATTCGCCGCGACTCGCGTATTTCGCGGTCGTCGTCGCCATCGAATTGGGCGCCAGGACGTAGCTGCTGCCGAGCTGCATCCTCGTCACCATGTTGTACTTTTTGATCAGGTCGAACCGCGCCATCTCCTCGAGGAAGAGCAGCTCGTGCATCCTCTCCCGGTAGTTGTACCGCGTGAACTTCTTCTCGCGGATCGTGTCCGGCGATATTATAAAACTACCTTCGCGGGGACAGGGGTACGCCGCCCGCAGCCTCCGCTCCCATTCGTCGGCGTTGCCGCCGCCAAACGGCACCAGGTCGCAGTTCTGCGGCGTCCAACGTTCGGACAGCGAGATCGTCATCTCGCGCCTGATCTCGTTGATCTTCTCGAGGTCGCCCTCGGGGACGACGTCGACGCGCACGTTCTTCACCAGCACCGGCTCCGACGAGAAATCGAAGACGACCGACTGACGGAACGTGCCGAAGATGGTCGTGCTGAACGACACCTTGACCTTGTACTCGACGGGGAAGTACGACTCCTGGTGGGCGAGCGGCGACAGCCACTCCTGGTCGTTCTTCAGGTCGATGCGGCAGTTCTTGACGGAGATGGAGCCGATGAGGAAGTGGTTGCGGTGCGTGTCCTGCAGCAGGGCGATCGCCTTCAGCGGCCTCTTCGTCTGCACGCTGAAGTTCCACTCGTGCTCGCCGTTCTTCGACGAGACGGTGACGCCGAGGGGGCTGTCGCAGCTGTCGGCGACCTCGTCGATCTCGTCGCACATGAGCGAGTTGGGGTCGGGCGACTGCGTCCACTTCTCGAGCAGCTCCTCGGTGTAGGACTTGCCGAACAGTTCCTTCTCGCGCGCGCGCTGTATCTTCATCTGGCGGTACTGGAAGCGCTCGTGCCATTCGATCAGCTCGGAATTGCCGTGGGCCTGGGTGCACTGGTTGCCGTACCTGGAAAAAAAAGGACGTGTTCGGGATTCTTCTCGAATTCCTTGGGCGGAAATAAGGGGAAGTTTTCACTAGTTATCGCCCTAGTGCTTGAATTATTGCCGGAAATTTTTAGAGTACACGAATTTTCTTAAAAAAATCGTGTTAGAGAAACATTTCCGGATATTAATTCAAGAACGTGGGGGATTCGGTAAGAAAATTCCATACCCATATCTAATTGTTACAATGTCACATTATAATAATGACATTTTTGTCAAAAAAATTTCCGCTGTACCTAATCACCTCCTGCTGCCTAGAGCAAGTGAGAATATTTCCGGAAATTTTTTGAGTTGCCATGACAACGAAGCAAAAAACGAGCCTCTGATTGGTCAAAAAAGGTAGGTATGGAATTTTCACTAGTGCTTGAATTATTGCCGGAAATTTTTCGAATACACGAATTTTTTGAAAATCATCACGAGTCTAGAGCAAGTGAGAATATTTCCGGAAATTTTTTTAGTTGCCATGACAACGAAGCAAAAAACGAGCCTCTGATTGGTCAAAAAAGGTAGGTATAGAATTTTCATTTAAACACTACTGCTACTTCAAAATACAATATGTTAAAGTTTATTAATTTTAAAAACGATTTTTTTATATACCCAATGATTTATTAGACATTTACTACCATCTGGACTATAATGATTATTATGATACAGATTTATCATTATGCAACAAGTTTATAACAAATAGAAATGCAAGGTTCAGGGACTCTTTAAAGTAAGGGGGCCCAGCATACTTTCCAAATTGAGGCATATTCTTTCCTCGTTCTAATGGTATCAGTGATGCCAAGTATGACATTTTATTGGAGAATATACGAATAAAACAGGTACTTTGATTGTTAGTAAAAATTAATAATGGTTGACAATTCTGTGTCTACAAGTGCAGAATATGACAACTGTCAAATGAAACAAATTTATTTTATAGTTGAAATTGATTTCCAGCAATTAATGAATTCAAGTAATAAGTATGGTAAGTCAGTGCCGATTTTGCTTATTTAAGAATTTGTCGCTATTGCATCTTGTTACCAGGTTCCTCAATCCATTTGTAATATGTACTTGAACTTTCTTCCCATGTTGAATATATCTACCCAAAGAACTTTCACAGATTTCGGGATGGACTAATAAGATTAGGTCTAGTAGTTCTAATCATGTAGTTTTTCTCGGTGTTCATTATAAAATGTTTGTAATTTTATTTCTCTCCCAAGGTACCTCACAAACTTAAAATAAACTTGTAGTCGTAGATAAAAACTTTAAAAAACGACCTGACTGAAGCTACCTGCTTAATAATTTAAAATTTACGAAATACGATTTTTGTTTTGAACTACCTACTTATACGTAATGCCCACATAATGGGAATTGTAGGATTACTAAAGGTGATACAAGAAAAATCTGGTTGCAATTATTGGCGGCCACATTACCTTTAATCGACACATCTGAGTATCTGGAAATTAGAAAACTTAAAAATTGTGAATTATGATGGGAAATATTTTGCCTCCTTTAGAATCTATGGCACTGACATGTCACATAAAACCTGATGGCAGTTGGACACTGACATATAACATAACCTTGTATCAGCCCCCTTGTGGTCTCCTTGGAGTCAACAGAAAACAAACTTCCCCTCAAAGCTTCACTTTTCCTATGTGATACACTGTGACATGCTTGTTCCCCTTATTTTAAAGAGCAAGGTTAGACATCAATATTCACCAAATATCATAGATTGTTATGATGGTGACAGATTGAAAATGTATCAAATTTGACAGTTCATTACTTGGTACATTATAAGTGTAATAAACTTTGGAAACTAAAGTACTTATTTTTCCTTGCTATTTGTATTTAATGACTATTAAGACATTATTAATATATCACTAATTATATGCTGGTTGCATTATATTATACTATTAAAATATTTCTTTGCAATCTGGCAAAAAATTCTTTCTCACAAAAAAAAAGTGTTTTTAGAACTACTGTTCGAAAAACAAACAGAAATAGAATCACTGACATAAATTAAATCTAATACTTAAGCCAAATTAGGATTTTATTACCTTAATCATTACATTATGGGCTAATCTTGGTATTATTCGAATTATTGACCATTGTAGTCTATACCTAGATCAAATATGAGCCTTGTAATTTGGATTTATACAACATTAAATTAGCATAATCTTGAAATTATTTTGTAATATAGAAATATGATTTTTTTGACAAAATCCAATGACATTAGGTATTTATAGAATACAATAGTAAAATTTTTTTAAATATTATTTTTCTAATCCCATTCTTTAATTGATTTATTAAACAGACATTTACTACCTGATATTCCTTATGATACAAATTTTCCATTTCACAGGGTTAGCCATATTATTTCACAAATATCATAGATTGCCATGACAATGATAGATTGAAAATGTATTAATTTTGACAGTTCATAGTTACTGTTTTCCTGTGAAATTTGTACTTTTTGTAGAGAAAATCGAAGAAAATGCATGATGGAGAAAGTGAAATTGAGAATTTAACTTCAATAGAAATTGTGGAACAGGCCACAAGGGCTGCAAACAATTTATTACCCATAAAATGAGCAAAAACAAGGGAAGAATAATTATTTTATTTTCAGTTAGCCATATTATTTCGTAAATATCATAGATTGCCATGACAATGACAGATTGTAAATTTTTCAATTTTGACAGTTCATAGTTTACTGCTTACCTGTAAATCTTCATCTTTAACAGTGAAATGATTCGCACTGCAAATGTATTAATTCGACAAATTTATTGTATACATAAATAGCCTGATAAGTGCTTACGCGACTACTGCAAAAATCACTGAACACGTCAGGCAACAATAATTATTACGGAAACATACACAACTCGAATATATGTTGTGTCTGCAATTCGTACATTAAGAATGATAACATTCCGGCTTTCCGTGACTCATATTTTCCCGGTAATGCGCCTATCAATCCTCAAATATTTCGAAAGGCAGGCAATTATCCGAGACGGCACAAGTAAAAACAAATCGCTCTCACCTGCAGCTGGCGGTCTCCGACCAGTTCTCGCACAGCTGATAGGCGTCGAAGTTGAACCCCCGCGGCGGCGGCCTGTAGTGCCAGTCCCGACCCTCGTCCGACATTATCATCAGCTCGTGCACCTGCGTCTGGCAGTGGAGCCTCAGCTCGGCCTTGTCCGCGAACGTGACGTTGCAGTAGATGCAACGGATCACGTCCATCTTCGGCGCGCTGGTCATGATCCGCCCGGATAATGTCCCTGCTCCAATCGGTGGGTGTCTCCTCTCGATAAGGGTCATGCAAACGTTGAAGCTTGTGGGGTCGCAAAAGGTTCGAGCGGATCGAGTCTAGATTTGTTGCCGACTCGATTTCAACATTTTTTTTCCGAGAGAGCTTCCACTCTTTCACTGCATCTTTGAGTTCTAGAAACAATGAGGGCAAATGTTAAGAGATATTCAAGGTATTCACAATTTGTGTGCATGCCAATATGAACCAATGAAGTGACATAATTTGCGAAATGTTAAAAAATATATGATTTCACCGAAAATACCACTAGGTAGTGGTATTAACCCGACTATTTCCCTCGTCTTAATTTCCACCAATCACAAACGCGCAATTTTGAATTACAAATGGTTTCTAGACGGAAAAACTGTATGACAGCACCTGCCAGCAGTTTTTTCGAGTTTACCCGCGGCAAAACTTGACAGCTGTTGTATAATAGGTAGTATGTTTTGTAAGCTATGTGTATGTAGAATAATCTGTTACTCATGAAATAGTTTTGTCAAATACCATTCGGGCATCTAATTTTTCCTGCGAAAAAAATCCAAAAAAAAATCCACAATGCTAAGTAATATTTTTTTAACAAAATGCATTCATGCTGGTGCAAAAATCCACCAGCACTCATGCTTCTTGTTAAAATATTACTTAGCAGCGTGTTTTTTTCATTTTTTTTTTCGGAAAATTAGATGCCCTTATGATATTACTTACGAAAATATCACTAGACAGTGGTATTAACCCGATAACTTCTTCACAGTACCATATTTAATATAGGACTCGAAGATATAAGTTAAGTCAACACATTGATCATTAAATATCTATTAAAACAAGAAATATATTCTGAGAAATATGAACTGAACAGCTATCAAATAGACTTCAACTTTTAAGCATGGTAATTAAAATTAAGTACGGCTAGTTAAGTAAATTTTATATAGATGCACAATGGTCCAGTGGCATGATTCTCGCTTTGGGTGTGAGAGGTCCTGGGTTCAAATCCCAGTTGAGGCTGCTTTTTTTTTCATTTTTTTCAAATTACACCTAAACACTGAATATTTAAATTATTTGCAGTTGTTAAATTCTCTTCCTAAATACAACTCGTGGTATGCCTAATAATGTTTCGTTAATTTATTAACTCATTATAAATAATACCACTGATAAGAAAATACCACTCCTGCTGCACAGTCGTCGTATTTTCAGCTTTGGGATTATAATTCGTAAAATTAACGAAAGGTATTATGGATAATAGACACTCCACTTGTTATATTACCCCTGAAAATATGTTGACCAAAACCAGTAGCTACTAACTTGATAAATAGGTAAAAATAAAAAAATATGAAACATGTCTATACTATTTAAAATTGTTTTATAGCAAGATTTGTGATAGTAGATGCTTGGTAATGTACATGGTCAAACAGTTTAATCAATGATTATTAAAAAAATATATTTTTAAAATTAATTACATATAAACAAATGAAGGAAAATAATATAACTACTATTTATTTTTATAAATAGTAAGCAAATTAAATATTTACTTGCCTTATTAAAGTTACACTTCACAGATATGAGATCTTATAATGCTAGGTAGATATTCCTTTAAAAACACAAGTTTGATCAAAGAAAAGCAAATGTACCTTCAGAATAGAAGTGCAGCTCTGAACTGCTTCCAGAACTATGAAAGGCAAGCTTTTAATACCGTAATAATTAGGGGAATGACCCAGAGAACATAATATAATGTTAATGCTATATTTGGACCTGTAGGTAAAGTTTTATCTTGTTTCAAAGAAGTTTGAATATTAATTAATTAAACATGAAAAAATTGAAAATGGTAACATTTTGGTGTCATATAAACTAGATTCCATTGGCATATTTTCATAGTACAATATTAAGATTTTTTTTTCATCAATTCACTTCGCACAACTACATATCATAGAATAGTAATAATAATTATCATTAATTTTAATTTTTTAGGTATATTTCTCTTCATCTTTCGTGAGAATTACCTTTTCATTGTAAATGGAAATGACAAAATATCCAAATTCACAAAAAAATATTGTGTTTGAGACATTAAAAAGTTAGAATTTGAATTTGAAATAAAAACATAACCAAAACTTTTATTCTTCCCAAATTTCACACGGTTGGGCAACTTCAGTTTTGCAAAAAAAGGCAAAGCATACTCTCACTCTACCCCCACTAATATATAACAACTATACCCATAAACCAAAACAACACACAATAAAACATAACAAAACAACATCAATAGGTAGATAGGTACCAAAACATCATTACCTATAATAATTCTATAGAAAATTACCTTCTTTCTCTTGGAAAATTATGATTCAACAAATATCAAAACTGCTCACAAAAGTGTGGAAATTGATTTGACAGTGACTTCTTTTTCTTGGTACGAAAAAAATTCCCACGTATCAAAAAACCTGCTTGTACATTTTGGTGACAACTGCAAAGAACAGAGTAAGGCTACATCCAGGTGTGTCTGGCAGCCTCTTAACCATGTAGAAACACTTGACGAGTCTCGATAATCTCTCGAGTCTTTCCAGCAAACCCAAGAATTCTCTGGCAATTTTCACGGCCGAACCATAATAATTATCTCTGACAACTTGACTAACTGTGGTTTAAAGAGCGGGAAAATCCTTGTCGTCCTTCTGGTTCTGTTTCGAACTCTGGAAGGCGTTAAGCAAAAACACCGCTTTTTTCCATTCTTCTTTCCTCCGCATACACCCCAAGGCCTCCAGGTCCATATTTTCTGTGGCGATGTCTGGAAAAACGCTGTTTAAACGGCCGCCGGTAGTTTTGCGGCCGCGAAGGCGCCTATACGTACATAATTAAACAGGATTTCAGTCACGAAACACTGATTTTGTCGCTCAAATTGTTAACAATAATAATATAAACATGACAGACGATGTCACTGTCGTTTTTTCTTCTTTTTGACGGCGCGACGCAGTTGGAGGGGGGAGGCGATCGCAAGTACTACAAAACGGCAAAAGAATATCGATTCGATACGTAACAAATCCACTCGTTTGGATTACTTTCCCTTTCTGAACATAACAACTTACTGCTACCTAACCTTAGTGTTCTGCGTGTGTTCTGTCATATATCAATTGTCAATTTTCAACAGGAAGGTGTCAGGTGTCAGCGTGGCGTCCAAACTGCATTTTTATACCTAAAAAAGTTTTTCATTTGCACTGCCGTTTTTACAAATTTTGCACAGGAAACAATTCCCGATTTTACAAGAAATGGCTGAAGGAGACAATAATATGCACCTAATTCCAAGTCCGTTGATAACAAGAAGAAATAGGACCCCCTCAACGTAATTTATTTTGTATTTTTGCATTTTTCTCTTTCTATGTACAATGCATTTTTCCAGATGTGAGCGAATACTCAAATCTAAAGTTTTATATGGGACGATAAGGTTGTTTTGCAGGGAGAAAGGACATGGTTTTATCACGCCCGAAGATGGGTCTGAGGAACTTTTTGTACACGTTTCCGAGTAAGTTTACATGTGTTTTGAATGTATGTTTTTCTAGTATGATTCAGGTTACATTGTTTGCATCAGTCCGAACTATTTTTAACACCGTTATTCTTTCAGTATCGAAGACGAATTTGTGCCGCTGCCAGGCGATAGAGTGAAATACCAACTTTGCCCGATTCCGCCGAAATTCGAAAAATTCCAAGCGGTTCACGTCCACATCGTGGACCTAAAACCGCAAATTCACAAAAGATGGGGTCACCACTACTAAAATCCATAAGCAAATATAACATAAGTGTATTTTATTTATCGTCCCAAAATGTAAAATGTTCTCAGGTTATCCGACATGCATTTTGGAATTTGTTACGTTGAAATTTAAGTTGCAACTTGTTATTTGACAATATTATATATTAGCCCAGGAAGGTGCATTTTTTAACATAGTATTTTAGCAATATATTTGGATTTTTTTAGCAAAGGAAGTGAATTTTGTTAATGTAAGGTAAATGATTCCAAGATTTTATTACGGTCTATTTTAACCTTGCCAACACAATATCGATGTAACGTGAGTCGTGTAATAAAGTATAATAATTAGCATATTTCCATGTTTATAAAAATTTGTTTACCTTTGAAAAATAATTTGTTTACGTATAATATGAAAAGGCCCGCCGAAAATCAAGGTGAATAATAATAAGCCTATCAATTATTTAAGGTCATTCCAGTTGATTTAGATCAACTAAATTATGTCACCTATTATTTTAATAGAATAATCACAAATAATATATTATGTACCTGTATACATGGCCTCCTATGAGTTATGGCTCTCTTGGGTTAAAGAGAGTCGTAAATCGTAGGAGGCCATCAGGCCATGCTATATACAAACACAGACAGATATAGCGAAGCTATATATGTCTGTGATACAAATTATGAGTTAGTGTTGCGTATGCAACCTGCCATACTCTAAGATGAGAACAAATAATGAAAATTAGGCGATCTTCTGTCAAAAGGTCAATGCCTACTAAGATAATGTTATTGTTATGTTATTAATAACAATAATGTTATTAAATATGTTATTAATAACAAAGGAAGATCAACCCTATCATTAGAAATTTAAAACAGGAAAACAAATAATAAATAGGACATTAAAAATACTTTATTAAAATCAAACGTATAAAAGTAACAAAAAAAATGGACGGATTTTTGATAATTTTCAGAGACAGTCATCGTCATATATTATCTTAAGGCACTACTTCCTACATCTTTAATTCTATAAAAATACAAAAGATTACCTAAAATACACGCATTTTGTGCTTAATATTGTTGATTATATTCGATATTTGTAAATAACCCCTAAATCCTACTGCCGAAAAAAAACCTAACTTTAAGCATATGAAACGTGCTGCTCGTATGTCTGCGGTGGCCAATCGGTCAGCTTGTAATCTGGCAACGCCGTGTGCCGCGTTTTGCACAGCTTCGGCCCCCAACGCAGCATCACGATTATGACGAAAACGATAACCACCAAAGTTAAAAACGCCGTTGCCGGCCAGTATGCGTGAAACATGATTTTCTAAATCTCGCTCTCGCGCTTTTGAAGTTCGAGATATTCTACTTTGGCCGGGAGTGTGGTGTGCTGATAGACCACTTGCTCGCGAGGAATGTGAACGTCTTTGAGTTCGGTATAGTCGAGAGGTGGTTGCTGATGGGGCGTGGCAGTCCAGAGAGATATAATCCAACGATTTCCTGTAGAAAAAATATAAATATAAAAATTAAAAAATATCTATTTCGCTAAATACCTGTGTGCCGGTCGTTCCAATAACCAGAATGCCTCGAACAGCAGCCTAGAGCGATATTTAGCAAAAATATAGCGATTCCGATTACAGCGCAAATAGTTACGGCGATGTAGAAAGGAGTAAAATCGCTGTATTCGTGTTTTTTGAAGTAGGGGCTCTTCAAATAGTCGTTTCTGTAGTCTAGGACAGAGCTCATATCGTTAGAAAACGATTTACCTCCTATGAAACTGCTCTAAAAAAGAAAATTAAATGATGAATTGATGTGGGTGTGGCTACTACATAGAATTAAAGGTAATTAAATAGACTATAAAAAGACATAGACCAAACAAGCAAAATACAAACGAAACCAAACAAGTTCAATTCGGACAGTTTTGGAAATCAAGATTTCCAGTTAAATTACCTGTTTATTATCACTTGTGACGCGAAATAAGGAATAAGGCTAATGGGCAGGTAACGAAAGGTGGATGTTTACATTCTTGTTTATGATGACGTCATTGGTGTTACCAGCGCATATAAAACAACCAGCAGTCCCACTTCCCAAGACGGGAAAATTCTGCGCACCTCTTCGCGCAGCCGCCATGTGGGAATAGATTCTGTCAAATTGATGCAGTGTTGGAACGATTGGGCAGTTCTTTTTTGGCTGTATGAAAGATATTACAGTGCCGTGGAGTGTGTTTTTTTGTAAATTGTGCTTTGCTAGTATCTTTAAATAAAGAATCCCAGGAAGGAGTCAGAGTCAAAACTGCTTGTGCTTACCACACACTATATACCTTACGAATACTACTCTGTATTTCTGAATTGATTTTCCATACTACACCTCTGACTTCCATTCCACCAATATGGCTCAAGGTCATTGAATTTGCGGATGATTTCTCAAGAGTAAGTTATACTGCTGGTTGTTTTATATACGCTGGTGTTAGCCACTACCAGAGAACAGGGAAGGGGAGAATTTAAACTCAAGAGGACGGAGCTAGCCTGCGCATCTGGGTGGCGCAGCCTATATCAGCCATGTTTTCTGTTTAGATAGAGGCGTCACCTTCAGTTTAGCGTTTCGAGCGAACAGATCTTCAGTGGCGGCGTTAATTTGAAGTTTTCTTTACTGCGAGTGTGTGGTTTTGTTCAGTGTTTTGTCTTATGATCATGAGTAAGAAAAAAACCGGGGGCGTTGTGTGCGCAGCGAAAGGCTGCGTGCGTGAACAAAAGTTACAACTGCAAGTTATCGTTTTTCCCCTTTCCAAAAGAGTATTGGTAGATAATTAATTGTGAAATCTCTGGGAATTAGTTGCTCTTCAGGTGCAATTTACTCTATTATCATAACCTTCCACCTAAGTATCTAAAGGCAGACTTAATTTAAGGATTTAATTTAAAAATCAAACAACAAAAAACCTTTCAAATCAAAAATATGTTTTTTGGGCTAAATTTTACATGAAGCAAATGTGGATAAATAGAATACATAAGGATTAAATTAAATCATAAATCCTGTTCTTAAATTAAGTCTGCATAAACAGGTAAAACAGGCCATACGTTATTGTTACCTGTGTGGGTTTACTCCGTTTACCTGTGTTCATACCTATGTACCTATTATGAATACTAATTGCGCTTAGTTTTTTTTATCAAGAAGTTAGGCACCCTTCTAAAGTACATAATAACGACAAACAGGCGTGTAATATAGTACATAGTGCGTAATAGCATTAAAAATTATAGACAGAAATTGAAAATGTACAAACAAAAATAAGCTTATTATATGGAAACATCAATAAAGTTTATTTTATGGAAAAATAGATTTTTTACTAAGTATATCTATTCGCATACAAATGTCCAAGTTTTTTTCGCATAGTCGTAGGTACCTACTGTTTTTAATGAAGGAGACAAAAAGGAAACTGTTTTAGAACTGGGTAGGTATATTTAATTAATCCGATGAAGACAATATTCTAATATATATACCTATGTTTTGTTTTTCATTTGTATTCTATAAAATGATTGCTGGGGCAGTCATCAAATTTTAAGATCAATAAAATATAAAATTTTTGGAATAAGATAAGAATAATCGCCTTTCCATACCTACTAAATATTTCAGTTATCTAACTACCTTAAATTAAAAATATTCCTTCAAAATCCAATTAACATTTTTGCCTGTTCCAATCATCATTTCAGTATGTATGATTTGTTTTATGTTTATAAATCCCTATCCCTTCACTAAATTCTAAATACGGCCCTGTTTTCTAAACAGAGAACATGGCGACCACCGGCTTCCAAAGATCAAAGGCGCCGCCGTCAAGTTTATATTCTCCCCTTCCTTGTTCTCTGCCACTACCGTCCTACTACCTTACCAGGTAAAATTAAAATACCACATTTTTCAGCAACTGTTGGCTCTATGGAAATACCGCCAAACATGTTAGCAGAAAATTTATGGTTAGTTCACTAATCTAAGACATACGGCATTGATCTCAACTGATGGGTGATCTAGATTACGCTCGTATCGAATCGAGAAATTTATATAGAGGCACCCATCTTCAAACGATAAATAAACTCAAACCACAAGATATTAAAGTTAGGATGCCAATAACCTCAAGAAAAATAATTAAAAATAACGATAACCAAAACAACAAAAGCCCATTGTGTTTGTATTTTTAATTTGTATATGTCCTAGGTAAGAATAGTTGATGACTATAAAGAGGGGGGACGTGTAACCACGTTACGTTGGCATGGTCCCCGAAACTGGGCTAATGATATAATCCTAAGATACAATCGAACCCAATAAGCAAAAAAAAAAATTCCCCTACCTCCGATTTCAGATTTTCAAAAATTTTGTAAAATGGAATCCGAGACAAAAGAAAAGATTGATTATGCCAATTTTCCAGCCATTTGTCGAATTTGTTTGGGACAAGATAACAATGCAAAAAGCATTTTTGAAGCCAACATTCACCAAACATTAAACGAATTTATTTCAAATGTACAAGTAAGCTATTTTAGAAATAAGAAAAAATATATTTATTTTTCGAAGAAGAATCTGAATACTTTTAGATGGAACCTGACGATGGCCTTCCACATCTAATATGTTCAAATTGTGTTAGTACCGTAAACAAATTCATAGATTTTAAATTATTGTGTCAGTCGAGTGATAGAACTTTAAAGAAGGTACTTCGGGAAGCTCAAAGTGTCGAAAATACAGATATTAAAATAGAAAATTTGGAATTTATTTTTGAAAACGATACGTGTATCGACGATAATAAAAGCACCACTTCTGAAGAACAAAACCTCAATATCGATGACACAAAACAGTTGAAAAATTGTAAATTTTGTGGAGAATTTCCTGTGCCAATTTTAGATTCCTCGATGGTTGATCATATTAAAGCATGCCATTCTTTTGAAAAGTCCCATGGTTGTTATTTATGCAATAAAACGTTTAACGCAAAAAGGAACTTACGAAGACATTTGGAAACTCATAAATATGACATGTGGTATGGTAAAAACAATAACATTATTTTTATGATAATTTTGAATCTTATTTAAGTGGGGGAAAAAAGAAATATAGCTGTGATATTTGCGATAAGTCGTTCCAATTTACTCACACTTTGAAAGTGCACTTGAGAACTCACACGGGAGAAAAACCATTTATATGTAATATTTGTGATAGGGGATTCACAGAACAAGGAAATTTGTCAAGGCACATCAAGATTCATACCGGTAACTAGTTACATTACTTTACTTTTCCTTTTGTTGACTTACCTAATCAAGTAATCCGTCAAAGCATACCCTTGTTTTTTTTTCATTTGACAGAACAGAGAAATTTCAAGTGCGAATTTTGCGAAAAATCATATAAAACATCGACCGCTTTAAAACAGCATCTGGCTACCCACTCAAATGAAAAACCATACATTTGTCACGAGTGCGGCAAGGCATTTTCTGTTTTATCAAACTTGGCAAGTCACTTCCTTAGTCATAACACAGAAGATGCCTTCCCTTGTGAGCATTGTCCGAAAAAATTCTGCTCGAGAAAGAATTTGGTGTCACATCAAAGGAGGCACTTAAACGTCAAAAGGTAGGTTATTTCTAGGCCTTCTTGGTAAATATTGTAAGTCTGCCTTCTAGATTTATGTGTGACAAGTGCGACAAAAAATTCATAGACAAAGGCGACTTGATAGTTCATTATAGGTCACATACAAACGAACGACCATATACATGCCCCTATTGCGAGAAATCTTTTAAAACACGTGGCAGTTTCAATGTACACAAAAACGCCCATTCAGGTACCTCAAATTGTTTATACCTTTACCGCAAGAGAAATATTTTTGTGTTTTAGGGTTCGTAATGTTTTCATGTGATATCTGCCGAAAAGAATTTAAAAGAAAACAAACTATGGTTGCACATAGAGATACACATAGTGATCATAAAAAATACACCTGTACGACCTGTGCCAAGAAATTTGTACACCGATGTTCACTTAGTAAACACAAAAGACTACATAAATTTTAAGTACCTGTAATACTTCCTTTATAATAAAGTTTTTTAAGAACATGGCTAACAAATTTTTATTTCACAAATACCTGTACCTAATTGTAACATAAATATTTAAAGTTATAAAATACTAAATTCTAGGTCATACATAAACTTTTAAAAATTCCAACATTTGTTTAAAACAAAAGGTTCCCTATAAATCACTATTGACATCCAGTGGACTCCCTATAGTCTCCAAACGTCCTCCACTGTGTTGAAACATCCATTGCGAAAAGTAACTAACAAGACCAACAAGGACAGTATTGTTGATCAAAGATAATGTGAATAGCAGCGTAAAAGCTATCATATCTATTTAAAATTAAGGACCTATAATCTTGTTGCAATAATTGCTCACAAAATACAATACATTAAAGGATACGAAACAAGTGCCTTTCCCATTTTTCCACCATGTACAGCTCGGTCACCAAAAGGTACCTAAAGTACCAGTACTTTACGAAATCTGCCGCCGTCTTAAACATCTCAGATAAGACTGAATACTGAATCTGAATTTTAAATTTTACCTAAGACGCACTTGTTTTTTAAATCGTAAAATATTTTAATTATAGACGACACCGAACAAGTTTACTTATCAATAATGAGTAGAGTAGAGTTGGATTAGGAAAACTATCGATTCGATAGTATAATGGACAAGGCTAGTATCGATAGTTTTTGACTATCGAAAATATCGATAGATATTCAAGACTATGTAGATCACAGAATAAGGGAATTCTGTGTCTAGATCTAGACCCTAATCATTTTTATCATCGATGGAGGAACTCTATCAACGATTTTTATCGTAGATGGCTCAATCAACGTTTTTATATATCTTTGGGAGCATTGCTGCTCTCGCCTATGATCAGTTTTTATTTATCAGGGATTATTAAAAACTCCGCATGCGCTAAACGGTTCTGAACTAGTTTTAAATTCTAAATAAAAGGTAAACAAACCAGGGTGTAATTTTCTTTCTGTTTTGTGGAAAGTATGGATTTTAATCAAATATGGGAGCACTTCGATTTTTGAGGGTCATGACGTTTTTTCTCAAGTAGTGCAAATGTACAATTTATCTTATTTTCTGTACTTTTGTGGTTAATTATTGCAATTCAAGGTCTCAAACATCAAGAATCAAGAGTTTTTATAAAGATACGGCGTGCAATAAAGTGAACTCTGGACATTCATTAAAATTAAAAATTAATTAAAATATGTAGAAAAGGGGACGACTGCGAAACGTTTTATTCGATAATCGTAGTCATCAATTTGATAACTATGTGAATTATGAAATATTTCTTGTGAAAGTTTCGTGTAAAACATTTAAGAAAATGTCTGTGGTTTCAAGAATTCGTGGTTTCCTCTCCAGGCACAGGAACAAATTCATCGTGGGTGGTATATTGGTAACAGGTTCCATACTTTTATCGAGGTACGCCAAGCAAAGATTGCGGGAATGGCAAGAGAAAGAAACAAAAGAGTTTTTGGAACGTAGCCGAAAACAGAACCACTTCGAAAGTATCAACAGAACATGTAATAAAGCAATTTTAAACCTATCGTCCGCATTATTGGACGTTGTGAATCAAATAGTTAATACTGAAGAAATCGTGGAAGAACTCAAAAGCAATCCGACGAATAAGCTCGAAATGTGGAACAATTTGAAGGTTTTGGTTTTCACCAAGGCAGGAGTTGAAATATATTCGCTTGTGTTGCTCGTCGTTACGTTAAAAATACAAATGAACATTATCGGCGGATATTTATATAAAGATGCCAATTCAATATCCACAGAAATGCAAGAAAGATATCTATCACTCTGTCAAGACCTGCTTAAAAACGGCATCCAGAAAATGTCCAATGAAATCGAATGCGAGGTTAAGAGAATTCTCGAAAATGTCGACCTAAAAAAGCAGCTAAAGTTGAGCGATTTAGAGGCTATTTTCTGGGCAATGCAATCAAAGATAAACTTAAGATTGTACACGTTTAAAGATGATATTTGCAACACAGATGATGAAACTTATAATTCAATGGTAAGTTTTCAATTTATATCATAAAAAATTTGTTACATATTATGAACTAATTACTTTTTTAGCTGAGAGATACAGTTGACTTACTAGATAGTGACGAAGTGATATCTCTTATAACACATTCTGTTAATCGAGGATTCATGCGTTTGGGGGACTTACTGGCAGAATTTTTCGCGGAAAACGGCGTTAAAATAACAGAAATAAAAAGTGGCGACTTTCACAATCCGTTTGATAACAAAAAACCGGTAGCGAAACTTATCCCAATAATAAATGGATTGCTATCGAAACAGTCCTTGCCACAGAATTTGATACAGTTGTTGATTGTTGATGATAAATTGCAATGTTTAAGTGCAAATGTTTATGAGAGTTTATTGTAAGGTTAGGGAAAAAATTGTAAATAAGTACTTAATTGACTGGACTTTGTTACAAATATTGTGATTTGTATAAAAATGGGGGAAATAAAGTTTTTGAAGAAGGAATATTTGGCAATAATTTCAAGCAGTTACTTATCCAGAAGGCTATATTAGTTTTGTTACAGAAACAAATTATTTGTACAAAAATATATAAGATATACAAAAATCGTTAGACATGGCAAATTCAGGCGGAAACATTTTATTATTTTTATATAAATGCTTCAAAGCCTCAACAAACATAGGTTTGGACACGTTTATATTATTAACCATTGAATCATTTTGCCACTGCCTCAAAACATCCTCATCTTTGGCTCCTTTCACAAATTTAAACAAAACTTTTGCTACAAAACATTCTTTATCTTCGGTTGAATCTGAGAAAAAAATTTTAAGTTTCTTTTCTAGGACCCACATTAATATGTTGTCGATTCTTTCAGGAGAACTACAGCATTCTAATTTAATTTTTAAAGAATTATACATGGAAGTATCGAAAACATTCAGAATTGAAATATGAATATCATGCAAACTTTCAGATGTAATTTCAGTAGATTTGCCCAGAAATCTTATGGTGTTAAACCACAATCTAACTGTGTTTTCGTTATGTATTAAACCCAACCAATTTAAGCAAAATTTACAAACGATAACTTTGCCGCTTATTTTAATATTATTAACGTTATTTTTATTTAAATGCACATAGCAGGAACTATAAAATATGTCCGAAGTTTTAGGATCTAAACTGAAACTAGTATCCTTATCCGCATGGCAAAACCATTCACTAAGATGCATAGTTTCGGATGGCAGTGGCAGAATTCTGTCAAATTTTAATTTTTCGCAAGCCAAAGCTTTTGTACAATTTTTACAATTAATAGTATACAAACAATCATTTGTCAATTGTATTTTTTCGGTATGCACACTTGAACAACTAGGATTGTTTTGGATAATTTCAGCTCTGAAACTGCCCGAATTTGAGTCCAAACCAACTTGCGTAGAAAACCTAAATGAAATATAACCATTCACATTTTTTAAACTTTTAAAACTATTAGGAATTGCCGTTAAAAATTGTAACGGAACAATCAAATACTTCTCTCCTTGTATTATTTTTAAAGAATCAACGTTCAAAAGAATTTTTGTTTCTACATTACTATCTTTTAGAACCAAAAATAGGTTTGCACTTCTCAGATTTGGTCTGCTTTCCACTACCAAAGTTTTGTACATTTTTAGGACTTTATTAAAACACCTTTTTCTTCTAGTTTTTTAAATAAGTTATCTTTTTCACTAACAACGAAAGGAATGGTGCTTTTTTTGTAATAATCCGGACACAATTCGATGTTATTAATAACATTTGTTAATAAATGTGCCCTTTCTGCTAAAATTCCAGGAGCCTCGTGGCGTAAATAAGTAAAATGTACATGCAAGTGGTAAAATGAGGGTTGGTAATGTAAATAGATTCGTAATTGAGAAGAATCTAACCCATACTTATTCTTAATTGCATCCTAAAAAAGATACACAATACATTTCGATGAAAGTTTTGCATATTTGTCAAATTTTGAAGATTGTCACTTGTTTTTAACCACAAATGTCACTTCTTTCTGTCTTAATTTGTCAAATGACAGAAAAAGTGACAATCATGGATAACATGATCTCAAAACAGTATGTTTTTAAATTTTTGTAACTTACCACTCCCTTCTTTTTGATATTCTTCAAAAGCGGTAAATGTTCTTCAGTTAAGTCCCGCAAAGATTTGATTTCCTTTTTTCTAATTATAGCTAGCAAGTACAAGCTCTCTATTTCACCATTCCACTTTAAATCTGGCAGTAAAACAAATCCATTATTTGGATCTGGATCTTCAAAAACAATTCGTTCGGATTCCGATTTGTGCTCTAAAATGTTGTCTACCCACTAAAAAGAAATAACGGTAATCTGAAATAAATATAATATTGTTATGTACTCTGAACATACCCCTAGTGTAAATTGTTCACTCCTAATATGGGGCAATGTAACATCATTATAAATGTTAGGGGTTTCATCTACCATGTAGCATTTATGTACTGTATATTTCAAGATATGTTTTTCAGTAGCTGGATGTATTATAGTAGTTTTCACAGCTAATAAGAAGACGATTTGAAGAAAAATATTAAACTTTAGCACATTATGGGGTATACTTACAGTTAAGTTCCGTTTTAGGAAAACATTTGTAGTCCCCATAAATGTCATTCTGCAAGACCTTTTCCAGGCAACTCTTCTCCGTAAAGTACTCACTGCCGTTCGCCAGCTGTTCTTCGGAAAACGCAGTTTTCTCCAAAATCACCACAGCGTTACCGTCCTTGGATTCGAAAGTACCCGTCAAGCACACAGTCTTTCGATTAGTGTTGTTACTTAGAATGTCTTTTAACTTAAACCCTGATAAATCTTTTATAGTATGATGAATTGTATCGATGGCATTGTCTTCTATCTTTTGCTTTTTCGAAGGCGGTGCGTTATCACTGCACGCTTCCAAGTTTTTTGAAATTTCCGTTGCGGCCATGTTGGAAAAAGACGCGCATAACTGACAGATGACAATCACTTATAAACAACCTTCCAATTAGTGTTTTGTGGACAAAAACGAAACCTACTTGGAAGAAGAAGAGCATTGATTATTATCCATACAAACCACAAAAGTGACAGTGGCGCCCAGCCATTTTTATTTTAGAAGTAATCTAACCTATATATTTCGTGTTAGATGAGGTTCGGAAATAAGAACGGTATACTGTTTTTGGTTCGGAAATAGCATCGAACTGACAAACGAATGTCAGTTGTCAGTTCTATGGTAAATATACATTGAGTTAGTAATACTACCTCAATTGAAATATAAATAGTGGGGCTTCTTGTTTATACTTTTCTATTGCCATGCTTTATTAAACACAGATCAACATGATAAAAATACGCGCTTTAAATCAGGAATCCTCCTCGGACGAAGATGTTCCAGTTATACGTAGAGAAGCACAGGTAAAAAAATATTTTTCTATTCCTATTCCCCTTTTACATTTTTATAAAAACTTCAGGAAGAAATAGCCCTCGAACTATACAACAAAGCGCTCAGACTGCAGCCTAAAGGCGACCTAGAAGAATCTAAAGAAATCTTGGAAAGACTCATAAATGAAAACATCCCCGATCTCGAAAACAATGGGGGACTCCCGAAATCTATGTCCACCTTAAAGTATTCTTGCTATACGAATCTTGGAAACATTTATTTGAAGCAAGAAGAAGTAAATAGAGCTTTAGAAAGTTATCTATCAGCCTCCGAACTTGATTCTACTGACGTAACTTTATGGTATAAAATTGGAAAGCTATCGTTGAAAGAAAATAAGTTTCGACAAGCCGCGTATGCTTTTTCAAAGGTAGAAGTTTTTTTTGTATGTTTTATTTAAGGCTTAAACAAACTTTTAGGGTACCGAGTGTAGCGAATCTCACTGGCCATGTTTAGATCAAGTGATTACCGTTCTTTTCGCTATTAAAGATACTGTGGGGTGTTTGGTATACATAGGAAAAGCTTTGATGCTAGATCCTAACTATATTAAGGGGCTAGTGTTGCGGAAACAAATATATCTTGATAATCCAGCGACTAAAGAATATTATAAACTTTTCAATCCAGACCAGTAAGAAAATATATATTTCTATGTTTTTTTTGTTTAAAACAATCTTCTAGCATTTGGGAGCCCTCGCTTGACGTGGAAATTAATGAAGAAGATGAAAAAGACATTTTAGACGAAGTTAAAATGCTTTGCGATAAAATTAGGGAAGTTGAAAAAATGTACGAACCGAGACCGTTGCAAACTATACCATTGCCAAAAAGTTTGGAGGAATATACTTGGCTTTCATTAGCTAAAACTGTCATTTACATTCATCAGTATATTACCGATAACGAAATGGTATTTTTGTGAAATTACATACTGATGTTGTCATAAAAAAATATTTTCAGAGTCATTTTACGTTTCTCGATATGAGCAGGTGTATGAGCCAAAGAATGGAGGTTGTAGAAAATGAAGTAAGTACTGTACAGAGTGAGCAAAAAAATGATGAACCTGTCAAAGAAAATTCGGAAATTCAGGTACAGAGCGGTGTTGACGACAAAATGGAAGTAGATGGTATTTCTGAGAGAAGATTTTCTCAAACTAGTGAAAATACCAATAATGATGTTCAGGAAAATACACCAGTTCAAACTGATAATGATGAGGTGAGTGAAGGAAAATGTTTTTTTTTTAGGTTTTTTCAATGTTTATGTTTATTGGGTTTGTTGAATTTGTTACTTTGACAGACAAAATTGTGTACTTTGAAGAACATCTGTCAAAAATGTGATTCTACATTAATGTTTTTTTCAACAAGCAGTAAAAATAAACAGAAATAACAGATTGTAAATAGAAACATATAGAAAGGAGCAATGACATTATCAATAGAGCAATAAATTCTAAAAAATTCTTGTTTTTACTGACTAGGTTACTTGGATCACATTTCTGATCAGTTTGGTCACTTCTTAATGTATATTTCACGAATCATGGCCTACTAGATGATACCTTCACTGCTTCATTTGTAGGAACAAATGAACGAACAAGACACAGAAGACCAAGATGAAAACGGTGAACCGAAAAACGAAAGAAACCGCCGTTCCATTAAACGCAAACGCGACGTCCTGTCCGAACTTCAAATCTGGGGTTGGCACAGCAAACGGAAACCCCCTAAAAAGATCACTAAAGACTTCACCGTTGAGGATGCCCTAAATAGGATTTTACCTTCGAATTTACTTCGGCAAAAAATCACTAACGACTACTTCAATCAAGTTGAAGAATCGATGAATACAATGGATATCTATAATATGTACGTCGACGATCGGGAGTTGACTTTTCTATCGCCCATACATTCGCCGAAATCGAATTCGGAAGCATATTTCGGTACGGATGCCGAACGCGACGATGTTTTGGAGTTTTGGTCGAAAAAACGTCCGTACGTCGATGCCATAGTTTTAGTAAAAGAGCTCGTTTTTAATTTAGCGAAATTGTGGCGGTACAAGTGGCCGAAGGATCTACCGAATTTGTACATTGAAGCTTTCAATATGTATCGGGAACATTGCGACATGCCTCAGGTTTATTGTGGGGGCCACACTTTCGAAAGTATAAAAAGTGACGTTCTGGCGACGTTGCTTTTCGGCGAGTTGCTAACGTTCAACACGGAAACGAAAAAGGAAGAATTTCATCCCACGTATTTGAATTATCTTCAGATAGTTAGCGGGTGGAAGGAAGAATGGAAGGAAGAGTATTCTTCGTTTTTCATACGGACGTTTTGGATGCGGTCTCATGTGTTTAGAAAAGAAGATTGCAACGATTTGGCTACTTCTTCCTTGCAACTCATACTCGAGTTAATAGAAGAAGAAGACGAAAAGAACGGGGAACAATTCTGCCTGAGCCTACCGAATTGCTTTAAGTGTAACGTCGTGACGAGGCAGATGATCGAACGAATCTTGAATCATTTGAAGATAATAAATTCCCTCGGTGAGATAGAGGCGTTGTACAATCGTGAAAGGTACGTGGAAGTGGCGGAAATAATTAAGAAAACTTTCGAGAGCGGCAGCAAACCGAAAGTGGGAAAAATGGGGAGGCCGGCGCAACTAGCGATGTTGATGCATTCGTTGTGGTTCACAAACATGACGGATTGTTTCATTTGGACGGAGGAATGTTTGGTGGAAGCCTTGGACAATTATAAAAAGTATAATAAGGATTTCGATAAGTGGGAGAAAATAGTGGAAAAGTGTGTGGCGATTTTTTACGAGATAATAAAAACCGAGACAATAACGGTGATCGATGCGTTATCGGAAGAAAATAGGTCAAGATTGGTTGAATCGTTATGTAAAATTGTGTGTAAGCAGCTGAATAATGAAAGTCCAGTGCTAGCATTTGGGTAAGTAACAAAAACTTATAATTTGAATGAAAAATTCATAAAAACTTAGAATCATATTGCTTCGTAGATTTTTAGTTGGAATAAAATGACAAAGATTATGTATTATAGTTCATTTGAACTACTTTAGTAAGCCTTGAAAAAACAGATTGTATTCTCAGTAGGCTTTGGAACAGTTGCTGTTCTGCAAATATCACTACGGTTGTCAAGAGCCTTTCGGAAACAAACTTGTTATCATTGAAAAGTTATGATAGTCTTTTATAAAAATTAATTGAAGTAAAAAATTACACAAACATTTATTAAATTTTACTCATTGATACTTAATGAAGGCTCATTTGAATTACTTGAGTAAGCCTTGAAAAAACAAATTTTTACCTATATTCTAAGTAGGCTTTGGAACAGTTGCTCTATTACAGATGTCAGTACAAACTCTTGCATGCAATTAAAGCAGGCTAGAAACAAACGTATACATATTCAAAAGCGAAGATTTTATTTTCAAACTCATAAAATGTAACGCTTTTAGTTGTGTCACGCCTTGGATCTTGCTTCACTACATCCTAACCCGCGACGAACAAAGGCAATACGCCCAAAAACGGACGAGCCTATCAAAAAAAGACCGAGCCAAAGAATCTAGCCCGGAAATTGAAGACGAGGTATCTCCCTCTATTGCGATATTGTTTTCCGCCCACGAATTTCTGGGTCCCAAGGGGTGGTGTCTCACGAACCAAGGGGAATTGTTACATTTTATACTGGACACCATTCTAGATAGGTTAGATACTCCCGTCTTCGACGGTTTGAGGGAAAAGATCGACATCCATTTGGAGCAGTGTCTATTTTGCCTGTATCAGTATCCCAGCAAGAAAAATAAGGTAAAAACAAACGACAACGTACCTTTGACAGACATAATCTGTCGGCTTCGTTTTAGATATCCCGCCATCTGGTAGATCACAACGTAGACCCCTTACAATTAAATTGGGAACGTTCCTTCCAACTTTATCAGTATTACGGTCCCGACTGCCTACCCGAATATAATTCGTACAAAAACGCGTCGATTTCCGCAGACCTGGAACAATTACTCAAAACCATAATAGCCCTCGTTCCGACTTCTTACGATATACAGAATCAGTTTCCCAAGATCATCGATTACATTAATGGAAAAAGCGATAAAATACCACCACCGATGGAATTTCCCAACAGGATGCGGGCAATTTATTACCTGATAGGCGACTACTACTTCAAGCAACGGGAATTTAGCAGGTCAGTTGTTACGTAACCCCGCTTTTTTGACAGCTGCTGTCGAAGGTTTGTTTACATACAGCGGTCATGTTGGAACTGGCTTGGAGGAACGAATAAGTAAGATGGCTGTGCATAAACAAACTATTAAAGTGACAGCTGTCAAACAAAACAGAGTAGTATATAATTGAGGTTAGGTAAGGTTACACTAGGGGAATTTTACCAGGTGTCTGAAGTATTTCCAACTGGATCTCTGTATAAATTCGCATCGACTCGATTCGTGGGCGTGCCTAGGTCTGAGCTATGCGGCGCAGTTGGACACGAAATTGAACCATTGCGAGAAGATCAAAAGCGAGATGGAATTCCTGGACAAGGCGAAATCGGCCCAGATCTGCTTCCGGAAGGCGTTGGAATTGGCCCCGGACCACTTGACCTTGTGGATAGAGTGCGGGTCGTTTGAGTATACGGTCCATTCGTTTTGCTCGAGGTTGATGAAGTACGAGAGCGAAAATTTGAGCATGGACAAGTAAGGGATCATCGGGAAGCAGGGAGAGTTGTGTAACGGAATGTTTTAGGTTCGAGTTTTTGGAAAACCAGAAGGATTCGTATTTGGACAGTTCGGGCAATAGTTTGGAACAGGCGATTGCGCTGTACGAATTGGAAGATACAAACGAGCCCGATGAAAGGTGGCTGCAATATTATTTGCTGGGGAAAATTGCGGAGAAGAAGCAGAAAGAGCCGACTGAATATCTGCAATATTATTTGACAGTAAGTTGCAGTAAATTTTTTATTATAATTCTGACATTAATAAATTTATAGTTGTCTTGTTTTTTTTTTATATGCAGTAATTTCTCCATCTTTTATACTATTCTTTTTAAGTTATCTAAAACTCTAAAACCGAAAATTAAAGTTATTACTCTTGATCTAATTTCAAAATTTGCAATTTTTGAACACAAATAATAATAAAGCCACCTTAAGCTTGACTGTTCTGTTTCCAAAGCTCACTGGATTATTCAAACAAAATTAATTTAAGGTCAAACCTAACCGATAAGTTAGATTTTTAAGTTTTTTTAGATCATTTTAATCAATATTCTGAGGGGAAGGGAAGCCAAAATATGGGAAAATATTCACTTTGCTTCAAAGTTTGCAATTTTTGAACGTCCCATATAATAAATATGATGGATTCAAACTAAATGTCAAATAAAGCCACCTTAAGTTTGAATGTTCTGTTTCCAAAGCTCACTGGATTATTCAAACAAAATTAATTTAAGGTCAAACCTAACCTATAAGCGTCGATGGTCAATCAACGCTATAAGTTAGATTCTAACCTAATCTAATTTAAGTTGGGCCATTATTGTGAGGGCAAGGAAATCCAAAATATGGGAAAATATTCGCCTCGCTTCTGTAATTTAACAAAACTGAATTACGGCTTTTTAGACGCTAGTCTTACTTTCGAAATTCGACCCCTAGGCGAGCACCCTCCTGGACGAAAACCAGGCCACCTACCCGGACAAAATAAACTACAACAACCCCCAACATTTGGCCGTCGAGGTGCTCGAACTGCACTACCGAATTAACGCTTCCGTCCTAAAGTACCTGGAACTGCACGAGGGCAAGGACATACCCAACAGTTTGGGGGCGTTCTTCAGGAAGTGCGTGACGTCTTCGAAGTTCCTACGAATCGCCCACCAGAAGGCGAAGCAGGGCGAAACGGGCGGCTCGGTTAGTGCGTCGAATGCGAATAGTGCGGCGGATAGTGCGGCGAATGTAACGGATAGTGCGGTAAAGGTTACGAGCGGCGCGAACGATTCAAACGGTTTGCCGGTGGCGGCGTCAAGCAGTACTTCGTTTCAGGAACAGTTTCTGAACTCGTTGAAAGCGAAGGAACAGGAGGTTGCGAAAGAGATGGAAGAGAAAATTAAAGAAGACGTGAAAAGTTGTATGGAAGAAATGTTGAGTAACGTCGTAAAGGGGTTGGATAGTGACGTAATAATTATCGAGAGTCAAGCAGGCCAAGATGTTATATTAATTTCGGATTCAGATGATGATGGCGAGAAAACAGAAAAAAAATCGGAAGGTAATTGTTTTTCAGCAAAACAGGAGACTAAGTTTATGTGCAAGTTTCATGATTCTAACTTTTTGTGTTTCGTGATCCTAAAAATAAGTTTTCCAAAAGTATTAGTTTTTAGGAAATGTTATTGTTTAAGCTCCCTTTTTTTCAGCAAAATCAGAGTCACATTTAAGTACAAGTTTCTGTGAATTCAAGTTTTCAAATAGGTTTTCAAAAAAAAGTGCCAGGTATTTTTTATGAGTTTTCAAGAATGTTTTCTAAAAATATGATTTTTTTCTGAAGATCTAGGAAGATGCTGTCTCAGTTCTAGCTTTTTTCAGCAACACAGGAGACAGTTTTAAGTACAAGTTTTCATGTTTCTAATATTTCAAATAGGTATTCATAATAAATGTTTCTTGTTTTGTTTTTTTCAGAAGATGTTATTGTTTAATGCCAGTCTTGTTCATTATAAGTTGAGGTATATTTAAGTACAAGCTTTCGTGATTCTAAGTGTCCACATAGGCAATCACAGTTCTTTTTCAGCCAAACTGGAGGCCGATTTTTAAGTTTTCAAATCAGTTTTCTAAGAAACGTGACAATTTTCTGCTAATTTTTTTCAGCAACAGACGGGTCAGTTTTGTTTTAAGTTTCCGTTTTGGTGATTAGGTGCGAGTTTCTTTTGCAAGTTTTTATAAAACATCTTTAATTCATGTGTCTGACGATAGGTGGTTTTCTGACGAATTTTATCCCCTAATGTTTAGAAGTGCAGAAACAAGAGGAAAAGACAGAAGAACCCAAAACCGAAACGTCTACAAAAGGCGAAAACTTTCAAGACGTTTTAGACAGAATGATGGAGGCAACAATGAAAGAAACCGAAAAAGTTATGAAAGATATGGAGCTAGACTCGAGCGGTACCGAGCAAGTCGAAGAAGTGGTTGTGAAAGAAGTGAAGCCACCTGAAAATAAGGAAGAGAAAAGCGACAAGAAAGTGAAAGTCAAGCCAAGTGATAGCAGTGGAACTGATACCGACAATCCAAGGGTAAGTGTTTGGGAAAAAGAGATTTCTTTTATAAAAATGTTCACTTTAGACATCGATCGAAGAAGACTCGAGCAGTTCTTCTTCTTCTTCGACTAGTTCCAGCAGTAGTTCGGATTCCGACAGTGACGATGACAATAGTTCATCATCAAGTTCGTCTTCGGCAAATGCAAGTGAAAATATGACGAATAACGAAGTTTCTCAGCTTATAGATCGTTGTGTGCAAGGTTATTATATGTTCTAATTTTTTCTTTAGATTTATTTTTTTAATTTTAGGCTTGGAAATATGCATAACACGCCTACCCCAAAACTACAAAGCTCTATATCGTTTATCCCACTTGTTCTTCAATTATAAATCGAAAAAAGATATTCCGAAGTCCAAGCAACTGCTACTGAGCGAGTACAAGTGCAAGGACGGTTCAGTTGTAACCGGATTGTTCGCTGAAAGGAACGCTAAGAATTTCTTTAATGTAGGTTTCAATTTTTTTAGAAGTTATTCTAAAAATGAATTTTTTAGTCCATTTGGAGGATACCGTCAACGGAAATTGACAGACCGGGGTCGCTTTCGGCACATATCAGCAGGTGTATAACCCTTTTGCTGCAGTTATTAAGAACTACCCACGATAATAAAACTTTAATGGAGTTGTGTACGCAGTTAAGACGTGTACCAGATGCTGACAAGTAAGTGTCTTTGTATTTTCAATTTTTTTCAGTAAACATTTTTAGTTTTATTGTATTTTTGCTGATTTCAGAAGTTATAAGGGAGAAGTTTTTTCAGCAAAACAGGAGACAGTTTTAAGTACAAGTTTTCATGATTCAAAGTTTTCGAATATGTGTTACAAAAACTATGCTCTTTAAGTTCTGTTTTTTTTTTTTGCAAAATAAGGACCTTCATGTTTTCAGAAATGCTTTCCAAAAATATGAGTTTTTGCCGATTTCAGAAAATATTATAAGTGCTATGCGTTTTCAGCAACAAGTTTTTATAATTCTAAGTTTCTGAATATATCTTCCAAAAACTATGTTGGTTAAGTGCTGTTTTTTAGCAAGATAAGATAGTTTTAAGTAACTTAACGTTTTCAAAAATGTTTTCTAGAAACATGAGTTTTTGCTGATTTCAGAAAATGTTATAAGTGCAATGTTTTTCTGCAAAACAAATGACAGTTTCAAGTACAAGTTTTCATGATTCTAAGTTTTCGAATATGTCTTCCAAAAAATATGCTCTTTAAGTTCTGTTTTTTCAGCAAGATAAGATCATTTTAAGTACCCTCAAGTTTTCAGAAACGCTTTCCAAAAATATGAGTTTTTGCCGATGTCAGAAAATGTTATAAGTGCTATGCGTTTTCAGCAACAAGTTTTTATAATTCTAAGTTTCTGAATATATCTTCCAAAAACTATGTTGCTTAAGTGCTGTTTTTTCAGCAAGATAAAATGTTTCTAAATTTTTTTAAGAGTTTTTTGCTGATTTCGGAAAATATTATAAGTTAGTTTTTTTTTTCAGAAAAACAGGCAGTTACCAAAAAATATTATTTTCGCTGATTTCAGAAGTTGTAAGGGAGAATTTTTGTCAGCAAAACAGGAGATGATTTTAAGTAAAAGTTTCATGATTCTAAATTTTCTAATATGTCTTCCAAAAAACATCTTCTTTAAGTTCTGTTTTTTCAGCAAGATAAGATCGTTTTGAGTACCTACCTTCAAGTTTTCAGAAATGCTTTCTAAAAATATAAGATTTTGCTGATTTCAGAAAATGTTATAAGTGCTATGAGTTTTCAGCAACAAGTTTTTGTAATTATAAATTATAAATATGAGTTTTTGCTGATTTTAGAAAATGTTATAAGTGCTATGTTTTTTCTGCAAACAAATGACAGTTTTAAGTGCAAGTTTTCACAATTCGGAGTTTTCGAATATGTCATCCAAAAACTATGTTGCTTAAGTGCTGTTTTTCAGCAAGATAAGATGTTTCGAAAAATTTCTAAGAGTTTTTTGCTGATTTCAGAAAATATTATAAGTTAGGTTTTTTCAGAAAAACATGAGACAGTTTTATTTTAAGTTAAAACTTTCATGGAAGTTTTCATTAAAGCAGGGGTAATTTTTGTTTAAATTTGGATAATTCCAAATTTACAAAAATAAAAAATATGTCCTTTCTAGAAACTCTTTGTGTTCATGCAATTTGTACTTTATTGATTATAAGTTATCAGTACAAGTACAATTTTAGAAAGCTATTGTCTTATTGCTTATTTCTAAATGACGGACAATTTTCAGCAAGTAGTTAAGTTTTAGGAAGTATAGGTATGTGTTATGAATTTTTGGTTTTTGAGTACAGTTTTCATCTTGACGAGAGGGTTATGTTTTTGGAGATGTCTTCATTTTCTTTCAGCGACACATTTTAATAATTTAATTTTTTTAAATTTTTTCAAATATTATTTTTCGTGGGTATACAGACTCTCGTTTTCTAGAAAATGTACATATCTTTTACAGGGTTTACATTAGAGACTCTGAGCGTATGGCATTCTGCGAACAAGCCCTTACCATGTGCGTCCAAAGCGTGAAAACCCAAATCAAAAACATGCCAAATATGACAAATCCGCAGATTGTCAAATTTTTGCAAGACATCTACCGACTATACCAGCGGGTACAAAAGCACATGCCGTCTAAGGAGAACATTTTTTCGGGCCTCCTAGTCGACACCTACAAGCAATTTATAAGAGAAAAGGTACTTTTCGCGGCAATTTAAAAAACGGATTTTACGCGACTTTTTTTTTTTAGATACCCGACAATATCAACGTTCTCGACTTGGCCGTTAAATTTTGCCAACAAAACAGGCCCACGGAAAAGAGGAAAGCCGTGCAGAACACTAACCTGGTGTCCCCCAGGGGGCCGGGAATAGCTACAGTAAGTCAAAGTCGACGAATAGTTCAGTCAAACGGTAGTTTAAAGTGAGAAGTTTTGGTGTAATTGTTTTTAGCGGTTTATTTCATGTTCTTTGAGGTGCTGAACACGAATCTGAAGTTGTCCAACAAAAATTTTCATGGCAAATATGAGAAATCATCAATAAAACCACTAAAAATAGTGTTTTTTACCTTATAACTGGCAATGCAAGCTACTTACGCAAAAAGAGATTCTGTAGTAAAATAAAGAGAAGAAAATTATCTACAATTTAACTTGGAAATTCTGTGAGAAAGTTCGCAATTTTCAGCCCGAAAATTCATATCGAATATACAGGGTGTCCCATAACTTATCCGCCAGAAGGCAACAGGTGGTGCTAGACGTCAAAATATACCGCTCGTTTAAAAGATACAGGGTGTTGAAAATGAAACTTGATTTTCGAAAAATTGCAATAATTTCGAAGATGATAAATCCGAATTAATTTATTATTAATTAGGAAAAATTCAACAAGCGACTGATAATATTAAAAATGCTGAAAATACCTTCCCGAATGTGAGGCGTCATTTAATAAGAAAGTGAGTTGAGGTAAACGGGGAACATTTTCAATACCCGTTGAAGTAAATTTCAAAAAACATTTTGTATTGCGTTGTATTTTCGAAATTTGGATTTTTTTCGGTGTTTCTACGTTCGGAGACGAATATCTCGCAAACGGCTTGCGATATCGATATTGACCAAGAGTATGTTTTTTACATCGTCAAAACATTCCCAGCTTCACAGGGTAAAATATTATGGAGAATTTAATTCATCACGAAGTTCGCACCAAGCGCCCTCTAGGAACTAGGTTCAAACTAGTACCGAATTTGGATTTCTCACTTTCGAAAACCCAAGTGTGTCAAATACAAGTTTTATTTTCAACACCCTGTATCTTTTAAACGAGCAAGATTTTACTAGGGCATTTTTCGCTCACACGGTATATTTTGACGTCTAGTACCACCTGTTGCCCTCTGGCGGATAAGTTATGGGACACCCTGTATAGTAAAATTATTATAAGAAGTCCTTACTGGGACTGTCAATTGGTAATTTCGAGATCCTAAGTTGGCATCAATGGAGCAAAAAAATGCAACCGGGTCAAAAGTTCAGGTCAGTAACGAGCCCATTTGCACAATGAAAAACTACTAATAACAAGAACAACTCAGATAACGGTAAAACTCACGAAACGTGCAACACCCGCGAATATTTCCGCTGCCCAAAGTTTGAACCCTTTTGAACCACAAAATATATAAGTGTACTTATAGGTTTTTACTTTCACAACACGGAAAACGGAAATAAAATTTGCCTTAGTACGCACCATAGACACTGTCACAAGTAGCCGATTTTACCAATATACCAAAATGAAAGTGTTTCCATGACGTTTGAAATTATTATTAAAATGAGTTCTAGTCATAGTTATTTTTATTTGTAGCAGTATAATCGTGATTGCAATATGGTTTTTATTTTATTATGTTCTTTTTTTCGTATCACTTGGGTAACTTTTCACATCATATATCAATGAGTGACGTCATTAACTGGTTGCGACGCATATACCAATATTATACCCATGGTTAACAGAAAATTCCTAGGGATTTTGTGGAGAATGTCATCTGACAAAATCGGGACTTCTTACAGTAATCGGGGTATATATTCGCTCCTATTCTTAACGTTTTGTGGATTGCATAGCACAACACAGCGCCTAATGCAGCTTAGAGGGCACTGCCTGATGTTATGTTCATTGGAATGTTTCTGTCTTCAAAAACTACTTATTTCCCTATTTCTATCATTTCAACACTTTTGCGTGGAAACTATACGACGTACAAAAAAATGTTAAGACAGTCAAATTGTAGATAATTTTCTCCTGTTTATTTTACTATAGGGCCACTGTTAAATCATATAATATATGTTGATGCTGGTCAATTTACATTAAAATTCTTCAATTTAATTTACAATGTTTTTAATGTCTCAAATCTGACAAAATTTTTTATTATTATTATTTTTGTTACTATGATAATTATAAACTACAGGATATCAAAAATAAAATGTTTATTTTGCTTGTCAAAAATAAAAAGTCTATATGACTTAGATTTATTATCTATTGCTGAAACTGTAGGGGAAATTATTAGTTTTTTGGTTCGGAATTGGGTTGAAATTGGCAAGGAGGATTACATTTATTAGCTCTATGTCCGTAGGTATAATGGTACCAACAAAATCTTCCATTTTTATTATAGGAAGCTTGTTTTTTTTATTAATTGATGATCTGCTCGTGCTTCTACTTCTACACCCAAAACAGGTTCGTGTAGGAGAACGAGATCTGTTTTCTGTCGTTAACTTTTTGATTTCAGAAATTTCATTTTTTAATCCAACATATTTAAAATTTAAGTCAGAAAATGAGTTTAAGATTTCTGATGACACGCTGGTACACTGAGGTTTTTTATGTAAGACATTTATACTTTGAGGTTGGGAAACATCCCAGATTTTATCAGCAATATTTGTTAGATCTTTAACATCTGTTTTACCACAAGCAACAAGAGCGATATTTATTACTTTGGGCAGTTTTTTAAGCCATAGTTGTTTTAATAAATCACTACTTACAGTGGATGAACTACCAGCTAATAATTCCATGGAACGATACAAATCAGAGGGTCTACGGTCATCCAACTCAGTATTTGAAAGTAGTTCTTCTCATTTCTTTTCTTCGCTTACAGAATGACGTTGAATAAGAGCTATTTTAAGTTGTTCATAATTTTGATTTTTTTGATCTTTGATTTTGTCCCAAACTGTCAAAATTACATCTTGTGGCAAAGATACAAGTACGAATTCATATTTTGTAGAATTATTATGAATGCCTTTAAGATTGAATTGACTTTCAGCTTGCAGAAACCAAGCTTCAGGACATTGTGTCCAAAACTGGGGAAGTTTAACAGATACAGATTGTTGTTCTACTAAATTTGTTGTACTACTATTCATATTTTTAATTATTTTCATTCAATACTTACTGAAAAAGGAGTAAATGTAGTTAAAAGGATATAAATATAAAAAGATCTGTGTTCTCGACTTGAATTTCTTCTCGTGGTTAGGTTGCAAATCGATGTCAAACTTGACAGCTCCTTCGGCTATGATGAATTTCAAAATCACGGTAGTAACAGGTAAACAATAGTCCACGCATAAACAGGTAGTTTGTAGGTACACGTTCAAATTCAAATTTTTTGGATTTGGCAAACTTTTGAATTCCAGAAAGGCCGATCTCTACTATACTGCTATATTCGTGGCAAAATCTTTCATCAATAATATATTTTTCGTGTCAAAAATGTCCAGAACTCGGAAAGGTGGTCCAAACTATTATCTTCAGGTTATTTCAGGGTCAGAATTTCTAACCATGACTACAGCAACTTAGAATTACAATTAAATGTACCTCCTTTGGGTGACCGGAGAGACATGTTCGGTTTGATATTTATTTATAAAATTATTAATGGTTTGATTGACTGTCCTACTGTTTTGAGCCAGATTAGGTTGAATGCACCATTTTATCATAGTTTGCGAAATCATTCTATAATACCTTTGATATTCCCTTTCATGGAACAACCTATGGTGCTAATGGCCCCCTAAGTAGATACTTGTCTATGTTAAATAGACTAAATATTGATGTATTTAATGAGCCTTTAAGCAAGCTTAAAAAGTGTAAAAAGTGAAAAAAAAAAGGTGAGATTGAGTTTGAAGGTGTGTCACTGGTTGCTTGGTGCGTGGATCTTTGAGTAGTGAATTAGTATTATAATAACTGACCAATGAATGTATTCTTGCTCCGTTTCATTAATTTTTATTGTTGGTTTTTATTATTTGTTTTAGCCTACTGCCCTTTTATTGTATTACATCTGCATTAACTTGGTTTGTCTATACTGTATCTAACCACTACTTGTAACAATTGTTAATTTGTCATATCCCGTATAATATAACAATAATATAATATAATATTTCTTGAAATCGGCATTAAAATGTCCCAAAATCGTCATTAAAAGCACAGAAATCGTACAATAATGTAGCCCATTATTGTACGATTTTTTCAATAAGTAGGCCTTGGCGAGATGTAAACATCAAACGTCAGACGCTGAGAAATCGCCCGTCAAAAGTGACGGGCGAAGTGAAATATTCAAAAACAATTCAAAACCCGGCCGATAAAGGCTCATTTAACTTTTCGTACACATTGCGAAATTGTTTCCTATAGAAGCGCAATCCTTCAGTATACATATTTTAGTAAATTTGAAAATCAATAGATTTGTTGTGTAGGCTACACAAGAAGCAGCAGTTTGGTTTTTCTGTCAGAAGGTGCCGTACATCATTATACTTGTCCGAGGTAGAGCGATCGGTAAAGTCAAGCAACGCCGCGCGTAGTCGGTTCGTGGATGGGTGATCCCTTATTTATTATTTTCTTGCCTAATAAAACTTTTTTTTTTTCGATTTCAAGAAAAATATAATATGTACCTCGGCACTGAAGTTCTTTTTATGACTCATGTCGTTTATTTGCCTCGGCCAGAGGCCTCAGCAACTAAACTCCACATGAGTCATAAAAAGTTGAACTTCAGTGCCTTGGTACATAAATAACTATTTCTGACTCCAAATAAAAAATAAAACTTTTATAGGTACTCTTCGTCGGGGTCACCAATGTTGAATCATATAATATATGTTGATGCTGGTCAATTTACATTAAAATTCTTCAATTTAATTTACAATATTTTTAATGTCTTAAATCTGACAAATTTTTTATTATTATTATTTTTACAGGATATCAAAAATAAACATTGTTGTTGCTACAGCTACTTTTTGCGTAAATAACTTGCTTTGCAAGTTATAAGCTGTAAATCACTAAAAAAACATTATTTTTAGTGTTTCTTTAATGATTTCCCATATTTGCCGCGAACATTTTTGTTGGACAACTTCAGATTCGTGTTCGGCACCTCGAAGAGCATGAAATTAAAAACAATAACACCAGAACTTTCCACTTCGCACCCTCCTTGTGTACCACTTGACCGAACTAGAATGCCAGCGGAACACGTCGAAAGCTCGTTTTCAGCCGCCAGTGCTGCCGTCTCCCGCCACGGTGTCCCACCAACCGCAAAAATTGGCGCAAAGGTTATCGGGCGGCAGGCCGAGAGGCAGGCCGCCGCTGCCTAAGATCCCGGGACAGCAGCAGCGGGTGCCCCGCGCGAAAAACCCGACCGCGAACAACCCGTACACGTCTGCCTGGCAGAAATCGATACTCGACCAGAGCATCGCCTACGAATACCTGAAGCACTACCAGGAGGAGCTGATCAAGCAGTACAGCCAGAATTTGAGCATATCGCAGATGGCGCAGCTCGGCCAGCTGATGGCGCAGGGTAGGATCAGAGCTGGGAAAGACCGCGCCAAAAAAGATCTAGATCACAGATCGGATCGTTTACAAATAGATCTTTTCATGCAAAAACGATCTTAGATCAAAGACCGTCTAAAAATGATCTATTTAAAAAAGATCAATCGATCTAAGATCTTCTAAACGATCTAAGATCTTCTAAACGATCTAAGATCTTCTAAACGATCTAAAATCTTCTAAACGATCTAAGATCTTCTAAACGATCTAAGATCTTCTAAACGATCTAAGATCTAAACGATCTAAGATCCTCTAAACGATCTAAGATCTTTGAAAAAAATTCATATTATGTAGTTAATAGTAGATATAGATGTCTATAAATACTTTTCCTAATTTTGACATAGTATAGTGACATCTTTCAAAACCTGAGCAAGTGATGATACGTCCAGTTTTACGTAACTAGTTGTCTAAAGTAAAATTTTATGTAACTAGTTACGTAAAGTTACTTCTCTAACTGAACTGGTTACGTAATCAATCAGTTGATATACCTATGGAGAATTAGATGTTCTTGTAAAAACGTGTTTATAATTTTATAACTTAAGTTATAAAGTAGAACCAAAATTTACATAATCAAATGTTGTGACGTAGCCTTTTTTATATATCAAATTTGCATTAATGAAAAAAATGTCCGAAAAATGGGCTTATTTAACCGAATTTCGAAAAAAGTCATAAGAAAAATATGTTTCTTTCGCAATTTTATACCCCTATGCAAAATTTCAAGAGCCAACTACGATTTTCATATTTTGCCCTTTGTTGCCCTTTTCCGTATTTGTTAATCCATAAAAGTCGATCCTATGCAATTTAAAATACTCATTGACTGAATACATACAGCACAATACTTAGTTTACGGTCTAAATATCCATCTTTTCCTTTTTTTTGCAAAAAAATTAAAATGAGGGCTTGTTAAAGAAGCACGTTTGGTGCAAAACTGATCTCATTTTTACAGATAAACACATAAATTCCATTTACAAATTTCTTTCTATAGTAAATAGTTGTAAAAACACACAAATATTTCTGTCATGCTGATCTGATCAGAAATATCTAGAAAATTTAAAATATTATGTCCAATAATATCCAACAAAGGGCAAAATATGAAAATCGTAGTAGGCTCTTGAAATTTTGCATAGGGGTATAAAATTGCGAAAGAAACATATTTTTCTTATGACTTTTTTCGAAATTCGGTTAAATAAGCCCATTTTTCGGACATTTTTTCATTAATGTCAAATTTGACATATAAAAGAGACTACGTCACAACATTTGATTATGTCAATTTTGGTTCTACAGCAAGCAAAACCTGACAAATTTTCCGTAAGTTATTTACTAAAAATTTTTCCCATATGGTGCAGACTTTTTGGCGGGCACTGTATGTATAAAAAGAAAAATCCTTGTTCGTACAAAACTATTCATTCTTCTAAAAAATATATACCTACCTTTCTACCTACATTATTTTGTACAAAAAAATCACAGAAACGTTTCAAAAACGAACTACTTACGACCATTAAGGTCAAAATGAGAACATATTTTACAAATATGTAAAAAACAAAAACTCTTATTGCTACAACAACCTAGAGCACTATTTTTTATTCTTCAAAAATAAAAGATTATTTTACTTATATAAAAAAATCACAGAAACGTTTCAAAAATGAACGAAAAGAAATGAGGAAAAGATCTTAGATCGTCATAACGATCTTAGATCCTTTTAAAGATCTTAAATCTAAGATCTTTAAAATGATCTAAGATCGTCAAATTAAGATCAAAGATCAGATCTTTTTGAAGCGATTTTTTTAAAAAAGATCGTTCTTTAGTGAAACAAAAAAGATCTGGATCTAAGATCAAGATCGCGGCCTTAGATCTTCAAAACAATCTTTTTTGAATAGATCTGCCCAGCTCTGGGTGGGATGTCGTTGTACGGGAAACTTTCGGGTCCGCAGCGCGATTTTTCAGGTCAGATAAGCAACCCGAACACGGCGGCGGCGATAACGGGCCAGGTGCTGTCGCAGACCGGGTTTTTGAATCAGGGCGGGCCGCCTAAACAGGTGGCGGTACAGCCGATGACAGTGACGAGTCCCTCGACGAAAGCGATGGACGCGGCCTTCAATCAGACGATGAAAAAATCGCTGGAACAAGCCGCCGGCGGGAGCAGTAGTAGTAGTTCAAAGGTTCCCAGCTTCACGGCAGGTGAGAGGTTAAAAATCATACCAGCACAGCCTACTTATGGTCTGAAGTGACATGTCTGATTGTCATTGTTTTTCCAAAGCCTTCTAAATTTTGTGATATTTGACAGTTCCTGACATTACAACCGTTTTTACAGAGCCTACTTAACATCTTTGATATTCAATTTGACAGTTTGGAACAGGCACTCTTTAAAGTAAGGGGACCCAGCATTATACTTTCCAAAGTGAGGCCTATTCTTTCCTCGTTCTAATGGTATCAGTGATGCCAAGTATGCCATTTTATTGGAGAATCTATGAATATAACAGGTACTTTGATTGTTGGTAAAAAAATAATAATGGTTTCCATGATTTCTAAAAATTAGACTTGACAATGTTGTGTCTACAAGTGCAGAATATGGCAACTGTCAAATGAAACAAATTTATTTTATAGTTGAAATTGATTTCCAGCAATTATTTCCACGAATTTAAGTAGTAAGTATGTGTATAAGTTAGTGCCAATTTTGCTTATTTAAGAAATTGTCACTATTGCACCTTGTTACCAGGTTCCTCAATCCTTGTTACCAGGTTCCTCAATCCTCAATCCATTTGTAATATGTTGAACTTTCTTCCCATGTTGAATATATCTACCCAAAGAACTTTCACAGATTTCGGGATGGACTAATAAGATTAGGTCTAGTAGTTCTAATCATTTAGTTTTTCTCGGTGTTCATTATAAAATTTTTGTAATTTTAATTCTCTCTCAAGGACCCTCACAAACTTAAAATAAACTTGTAGTCGTAGATAAAACTCTTTAAAAAAAGACCTGACTGAAGCTACCTGCTTAATAATTTAAAATTTACGAAATACGATTTTTGTTTTGAACTACCTACTTATACGTAATGCCCACGTAATGGGAATTGTAGGATTACATAAAGGTGATACAGGAAAAATCTGGTTGCAATTATTGGGCCTACTACAGGCGGCCACATTACCTTTAATTGACACATCTGAGTATCTGGAAGTTAGAAAACTTAAAAATTGTGAATTATGATGGGAAATATTTTGCCTCCTTAGAATCTATGGCACTAGCATGTCACATAAAACCTGATGGACACTGACATATAACATAACCTTGTATCATCCCCCTTGTGGTCTCCTTGGAGTCGACAGAGAATAATTCAAAGCCTACTTGCACTGTTACTGTTAATTAACTATTGTGTCCCTATTTTGACAGAACACAACACTCATGACATTTAAAGTGACACTTATAACACTGCAACTGTTCCAAGGCCTACTTACAATACAAATTAAAGTTTGTCTTTGCAAGGCCTCCCGGAGTAGTTCAAATGTACCCGTTTTAATTTTTTGTATTCTAGACCAACTGAAATATTTCAACTCTATGCTGGCAACCATGAAACCACCGCCCCATCAAAAATCGTCGAATAAAAGTTCGCTGCCTTCTCAAAAATCGCCGAAAACTTTTCTGCCGCAACCCACATCTGGTACCAGCACAATTTCAAACGCGCTGTCGCAATTTTCCAAGCCCGTCTCGACCGTCACGAGTTCGAAGGCGAACGTGCCGACATCGAAACCCCACTCGAAGTTCTCCACCGCCGACATTCTGAAGCTGAACCCGACGATACCGCCGAAACCGTCCGTACCTCAGCCGGGTTTCAAAGTGAGTTTGAGGATAATGAAAAAAAATCGAAAGCGTCATTTTTTTTGTGAACTTTAAGGAGCCGGCGAAGGCGCATCAGGCCTCCAGCGTGCCGTCCTTAATTCCGGAAGACAAACCCGCAAATATAATGTTGAAAGACAGGCCGAGTATTTCGATTACGGCAGTTTCGTTGCCCAACGCGCCACCGGTCACTACGAGTCCGAACTTCGGACGCATGGTCAACACAAGTCCAGGTAAATTTGACATTTGAGGTTATGACAGCTGTCAAATAGTTTTTGGAAGAATTTTGACATTTACTGTCATCATAACATTCCTGAGGAAATAGCATAGAGATGATATACAGGGTGATTCAGTTTTAATCTGCAACACTTCAACAGTTGATAGAAAACCAAAAAATAACCGCACTTTCTTCTATAAACTATATCATTTTAAGGCCTTATAAAAAAGTTACAGGGTGTTAAAGTTGCAAGAAATATGTGGAATTTATTGAATATTTTACAAACTAGTTGAGATATTTAAGTCATATTTGGTACACGTTATAACGGCATGGGTTAGCATAAAACTTGTTAATATCAAACATCTTGAACAGCCAGTGGCATAGAAATGAGTTATTAGTATAATTTATTTTAGAAAAAAAAATAGAACCACCTTGTATAGCAATAAAATGTATTCAAATTCTTATGTAAATTTTTATTGTAAACAAAAACGTTCTCTTAGCATTTTTTCATATGTGTCATGGTTTCATAGCAAATTTGATTTTTTCGTAATATTTCGGCGTACTTCTGAAAAATTATCTAAAAAATTTGCTCCATAAGTAACACTTTAACACTTATAGTAGAAATAATGTGTTTGCTACCTGAAATAAAGTAACTCACCTATTTAAGGCAGATACAGGGTCTAAAACATTTAAGGAAGATACAGTTAATGTTACGCTCTGTATCTTGAAAAGTAAAACCTTGAATGGGTAAGTTTATTGGGAAAAGTTACTGTATTTAAAGTAAAAAACATATTTTTTCTACTTTCAGTGTTACTTATGGAGAAAAGTTTTAAGTTAATTTTTCAGAAGTACCCCGAAATAATACGAAAAAATCAAATTTGCTATGAAACCATGACACATATGAAAAAATGCTAAGGGAACGTTTTTGTTTACAATAAAAATTTACATAAGAATTTGAATACATTTTATTGCTATACAAGGTGGTTCTATTTTTTTTCTAAAATAAATTATACTAATGAAATTACCCATTTCTACGCCACTGGTTGTTCAAGATGTTTGATATTAACAGGTTTTATGCTAACCCATGCCGTTATAACTTGTACCAAATATGACTTAAATATCTCAACTAGTTTGTAAAATATTCAATAAATTCCACATATTTCTTGCAACTTTAACACCCTGTAACTTTTTTATAAGGCCTTAAAATGATATAGTTTATAGAAGAAAGTGCGGTTATTTTTTGGTTTTCTATCACCTGTTGAAGTGTTGCAGATTAAAACTGAATCACCCTGTATATATAGGTAGAGTGCTGAACAAGTCCCTTTTTATGGCAAATTGTGGATCTGCGCATGGGCCTATGGAACATGCACATGAGACCTTCAAAAGAGTGGTTGTTTTTCTGAATTACTATCTCCCTGCAAATTTGTATATTGATAATAAATTACGCTCACCTCAACATGGACTGGTCAAGACTTCGATAACTACAATTAGGTTCGTTTATACTTGTAAAACTAGTTTCGTCCAAACTACTAGAATTTGCTTCACTGATGCTAGAAAATTGTTTTCACCTACCTTTATAACTTTAACACTAAAACCCTTGCCTATCCATTTCCTAAAACAAATAAGCTACTAATAGTTTCTTACACCACAATCATGTTAATATACTTACTTAAATGATGGTTTAGGTGGTTTTAATAGAAGAGTTGGTACCGCATTTTCAATTAGCTGCGTTTTGACTCGTTTCGTTTTTAAACACTCTGGTGTAAAATGAGCAGAACATATTCGAGATGATCACTTAATTAGATAAAACACTCAAACAACTAAAACGCGAATAAACTATTAATAATTAGCTGAAAATCGAAAAAATAATGCCACAAAGCGTCTATGATGCAAACAACGGTAGGTTATACTTAGTTTGTCACTGTCAAAGAGTGTCCACTGGGCCTATTTATTACTATTTTATGATTTTAAATTCGTCATAGATTTTCCGCGCATCTTATGTATAAAAAGCATCGTCCAGCACTCTACCTATATATTATGATCTCTATGGGAAATAGGTCCACTAGGTGCGAGTCACTTCTGACACACTTTTGATATCACCAGGAAAAACGCTTCAAGAAAAACTGGCCGACAAGAAAAAAGAGCTGCAAACGAAACACATGATGAAAAACATCGAGGCCGAAATTTTCCCAACCGAATCTCCGTCTTTGAAGGGCATAAACATCCCGTCCTCGCTTACAGTGTCGAAGGCGAACCTCCCGCCAAGCTTCCCGCCCAAATATCCCCTCGACGTTCCGAACGTCGCAATCCCCGCCATGCCCGTCAAGCCCCCGGCCAACCCGTACCCCCAACCCAAATTCCCCCCGGATCCCGACCCGAGGAGGTTGCCGCAAACGGTGGGATTCGACAGGCTGCCGACGTCCCTGACCGTCTCCAAGACGACCGCCAATCCCACGAATCAGGTGAGTCGCGCGATCGAGGGCGGAGCGCAATAGACACGAGATCGGAGACACGAAACTAACAGATTTTCCAACCTAGAAACAACACGCACCCCCACAGAGAAAACCTTTCATTTGGAACCCGTCGTTCTAAGTTTTTGACAGATCTCGAGTAAGTTTCAGACGGCGCAAACGCCCGTCGTCACTTAGATTTTTGACCATCGTAGGCATGCCACCGTTTTTAGCACAGAGTTGATTATTTATTGCAAAAATCAGCATGGTATTATTATGAGTAGAAAGTAACTGTGACTAGGTATCAGTAATAAAAGTGCAAATTGTTGATCATGGCCTTCTGTGATTTATGCTTCAATATTCCCATGTACTTTGACAGTAGTAAAAGGGGAAGAAGAAAAAATACAAAAAAATGTAATCTAGAAGGCCATGATTAAAAAAAAAGAACTATGCGTTAACACCATTAGAAGGCATGCCATGTAAATAACATAACCTCAAAATATTGTGTAATAAAACTCACTAAACAGTAAAAAATAAAATAAAAAGGCAAAATAAAAAGTTGTAAGGAAAAGCATAGAAATATCTTGTAACTAACTCCAAATACCTGCATGAATAACAAATCTTCTAATAAATTAAAAATGAATTTGACATATTACATTGTCATAAAAATGTAGATTAGGCTGTTTTTATAACTTTCCCCTTATTATGAATATTAGTGAAATGAGTATAGATAGAATTTAAAAAATAGTTGTGTGTATTGCAAAACACATAATTTTTCCGTCGATTGTCAATTTCAGCAAAAGTAAGGAATATAATAAGTTCAAGTGTGCAGCGATATTAAATTCCTAACCTAACTTTGCTGTTTTGCGATCATGACATTTCGTTTTGCTGTCAATCGGCTGAAGAAGTGTATTGTTTTCACAGTATTTCTGTCAAAATTCTGCCACAACAGTCAACCTTAACCCTATTCTTTCAGAGTTCCTCCAAGCAATTCACAACGAAAACGTCGACAGTCGTAAAGCCGGAGAAATTCCTAAATATACCCAAATCGTCGGGTATGGCGATAGATATTTCTCCTGTTCGATCGATCGATGCTAGCGTCAGTGTCAGTACTCCGAAAAAAAGTTTGGAGGCTAAAAGGAAAATAGATTTTTCAAAGGAGTCTAGTATTAGTTGTATAGACGGTGAGAAAAGTAGGGAAATTAAGCCGTCGGTCAGCATTATAAAAACTGGAAATAAAGATAGTAAAAAAACAGGTAAGGATGATGACGTTATTTGTATAGATTAGATATTTTGATAAACTGGATGTAATAATTTGTATTGTGATTTCTATGATTAGCTACTTGAATAATAAAATACTTCTTACTTGAAAAGTTGTGGTTTATTATAAAAACTAAACTAATTAAAGCTTTTATTTAACTTGCCCTGTTAATAGTATGTATCTATGTATGTATGTGTGGATCGAATCTTGCAAGCTGAATTTGAACCACTTCTTGACATCCGATTGAGCTGAAATTTTGCGTACACCTTAATTATGGTGACAATGCAATACTCAGCATTGTAATACTTTTAAAATGGCCGTCGCCGCAAGATGGCGATGATATATTTTTTGTCAACCCCATTAATTTGGGTATAAAATGAAAGGGCTTGAATAGTATAAAACGCTAAAGTTAGTGACATCACACTAAATTCAATATGGCGGCCGCTGCAAGATGGCGGATTACATTTGGCTTCAAGAGTAGAAAACGATAAAGTTAGTGACAGCACACTCCAAGGGCTTGAAAAGTAAAAAACAATAAAGTTAGTGACATCACACTGCAAGCTTTGTTCCAACAATAGTTCTGAACCAGTTCTAGCGATTTTGATAAATAGAGGGTGGCATTTCTCTGAACAGAACGCAGAAAAGTAATCACAGAACTGTTTTTAACCAATTGGATCGCTGAGAACACGTTCAGAACTGTTGGAACAAACCCAGAGTGTCATATTCATCAAATTAGATAGGCAACTAGATATACTTTCCTTGATTGCATTTGTGCGGCGTTGTTGTTTTACCCTAAAGTTTTTTTATAACGATAGTTTTTCTCCCCAAAATGCAGAATGATCAGTTTTTTCTAACCCTGTGGTTTTGCCCCATAAAATGTTATAAAGTATAAAATCTCTGTTCCAAATTTCTTTGGCAACACATTCAGCAATGGAAAATAGATTTCGAGTTTTTCTTTTTGACAAAATAGATATGAGAACTCCCCATCTTCTCACCTCATTTTAGAAATCCGGCAACGTCGCACCATTTTGTTTTGTTTGCGTCGCGAAACGTCAAATTCCCCACCTCTCGGTCCCCACTCCGCGAACACCAGAACCAGAACTGGTCCGTCGACTCCGTCGCCTTTGCGAATGCGTATTTTTTCACGTGAGCATTTCGGGTTGTTTATTTCCAAATTTCTTCAAAATCGGCGACGGGAACCCTCCAAAAATACTCAAAAATCGAGATTCGCGGCCGCGCCAGCCATTGCGCGACAGTGTGTTGTTTCTTCGGATCGTCGGCGCCAGCTTGATGTGCGCCCAGCCCACTATAGAAAGGTATGTGGTTGATTGTATTATTTGTGTTTTTGTTTGCGTTAATTTTGTAATGTTTATTTTTATATCAAATATTTCACACTGGGTCAAGTATCTGGATATTTTCTGCATGCGAGAAGCACGTTTTCCCGGAACGTTATTTTTGTTTACGTGCGCATTAGAACATGTTTTTCTTGGGGTCTTTAATAAGTTCAAGATGGCGCAGAAGTTCCAAGAAAATAAAAACAAAAATAAAACCACAATTTTTACGTCTTAATTTTTTTTTAAACAATTTACATAAACCATAGTGATATATGCATTTTTCATTTATCTAGTCATTTTTTTAAACTTATTAATGCAATAAAAACGATATTTTATGGATAGTGGCTAGTATTTTTATAGTATTTTTGTTTTTCCCAACTTATTACAGTTATTATTAGTATTTTGTTACATAACATTATTATAAACAATACGTAAAAATAGCTTATAAAAATTCAAATTGCACTTTTTAAATGCCAATAAAGTATCAATAAATTACAGACTATTAAAATTCGTTTTATTACCAAAGACAAACTTTTTATATCTCTTTGTAATTGTAATTAATACCTAATACCTAGTTGCTATTCCTTTACTTATGGCGGTGAAAGTTAAAATGCCTACTTCTAATTTCGTTGGTCCTTGAATAATTCGCCAACCAGTAGAAGATAATTTTAATGGAAGTGACCACAATAAAAATGTTAACAAACAAAGATAAATAGTCGGCTTCTTTGACTAAAATTATAAACAGCACATGAATTTAATCTGTGGATTCTACAAGTCCTAACTTGTTTTGATCACACATCACACATATGACCCGTTTCCGTTTGTGAGCTTCATTTTTGATTGGCCATCTTAGCGAATAGCAGTAGTGCTTTTAGACCTTTTGTAATTGAATCCAATTAGCTGGTAAGTGTTTCTTAATTTTTTCAAAATTTCCAGAACATCTAAATGTTGTATATTATTATAGGGATTCTAATAGGATGCGTATATAATTTGATTCTAAACTACAAAAACACACCTACTTATAAAATATCCATAGGACTTGGTACTTACTTGTCTTGTAAGTCATTTTTTGTTTTGTTAGGTTGACTTTGACAGTCACAATTCTTTTTGGTCATTGGTCAGTTCGAATCAAGGGACAAATTAAATGCCGTTGCTTATTTCTTAAAAATAAAGTAAAATTAAAAGATAAAGAAGCTGTGTGAACCAGGCATTAGTAAACATAAAGAAAAAAAATATTGTAAATAAAAAGGTAGAAACTATTGTTCAATGCTTTTATAAATTAAACTTGTGGAAAAAAATGCTAGAAAGCCTATTATTTTGGGGTAATATAACAAGCTGTGTGGTACCTACCTATTAGCATTGGGATTATAATGAATTAATTAATAAGTTAACAAAGGGTATTATCTGATTATTAGTCATACCATGAGTTGTATTTCGAAAGATAATTTAAGGAGTGCAAATAATTTAATTATTAAGTGTTTAGGTGTAATTTGACACCCAAACGTATTACCTAAATAAATTGACTGCAAAAATTATAAATATTTTGCCTTGTCGAAAATGTTAATTAAAAGTAGCAAAAACGAAGAAAAAAAAAACAATTCTAAATAAAAATGCAGATTTTATAAAAAAATATACAGATGTGTCTCATTGAAATTTCCTGCAGATGATTCATTTGTTTTCTACTTTGCCTGCCTACATAATATTATCCTTGCGAAGACATTGAAATTTAGCAGATTAAAATATCTTCTTATGGCTAGTCAGAATCAATTTAAGCCAGTTAAAACCTTTTAAGGCAGATATTGTGTCATAAAATTACATTTATATTTACTACACTGGTATTTCGATATCAACGAGACCTATTCAAAATGTGACACGGGCTGATAATCCTTATCTTTTTTCATTCATAAATAAGTGTGAACGTTACACATTCGATTGATAAAGTATTATATGAATGCATATTGTTGCAGCGTTCATATAATGAAATAACCCGCAAAAATGGAAGGTAAAGAGAAATGCTCTTGTGAAAAATCGGAACAGTCCTTCGAGAGCGACAGCAGCAACTCTGAATCTTCGACATCCTCGAAAAAAGGAAAGATCGGATTGTTTAACCTCCGGAAGAATAAACACCTGCATTTTTCGACGAAGAAAAGTAAAAAGTCCACAGTAAAAGACGAGTCAGGCGCAAATTCCGCTAGGAGGATTCCGAAATGGAGTTTGAAGTTTAATTGCACCAAAAAAGAATCGAAAATCGTAGAGAAAGAAGAGCAAAGCAGCCAGGCGTGCTGCCGCTGTGCTTGTTATAAGCATGCCGAGGAGAGCGAAACAAACACGAAGGAAGAAGAGACCAGGAAAGATTCGTTTGATATGACAAGTGAGATGGCAGTAGCGTAAGTAGGTGCATTGATGATTTTTTTGTCGATCTAATTAATTTTCTTAGTGAAGAACCAGCTAGCAGCGATCCGATAGACACAACGGCCGGCGCTGTCTCAATAATCGACACGAGCCCCGCGGAACATAGAGACGCGGAATGTCAGCCGTCCCCGTCCGAGCTCGAACCGAGGATCGAATCGGACAGTAGCAGGGGAATTTACGGAACCTCTGTACAACCGGTCGTGGTTACCGCTCAATTCGGCGATATCCATTGGCTCACGTAAGTTCTACACATGTTACGTACCAAACTTTGTTCATAGTAAATAGTATAGATGGCAAATGTCCGAGCATTTATGATTTTGAGCGGGACACTTTTAAAAATGTACGCCGAGGCCTCGAGCATTTATGTACATTTTTGAAAATGGTGCCATTCGATTGCTTGTGAAAAGACCTTTAAAACAAGACCCCATATGTATGACTTTTGATTAAAAAAGTATGAAGTAAAACAAAAAAAAAAAATTAAAATATGTAAAATTTAAAAAAAATGTTTCTAGTTAGACTGAAGACAGATTTAGAAGACCCAATGCGTAGATACATGTAGGATGTAGGTTAGCAATCAATAAATATTCCAGTATTGTTAAAATTTAAAATTATTAAAATAAGTTTTGATCTGAAATTCAACGCAGTAATTATAATTATTGCAATAAAATTACCTAAATTAATTAGCAATGAGAGCCTATATTCAATACTTACATCTACATCAGAAATACTTTTTACATTTTTGTTACTACCTACTAAATCTAAATAACTTCTTTGTCTGTCCTGGAGCCTTTGAATATTGAATTAAATGTTTTCTCATTCTTCCTGCATGGGCAAAATATTTAGCTTTACAAAATTCACAAACAGCATATTTTAATTTTTGGTCACTTCTTTTCTTAAAGTTTCCAGCAATTGAATTTTGTTTGACAATAAATGAAAGTGACCAGAAATTCTCATTAATTCTCTAACTGACTACATTTATATAAATGATCATAAATGCTCCAGAACTGACGGACAGTAACCAAAAATGGCAAGACACTTTTAAAAATGTCTTGCTCATAAATGCTCAAAATGCTTCTGCTCATAAATACTCCAGCCATCTACAGTGTCCTCCAAAAAGTTCGCACCATAGGGGGGACATTTTTAATTATTAATGTTTTGTTTTGAAATTTAATTTTGGGGTTATCTTTTGCTTTAAAAAAGATGAAAAATGACCCAGTCAAACGTGGTCATGTGACTTTCGTTATCTGTCAAAAATTACATTTAAAAAAATATATCTCCAAAAATGGGTTTAGTTGTTAAAATATCAAAAAGTTTTACTTGAAAAAGTTGTTTGTTTTTCAATTTTACCTAAGTGTACCAAATTTGAACGCTCTACTAAAATATTTAGTTTTTTTGCCAATTTTTAATATTTATCACAGAAAATAATAGAAATTTCTGAAAATTTTCAAAACTCGAAACTTTGTAAAAACTATTTTATATCACTAGCTTTATCATTCTATTAATTTTTTATTACTAATTACCGATAAGAATAGGTATTTTTCAAAACAAAATTATATTTACGCTTTAAAATTCTGTTCTGTTGACAGTTTGATAACTGTCAAATAAAAACAATTGCTTCTATTCTCTGCATGGCCTACTCATCAAGATATCGATTAATGTGAAATTAAACTTAAAGGTAATAATTATTTGTTCCATAAAAGTAAAGAATTTTGCTTAGAAACGTAAAATAGTTTGATGATATTTTAATTTATTATTATTTTGGCATCAATTTAGAACTGGGAAACGTAATGTATTTAAATTTATACCCCAAATGCTAGACGGTACATCAACTTTGCAACAAACATAACAGAATTTTAAAACGTAAATATCATTTTCTTTCGAAAAATACCTATTCTTATCGGTAGTTAGTAATAAAAAATTAATAGAATGATAAAGCTAGTGATATAAAATAGTTTCATAAATATTAAAAATTGGCAAAAAACTAAATATTTTAGTAGAGCTTTCAAATTTGGTACACTTACGTAAAATTGAAAAACAAACAACTTTTTCAAGTAAAACTTTTTGATATTTTAACAACTAAACCCATTTTTGGCGATATATTTTTTTGAATGTCATTTTTGACAGATAACGAAAGTCACATGACCACGTGCGGCCTTTTTGGAGGACGCTGTATATAGTAAATAGTAAAAAAATAAAAAAAACACCACTTATTTTTGACCGGTACGTAAAAGGTCGTCGTTTTGCCACAGTTTGCCGTCACGTCTCCGCGCCGTCCACGAGGACTGCGACGAGGCGGCCCGGATGGCCCGCGCCCGCGAGATCGAGCAGGGCGTCGACCCCCCGGCGAATTTCCGCTCCGCCCGACGCGTCCACCTCGTCTATCCCGATGTCGACAGGCCCGAGAACAGGAACGCCCAGGGACCGCCCAGGAGGTTAGCTTCCCGTCGACTCTCGACGGCCGTCAAACGTTGACCGTTTTTTTCCCTCCCAAGGTTGCAACTGGTTTGCCCGCCGGACCTGAACGTGGAGTCCCTCAGGGCGCTGTTCCAGAACCACGTGACCCTGATGTCGTGTCCTCTCGACAGCATCACGGGGTGTCACACCCAGGTGGATTTCATCCACTGTCTGGTGCCGGACTTGCTGGAAATAACGAACTGCAGTTTTTATTGGGGTAGAAAATACATTATCTAAAGAGACTGTTTGATAAATGTGCGATAATGACTTTTTTTTTAGGTAAAATGGATAGGTACGAAGCGGAAAGGTTGCTCGACGGAAAGCCGGAAGGTACTTTTCTGTTGAGGGATTCGGCGCAAGAAGAATTTCTGTTTAGCGTGTCGTTCAGAAAGTACGGCAGGTCATTGCACGCCAGAATTGAACAGTGGAATCACAGGTGAGTTCAAGAAATTAAATATTTACATATTGTTTTCGCCATTTTGTTTTGTGCAACTAAAAAATCCATAGAGCAAACAAAATGGGTAGGTCTACAATTTGACAGCTGTCAAGTGTCGTTCACTGACAGATGTCAATTGTATAACCTTCAAATTTTGGCAGTAATACAATTTCATAATTTAGTGAAGTAATAATTTCACAACTTAAAGCCTCAATGATGAATTGGTACTGAGGAACCTATTTGACAGCATGAATAATATACATTTATGATTTTTTTTAGGTTTAGTTTTGACTCTCACGATCCTGGCGTTTTTACGTCTGACACGGTTTGTGGTTTGATCGAACATTACAAGGACCCCAGCAGTTGTATGTTTTTTGAACCTATGCTTACATCACCGTTACATAGGTAAGTCACCTTGCTTATACATTGCACATAACCTTAATATTCATTCGATACTATTTTCATTTTCACAAAATATTTTAGATGCAATATTACAGGTTATATCCCTACTATACAGTGTGGATACAAATTGTGGAATATTGCTTATATTTCTTAAAATATTCCTCAACAAAAACATGTTTTAATAAAGGTGTTAGGGGAAATTATTATTATTATTATTATTATTAATATATATTATATATTATTACTACTTAAAAGGAAATAATTTCCCCCTAACACTTTTATGAAAACATATTTTTGATATTAGGAATATTTTAAGAAGTATAAGCAATATTCCACAATTTGTATCCACACTGTATACAATACTAATAAATCTAGTAGCCTTAGAACTTTTGTTTCTGTTCTGTCAGAATCGAGGGAGAAATCACTGGCAAAATTTGTACACTAAAATGCCAAAAAATGCAAAAAAAATACCAAAAATTCCAGATTCAGCTTAAAAAATTCCAAAAAATACCAGAAAATTCCGAAAAATACCAAAAAATGTCAAAAAATACCAATAAATGCCAAAAAATTCTAAGAAAATGCCAAAAAATTCCAAGAAAATACCAAAAATTCCAAGAAAATGTCAAAAAATTCCAAGAAAATGCCAAAAAATTCCAAAAAATTCCAGAAAATACCAGTGTAAAGACTTTGCCAATCTTCAAGCCCGGACTGCACAGTCCAGCCTCTTAACTTCATGACAGTGCAAGCGCATGCGCATTGCTTAGAAAATACAAACAATTCCAAGAAAATGCCAAAAAATTCCAGAAAATACCAGTGTCAAGACTTTGCCAATCTTCAAGCCTGGACTGCACAGTCCAGCCTTGTATCTTCGTGACAGTGCATGCGCATGCGCATTGCTTAGAAAATACAAAAAATCTAAGAAAATGCCAAAAAATTCCAGAAAATTCCAACAAAATACCAAAAATTCCAAGAAAATGCCAGAAATGCCAAAAAATTCCAAGAAAATACCAAAAAATGCCAAAAAATACCAAAAAAATACCAAAAAATGCCAAAAAAATCCAAGAAAATTCCAAACAATTGTAAGAAAATACAAAAAATTCCAAGAAAATGCCAAAAAATTCCAAGAAAATGTCAAAAAATTCCAAGAAAATGCCAAAAAATTCCAGAAAATACCAGTGTAAAGACTTTGCCAATCTTCAAGCACAGGATTGCACAGTCCAGCCTTGTAACTTCGCGACAGTGCATGTGCATTGTGCATTGTTTAGAAAATACGAAAAAAATTTCAAGAAAATGCCAAAAGTTTCAAGAAAATGCCAAAAAATTCCAGAAAATACCAGTGCAAAGACTTTGCCAATCTTCAAGCCTGGATTGCACAGTCCAGCCTTGTAACTTCGCGACAGTGCATGTGCATTGTTTAGAAAATACGAAAAAATTTCCAAGAAATTGCTAAAAATTCCAAGAAAATGCCAAAAAGTTCCAAGAAAATTCCAAAAAATTCCAAGAAAATACCAAAAATTCCGAGAAAATGCCAAAAATACAAAAAAAATGCAAAAATATTCCAGAAAATACCAAAAATGCCAAAAAAAATCCAAAAAAATACCAAAAATTCCAGGCGCGTGTTCACTAAAATTCCTCAGTGATTTCCCCCTCGGTCAGAATCGACGGATCTCCCGTCAGGTGTAGAGAAGTTAACGACACAGCGCGTTTCTCCCCCCCCCCCCCCCGAAGGAAGTTCGTGTTTCCGCTCCAGCACCTCGCCCGCGCCTCCATCGTCAGCCGGCTGACGTACGACAACATCAACCACCTCCAGTTGCCCAAGACGCTGAAGACGTACCTCAAGGAGTACCACTACCGGCAGAAGGTGCGCGTCGAGAGGTTCGACGACGACGTGCAGTGGCTGGAGCTGCGCAACGTCGCGCCCTGATCGGCGCGCCGCGCCGCCCCGGTCCGCGCCGTCGCGCGGTCGAAATCGACGGACGTCCCGTCAAAGTTGACGGGTGTGACGGTTGTACTGTCGAAGTGGACGGTCGCCCTGTCGAGCTTGGGGACGTTGAAGGGTTTGAACGGTGTGTGTTGAATGAAAGTCGTTTTCGAAAAGGGAGAATTGACCCCCCCCCCACCTAACTTTTTTGTTTTTTTTTTTAAGATGAAAGGGACGTGAGGCTAACACCCACTTTGCATTCCACGTTTTCATTGGTCGACTCGAGGTTGCATGAATATTAAGCCTCTCATCGTTGACTGACAGCAGTGACTATAGAATTCTTTCTATAGTCACTGCCCGTTGTGACATAAATTATAAATTATGCAAATGAATTAAGAAATAACATCAAATCCGGATGAAGTTTTACTGTACGCAGCTCAAACTGATCACCACCCTATTTGCACCTCTTGCAACATTGGAACATCGCGAACGGCCGCGGAAAAAACGAAATTTTGAAAGATTTGTGCCAGGGACCCTTTATTAAAGTTAGGGTTTTAGCCTCTCATATATAAGTGTGCTTCAAAAAACAAATGGTTTGGCGAATACTTTTTTATGCCATGGCCGTTTAGTGTACAGGGTGTTCCAAAAAAGTAGGACCAATGGCAACTTAATTTTTTTAAATGGAACACCCTGTATATTATTGGATTTTTTTTTGAAATCTGCTCATCAAGGCAATCAAAATTATATTAAACTTTGTGGCATCATCTTTTTCCGTTTTTGAAAAAATCCGTATTCAAATTTGATACTAAATTTATTTAACTCGAATTTGTTCATCTCGTGATAAAGATAGACGATCAATGTAATAACGAAAAATATTTATTTTAAACAAGAGTAATATAGTGAAACTCCAAAATGTTTAGGAGCCTTTTCAAATTTTACTGATTATATTCTCGAGATAAAGAATTTCAGGAAAATCGTAAAAGCTCCTAAACATTTTGGAGTTTCACTATATTACTCTCTTGTTTAAAACAAATATTTTTCGTTATTACATTGATCGTCTATCTTTATCACGAGATCCACAAATTCGAGTTAAATAAATTTAGTATAAAATTTGAATACGGAATTTTTCAAAAACGGAAAAGATAATGCCACAATCATTTTGATTGCCTTGATGAGCAGATTTCAAAAATCCAATAATATATATGGTGTTCCATTTAAAAAATTAAGTTGCCATGGTCCTACTTTTTTCGAACACCCTGTACACTAAACGGTCATGGCATAAAAAAGTATTCGCCGAACCATTGATTTTGTTTTTCGAATCACCCTTTTATCTTAAAAAACAAAAAAGTTAGGTGGGGGGTCAATTCTCAGTGAATAACCCTGTACCTTGAGTATGAATTAAATGCCAATAAAACTGAAGATTATTATTATTATTATTTGCAATACTAAAAACAGATTTCTTTCATTCATCTCTCCGAAATAAAATGATGGAGCTTTATGGTGTCAGTGTCGTCTTCCATTTTCACAAAATCCAATATGGCGGATGCTGTCAATTTTGTCCAAGGCCACCTTAGATCCTAAAACAATAACCAGAGCTGGGGAAGATCGCGCCAAAAATGATCTAGATCATAGATCAGATCGTTTTTCAAAAAAAGATCTAAGAATTTTGAGAAATAGATAATTTTGAAAAATAGATAATTGAAAATAAAATACAAATTAACATAAAGCATTCATTTAAATTTGACCTCAAAATAGGTTCTTGTAGTTGTAGGTAAAATGTACATCAGTTTTTTTATATTTGTCATTTTTCGCAAATTCTGACAATTTGCATTTTAAATGAACGCTCGTTAGTAACGTAAGTATCTAAATTCGTAATACATATATTTTAGAAATAATATATGTACATTATATGATGTATAAAAAGAAAAATCCTTGTTCGTACAAAACTATTCATTCTTCTAAAAAATATATACCTACCTTTCTACCTACATTATTTTGTATAAAAAATTCACATAAACTTTTCAAAAACGAACCACTTACAACAACTGAGGTCAAAATGAGAACATATTTTACAAATATGTAGATATAAAAACAAAAACTCTTATTCCTACAACAACCTAGAGCACTATTTTTTATTCTTCAAAAACGTTTCAAAAATGAACGAAAACAAATGAGGAAAAGATCTTAGATCGTTATAACGATCTTAGATCCTTTTAAAGATCTTAGATCTTTAAAACGATCTTAGATCTCTACAACGATCTTAGATCTCTAAAACGATCTTAGATCTTTAAAACGATCTTTGTTAAATAGATCTGCCCAGCTCTGTCCAAGGCCACCTTGGATATAACAAAAGATTTTGAATTTCCTTCATCTTGTATTTTGTGAAGATTGTTAAATTTACACTTGATCTTTTCATTTTGCTTAATAAGATTAGAACAAAAAAACTGTTGAATAAAAATAAAAAAATAGATTGGAAAAATATAAATTCCTGTTCCTTACAAAAAAAGTATGTTAATGATTTCTAACATCTCAAATTTGACAGTTGCACTGTCACAAGTGACAGTTGTATAACAACTGACAACTGAAATGTCAAACTTGTCACCCAGTGTTTATTTTTGTCGCCTATTTTGATTTGTACAGTATTATTTTGAAAATTCACAAAAACTATCGTGCAATGTTTGCAAAAAGTTTCGGAATGTAGCATGGCATTTTTTTATCGCTTTGATTTTCGTGTACACGTTAGGTTTTTGTTCAGTATATAGAAAAAATGTTCAATAATTGAAACTGCTAAGTTACATTTTTGGCTAAAATAAATTTGTCTAGTCTAAATCTACTAAAAGAAGCGCTAATGAATTTGAAAACCCTAAAAATTCGCCGTTCTAAAAAAAAACAAGACTGAATCAGTAAATAAAATTATATCGGATCGATAATTATTGATATTGAAGAAAAACTAAAAACAGCTTAAGAATTTCACAGAGTAAACCTTAATTTCGCTTCATTAACTAATTAAATAGTTAAGGGCCGAAATTAAAAAAATATATATAAAAAAGTGTGCCAAAAAAACGTAAATAAATTGCCTTGATCGATTGTGAGCCGTAGTCTCTTCCATGGTTTTCGTTTGCCTAGCAACAACGTTCTCGTGTGTGTTTTATTCACTCTAAGGCCTTTTTGGCATGTATTGTTTTTTCTAGTTGAAATATTGCATTGTTATGTATGGGGCATTTTATCTGAATATTTTCGTTTATTGTAGTTTTCTTTTCCCATAACTATTGCTTTTCAGCAGTCAGTTACAGTGATTTATAAACTTTTAATACATAACCTACAACTTTGGAAACTTTTCTTGACATATGCAAAGTTAAGCTGTGGACAGTAAGTGACATTTACACAGCCTTCTCAAGTTTTCATTGTTTGGTAAAAAATGGCGTTGAAGTTGCGAAATGTCATGGAAAAAGTATAGTACTCGTAAACGAAAAAATCCAAGATTGCCTCACAGTACTCAAAGTTGTTTGAATTTTTAAATCTAGAATGTAGTAGCGAGACAAGTGTACATAAATATTATTAGATAATTTTATATAGTAACCTAACTATAATAAAATGATTGTTGAAAGTATCCGGTTTATTATTTTGGAGAGCGGTAGGTGTATCGCCCCGAATTATTATTATTATTAAAAAGGTTTTTTGTGCAAGCTTTAATCTTGTAGTATTTCGTGAACGTTATAACTGTAATTGTTTGGAATCATCTTTTGTGATTGTCGAATTTGAATTATATTTTGAGTAAGTAAAGTTTTATTTCATTTAAAATATGTTTGTTTTATTTTACGAATTTTGTCCTTATACAGGTAAGTTTGGGTGAGTTTTTAAAGTCGACACAAAAATCCATCAATGCAATGTGATTGGCCCGATGGATTCCGTCATATATTTGTAGCCTTTCAGATTAAATACGTATAATTTTTCCCTAGATTCTCGATATAGCACACAAGCTGGCAACACTGTTAGAGAATTCAAATTCGCACAATAAAACTGTAAAAGCTCTACTTATTTCATATACTCGCGATTTATATTTTTGAGAAATCTTAGGGACTTAAATATACCCTTGAAGATAAACATAAACAACCTCCGACTAATAAATAAAGTATTAGTCTGAGTAAACAACCATAACATAACCTAAAAAATCATTTGAGTTTTCGCGTCGATGGAGGAAGGAATCGACGCTTTTCGTCAATTTCCCGCCTTGTTCTTATAGTGTTGACTGACTTATTTATAAAAACTTCTTACGACTATAGCTTCATGTCCCGGAAAGAAGATGGCGCCTATGGTCAACAATGTATTTTTAAGGCGTAGGGCTCACCGGTTTCCAGCAAATAATATTTTCGTAAATTCGACCCCTCGGTTTTGGAGCTGTTGGACAATTTTAGACATTATACGAAATCTCGGAAACGACTGGACGAAATCGAATTTAACCTTTTTTCCGTCATCTACTGGTCGAACTACGTCGGAAATTGAATACTCAGTGTTCGGTTTTTTCTAACACTTTGTTGCTGCGTCCGGATTAAGCGTAATTCTACCGTGATATTGAACTTTTCCTAAGTAAATCGACCAGCCGAATCGATTTAGCATGGTCCCGAAGGCGTAGGGCTCACCGGTTTCCAGCAAATAATATTTTCGTAAATTCGACCCCTCGGTTTTGGAGCTGTTGGACAATTTTAGACATTATACGAAATCTCGGAAACGACTGGATGAAATCGAATTTAACCTTTTTTCCCGTCATTTACTGGTCGAACTACGTCGGAAAAACCTATTTTCGGGGCAGGTTAACATTTTTGGAAATTCAAAAAAGTGCGCTGGCCGGGCACTTAGAAATTTTTTAGAGGAATTTGGAGGCCGGATCCGTGTTCTACGGATCAAATTACGTCGGATGGGCTGGTTTTGGTCTCATTCTGACCTCGTTTAAAAAATTGAAAATTTGGAAATTTTAGGTGTTTTTCGAAAAAGTGCGCTGGCCGGGCATTTAGAAACTTCCAAGTTCAATTTCGACCGGATTTTCGGTTTCTACGGTCCAAACTGCGTCGGATCAGCCTGTTTCCGGCTAATTTTATTTTTTAGCGAAATCGTCAAATTTCAGTTAACAAAGGGGTTGACCCCCGAAAATCTTCAGGAAATATTCGCCACGCGCGCAAGGAATTTTCCAGGGGTCTGATTTCACAGTATCTTACGCATTTCGAGGCGCTGCGTCGATTGGCGCCACGCAGAATGTCGTAGCTCTAACCGTTTCTGCGCAAATGGCCTTCAAAGTCAAATCGAAAGTGAAACTCGAAGTTCGGTTTTTTCAACAACTTTATTGCTGCGTCCGGATTAAGCGTAATTCTACCGTGAAATGGAACTTTTCCTAAGTAAGTCGACCAGCCGAATCGATTTAGCATGGCCCCAAAGGCGTAGGGCTCACCGGTTTCGAGCAAATATTTTTTTAAAAAATTCGACCCCTCCATTTAGGAGGTTTAGGATAATTTTGGACATTAAATACGAAATCTCGGAAACGACTGGACGAAATCGGATTTAACCTTTATTTCCGTCATCTACTACTCGAACTACGTAAGAAAAACCTATTTTATATTAGGGACAGGTTAACATTTTTGGAAATTCAAAAAAGTGCGCTAGCCGGGCACTTAGAAATTTTTTAGAGGAATTTGGAGGCCGGATCCGTGTTCTACGGATCAAATTACGTCGGATGGGCTGGTTTTGGTCTCATTCTGACCTCGTTTAAAAAATTGAAAATTTGGAAATTTTAGGTGTTTTTCGAAAAAGTGCGCTGGCCGGGCATTTAGAAACTTCCAAGTTCAATTTCGACCGGATTTTCGGTTTCTACGGTCCAAACTGCGTCGGATCAGCCTGTTTCCGGCTAATTTTATTTTTTAGCGAAATCGTCAAATTTCAGTTAACAAAGGGGTTGACCCCCGAAAATCTTCAGGAAATATTCGCCACGCGCGCAAGGAATTTTCCAGGGGTCTGATTTCACAGTATCTTACGCATTTCGAGGCGCTGCGTCGATTGGCGCCACGCAGAATGTCGTAGCTCTAACCGTTTCTGCGCAAATGGCCTTCAAAGTCAAATCGAAAGTGAAACTCGAAGTTCGATTTTTTCAACAACTTTATTGCTGCGTCCGGATTAAGCGTAATTCTACCGTGAAATGGAACTTTTCCTAAGTAAGTCGACCAGCCGAATCGATTTAGCATGGCCCCAAAGGCGTAGGGCTCACCGGTTTCGAGCAAATATTTTTTTAAAAAATTCGACCCCTCCATTTAGGAGGTTTAGGATAATTTTGGACATTAAATACGAAATCTCGGAAACGACTGGACGAAATCGGATTTAACCTTTATTTCCGTCATCTACTACTCGAACTACGTAAGAAAAACCTATTTTATATTAGGGACAGGTTAACATTTTTGGAAATTCAAAAAAGTGCGCTAGCCGGGCACTTAGAAATTTTTTAGAGGAATTTGGAGGCCGGATCCGTGTTCTACGGATCAAATTACGTCGGATGGGCTGGTTTTGGTCTCATTCTGACCTCGTTTAAAAAATTGAAAATTTGGAAATTTTAGGTGTTTTTCGAAAAAGTGCGCTGGCCGGGCATTTAGAAACTTCCAAGTTCAATTTCGACCGGATTTTCGGTTTCTACGGTCCAAACTGCGTCGGATAAGCCTGTTCCCGGCTAATTTTATTTTTTTAGCGAAATCGTTATATTTCAGTTTAAAGGGGTTGACCCCCCGAAAATCTCGGGGAAATATTCGACACGCGCGCAGGGAATTTTCCATGGGTCTGATTTCATAGTATCTTATACATTTCGAGGCGCTGCGTCGATTGGCGCCACGCAGAATGTCGTAGCTCTAACCGTTTCTGCGCAAATGGCAAATGGTCTTCAAAGTCAAATCGAAAGTGAAAACTTGAAGTTCGTTATTTTCTACAAATTTGTTGCTGCGTCCGGATTAAGCGTAATCCTACCGTGAAATGGAAATTTTCCTAAGTAAATCGCGTATTACAGTCTACACACCGCAAAAACTTCAAATATTTTATTTAGTAAATATTTGGTTGGCAGTATTCACCAAAAAAATAGAATTGCATTGGATTGAACAAAGTCCCAACATTACGATGCATTATATTTATAGCTGCTGTCATTTGGCTTGTTGATCTTTTTATTTTTATGGCTCACTCGACAAAACGAAATATAGTTGTTTTGGGACTTGGGACGATCTATTAATTATGCCATGGCATACTAATTTTATTCTAAAATAGCGACAAAAAATATATACCTAACTTATATGGCAGGCGTTTATTTATAAACCGAGACAGAGCCTTTTTCGGCAAAGGCCGTTCGCCTTAAACGTCCATTGTTTAGCACCTTTGTGTGTCTACCGCCTTTTAATAATAATAGAATAGGCACAAAAGGGCGGCGAAGACGATACATTAAGTATAAACTTTTAACGATATTGTTTGTCACGCAAATACGTCGTGCATTATATTCATTTGAGGAATTCTGCTTGCGTGTTATTATTTTTGTCTAACAATTCGTCCCAACCTTAGAGGCATCTAGGTAAATAATAATATAAAGAAATCCTAATAAGGTTATTACTTTATTTTATACCTACTTTATTTTATACCTAAGATTGTCTTGTACAAGAGTTAGTTATCTTGAATAATCGTCAGAGCCTACTTACTGGTGCTCTTGTTCTTTTTGTGTGCATACGGCCCTCGTAAAATAAACTGGAAACCGTCCATGGAGGAAGGAACAAGGAACAACTGGACTGCTATTGGGCTCTAGTCCCTCCACCAATTTTTAGCCATCCGGCAGAGGGCGCTGGCGCTCGCCTGGATAGACGCCATATTGTGTGCATTCTAGGTGATTTAGAGTGCATTCTAGGGGAAAGGCGAAATTTGTGGTGGCAACACATAATGACATTTTGACAACGACCAACCACGGCCCTTGCGCATTTGACATTTGACAGCCAATGACTTGTGCGCCCAATATGGCCGACCTTTCAGTGGGACATATATATGTATACATTGTGGTCATTTATGTGTGCAACATATGGGACATTTTTTTTTATTAATTGCACAACCAAAATACAGATATTGCCGAAAGTTGATGAATGTTTAATAGTCATATTAAGTGCACTTAGAATGCTTGCAAATTAAACAGTATACAGGGTAGGTCAAAAAATATAAAAAATTGCACAAGAGTAAAGTACCTACCCTTATTTAAAAAAATTCAGCAAAATGTTATTAAAAAAAGTTGTTTAGAATTAAAAGCTATGCCTAAATACCAAAATATAGCCTCCTAAGAAAAAAAAAATCGTCAATTAATTTCCACAGTTTCATAATAAACATTTAAAATAAAAATTTTGCACCTTTAATGAGAGTTTTTTAATATACACATTATCATTACTAATGTTTTACCTTATTCAGAAGAATTTTTGCGAAATTTTAAAGTTTTGTTTAATATCGTTGCAAAAAACATGAAGTTCGTGATACTCTAAAAAATTAAAAATCTAAGTTAATTTTACAAATAATATGCTTGAATTTGAACAGAGTTATGCGAAATTGATTTAATTTTGATTGATTTATGAAATTGTTTAGGGTGAATAAAACAAATTTTTTTAGGAACTTAATTATATTGTTTTCAAAAAAAAATTCTTTTTCTTATAAGGCCATGTCTTGGTATTTACGCATAGCTTTTAATTCTAGCTAACTTTTTTTAATAACATTTTGCTGAATTTTTTGAAATAAGGGTACTTTACTCTTGTACAATTTTTATATTTTTTGACCTACCCTGTATGCTGTTTCACTTGCAACCATTCTAAGTACGCCTAATATGATTATCGAACAAGCACCAACTTTCGGGTATATTTGTATTTGCGCTGTGCAATTAATAAAAAAAATTCCCATATGTTGCACACTTAAATGACCACACTGTATAGGTGGGACAAATGATTGTGTTGGAAAAGCAGTTCAGTTTATATTACGAGGACCGTGGCATAATTGGACATAAACAAAAAACCAATACAATCCTGAAAAAGTTGTATAGGGGACAAAATATTAATTTTCATTGGGACAGATTGTACCTTATAATGGACGTTTAATATTTGAAAGGAAAACTTTTCATTTTTGGAAATTAATCCGTTTACTATATATAAATTGTGCATTACATCAGACTGGCACTTAAATTAGATTTTGTTACACAAAGAAAACTAGGTAAAGGCCGATATAACCCTTCAAAATTAGATTTCCAGGAAATGGCAAAATCTTTACTGGCATTTTTGTTTATCCAAATTTTGCTACGCTCTTTTGAGTTTTCACTGCAAAAAGTTTTCTTAATAAAAAATTGAAATTGTTTCTTTTTCAAAAGCAACAGTCATGGGGTGTGCATTTCTTCTTTATTCATAGAAAATATATGTTATTTAGATTACTCGGAAAGGTCCTTTATTCTCCATTATTCTCATTCATGCTGAGACAGACATCATCAAACACAACAAGGAAAAATGCGCATTGGAGGCTATCCTAACCAAACGAACCTCCCATTTTTTTAATAGCCACACTTTTCCCAGTGTAGAAAAATTCATCTAGTTGAAAAAAACGATCAGACATAAAGGCAGTGCAAAATTCCACGGCATAGCGTGCCGCGATTTGACATTATTTACGATGTCGTTATATAGGACAGAGCTCCGTTTCGTCTGGTACGGGGGTTACCCCCAGGAGGGGGGGGGGGCAAAGGGGGAACAGGGGACTTGATATTTTCATAACCGCCCCAAAAGACTCAGTCGGCGGTGGGGTTCCCATGCACCCGCCAGCGAACGGTGATCATAAGTCATTTAGGTAGGAGGAAAAATAGTGAACATTGGAAATGTAGTTGTAAATATAGTGAGATTTCAAGCGATTTAGCCTCTTTGGATACACCAAAGCACTAAAAAGGTAAACTACATCCTATCTAAATTTAATTCCAACCAGAGCTGGGCAGATCCATTTAAAAAAGATCGTTTTAAAGATCTAAGATCGCGATCTTAGATCTAGATTTTTTTGTTTCACTAAAGAACGATCTTTTTTAAAAAGATCGTTTCAAAAAGATCTGATCTTTGATCTTAATTTGACGATCTTAGATCATTTTAAAGATCTAAGATCGTTTAAAAGATCTAAGATCGTTTAAAATATCAAAGATCGTTTTAAAGATCTAAGATCGTTTTAGAGATCTCAGATCGTTTTAAAGATCTAAGATCTTTAAAAGGATCTAAGATCGTTATAACGATCTAAGATCTTTTCCTCATTTGTTTTCGTTCATTTTTGAAACGTTTCTGTGATTTTTTATATAAAATAATATTTTATTTTTGAAAAATAAAAAATAGTACTCTAGGTTGTTGTAGGAATAAGAGTTTTTGTTTTTATATCTACATATTTGTAAAATATGTTCTCATTTTGACCTCAATTGTTGTAAGTAGTTCGTTTTTGAAACGTATCTGTGATTTTTTTATACAAAATAATGAAGGTAGAAAGGTATTAGGTATATATTTTTTTAGAAGAATGAATAGTTTTGTAAGAACAAGGATTTTTCTTTTTATACATATAATCTACATATATTATTTCTAAAATTGTATTACGAATTCAGTTACTTACGTTACTAATGAGCGTTCATTTAAAGCATTTACCTCAAGAGATCTCTAGGTCTCAGCTAAAGTGCAAATTCTCAGAAATCGCGAAAAATGACAAATAATATAAACAAAGTGACGTACATTTTATCTACAACACAAGAATCTATTTTGAGGTCAAATTTAAATGAATGCTTTATGTTAATTTGTATTTTATTTTCAATTATCTATTTCTCAAAATTCCGAATTTTATAAAAAGTTATAAAATTATAAATTGCATAAATAATCGGTGAACACGTTTTTACAAGAATAGTCTAATTCTCCATAGGTATATCAACTGATTGATTACGTAACCAGTTCAGTTAGAGTAGTAACTTTACGTAACTAGTTACGTACAATTTTACTTCTAATCTTAGATCGATTGATCTTTTTTAAACAGATCACTTATAGACGATCTTTGATCTAAGATCGTTCTTGCATGAAAAGATCTATTTTTAAACGATCTTGGATCTTTTTTTTTGAAAAACGATCTGATCTATGATCTAGATCTGTTCCCAACTATCATTGGTCATTACAAGCAACCAACAATCGTTCAGAATGGACCAACCGCCGGTCCAAGCCGACAACCGCATGGAATTCCTCGGCTCCTACGTCCAAAAATCCCTGAAACTCAAATCAGAAAAATGGTCCCGCATGATGTCAACCGAAGACCACAAGGGTGTGGTCATGAAATTTCTGGAGAGGCCCACGCCAACCCTATTGGTCATAGTTTTGACGTCCGCCGCGCAGCTGGTACCTTCCAATGGGTTCCCATTGGCCCAGCTCAAGTCCAAAGGTACCCACCGCAACTTTCGCGACTTTTTATATTTCAGCGATATTTGTAGGGGTTTATTTTATAAAAAAGGAAGCGGTACCGGTGTCCAAGGCAACGCCCGCCGAGTCCGTCATAGTTGGCGATTTGGCGCCCAAGTTGATCGATCAGTTAGCTTCACTTGTTGACGAGGTAATCGAGGAACCCCAAAAATCGTCATCGTTCTGTAAATTCCATTGTAGATTTTGGTACCGCTTCTCTCGAATCCTGGCAATCACAAATTGTGGCCAGCGGTGATTGCCAAGGACGTCCACAAGCACGTGCATAGTCTTAGAAGCACCGTGTACCAAGTCAAAGGTCAAGTCAACGGGCAAACTGTCCTTCCCATGCCGGTGGGCGTTGAAAGAGTCCACGAAGTCGAGAAAACTCTGACAGAAAGCGGTGGTGAAGTTTGCGATTTGTACCTCAAGAGTGCTATTGAGGGTGTGGTCATGAAGTGGGCCAATCAAATCAACGACGTTTTGAGCAATGATTCGTCCGAGAAGTGCTTGAATCCAGTACCATCAATTGGTACCTAGTAGAAAAATTATGTTCTTTTTGGTTTACTATTTTTTTTTCATAGAAATTCAGTTTTGGTCCTCGAGAATGAAAAACCTTCAATACATCTATGAACAACTTAAAGAATCACGTGTTAGGTGCATGGCGTCAATTTTGGAGAAAACCAACAGCGCTTACTATTCTTGCTTTACAAACATATTTAAAAACGTAGTTGTGGCACTAGGAGAAGCAAAAGATATATATTTGCACTTGACACCACTGAAGAAACATATATCGGCTTTAGAAGAAACAGATTTTTCTGAAGCAAAACCTTTACTTGCACCCCTCATGCATGTCGTATGTCTCATATGGGCAAATTGTAAATCTTATGACCAAGTGAAGCTGGTCATATTGTTGAAGCAGATATGCAATTTGTTAATTCAAGAGGTGATGATCGAAATATGGATACACACGATATTATACTCACAAATTTTAGGCGAAAAAATTCTTGGATCCGACTACACTCTTTCACAGCGACATAGACGAAGCTATGCAACGAGTGGGGCATTGCCTAAAAACCCAAAAACATTTCCTAAACTTATTCAAAATATATAAATTCAATTTAGGCAGGTTTTTCGAAAATCGCGAAACCGTATCTTGGAATTTTGACGCGAATATGGTTTTTGAGAGATTTAATGCGTTTCTAGAAAGGCTTCAAACTATTCAGTGGTTTTTTAACACTGTCTTAGAATTTACCAAGTTGGAAAAAGTCGAAATAGGAGGTATAAAAGGCAGGACACTCAGTTCAAGGGTCACAAATGTTTATACGGAATTTCAGCAATGTTATTCGGTGTTTTCTAGTAAATCCTATGATGTCCTTGATCCTGATGATCCTTCTTTTAATGACGATTTTCAAGGGTTTAAACATAAAATATTTGAAATGGATATGAAGCTTGCAGCTATTCTATGTCAGGCTTTTGAAGATTGTACTAATCTTGACAGTATGTTCAAGGTGAAAAAATAAATAAAATAAAATAAGCCATAAAATTATAATAATTTTTTCAGTTAATAAACATATCAGGTTGCCTATTAGAAAGACCAATAATTAAAGAAGAGTTTACGAAAAAGTATGTGCTTATACTAGATCTGTTGGAGCAAGAAGGAAAGATGATTGAAGTAGGTCTAAAGTAACTCATCTGTTCCCTTTTAACCGGCTTAAATACTTCTAGGCCTGTTTTGAAGAACAACTTTCCCACAATAGAAAATATGGAGAATTCATTTTAGACAAGTACATGCCACCAGTTGCAGGCACTTTAAGATGGACCAGAAATTTATGTGAAAGGGCTTCTGCAACAACCAAGAACTTTAAGAGTTTTCAACATCCGTAAAACAACATTCTTATATAGAATTCTACAACAATTACCCATTTTTTGTTGTAGGGTCACCGAGCATCCTCTTGCTGTTGAGATTATGTCAAAATTCGACAAGCTAACTGAAGAAATAACAAGTGTAGGTACAACAGCTCTTAAAGAATGGTCTGAAAGAGTTCCCCAGCAAATTCAATCAAACTTGAAGCAGTGCCTCTTAATTAGGAATCCAAAGTCAAAGGAACTGCAGCTAAATTTCAATTCAGAAGTAACTCAGGGTTAAATAAAACTTTCCCCTATTATTTCATATTGTCTTATTGTAGTTATCTGCAGTGCTTCGCGAGGTGCATTACTTAACTCTCATGGGTGTGCTAGATATCCCAGAATGTGCCCTAAAATTGGCCGAGAGGGACGAATTATTCAGAAAGTTTAACAATAACTTGACCTCTACCATTTCCTGGTACAACAAAATTAGGAGAAGCACCAAAAATGTTGAATTTGATTTAATTGAAGAGGAAATTGATGAAATTGATAAGTTGATCTTGCTTGGACAAAACAGTCTCAATTGGGACTCAGAAGGTAATAATTTGGGATATTTCCAATGTAGTTTTCATAAAAAACAGAAGGTTTCATTAGTTATACCAATCTTTACCTTAATGAATAATTCAAAATCCAATTTTAACTTAATGGTTCCAATTTAGCATAGTTATCTTCCATTGTTCCTTATTCCATGAAATTATGTCTGACAAAGTTATTATTGAATACATTTACAGATTTATGGGAATACATCACGCAATTGCACAATTTAATAGGCAATCTTCAACGTAACTTAGAGAAATGCCAAGAAAACTTAAACGAAATCAAAAACATGCTCATACCGTTTGCTAGAAAGCCACTATTCGAACGAAAAGATGGAAAAAAAGACGCTTTTCTCTGCGTCGAGGACAGAGAAGAAAGAATTCAAAAACGAAACTCAGAAATTGAGGAATCTAGGAATAAAATTTCTTTACTCATTGATACTAACATGAAGCTGTTTGGGATGACCGAAAAGCAAGACTGCACCAAATGGGTCAACTATATCAACTTTATCGATGCCATAGTGTTAAATTATTTGTACCAATCGGTTGGTTACAGTCTGGGTTATATAAACGAACATATGGATTCTTCAAACAATTTGTCACCACTCTTTGAATCACAGTTGAAGCTCATGGAACCAGACATTACCTTCATACCATCGATAGACTCAAATGACCCTAAAGGCTTCAAGAAAATGATCACAGGTATCATCATAGACATTGTCAATACATCACAAATAGTGCCTAGATTCTCGAAAAGCATTAACAAGTCCTATATGGAAGAAATCGAAGACAACCAAGATATAATTGACATAAAAGCAGATGTCCTTCTGAATGTCGACAAAGTTCTTGAAGAAGCGTACGAGTTTCGCCACAACTTCCAAAATTATTCATATCTGTGGCTTGAAGACCGGAAGGAATACCTCCAACAAATCTTAAACTACGGCCGCCAGCTTACAAATGAAGAAATGGACTTGGTAATAATGAAGGACTCCATGGCACCTAAAATGTGTCCACCCAAAATGGAAGTCTTCAGAGAACAGATAGACAACTTCGAAAACCTTTTCAACGAAGTTGAAACCATGCAGGAAAAGCAGGTTTTCAATGCTTGGTTTCAGGTAGACATAAAACCTTTCAAGCAAGCTTTACTGAACACCATAAGGAAATGGGGTGATATGTTCAAAGAACACTTGGTCAACACTGTCACCAACAGCTTGTGCGACTTGGGAAGGTTTATACGTCAAGCTGATGAAGGACTTCAGCAAACTGTACAAGAGGGCGACTATCAAGCACTTGTCAACGTAATGGGGTATCTTCTACAGGTTAAAGGTAAGACCAGTAACTCCAATGGTATAATTTTACCACAAACTTCCTGTTATTTAGAACGGCAAGCTACCACAGACGAAATGTTTGTGCCTCTTCGCGAAACTATAGAACTATTAAAGTTCTACGACCAAGACATACCGGAAGAAGTAAACGTGTATCTCCAAGAGTTGCCGGAGCAATGGAATAACACTAAGAAGATCGCTATAACTGTAAAACAACAAGTGGCGCCATTGCAAGCAGCCGAAGTGACTTGTATCAGAAAGAAGATCGCAGAGTTTGATACCAAGATACTAAACTACAGGGAAGTGTTCAGAAAGTATCTATTCTTCAAATACTCTTGTCCAGATCCTTATGGAATGTTGGATAAAGTCAATAAAGACCTTAGCAAGCTCGAGAGCGAAATGAGATCGATACAGGAGTCTGGATCGTTGTTTGAAGTGAATGTTCCAGATTTTAAAGTGCTGAAGCAATGCAGAAGGGACCTTAGGCTTCTGAAGGTACATTTTTGTCATATTTCATACGTGGAGGTAACAATTTTTTCTGTAGCAACTCTGGGACTACGCATTCATAGTAAGAACATGTGTGGATGACTGGAAAACCACACCATGGAGAAAAATCGACGTAGAAAATATGGACATTGAATGCAAAAAGTTTGCAAAAGAAATAAGACTACTTGACAAAGAGATGAGGGCGTGGGATACTTATACTGGGTTAGAAGCTACAGTAAAGAATACTTTAACGTCTCTGAAAGCGGTTGGTGAGTTACAGAACCCAGCTATCCGAGAGAGGCACTGGGATCAACTTATGGTGTCTACCAAGGTATGTGATGTCTTTAAATACAGGTTTCTTGTAAATATTGTAAATATTGTACATATGTTTAAGCACGAATTGTACATACTGTATATAACGAAATTTGTTGCAGAATCTTGCAGCTTTGCCACAGGAGTTTAAAGTAAGTATAGTGTCATATATAGTTTATGTTGCACCATAGATTTTTTACTACACAATTAGTTGCATTGTAGCTTTTGATTGTTTAAGTTGATGAACCTTTTCTTAAAGAATTCTTTGATGTTTTAGACAAAGATCGTCATGGATTACAACACAACGCTGGCGGATCTTCTTGAATTAAATCTTCATGAATGCGAGGAAGAAGTGAAGAACATTGTCGATAAAGCAGTAAAAGAAATGTCAATGGAAAAAATCTTGCGAGAACTCAACAGTACTTGGTCTACAATGCAGTTTGATCATGAAAACCATGCCAGGACTGGATGCACACTTCTAAGAGCCAGCGAAGAGCTGATTGAAACCTTAGAAGACAACCAGGTGCAACTGCAAAATTTGATCACTTCAAAATTTATCGCTCACTTCTTGGGGGAAGTCTCGTCATGGCAACAAAAACTAGGACTTGCAGACCAAGTGATATCAGTTTGGTTTGAAGTGCAGAGGACCTGGATGCACTTGGAGTCGATCTTCATGAGTTCCGAGGATATTAGAAACCAGCTACCAGAAGATTCTGCAAGATTCGACATTATCGATAGGGACTTCAAGGAGCTGATGAAGGAAATGACCAAAGTTCCAAACGTTGTCAAATCGACAAACAAACCCGGGCTTTTGGAAGCGCTAGAGGAACTCCAAAAGAATCTCACGCTGTGCGAGAAGGCTTTAGCAGTTTACCTTGAAACGAAAAGATTGGCGTTTCCTAGATTTTATTTTGTGTCTTCTGCCGATCTTCTGGATATATTATCGAATGGAAATCAGCCAAAACAAGTCGCGAAACATTTGACCAAACTTTTCGATTCAATAGCAAGACTAGATTTTGGTACAAATGAAGATGGTACGTTGAACAACACCATAGATGGAATGTTTGCTAAAGATGGTGAATATGTTAAGTTTCATACTGCTACAAATTGCGTGGGAGCGGTAAAAAATACAGAACTACTTTTGCAGTAGGTATTTCAATACGTGAAACTTTTCAGGTTGAAGTATGGTTGAACAGAATACAAGACGCGATGAGATCGACGTTAAGAAACTACATCGGCGAAGGAGTGGTCTCTTATGAAGAAAAACCGAGAGATCAATGGTTGTTTGACTTCCCCGCTCAAGTGTCACTGTGTGGTACACAAATTTGGTGGACCTCAGAGGTAAACATAGCATTTTCGCGCCTCGAAGAAGGTTATGATAATGCCATAAGAGACTACTACAAGAAGCAGGTCTCTCAATTGAGCACGCTCATCTCTCTTTTGCTTGGAGATCTCACCAAGCAAGACAGACAAAAAATTATGACAATCTGCACTATAGACGTTCACTCCAGAGATGTCGTAAGCAAGTTGATACAAGCTAAAGTGGAGACTGCTCTAGCTTTTCAGTGGGTGTCTCAGTTGAGGCACAGGTGGTGCGAGAAAGATAAGCATTGCTTTGCGAATATATGCGACGCACAATTTAAGTATAGCTACGAATATTTGGGGAACACTCCAAGGTTGGTTATCACTCCTCTTACCGACAGATGTTATATAACGTTGACTCAATCGCTTCATCTGATTATGGGTGGTGGGCCGGCTGGTCCAGCCGGAACTGGAAAAACTGAAACTACCAAAGACTTGGGAAGGGCGTTAGGTATCATGGTCTACGTTTTTAATTGTTCGGAACAAATGGACTACAAAGTAAGATCCTATTTGAAAAAAATGACTGAATTTTGTGGCATCCTCTTGTAGTCCTGCGGAAATATCTACAAGGGTTTAGCGCAGACTGGCGCCTGGGGTTGTTTCGACGAATTCAACAGGATATCGGTGGAAGTGTTATCAGTAGTAGCCGTTCAAGTCAAGTCAGTTTTAGACGCGATCAAAAACAAAAAAATAACGTTCGACTTCATGGGGGACATGATAAATTTGGTACCAACGGTTGGAATTTTTATAACGATGAATCCTGGGTACGCTGGGAGAACTGAACTGCCTGAAAATTTGAAAGCTTTATTCAGGTAACAATAGTAGACATAAACATTTGATAGAGGACTAAATCTAGATCGCATTTTTATGTGAAACTTTACTTTAATTCCCTGGGGCTGATCGAAAATCTGCTAATTATTTGTGTCATCATCCCCAAGGAATTAAAGGGAAAACCTTAAATTGTTTGTAGACCTTGTGCCATGGTTGTTCCCGACTTTGAGCTGATTTGCGAAATTATGTTGGTCGCTGAAGGTTTCCAAGAAGCTAAAATATTAGCCAGAAAATTTATTACTTTATACACCTTGTGCAAGGAACTTCTCTCTAAGCAAGACCACTACGATTGGGGATTAAGAGCGATCAAATCAGTTCTCGTAGTAGCTGGATCTTTAAAGGTAACATCACCAACTCTAATATTGTTCACTATATTCCTCCAATGTATTTCAGAGGGGCGATCCAGGACGTCCCGAAGAAGAGGTCCTTATGAGAGCCTTGCGAGACTTCAACATACCGAAAATAGTAACAGATGACACGCCGGTCTTCATGGGGTTGATAGGCGACCTTTTCCCAGCCTTGGAAGTACCGAGAAAGAGAGACGCCGAGTTTGAGCGAACCGTCAAACAGGCCGCCATAGATCTGAAGCTGCAACCGGAAGACAACTTCATCCTGAAGGTTGTCCAGCTCGAGGAACTCCTCGAAGTTCGCCATTCGGTCTTCATAGTTGGCAATGCGGGCACTGGCAAGACGCAAGTGTGGAAAACTTTGTTCAGGACTTACGTGAACATCAAAAGGAAGCCGGTGTACAACGACTTGAATCCTAAGGCGGTAACGAACGACGAACTATTCGGCATAATAAATCCGGCGACAAGAGAGTGGAAGGACGGACTCTTGTCTGTATTGATGAGAGATCAGGCGAACTTGAGTGGAGACCACCCGAAATGGATAATTCTTGACGGAGACATAGATCCGATGTGGATCGAATCGTTGAATACCGTAATGGACGACAATAAAGTTCTGACTTTGGCTAGCAATGAAAGGATTGCCTTGACCTCGGCGATGAGGTTGATTTTCGAGATATCCAACTTGAGGACCGCCACGCCAGCCACCGTTTCAAGAGCAGGGATCTTGTACATTAATCCGCAAGATTTAGGATGGAATCCGTAGGAACTTATCGCAAGGAAAATTCTTTCACTGTTATATATTTTTAGGTATGTTACCAGTTGGATAGAGACCAGAGACAATGGAACTGAAAAGTCGAATCTGATAATGTTGTTCGACAAATATATTCCTATTTGTTTAGAAAATGTGAGGACGAGATTTAAGAAGATAACACCAATTGCTGAGACATCACACATTGAAATGTTGTGTCACTTATTGGAGTGTCTTTTGGTGCCACCTAACGTACCACAAGATTGCACAAAAGACCTCTACGAGCTTTATTTCGCGTTCTGTTGTGTGTGGGCATTTGGTTCCGCTATGTTTCAAGAACAGGTGAGACGACACATAAAATAGAATCGTTGTATATATCCTTTTTGTTGCAGACCACAGATTATAGAACGGAATTCACCAAATGGTGGGTGAACGAGTTCAAAACTATAAAATTCCCAGCCGGCGGTTCGGTTTTCGATTACTTCATCGATGAAGAATCCAAACAGTTCGTACCATGGACAGAAAAATTGGGGCGTTTCGAATTAGACCCAGACGCGCCTCTCCAAGCTGTTTTGGTTCATACGGCCGAATCAATTCGGATCAGATATTTTCTGGACCTGCTGACTGAAAGGAGACATCCTGTTATGTTGGTTGGCAATGCGGGTTGTGGAAAGACAGTCCTTATAAACGAGAAATTAACTACACTCTCCGAAAATTACGCCGTGACAAATATACCTTTCAATTTTTATACGACTTCCGAGATGTTACAAAAGATGATGGAGAAGCCTCTAGAGAAGAAGGCAGGGAGAAACTACGGACCACCGGGCAACAAGACACTAATATATTTTCTTGACGATATGAACATGCCGGAAGTCGATGCGTATGGAACAGTTCAACCGCACACTCTGATTCGTCAACATTTAGACTACAACCATTGGTACGACAGAAGCAAGTTATCGCTCAAAGACATCCACAACTGTCAGTATGTTTCCTGTATGAACCCAACAGCTGGAAGTTTCACGATAAATCCAAGACTACAAAGGCATTTTTCCGTGTTTGCTATAAGTTTTCCAGGCACCGAAGCTCTGGCTACGATCTACTCGGCTATTTTAAGTCAACATTTATCGAATGTTGAATATAAGTTCCCGTTTGTTGTGCAGAAATTGTGCGATAGTATCGTACACGCATCAATTATTCTTCATCACAAGATTTCGACCATATTTTTGCCCACTGCTATTAAGTTTCATTATATTTTTAATTTGCGGGATATTTCAAACGTTTTCCAGGTAGAAACATCGTATTTGTTCGTCAGCACGTATTCATTTTGTTTATTTAGGGACTGCTCTTCAGCTCTAACGATTGTTTGAACCAACCAACTGACTTGGTAAGACTCTGGCTCCACGAATGTCAGAGAGTCTACGGCGATAAGCTTGTCGACGAAAAAGACATAGACGCCTTTAATAAGCTTCAGTTGGATGTCTTTAAGAAGAATTTCGAAGAAATTGACGAATCTATTGTGTTTGAGAGGCCTATAATCTACTGTCATTTTGCTGGTGGTATCGGCGAACCGAAATACATGGCCGTGAAAAAATGGTCAAACTTAAACAAGCTTCTAAACGAAGCTATGTCTAGTTACAACGATTTGGTGGCGGCTATGAATTTGGTTTTGTTTGAAGACGCTATGATGCATGTCTGTCGGTAAGAAACTTAAAAAAAAACATTTCTTCATATCAGTTTATATACAAAACACTATATAAATACCGTGAACAAATCACACAGAGACAAAGGGCACTAACATTCCTCTTCGCCCCATTGTAAGTTCAATAAATTCACCATGTCATTCGTTAGCAAAATATTAACTTAAAATTGTTAATCCGTTAGTAGGAAACTCAAATTCATTTATTAGAAACAGTAATCATTTTTTAGAAAAGATTAGGGAACATCAATTTCCGGATCATTATTATTAGCTAGCTTTGAGGTGGTTAGTCTTTTTACAAATGTGTCTGTTGACAAATCATTGAATATTTTACGCAGAAAGTTAGAAAATGATCAGACCTTAGTAGAAAGGACAAATTTGAATATAGATGCAATATTAGAACTAACAACACTCTGTGTTAAAACCACTTATTTTCAACTAGGAAATGAATTTTACCAGCAGGAATTTGGAATGGCTATGGGGTCTCCTTTATCACCATTCATAAGCAATTTATTTATGGAAGATTTTGAACAAAATGAGTTGACTAGATATTATGTTCACCAACCTAATGTTTGGTGGAAATAAGTAGATGACATATTTGTTATATGGGAACATAGAGTAGATGATTTAAATTCATTATTAAATTTTATAAACTCGCAGGAACCTTCTATTAAGTTTACCTTAGAAATTGAAAATAATAATCAATTACCTTTCTTAGATGTTTCTATACTGAAATCAGATAGTATAGAAACTAGTGTCTATAGAAAACCAACACATACTAATAGATATGACAGGGCTAAAGAGATTTGTTCTAATAACACAAAATTTGAGGAAGAAATTAAACATATAAAACATGTTCTTGAGAAGAATAGTTATCCTATTGAATTTATTGAGCAAGTTTTTCAGGATTGCCACCAAAATAACAATGATTAATAGAATTAGAGAAATAAATCTGGTGGACCGACCAGTAAATTTAATTATTCCTTATATTCCTGAATTATCAGATAAGCTAAAACGCATAGGCAATCGTTTTAATATCAAAACAGTATTAAAAACCAAAAATACTTTAGGATCGATGCTAGTTAAAATGAAACCATTTAATGAGGTACAAAGTTCAAAAAATTGCATTTATAAAATTCCTTGCGAATGTGGAAAGTTCTATGTTGGGGAGACTTGTAGGCCATTTAACGTTCGTTTAAAAGAACATAAAAATTATATCAGGCAAAATCAAATTTCGAAGTCGAAAATATGTGAACACTTTTTTAATAACGATCATAGGATTTTGTGGGGTAGGTCCAAACCAATTCTCAAAGAAGAAGTAGGAAATAGACGAAAAATTAAAGAATCAGCATTTATTCTAGGAAATGCGGACAACTGTGTTGCTGAATGTTTAGCGGAATTCAGTAAAATATCATTGCCACTTATTCAAAGAGAAGTTAGTTTAAATAATTAGATAGAACACAGGGTACAATATCAGACAGGTGGCTAGGCTATTGTTTCTGTTGTCATGACATTTTAACCTGAAATTTATTAATCTGTCATTTCACTTTGACATGACATGATCTTTGAGAAAGGAGGAAGATTTATTCTCCGAAAGCTCAGAAAACAAATTTGTTGAAGATATTTTTTGAGTTACAAGTTCAAAGTCTAGTTCATTTACCGTTAAGAATTTATTAATTTTCCGGGCAACTTGAAAAAGTTGTCTTTTAACCAGTTTGGTGGCCAAAAACCCAATTAAAATTCAATGGTTCATATCAGTTTGTTTAATTTTCAGAATAAACCGTATTCTCGAATCACCACGGGGCAGCGCGCTTCTAGTAGGCGTTGGAGGCAGCGGAAAACAATCTCTATCCCGCCTGGCGGCCTTCATTTCTTCGCTCGAAGTGTCCCAGATTCAACTGAAGAAAGGCTACGGCGTCGCGGACCTGAAAAAGGAATTTTCGAACCTGTATTTAAAGTCCGGCCTAAAAAACGTCGGCATAATGTTCTTGATGACCGACGCGCAAGTACCGAACGAACAATTCTTGGTTCTCATCAACGACATGCTTGCTTCCGGGGAAATCCCCGACATGTTCCCCGACGATGAAGTCGAAAACATCATTGCTGGAGTCAGGAATGAAGTTAAAGGCGCCGGAATGCTGGATACCCGAGAAAATTGCTGGAAGTTTTTCATCGACAGGGTCAGAAAGCAACTGAAGGTCGTCCTGTGTTTTTCCCCCGTCGGGTCGACCTTAAGGGTGCGATCTAGAAAGTTTCCGGCCATAATAAATTGCACGCAAATCAATTGGTTTCACGAGTGGCCGCAAGAGGCGCTCATATCAGTTTCTTTGAAGTTCCTCCAAGAGTTGCCTCAACTTCCGGAAGAAATTCGCGAGTCCGCCGCCAGGTTCATGGCGTACGCCCACACATCCGTGAACCAAACTTCAAAAGTCTACTTGCAAAACGAAAGGAGGTACAATTACACTACGCCGAAATCTTTCCTCGAACAAATCAATTTGTACTCGAAATTGTTGAAGCGAAAATCTGAAGAGCTCCAGTGTAAGGTTGGCCGGCTCGAAAACGGCCTGGACAAGCTGAGAAGCACCGCGACGCAAGTCGACGAACTGAAAAAGAAACTCGCGATACAGGAGATAGAACTGAAAGAGAAGAACGACGCGGCAGACGCACTTATCGAAATCGTCGGCGTCGAAACCGAAAAGGTGCAAATAGAGAAGCGGTTGGCGGACGAAGAAGAAGAAAGGGTGGCGACCATAGCGGAAGAAGTCACCAAGAAGCAGAAAGATTGCGAGGAGGATCTTCGCAAGGCCGAACCCGCGCTCATAGCAGCCCAGGAGGCTCTGAACACTTTAAACAAAGCAAACCTGACGGAATTGAAATCCTTCGGTTCGCCACCAGGTGCCGTGACAAACGTAACAGCCGCGGTGATGGTACTACTTGCTCCTGCCGGCAAGGTACCCAAAGATCGCAGCTGGAAGGCGGCAAAAATTACCATGGCGAAAGTGGATCAATTCCTCGACGCGCTCATAAACTATGACAAGGAAAACATTCATCCCGAAATTATGAAATCCATAGAGCCGTACCTTAAAGATTCGGAATTCGAACCCGAGTTTGTCAGATCGAAATCGGCGGCGGCTGCAGGTTTATGCGCTTGGGTCATCAACATTATAAAATTTTACGAAGTGTATTGCGATGTCGAGCCGAAAAGGAAGGCGCTCGCAGCTGCCAATGCCGAACTAGCAGCTGCGCAAGAGAAGCTGAATGCCATCAAGAAGAAGGTCGCTGTAAGTAGATGATAAGAAATATTATTTTTCTTGAAATCGGCATTAAAATGTCCCAAAATCGTCATTAAAAGCACAGAAATCGTACAATAATGTAGCCCATTATTGTAGGATTTTTTCAATAAGTAGGCCTTGGCGAGATGTAAACATCAAACGTCAGACGCGGAGAAATCGCCCGTCAAAAGTGACCAAATATTCAAAACCCGGCCACAAAAGGCCCATTTAACTTTTCGTACACGTTGAGAAATTGTTACCTATAGAAGCGCAATCCTTCAGTATACATATTTTAGTAAAGTTGAAAATCAATCGATTTGTTGTGTAAGCTGCACAAGAAGCAGCCGTTTGGTTTTTCTGTCAGAAGGTGCCGTACATCATTATGCTTGTCCTAGGTAGAGCGATCGGTAAAGTCAAGCAACGCCGCGCGTAGTCGGTTCGTGGACGGGTGATCCCTTATTATTATTTTCTTGCCTAATAAAACTTTTTTTTTCCGATTTCAAGAAAAATATAATATGTACCTCGGCACTGAAGTTCTTTTTATGACTCATGTGGTTTATTTGCCTCGGCCAGAGGCCTCAGCAACTAAACTCCACATGAGTCATAAAAAGTTGAACTTCAGTGCCTTGGTACATAAATAACTATTTTCTGATTTGTTTTTTAAGTCTTTGGAGTCACAACTTGCAAAGCTGACAGCCGATTTTGAACAAGCAACAACGGAAAAGTTGTTGTGCCAACAAGAAGCTGACGCGACTAACGCGACTATAGCTTTAGCTAATAGACTAGTTGGTGGGTTAGCTAGTGAGAATGTCCGATGGGCTGAAACTGTTAACAAGTATGGTTTGATAAAATTTAAAATACAGGGTGTAACTAAACTGATGGTCAAAAATGAAACCACGTATTCTTGGAGGCAAAATAAGGGCACTCCTTCATATATTTTTTTTCTCCTGCGGGCCATAGTTTTTTTTATACAGAGCGTAGAAGTTTGGAGAAAAATACACATATTTCTTAGTATTTCTAGAAGTATACGAGATATTTTCTTCAAACTTGGCGTGTCACATGAGCAGATGAGCCGTCAAACTTAAGGTTGACATGAAGCTTCTCAGGCTCCCAGTTGCGGAGATACAGGGTGTTAGTAAAATTAATTAGTCCAGAAAAATATGAATACCCTGTATAATCGCATTTTTTAAATTTATTTTGAGTGGTGAATAGAATGGTTAACAAAAAGTATCTCTTAGTATTTTTTCATATTCGCAGCCGTTTCTTAATTATTTTTAAAGAACGGCAACACTGCAATGAACAATAGTCACTTTAAGAATAAATCTAGCAATCTGTGGATGTCAATTAAACTTTATTTAACAAAATACAAAAGCAGAAACAATAATAAAAGAAACGTATTGCTATTAGAAAATAAAATTATTAAATGTTCGAAATGACCGCCGTCTCTTTCAATACACGCAACTATGCGTTTCCGCATGTTTATTATTGCTATTCGCAAGTCCATAGCAAAAGTGCATATCAGTCAATTCTTCAAATGAAAATATAATTTTTCAAAATATTGATACTGAGGTGCAAAGTTGGCAGCCAAATGATTCAAATAATGCCAAGTTTAATTGACATCCACAGATTGTTAGATTTATTCTTAAAGTGACTTTTTTATTGCAGCATTGCCGTTATATATTAAATAATTAAAAAACGGCTGAGAATATGAAAAAATACTAAGAGATACCTTTTGTTAACCATTGAATTTACCATTCAAAACAAATTAAAAAAATGCAATTCTACAGGGTATTCGTATTTTTCTGAACTAATTAATTTTAATAACACCCTGCATCTCCGCAACTGGGGGCCTCACAAGCTTCATATTAACCTTAAATTTGACAACTGATTCGGTTTTGTGGCACGCCAAGTTTGAAGAAAATATCTCGTATACTTCTAGAGATACTAAGAAATATGTGTATTTTTCTCTAAATTTCTACGCTCTGTATAAAAAAAACTATGGCCCGTAGGAGAAAAAAATATATGAAGAAGTGCCCTTATTTTGACTCCAAGAATACGTGGTTTCATTTTTGACCATCAGTTTAGTTACACCCTGTATAGTTCTAAAGTTATGATTTTGTAGATTTCAGGAAAGTGGCACCATGATGCCTGGAGATGTCCTCTTAACTACTGCCTTCATTTCTTATGTTGGTTGTTTCACGAAACAGTACAGGCTAGACCTGCTTCACAAGATGTGGTTGCCACATATAAAAACATTAGATGTATGTCAGTTTTTCTATAAATACGTTGGTTCTAATATATTTTTTATAGCCAAAGGTACCTCTAACAGAAGATTTGGATCCTTTATCTTTGTTGACAGATGATACAATAATAGCTAAATGGAACAACGAAGGTCTTCCAAGCGATAGAATGTCTACAGAAAATGCTACCATTTTGATTAATTCTGATAGGTGGCCCCTGATGATAGATCCACAAGTATGAAAAATTACCATACCAAAAAAATATTTAAAACCATTTAATTTCAGCTCCAAGGCATCAAATGGATAAAACAAAAATTTGGAGAGGCACTAGTAGTCATACGACTTGGCTCTAAGGGATTTTTGGACGTCATTGAACAGTCCATAACGCAAGGCGCCACAGTCCTAATGGAAAACATCGAAGAAAACGTGGATCCGGTCCTCGACACTCTCCTCGGAAGAAACTTGATCAAAAAGGGAAAGCAAGTATGCCAAAACCCCAGCATTTCCCTCTGTAATAATTCCCTTCCAGAGCTATCAAAATAGGCGACAAAGAAATAGAGTACAACTCGAACTTCAGACTCATCCTCCACACGAAACTGGCGAATCCCCACTACAAGCCCGAGATGCAGGCGCAAGCCACCCTGATCAATTTCACAGTGACCAGGGACGGTTTAGAAGACCAGCTGCTGGCCGAGGTGGTGAAAGCTGAAAGGCCGGACTTGGAAGAACTGAAGGCGGACCTCACCAAGCAACAGAACGATTTCAAGATCATGCTGAAGTCGCTCGAAGACGACCTGCTGTGCAGGCTTTCTTCCGCCGGTGGTAATTTGCTCGGCGACACTACCCTGGTCGAAAATCTCGAGACCACCAAAAGGACCGCCGCGGAGATAGAACAAAAAGTCGCAGAGGCAAAGATCACTTCGGTGGAAATAGATCGGGCCAGGGAATATTATCGGCCGGCTGCCGCGAGGGCCAGTCTACTGTATTTTATTCTAAACGAATTGAATACTATAAATCCCATCTATCAGTTTTCTTTGAAGGCCTTTAACGTAGTTTTCCAGAAGGCCATAGCAAAGGCGGAACCGGCAGATAGCGTTGCTTTGAGAGTGAACAACCTGATCGACTGCATTTCATTTTCTGTGTTTCAGTACACAAGCAGGGGACTTTTTGAAAGCGACAAACTGATATTTGCATCACAAATGACGTTCCAGGTAAACTTCTTAAAGGAAACCCCCAAAAAAATCAATTTCCCGTTTTAGATTCTTCTAATGAGTGGAGAGATTCAAACGGCGGACCTCGACTTTCTTCTAAGGTTCCCTATAAAGCCACACGTAACAAGTCCAGTCGATTTTCTTTCAAACAATTGTTGGGGTGGAATATGCAGTTTGGCAACCAAAGACGAGTTCAGAAATCTGGATAGAGACATTGAAAATTCTCCAAAAAGATGGAAGAAACTGGTGGAGTGCGAGTGCCCCGAAAGGGAAAAGTTTCCTCAAGAATGGAAGAGTAAAACTGCTCTTCAAAGACTTTGTATGATGAGAGCATTGAGGCCCGACAGGATGCTCTACGCTATGATGTAGGAAATGTCGCTAAAAAAAAGTGTTTCATGTTTAATATATTTGTCTTTTTTTAGAGCGTTCATCGAAGAAAAACTCGGCCAAAAATACGTGGGCAACAAGACGGTGGAGTTCGAGAAATCTTACGAAGAAACCAGCCCGTCAACTCCGATATTCTTCATTTTATCGCCCGGAGTAAACCCTCTGAAAGACGTCGAAGAACTTGGTGAAACGCTTGGTTTTACTTTGGAAAAACAAAATTTCCACAACGTTTCACTCGGCCAAGGTCAAGAATCCGTAGCTGAGAAAGCCATGGAGGTTGCTTCACAACATGGTCATTGGGTTGTTCTCCAGAATATTCATTTAGTGAAGAAGTGGCTGCCGGCTTTAGAAAAATATCTTGAAAGGTACAGTGAAGGTTCTCATCTTTCTTACAGGGTATTTATGAGCGCTGAACCAGCTGCTTCGGCAACAGGTAATTTGAATAAAATTTGAGCAATATCTTCTACGTTGTTTCGCACTTCTAGGCCATATCATTCCTCAAGGTATTCTAGAATCTTCCATAAAAATAACCAATGAACCACCAACAGGAATGAAAGCTAACATCCACAAAGCACTGTCCAATTTTAATCAAGAAACTCTTGAACAGTGTGGCAAAGAAGCAGAGTTTAAAGTAATTCTCTTCTCTCTATGTTATTTTCACGCGGTTGTTGCTGAAAGAAGAAAGTTTGGCCCTCAAGGATGGAACAAAATGTATCCTTTCAACGTTGGTGACTTAACAATCAGTGTTTTCGTACTTTACAACTATCTAGAAGCAAATTCAAGAGTTCCTTGGGAGGATCTGAGGTATCTCTTTGGGGAAATCATGTACGGAGGTCATATCACCGACGATTGGGACAGAAGACTTTGCAATACATACCTAGAAGAAATTTTGCAACCCGATTTGGTAAGATCAAACATCTTTCTCGATAGCTCTACAAAAAAAACGTTGTGTAGGTTGATGGAGAGTTGATGCTAGCGCCGGGTTTCTTAGCTCCCCCAAATACAGACTACACGGGCTACCACAACTACATAGATGAAATCCTGCCTGCGGAATCGCCGTATTTGTACGGTTTGCACCCAAACGCGGAGATTGGATTTCTCACGACCACGGCGGAGAAACTTTTTAAAACCGTTTTCGAGATGCAGCCGAGAGACGCCGGTTCGTCTGGGGGTGCTACGGTGACGCGCGAGGAAAAAGTGAAGCAAATGGTGGACGAGATGCTCGAGAAGCTGCCCGAAGACTTCAACATGATCGAGATAATGGGCAAAGTCGAGGAGAGGACTCCGTACGTCATCGTCGCTTTCCAGGAGTGCGAACGGATGAACCTCTTGACGGGGAAAATCAAGCAAACGCTGAAAGAGTTGGAGTTGGGCCTGAAGGGCGAACTAACCATCACCTCCGACATGGAGGACCTGGAAAACGCGATTTTCTTGGATCAGGTGCCGCCCACGTGGGCCGTGCGGGCGTACCCTTCGCTCTTGGGTTTAACCTCTTGGTTCGTCGATCTTTTGCTGAGGATCAGGGAATTGGAAACTTGGACGACTGATTTTGTGGTAAGGTTGCGCCCAGCGTTTGCTTATGATGGTTATGATAGTTTCTAGCTGCCGGCGTCAGTTTGGTTGGGCGGCTTCTTCAATCCCCAATCTCTTTTGACTGCCATCATGCAAAGCACGGCGAGGAGGAACGAGTTGCCATTAGATAAGATGTGTCTTCAGTGCGACGTGACGAAGAAGCAAAAGGAAGAGTTCACGTAAGGTTTTTCATTTTGCTGACGACACAAAGTAATAAAAATTGTCTTAGGACTGCACCAAGAGACGGGGCATACGTGCATGGCCTCCACATGGAGGGTGCCCGTTGGGACGTCCAAGCAGGCATAATAATGGACTCGAGGTTGAAAGAACTCTTTCCAGCTATGCCGGTAATAAATATTAAGGCGATAACGCAAGACAAGCAAGATCTGAGAAACATGTACGAGTGTCCAGTGTACAAAACTAGAACCAGAGGTCCTACGTACGTTTGGACTTTCAATTTGAAGACCAAGGATAAACCAGCGAAGTGGACCTTGGCCGGAGTAGCTCTGCTGTTGCAGACTTAAGCACGAAATTGCAAAATTAGGAAAGTCAGTATTATTTAGTGTCAAATGCAAAATTTAGTACCTGCTGTAGATAGAAAAAAAATATTATTAAGCTTTGTGTTTTTATATCTGGTGCAAAGTTATTGGCAATAAATGTCGGACTAAAGATTTTTTTAGTTCCTAGATTAAGGACGAAACTAAAACAGGGACTCTTTAAAATAGGAAAAGTGAAGCCTTGAAGGGAAGTTTGTTTTCTGTTGACTCCAAGAAGACCACAAGGGGGCTGATACAAGGTTATGTTATATGTCAGTGTCCAACTGCCATCAGGTTTTATGTGACATGCCAGTGTCATAAATTCTAAAGGAGGCAAAATATTTCCCATCATAATTCACAATTTTTAACTTTTCTAACTTCCAGATACTCAGATGTGTCAATTAAAGGTAATGCGGCCGCCTGTAGTAGTCCCAATAATTGCAACCAGATTTTTCCTGTATCACCTTTAGTAATCCTACAATTACCATTACGTGGGCATTACGTATAAGTAGGTAGTTCAAAATAAAAATCATATTTCGTAAATTTTAAATTATTAAGCAGGTAGCTTCAGTTAGGTATTTTTTAAAGAGTTTTTATCTACGACTATAAGTTTATTTTAAATTTGCGAGGTACCTTGGGAGAGAAATAAAATTACAAAAATTGTATAATGAACACAGAGAAAAACTACATCATTAGAACTACTAGACCCAATCTTATTAGTCCATCCTGAAATCTGCGAAAGTTCTTTGGGTAGATACATTCAACAAGGGAAGAAAGTTCAAGTATACATATTACAAATGGATTGAGGAACCTGGTAACAAGGTGCAATAGTGACAAATTCTTACATAAGCAAAATCGGCACTACTAACTTTTAAATTCGTGGAAATGATTGCTGGAAATCAATTTCAACTATAAAATAAATTTCTTTCATTTGACAATTCCCACATTCTGCACTTGTATACACAACATTGTCAAGTCAAATTCTTAAAAATCATGGAAATCATTATTAATTTTTACTAACAATCAAAGTAACTGTTATGTTCATAGATTCTCCAATAAAATGGCATACTTGGCATCACTGAGACCGTTAGAATGAGGAAAGAATAGGCCTCACTTTGGAAAGTATAATACTGAGTCCCCTTACTTTAAAGAGTCCCTGAACTAAAACATCATCGGAGTGTGTTTGGTTGCATGTTTATGATCTCGTTTGCTATCCCACGAACTGGTTATTGCTTTCTTCATGCGCACACACAAATAATTCAACAAACACATCACTTTTTATCACAGTTTGAATGCACTAGATATAAAAAAACAGAGTGCCTACTGTAGTATTATTATTGTGAAGCTGTGTTATAGTGTAATAAAAAGTTACTTATTTAGAAACCAACTGCTTCTTATTAGAAAGTTATGGTTGAACTTATGAAGACATTTAAAAGTTAAACCTGGCAGCCCCGCGTCGAGGCATTTTTCGCGTCGTTTAATGTCAAAGTTCGGGTCTCCTGTGCGGAAATGATAAACGCAGTGCATTTTCCCTTTGAAGTTTAAATACATTTAAATATTTCGATGCGGAATGTGCAGGATGTACGCGGAAGCTGTATTTAGACGTGTATAGTGGTGAAATGCGGAGAACTTTTAAATTTTTATGAGGGAAGAAAGAGTTGTAGTATTCTCGTCATATCTGCATATATTTTTTTCTTTTCGTTTGTCCATAATGGTCCTGAAACATCGGGGGCATTCAAATGGATGACCATGACGCTAAATGTCATTTTAGACACGTTTGACAGTCCACAACCGCGGCTAACTTCAGCCCTTAGTTAGGTTAGAAACCCTCTGAAGCTCAGAATTTTTTTATTTTTCTGAGCTCTGAAGTCACACGAGCTAACCTACAAACTATATAATTGTTTTACAAGAGTCTACTGATGTTAATGTCTAATAATGATATTAATGAAGCTAATAAGTCGTAAATTCATGAAAAAGCGGCCCAGATTGTATTTCCTTTGTTTCACGAATTTAAATCGCTTCTGCTTTTTCCTAGGTTCACAAACCTGTTTTTTTGTCGATCATCCCATTCTCCCCACGATACACTTACCCACGGTATGTCATTGCGCATCTTGTGACGTCAGTTGCGAATCAGAATTTAAATTGCTCCATATGTTTTACACAGCAATAAATACTTTTTTATGGGTTTTTGCTTATTTTAAACGTTTCCTTTTAAATAGATGTTGTTACAAATATGTAGATTATATTACTGCATAAATGAAGGAATATTCTGTTGATAAAAAACACATTTAATTTGATAATTATAATTTTACAAATAATTTGTTTTCTTTGCTTTCAGCTAATCGTATGCATGCAAATAAAATTGATGTATATTTTGTTAAATTAACGGGATTTTTCTTTTAAAAGACTGTATATTGGTAGACAATAAAAAATACCATACCCTATAGGTATCTAAATAATACATTTATTGTAAGTAAGGTAATCCTGAACTAATTTTTGGCTTCTATCGACACAAACTCTCCATCGAAAAAAAGTATTTTACAGATGACTTGTAATAGGCAAAGATATTGATAAATAAAATTCAAAGCCTTACCAAAAATATAACTTTTTTCTTCCAGTGTTTTATGTCGGTTTATGTCAATTAAAGCCTTATTTACCAATTAATGCACACAAGTCTCGACACAAGCACAACCTGCACAACTAATGCTTAGTTTATAGTTAAACAACAAACAAAACAACATAATAAATAGTGAGTAAAATAGGGATCAAAATAATGATTCCCTTTAACCATAACAAGACTAAATTTTTATTGCACATACTATTTTATTTGCTGTATAAACCAGGCATAAACTCTGTTGAGTCCCCTATTTTTAATGCTCTACTAAATAATAATCTGTTTCCTTACAATTTTTTAAATTGATACTGTCTTGTCTGCGGCATGCAGCAATCAATTTTTTGGCAAGATTATTGTCCTTGGGAAATCTATAGTACTTAATTTCCGTTCCCTTACTGTTTCTGTTATTATTTGGACAAACGCTGACTGCACATCCCGGCATTTTTGGCCTATTTTAAAGCATTGTCGAGCTGGACTGACGATCAGTCAGTTGTTTACACTTTTTTCTTGACACATTAAACCCTTGTCTATCCATTTCGATAGACAAGGATTAAACTGTAAATTATAAAAAATCGTAAAACACAACTGCAACCGCCCATTATTTAGAATTCGTGATTCGCAACTGACGTAGATGCGCAGAGGTGCGTTGTTTTCGGATTCGTTAGTGACATACCGTGGGTAAGTGTATCGTGATTCTCCCCAATCTCACCGAATTTAATAAAAAGCCGATACCGACGCCGGCTATCATAATAATAATTATACCAGTCTAACGTGTTCTTTTGTTGTCCGACTGGGACAACAATTCGGGGGTGGGGTTGGTAATTACCCCCCCGAGAAAGGAGTTTGTCATTAAATAATTGGATTTGTGTCCTTGTGTTTACCCCATTAGCACGACGCCCCGAGGCTAACGAATTGGGGGGGGGGGGGGGGGGCGGGCGACATTTTGCGTGCAGATACCTACTTTTAAAAATATAAAATATACCTATTATTGTTCCTAAACTTTCGTTTAGGTAAATTTACGCGGCTTTTATAAATTAGGAAAGCGAGTAGGTTGCCTCAGATAATAGGGCCCGATCATTGTTATTTATAGAAGTTGTGGATAATTTTCAATTTTTTAATAAGTACAACCCGTCCCACGAACACATTTACTACTTTTTCGCAAAAGTCTTTTGACAAATTCGAAAAGGCCGTTCTAAAAATCGAAAAAGATGGTAAATTTCTTAATTATTGGGTCTTACCAAAAATTTAACCAAATTTCCCGACTCCCGATTTCCAAGTTTCGAGAAACGGGACGGCTGTAGAATTAGCGAAATTGACAGGAAATACTGAGAACCGCTCTTAGAAATTGCGTGTTTTTTCTCATTTTTTAATTTTTCGGGGGCGAAAAAGGGCAATTTCTGACAGTTTACGGACTTTGGCTTTTAGGTGACGGGAAATGCCCGCCAATCACTTAAAAAGATGCGTCCCACCTGTGTTGGTCGTTTTTTTCTCCGAAAATCCTTAATAACTCGAAAACGAAAAATAATTTACCTGAAAAAGTTTCTTTAAATATGTCAACCCGTTCTCCGGCCATCTCGCCGTACTGTCAGATCTCCCGAAAAACGCGTTTGAAAAAAAAATTTCCTGTGCATCAAGCGGTATATGGCACTGGCTGTATAGCGGGACTTCGCACACAACTCGCGTCCCCGAGGTCCAGACTTGCCCCCGTCTTTCGCGCCGTATTTAACAGCGGAGGATTTTCGGGGCCCCGAAAATACTCCTATCGGATTTCTAAAAGACCAAGGGACACTTTTTTATTGTTGCCCCATGGGCCTTCTTTCCGATGGTAGGTACCTATTTTGTTCTATAATCACATGAGAGTAGATTTGCCTAAAAATTGACCGCAACTTCTTTAAATAACAATGATGGGGCCCATATAAATTGAGGCAACCTACTCGCTTCAAGTAAAGAAATATAATCTCTACATTTTACACAATATCTTATTCTATAAGCCTATGAGCGTTGACTGACGTATTAATAAAGACTGCTCACGGCTGTCATGTTTGACAGTTCTCTGGCTCACCATGCGCTTCCCGGAGACACAATACAATGCAAAATACATTGTTGACCATAGGCGCCATCTACTTTCCAGGATATGAAACTATAGCCGTTAGAAGTCTTTAGAAGTCTTTTTAATACGTCAGTCAACGCTATGAGAGTTGAAATCAAGCAGCCGGCTCTTGTACTACTATATAGGTATATAAACGGTTAGTAACAGGCTATTTTCGAAATACCTAGATAACAAAAACTTGTGGGAAAACCGAAAACGAGCAGGGAAAACGAATAAACAGAAAACAGCTGTTCGGATAAATGTCAATATAAGGGTACAAATGGCGGCATCATATAGGTATGTGGATAGCCGCGAGAACCGGTTCATGTTGGATGTTGGAACAAACCAATTAACTAGATAATTATCACAGAACACTAAAGGTGGTGGATGTACAGAAAAAACAGGTTAGGTTAACACTTCAATGTGTTTAATTTCGTCTCTTTTATATTTCCATGGCTAAATACTCCATATATTCCTGCTATAACCACAGAAAATATTATATTTTCTGTGCTATAACTTCTAATATTCTGGCACCTCGACCTTCCGTCACAAACCCCGCGCAAACTTCCCATTTCACTTGGCTCAAGTTCCTGGACAAAAATTGAGTTATTAGATTCTCTCCCCCCCCCCTCCCTGATTGACTTCGAGATCCCGCTTTGAGGGAGTAATTGATCGCTGGGCTGCGCGATCTAGAAGGCGACGATAAATCCACGATGGAGGGTATTAATTTTTGGGATATATACGGCCGGATTATGTGGGGGGACGATAAGAGAGTGACGGAGTGGAAGGCGAAGTAATTGCCGGCAGTAGAACGGATACCTACTACCCCTCAACATATCAGCTCTTAAAAAAATTATCTTCTCGTTACTAAAATTCAGTTGGCAAGCGACGTTCTGTTATCACCCGGTATACACGAGTCTATCTAGCGGCCCATCCATAGAGATCATATATGTAGGTAGAGTGCTGAACAAGTCCCTTTTTATGGCAAATTGTGGATTTGCGCATGGGCCTATGGAACATGCGCATTAGACCGTCAGACAGCGCAATTCAAAACAGTGGTTGTTTTCCCGAATTATTATCTCCCTACAAGCTTGTTTATTGATAATAAATTAAGCTCACCTCAACGTGGACTGGTCAAGACTTCGATAACTACAACTAAAGTCTATCCAAGTTACAGCGGCAGTGGATCAAAACATTGGCCACCACGTGACCTATTTTCTTATTGGTCTGGCTGTCATAAAATGTCAAGTGTTTACGCGGCGAGCAGAATGCAGGGCCGGCTCTTCCCTCAGTCGAGTTTCCTGCATATTTTAGATCGGAACGCGAGCAGTATATTCTGTAAATTTATTTTGCTACTTAAGGTGGCATAAACACACATGCCATTAAATACTACCAACCCAAGTGAGTTTTTTGCGTTTATTTTGAAAATCGTTATGCTTTTTAAAAAATCAATGAATACTGCATTATATTGCACATATTCGGATAAAAAATCAGTCAAATCTGATGTCTCGTTTGGAAAAACAATATAACCTAAAGGCTCTGGTAATTTTATATTAGAGAAGAAGAAGAACATACATTTCAGGTATATTGTTTTCGCAAACGAGACATCAGATTTGGCTGGCTTTTTGTCAAAATATGCGCAATATATTGTAGTATTTGAGTTGAGCATTGGTTTCTTGAAAAACCTAGTAATTTTAAAAACAAACTCCAAAAACACACTTGGGTTGGCAGTATGTGTGATAATGCCCCCTTAATTTAAGGAAATTTATAAAGATTCACGAAAGGTAAAAACACAAATTTTAGAACTTCTAAAAGAATTAGTTCAGAATTACAAGCCACTTGGAATCTCATATTAGTTCGACCCTGGTAATCGATCGCAAGGCGGTCATGCGACTTTGTTTATATCTACTGCCGCTGTAAATTGGATATACTTTAGGTTCGTTTATACTTGTAAAACTAGTTTCGTCCAAACTACCAGAATTTGCTTCACTGCTAGAACTTGACTTGTTTTCATCTACCTTTATAATTTTAAGACTAAAACAAATAAGCTACTAATAGTTTCTTACACCACAATCGTATTAATATACTTACTTAAATGATGGTTTAGGTGGTTTTAATAGAAGAGTTGGTACCGCATTTTTAATTAGCTGCGTTTTGACTCGTTTCGTTTTTAAACACTCTGGTGTAAAATGAGCAGAACATATTCGAGTTGATCACTTAATTAGATAAAACACTCAAACAACTAAAACGCGAAGAAACTATTAATAATTAGCCACAAAGCGTCTATGATGCAAACAACGGTAGGTTATACTTAGTTTGTCGCTGTCAAATGGCTGTCAAAGATGTCAAGTTTCACAAAACACTACCTCAAATTGCAAATGCGCATGTCCACTGGGCCTATTTATTACTATTTTTTACTATTTTATGATTTTAAATTCGTCAAAGATTTTCGGCGCATCCTATGTATAAAACCATCGTCCAGCACTCTACCTATATATATGATCTCTATGGGCCCATCCCAGGGGACATCTCAGACATAACCTAAACGCATTAAACGGGGACAACGGCGATTAGATGGCAGATATGGCGGATTCCGATGTCCTTAATCGAGCCATCAACAGGCCGAAGGGCCTAGAACGCGGCCTTTGCACGGTAACTGCAACGCCGCTAGGAATGCTTTGACCTGCCGAGCGTAGCGCGGTGGGGTCCAACTGTCCGATAATGCACTAAAGAACAAATTCTTGATATTCTATGAAGAGCCTTCAGATATATGTATAGAGAATGGCATTTATTCGTTTCTCCTGGGCCTTAATTAAGCTAGAAACGAAAATAGAAATTTAAATTTCCGTAACAGTGACGTGTCACTGTTCAGTCCATACCAGGGCATTTCCGAACGAGCATATATTGGGATAATTATTATACAGGGTGTCCGGAAATAAATGCACCAACTTGAAAAATTAAAAAGAAAAATGGAAAATATGACGAAAAGTTCATATGAACATGGGTCCGCAGATGTTTGGTTTTCGAGATGCAGGGTGTTGAAATTTAAATTTTATTTTCGATTTTTTTAAATAACTTTTTGAGACGACAAAATTTTCGTGCAAAATTTGGTAGTCGGGGTTTTTTTGGGATGAGAAATCATAATTTGGTATTATTTTTGGTGCAATACGTAGAGGGCGCTGCGTACGCTATCATTATTTAATTTAATTTGCCCTAACTTTTTTGACAGTAAACTTTTACGACATTTTGTGAAAGTATCCTCTTCCCACACGTTTTCTAAGCAAAAAAGGTATACTTGGTGCATAACGCCAAAGGTGACCGTTTTCGAGAAATTTTCAAATTTCTGCATCGATGCAGGTGCATATCGACACTCGTATGCAATTAAATTCTAGGCGTTAATCATAGGTGCCTGGCGTTCGCAATAAACAAACACATTTATTTTTTGACAGTTTAATTAATTTGTTGTTGTTAGATTATCTTTTCTACTTTTTTCTCGAAAAACGGTGATATTATCCATGCAAGAAAAGGTTCAAATGCACCTGATGTATGGAGAGGCCCGTGGAAATTCACGTCTCGCGCGGAGACTGTGCTCTGACCGATTTCCCCAACGAATACTTCCATATCATTCAATGTTTTCACGTGTGCACCGGCAACTTATGGAAACGGGTTCTGTAAATGTAACAAAATCTAATGCAGGAAGACGTCGTTTGTTAACAGTGCAACAAGAAGAAAATATTTTGGATTTATTTGACGAAAACCCCGAAATAAGCATAAGACGGGCATCACTGCAACTTGGAATTCCTAAAATGCAAGTCCACAGTTTTATTAAACTGCAATTACTGCATCCTTTTAGTGTTCAAAAAGTACAGGAACTTAAACCAGAGGATTTACCACGAAGAAGAAATTTCTGCTTATGGGCTCTTCAACGTTATAACCAAAATCCGGATTTTGTAAACCGATTGCTCTTTACTGATGAGGCCTGTTTTACAAAAGATGGTGTACTGAATCTACACAACCTTCATTACTGGGCCATGGTAAATCCACACGTCGTAAGGCAGACTCGTTCGCAAGATAGATGTTCAGTCAATTGCTGGGCTGGAATCGTCGGAGATTACATCATTGGTCCACATTTCTTGCCCCCTCGGTTAAATGCTGAAACTTACCGGTATCTTTTGGAACATGAACTACCAATTCTTATGGAAGATATTCCCCTCGATATTAGACAGAGTTTATGGTTTATGCATGATGGTGCCCCACCACACCGAGGGCGGATCGTAACCGAATGGCTGAATGAAAATTATCCAAGACGTTGGATTGGTAACAATTCCCCCAACGCAGCATGGCCTCCCCGTTCTCCGGACTTAAACGCTATGGACTTTTCTTTCTGGGGGGCCATGAAGGATCGCGTCTATGCCGTGCCAATTAGAAATCGCGATCACTTACAACAACGAATCCTTGCCGCGGCTGAAGATATTAAACAGATACCCAACATTCATTGGAAAATACGTCAAAATTTTGTAAAACGTCTGCGGGTTTGTGTTCAACAAAACGGTTCCCACTTTGAACACGTTTTACGAAATTGGTTAATTTCACTTACCTAATAAAATTCAATTGTAAGAATCGAACTCTTAATAAAAGTTTCATGAAAATAATTTGTAACATTCATGGTTTCTTGTTTGCAATTTTCTATGAAATGCAGGTAAGTTTCCGAGTTTAGACTGGGGACATGAAACATGGTATGATAATGCCATCTTCCGATGATTCTAACCGAATTAATGTAGCAATTTTGTTTGTTCACCTTTTGGCGTAAATTTAAATGTGTTTGTTTATTGTGAACGCCAGGCACCTATGATTAACGCCTAGAATTTAATTGCATACGAGTGTCGATATGGCACCTGCATCGATGCAGAAATTTGAAAATTTCTCGAAAACGGTCCCCTTTGGCGTTATGCACCAAGTATACCTTTTTTGCTTAGAAAACGTGTAAGAAGAGGATACATTCACAAAATGTCGTAAAAGTTTACTGTCAAAAAAGTTAGGGCAAATTAAATTAAATAATGATAGCGTACGCAGCGCCCTCTACGTATTGCACCAAAAATAATACCAAATTATGATTTCTTATCCCAAAAAAACCCCGACTACCAAATTTTGCACGAAAATTTTGTCGTCTCAAAAAGTTATTTAAAAAAATCGAAAATAAAATTTAAATTTCAACACCCTGCATCTCGAAAACCAAACATCTGCGGACCCATATTCATATGAACTTTTCGTCATATTTTCCATTTTTCTCTTTAATTTTTCGAGTTGGTGCATTTATTTCCGGACACCCTGTATAATTTTTACTTCTAGGAAGCAGTTGTACAAGATTTTACTTTTCATGCGGGCCTAAGGGTGCATAACGAAAACACAGGGATAGTTTAACTATATGTATTAGTTTAAATATGAAACAGTACATCCAGTTACCAAAATACAGTTCAAGAGGAAGTTCAAAAACATGTGCAATAATTAATAATACGCACACTCAAGATGTCCGAAATATGACCCCTTTTAATGTAACACAATCCAAACGTTTCAAAAAGTACGCCGTTAAACAATAAAATTTAAAATAGGGCACAAAATAAAAAAATGGCACAAACATATATAAACTATGGCACAAAATGGCCACATTCAGATTAAAAGTACAAAAATTGCAAAAGACTCGCAAATATAGCATAAAAATAAATTGATTACTCTGTATAACATTGATTAACCTCCCAGTACAAAATTATGGCATAAAGTACCTAGTTCAAATCAATAAACAAAACTCCTGTAATTGACAGTAAAATAATGTGGTTCAAAATAAATTCCCAAATCCATTCAAAATTCCCAATAAAAGTTACAAAATTATTTTAGTTCAAATAATATGCAAAACAATTCGATTTCTATGAAAGTTTTCAAAATAAATTCAAAATAAAACGGCAATTCAAACACAAAGGAATCAAAACAAAAATATCTTACTCTTTCGTCAGTCGAAAGTTACTTAGCTGCTTAGGTGAATTTTTCTTCCTTGGTGATTTTGGGGGTTTCTGCGGCATATGGGGCTATGGGCGGCACCGTCGCAATGATAAAGGCCTGCCAGCTGGCGACGCGAAACGTCACTACGTCATCACAGGGAGGTCGGGAAGTTGCTTTTTGAAGTTGTTTACGTGTACTTATCTGTCGATTTTCCTGTTTTAAAGAACGTTTGTTGCGTGTTGGACTGTGTTTTTTAGTAATAGGACGTGGAGTTTTATTAATAAGGTGGTAAAACAGCAGTGGTTCAGATTAAAGTGATTAAAGTTCAATTTTAGTTTATAGGTTTTAGGTTGTGTCTATAGTTTCGGACTAATTTAAATCATGCCGTGGACGTGTTCCGTTCCCAACTACAAGGGAAACTACAAAGGCGGTCCCAAAGTGTCCGCTTTTTCCTCCCTAAAGACCCCATTTTAAGGGAAAAGTGGGTTAAGGCCATCAAAAGAGGTTTTGTTCCTACACAGATTTCCAGGACTTTGGTTTGGACTGTTGGAGAGTGTTATACCTAACAATTTTACGTGATTAAACGTAACCACCTTGAAATCAGTAAGTTTTATGGTTTTATTTATTCGAATTTAGTTGCATCTAGGCAGGCAAATAAGAAATAATTGGCATTTACGAAAATTTTACCGGTAGATATCTAAATGCACCAAAACCCCTTGAAAATGTGACTTTTACTCTCGTAGATTATTATCCGTGTTGTAAAACCATGAATTATATATATGTAAACAATCATTTTAAAGTGTGTTTTAACCAAATTTACCAAGTTGACACCTCGAAATTTGAATTTGGCGCCTTAGGCTGACCTCCCTTGGATGACTCATCGCTTTCAGCTGGCAGGCCTTGTTATTGCGACGGTGCCGCTATGGGCCGCGGCCAGCTGGCAGGCGTCTCGCGATTGCACTGCCACAGGCTTTTGACCGGACTGGCCCCTGTTGGTATTTATACCTAATCCCCCATGATCTTTGCATTCCATATCTCAACTCGTGATTTCAGGATTATCTTACCTGCAAGGTTCGGACGTGTTTACATTAGCAACATTAAGGCGTTGACTGATGTATTAATAAAGACTGCTCACGGCTGTCATGTTTGACAGTTCTCTGGCTCACCATGCGCTTCCCGGATTGACCATAGGCGCAATCCACTTTCCAGGACATGAAACTATAGCCGTGAGAAGTCTTATTAATACGTCAGTCAACGATTAAGGATTTTAATAAAAAAATATTTTTAAAAAAAGCTTTTATTTAAATGCGCTAAAAAGAATAAAATAATCTTTTCTTTCAAAACTTTTACTATCAACTTATAACGTCATTCCACAATTTATATGATATAAAAGCTTGTCGCGAGATTTAAGTAGTGGTATTTACTTAGTTTGAAAACTTAAATCTCGCGACAAGCTTTTATATCATATAAATTGTGGAATGACGTTATAAGTTGATAGTAAAAGTTTTAAAAGAAAAGATTATTTTATTCTTTTTAGCGCATTTAAATAAAAGCTTTTTTTAAAAATATTTTTTTACTTTTAATTTATTTTGTAATTTTTAGTTTGGCCAGGTGTCTGAGTCTATTCATCTCAGTTAACGCATCATTGTTGCAAGGTCGTTTGCCGGTTAGTTTAGAACAGTCTAGCTCTTCAATGAGGAGACCTTCTAATGATCTAACCCTACTTAAGGCCACGTATGCTTGACCAGGCGCGAAGAGCTTGGAGCCTAAATATACAACGAGACAGGTTGCAGACCAATGCTGTTGACGCCTGTCTCACCAAACTACACAAGTCAAAGTTAACTAGTCCGCCATCTTGGGTGTTCCGCCATGTTGGATTTAGAATGACGTCACACATATAATCATGCATTGTCATCCAAATTAAACGTGTGTACAAAATTTCAGCTCGATCGGTTGAAATTTAACTAGTCCGCCATCTTGAGTGTTCCGCCATGTTGGATTTAGAATGACGTCACACATATAATCATGCATTGTCATCCAAATTAAACATGTGTACAAAATTTCAGCTCGATCGGTTGAAATTTAACTAGTCCGCCATCTTGGGTGATCCGCCATGTTGGATTTAGAATGACGTCACACATATAATCATGCATTGTCATCCAAATTAAACGTGTGTACAAAATTTCAGCTCGATCGGTTGAAGATATCTGCTTCAAAATTGAGTTGCAAGATTCCACCCGAACAAATTACATACATACATACATACATACATACATACATTGCAAGTTAAATAAAAGCTTTTAAAATTGATAGAAATCACTTGGAGCTCCTTTCGGGGCACCACACAGTTAAAACATATTATTACAAAGAATAATCTGTATATACTTTAAATACCTCAACAAAACGTATTAACTTATTAAAAACACATACAAATGATCATCAGAATAGGTAATAAACCTAGCACAAAATAATTTTTACTTCTATTGTTAGAAATGGTTTGCCGCAATGTAAATCGAGAAGTGAAATTATGTTTATTTTATAATAACTTTAAATAACTTAGACACTACTTTCTATTTTACAGAGAAGAAAACACGAAAACTGCACAAGTCTTAAACAAATGCAACACACTAAAATGTTTGATTCCCTATAACATCAAATCCCTAAACTTTTGAAGGCTGTTATATATAGTACCTGCCAGTAAATTGTCCCTAATAAGGCTTTAATATACCTTAGAACTATGCAAACTACCGATTTCATACATGTATTTTATAGTTTTGGTTGTCCTCCAAGCAAAATGGCGGACCTTTCAAAGTCACAAAAAGTCCGACAATGATAAAATTACGTAACGCTCATTTCTTCCCGGTAAAAACGATACATTTAACCTAACCTAACCTATAAACTGTCGTATGGTGTCGCTCCCACCCATCATAGAATATCGCTCTCGATAATAACATCTTCACCAACACATGCTCCTCTCTCCCGACCCCAGGAATTGAATTAAATTCAGCTTTATCAAAAACCCCTTCGGGCTACCCCGCCCCCTCCCCCTCCCAGAAAGCTGTCACCCGCGAACTGCCATGCATTTTTCATCCCATCAAAGATTCAATAGCTGGGGCGCCGTCGGCCCCTGCCTGTCCCCAGAGATTACATTGTCCCTAATATTGACAAATTGTCGCATGACGAACCCTGTATCTGCCTACTCGCGCGACGCTTCACGCCGACTAGATCAGTTCGGCACCGTGAAAAATAACCAGGGATAGAGGGAGTAAGAACAAAAAGTAAACAGAGCCAACATCTTTTTGAGTTATGCCACCTAGTCCATTGTTTACAGTATTTCATTTGAAGATAGACGGGTTTAATAATGTGATTAAATGAAGACACACCTCTCATAACGCTAAATTAACAATTGTAGCTATTAATTTCTTGTATGTAACGATTTTAAACTAAAACTACATTGCGCTGTAATTATAGTAGCTAATTATCACTTTAATAAAATCGTCAACAGACACCTCAAACCGCCCAACATGGCAACGCCGCCGTTGCTGCCGCGTTCATCACTCGGCGGTATTTGTTTTGTGTTCGCCCAGCAAGTCAAGTTTTCCGATTGTTTACATATGTATTTTTCGTGTTTTCAATTGTTTTTCTGTTAATTTATAGGCTATTTATTAGTATTTAGGATATAGTTACTGATTTTTTATAAAATGGGACGTAGAAAGTATGCGGTCCGTGGCCAAATTGATATTTCTCACGATATAACCCATCACGGTAAATATTGTAAGTAGGTACATACGGGCGCAATGTTTGTTTACTTCGGTAAACCAATATCAACAAGAAATGCGACTTCGTTACATTGTTCCCTGAAGTCACCAGTTGAAGTTGTTGAGAGACATTTTGCATTTCTTATACAAAAACACATTTTTGATAATTCAAGTACGATACAAAAAAAAAGACTTTGTATTATGCTTCTACAGTGTGTCCCAATTTGATACTGGACACCTCAGAACTAGAACTATATGAAAAACAAGGAAAACAAATGGTATCTATTTTTTATTGGTAGTCCCAAGGGAGAGTATCTCATAGGCGGTGGTATATATTGGAAGGGGTAATTATTTCATGGCCTGCTATGAATTTTTAAAATAGCTAATTTTCAAGAAACCCTATTAGGGATTTTTTACGACAAAACGTTATTAAGAAAATTTGTTCTGAATGAAAAACTGAGTAGAATTGCAAAATTTCAAAAGTCTAGGCCTACTTTGATTTTTAGCTTTTTCGCCTTTTTCTCCCACTTTTTTCTTAGAAATATGTCCTTTCTGGAGCTTTCACGTCAAAATATTATTAAGGAAACTTGATCATCTTGAAAAAATAAAATTTTGAAGTGAAACATCCAGAAAGGACACTTTTCTAAGAAAAAAGTGGGAGATAAATCTAAAAATCAAAGTAGGCCTAGCCTTTTGAAATTTTGCGAATCAACTCAGTTTTTCATTCTTAACAAGTTTTCTTAATAACATTTTGTGGTAAAAAATCCCTAATGGGGTTTCTTGAAAATTTGCTATTTTCAAAAATCATAGCAGGCCATAAAATAATTAGAGGTACCTCATCCAAATACCACCGCCTGAGATACTCTCCTTTGGGACTACCAATAAAAAAATAGAGACCATTTGTTTTCCTTGCCCTTCATATATTTCTGACGTGTCCAGTATCAAATTGGGACACACTATATAGTACATTCTTGAAAGTTGCAAGGTTCAAGGTTATATTTGTTTTCTATTTATATTTCTGTTTTGTTCTGTTTCTATGAATTTGATTAAGGGAATTGCCAACCGAAAAAGTGAGGTTAGATTTCGTCTTTTTCTAAGTTGTATAACAAAATCTAATAACATATTTTACCTGGCAAAAACCTAGTACAAACATTTCTGTCTTCATTTGAATCATATGCACTGGATTACTATTTTCCCCAAGGTTTTCATACCCTATGAAACAAAACACTGCTTAGAGATTTTATGATTCAAATTAAGACAGAAATCGTTGACTGACGTATTACTAAAGACTGCTCACGGCTGTCATGTTTGACAGTTCTCTGACTCACCATGCGCTTTCCGGAGACAAAATACAATGCAAAATACATTGTTGACCATAGGCGCCATCTGTTTTCCAGGATATGAAGCTATAGCCGTGAGAAGTCTTATTAATACGTCAGTCAACGCAGAAATGTTTGTACTAAATTTTTGCCAGGTAAAATGTTATTAGATTTTATGCTATACAACCGCCATGGCTTCTTCTAGTAGCCACACAAACATCCCTACAGCCACCTCTCCTACAAAATAGGACTGGAATCCATCCACTATACCCTGAAATAGGCGCAAAAAGCCAAAAAAAAATTTAAAAATACGAAATCTAACCTCACTTTATCTGTTGACAGTCCCACCTTAAAACGTAATTTTAGTGTTTTATAGGTATAAACTCGGTCAGCGACAAGATGGCGAGATGTGATAAATAACAAACGTCCGATGTTTTGTACTACTGATGCATTTTATTGTATTGAGACCTATGTACCTATGTATTTTGTAGTGATATTGAACTTTTCAATAGACGAGTCCACAATTTGGCCTTGGAAAAAAAGGGACGATAGTTTCTCCCTAGCCTTAGACAAGGAAAGAGAGAGGACACCGCCCTTACTTACCTTGCCGTGTATAGATTTTGTTACGTCGTTTTGAACGGCGGCCATTTTATATGTGGCACACAAGCCGAGTACGTTGTGAGTTAATTTCGTGAATTTGTGAATTAAAAGTTACAGTGACTAAGGGGAAATATACTCTTACGATGGTGAATTGTTCAGCGTTTGGTTGCAAAAACAGAAGTGAAAAGCAAGAGCCCGGGATTTCGTTTCACAGATAAATATTTAACAAGCTACCTTTGAAAACTTTTTGTTTCAATATAACTTCTTCAAATTCCTTCTACCTCTTAGTATGATAAAGTGCATTGTTTTGTGAATTAAAAGTTACAGTGACTAAGGGGAAATATACTCTTACGATGGTGAATTGTTCAGCGTTTGGTTGCAAAAACAGAAGTGAAAAGCAAGAGCCCGGGATTTCGTTTCACAGATAAATATTTAACAAGCTACCTTTGAAAACTTTTTGTTTCAATATAACTTCTTCAAATTCCTTCTACCTCTTAGTATGATAAAGTGCATTGTTTTGTTTCTTAATTGATTATGATAGTTTCATAGTTTCCATGGGCGTGCATTATTTATATTATTTTGATTGATTCGAAATCACCAATGAATATATTTCAACACATTCATAGACCAAATAAAACAGGTAGGATGTGAGTGGCAAATACCTTGATGACTGTCATAAATCTAATGCAAACAGAAGCTCTAAAAAGTCCTCTTCTAACGAAGAAGCAGGCTCGTTCTTCCTTCACAGAAATAATGCAAGACGGTTGAAGATTATCGTCTATTTATTTTAAAGTCAGCAAGTGCAAAGTTCTCTACCAGCTCTTTACTCGACCGCATATTGTATGCTAGAGCCAGAACACGACCAAAAATAGCCATCTAAGGGTGCGCACTCTATGATCTGAGGCAGGCAGACGCCGACCTCTTCGTTCAAAGGCTGCCCCACTCCAATGGAGGCAATCAATTACGTAATCGGTGGATGCTGCGCGGCGTCGCTCCGCGAGAGGATTTCGGAGTCAATCAGTGGGTCGGAGATGAGATTCCGCCTCTAATAACTCAATTCTCGGCTCAGTCTCGGCGCCTAGCCGCCTTAGATGCGCCCTGATACTCGATAATTGGCTTGTTAAGTTGGTGACGTAACTAACCTTCAATAGTGGTCTGCGTGTACAAACAAGAAACATGGCCGACACTTTAAGATCATTTGTGAAAAGCACACAACTGTACACCCTGTGTAAAGGTTATTGGCCGTTTATTAACCCTATATAAGAATTATTTCCCAGGGAAATGATCGAGGATAAAGCGAGTAACAGCAAAAAGTAAACAGGGCCGACATTCTTTGAGCGATGCCACGTACTCCATGGTTTACAGCATTTCATTTCAAATACTGATTGTTTACGTTGGCGACAAGGCGGTGCTCCAGCACATACCTAAATCAAATGCTGTCAAGAGGCACTTAGATGACACTTTGTAGAGTGGATTGGTCCAAATGGAACTATTTTATGGCCGACTAGAAGCCCAGACTTGACCCCACTCGATTGCTTTCTGTGGGACATGCGGAAAGGTCAAATAATATCCACCAAGTTAAAGAAAAAATATCTCAGGAGATCAGAGAGATGAACGAGGCAGGTATCTTTGCTAACTACAAGAGAAGTGTATTAAGAAGGTAGGTATGCTCTCTCTGTGTTGCACAAAATGGAAGCATTATAGAACACCTTCTATAATTTAATATAATATAATAAAGTATCACGTTCCATCCATAAATAAGCCTTTTATCATTAAGGTATTCGGACCGTATTCAATGCTTTTATTGACAGAAAAATAAAATATAACTTATGGAAAATTATCACAGCATTCTTGTATGTAATATTGTGGGAATATAACAATTAATGTATAAACAGTCAAATTTCCATTTTTTTATAAGTATACCTAATATTCACATAATAACTGTTTTGACTTTCCTTGGCAATTTTGATTTTGTCCGAGATTCAATAATTCAAAGGACGATTTTGTGCAAACTACTAGAGCAAACATAGACATACAGTGTGTCCCAATTTGATACTGGACCTCAGAACTATATGAAGGACAGGGAAAACAAATGGTCTCTATTTTTTTATTGGTAGTCCCAAGGAAGAGTATCTCGTAGGAGGTGGTATTTGGATAGGGTAGGTAATTATTTCATGGCCTGCTATGATTTTTTAAAATAGCTAATTTTCAAGAAACCCTATTAGCGATTTTTTTACGACAAAATGTTATTAAGAAAACTTGTTCAGAATGAAAAACTGAGTAGAATTGCAAAATTTCAAAAGTCTAGGCCTACTTTGATTTTTAGCTTTTTCGCCTTTTTCTCCCACTTTTTTCTTAGAAATGTGTCCTTTCTGGAGCTTTTACGTCAAAATATTATTAAGGAAACATGGTCCTCGTGAAAAAATAAAATTTTGAAGTGAAAGCTCCCAAAAGGACACTTTTCTAAGAAAAAAGCGGGAGATAAATCGAAAAATCAAAGTAGGCCTAGCCTTTTGAAATTTTGCGAATCTACTCAGTTTTTCATTCTGAACAAGTTTTCTTAATAACATTTTGTCGTAAAAAATCCCTAATCGAGTTTCCTGAAGATTTGCTATTTTAAAAAATCATAGCAGGCCATGAAATAATTACCCCATCCAAATACCACCGCCTATGAGATACTCTCCCTTGGTACTACCAATAAAAAAATAGAGACCATTTGTTTTCCTTGCCCTTCATATGTTTCTAAGGTGTCCAGTATCAAATTGGGACACATATATATTATTATATTGCTGAAACCAGAAAAATGCGTAGATTTCGAAAATCGAGAAATATACAGTGTGTTCCATCTAAAAAATATAAGTTTGCAATAAAATTTTCATATTTATATTTTTTTCCAAAATTAAAAACAAAAAGTTAAGGGTGGTAGAATATTACATGAACATCCCTTTACGCCTGGACTGACCATATCATATATTGCGGTGCATACCTTGGAAACATAACTTTTTCTGGAGGAGTGCGCATGAGGGATCCTTAGGGTCGTGTGGGTCCTCGTAGTGGTTATCGTAGTGCGCTTTAATGCCCTAGACAAAAACGCTCTCGAGCAAACCCCGAAGGACGAATATTCTAAGCAGCCTCGAGCTGCGGCACTGCAAGAAATGATGGATGCGAAGCTGGATACAAGCTAGCTGTGCGCCGAAACGGCAGATACATGTACAAGGAGAAGGGAAAATAAAACTGCAACATGTAAGCAATATGGTTGAATACGGTATATCACATTAATAAGTGTAGTTACTAGATTTTTACCCCATACGTATGCAAATCTAAATACCTACTTAATTACTGATTACGTGCTTTATTTAAAACCGGCAACGTCGTTCCTTTCATCGTTTAAAGTTGGCGGGATGAGTCCAGAGATATGTAGGTGGGGAGAATGAGCGTCAAGCTGCGCAGGGTCGCTTATGAAATAAATATTAATAATATAAACTTGTAAATAAACGCATAAAAATTAACGTTATTGGAGAACTGCAAAACCGAGTTGAAGTGTGAAATGTTATGTCAACGTTCACGTCTGACGTCAAACAGTTGCAAACCTTCAAAACAATGCAAGAACAATACAAATAATATAATAATATGAATACGTCAGAAGTTCACGTTTACATTATCTGGCTGCACTTCAACTCTAATAATTCAATGTTTCCATTGGTCGAACGTAACAAGTTAAAAGTTATGACGAACTGGTTATGAAAATGTTACGATATAGCATACTTGGGCATACCCTGGACCAACACTATATTAAAGACCTGTGCATAGCGCTGTTTCAAGCGATCGCCACTGGCGCCACACGACGAAACAAATTTACACGGTGGTGTAATGTTACAACAGCAGAATCTTTTATAAAATAAAAACATGCAAAATGTGTCTGTTACAACGAATTTAATATCCAAAATAAAATAAAATATTTGTTTGTTATGTCCCTCTAATTTGACAAGTTCACATGGCATATTTCCATACATTTTCTTAAGAAAAGCGAGTCTAGAAGGCAAGCAAGAATATTTGGCACCTTTTGGTTTGAAACGAAGTCCATGGCTAGTTGTAGTGTAAGTAAGTCTAAAACGCATTAGATTTTTCAGTTTTTTCTTTATATGGAGGACAATTGGTTCGCTTTGGATCTATAAACAAAATTTTCTATTTTCATTCTTGCATACTTTACAAAATACTCTTCCAAAATAATATCTAGAATTTCCGCTTCTTCAGCTGGTTGACCAGATCATCCCATAATTCAAAAATAGTGTTTATTCTTCTGCAATTCACCTAATGGTCTGTGCAGTGTGAGCATACCATTTTCTTCATGTGCATGGAAATTTCATGTTATCACAAAGAAATCTACCTATAAAAGCTGTGCTAATAGGATAAAACTGCTAAATACTGGACGCCAAGACAATTCGTTACCGTAAAAAGAAGGCAAATCGTAATAAAGCTGGATATTTAAAATTTGGGACATTTTAAACGTCAGTAACTGAGATACCAATAACCACAGAATACACCCCTATAACCTAAAATAAGTCGCCATTTTTTTCGTCAAGTGGCGCCACCCCTGTCCGTAAACAACAATGAAATATGACGTCATGCTCGGGTCTTTAATATAGTGTCGGTCCAGCCCATAGAGATAATATATATAGGTAGAGTGCTGAACAAGTCCCTTTTTATGGCAAATTGTGGATTTGCGCATGGGCCTATGGAACATGCGCATTAGACCTTCAGACCGCGCAATTCAGAACAGTGGTTGTTTTTCCGAATTACTGTCTTCCTACAAACTTGTATATTGATAATAAATTAAGCTCACCTCAACGTGGACTGGTCAAGACTTCGATAACTACAACTAGGTTCGTTTATACTTGAAAAACTAGTTTCGTCCAAACTACTAGAATTTGCTTCACTGATGCTAGAACTTGACTTGTTTTCATCTACCTTTATAACTTTAACACTAAAACAAATAAGCTACTAATAGTTTCTTAAACCACAATCATGCTAAATATACTTAATTACTTAAATGATGGTTTAGGTGGTTTTAATAGAACAGTTGGTACCGCATTTTCAATTAGCTGCGTTTCGACTCGTTTCGTTTTTAAACACTCTGATGTAAAATGAGCAGAACATATTCGAGATGATCACTTAATTAGATAAAACACTCATACAACTAAAACGCAAAGAAACCATTAATAATTAGCTGAAAATCGAAAAAATTATGGCACAAAGCGTCTATGATACAAACAACGATAGGTATATGTACTTAGTTTGTCTGTTAAAGAGTGTCAAGTTTCACAAAACACTACCTCGAATTACAAATGCGCATGTCAACTGGGCCAATTTATTACTATTTTTTACTATTTTGTGATTTTAAATTCGTCAAAAAATTTTCGCGCATCCTATGTATAAAAAAACATCGTCCAGCACTCTACCTATATACAGGGTGTTTCATTAATATGGTAAAAAAATGAAACTGGGAGTAGAGGGGACCAAAATATGACGATTGAGCGCAACATCGCTTATACAAATGGTGATGGTTAAAAAGATACAGGGCGTTCAAAGTTAAAATTTTATTTGCAAATTTCTTATAATAACTTCGACAGTTTTTATGATATCGGCTTAAAAGTTGGTACATTGGGGTTTTTTAGGACGGCAAACCAGAATATTTTATCAGTTTTAATGTAGTCGAGGGCGCCAACCATCAACGTTTGTATAAGCGATGTTGCGTTCAATCGTCATATTTTGGCCCCCTCTACTCCCAGTTTCATTTTTTACCATATTAATGAAACACCCTGTATATGATCTCTATGGTCCAGCCTCATCTTCATACATCTGGATGGGTCAAGTACAAAGCGCGGCGTTGCCAGTCAATTCTATGTGCCGACGTTGCCGACAATTTTAAACCGCCGACCGCTGAGGACTTTTCGGTGCTCCGTAGTTGTATAATTTCGCCGAAGGAATCACGTATAGCGGGTGGCGTAGAGGTAGATGGACGGGCCCCGCGACACCCTCGGTAGGTCGGTGGCTTGCGCTAACGCTCGACCAAAGTAATAACTGTCCCATTAGCCCGAGCGATATTTCAATTAGTTTTGTATCAGGGGTTTTGGAGTTCGTGCATGCTGGGAGCTCGAATGAGCGTAAATAGGAATTTAGACGGTTAATGGGTGATAATGAAATGGGGATATAGAAACGGAGGCAAATCGAACAGAAGAATAATTTTTTTTAACGGGGAAATAGTTTTAACTAATTTTGAAAAGATAGTTTTAAAATAAAAAAAACCTTTTTTGTTCTTTTCTATAAATACGTAATTGAAGAGATTGTTTATAAAGTGGAAAGTTATATAAACATAATGTTTCTTTGGCTTTTTCACCCTGTACCCATCTCAAAAACCAGAAAGGCAATTATAATATTTAGCTATCACTAAATGTTTTTCTATAGTACAAATTTTCAAAGTTTATCTTCTGTCGCTTAGTATGTTTTGTAGCTATAGTCCAAAGCACGGAAGAAAACGTTTCGAGAGAATGCGGGCAGCGTTGCGAGATTTCCTATACGAGTAGTCGTTATTTATTGGCGAATACAAGTTTTATCATATTGAAGCCGAATTTCTGAACTCTATTATACCGAAAAAATAAAGCTCGCATCACGGGACCACTTACCCGTTTTTGTTTATCATTTATTTTTAACGCGGTGTGATAAAACACCTATTATAATTTTTCAACATCGTCGCGTCTACCATCGCCTTTGAAATACGGCAAAACAGCACTTCTGCGAAGGAGTCGGCTGACAAAATCAGTTAGCCAACGCGTTTTGTGCATGTTTCTATAGTACGTAAAGTTAACTGCGTATTTGGGCTACCATACAGACCTCATTTTTTAGGCCGCTGGCAAGTTTTTTCCGCCGGCTCAGAGAGCTCAGTGGCGTTTCGTATGTTCGGGAGTTAACGTGTGCAAAATGAGTAAACAGGGAAGAACGTTGCATTCTCAAGCACGAGAAATAATTGCCAATGTTATAAGGGTTTGCCTACGTCCATAATCTAAGGCATCACCGTTAAGAATAATATTATCAATAAATTAAATAACAATTATATGAAAATTAAGTCAGTGAGTTACACAAAATAGAGCTACGCCCCTGAACTGTTACTAATTCTATAATATTTGCGAGTTCTTCCCCCTTACGTCGCACGCATTCTGCCGTAAGGCAGGACTATAGCATTTATAGGGGCGGGGGACGAAATCTTTTCTTTGTGAAATATTGCCGTCTACTCTGTGTTAGTCGGATTGAAATAGGTAAACAAAAATTAGAAAAGTCCACAGAAAATACAATCCTATTTTTGCACCAAACGGGAAAATTTTGTATTCGTAGATTTTTTTGAAAATCTGATTTCGGGCTAGGTTGGTGCATGTTTTGAGTACACTATTGCCGTTGACTGACATATTAACGTCAGTCAACGCTATTGCGCCTGAAGAGAGTCGTGACGTTACAGCCCATATGCCTGTCAAATATGATATTTAAAATATAAATTAGGAAAAATTGGGTTTTATCTTGGAAATCGGAAAAGGTTATTAAAAAAATGTATTCGTATTGTATTATTGTGCGTCTATGTAAATTTTTAGAAGGACATTCGTCTTTTTCTTGCTTTATATTATAGGAATTGAAACTGAAACCATAAAATTGATACAAAACTTAACTTATCATTTTGCTTCACTCAATTTCAAAATACAGATGTGTTTTGTGTAAAAATATTACAACACTGGCCCAGGGCATGAACTTAGCTTAAAATTAAAGAGTCTTCACCAATATTGTGTTATTATACAACAACTATATCTTAAAAAATCTTATTTTCGCCCTTTTTGTGATGAAATTGTGATGAAGTTATTTTTCGGGAAAAAATATCGTGTGCCAATTTGAAGAGATATAATGAAAAAAAGAGAAAACAAAAATCGGATGCCAAGAAGTGGTTCTAATTCAGCTTGTAAGATTCTACCCACACATACATACTAACAGGGTAAGTTAAATAAAAGCATATAAAAAATAGAATAAATATTTACAGAGAGAAAACAACGATCATGACACAACTTATTATATAGGGTGTTTCTAAATTATGGTGCCAATATAATATGACAGGTATAAAATGTAACTTTGAACAAAAAGTTTCCTATAAACATGCCCCGAAAATGCATAGTAAGAAAGTTACAGGGTGATAAAAGTACAGTTTGAAAAAACATATTTTTCGCAAAAACTTCTACAGAAGTTATGCAATTTAAATGAAACTTGGCGCAGTCCTTTAGTCGCTGTAGCGCAACAGTTTTGGGTTTTATACTCATAACTTTTTTGGGGTTATCTTTTTGGTCTTGCAGGTTCATCATTTTAGTGCATTTTTTCATTTTGCAACAAAAGTGTACTCTTGTACCATTACGATAAAATCAACCGTTTGCGTTGAAATTGGCAAAATGTGCCCCAAAACACTTGTTGACTTCAAAAGTTCGAAAAATAAAATTATCGCCTACCTTATCAAATGTTACAGATGAATTGTACGTTCAAAACTAAGAAAAAAATGCCTAATAGGTAATGAGTAAAACATCACTGCTTTTCTAGAAATATGGTGTCAAAATTTTGTCGAGCTCAATTCGTTCCACACTGATGTAAACCCACAACAACAAATTTAAGAGTAGTTTAGGTTATTTTAATATTTTAAATTTTTTAATTAATTAATTAATCCCTAATTAATTAATTAATACCCCTTATTACTATTTTAAATATTGTTAAAAAGCACACGCAAAAATTTCTGATAGGAGAATAACTCTCCAAGCACTGACCACCTACTTACATACAGTGTGACCCATTTGTTTTGGGGTCAGTCTGTAAAAAGTGTATCAATCGTGCGATTTGGCTGATTTTTTTTTAAATTGTAGAGCTCGATGAACTGCACATTTTGAACAAAAATTGCCTGGTTCGCATAAAATCCAAAGCCTACTATGACCGTTTTTATGAGCAAAATTTTAAGAAACCATATTAGCGTTTTTTTTTAAAAAAATCTGTGTGCGCCAATGGATTGAGCACCCCTCGAAATGGGTATGTACAAAATTTCATCAAAATATTTCAAGTAATAACGATTTTGTAGAAAAATTAAAAATGCAGCCAAGGTACGTTTTATTTTCAAAAATTCAAAGTTGGCCATGGAAAATAATTGAATTGTAATAATACAACCTTATGCTTATAAACACAAAACATAAAAACAATTAAAATTATAAAATTTTTGTAACTTCTACCAAGCCTCCATTTTCTACAATGCATTTGTCGTTCCTCTTGCGTACATTCAAAATTACATTTCGTATTTGCTGTGGAGTAATTTCCTCACAACTACGGTTTATCCTAGCTTGCAGTTCTTGTAAATTATGGGGTCTTGACTTATAAACATTTTGCTTAAGTGTACCCCAAAGAAAAAAATCTAAAGGAGTTAAGTCCGGAGATCTCGGTGGCCACTCACAGAAAGGACTATTTCGCCCTATCCAACAGTTTTCAAAATTATTATCTAGCCAGTTTCTGATTAAACGAGCATTATGAATAGGACTGCCATCTAACTGTAACTTTAAATTTAAACGGTATCTTAATGGTAACTCATCTAAAGCATTTCTAAATTCAATTTCTAGAAAATTCAAGAAGCCAGCCGCATTCAAATTCCCTTCAAAGAAAAATGGGCCAATTATTCTGTCGCGTAGTATTCCACACCAAACATTAATTTTTTGTGAATATTGTCTCCTTGCATTTATTATAAACTCTGGATTTTCAGCTGACCAGTGACGGCAGTTTTGACTTGATACTACACCATTTGTAGTAAACGTGGCTTCGTCGGTGAATAAAATGTCATTTAAAAAGTTGCCATTATGGAGATATTCACCTTGCAGCCAATAGCAAAATTCTAATCTTCTCTCCTCATCTCCTGGTTCCAGGGTGTGCAAAAATTTTGGCTTAAACGGTTTTATTTTGTTTTGTCTCAAACATCTCCTTATACTCTCTCTGGGTATATGAAGGTCTAAACTAGCCGTTCGAACACTATTTCGAGGATTGTCACTAAAGTATTGCAGAATTTGATTGTTATTTTCAACAAGTCCACGGCGTCCATTTTGCCTAGTTTTTAATAAATTTTTAGAAATCGATCCAGTTTCATCAAAAATATTGTTTATACGTTGTACAGTACTTCGACTCACTGATCTACCTGGGTGTCTATTGTTAAATTCTGCCGCAGCTTCTGCTGCCGAGCGCTCGTTGTCGCCCACGAGTCGAACAATTTCTATTTTGTCTCTTATGCTTAAATATTCCATAATTATGATAATTAATTGTATTGAGCACAAACAATTTCTGAACTCAATTTAGACAGTTTGACACTTAATAAAAGTAAACAATTCAATTATTTTCCATGGCCAACTTTGAATTTTTGAAAATAAAGACGTACCTTGGCTGCATTTTTAATTTTTCTACAAAATCGTTATTACTTGAAATATTTTGATGAAATTTTGTACATATCCATTTCGAGGGGTGCTCAATCCATTGGCGCACACAGATTTTTTCAAAAAAAAAACGCTAATATGGTTTCTTAAAATTTTGCTCATAAAAACGGTCATAGTAGGCTTTGGATTTTATGCGAACCAGGCAATTTTTGTTCAAAATGTGCAGTTCATCGAGCTCTACAATTAAAAAAAAAAATCAGCCAAATCGCACGATTGATACACTTTTTACAGACTGACCCCAAAACAAATGGGTCACACTGTATATACTGTATATTATTACTTGGGGAACAGGGCGTTTTACACGCCGACCTTAATAGAGAAAAAGTAAAAAACGGAAAACGGTTCCATTTTGAAAAGGAACAATTTTTGGTATATTGTTCATAGGGAATTTTTTGTCACTTTAAATGGTAGGTAAGTACAATTATTCTGTAAAATTTGGAAGCGGTCTTTGAAAATTTTATTTTTTGAACTTTTTAGTTTTGGGGTACATTTTGCCATTTTCAACGCAAACTGGAATAAATTTTTTTTGCACGAAATTGTTGCACTTCAGCGACTAAGGGACTGCACCAAGTTTCATTTAAATTGTACAACTTGTGTAGAGGTTTTTGCGAAAAATATGTTTTTCAAACTGTACTTTTATCACCCTGTAACCTTTTTTATTATGCATTTTCGGACCCATGTTTATAGGAAACTTTTTGTTCAAAATGACATATTCTACCTGTCATATTACGTTGGCACCAAAATTTAGAAACACCGCGTACCTATAAGTCAAGACGAACAAAATCTGTAATTTTCCAGGATTTATTGAGATGTGACTATTCTCGCAACACCTATGCCTATCGATCTAGATCATTTCTGTGTCAATTTTCTGCGTACGGAAAGTACACGGACTCCTGTTATTAGCCGGCTGAAAACTTAGCGTAATAATTTCTAGCGCTTGGCGGCCCTAAGGACATAGGGGGCTAATTCGGTCATTACCCAACCTCTAACCCCCAGTAAATTATCCTGCTAATGATGCTACCCTCGCCACCACCGCTGCATTCCCCGCGAGAACTGGTTTGTTTTTGTGCATAGAAATTTAAAAGGGTAGAAAATTTGTTTTTTATTGAGACACAATGCGGGTGCTGAGTATATGCTGCACACCATATATTTAGGTTGCGTAAAAAGACTTTATCGAGACAATGTTTTCTTCGCAGACAGGCCAGTATTAAGGGAGATATATGCCCTTAAAAGTGGGACTAAGATTTAGTTTTTGGCTATAATAGACGGTTTGGCCGATTTTGTCCAAATTCACTACAAGAAAATGGTCTAAGCATAGGCTACTATGAAATAGTCGTATAATCCCGCAAAACATATAATATGAACGAAAGATATTATCTGATTATTAGGCATACCACGAGTTGTATTTAGGAAGAGAATTTAGCAAATAATTTAATTATTAAAGATATTGATATGGTTTAAAAAAATATAGAAAACCAAATTTAGTGGGAAATAAGCCATTTTTTAAGTGTGAAGACTCTTTTTATTGGTGAAAGCTTTCGCAGTTGTTTAACTGCTTCTTCAGTCACTCTAAAATTACATTAAAATAGTTTTTGTGATATAAATTTCAAAATTACTTACAATTAAGTGAGTTCCTAATATAATGTAGAGATGTTAATGTTTGAATTTTGCATTGGACAGGGCAAAAGTACAAAATTTTTAAATTTAGTTTTGACAAAAATCTAGTTCAATATGACACTTAAAAATAGTTTATTTTTAAAGGTATATAAATGTCACTAGTTACTATTATTATACCTTTATCTAGGTATATTTGAATTATTATTGTTGTTAGTAAAATTTGGTTTGTTTTCTAAGAAAAGTAAATTTAAAAAAATTATATTAAGGTCCTGAATATCTGTTTTTTTGTTAAGAGTATTTTCAACTTGGTTAATGTAACACATTTCAAGAAAAGAACGCTTAAAATAATTTCTTTCAGTTGCCAAAACTTTAGTATTATCAAAATCCATTTTGTGTCCTGTTGAATTAACATGTTGAGATAAAGCACATGATTCGGGCTTTAGACGAATATCACTTTTTTGCGAAATATTTCTAGATTTAATGCTTCTGCATGTTTGACCAATGTAAGTTTTATTACAATTAGTGCAATTAATCTGATAAACTACATTAGACCTATCTTGAGTATTTACCTTGTCCTTAAGATAGGTTTAATGTAGTTTATCAGATTAATTGCACTAATTGTAATAAAACTTACATTGGTCAAACATGCAGAAGCATTAAATCTAGAAATATTTCGCAAAAAAGTGATATTCGTCTAAGGCCCGAATCATGTGCTTTATCTCAACATGTTAATTCAACAGGACACAAAATGGATTTTGATAATACTAAAGTTTTGGCAACTGAAAGAAATTATTTTAAGCGTTCTTTTCTTGAAATGTGTTACATTAACCAAGTTGAAAATACTCTTAACAAAAAAACAGATATTCAGGACCTTAATATAATTTTTTCAAATTTACTTTTCTTAGAAAACAAACCAAATTTTACTAACAACAATAATAATTCAAATATACCTAGATAAAGGTATAATAATAGTAACTAGTGACATTTATATACCTTTAAAAATAAACTATTTTTAAGTGTCATATTGAACTAGATTTTTGTCAAAACTAAATTTAAAAATTTTGTACTTTTGCCCTGTCCAATGCAAAATTCAAACATTAACATCTCTACATTATATTAGGAACTCACTTAATTGTAAGTAATTTTGAAATTTATATCACAAAAACTATTTTAATGTAATTTTAGAGTGACTGAAGAAGCAGTTAAACAACTGCGAAAGCTTTCACCAATAAAAAGAGTCTTCACACTTAAAAAATGGCTTATTTCCCACTAAATTTGGTTCTTGTTGTTTAACTAGTCAAGCCACGACTACCCCTCCTCTTAATTTATTGATAGCTATATATAATTTAGGATGAGCCTTCAGTTTTGAATATAATATGTATTGTGTCAGGGACTCTTTAAAATAAGGGGACCCAGCATGTCACAGTCTATCACATATAGAAAAGTGAAGCCATGCGGGGAAGTTTGTCTTCTGTTGACTCCAAGTAGATCACAATGGGGCTGATATAAGGTTATGTTATATGTCAGTGTCCAACTGCCATCAGGTTTTATGTGGCATGCCAGTGCCATAGATTCTAAAGGAGGCAAAATATTTCCCATCATAATTCACAATTTTTAACTTTTCTAACTTCCAGATACTCCAGATGTGTCAATTAAAGGTAATGCGGCCGCCTGTAGTAGTCCCAATAATTGCAACCAGATTTTTCCTGTATCACCTTTAGTAATCCTACAATTCCCATTTCCCATTACGTGGGCATTACGTACCTATAAGTAGGTAGTTCAAAACAAATCGTATTTCGAAAATTTTAAATTATTAAGCAGGTAGCTTCAGTCAGGTCTTTTTTAAAGAGTTTTTATCTACGACTACAAGTTTATTTTAAGTTTGTGAGGAACCTATCTTGGGAGAGAAATAAAATTACAAAAATTTTATAATGAACACCGAGAAAAACTACCATCATTAGAACTACTAGACCTAATCTTATCAGTCCATCCCAAAATCTGTGAAAGTTCTTTGGGTAGATACATTCAATAAGGGAAGAAAGTTCAAGTATACATATAATATTACAAATGGATTGAGGAACCTGGTAGCAAGGGTGCAATAGCGACAAATTCTTAAATAAGCAAAATCGGCAATCGGCACTATACTGACTTACCATAGGTACTTATTACTTAATTTCGTGGAAATAATTGCTGGAAATCCATTTCATGAAATAAATTTCTTTCATTTGACAGTTGCCACATTCTGCACTTGTATACACAAAATTGTCAAGTCTAATTTTTATAAATCATGGAAACCATTATTAATTTTTACTAACAATCAAAGTACCTGTTATATTCTTAGATTCTCCAATAAAATGTCATACTTGGCATCACTGAGACCATTAGAATGAGGAAAAAATAGGCCTCACTTTGGAAAGTGTAATGCTAGGTCCCCTTACTTTAAAGAGTCCCTGTATTTTAATTTTTATTTTTATTTTTAATTCACAAATTCACGAAATTAACTCACAACGTACTCGCGTTGTCTGCCACATATAAAATGGCCGCCGTTCTAAACGACGTAACAAAATCTATACACGTTCCCATATTTGGAAGTTTGTAAATTTCCACAGCTCGCAACTTGCACATAAGTATTTCCTTTTATACGTTCGCGTTTCCGGCATTTTCCGGGCCCGGAAAAAATAGAATCCCACCCCCGAGGAGCCTCGGGGCTCCCCCCCGACAATAAATTAACCGACGGGTTACACCGTGGATACTTTCTTTTTCGGCTTTGTGCCGGTTTTTCTTGGCTTTTCCGAGACGCCCGCCGTCATTTCCCGGCCCCTTATTGCGTTTATTTTCGGCGAATTACGACCCTTCCCCTTCGCTTTTCAGTTTTGGGGCGCGGCGATGCCTTCGCCGCGCCTTTTGAAATCATCGTAAAACGTTTTTGTTGGCTATATGGAAAATTTAGTAATTTTTTTAGATATTTTCCTTTGTAACATCTGAAACATGTAAACTCTATCAAACTTTCATGTACTTATTGTTTAATGTGTAAGCAGGGTGTTTCAGACCTAAATACAATAATTTTAACCACATACTCAGAATGGTGTCTAAATGCGGAAAATCGAAAAAAAAAATTTTTCGGAAATATTTTGGAAATAATTAAATAATTTTAATATTTCCCCTGACGAGCCGCTCAGTTTTATTATCGGGTAGACGCGTATCAAAGGCGCGAGGGAGAGGCAAATTCGTTTCAGGTCTTCGTTACGACGTTGCCAGATCGCGGGGCCAGGCAACGAAAAAATTCAATATTTTTTATCTTTTCAAGGTATCTACTGATTTATCTAAATGTGCCCACCTTTTATTATCCTTTAGGATAATAATCGCTGATAGCGAAAGGTGGTTTAAAAACTATCCTCCTCTGGTAACACCTCGGTAAGACACGCACTCACATTCGCACTTGCCATATTATGACAAAACTCCCGGTTTCGAAAAGAAAGTTCGGCGGCACGGCAGCGCCCGGACGATATGGTACTGCGGTTTTCCACGGCGTCCACCGACGGAATTTAGACCTCAACTCGCCCTGCGTCCGAGGGGAATTGTAGTACCTTCTCCGCCTACCTTTTCGCGTTGTCGGTTTCTTGGTTTCTAATGGCCGACTGGCCGACTCTCCTGCGCGGTCGCGCTCTGCGCTCCCCCTCGGTGTAGCGACTGTCGTTTTGCTCGCGGTGCGACGTTGCCGATACAGTTCATTCATTGTCTGATTTTTTACTACCAACTAGATTTATTATTTATGTATTTATTACTATGTACAGTGAGTGTCCTCCGACAACAGGGATAATCTTTAGCAAACAAAAAAATAAAGGCACAAAACACGGAGCTTAGTTAAGGTTTTATGTTTTAAAAGGCGACACGATAACAACTAAAAACTAAACTGGCATACGGCAGATAGAAGATACATGATCGCCCCCTCTAATGCCGCGCGGAAGGGCCGCCTCCGCCGCTTGATTTCATTAGTTTAATTGAATTGGCCTTTCATAAATGCATAAATGGTAAAATTACTTAAAAGTATTTAAAATCGGGGAATACCAGCTAAAACCGGCAACATTGCACGTCGCCCAATAATATAGCTTCTGGCCGGCCCACTTCGCGGACGTTACCTCGCCAGTGGCGTCGTTATTGTTTGTAAAAAATAGCTTCCTTAAAAAAAAATTCTGGCTTTATTATTGACTTTTAATTTTTTTTAATTGCGGATTTGTATTAAGTTCAATTTTCTCCGCATTATTGTATTTAGGTCTGAAACACCCTGTATACAATTTCATTAAATTCCGAATAATATCTATTTTTAATTTTTTAATTAGGTTTTTCGCCGCCAAAACTGATTAAAATACAACATTTTCAAGTTGCCTGGAAAATTCATAAATTCTTAACATAAAAAAAATAAAAGTCAAATATTAAAAAAAAACAGCAATTGGATCAACTACACCCTATTCAAACTAAATGCAAGTGGCGCGTAAACATTTACACGATGGAAGCACGTGAACAATTCTGAGGGCTAATACGTTGCAGGGCCGCATTAAGGACGATCTCTATGAATTTTATAATATAAAATATTAAAATCATATGCCCCAGTATTAAGAACTTTAAAAACAAACTTTTATGGCACACCTAGCCATTCACTCACCTGCAAATTTCTACTATTAACACAAATCGTGGCTCCAACAATTAATAAACAGCGAAGGAATTATATCGGAAAAAATAAAGGTCCGCTTGCAACTCAATACACCTCTGTAAGAAACACCGACTCGCTGCACTCGCCCGCCGGGCCAGACTTGGCCAGACTTTATTGCCGGCTGGCCAATAGCAAGCCGATCACGTGCGTATCACGCTCTAGCCATGCAACATCTTTTGTTTATGTTTCACTTGCATTTAGTTTGAATAGGGTATAAATCTGATAGGTTAAAATATTACCAGCAGATAAGGGAAATGCAACTGTTATTTTAGAAACAACTGTATATGATAATAAATTAAATAATTTATTAAATGAAGAAACTTACAAATGGATAAACAAAGACCCTATAACTTTAATAGAAACTAAAATATACAAAATACTGTATAAATACCGAGAACAAATGACACAGATGCTAAGGACACTCTTAACATTTCTCTTCGCCCCATTGTAAGTTCACCATGTCATTCGTTTGCAAAATATTTACTTAAAATTGGTGATCTGTCAGTAGGAAACTCAAATTCATTTATCAGAAACAGTATAGGTAATGAAAAAATTAGGGAACATCAATTTCCGGATCATTATATATTAGCTAGCTTTGATATGGTTAGTGGTTAGTTTTTTTAAAAATGCCCCTGTTAATAATAAATCATTTTACGCAGAAAGTTAAAAAACGATCAAACTTTGGTAAAAACGACAATATTAAAAATAACAATATTAAAACTAACAACACAACATTCATGATTAAAATTTATAAAGTCACAAGAACCTTCTATTATCTAAGTTTACTCTAGAAATTGAAAATAATAATCAATTACCCTTCTTAGATGTTTCTGTACTGAAATCAGATAGTATAGAAACTAGTGTGTATAGGAAACTAACACATTCTAATAGATATCTCCATTTTAACTCCAATCATCATATTAGTGTTAAAAAAGGAGAAATTAAAAGTTTGTATGACAGGGCTAAAGAGATTTGTTCTAATAACTCAACATTTGAGGAGGAAATTAAACATATAAAACATGTTCTTGAGAAGAATAGTTATCCTACTGAATTTATTGAGCAAGTTTTTTATAATTGCCAACAAAATAACAATGCTAATAGAATTAGAGAAATAAATCTGGTGGACCGACCAGTAAAGTTTAATTATTCCTTATATTCCTGGACTATCAGATAAACTAAAACGCATAGGCAATCGTTTTAAGTTCAGAACAATATTTAAAACTAAAAATACATTCAGACCGATGCCAGTTAAAAGAAACCATTTAATGAGGTACAAAGTTCAAAATATTGCGTTTATAAAATTCCTTGTGAATGTGGAAAGTTCTATGTTGGGGAGACTTGTAGGCCATTTAATGTTGAACATAAAAATTATATCAGGCAGGATCAAATTTCGAAATCAAAAATATGTGAACACTCTTTTAATAACAATCATAGGATTTTGTAGGATAGGTCCAAACCAGTTCTCAAAGAAGAAGTAGGAAATAGACGTAAAATTAAAGAATCAGCATTTATTCTAGGAAAAAATATTATTGCCAATTATTCAAAAAGAAGTTACTATAGATAATTGGAAACACAGGGTACAATATCAGACAGGTGGCTAGACTATCGTCTCTGTTGTCATGGCATTTTAACTTGACATTTATTAATCCATAGATAAGAAAAAAATATATAATATTTATTTGTATGATATTAATCCGTCATTTCACTTTGACGTGACATGATCTTTGAGATAGGAGAAAGATTTATTCTCCGAATGCTCAGAAAACAAATTTGTTGAAGTTATTTTTTTAGTTAAACGATCAAAGTTTCGTTCGAATTTATGAATTTTCCAGGCAACTTGAAAAAAGTTGTCAATTAAAAAATTTAATGGATCTGTTTGCGCCACAAATAAATTTCCGAAAATATTCCGAATAACATATTTCTTCATTTTACATTTCTATGTTCGGTTAGCTGTAGTCACTGCTTATAGGTTAAATTTGTAGGATTTGTAGGATGTTATAAGAGGTGTTCATCTAAGTCTGGACTTCCGCTTTAAGAAAAATATTATTATCGCTAAGAGAACATCCGGTTGAAGTAGGCAGTTTTGAGCTTTATATCGTCACAAAAAATGTCGAAGGGAAAAATCCAGTAAAAACTTTTTTATATCCCTGCAGGGAACAATGTATATTGTATGAACTTAATGTCTCAATTTTTTAAAGGTCGACGTGACGGGTGGAGACAATGGATTTTGTTTTGCCGAGGCGGCGCAGCTCGTCTCCATATATTTCTTTAAATTTGCGACGAAAAAAGAGGAAAGTTTTTACAATTTTTTTATGCCTGAATGCTAATGTCCTTTTCTTAGTTATTGTACGGTTGCTGTGTACAAAGATTAAACGATACCATTCGAACTAATGAAGGCTCCTTAAAAAGAACTTCACAAAATAAACCGCACATGGTAAGTATATCGATAGAAGAGAGCTGTTAGGAAATGTTCTGAGACTCCATTAGCTGAGGTTGGTAATTTGATGCCATTCACCCCGCTTCAGAGAAACGGCTATTAAGGAAAATGTGTTCGGAACTTTTCAAAAAAATACATCAGAGTACCTGAGTGAAATAACGGGTAGGAAATATAGAGTATTTATTTATTATAGCTTTGTTCTTCTCACCACGAAACATATTGTCACTAACCAACGATATACAATAGGTATAGATGGCTCACGCTAATGCAAACACGGTTTTATTTTGCTTCTACATTAGCGGGTCGGGGGGAAGAAGACGAAGTAGGTAATTTGTTTACATTAAATTCACCGATACGGAAGATACAAAGTTTCGAAAAAAGCTGATTTTTCATTTGTTCACTATAAATTACAAACGAATAATGATATCTGAGACTTAATAACAGAATATTGTAGGGGATATGATAGCGCAACTTTGGTCTAATTTAACCGATGTTGTATATTTCACAGTTTCCGAGATACCAATGATGGGAATCGAAATTTTCACCACCCTGTATATGCTTTGAGATACTTATATTTACAAAATTACCTAAATCGTATAAAAAAAACTGAAAACTTTGAATGTGCCAACAATAACATCTTTTTTTTTTACTACTAACCTGAGAAATCACCATTATTTACCTCATTCATCTACGCTACGCGCCTCAGGATATAAAAATGCTTGGTAAATAATGGCTCACTTCTCAAGTGTATAATATACTATTTAAAATCACTTAAAAAAATCATGAAACAAAACATTTTTAATTACCTAAAATTTTCATAACACTCATAATTTATTTTGCATATAATATTATTTCTTTGAATATTGTTAATAATAATTACATATTTTCCAAGAACATACCTCTGAATTTTTAGACGGCCTCTTTTATTTCTTAGAACTATTACTACTGACATTTGTTTCGTTTCGGTTGTTTAGAAAAGACAAGCAAAAGAAAACTTTTTAACTTCAACTTTTACCACTTTAATATTTGCTCCTTCCAGAGAATAGGTATCCTTTTCGAGGATACTTAAAGTACTAAGACACGTTCTAAATTTAGTTTCTTCTCTTGGAAACCTAATAATCAGCAATAAATCCGAGATTATAATCAAAAACAATATTCCTATTTACTTACCTGTGGAACGTATAATTTCACAATCTGGATGTAAAAGTATCTTCGCATTTTCACAATGCTTTACGAAGCACGTCATTTTTTGATCTCGTAAATATGAAAACGAAAAGCTGTAACGACATTATCGAATTTTTGTTCAAACTCATCCCTGACCCCACTTACATCTCACCGCCAACTCCATGTCGGCAACAGTCATATCTCGCCGCCGACCCCTATTTGAAAATGCTCCGCTTAGTCCGGCCGATCGCCGATAGGTGCCACCACAGGTATACATCTAACCGCCGGGTCCTAGTTCGCGGGCAATAAGAGATCGGACGGTCTGGTGTTTTCCACTTGTCGAACTATGGACGGATATTTTTATTTTGTTTTGCCAGTGCTGATTTCGTTCACTGAAGAGAAAATTTTTAATGTAATTTTTTGTGTCACGGCGACTTTTATGATTTTACCGGCGCCTTCAAAAACTATAATGCAATTTTATTTATACTGTACATATAAAAAAATGAACAAGGAATAAGGTAGCCACCAATCACCATTGAAATTGCCCATTTAGGGTTAAAACGGCACCGTTGCAACGATAAAGGCCTTGCCAGCTGGCGACGCGAAACGTCACTATGTCATCACAGGGAGGTCGAGAAGTTGCTTTTTGAAGTTGTTTACGTTTACTTGTCTGGCGATTTTCCTGTTTTAAAGAACGTTTGTTGTGTTGGACTATGTTTTTTAGTAATATAGGACGTGGGGTTTTATTATTAAGGTGGTAAAACAGCAGTGGTTCAGAATAAAGTGATTAAAGTTTAATTTTAGTTGATAGGTTTTAGGTTGTGTCTATAGTTTCGGACTAATTTAAATCATGCCGTGGACGTGTTCCGTTCCCAACTACAAGGGAAACTACAAAGGCGGTCCCAAAGTGTCCGCTTTTTACTCCCTAAAGACCCCATTTTAAGGGAAAAGTGGGTTAAGGCCATCAAAAGAGAATTTGTTCCTACACAGATGTCCAGGATTTTGGTTTGGACTGTTGGAGAGTGTTATACCTAACAATTTTACGTGATTAAACGGAACCACCTTAGATTATGGTTTTATTTATTCGAATTTAGTTGCATCTAGGCAGGCAAATAAGAAATAATTGGCATTTACGAAAATTTTACGGATAGATATCTAAATGCACCAAAACCCCTTGAAAATGTGACTTTCACTCTCGTAGATTATTATCCGTGTTGTAAAACTATGAGCTATATATGTAAACAATAATTGTGTGTTTTAACCAAATTTACCAAGTTGACACCTCGAAATTTGAATTTGGCGCCTTAGACTGATCTCCCTTGGATGACTCATCGCTTTCAGCTGGCGGGCCTTGTTATTGCGACGGTGCCGGTTAAAAACGGCGGCGAATTCCGTCTCTTTTCCTTCCCTGCACCTCGCCGTGCAATTTTGTCGTCCCTTGCCCTTTATAAAAATCGGAAACATATCGTTTCCGAAACACCCATGACCATCTAACGCTTGACATAATAAGGGTCCCCCCCAAAAAAAACCTTCGCCATCCAAAAAATATGCCTAACTACGGAAGTCCATCTCCGGCTGTCGTCCGCGGGGAATACCCGAATAATTGGCCGAGCCAGGGGGTGAATTTACGGGCCTGCGTCGGCGGCGACACTTCCTTAACGCGCGGCCACCTGAAATATTCAGTCGGCCGTGAAATACGCGACGGTCCGCCGCTGAATTATGCAGTCCTCGGCTGCGTCTCGGTCCCTCGCCGGCGACGAGGACGACGGCGTGCAAGGTTAGTGGAGAGTATAGGTGGAACGCTGACTTTTCGGTTCATGCGATGACGTCACATATGGATATCGCAAGGCCTACTATAAAGACAGGCCCTGGCGCACAAAAATCACGTGACCATCTTAGCCCGACGTTACATGTCATTTGTCACATAACTGAAAGCGGCAGATTGGTTTTGAGAAGTTTTCAATGTTTAAAGGGTTTTTAAACGTCTTAGTTTATATTTTAGAAACAAGTTTGTGTCTAGTGCGCGTTTGTCCTGGCGGAGGGGAACCGCCGAGGTGTTATATTATGGCCACTGGGTGTCTGGGTGGGAGTCGCTCGCACCGACGCGTGAGCGCTGTAAAGGGGAATTCTCCCCCGAACCACAGAATAGGGAACCCGGAATGGACTATTATGGACATGGACAGTATTGGACAGTGGAGCCTGAGACACAGAGGGGTGAACTGCTTACAGGAGATCCGCGAGTTCAGACGGTCCGGGTGGCTGGAAGCCGTTCCCGTTGACCACGTTCGGGTTTGTGTATTTATTGTATTCACCATTCACCTTGTGCGAAATAAATCAGTGTTGTAACGTACTCGAGGATTTTCGTTGTCGACCCACGCCCTGATACGGTTCCTATTCGGTCTTTCACGCTGCCGATCAACTGAGACCTCGTCAATATTTACAGTAGGTATACCTACTGAGGTTAGTTTTCATTTTTATTTCGTAAAAAATAATCTAAATACCAAATATTGGGTGTGTTTATATTATATTTATACATATTACAAAAGCCGGGAAGAAAGTGTCGCCATAACAAACATTTGTTTTGCCTCGGGATGAAAATTTCCGCCAAAAATTGATTCGTCAAATTCCAACTGAGATTTAATTTCTAAAAAACCCTTAAGTATGTGTGGCTAACACATTTTCAATAAAGTGAAACAATAATTAAAGTGGACAAATGTGTTGTGGGAGGAAAATACCTATAGAGAATATCACCTAAGCTAAAGGAAGGTGATGTCCCAACAATTTTTGAGAAGTGCCAAAATATTGTGAGTGCCCAAAACAGCTGAGGCAGGTTGAAAATTTTGAAAAAACAATTAGAGAAAGCTTGGATGCACAAAACCAATAATGTAATAGATGAAAGAAAACTTGCCAAATTGTTACGAAATTTGTTTTTTCTACTTATCTCCAAAAATGCCTTTTATTATATACGCCTAAGTTGGTCACGTGACTACGTGATTATGCGTTCGCGCCGTGGCCTGTCTTTATCGTTGGCCTCGTGGATATCGTGCGCATATATTAGCTTGTACGCCTGCAAGGTTAGTAAAGAGCTAAATATCAGGATAATAATATCTAATTATTTGTTTTACAATAGACCTGCATGATTTTTACGTTTTAATTAAGGTGATACACAATAAAAATATAATATCTATAGAACTGTCCAAAGATAGTGTAAAAATCGCCACTCACGTTTAAACAAACAAGCTAAAATCGAGGTTATTTAAATGAGCTAAAACCAGAGAACGCTAAACCATCTGAATGCAATTCAACGCTCAAAGCAAGTATCCATTTTATCCACATGTGACGTCACTGCCTTCCCCTTTCCGCTCGCCTCGCCCGAGTTACCGTTCAACCTACTCTCTACCAAAGAGGATACCTACCAGAATTCTGGTATCCTCTTTGTCTAATTGATATTCCAGGAATTTAAATACAATACAAAACTGTACCTTATCATTTTGCTATATTCAATTTCAAAATATAGATGTGTTTTGTGTAAAAATATTACAACACTGGCCCAGAGCATGAACTTAGCTTAAAATTAAAGAGTCTGCACCGATATTGTGTTGTTACACAATAACTACTTTAAAAAATCTTATTTTCCCCTGTTTTGCGTTAAAATTTATTTTTAATTTTATGGTATAGTACAGTAAATAAGTGTCTTCAGTTTTTTTTGCAAGAAAAATATGGGGTATCAATTTCAAGAGTTATAATAAAGAAAAAACAAATATCCTGATATCTTTCTGAAAATTGGCATGTAACACATTTTTTCCCGATATTTCCAAAGGCAAACCCAATTTTTCCCAATTTTTAGTTTTAAATGTTAAATTTGACAGGCATGGGCTGTGACGTCAAGACTCTTTTTAGGCGCAATATGTTCCAACATTATATTAATATAATGTAATGTAATGGAATGTAATGTAATGTAAGGTAAGGTAAGGTAAGGTAAGGTAAGGTAAGGTAAGGTAATACAATACAATACAATACAATACAATACAATACAATACAATACAATACAATACAATACAATACAATACAATACAATATAATACAATACAATACAATACAATACAATACAATACAATACAATACAATACAATACAATACAATACAATACAATACAATACAATACAATACAATACAATACAATACAATACAATACAATACAATACAATACAATACAATACAATACAATACAATACAATACAATACAATACAATACAATACAATACAATACAATACAATACAATACAATACAATACAATACAATACAATACAATACAATACAATACAATACAATACAATACAATATACCTAATATTGAAAATAAAAAACCTTTTTAAAATCAAAGCTTTTATTTAAGCCATGTACTAAAACGAATAAAATAAGTTTAGGTTCTCCTTAAGATAATTCAGTTCCAAATTGCGACAAGTTTTTGCCAATTGAAAAGCTTGTTACGCGAAATGTTGATGAAAGTAGGTCCCAATTCATTTTATTGTACACTGATTGGTTGATAAGAAAGTACGTAGTTGCCAAAGTATGCATTTGCAAAAGCTTGTAGCAATTTGGAATTGAATTATCTTAACGAAAACAAACTTTTTTTGAGCTTGTTTTAAAAAGGTTTTTGTTATTTTAAATTTTATTTTGTACTAAGTACCTATTTGATTCCGATGTGGTGGTAAAAAAATTTAGTCCGCCATATTGGATTTCGTATGAAGTCATTCACCTTATTGTTTTCTACCCGTCGAGCCCTTTCATTTGATACCCATGTTAGGTATCAAATAGGTAATCCGCCATCTTGGAGCGGCGGCCATATTGAATTTAGTGTGATGTCACTAACTTTATCGTTTTCTACTTTTCAAGCCCTTTCATTTGATACCCACATTAAGGTGGTTGAAAAGAAAATGTAATCCGCCATCTTGGAGGGGCGGCCATATTGAATTTAGTGTGATGTTACTAACTTTTTCGTTTTCTACTCTTCAAGTCCTTTCATTTAATACAATATTGTACAGTATTACAATATTGAGTATTGCATATTGTATTGTCACCGGAACTAAAGGTGTAGGTATGCAAAATTTCAGCTCGATCGGATGTCAGGAAGTGGTTCTAATTAAATAATTGAATAAAAGTTTGTAAAAAATAGTATAATAAAAATTTTCCCATTTGGTGAAAAGTTTATGAATAGCACTGTATATTAGAAAATAATGGCTATACAATAAAAGTCATGTTATTCTTTGGTTTAAAATAAAAGTAACACCTGTTACATATAAAAAAAATATATATACTTTTTTGCAGAACAGGTTTTTTTAAAAACGGACTAAAAAACGTGGGGCGAATTAATAATTATTGACGCATGCGCACTTAAATCAGTAACAATTATTGTACCTATATTACAGTGCAAATAATGTTATACAATGGTAGCTACTTTTCTACACTCATTATTATCATTATCTATTTCACACGCCCCATCTGTATGGGTCTCGGAGTTTTTATTTGATACGGGCAAGACGGAAGTGTCGTAAAAATTGCGGTTTCCCCGAAGTGACAAGAGGAAAGTATTTCCGCACAATATCAAGATACAGCCGCCCTCACACGTCGTAAATCTTCCACTGGGGGAAGCGCCGATATTTGTATGCAGTACGCAAATCCGTTCTGTCAAATCGCAACGGGCGGAACACGAATTCCTGCCGATTCCGCCGCAATACATCACGTAAATTAAAATATTCGCACATTCCCTGGATCTCCGGCGACCGTTCGAACGTATGACGACCGATATCCAACATCTGGTGCACCGGAGGGCGTGATCTACGATCTGGACGAGTCTCTGGCAAGTTTCATCGGGGTTCTTTAATGCTAGAGATGACTCGAGTAACGTAAAGAACAGTCGGGGATCTTCCACGGATTTTGGCTATTAATTAGCGAAAAATCAAGAATTTCTTCTTCAGTATATTAGCCCACTTCCATACCACGGACACAACCTTCTTAAACTTTACAAGCCCTGCGCAAACATGTGGCAACGCCGCATCGGGACGGGTCAACCGGTCCATGCAGTCTAGAGCAGTCTACACTTTGGCTTAGTTTATCTTTTCTAATAAATGTTCAACCCTCTTTTTAATTATAATTAGATACATTTTTATGACTTTTGTTTCAAGAATTGGGTACCTAAGTAGGTAAGTAGGTACGTTTGTTTAACAGACAAAAAAGCAGTAACAACTAACAAAATATACCTACACATAATATCTATAATATAAGTAATAATAAGTAGGTACGATTCCTGGTGTGAATAGGTACATTTTCGACAAATGATATAATAAATTTGGGCAAATAGAGGAAACTACGTTTTGTTGTAAGTCGAATTTTTGCGAGAATTTTTCGCGAAGTGCGCCGTCATTCAAATGATGAGGGAGAATAATATCATCTCTTGTAATTTAAATGACAGTTAGGGTCAATTTCATAATACATTCAACTAAAATATATTTTGACTTTAAAATTAGGTAAAGAAACTTTTGCAACAATACTTACTAAACAATGGTTGGATTGTTAGAAAACTCCTTTAATTTTAAAGGGTACTTTAGTTTGTCTATGCAATTGGCCCGTTATGATTTCATTCTTAAATTTTCGTCCTTTGGAAAGCCCAAAAAGAATACAAGTCTACCTACCGCCTGCCGTCAAGCAAAGAAAACCTAGCTACTTCAAGTTATTATTATTACAATTTGACTTACAGCCAGGTATATAACTAAGTTCTAGCATCCCTCGACGATTCTAAGCATCTTGAGGCTTGAAATTGTAAAGGCCCGATTCATCACTTCGAACTTTTATAGAAATGTTTCACTTTTGCACAAACAAAACAAATTTATAAAAAAGCTGTCGCCAGCAGTTCGGGCTGTCTGTTTCCACCCAGCGACACACTGCCTCGTCGAAGCAATCTGGCGACGATAGCACTACCCGCACTACACAAATTAATTCTGGTAAATTTCTTTTAAAATTAACTGACAAGGAGTGACAGGACACGCCTCGCAGACCTGCAGCCATGTTGCCAGCTGTGCCACGGACTATACCTTGAGCGAATTTTACGACCAAAACCGTGAAACGATGAAAATATGGTGTTAAAAATAATAAAGATAATCGTTTCCCGTTCGATGGGAGCAGTGAAATACGGACCAGGTCCCTAATTTTCTTCTCCCCCGTCCATAATGAGGCCATATCGCAAATAGTCGGCACTTTACTACGCGAAAACTTGCGCGACAATTTCCGATATTTATGCTTTTGTTTTTGAACAGGGAAATAATGGCCTTTGATAACATGCGATCTGGCCCGCGTAAATGTTAAAAATGAAAGGTAGTTAATTATGACTTACATGTAATTTGAAATATTGGTATTTATTTGCAGATAATTTCCCAAATGTAAATCTAGTGTCAAGTACTGAAATATATTTATTTGTGGCGATTTCGAATCAATCAAAATAAAATAAATAATGCACACCCATAGAAACCAGCCCATATTTTATGAAACTATCATAATCAATTAAGAAATTTTCAATAAAAACGATGTTAAAAAATAATTATATCGGTCCTATTTACAAGCAAAACAATGCACTTTATCATACTAAAAGGTAGAATGAATTTGAAGAAGTTATATTGAGAAAAAATAAAGTTTTAGGGCATCTTTCAAAGGTAGCTTGTTAAATATTCATCTGTGAAACGAAATTCAGGGCTCTTGCTTTTCACTTCTGCTTTTGCAACCAAACGGTGAACAATTCACTACCGTAAGAGTATACAGTGTGTCCCAATTTGATACTGGACACCTCAGAAATATATGAAGGACAAGGAAAACAAATGGTCTGTATTTTATTTATTGGTAGTATTGGTATCTCGTAGGCGGTGGTATTTGGATGGGGTAATTATTTCATGGCCTGCTAGGATTTTTTAAAATAGCAAATTTTCAAGAAACCCTATTAGGGATTTTTTAATGACAAAATGTTATTAAGAAAACTTGTTCAGAATAAAAAACTGAGTAGATTTACAAAATTTCAAAAGTCTATTCCTACTTTGATTTTTAGCTTTTTCGTCTTTTTCTTCCCCCTTTTTCTTAGAAATACGTCCTTTCTTGAGCTTTTACGTCACAACATTATTAAGGAAACTTGATTATCGTGAAAAAATAAAATTTTGACGTGAAATTTCCAGAAAGGACACTTTTAAGAAAAATGTGGGAGATAAATCTAAAAATTAAATTAGGCCTAGACTTTTGAAATTTTGCGAATCCACTCAGTTTTTCATTCTGAACAAGTTTTCTTAATAACAAATTTGCTATTTTAAAAAATCATAGCAGGCCATGAAATAATTACCCCATCCAAATACTACCGCCTATGAGATACTTTCCCTTGGGGTTACCAATAAAAAGATAGAGACCATTTGTTTTCCTTGCCCTTCATATATTTATGAAGTGTCCAGTATCAAATTGGGACACACTGTATATTTTCCCCTTAATCACTGTTACTTTTAGTTCGTAAAGTCACGAAATTAACTATCAACGTACCTAACCTACAACTCGCTTTGTCTGCCACATATAAAATTTGTCTGACTCGTGAATATACGACCGATATCCATCGTATATTCACGAGTAAGACAAGGACGGGAGTTGTGACGTAGGGCCGAACATTAGCTGAACAAACTGTACCTACTGTGAAGAAGTTATTGAGTAACCGATCACTTTTAGCTACCACAATATTGGTTTAGCGTAACTAAGCGAGTAGGATTTCGTGACATGATCGGTTAATGTTTCAAAAATCCTGTCCACATTGGCAGGCGTAGAATTCTCCAATAAAAATAACAAGCGGCACACTATATAACATCCTTCCATCGATACCCTCTCAAAAGAAAGCGAGAGGATGTTAGAGCATCCGAATATGACACTGCGACCTTCCCCATCAAAACCTTCAAAGAGAAATAAGAAGCCGGGAGGCTTCGCCGTCGAAAGCGGTGGAGTTAATCAAATATTCATCGCCCCATCGCTGGGCGAGGCTAGGGGAGGTAATGGACGGGGTACGAGTGGGCCCTAACCACCCCCCTTTTAATTGGCAAGCCGCTTGAATCGCGTTCTAATTGCAAACAAAAGTGTTTACCCGTATTTGGAGCCTTATTTGGACGGACCGCAGAGGATTAATCGAGAACGGGACATACAAGGTATTTAATTGTTCCCCTTTTAAAAGGCCGACAAGTTTATAATAATGTGGTGTATCTACCAATCTTTTTTTGACGTTTGTTTGTTACCCACTATGCCCAAGTCTCCGCCACAGTTCCCAGAACTAATTGTTATTGTCCTACACTCACTTAAGGATTTTTCTAGGGTGGCCTATCTATCGGGGATTATGAAGAGGATTATTTTGCTATTTAATAAGTTATAATGAGGTATTTAAAGTATGCACAGATTATTCTTTGTAATAATACGTTTTAGCTACTTCCTAGAAGTAGAAATTACATAATATTTGTTCCATGTAAGTAGTAAGGCTGTGAGAGTTCTGTACCAAACCTGTTGAGACTTGTCTGGTCTAGAACTCTCATTGGGGTTTGGTGGGATATCGATTAGAGTTGGTGGTGGGGCTAGAGGTATCCTCAGACATGCCCTCGTATGACCCGGACCTGTACCCAAAGGCACCTTATATAAGATCCGAGTGAAAAATGAATAATTTTTCTCTAGCGTACTATCCCCAAGTATCCACCTGATTGCTGTGGGTGGATAGGGGATCTTAGGGCGTCCAGGGGTGCCCCTCCTCTAGCAAATTAATAACGGTCCTAAGGGCGATTATCGCCCGGACGCGATCCCGCGCAAATTGTATCTAATATTTAGCGTAATCGGCTTAGGGTGGGCCCGGGGATTATGCCGTGGCGCCCCAGAGGTGCCAAATCCTTCGGAGCGGTCACGCGGAATGCCAGGGGTTGAGATTTGGACCCCGAGCTGGAGGGCTAGCGATTGCTTGTGCCTATGGAGCTCCCGACAATCTCCATACCGAACATAACAAAAATTGGGAAGGGTAATCGACCAAAGCGGTTCACTAAAAATGTTTCTACTTATAATCAGCGTCCAGAGATATACTAATATAATAAGTCCGGGCACTCGGCCTTGTGTAAACAAAAGTTTCCCTCTTGCCCTCTCCCGCTCCCCTCCTCGTCGAGCCGATCGATATCTTATAATATAAGAAAATAAGCTGTACACAGTGTAGCTGAGAGCGGTTCGTTCGCATTATACCGGGTGCGCGAAAAATATTACCGCAAAATATTACCGTAGTAACGCTTTTTACTGCAGTGCGGATGGCTGTAAAGCCAGTTCAAAAGACTATATTAGGTACCTTTTTTTCATTTCAAAGACCCTGAAAGGTAAGATTGAGTTTGAGGTACCTACCTACAAAAATTAACACATTTTTATGTGACATTTGAACACTTAGGTATTAACTGAAGAATAATATGGATACAATATTAAAATATTGAAAATTTGAAGGTGCCAGCAATGGAAGAATGCCTTAGGGTTCGTCGGAGAACATAAATTTGCGAATATTCCACCTGAAGAGGCATATAAACCAAAAAGAATTTGCAAGGCACATTTTGATGATCAGTCATTCACTTCGTCCGGAAAACGTTTAGTAAAAACTGCCGTCCCCTCTGTATTGTTTATGTCAATTTAAATATCAAAATATTTACTATACCGGATGAAAAAGTAAATATTATTAGTTTAACTCTTTGTCGTTAAATATTTATTTGTTATTTATGTTTTTGTCTGATTTGTTAGGCTTTATTAAAAATGAACGTAAAACATAAAAAATTGCATTTTTATTCATGTTCCAACCAAAGTCTACAGATATACCTACTAATTATGTAGATTCTGGTAATAGCTACCTTGTATTTTAATTTAACTGTACCTACCAAAAACTAACGGTACACTTACCTACACAAATAATGTTGTGCCAAAGTCTACAAATAGGTATACAATATTTGTAGACTTTGGTAAATAATGGAAAGTCAATATGAACCTGCCCCCGTATAACTAGCTTGACGGCAACAATAAGGGCATCTAGAAAGTTAAAAAAATAAATTCGCTATAATGTTATCGCTGAGCACAAGACTGTCATTGGTGGGAAAATTAGAAAACGAAGCCTTTCATTGGTTTATCATCAAAATCATCACAATACTAGCACAGCGAAGTACTTTCCACAATTTCATTTTTTGTCTTCTGTCTTTTGTCATCTTATCGCATCGTTGTATAGTTGGCATCGTTTATAATTTTATTACATCGAGGTAACCCGATAACCCTGCCACGGACTGGACAGTCCACATTAATTCCGGGTCCATTTTGCCCGGAAATATGCAAATTCCGGAGTGCTGGAGGTTTATTTATTTGCGGCATCCAAAACTACTTAGCAAAAACAATAAGGGCAATTATTCGGGCGGTCATGCCAACGCCCGGATGGACTTCGAGTGGCACCGGCACAATGACAAGGCCTCTGAAAGCGATGAGTCATCCAAGGGAGGTGGGCCTAAGGCGCCAAATTCAAATTACAAGATGTCAACTTGGTAAATTTGGTAAAAAAAAAACAATTTAAAATGATTGTTTACATATATAGCTCATGGTTTTACAACACGGATAATAATCTACGAAAGTGAAAGTCACATTTTCAAGGGCTTTTGCATTTCTTATTTGCGTGTCTAGATACAACTAAATTCGAATGAATAAAACTCTAGAACTTCCTGATTTTAAGGTGGCTACGTTTAATCATGTAAAATTGTTAGGTATAACACTCTCCAAACAGTCCAAACCAAAACCACTTTTACCCTGGAAGACTGTGTAGGAACAAAATCTCTTTTGATGGCCTTAACCCACTTTTCCCCTAAAATGGGAGGAAAAAGTGGACACTTTAGAACCGCCTTTTAGTTTCTCTTGTTGGGAACAGAACACGTCCACGGCATGATTTAAATAAGTCCGAAACTATAGACACAACCTAAAACCTATAAACTAAAATTGAATTTTAATCACTTTACTCTGAACCACTGCTGTTTTACCACCTTATTAATAAAACTTCACGTCCTATATTACTAAAAAACACAGTGCAACACACAATAAACACAACAAACGTTCTTTAAAACAGGAAATCGCCAGACAAGTAAACGTAAACAACTACAAAAAGCTACCTCCCTGTGATAACGTACTGACATTTCGCGTCGCCAATTGGCGGGCTTTTATCATTGCGGCGGTGCCTCTTCTAGTGGACTTCATAGAAAATGGATTGCAAGTTTACAAATGCATCCATCGGTTGGTCTTCTTTATAAACAAAGTGGATGTTCATGGATTGCCAATATTGGGAGGAGACATTATTTGAGATATATCTATGAACTGTTTTCTATGAGGAAAATAAAATCAAAATAGCATTTAACAAAACATTGAGCCGTTCAAATGTCGAAGGGAAAATGAAATTAATTGGTTACAACCTATATTTTATGTCACATTAGTATCGACACATAATTTTGAAGTTTATTTTTCTCTGACGTTTTTCTCTTAGACAAGGAAAGAGAGAGAACACCGCGCTTGCCTACACTCCCGTGTATAGATTTTGTTACGTCGTTTTGAACGGCGGCCATTTTATATGTGGCAGACAAAGCGAGTACGTTGTGAGTTAATGTCGTGGCTTTGTGAATTGAAAGTAACAGTGATTAAGGGGAAAATATACTCTTACGATGGTGAATTGTTCAGCGTTTGGTTGCAAAAGCAGAAGTGAAAAGCAAGAGACCGGGATTTCGTTTCACAGGTAAATATTTAACAAGCTACCTTTGATAGAAGCCCTAAAACTTAATTTTTTTCCCAACATGACTTCTTCAAATTCCTTCTAACTTTTAGTATGATAAAGTGCATTGTTTTCTTTGTAAATAGGACCAATATAGGGGCTGGTTTCCATGGGCGTGCAATATTTATTTTATATTGATTGTTTCGAAATCGCCGCAAATAAATATATTTCAGCACTTTACACTAGCTTTACATTTGGGAAATTATCTGCAAAAAAATACCAATATTTCAAATTACATGTGAGTCAAAATTAACTACCTTTTAATTTTTAACATTTTTGTGATATTGGCTATGAACGCGTTTCATGCTACGCCACTGGCCTGTCGTGCGATGTGGCAGTCAGTAACACCTCCGAGGGCGCTGTTAGGCTTCCTCTCTGTCTTCTTGTCTAAGAATGCTTGGCACAAACTAACTTTTAAGTATTTTTTACGTTTTTGACTTTTTTAAATATAGAGTAAAGAAAAGATATAGGTATACCTTGAGATATCCAGACAACTATTATGAAAAATAATACCTACCTACCTAATATTGAGATAATTCTGCGGACAATTCACTAACCTTTTAGAAATTCGGTAATTATTTCCAATTTGGCTACCTCCCTATTTTCGATGTCCCTGAATACGAATCCGGCCTTGGCGGCCTTGGTTTTTCCCGGTCGGGCTTAGTTTTCGAGAAACTGAATTTTTAAATTTCCTTTTCACGACGATATTTGTGGTTGTAATCGGGATGAATTTTTACTGTACGCAGCTCAAACAAATCACCACACTATTTTATACCTTTTGCAACATCAAAACTTCGCGAAAACCCGCAGAAATTTTGGAGGATTTTTGCCGTGTTTACGTACGCTATTTTCGCAAATGCCCGACAGTCGGCGCGCGCCGACGTACTCTCTAGTCTACTTTATTACTCTTTACTCTACTTACGCCTATGGAGGCGGTCTCACATAGCACTCGACTGAGACCGCAGTGACTGTTTGGTGGGCGTGGTTCCGCTGCCAAGCGCATATCGATGTGATCGGAGTACACTGTTATACAATGAATGTTTATGGGACATCTAAAATCACCTCAATATATTTTTCGTATGGGAGACGTGTAAAATTTTGGAAATCTCCACCTACTGTTAATATAACATGAGCTGAATTCGAACGGATGACCGATTTTAACCAGGTTATAAAAAGTTAGGTTAGATTATAAGAAATTGAACATTAAAATAATTTTTGATGATAATAGAAAAATCTGGTGTGTTCACAGTGCCTTAAAATCATATAATCTGGCTCTTGATCAAATAAATAAAATTGTAAAATTTACTTAAAATTTAAATTTTATAACCTGGTTCAACCTGGTCATCCGCTCGAATTCGGCTCAAGTCAAAACGTTGTGTGCTTATTAAAGGCGTTTTCACCCAATACATTTTCTTCTTATATTTACGTCTAATATTTAACATTAACTTTGTTTAATCAAAAGGCACATGATAGCATACACTTTTCTTTTATTCGGCGCCAACTACTACTGTCAACAGACTTTTGCAAATATTGTGAAACACCACGCTTAAATCATACATTATGAATGGTCGGCCGTCGACGATTTCGTCATCTACTTGTCTCTTTTCGGCTTCAGAGCGGGCGCGTATGTTGTTGTCTTTGTCTCACGTACAATGCATTTATCCTTGTGGATTGCCATAATAACCCGTGAGGTCAATTTAAAATTCGGCCAGGCGGCTGCGGATAGGAATGAATTATTATTAGACATTAGTAAATCTTGACTCCATTAGAAATAATTTGGGTGTTTTTGCAGTGAAATATAATTGAATTTTTTTTAAATATGGTTTATTATTAAACATTGAAATAAATTAGGTTTGTCATTGGCCAAATGACCTTATGGAGAAGCCGCGCCTGGTCTGTACAATACGTACCCTCGTAAAAAAACGCTGATTGCCGGATTTTTCTCATCCCCTTTTGTGTCTCCGCGGCAGCAATAAAACTCAAAAACTCCGCGACTCGCCTCCTTAACGGCCCCTGGAGCGATGCGGGTATAAATCAGGCTGGGATTACGACGTTGTTATTTCGGTTTTGACGCGTGGATGAGGCGTATTCTTCAGTCTGTTTGCTGCGAATTTTGCGGGCCGACTGATAAGAGTCGATGATAGTGAAAGTTGGGAGAAAGTCGGTTGCGTCTACGCAGTGGCGTAGAAATGAAAGAAATTTATTTTATAGTTGAAATGGATTTCCAACAATTATTTCCACGAATTTAAGTAATAAGTATGGTAAGTCAGTAGTGCCGATTTTGCTTATTTAAGAATTTGTCGCTATTGCACCTTGTTACCAGATGTGTCATGTGTTACCAGGTTCCTCAATCCATTATGTATACTTGAATTTTCTTCCCTTGTTGAATGTATCTACCCAAAGAACTTTCACAGGTTTCAGGATGGACTAATAATATTAGGTCTAGTAGTTTTAATGATGTAGTTTTTCTCGGTGTTCATTATAAAATTTTTGTAATTTTATTTGTCTCCCAAGGTACCTACCTTACAAAGTTAAAATAAACTTGTAGTCGTAGATAGAAACTTTTTAAAAATGACCTAACTGAAGCTACCTGCTTAATAATTTAAAATTTTCGAAATACGATTTTTTTGAACTACCTACTTATACGTAATGCCCACGTAATGGGAATTGTAGGATTACTAAAAGTGATACAGGAAAAATCTGAATCTATGGCACTGGCACGTCACATAAAACCTGATGGCAGTTGGACACTGACATATTATAACATAACCTTGTATCAGCCCCCTTGTGGTCTCCTTGGAGTCGACAGAAAACAAACTTCCCCTCAAGGCTTCACTTTTCCTATGTGATAGACTGTGACATGCTGGGTCCCTTTATTTTAAGGAGTCCCTGCTCGTGTCTGTTCCTACCCTGGTTGCTGATTTTATCGCTCTCATGTAGTAGCAACGTCATTTTCTACTTACTTGATTTCTCATTATGGATATACTTTTACTTTGACACATTGTTCTCCAGATGACACCTTTAGAACCGCCAGATCAGTATTTACGAAACTTTCTAACGAATCTGCCCAACTAAACCGCGTCAACCCACCAACTAAACCTCTCTTTGCCCCAATAAAAAAACGCGGCCATGAAAAGGCGATCCCTCACCATTTCCTCAGGTAATCAGTATTACCAATCCGTCTTTGTGCGATTTTTCGGAGTTAACTGAGCCGAGCGGACTGGGTCAGTAACGTCCATGCGATTTTCCACATTTTATTTTTAAATTAAAGTCCTCCTTCAATCTGTATGCTAATAACAGGGTAAGTGATGTCGTGCGTCTTACACGCGTCATCCAATTCAATGTTCTCGGCGCGTTCGCCATATTTGTAATTAATTACGTTTGCTTCGACTATTCTCAACAGTTTTAACGAACAATATTGTATATTTTAATATTCAAACGATGTCCGGCGGTCGGTGGATCTCGAGCACGGTTAATTTTATGAACGCCGGAACGTAGCCGAGTTACGGAGACCGTTTCCGGTTTATTCCGGTGGTATCTCGCTAATGCATCTTAATCCGGGCGTACTTTGTTTTAATGCCGCCAGTTTCATAACGCTAATACGACGGTTTGGATGTGTTAATGGAATGCAAATTTATTTGAGGCATATTTGGGAGACTGCGCGACGTGGAATATATACCACTCGCCATTTGGTTGGCGAACTAGTAAACTCTCCGAGTTAATGTTCTGTATAATTTGATATTGTTCGTCGTATTTTACGAACTATTGCTTCAAGGTGTCAGAAAGTAAGTACTGATGTAAGGCAAGATACGAAGAAATATACTCTAAACACTTACACATTGCAATGATAAAAAGGGGTTTGAATTTAATTAATTTATTATTAAGAATTCGGATGTTTGTGAGTGGCTTAATTGTTTCTTTTTTATAAATTACCTAAATTACCAACAATAATAATGTGTAAGGGTACACAGCATATTTCTTTGTACCTTACCTAACATCAGTACATACTTTCTGACACCATGAAGCAATAGTTCGTAAAATACGAGGAACAATATGAAATTATACAGTACATTAACTTGGAAAGTTTACTAGTTCGCGAGATAACCACTAACCAAATGGAGAATGGTGCATATTCCACGTCGTGCAGTCCCCCAAATACGCCCTGCTCGTGCCTGTTCCTACCCTGGTTGCTGATTTGATCGCTCTCATGTAGTAGCAACGTCATTTTCTACTTACTTGATTTCTCATTATGGATATACTTTTACTTTTACACATTGTTCCCCAGATGACACCTTTAGAATCGCCAGATCAGTATTTACGAAACTTTCTAACGAATCTGCCCAACTCAACCGCGTCAACCCACCAACTAAACCTCTCTTTGCCCCAATAAAAAAACGCGGCCATGGAAAGGCGATCCCTCACCATTTCCCCAGGTAATCAGTATTCCGATCGCGCGTCCCTGACGACATGATGTTCTTTCGACGGACCGATCCGTCGAGCTGAATATCCACGGAGGCTGGCACATCCAGAATGGAAACGGCCGGCGATGAGGCCGCAAAACGACGACACCGACGACGGCGGGGTGGTCGGACGCATTCATTTTCCGCGGCACAAAGCGGCGTGAGAAGGTTATTGGGAATAATGGTGTCTGTAGACGTGGTTGGGCCTTTTGAGAAACGTTCGTAACATACACGGGAAGCTTCGCGTCAATACAACATGTATTTTGATTGGCAAGTGTAACGAGTTGAACGAGAAAACTGTCTTATTTAGTCCATTGAATTTTAATTGAGTTCTTCGCCACCAAACTGGTTAAAAGACAACTTTTTCAGGTTGCCTGGAAAATTAATAAATTCTTAATAGTAAATGAACTAAACTTTGAACTTGTAACTCAAAAAATATCTTCAACAAATTTGTTTCCTGAGCTTTCGGAGAATAAATCTTCCTCCTTTCTCAAAGATCATGTCACGTTAAAGTGAAATGACAGATTAATAAATTTCAGGTTAAAATGTCATGACAGCAGAAACAATAGCCTAGCCACCTGCCTGATATTGTACCCTGTGTTCTATCTAATTATTTATACTAACTTCTCTTTGAATCAGTGCCAATAATATTTTACTGAATTCCACTGAACATTCAGCAACACGGTTGTCTGTATTTCCTAGAATAAATGCCGATTCTTTTATTTTTCGTCTATTTCTTCTTTGAGAATCCTATGATTGTTATTAAAAGAGTGTTCACATATTTTCGACTTCGAAATTTGATTTTGCCTGATATAATTTTTATGTTCTTTTAAACGAACGTTAAATGGCCTACAAGTCTTCCCAACATAGAACTTTCCACATTCTCAAGGAATTTTATAAATGCAATTTTTTGAACTTTGTACATTATTAAATGGTTTCGTTTTAACTAGCATCGATCTTGATGTATTTTTGGTTTTAAATACTGTTCTGATATTAAAACGATTGCCTATGCGTTTTAGCTTATCTGATAGTCCAGGAATATAAGGAATAATTAAATTTACTGGTCGGTCCACCCGATTTATTTCTCTAATTCTATTAGCATTGTTATTTTGTTGGCAATCCTGAAAAACTTGTTCAATAAATTCAGTAGGATAACTAATCTTCTCAAGAACATGTTTATACCAGGCAAAATCAAATTTCGAAGTCGAAAATATGTGAACACTCTTTTAATAACCAATTCTCAAAGAAGAAGTAGGAAATAGACGAAAAATTAAAGAATCAGCATTTATGCTAGGAAATACAGATAACTGCGTTGCTGAATGTTCAGTGGAATTCAGTAAAATATTATTGCCACTGATTCAAAGAGAAGTTAGTATAAATAATTAGATAGAACACAGGGTACAATATCAGGCAGGTGGCTAGGCTATTGTTTCTGTTGTCATGTCATTTTAACCTGAAATTTATTAATCTGTCATTTCACTTTGACGAGATATGATCTTTTAGAAAAGAGGAAGATTTATTCTCCGAAAGCTCAGGAAACAAATTTGTTGAAGATATTTTTTGAGTTACAAGTTCAAAGTTTAGTTCATTTACTGTTAATGGGATCTGTTTACGCCAGAAATAAATTTTAGAAAATGTCTTATAACAATATGATATTATACAGTACATTAACTTGGAAAGTTTACTAGTTCGCGAGCCAACCAAATAGGGAATGGTGTACATTCCGCGTCGCTCAGTCTCCCAAATATGCCTCTAATAAATTTGCATTCCATTAGCACATCCAAACCGTCGTATTAGCGTTATGAAACTGGCGGCATTAAAACAAAGTACGTCCGGATTAAGATGCATTAGTAAGATAATACCGGAATAATAGCTACGCTTCGGCATTAATAAAGTTAACCGTACTCGAGATCCACAGACCGCCGGACGTAGTTGGAATATTAGATTAATATTCAAACTATAAACTTCCTCATTCCTTTATTTCTATTTCGCTTTTATGAATGGCCATGCGGCAACAAGGGAATGTAAAAAGACAACAACCGACGCTAAAAATTCTTTGTGCGATTTTTCGGAGTTGACTGAGCCGAGCGGACTGGGTCAGTAACCTCCATGCGATTTTCCACATTTTATTTTTAAATGAAAGTCCCCCTTCAATCTGTGTGCTAATCACAGGGTAAGTGATGTCGTGCGTCTTACACGCATCGTCCAATTCAATATTCTCGGCGCGTTCGCCATATTTTTAATCAATTACGTTTGCATCGACTATTCCCAACAGTTTTAACGAACTATATCGTTTATTCTAATATTCCAACTATGTCCGGCGGTCGGTGGATCTCGAGCACGGTTAACTTTATGAACGCCGGGACGTAGCCGAGTTACGGAGACCATTTCCGGTTTATTCCGGTGTTATCTCGCTAATGCATCTTAATTCGGGCGTACTTTGTTTTAATGCCGCCAGTTTCATAACGTTAATACGACGGTTTGGATGTGCTAATGGAATGCAAATTTATTAGAGGCATATTTGGGAGACTGTGCGACGTGGAATATATACCATTCGCCATTTGGTTGGCGAACTAGTAAACTCTCCGAGTTAATCTACTGTATAATTTAATATTGTTCGTCGTATTTTACAAACTATTGCTTCAAGGTGTCAGAAAGTAAGTACTGATGTAAGTAGTAAGGTCAGATGTTGTGAGTAGATTAATTAATTCCTTTTTTTATAAATTACCTAAGAAAATATATAACGTAGTTACTAATTAAATTTTTTTATGTAGGAGCCTTGATTTGTGACGCTATGGAGCCAAACTGCTCCTGGTTTGTCGGAGTAGCATAAAAGGGGTGGTTCAGGTAATTAAAGGATATTTTTAACTCTAAAGGTTATGGACGCCATCTGAAGAAAAAAAAGCTACATTTTTAAATTCTTTCACACTTGAGTTCGCACTATTTTGTGTGGTAATTTGTAATAAGAGGAAAATTTAAAATATACAATAATGAAAATCAAAGTTATTTTCAGAACTGAGATTCATGCACCATTAGATTCGCAAGGGAATATGTTTACCAAAAAATTCTTTCCACTCACCTCTCCAACACCACCAATCAGCCCAATTTGATAAACGCCAACCTGCAGACGCTGTTCTCTCGTTAAACACGGGAAAAACCGAACAAACCCTCGGGCTACCATCAGAAATCAATGGCTACAGAAGGGGTTGACGTCCTCAGGGACACACACCGAAAAATAGAAAAGAGAAAAGAATCATATTGGGAGAATGGCGGTATGTTTGCTCTTGTGTTTTTGTTTAGTGTCCAAACAGACTTTAGTCTCTTAGATACATACATGTTTGGGCGTTTTGTCCGTAATAAAATAGTGATGGCACATGATACCTATTTCCTCTACGGTGCAAAGTATAGGAATTTCGCAAAATCCCAGCACTTCCACCAAATTCAAGATTGTCAGAACTACAGGCCAGTGACTTTTTGTTATTTTAAAAAGATATAAGGTTTGAATTCTTATAAACTTTTTGTTTTGTTTCAGCTTTTTCATTTGTGACTATTTTGTAAACTGATCGACAAGCCAATAAAAACTAGGTAATTTGGTCGTGTGTTGTTGTTAAAAAACTTATTAGTGGCGAGCATTTGTGTAAGAAATTACTACGCCCACAGTGGATTGTCAACTTTCCGTTTTTAGCCAATAATTCTGTCAAATCTCAACAGATTTCTAAAAACGACGCATAGCTTTATTCACAATTAAAAGGGCTTTAAAATAATGCGCCACAAGTGGGTTAGTTCCATTTGAAATTTTAAAGTTGGGGTTGCTAATAGGGATTACGAGGATGAACATATAGGGTTGGCTTGACTGTAAAAAAAGCTCCCCCCCCCCAAGAACAAAAATCGATGGGTCTCGGCGAATTTTCAAATATTTTTCGGTTTTCTAATTTGGGGGGGGTCAAGTTTTCGTTGGGAAACCCTGTACCCGAGCATGACGTCATATTTCATTGTTGTTTACGGACTGGGGTGGCGCCACTCGACGAAAAAAATGGCGACTTATTATAGGTTATAGGTGGTTATTGGTATGTCAGTTACTGACGTTTAAAATGTCCCAAATTTTAAATATCCAGCTTTATACACTGTGTCCCGGATAAGAATGAACAGCATGGGGATATTGCAAACGGTGAGAGATAGGGCAACGGTTAAATGGGGAAAAAGTTGCGCAATTTTGAGGTCAATAAAATGGCACAAACAGATTTTTAATATCTTTTTTCGTTTTTGAGTTATTTTGAAAAAAGTAAAATTTTGCGTTTTCGATCTTATTTTTTTCTGAAGTTGTTATCATAGATAGAGAAAAAAGAAAAACACTTTCTTATGGCACTTTTTAACGGGCCTTAAGATGGCGTTTTTAGATTTGTTCTACAACGTTTCGTTTTTGAGAAACCATCTTCAACTTTATTTTTTTAATTACGGACCTGGATTTTTTTGTAGATTTTGAAAGCACTTTTCATTGCAAATACCATGATGTATGACACGAAATATTTTTAAAATGTATTGAGACAATTATACTGAAAATTCATTTTTTTCCACTCATTTTTGTCTAATGCGGCCCTGTATTTAATAATAAGGAGTCTAAATATTAATCAGTATTAACAACAATTTAACTTACAGTTTATTTTTACTTCGAAAACTTAATACTTTTAAATTGTACGGCCCTGCGTCTGGTAAAGTGTTTTCCTCTGTTGTTGTACAGCAAACAGTGTCGCATTGTGTTTTGGAGTAAATTCTTCGCTTTTCCTAATTGCGAGAAGAAAGCTTTAAGCCAACGTAATCAATAACTTTTGCCATTTATTAATTGCAAAAATACATTCGTTCGGCCTACACTATTTTTGTGACACAAGATATAACATGCTGACATGTTAAATTTGTCGTCATTTGAAAAAGCACCCTCCATTTGTAATGAAATAAATTGTTAAGTAAATGATACAGTGGGAGTTATGAAAATGACAAGGGATTGGTTTCGTTGTTTCTAGGTGGAGGATTTTTATTTATTTTTTATTATCGTATGTGCCGTCCTTTTTTTAGTTCTCCAATTGAAAGATAAGTTGTAAGTTAAATTGTTGACAATACTGATTAATATTTAGACTTCTTATTATTAAATACAGGGCCGCATTAGAAAAAAAAATAGTGGAAAAAAGGAATTTTCAGTATAATTGTCTCAAAACATTTTAAAAATATTTCTTGTCATACATCATGGTATTTGCAATGAAAAGTGCTTTCAAAATCTGAAAAAAAAAATCCAGGTCCGTATTAAAAAAAATTAAGTTGAAGATGGTTTCTCAAAAACGAAACGTTGTAGAACAAATCTAAAAACGCCATCTTAAGGCCCGTTAAAAAGTGCCATAAGAAAGTGCTTTTCTTTTTTCTCTATCTGTGATAGCAACTAAAATAAATAAAATAATAATAAAAATAAAATAAAATAACCAATGCATGGAAATATGCCATGTGAACTTGTCAAATTAGAGGGACATAACAAACAAATATTTTATTTTATTTTGGATAATAAATTCGTTGTAACAGACACATTTACATGTTTTTATTTTATAAAAAATTCTGCAACAATGGTGTTTTAACATTAAGCCACCGTGTAAATTTGTTTCGTCGTGTGGCGCCAGTGGCGATCGCTTGAATCAGAGTTATGCACAGGCACAGAATAACCAGCGCATATAAAACAACCAGCAGTGTCACTCCCCATGGCGGGAAAATTTTGTGCACCTGTTCGCGCGGCCGCCATGTGGGCATAGATTCTGTCAAATTGATGCAGTGTCGGGGCGATTGGGCAATTCTTTTTTGGCTGTATGAGGGATATTACAGTGCCGTGGAGTGTGTTTTTTTGTAAATTGTGCTTTGTGCTAGTATCTTTAAATAAAGAATCCCAGGAAGGAGTCAAAGCTGCTTGTGCTTACCACACACTATATACTTTACTAATACTACTCTGTATTTCTGAATTGATTTTCCCGACTACACCTCTGACTTCTATTCCACCAATATGGCTCAAGGTAATTGAATTTGCGGATGATTTCTCAAGAGTAAGTTATACTGCTGGTTGTTTTATATGCTCTGGAATAACTGAAATTCTGTGGCACAGGTCTTTAATATAGTGTTGGTCCAGCCTCGATACAGGAAGTTGGAATGCGGTGTTGCCATTGCCAATGCAGACCCGCAAAAGTGGGTCTGTCTGACTAGTGCTGGGATTTCGGAGTAACAACGGAAAGTTATCCCTAAAATGACGGAACATCGAAATTAATCTAAAACGGTCCAAGATCCGACCGCGAATGCCGTCGAATCTCGTCGAAAATAATTGGTGTCCGACTCGGCAAAATACGAATCCCGCAAGGAGCGGGACCGTACTCATAAATAATTCGGGCCCGATCCCTTCGGAAAAGGCGACCGCCAAACTCGATGCGACGACGGTGCGGTTTTTGTATCCCCCCTAATTGCATCAATTATGTAGGTGGGCCGGGGCAGGGCGGGGGGCGTCTTAAAACCCGGGGGTCTTGTTAGGGAATGTAGAGGGCGATTTAAAAATATGTGCAAGAAAAAGTTACCGTAGAGAGGGGATATTTTGTTGGGCGGGGTCTTTTTGGTTTTTTGGCAGCAAACTATTTAAATTTCCCGGCAAAAATGTGAGCTAATAGGAGTGCGTTTTTTGGAGATTTACTACAAAGCTAATAGTCCAACCCATTATTTATATCAATCTGAGCTTGTCAATCACAAGGTGAAGTGTGTTTTTCCATGCTTAATACAATGTGTTTAAAATATATAATATCTCTGTCTCCAAACTTCTGTGTGTGCAGAATAAACAGTAAGTACTTCATAGATAATTGTTATATAATTAAAAATATTGATCTTTGGGAATCATACACCACCGTTTGTTTTTCTGTTTTGTACGAACATATACAACGGCATCCATTTTTTTTTATTGAGGGGCTATTTGGTTTTTATAGGGGGCTATTTGGTTTCTGTGTTTTTTTTTTGAAAGATAGTTCGTGTATACATAATTTTGAGTGTAGAAAATTAAGTATTAAATAATGTTTTTGTTCTAGATGGTTCGTATATACCAACGAAGGTACACAAATGCACGGAAAGGAACACAGTTTAGTCCTTACAAATCCTATTCTGATATTGATCTGAATAATGCAATAATTGCTGTAAAAGAGAGAAACATAACATACAAAGAGGATTCAGAGAGGTTTAAAGTAACATTTTGTGGACGTCGAAGGAGATAATCGAGATACTGTCTCAAGAGACATGATAATAAAAAACTTCCCAATCCTACTAAAACAGGAACAGAACATCGCCCACACTACGAATTCCCTTCTGAAGATTTCAGCAGTTTGTATTTTGGTTAAAATATTTTTTTTAGTTAAAGAGGTATTTTGAGAACAAAGTTTTATTTGACTTTCTTGCCTATATTGTTAAAAGAATAATAAAATAAATATAGTGCCACGTAACATACATCTGTTATTTGTCTAAAATCTTAAAATGAATTTATTTTTAAATATAATTAGTATATAATATAATATTATATTGCATTATTTTTCATATTTTTTTCACCCAAATAGCCTCCAAACGCGCTATATTTGAGTTATATTCATATTTACACTAGCTACCCAAATAACCGCTCCTAGGGGGATATTTGTTTTTTTTTTAAATAAAAAAAATTACACGAGGTATTATTATAAATTTTAGGTATTGTTTTAGTAAACACTTTAGGTAACAATTTTGCTTAGTTTTGCATAATTTGTAATTAATCTCCGAACGGGAATAAGGAATAATATCGGATTATTAAAGAAATATTAACCAAATATCCCCTCTCTACGGTACAAAAAACAAAGAAATAATATTGTTTAAGTTTGGGGTATTTTTTATCGCTTTGGGTATTGGCGTAATTTTTTACACAGCACAGATGCTTGTTCAACAACAGAAAACGAAAATAATCTACTAAACGAAAACCAAACAACTAAATTCGAACAAATTATCATCATCTGTCATTATTTGTCACTGATCGAGGCTTAGACAAGGAAAGAGAGAGGACACAGCGTTGGCCTACCCTGCCGTGTATAGATTTTGTTACGTCGTTTTGAACGGCGGCCATTTTATATGTGGCAGACAAAGCGAGTACGTTACGAGTTAATTTCGTGAATTTGTGAATTAAAAGTAACGGGGAATATATACTCTTACGATGGTTTAGCGTTTGGTTGTAAAAGCAGAAGTGAAGAGCGAGAGCCCGGGATTTCGTTTCACAGGTAAATATTTTTAACAAGCTACTTTTGAAAGAAGCCCTAAAACTTTATTTTTTCTCAATATAACTTCTTCAAATTCGTTCTACCTTTCAGTCTGATAAAATGCATTGTTTTGTTGGTAAATAGGACCAATATAATTATTATTTTTTAACGTCGTTTTTATTGAAAATTTCTTAATTGATTATGATAGTTTCATAAAATATGGGCTGGTTTCCATGGGCGTGCATTATTTATTTATTTTTTTTATTATTTTGATTGATTCGAAATCGCCGCAAATAAATATATTTCAACACTTGACGCTAGCTTTACATTTGAAAAATTATCTGCAAATAAATACCAATATTTCAAATTACATGTAAGTAAAAATTAACTACCTTTTCATTCTTAACATTTTTGTAATATTGGCTAAGAACGCGTTTCATGCTACACCACTGGCCTGTCGTGAGACGTGCCAGTCGGTAACACGGCCGCAGGCGCTGTTAGGCGTCCTCTCTCTTTTCTTCTCTAAGGATTGAGGTTACACACATAAAACAGTAAAATTAGGTTTAAATGTTTTGCGAACACAAAACCTAAAACTTAGTAGATTGAAAACAAATATGTTATGTATACAAAAGTAAAAGCAAAAACCAAAGAAATCATAACCTAAAAATGGTAGGAATAATCTGGACCGACACCATATTAAGTTGGTCCACATTGCATTTGTCAAAATATAAATCTGCGCAATAACAATCCTCCAAGATTACCATGCATAATTTAAACTGTACTCTACGTTGCCATTTATTGTTTTATTTATTTGCGATACAGTTACCTATTTTACTATGGATGGTTTATTAAGTATCGTGTTGTGTGCTTACGTTTTTATGATTTGTAAACGCGGACTCGAATGATGAAGGCCCATGTTTAATAAATAAAGGATTGTTCTACCTACATGCATGCGTCGCTGTTGCGAGCTTTTTTATTTGTTATTCCATAATTTCAACGTCTATCCTGATGCCAAAAAATTACCGAATACATTAATACAGCCAACTCGTTTCGTCGATAGATTTCGACTTCTTCAGGGCTACAAGAACAGTTACCCCTAATGATACATAATTTGGATCATAAAATCAGTATTAAGATAGTATTCAAAACATAGGAGAAACCAACAAACAAATAGCCTGGCCCGATACTACAACATTAAAACTTAAAGATCTTACACTTTTCCTAATACACTTCCTTATTTTTCACATCATTCATGCCAAGCTTAAGTACTTTTTCTGCGTAAACTGATCTGCAGGATCGATATAGCAGTATTATAAAACTTGCGTATTTTACAAGAAATACCACTGTGGATCGAAAATATTTCCAAGAAACTTCTTCAAAAAATGTGTCTCTGAATGAAAGGGGGGTCATACATATATTAAAAATTCTTTTTCGCGCAGAAAAAAGCTGCCACTGAATATAGATGAGAAATATTGCATGAATTTTTAAAAGGCATACCGCACAGCACCCTTTGTCGGCCAACATGTCGGCAAATCTTTTATTTTACAGAGCACGACTTCGCAAAACAAGTTTTATATACAGGGCGATTCAAAAACCTTATCCTGTGTCTAGTGATATTTAAAGCCTGGCCCGTGCAATTTCTATAAATTGAATTCAATTACAATTCTCTAACTTGGACAAATGGTGTTGTCCCTCCCAAGTCCCACTCCAGTTGCAGGTGGTACCAGTTTTTATAACCTTAGCCAGGCTAAGGCACATTTTATATATTACATTAAAATTTCAATGTGATTATATAGAGGACGAAATTTTTCTGTGGCTATCAACATCAACCCCCCACCATTTAACGCATTAGCGCCTTGCGTTACCATATGGCAACGTCCAACAGGTGATCTTTTCGACGCGTCCTAACTTGTCAGCGATTTTATTTCCTTTACGGTAGGAATCTTATTACCGACGTATTACTGTTTGGAATACATTCGCACTGGCAAATTCAGTTTACATTCGATTGTTAGAGTGTGAGCAGTGCTAGAATATACCATTCAAATAAATCATCGAAAAAAATGGAGCCTCGGTTTGAGTAAGTATGTTTATTTTTATGTGTCACATATTTTTGTTACTTTGGATTTATATTTATGTATAGAATGCGTTAGAGTATTCATTGACAAAATATAAAGACATTTTACTAAAAACTAGCTGACTTACATATTCGTAAACATGACTGTCGCCATATGGCAACGCTAGGCGCTTACATTCAGTAAATATTTATTTTTCAATTCCAGGAGAGGATTCTCAGTTTATCAAGCACTAGATATGATTTACAATGATGAAACTTAGACCAATGATTAAAATGCTAAAAGATCGATGTATCCACAATTTTGTTCCGGAATTGAACCTAGCATACGATGAAAGTATGGTAAAGTATTATGGGAAGCACAGTTGCAAACAGTTTATTCGGGGCAAGCCAATCAGGTTTGGCTACAAAATCTGGAGCCTATAGGCTCCAGATTTAGTGTTTATAAACACTAAAGATGGCTACCTAATAAACTTTGATTTTTATCAGGGAAAGAGTCCTAAAATGAATTCGGACTATGATGTTCTATTTGGTAAAGCCGCTAGCCCACTTCTGATAATGTTAGATGAACTTCCGCTAGGCAAAAGACAGTTGGGGTATACTTTCTATATGGATAATTTATTTTCTAATCCAGCACTATTTTCGTTTTTGCAATTTCGCGGCTATTCCGCCATTGGGACAATTCGAGAAAATAGAAGTCCAACACAGTGCACCCTAACTAACAACTTGCGTATCAAGTTCGTCCTAAAGGTGCTGGAAGACATGCAGGATCAATAGAGTCCTCAGATAATAGCCGTATTTCAGATAATATTAGATTTGATAGAATTGACCACTTTGTTCAGCATACAGAAGGCCATAAAAAAAGAAGGTGCGCGCGCAGTACATGCAAGTCCATAATTAGAACAATGTGCTGGAAGTGTAATGTAGCCTTGTGTATTGACTATTTCCAGCCATTCCATTGTCGATAGCATAATCTGCTATTGCATATTATTGAAAATAATATATACTTGACGATATTACACTGTTTCATTGCTTTCCAAATAACTCCCAAAACCTTTTTGATTTCTTATAAAATTAGACACTTTGACTTCACAAGCTCCTAGCGTTACCATATGGCCACAGCCTATATTTCAAAAAGTACTACTCAGATATTTTTTGAATAAAATATTTTCGTTTCAGGGAGTCATTTTTTACAGTTATTTAAGAAAAAATATCGAAATTTGAAAAAATACATAATTCAGGCGTTAATGGGTTAAAACGTAACACGTCTCACATTTATTTTCGCTTTTGAATCAGCTTATAGCCTTTAATATAAATCAGAATATGCATGATTGGGCAAAGGAACGTCCACTAGCGCTATATATATTCCTGGTTCAATCCTGCCATGTGATCCTTTATTCCGCAGAATTTTCAATATCCCCCTGACAACATTATAGATCCCACAGCAAACAGCTTTTGATGAAAATGTAATTTCTGCTTTGGGGGTAAACTTACTCGACAACCATGTACACAACTTAAAAATATTTTAATAAAACACTTTTGTTTGTTTTGTAGATAAAAATTATCTCATAAGGTTAACAAGTTTGTTTGCTTACACACTTCATACAGTTTTTTTAGGCAGGTATTGAAATTTATCATACTTTCTAAAGAAATGATAAATATAGATACTCCTACCTTTTCAAAATGTTTATCTACATTATATCAAGTAGCATCAAAAATATGTTTTGCACTTCATATATCATTACAAGTTGTTGTCTAAACATTGCTGTTACCTGGCAAATAAACCCTTCTCAATACAATGAAGATTATGTATCTATTTCTTCTCATATTTTCTCTATCACATGTTAGGTAAGAATCGACAACTTTTCCCTATTATCTTTTTCCATCGTATTGGCTTATTTTTATTTATTTTAGATCCCAAAACATTTGGCATTATACTTGTGACACCACAAAGGGATCATGCAGCAAAAACTTACTAACCGACGACGTTCAAAACCCTCTAAGCTTATCACAGTGTGAAGTTCTGTGTTTGGATGGTTCCAGCATTTGGCCCAAACCATCATCAGTTAGTGTAGGCTCAGAATTCGCAATCGTAGATGAAACAAGAATAACCCTCTCTGGAGTTGATGCTTCTACACCTATAAACGACTTGCTAAATCAAGCTCAACAAATATTTGTACAGCAACTACCCAAATATAGTGGAGGAGGTGCTGGGAAATTGCCAGTAAACGTGCTGTTGACAGTTTCAAATACAGATTTAAACAGACAGACTGTGGATACCATTGAAAACTATACATTGACGGTTGACGTAGTATGTACAGAACAAGTTTCTGTGCAGATATCTGCTGATAATTTCTTCGGTGCTAGGCACGGTTTGGAATCATTAAACCAATTAATAGTGTTAGACGACATTAGAGGCCAACTGGTAATCCCTTGTGGTGTATCAGTTGATGATGGACCAGTGTACAAATGGAGGGGACTCCTCTTGGACACCTCAAGAAATTTTGCAACGGAGGATACCATCAAACAAACTCTCACTGCTATGGGGGCTTCTAAATTAAACGTTTTCCATTGGCATCTAACAGACACAGCCAGCTTTCCTTTCGTTTCTGAAAGCAGACCCGAACTGGCACAATACGGTGCATATAGTAACGCCAAATCTTACACCAAAGAGTTTATTCAGGACATTATCGAATATGGAAGGGCGAGAGGAGTCAGGGTTATTCCGGAATTCGATGCACCTGCACATGTTGGTGAGGGTTGGCAGAATACCGAATTTTTGACTTGTTTCAATTGGAAGCCCTGGACCCAGTACTGCTCAGAGCCGCCATGCGGCCAGTTGGATCCTACGAAAGACGGATTATATGACTATCTTGCTGGTATGATCCCATGAAGTATTATGCCATATTACATCCCTATTTTTCAGATATCTACAAGGATATGCTCAACGCGTTTGACCCGGAGGTCTTCCACATGGGAGGTGACGAAGTTAACATAAAATGCTGGCAAGATACACCTGGAATAGTCGAATGGATGCAGGCCCAAGGTTGGGCCAGCGACGACTTCATCAAACTGTGGGCATACTTCCAAGGCAAAGCTCTGGACACGCTGGACCAACAAACCGGCGAACAAAAGAGAGTTGTCCTGTGGACCAGCGACCTTACCAAGGTCGAGAACGTTGTTGAAATTTTGCCACCCGAAAGATATTACATTCAGGTGTGGACTTCAAGTTGGGACGCGCAGATTTTGAACCTCCTGGGCAAAGGATACCAACTAATATTGAGCAACTACGACGCGCTGTATTTCGATTGCGGCTTCCCCAGTTGGGTCGAAGAAGGAAACAACTGGTGTTCGCCGTATGTTCCCTGGACTAAGGTTTATCAAAACAAACCGAATACGTTCGTATGTAAGTAGTAGGGATAACCTATTCAAAAAAACTGTTCTAAGATATTTTTTATATATCCAGGGCAAAACATACAGGGTGTCCTCGGTGGAGAGGCAGCGCTGTGGACCGAAGGAGTGGACTCAACGGCTATGAATAACAGGTTGTGGCCTAGGGCTTCGGCGCTAGCAGAAGCGTTCTGGTCTGAACCAGATACAACATGGAGGGAAGCTGTGAACAGGATGTTTTTACACAGGGAGAGGTTGGTTAGGCTCGGCGTTGAAGCTGACACTATTATTCCAGAATGGTGCAGGCAGAATCAGGATCAGTGTGTATTACCCGCATAATTGTGTTAATAAATAAAGTGTATAAAATTAACTGTTTTGACTTCATCTTTATTATCTATCTATAAGGAGTGATGACATATAAATTGATATAGAAATCTGTATATTACCTGTTTATTTGGGCTTTTATCATAGATTTTATCAGTTACAGATTGTCAATAAACGAAAGTAATCTCTAAACTGATTTAATCATATTATAAATTGGTTCAAGGTATCAGTGTAGTACATTGTTTATTGTGGGATGGTAAACACAATGAGGACACTATACAGCATCTTTCTATTTCTTTTTGTAAATCAAGCCAGGTAAGAAAATTAAACATATTTACCAGCCATAACTTTACATTGTTTTAGTTGCTTTGAACCAATATGGCATTGGACTTGCAATGAAACAAGACTTTCTTGCAACAAAAATGTTATAACTGGCGATCTGCAAAATCCTTTGAGTTTGCCACAATGCGAACAACAGTGTGTTGGTTCTGGTGGAATATGGCCAAAACCGGCTGAAGTGAGCATAGGAACAACATACGCCCAAGTCGACGAAAGTCAGATAAGCTTCAGTGGTGTAGATCCAAGCGCAGCTTGCAGCAGTCTGGTAGACGCTGCTACAAACATTTTTAAAGAACAAATACCTTCGTACATGAAGTTTTATGGGCAGGTTCGCGATGCTGTTCCAATAAAAGTCCAAGTAAACATCGAAAATGTTGATTTGGTCAGATTAGATTTGAACACAGACGAAAATTATACGCTCAGTATCAACAGCGATTGCTCGACTAATGTTGCTGCGACAATTTCGGCGAATAACTTCTTCGGAGCAAGGCACGGCCTTGGAACATTGAACCAACTGATAATTTTGGATGACCTAAGAAACCAGTTGGTCATTCCGTGTGGTGTTGAAGTTACTGACGGACCTGCGTACAAATGGAGGGGTGTACTTTTGGACACTGCCAGGAACTACATCAATTTGGACACTATAAAATCAACCCTACGGGCTATGGGGGCTTCTAAATTAAACATTTTCCATTGGCACCTAACAGATACTCACACCTTTTCGTGGGTGTCAGAAACAAGGCCTGAGCTTTCACAATACGGTTCTTATAGCCCAGCAAAAACGTACACCAAGGAGGTTGTTCAAGAGGTCATCGACTATGGTCTGGCTAGGGGTGTCAGGGTTATTCCAGAATTCGACGCACCTGCACATGTTGGCGAAGGATGGCAAAATACCAACCTCGTTACATGTTTCAACTGGCAACCGTGGGAAGATTACTGCGCCGAGCCACCTTGTGGCCAGTTCGATCCAACTAAGGATGAACTTTATGATTACCTTGGAGGTTAGCCCACATGCCGTCTTGTAGAAAAACATTACTCCCGTTTTTTAGATATCTACAAGGATTTGATCAACCAATTCAACCCGGACGTGATCCACATGGGCGGGGACGAAGTCAACTTCAACTGTTGGAAGAGCACACCGGAAATCGTCGATTGGATGACAGCACAAGGTTGGGGCCAATCGGACGCTGACTACATAAAGCTGTGGGCCTACTTTCAAAATAAGGCACTGGAAAAACTTGACCAACAAACTGAAACCCAACTCCCTGTTGTGTTGTGGTCGAGCACGCTTACGCAAGACGCTGGTGTCGCTGACATTCTACCAATTGACAGGTACATTATTCACGTGTGGACTACAAGGTATGATGCGCAAATAAGTCAGTTGTTGGAGAAAGGTTACAAGATAATTTTAAGCAACTATGACGCTTTGTATATGGATTGCGGATTTGGTAACTGGATAACAGAGGGGACGAACTGGTGCTCCCCGTATATTTCTTGGACGACGGTATATGAGAACAAACCTAGTGCGTTCATATGTGAGTATCAAAGCAAGTAAAATGGTAGTTTGAGAAGATGCGGGTATTTTTTTAGTTGAACGCCCGGAAAATGTATTGGGAGCCGAAACAACACTCTTCAGTGAAACAGCCGATTCATCTTCAGTGGATACAAGGTTGTGGCCTAGATCTTCAGCGATGGCTGAAGTGCTGTGGGCAGCGCCTACTATTTTCAATCCTTGGCGAGATGCGGCAAACAGATTCTTGGTACATAGAGATAGATTGGTGAGACTTGGTGTTAGGGCCGATGCTGTTATGCCAGAGTGGTGTAAGCAGAATCAGGACAACTGTATCCTAACCTGGTAAATAAAGTATTTGTGGAATTGTTTGGTATATTTCACTCGGTTATCTCTCCAACTTTCCACCCCTTTCTGCCGCAAACAATGAAAACGGGAAGTGCCTTTCGAAAATGTCCCCCCACGAGTCAGATCGCAGTTGATTATCCATATTTATAAAACAGTGGCGCTTCCTCGGGGAGATAAAACCCGCAAAATGGGGCCGGGAGGGGGGATTCCGACGCCAACTTGGAGACCATAAAACACAGCCAGCGCCCACTGAGAAAACGTGGACGTCGGCGGGGGAAGCTCCTTCACAATGCCTCCTTGATTTAAATAAAGACGCCCACAGAAGGAGTTTTTGGGGAAGCTGCTGCGGGCATATTACGCAGAAGGCCGGAATCATAATAGAATTAAGTGGGGAGGTGTAGGAAAATTAGACGCTATATACAGTGTCCTTCAAAAATATATTAATGCTTTGGAATATCTGGATTCGTTTATATTAAATTTTCCAGTATTTAATTGATGCCAAAATGATATTAAAATATTATCAAACTCCTGGTACAGGGTGGCCCATCCATAACATAAAATCGTCATTCAAAAAATGATATTGTAGTAAAAATTAAGCGGAATTCGGCTGTGTACTCGGATTTTCTATGCGGTGGTCTGTAAAAAAAGTTATCGCGAAAAACATTTTTTGCAAAATAAAAAAAATTACACAACCATTAGACAACCTTCAAGTAGTATTCCTGAATATATTTTTTTTTAAATAACTTCTGTTTATAGCGGAAATGAAAGTGATGTTCTCTATTTTACAACGTACACATTCCATTTAACCATTATAGGATTCCTTTTTTATTCTGATACCAATGATATATAATTTGACCGTTTCCGAGATATTTATCAGAGAAGCTACATTAAACTAGATACATGGTCTCATGGTCAGTGTCTGATGTTCGATCCGAGTAGACCAAACAACAAATTTATGACAAATCAAGTCAGCCATGATAATAAAACTGATAATCCAGTAGTCTATAAATTCGATTTCTATTTACCAGTCAGATTAGTCTAAAATTGGAAGCTGTTTCTTTTTTCTTTTTTTCAAAAACATTTTTTAAAACTGTAAATAGTAACCAGCTTCAGTAACAAAATTTTAAGACTAATCTGACAGACAAATAGAAATATTGAACTTATACAGCCTATTTGATTGTCAGTTTTATTACAAGTATTGGATGACTTGATTGTCATAAATTTGGATTTATTGTTTGGCCTACTCGGATAGAACAACAGACACTGACCGTGAGACCATGACCAGTTTAATGGAGCTTTTCTGAAAAATATCCCGGAAACGGTTGGAGATAAATAGGTCAAAACATTAGTGGCATAATGATCTAGGTACCTTTGGAAACAATCACACTTAAGAGGACTTATTAAGTATTTGACATTTAATTTCAAGCAAATGCTAAGAATTTGAAAGTTTTTGAGCATTTGCTGTAGTTATTTTAATATTAGGTATTTGTATTATTATTTTATTAGGGAAACTTAACTAAATGCATTAAATTAACAAAACTGTATTTGAATTTTAGAAAACAGTTTCAAAAGGTATAGTCCAAAGCACGAAAGAAAACGTTTCTAAAGAATGCGGGCAGCGTTGCGAGATTTCCTATACGAGTAGTCGTTATTTATCGGCGAATACAAGTTTTATCATATTGAAGCCGAATTTCTGAACTCTGTTATACCGAAAAAATAAAGCTCGCATCACGGGACTACTTACCCATTTTTGTTTATCATTTATTTTTAACGCGGTGTGATAAAACACCTATTATATTTTTTTCAACATCGTCGCGTCTACCATCGCCTTTGAAATACGGCAACACAGCACTTCTACGAAGGAGTCGGCTGACAAAACCAGTTAGCCAACGCGTTTTGTGCCTGTTTCTATAGTTCTAAAGTTAACTGCGTATTTGGGCTACCAAAGAGACCTCATTTTTTAGGCCGCTGGCAAGTTTTTTCCGCCGGCTCAGAGAGCTCAGTGGCGTTTCGTATGTTCGGGAGTTAACGTGTGCAAAATGAGTAAACAGGGAAGATCGTTGCATTCTCAAGCACGAGAAATAATTGCCAATGTTATAAGGGTTTGCCTTCCTCCATAGTCTAAGGTTAAGAATAATATTAACAATAAATTAAATAACAATTATATGAAAATTAAGTCAGCGAATTACACAAAATTGAGCTAAGGAGAACTATAAATGTGGTTGTTTCATTGTTTCCAAAAGTAACTAGATCATTATGCCACTAAGGTTTATTATGAGTGGATTCGTGGTACGTGCATGATGGCTGAATTTTGGGCGTTATCTCCGAAACGGTAAAATGTATGAAAAAAACAGTAGAATAATTTTTTGTACAGAATGGAATTTTTTTACAAAGTGGTTCAAATTAATTTACAAGTTAACTGTGGGCAAAAAAGTTCTGAGCATAATAAATGAAACTGGTTGGCACAAGTGGCGCCCTCTGGCGGTTGCGGATATTGCACTATAATATAATCTATGAACGTGTGCAAAAGATCATTAAAATCGATCAAGCCGTTTAACAGATATAGCGAAAAAACGCCCCTTTTAAGGGCCCGTGGGGCTCTTAATATAGAGCTTTGAACAAAAAGAAAAAACACGGGTCACTTTATTTTTGGAGTAGAATACCGCTGTGCTACGGGTGCCATTTGTTTTCGAATAACCCTGTATATGCTTAACGTTAAGTAATCAAAATGAATATTTAGTGTCCCCATTATAATTTTAAAAGAAATGGCTTGTGGCATATGGGACAAAATGCTTTGGTAATTGGCAACACCAAACTAGTTTCCAATATCTAATGGAAATTGTGTATGGGTCTTTCGGAGGTGTGCAGACCACGACATGTACCTGTTTCGGGCTTGTTGGCCCTCATCAGGCAGACGTAGCGCACCTCAGCCGAAAAGACCCAAACACGTTGGCTTAGTGGAAAAGGAACTAGTATAATGCGGTGAGCATTTACCATCCAACGCCATCTAGCTGGTACTGCCAAAACCAAAGCAATGTGAGTGTGTATATATCGACCGGTCGATCGACATATAAAAAGAACTCGGCAAAGCGGCGCGGCGCGGTGGAAAAAAAACCAGAAGAAGCATACATACGGGGGCCAAGAAACTCGTTTGATTCATCACCGAGTATCTTCTAATATATAGAAATCGACAAGGATCGAATCGTGAGTTTCAATCCTCGTGTGCTTACGTCTATAGCCAAACGATGGTTAAACAGAATGAATATTTAATTATAATTATAATTTTAAAAGAAATGGCTTGTGGCATATGGGACAAAATGCTTTGGTAATTGGCCGCGCCGCTTTGCCGAGTTCTTTTTATATGTCGATCGACCGGTCGATATATACACACTCACATTGCTTTGGTTTTGGCAGTACCAGCTAGATGGCGTTGGATGGTAAATGCTCACCGCATTATACTATTTCCTTTTCCACTAAGCCAACGTGTTTGGGTCTTTTCGGCTGAGGTGCGCTACGTCTGCCTGATGAGGGCCAACAAGCCCGAAACAGGTACCTGTCGTGGTCTGCACACCTCCGAAAGACCCATACACAATTTCCATTAGATATTGGAAACTAGTTTGGTGTTGCCAATTACCAAAGCATTTTGTCCCATATGCCACAAGCCATTTCTTTTAAAAGTAATCAAAATGTTTGGAGGTTGACCAAAACCAATGACGTCAGAACCTATTATAGACAGGTTTGTTTTGATAAACGCTTGACGCCCAGAACTAATCACAATCTAAGCGCTCCATTAAGTTATTCCGAAAATGTCGCGAGATTGTCAGAAATTGACCCTTTTTGTCGAGCCGTAGCGAACTTATTTCGACTCTGGGCTCGGAGGCTGGCGTCGTTAGACCATCCCCCGAGTCTTCAGGTGAGGTTCCGATGCTTCCGGCGCCCCCAAACAAGAAAAAACATGCGATATCTAAGTGTGATTCTGGAGGAAATATAACCGGGAATCACCGGGTGTATAGTTGGTTGATGGTTGACTTTCTGTCTTTGTGTGTAGCATGTTTTTATAGCAGTATGGATATACTTAATCTTGGAGTCAAAATAAAGGGCATTTTAACAATGGGGCACCACGTCTATAGGTTTTGACTTCATTGACCAAAACATTCCAAACTATATCACAATGACACAACAAAATCTATATTTTTGACTTTTAGGATTTATATTATGTTTATTATTTGTATTGTTTTGCAGTGTTTTGAAGGTTTGAAACAGGGACCCTTTTAAAGGGTCCCTGGTTTGAAACTGTTTGACGTCAGGCGTGAACGTTGACATGACATTTCACACTTCAACTCGCTGTTGCAGTGCCTCATTGACGTTATTTTTTATGCGTTCATCTAAAAGTTTATTTTATTTATATTTATTTTATAAGCGAATCTGGTTTCATACTAAAGAAATATTAACTATCCCCTGTAAGCTTAACTTAGAAAATGGCGGCCCAGGTGATTACGAAGTTTGCGCAGCTTGACGCTCATTCTCCCCACCTCCATATCTCTGAGTCAAACTCATCAGCTGGCATCACGATATTTCAAAAAATGTAAATGCCTGGTGGTGTGAGAAGGCAATGGCGAATATTCAAGTTTTACAGATCAAAATTAATACCAGCGCCTTCACCAAAAGTCTAAAATATAGATTAAAACCAATTGAAATCTGACGATGACATTGATTGCAACTCCTAATAAAGGAACCCTTCGACTTGTAGGTATATTTGTAGATTTATTATCCACACACCAAGACTTTGTTTTTTTTTGCACTCGACGCGCGTTTCGCTAACCATGTTAGCATCATCAGGAGATGATTAAGTTCAGGAGAAGATTAAGTTGTTATCGCCTTTCAAAATTTGTAAAATTTGCAAATTTCCGGACCTCCCAACTTGAATAATAAAAGAAGGTCTTTCTTTTATAAAATATTTCCCAAAATGCACCGTTTTCCTACAGTTTGAAAAAAAAACGGCTATAAAAAGAATAATTTTCTAATAGATAACGCTTTTGATATTCCCCTATGATGTTTCTTCCAAAGCCATTATGCAGACCACAAGATTATAAGGTTATGTATAGCTACTTTAATTTCTATATTATATTTTTTTGTTCGACTCGCATAGCCATAAAAACTTCATATCGTTATTTATTTCCCCCTAAATTGATATTATTATCTCTAACTTCCTCATAAACAAAGGGACAAACGCTACCATATAAGTTTCTGGCTGTGATTTATTTCTATATAATACACAATATAGGAATCCCCCTTTATTGGAAATGTCTGTGATTTATCTGAAATGTGGTATCGTTTATTGCTAAAACTTTACCTCAACTTTTGAACGCAACACTGACAGAGAGGAGAATTATTATTATAATTATTAATTTGGTTTAGGTACTTGCGTACTCCATCGACATTTTCCCCCCTCCACAGATGACAATTCTCGTGTCTGTTTGTTGAAACGGCAAAAGAAAAAGAGAACACACCCCTCTAATTTGGGCGGGTTTAAACGCGACTATTCCGCCCGAATTTCCCTTTGGACTTTCCATAATTGTACCCGAATATGAGTTTTTTTTCTAGTTTCGGAAAATGACGGGGAAATGTTTGTCTTTCATTTTGTGAAAGTTTGGGAAAGTGGTGCTTTGGGCAAAGCGATTTTACTTGAAATCTGATGATGTCAGTAAGTAGACAAAGCGTTGGGTACCTTGGTACCTGCTCGGATCGAAAAAAACCCACGAAACATTTCCGGCTGGCAGCACCACCCTGAACTCCCTACACTAACCAGTTGAATAACTTCCGTTGGTAGATTGACAAGGGTCTCGGGCCAATGGGGAATTCAAATTAAGATCGCAGCGCCAAGTGGCCATTAGTTGAACTAACGTCGATGACATTGTTTCATAACCTCACTTTTTCGGTGGACGATTTTTAACAATTTATTTAGTTTTCCTGTGTATTTTTGTAATTGTTTTGTGTGTTTAATGTTTATATGTTGTTATTTTATAATTGTATATATTAGTTGTTGTTAATTTTGTTGAGATAGGTTCATAGAGCCAACAGTGGTTATAGGTTGTTTCTAGGGCAGGTGTGTACCTACTCAATTTTCGTAATTCTTCCTGCTTTCGAGAATTTTTCGAATAAAAAGGCTTAGAAAACCCTTAACCTTGTAGATTGTGGCAATATTACCTAACAATATTAACTCTAGATCAGTGGTTGAAAGGGAGAAAGACGGGCAAAGTGTTTGCTGTAGGGCACATTATTTTCTATGGCTTAAACGAATGGGATACCTACTTTTATTAAACTCTTGCCTTTTGCCTGCAAACAAGTGCTTTGCAGTCAGATTTCCATCAGATAATTAATTAGTGACTTAAAAGATTCGCACTGCTAAAATTCAGTAAAAAACGCATTGTTTATGCAAGGCAGGAGCTGCGGAGGGCTATGCAAGCATATTTCGGCTTTTATAATACTATTATTGACCAAGTGTATAAGGTTTCTAAGAGAAAAAGGCATTACATGGAGCCAATATGAGCCATGCCCATTGAACAATGAATACTACTTGTTTGTTTTGTGTTTTTAGTCTCAAGTCTCAACATAAACTTTTCCTGCGTTTTTCCTAGGAAACGCATATAGCTCAACTTTCTCTTAGTATTCTTTTTGGTCCAGGAATTGCACTGGGGCACACAATAACCGTTGTTAGAAGCCATGTTCCTTAGCTTGGTCTTCTTTGTGTGATAAAAATGGTGAAATTCACGGCCGGCAATTCGGCAAATGTAAACACATGGGACAGGAAAAAACCAATGTCATCGAGACTAGTTCTACATTTGGCTACCAGGTGGCGTATCGCTTAGCTTGAATTCCCAATCGCCGAAAACTTTTTCCACGATGTCCGGCGGTCCGTCCGCGACCCTCGTGCGTTCCGCATGCGCCCGCCGCCCCCGGCGGGCGGTTTGGCGGCCGTTTTCGAGGGGGCGGCGGCAGTCGCGCGCCCGGATTCACCGCGACCACCGCACCCGGAGCATCCCGGAGCGTGCGCGGTATCGCGAAAGTTTTCGCGGAGTTTCGTTACGGGATTTTCGGGGATTTCCGAATCTTTTTGGGGCGCTCGCGGATTCGGGAGGCTTGTAGAGGTGTTAGGAAGGTAAATGAATTTTTTTTTGATAGTTTTGAAGGTTTTTTTGTATCGCACACTAGAAGAAATAATAATTTTGTTATGCGATTTTTGGTTTATTGAACTATACAGGGTGAGTTTTTTTCGATGCCCACTATGGGGATCTCGGAAACTAGCAGAGCTAGAACAAAGGTTAAATGGGGAAAGAATTGCAGTTTTTAATGCTCAATCTAATGCCCCTTTTGGATTTTTAAAAAAGTTCACGGCTCACTAGATATTTTGAAAAAAGTCATTTTTTGCTATTTCTTCAGATCTCTGTAGCTCCGTTATTTCTGATTATACAGAAAAACTGTAGAGACAAAAATTGTAGATAATTTTGGGCTTAATAAGATAATCGTATCCAATTTTTTATGTTGTTTGTGATTTTTGAGATATGACATAAACTTGTGTTTTTTAAATGTAAATCATAGTTGCCTGTGGCCTTATAAAATCGGCCATTTTTTGGGCTTTCCAAAGATATAATACTCGCCATAGTTATTGCAAAAAGTAAAAGAGCTATGGCTAATTTTCTGATTTTTTAAATTTTCACATAGTCAGCCATGGAATATTTTCATAATTACGTTCTATTTTATAATTAGACATACTTCAAACTTTCTAATATTTTGTTTTTAGCTGGTAACAAAATGTAAGAAAATAAAACAAAAATTAAAAAACTCAAATTCAAATTATTATTATTTTAAAAGGTCACCTTTTAAAATAAAAAAAGGTGTTCAAATAATCCACCATTGTTATTTATGCAAATATTACATCTTTTTAAAGCTGAATTTGTCGCCTTTCTTAGAGAGCGCCTTTTAAACATCTGCTCTTAATTTAACAATTGTCTCATACTTTATTTTGTACTCTTCCCCACAAAAAGAAATCCAAAACAGACAAATCGGGGGATCGGGACTGCCAGGAAATAGGTCTATTTCTCCCTATCCAACTATTTGGATCGAGCTGATCTGGGTAATTTCTTACGGGCAAGTAATTATGTGGTGGAGCTCCATCATGATAATTTTTGTTTTATTTTGTTACATTTTGTCACCAGCTAAAAATAAAATATTTGAAAGTTTGAAGTAGGTATGTCTTATTATTCAATAGAACGTAATTATGAAAATATCCCATGGCTGACTATGTAAAAATTAAAAAAAAAAACAGAAAATTAGCCCTACCTCTTTTATTTTTTGTAATAACTATGCCCAGTATTATATCTTTGCAAAGCCCAAAAAATGGCCGATTTTATAAGGCCACAGCCAACTATGATTTACATTTAAAAAACACAAGTTTATGTCATATCTCAAAAATCACAAACAACATAAAAAATTGGATACGATTATCTTATTAAGCCCAAAATTATCTACAATTTTTGTCTCTACAGTTTTTCTGTATAATCAGAAATAACGGAGCTACAGAGATCTGAAGAAATAGCAAAAAATCACTTTTTTCAAAATATCTAGTGAGCCGTGAACTTTTTAATTTTTACTTTTTTAAAAATCCAAAACGGGCATTAGATTGAGTATTCAAAACTGCAATTCTTTCCCCATTTAACCTTTGTTCTAGCTCTGCTAGTTTCCGAGATCCCCATAGTGGGCATCGAAAAAAACTCACCCTGTATAACTATGATTTTTTCATTTAAGTACCTGCCTAGAATTTTTATTGTTCGATATTTTTTTAATAAAATTAAGGGGCACATAATCCAGTGGCGTAGTTAGAATTTTTTTATAAAAATATGCCTAACAATTTTTTCCCAAAAAATATGTCGAAGTAGGCCTTGGTTTTTAGAATAAAATGCGCCGTTTTGGCCTAAAGTACAGTTTTGGATGCAATATCGTCAAAGAAATAGATCAAAATCAGATGATACATTCCATTGTGTTCAAGTTTTCTTTAAATTTTCTTTTTATTCTACCTATACAGTGTCCTCCAAAAAGTTCGCACCATAGGGGAGAAATTTTTAATTAATGTTTTGTTTTTAAATTTAATTTTGGGGTTACCTTTTGCTTGAAAAATGATGAAAAATGATCGACTCAAACGTGGTCATGTGACTTTAGTTACCTGTCAAAAATGATGTTTGCTGCAAAGTTGATGTGCCGTCTAGCATTTAGGGTATAAATTTAGTTACATTACGGTTTCCAGTTCTAAATCGATGCCAAAATAATAATAAATTAAATTATCACAAACTATTTTAAGTATTTACCTAAGCAAAATTCTTGACTTTTATGGAACAAAATAAGTATTACTTTTATGTTTAATTTCCCATTAATCGATATTGATCAGTAAGCCATGGAGACAATTGAAGCAACTGTTTTTACCATTCTCCATTTCAAGAGTATTAATTAAACTGTCAAATAAAATCAATTGCTTCAATTCTCTCCATGACCTGCTCATCAATATCGATTAATGTGTAATTAAACTTAAAGGTAATAATTATTTGTTCCATAAAAGTCAAGAATTTTGCTTGGATAGGTATGTAAAATAGTTTGATGATAATTTAATTCATTATTATTTTGGCATCAATTTAGAACTGGAAAACGTAATGTAACTAAATTTACACCCTAAATGCTAGACGGTACATCAACTTTGCAACAAAAGTAACAGAATTTTAAAGCATTGATATCATTTTCTTTTGAAAAATACCTATTCTTCTCCGCAATTAGTAATAAAAAGTTAATAGAATGATGAAGCTAGTGATATAAAAAAGTTTTTAGGAAGTTACAAGTTTTTAAAATTTTCAGAAATTTCATAAATATTAAAAATTGGCAAAAAACAAAATATTTTATTAGATCGCTCACATTTGGTACACTTACGTAAAATTGAAAAAGAAAACTTTTTCATGTAAAACTTTTTGATATTTTAACAAATAAACCCATTATTGGCGATATATTTTTTTAAATGTCATTTTTGACAGATAACGAAAATTACATGACCACGTTTGAGTGGGTCATTTTTCATCTTTTTTGAAGCAAAAGGTAACCCCATAATTAAATTTTAAAATAAAACATTAATTAAAAATTTCCCCCCTATGGTGCGAACTTTCTGGAGGACACTGAATAAGATATTTCATTTTAAAGAAACTCGTGGTTTAAATTGGTACTTTTTCTTAGCTAAATATCGTTTCAGGTAGTAAATGTTTTATAGCAAATACATTTTGAAGTTTAAAAATTGTCAGTTTATTAAACTTCTGCAATTTCCATTAGTAGATACCTACGCGGGCCATGAAAAATCATCAAAGTAATAATTTCACGAATTAAATATTCTATGAAAAATCTTTAATTTTACTAGACATTACAATTGAAATAACCAAGAAACTTAGGTACTAGAAAAAGTTTTTTTTTGTACATCCGTATATCCCTAAAAATAATATTCAAGGCTAGGTATCCCAACATCTACCCTTCGTGTAGATAATATCATGTTCAGTTGTTTTCATAGCCTATTTTTCCCAGAAACATACCATTTTTCCCTTACATATTGAAAATCCTTATCATTCTCAACAACTTTTGTAGGAAAAGATTTTCTGTATTTTTTATTGTTCAATATCTACAAGGTCAAATATGTAAAAAAACATGGAACTTCTTCTAATCATTTTCCGAAATCTAGCTAGCCTTGGAAACAATTATTAATAGTCAGAAATTATTGAAGACTATGTTAGGGTGCCTTAACGCACCCTTAAATTTATTGAACTGCCGCAAATGGCAACGAAGACAAAATAATAGTAATTGCCCCCCTCCCCCGCACAAGCATGTGGTTGCTTCTGGGGTACTCCTAGTTTGGAGTATTGTGAGGGTGAGAATTATTATTATTATTATTATATTTTTTTAACAAACAATAATAGCAAACAAGTTAGTAACAAGCACAATTCAAAAATTTAAAAAAATATTCCACTTGAATAAATTTAAGGGTGCACTAGACCCTAACCATAACATACTCTTAAATAATTTCTGACTATCAATTTTGTTTCCATGGCTAGATTGCGGAAAATGATTAGAAAAATTCCATGTTTTTCTACATATTTGACCCTATAGATTTTGAACAATAAAAGACACGGAAAATCTTTTCCTACAAAAGTTGTTGAGAATGATAAGGACTTTCAATATACATATAGGGAAAAATGGTATGGTTCTGGGAAAATAATAACGATGACGTCACAGCGGCCATTTTCCCAAACACCAAAAAAGCTAATTTCCGCTCATAATTGGACCCAAAAGAACCCCTTTTCGAAATTATATTTTGAGTTTTTGTGTTGTCTCTGTAGGCCTCGGACGTCGAGTTTCGCACACTCTGTACAATTATGTTCACGTTTTGTTTAGGCACGTGTATTTACACAAATCACGTTTACACTTAATTGTAATTACATAAAGAATGTGTTTGTAGTCAAAATATAACACTTTGTACAATAATTAACACAGAAACTAAAATTCGCCAAAATAGAGAAGCTTATAACCTTTGTCCTCGTACAAATACATTGTTACAAAACTTTTTCAGAATTAAAAGTTCTAATAGAATATAAAATTTACAAATAAATTGACAATTTTCCCTAAAACTGGGTCGAATAGCCATCAAAATGGAAATTTTGTTATGTTTGCTTTAAAAAGGTAGATGTGATATAAATTGAAAACCCTCTTGGCGAAAATAAACATTTTTTTATTATAATATTGACAAAAATTATATTATTTTAAAAAATATAATCTACAAATACCAGATCTTTCATTAAAGACACAATACAGCAAGATCATCAGAAAATTATAACATTCAAATATAAAAACTTCAATAAGTATAAAAAATTCAAATCAATTTATCATCCAAAAAGTACAAGAAAATTGGAAAACTTGTAAATCTTAGACTTTTTAATTATTTTTAATATTATTTTATGTATTATGTTCCATGAACTTTATATTTTTAAAATGTTACCTAGAACAAAATTTCAATTTTTTACAATATTGTTTTGTGATCAAAATAAAAATATTGGATCTTCTAGTAAGTAGGTAAGTACATGATTTGCCAGACTATAATAAATAAAAGCAGCAATTAATTATAATACTTAATAACATAAGTATAACAAAATATTTGTACTTTTGGGCATTACTATTGTAGTATAATTTTTAGAGTGTACATACTGTGTCTCATTTTCCATACTTTTGAAGATTATATTGATATTAATATTTTATAATTATTCTTGCCTCCTAGAAAAAAATCAGTGTACGCCACTGAATTCTACGTGAAAAAATCTATAAGGGTTGATTTTTACCATTTTGACAAGTTAGCATATAACAGAAAATGTCAACTCCCATCTCTAAAAATAAACGAGATAACCTCCAAAAGTACCCAAAATGGGACACCCTGTACATAATATGGATTATGTGCACCCATTTTTACAAGCGACTTTAATTTTACCGTAAAGCTTTACGGATTGCATAAAAAGCTCCAGCTTTGATGTAGATTTATTACTCCTATATGGAATTTCCGTATAAAAAACTAATCTACTGACAAATAATCAAATCCAGGTGCATTTCGTATGCAAACAACAATTTATTACGAATCCAGAAAGCAAACCACACAACTGATTTTCCTTTTCTAGGTCAGTAATTTGTGATTTTTCAAATTACCAACCTGTTTGTTAGATATAGGAACACCGTGTTTACATTTTTTATTGGCCACAATCATTACGTTAGTTTCCACGGATCGATAGTTTGTGTATTAGCCGTCTAACCACAACTATTCGTGAGGTAGCATAAAAATCATTGCACACGGAACGATATGTAAATAGTGAACCCAGTAAACATTCATTTCCAAAGCCTTCATTTTCTGTAATAGACAGATCTAAACCTTCCTATACACCACTCACAAGCACAACATTTTTTCTAGAAGAATCCGAACAAACCGAAGATAGAGCAGATGATGTTTATCGGCTCGGGGTTGTGTTTGAAAAACCTGGCAACAGCGCAAACCGCGATTTAATGTGACATTTAAGTGACAGAGACCGAGCGATATCGGGTCGACTTCGAACTAAAATGAGGTGTGTTTCGGTCTCGACGGTGGCGCTGCTGTTCACAGCCACAGCAGGCTTCTTTAGAGGTGAGTTTATTTTTAAAAATTGTGGGTATATCGTATAGCCTTCAAAATAATGCTGCCCAAAGTTATCAGAACCCCTAGACGCCAGGATTCATTCATAAAGTATCTTAAAATAAAACGATGTGTTTCACTGGCAACCCTGCTTCGACCTGTACTATCGGGTCTTAGATTGTGACGTGTTTATGGTAGCGGAGCAAATGTACCTAAGTACTAGGGATTCCGATAACTTTGGTTTTTAAATAGATCAAATATTATTTCCCTCACACTGCTTGCATCCAATAAGGTAGCTCCTTCCATAAAAATCCAACCAATCATATGCCTCTGCTAGCGATAATTGCACTTGTGCAAATAATCGCGGTAATACCACTTGTGCAATTATCACTTCGTTGCTTAGCAACCGCGAATCTGTTGGATACAAACACGTACTTCTTAAAGTTTGTGTGTTTCACACTGTTCTAAATTATGCAGCTTATAAATTATATTGCGGTACTATTAAGCATTGTATCAATGAATTTATATAACTTTTACATTGCTAAATTTTTGCTATTAGACCTCCGTCTCCGTTTAAATTTATGACACATTCAGAAAATAAACCAACGTTAACAGGGTGTAGGTATAATCGCATTTGCCTTGGATATCCAAGCGTCATGTTTGTTTACTCGAACGCTACAGTCGAAGCTGTCAATAAACTCGTTCAAAATGAATCGTTTTGGAAATGTAAACATAGAAAAAATTAATACAGAAATTATTAAACCGTATTCGAGAAATAATCTCGAAAAATACCACTCGTGCCGAAAATTTTTCTAGATAATTTTATTCTCAAGCCCTATTTTGGCCATTAGCATAACCACTCGTACAAATTGGGCTTTTATTTTTAGAGATAAAATAAAAGACCAATTTATACTCGTGATCTTTCTAGGCAAAATAGCGCTTTCGAAAAAATTATCGATAAAATTTCCGGCACTTGTGATATTACATACGATAATTCACTCACCTTTTAGAAATTCGGTAATTATTTCCAATGGTGTAATCCACCTACGATTTTCTTGAAATTTTGGCTACCTCCCCTATTTTCGAGGTCCCTGAACACGAATCTGGCCTTGCTTTTTCCCGGTCGGACGTAGTTTTGGAGAAAAAGAATTTTAAAATTTCCTTTTGACACCCCGGATTTCACGACGATATTTATGTGGTTGTAATCGGGATGAATTTTTACTGTACGCAGCTAAAACTATTCACCACACTATTTTGGACGTTTTGCAACATCGAAACTTCGCGAAAACCCGCGGAAAAACCAAAATGTCAGATTTTTGTCGTGTTTACGTACGCTATTTTCGCCCATGCCCGACATTCGGCGCGCGCCGACGTATTCTCTACTCTACTTTATTACTCTCTACTCTACTTACGCCTATGGAGGCGGTTTCACATATCGATGTGATCGGAGTACAGTACTGTTATAGCAGATACTGTTATAACTGAAATATTTCAAATTTTCAGATAAAAAAATGTATCATCATCTAATTGAATTAAGTATATCGATACAATGAATGTCTATGGGACATTTAAAGTCACTTCAATATATTTTTCGTGTGGGACGTGTGTAAAATTTTGGAAATCTCCGTCTACTGTTAATAATTCAGTCAAAACGTGGTCTGTTTAATAAAGGCGTTTTCACCCAATAACCTTTTCTCCTTATATTTACGTCTAATATTTAACATTAACTTTTTTTTAATCAACAGGCACATGACACCATACACTTTTCTTTTATTCGGCGCCATTTTGTAACTACTACTGTCAACACACTTTTGCAAGTATTATGAAACACTACATAACAGTTCTGATATAGCAGTATAAGCCTCCCCCACCGAACATTCGAACTGTGATTGCAGTTAACTGCTATGCGAAACCGCCGCTAAAAGCATACATTATAAACGGTCGGCCGTCGACGATTTCGTCATCTGTTTGTCTCTTTTCGGCTTCAGAGCGGGCGCGTATGCTGTTGTCTCTGTCTCACTTGCAATGCATTTATCCTTGTGGATTGCCATAATATCCCGTGAGGTCAATTTAAAATACGGCCAGGCGGCTGCGGGTAGGAATGAATTATTATTAGACATTAGTAATCTTGACTCCATTAGTAATAACTGGGGTGTTCTTGCATGAAAATATAATTGCATTTTTTTAAATATAGGTTCCTAGTTTATTATTAAACATTGAAAAATAATTGAAATAAATTAGGTGGGTCATTGACCAAATGACCTTATGGAGAAGTCGCGCCTGGTTTTGAATATATCGTTTCAATTTTATTTTCTGCATTTATTTTTACAATATTTTAATTTATTATTTATTATTATTGAAAGATTAATGTGTACGTTTTGGCAGGGACTCTCTGAATTGCCGCATTTCAAAATGAAAAGGAACCGTATTTTTGTTACGACCTGGAGGGCTGTTCAAACATTCCGGCAGCTCGCACTTCAAAGCACTTGATTGCCTCCGTTTTTTTCTGAAAAAGGTCGCCCTCGCTTTTTAAAAATGCAAACTCTCTAGTTTCAGGCCAGCGCTATCTTCCACTTTATTAGAGCTCATATTTTCGCTGCGAAATTCAACGATTAATCATAGACTAAGAGTTTCACGATATAAGTGGAACAATTTGGGTCGTTAGACCGTGGTTGTTGCCCTTTTTGGTAGTTTAGTAGAGGTTTACTTCGATACCCTTTTGAGAAGTTGATGTATTTAATGCGATTTTAATAGTCCAGAAAATTAAATTGGTTTGTTTTTTGGAATATATCTACAGGGTGTCCAACTTTAAAACTGTACAAATCCGTAAAATCTTCATTTTTGGAGATAATCGCCTAAACTTTTTTTTGTTTGAAAGGCCTTCAAAACCGCTTCTTTTGACCTTCTTGTCATTTTCAAAATGCAAATCCAGGGCTGGCTGCGAATTTTTAAACCTCCGATTTTCACGAAACCGATTTAGCGATTTTTTTTATTGAAAATCTGACCCCACAGCGTTAATCAGAATGCCACAAAACCCCCATATACAAAATTTGAACAAAAAATATATAGTGAGTTCCATTCTGCAGGGTGTCAAAGTTGAGCAAAATAGGAATTTTAAAGGCATCTGCCAAGTCAACTGTGCCATAGAATCCCCTCAAAACAGTTGAATGGTTAACAGGACCACTCAAGGTGTTGGTGTGCAAAAGTCCAATACAAAATATACAGAGCGTTCTTATCTGTGCCATCTCAATTTACTGAATTTTTGGAACTTTATTCCAGTAAAAAATCGAGTAGATACCTAGGTATATCAAAACCGCTCCACACACTATAAACGAACCAAATCTAAAAAATACAGAAGCCTGCCAGTCAGTAAGTCCATATCAGTTAAGGTGGCTGGTGTGCCACAACAGGAAACGCACAGAAAATGTATCATCTTAGACAGTGACTTTATTGAGAAAGGTCCAACAATTTAAATTGTTTTTATTTGTTTATTAATACTTTTCTAATGATTCCAGAGCATTCCTGACCAGTATAAAGTTTCCTATTTTGCTCAACTTTGACACCCTACAGAATGAAACTCACTATATATTTTTTGTTCAAATTTTGTATATGAGAGTTTTGGGGTATTCTGATTAACGCTAAGGGGTCAGATTTTAAATAAAAAAATCGCTAAATGGTTTTCGTGAAAATCGGGGGTATAAAAAATATCGCAGCCGGCCCTGGATTTGCATTTTGGAAATAGCAGGACGGTCAAAAGAAGCGGTTTTTGAAGTCCTTTCAAACAAAAAAAGTTTAGGCGATTATCTCCAAAAATGAAGATTTTACGGATTTGTACAGAACACGCTGTTTCTTGCAAAGTACCAAATTTAACATTGACGTCAGTATTGAAAAAACCAGGGACTTTTTAAAATAAGGGGACACAGCATTTCACAGTATATCACATAGGAAAACTGAAGCCTTGAGGGGAAGTTTGTTTTCTGTAAGCTCCAAGGAGACCATATAAGTGGGCTGGTACAAGGTTATGTTATATGTCAGTGTCCAACTGCCATCAGGCTTTATGTGATAGATAGTGTATATTCTAAAGGAGGCAAAACATTTCCCATCATAATTCACAATTTTTAAGTTTTCTAACTTCCAGATACTCAAATGTGACAATTAAAGAATTTCAACTATACAATAAATTTGTTTCATTTGACAGTTGCCATATTCTGTAATTGTAGACACAACATTGTCAAGTCTAATTTTTAGAAATCATGGAAACCATTATTAATTTTTACTATCAATCAACCTGTAATATTAATAGATTCTCCAATAAAATGGCATACTTGGCATCACTGATACTATTAGAATGAGGAAAGAATAGGCCTCACTTTGGAAAGTATAATGCTGGGTCCCTTTATTTTAAAGAGACCCTGGAAAAAACCAATAGCAGAAGTTAGAACCAACAGAAACAACTACTCCGGGGGCTAATACCCCTACCGGCATTGAACTACACCATTGGTTCTCGATTTTCGTTGGGAATAAACATTGCAGATCAAAGTTTTCTCCTTCACCAACGTAACGTCAAAGATACTGCTATCTTTGTTGGGACATGTCCTGACATGCTGCAGGCACATTGATCCCAGCCAGCCCATTACCGGTTTCATCCTCTTTGGGAATCATCAGATGGACGTAGGCAAAATCCGGAGTGCAGATGGATTCAAAAGATAGAACCAACAGAAACAACTACTCCGAGGGCTAATACCCCTACCGGCATTGAACTACACCATTGGTTCTCTGTAGTTGGTGAAGGAGAAAACTTTGATCTGCAATAGCAGAAGTGTTTGTCACAAGAAAGCACAATAGCACAAAACACTTTTTTACTTTTATTGAACTACGAACTACGAAGTGAATTAGGTAGGTAACATACGTTCCTCAACTCATAATGCTACCCATTAATCAATAAGTTAACATCTCCTCCCCCAAAACATATGTTCCTCAAATCTTAATGTAACCCATTAATCAATAAGTGAACATGTCCCCCCCAACAAACCAAAGATATCACCGGAACGTCAAAGCGCCGTCAAACGGCAAACCGACAAATAAACGGCCACGAAACTAGGGCGTCTGAAACCCTTCATCAATTTCCCCAGCTTTCTATGCGGGGTAATCAAGTTCCCGGTCATCAGTGCACAGAAACAAGATATTTTGTGTCGTACGCCTGTAGATACAAAAGGTCGTAGCCAGTCTCAACGTAGGACTGACGGAGGCTGACTCCGTGACGTAGGTGTACGTCGCCGTTGATGGAGATTCAATGCCCTCGGTCCGTTTATAATCCCTTCAAGAGGATTGTGGGGATTGCTGTTGGAGTGGATGGACGAAATAGTACGTTATGACACCTACATAGGCGCTGTAAGCTAGTTTTGTGCGATTGTGTGAAGCGAATACGTAATCAATTCATCTGCGGAAAGTTTCGAATCGCTCGTGCACGTCTGTACATTTGGTTGCATAACTATAATGCATAAATGACACTATTCGTCGTAGTAGGCATTTGCTGAATGAGCGTCAAGCTGCCCCAACTTCTTAATGACGTGGGTCGCCATTTTCTAAGTTAAGTTTACAGGGGATAATTAATATTTCTTTAGTATGTTACCAGGGTCGCTTATAAAATAAATATAATAAACGCATACAAATTAACGTTAATGAAGCACTACAAAATCGAGTTGAAGTGTGAAATGTTATGTCAACGTTCACGTCTGACGTCAAACAGTTTCAAAGCTTCAAAACACTGCAAGAACAATAATCCTAAAAGTTAATATATATACAGGGACCGGCAGAAAGTTGGACACAAAAATTTCATATTTTTAAACTCTGATTTCGATTAATTTAAATTTCTAGCTGCTAATCGAACAAAATTAAAGTTTAGTAGCAAATTCATGTGTTATCAGATGATAAGTTGTGTTTGCGGTATTTTGTTTTTTTGTAATACACAAGGTGGTCGAAAAAAAAATACAAAAAAAGTTAAATTTCTTTGTTTTTTACTAGGTGGCTGTGACTTTAAATCTGACATCCACTTTTCATTCCAAACAACTTTTGTAAGTAACTTTTTACCGTATTTTAAAAAATAAGGGTACTTTACTCTTGAGTTATTTTGACATTTTTGAATCTACCTCGTATCCAAAAAGAGATATTTAAATTTTTATATGTGCGTTTTGAATTTTAAATGATGCACCAACTTTTATCGAGAATAAAATTTTCTGAGAAATTAATAATAAAAAAGTTTTCCATTTGTGTCCAACTTTCTGCCGGTCACTGTATATATATATAGATTTTGTTGTGTCATTGTGAGAGTTTGGAAGGTTTTGGTCAACCTCAAAACATTTAGGTTATTTAACGTTAAGCGTATATGTAAAAACACACAAACCTAAGTAGAAGTTCACGTTTACATTATCTGGCTGCACTTCAACTCTAATAATCCAATGTTTTCATTGGTCGAACGTACCAAGTTAAATGTCGACGAACTGCTTACGAAAATGTGACGATATAGCATATTGGGCGTACCTAATATGTTATGTTGATATTAATTGCATTATCTATTTATAATACCTTTCAACTTATTAAATCTGAAGTTCTTTATGTGCTTTTCTTACATGTAGTTATGAATGGAAATTTTCTATTATTTTTACAATCCTTTACCGCACGACATGCCACAACTAATAAATTATACTATCACTTAATAAATATACTATCACTTAACATAAAAAACACTCAAATCTTTAAAATATTACTCAAAAATGCCGCAACCAACCACTCCAACCAGTCGTAAACAAGGAGAACACCGAACACCTTCAGTGTTATACGTTGCGATTAATTAGGTATAACGTTATTTCAATAGACGAGCCCACTGAAAATTTGGCCTTAAAGAAAGAAGTGATGAAAATTCCTACTTAGTGCTATCCTTGTTTGTTAACGACGCCAAATAAGTAATATTTATATTTTGCACTGAATAATTCACTATTTAGTGTCATCGTTTTGTGGTACCATAGAAATATGAAGAAGAGATATTACCACTTAACCTCATCCTTTTTGGAAAGTAGTTTCGATGTTCTAAAGCCGATTGTTACCACAAAACATCATCGGTACTTTGTTGTGAATATAGCCGCACACATTTTTAGAAAACTATCATAGTATATCGTTGACAGAGAAAAAGTGGGACTGATATTGCCATCGTTGGCGAGTTTTATGACAATAAATAGTTAGTTATGCAATGCAACAAATGTAAATATTATTATTACCGTATGCAAAGCGGAGACATCCCACACCTGTCCCGAAATGCTAAAGTCCCCCCAATCCTTCCCCCCAAAGTCCCCTCGTTAGCCCCCACGACCTGAGGATTCCCCTCACGTAGCGGTATAAGGCGCGCAGTGACCTATGACACCGTCACGGCGGCCGAGTCTTTATTCTTCATTTGTTCGAGATTTCCAAATCAAACAGGAACCCTGTGAGGGGGGAGAAAGGCCATGGGGGAGTGTCCCCGACCCCCACGAATCGCTGAATTCGCCGGAACGGCGCTGGGATCGCGACGTCTACGGAATGCTTTATTTTTGGGGGCAAGTTGGAGGATTCAAGGGGACTTGCCGTGGTGGTATCGCTCGACTTGTGTTAAACTTTAGAGATAATTTTTTCATTCAAATTTTATTTCATCTTTACAAAAAGAAAGTTGCGGCTTTATGGGACTATAAATTTTGGCAACTGGTAATATCACACCAACATCCAAGTTTTAATGGATGTGCCGGTGTTTTCATATTTGAATCGTTCGAGAAGGTAGACTTGGTGTTTACTATGTTTTGTGAAATCTCGGCTCTGGTACTATCAGCTTGATACTAGATGGAGCTACTAGTTGGTTTCTCACCTCCAAGTGCAAGTTACACTATTATAAGTGCTACCGTTTCGGTTTGAGTCGTTCGGGAAGGTTATGGCTGCCTTGATGAACCTAATAAGAGGAAACAGCTGTCGTAGTCTACCTTCTCGAACGATTCAAATATGAAAACACCGGCACATCCATTAGAACTTGGATGTTGGTCTGATATTACCAGTTGCCAAAATTTATAGTCCCATAAAGCCGCTAACTTTCTCTTTGTAAAAATCTATTGGGGACGTGAAATTTCATCATCTTTTTAATATTTCTACGGCTATAAGATGCAAGTTTCACAAGGATAGGGCTCCCGGCCAGATCCTTGTTGATTTCCAGAAATTTGGAAGATACAGTGGTGAATGGCCAATGAGCCTGTTTCCTGTGCCACTTCTTCTTCACATTTGTTTTGTAGTTTTCTGGATTCAACACCAACCTAACTTGTTCTTGTTGGTGTTTACTATGTTTTGTAGAATTTCGGCTCTGGTACGATCAGCTTGATACTAGATGGAGCCACTGGTTGGTTTCTCACCTCCAAGTGCAAGTTACACTATTATAACTGCTACCATTTCGGTTTGAGTCGTTCGGGAAGGTTATGGCTGCCTTGATGTAAAAATCTATTGGGATGTGAAATTTTATCATCTTTTCTTCCACCTGTTTTTATATTAACTCCACCACCACCTATATTCTCAATAAAAACGCTTCATATTCGCCCTTCAGTCTCTTCTTCGCCGTGGCAACCGATTTCTCCGCGAAATTACTTTCCATCCTGGACTCAATTTGTTTGCGTTTCGGGGAATGAACCGGGGAGCCGAAAATAAAATTCCGCAAATTGTTTCTCCATGCTCTGCCTGCACACCACGGGATAATTTTCTTCCGGTTGTTGAAAATGCACTGCAAAAAAGAGAGAATTTTTTAAGCAGTGACAATAATTTTATTACACCGACTACTTATTTGTTTCATGCTACAATAATAGAAGAGTCCACTGAAAATTTGGCCTTGAGAAAGAATACGAAAGTTCTGTTCTAGAGCTATCCTTGTTTGTCAACGCCGCCAATGCATTCAATAATTCACTATTTAGTGTCACTATTTACTGCTTTGAAGTACTATAGAAATATGAAGAAGATATAGGTACTACCACCTAACCTGAGTCCTCCCTCAACTGTCGTGTCGTGAGGATCGGGAGAAACCCACAGAGATCATATATATATATAGGTAGAGTGCTAAACAAATATCTTTTAATGGCAAATTGTGGATTTGCGCATGGGCCTATGGAACATGCGCATTAGACCTTTAGACCGCGCAATTCAAAACAGTGGTTGTTTTTCTGAATAACTATCTCCCTACAAACTTGTATATTGATAATAAATTACCTCAACGTGGACTGGTCAAGACTTCGATAACTACAACTAGGTTCGTTTATACTTGTAAAACTAGTTTCGTCCAAGCTACTAGAATTTGCTTCACTGATGCTAGAACTCGACTTGTTTTCATCTACCTTTATAACTTAAACACTAAAACAAATAAGCTACTAATAGTTTCTCACACCACAATCATGTTAATATACTTACTTAAATGATGGTTTAGGTGGTACCGCATTTTCCATTATCTGCGTTTTCACTCGTTTCGTTTTTAAACACTCTGGTGTAAAATGAGCAGAACATATTCGAGATGATCACTTAATTAGATAAAACACTCAAACAACTAAAACGCGAAGAAACTATTAATAATTAGCTGAAAATCGAAAAAATTATGCCAAAGAGTGTCAAGTTTCACAAAACACTACCTCAAATTGCAAATGCGCATGTCCCACTGGGCCTATTTATTACTATTTTATGATGTTAAATTCGTCAAAGATTTTCCGCGCATCCTATGTATAAAAACATTGTCCAGCACTCTACCTATATATTATATGATCTCTATGGAGAAACCGAGATAACATTTAAACCTTATAAAAAATAAGATTCAACCAAGAATGTGAAGATCTGGATTAAATAACCTACACATGGCATCTGAATTAATGATATGTCACTAAGAGTCCATATGAAGAGAAAAGTTTGAGTACCACCATAGACAAAGCTACATAATAACATCAAATATTGTAGGGGAGAAAGGTGGAGACGTGCATGTGCACGCCACTTTATTCAACGCCACTTTATTCAACGAAAAACAAAGGAAGGTCCTGATTTTTATGGGGGCGAGCATGGATAGTTGTCCTAGTTACCGAATCCAATAAAAAAAACACCTAACCCAACCGTGGAACTTTCAGCGATCAGCAGCAGATCCGTTTTTGATCGAGATCTAATCAGTTTTGGAAAGTAGTTTTGATGTTACCATAAAACATCAGTATCTTGCAAACGTAAATATTATTTTGGCTACACTGACAAAGAAGGAAAGCGCTAGTGCCGAACTTTCGTCTTTTTTTTCTTAAAATTTTTAGTCTATTACATGTTTTTGTTCGGTACCAGCCAACAAAACCAGAAAACACCAAATTGAAGGTCAAGCTGAAACCACAAAAAGAAGGTTTAACGCTAAGTTAGCTTCGAAATTCGTCGAAGGTTTCGACCTCACGTCAACACATCACTTGAATTCAACGCCATCTTTTCAGAGCAAAAGTAGTAATACCGACTGTACCTACTAAATCCAACGTCACGGTATATATAATATCCTCCTTTTGTTTATCGTTTAAATTAAACTACGCCATTCGGTCGAAACGACCTTGTTGGTTGCCTCGATCTGATAAAACCATGATTTATGCTCTATTCGGGGGCTGCACAGGACAAAGGCGCAAAAACCGAGCTACTTTCGCAGCCAGAGAGTAAATACAAATAGGTATGTATTGTTGACTCGGGGGCAATCAGGTCAAAACCGGATTTATTTATACTTATTCGGGAGCAATGCCTTAAGTTATGATTTACAGAAAATTCTGTCAGGAATTGTTACAGTGTGGAAGGAGGTATTGTAGAAGATTTGACGACATAATACTAACAGGTGAATTTAAATAATAGCTTGTAAAAATCTTAAACTGACACGAGTAATTTATCATTCTTATAGAAACGTTTCTACCAATTACAATGGAGTGTATTCCTAATAGAGAGATACTCAGGATATCTTGTAAACGTCAAGAGGTGGACCACTAAACTCTGAGAGTTGGGGACAATTTGCCGTTAGCCGTGATTGCCTCCACTGATTGGGTCCGTATCCCGACCGCGTGCGTATCCCCAAATCGGAGAATCAAATTGGGAGAAAATACGGAAAATGCCGGGCAACGCAAATTTTACTTACGCTAATTTAAAAAAAAACTGATACGTGGCAAAAAATTGTCCCAACTTTTAATTCAGAAGCTTAATTTTTTTAGAGATTAGCGTAACGTAGCCCAACGTAACCGTAACGTAATCGTACGTAACCGTAACTCAGTGGGAACGTAAGTTCACTCACAAATTAACTCAATTCAAAAGAATGTAATAAGGGGTACCTACAATTACGGTCAAATCGGGATTAGTTCAAGAACAATTTTATTCTTCTTATTCAACCCCACAGAAATAGAGGGAGTTGGGTTAGGTCTATTACTAACCTCACTTTTCTGCAGAACAACTTAGGTCGATTACTAACCTCACTTTTCTGCAGAAAAACTTTTTCTGTTTGTCGCAACATTCACAAAATATAAAAGTAAGTATGCCAATTGGCTTAGAATGCATACGTACACATTATATTACTTGTGGCAAACTATTTCACTTCTAATTTTTTTTATTATTATTATCGCTACTGTGCAATTTCCAAATGTAAGATAAATTCGCCATGCTAGCGCAGATGGTGTTATATTATCCGACTGCATTTTTAAGCGTTAGTTTCAATGTAAAACCTTCATATTTCCCGACATATTCCCCATTTACGACATCATAAATCCTGGCAAAATGAACTTTACGATTTCAATCAGTGCGCATCCCGCAATAAACCAACTGCTCCCGTCTTAGGCGCAACCGTTTCTGCTTCAATTCGAAGCGGATTTCTCCAGAATTCGATAAACATTCAACATTCCCGGTACCGAACCAATAGAGCGTCGAATATATGGTACAGAGTTAGGTTTAGGGGAAACGCGAGGCCAACGATAAAGACAGGCCATGGCGCTAACGCATAATCGCGTAGTCACGTAACCAACTTAGTCATATATAATAAAAGGCATTTTTGTAGATAAGTAGAAAAAACAAATTTCGAAACAATTTGGCGTACATTATTGGTTTTGTGCATCCAGGCTTTCTCTAATTGTTTTTTGAAAATTTTCAACCTGCCTCAGCTGTTTTGGACCGAGAGTTAAACGGCACTGCACTCAATATTTTGGCACATTCTCAAAAATTGTTGGGACAGCACCTTCCTTTAGCTTAAGTGATATTCTCTATAGGTATTTTCCTTCCACAACACATTTGTCCACTTTAATTGTTTCACTTTCTTGAAAATGTGTTAGCCACACATACTTAAGGGTTTTTTTAGAAATTAAATCTCAGTTGGAATTTGACGAATCCATTTTTGGCGCAAATTTTCATCCCGAGGCAAAGCAAATGTTGTTATGGTGACATTTTCTTCCTGGCTTTTGTCATATGTATAAATATAATATAAACAGACCCAATATTTGGTATTTAGGTTATTTTTTACGAAATAAAAATGAAAACTCACCTCAGTATACTGTAAATATTGACGACATCCCAGTTGATCGGCAGCGTGAAAGGCCGAATAGGAACCGTATCAAGGCGTGGGTCGACAACGGAAATCCTCGAGTACGTTACAACACTGATTTATTTCGCACAAGGTGAATGGTGAATACAAAATGCACAAACCCGAACGTGGTCAACGGGAACGGCTTCCAGCCAGCCGGACCGTCTGAACTCGTGGATCTCCCGTAAGCAGTTCACCCGTCTGTGTCTCAGGCTTCACTGTTCATTCCGGGGGGAGAATTCCCCTTACAGCGCTCACGCGTCGGCGCGAGCGGCACCAATACTCCTGGACGGCACGGCTCTCACCCAGAGGCCATAATAACACCTGGACGGTTCCCCTCCGCCAGGACACACGCGCACTAGACACAAACTTGCTTCTAAAATATACACTAAGACGAAGGCTCAACATATTCACTTTACAAAAATTTCTCGTAAATTCTTTAGTCAGGCTAGGCAACCTCAAAAGAGTATATCGCGTATTATGCGACGTTCACAGCGCCTCCTAGCGCGATCCAGGATTTTAATTGATTCCCGACTTCGTGGCGACGCATTGTGTCAACTTGGGAAAGTTGCCGATAAACGTCCGGGGCCAGGCTACTGACTCCGGGGATAAAATTCCGGCGGTATTGTGCGAAGCGACGACGCCGCGGGCCAAGTTTAATTACTTCGCCCCCCAGATAGGACGCCACCTTTTGCCGGCGGCCGATACGATCTTCTTGTAGGTGGAAAAGGGCAAGTCTGCGGCGGATATAATAAAAAAAATACACTAGAAATTGTGCCGACAAGTCTTTAAGAGATCCGGGGCACCACAAAACAATAAACAAAGAAAATGATCGCCTAGAGGGCGCCACCAGATTACAGGTTATGTCGTGTGATCATTGATCATTATGTATTATGGTTAGTAATCGCAAATCATTGATATGCAATAATTTCCCCTTTATATTTTCATATAAAGAAAAGAAGCAACCTAATTCTTTTTTATGAGTAGTTAGGTACTCAAATACTTTATATAAAAATAGCAAGCATCGATTTTTTAGCAAAAAATTAGTAAATATATGTATAACAAACCAATTACATTTTTAAGAACAATTTGAGATTTTTATAATAAAATTTTTTTGGTTTTAGTTACAAGGTTTGTGCCTGTAATTTTCTATATCGATGTTCGTTATTCTAGTTTAGACCACAAAATATATAGGTTAGGTATAGACAACCTATATTTTTAACCGACTTCAAAAAAGGAGGAGGTTGTCAATTCGGTTGTATTTTTTTATGTTTGTTACCTCAGAACTCCGTTATTTATAAACCGATTTGGACAATTCTCTTTTTATTTGAAAGGGTATACATACAGAATGGTCCCATTTAAATTTGAAGAAAAGATTCCACCCGTAAGGGTGGAAAATAGGGGATGAAATTTCATATTTGACCGATTTCGATGATTCTTTCTTTACTGGAAAAGGGGTACCTTAGGTGTGGTCCAATTTCAATTTAAAGAAAAAATTCATATTGGACCGATTTGGATGATTCTTATTTTATTAGAAAGGGGTTACCTTAGGGGTAGTCACGTTTAAATTTGAAGAGAAATTAAATTTGAAGAGAAAAATTTCAATCCTAAGGATGGACAAATAGGGGATGGAATTTAATATTGGACCGATTTCGACAATTCTTAATAATTCACTAAAAAATAAGAAATAAAATTTTTTTTCCAAAAAAATTAAAACCGACTTCAAAAATTTGCCCGTATGCACACTCCACTAAAAATTGAAAAAATTAACAAAAAATAACGCCGACTTCACATATTTGCTCGTATGCACATTTCAACTAAAATTTTAGAAATATTTTTCTCTTTATAAATTGAGTTATCTTCGGATTTGGTGACAGTCAAGGCAAGGAATTTAAATCTATTGAGATATGAATACATCATATCCTACATACATCATAACCTACTGTCACCGACTCCAAAGATAACTCAATTTAGAAAGAAAAAGATATTTCTAAAATGTTAGTTGAAATGTGTATACGGGCAAATTTGTGAAGTGGGTGTTATTTTTTGTTAATTTTTTTTTTAATTTTTAGTGGAGTGTGCATACGGCAAATTTTTGAAGTCGGTTTTGATTTTTTTGTTAAATTTTTTTTATGTGGAAATGTATAGGTTATAAAAATAGTAGACTAGAAAGATTGAAAGAGGTAGATTACAAATAAGGATTTTGGTACCTGTAAATATAAATCAGTAGGGATGTTTTAGTTATCAATTTTATAATACAAGGCAAACAAATAAAATATAAAAAATTGAGCCTATAATTAAGAATAAAGTGAAGTAAGTAGCTTTTTTAATCTATCAAGAACTGAAGAGACATTATTGGCTATACATCCTGAGCACTGAGAGCACTGAAACGAAAATAAAAATCATTACAACCTATACATTAAATTATTGAGCGATGTGATTCAGTTTAACAAACAATAATAACGCCTTTATCGCTTTATTAACGACGCAAGAAGTATACCACGATACATAGATATATACACAGTATGCCAGGTAGGAGAACGAAAATTAAACTCTTCTGCGCATCTACGTCACTTCTTCAAAAGCGCGGCCAACTTACAAAAATAGTCCTGAAATTAGTCTCACTGACATACGTCAGTTATCAATTTCGCGTCAAGTTAAATCCAAAGATAGAATGAAGGCACCTTGAGACACCGTGGTGTATATGTGGTTGCCTGGCTCACTATAAAACGAGTCAAATTTCCGTTTAAAAATAAAAGTAAGCCATGATTTTGTCGAATAAGCGTCACCGTTGACGTCACAGCACTTGCGCGCGGACATACCGTTTTCTGTGTGTCGTGAAGTAAACATATTTTTGGTATTATTTTCTTTGTTTTAAAGCCAATATCGGTAGTGCAACAGCCACCTACCGCACGTCGTGCACCACTTCAAATATGATATACGGCGGGGTCTTCTGCCGCTTTTTTCCGTCGTTAAAGTGCCCCGAACGCTCCTATTAATTTTACGGCCTAATAAATTTTATGACGTTTCGGCCCCACCACGTTCCGGAATCAACCGACATAAACAGCGCCGCCATATTTCATCCGACGGCGACGTTGCCGTCACGGCGCATCCGGCGTTTGCATTATTAATGCCCGGGCCGGCTTAAGCCGATCAACAAGTTCCGGCGCGCCATCTGGCGGGTGTTTTATTAAATCGGACGCAGGCGAATTGGCGCAACTTCGCAGAAATAACCAAGGATAGAGGGACAAAAAAAAAGAAACAGAGCCAACATATTTTTGAGTGATGCCACGTACTCAACACTAAAAAGAATAGAATAAAAAATAAAATAATTTTATATCACACAAAACAACACCACACAAAAATCTCTACACAAAATCAAAATCCGTCAAACAAAGCGAAGTCCTTATTTCCGTGCACGGCACTGGTTATACTGGCCTAAGTGGCCTACGCCGACACCTGCTCCGTGGATCTCCGAAACGCCGACCAATCAAATCGCTACGCTCGCTTTCTTATTGGCTACCTCTTTGACTAGGTCGACGTCGACCGCATAACGGGTGATTTCTGCTGATAAGTCTGGTATTTTACCAGTAGCACAGCGTGGTAAATGCTATGAAATACATCGCGCCCCGTATACTACTGTGTTCCAAGTGAGTTCATTTACACTTTACCAGGGTAATAAAATACGAGACGAAACATTTTTTAACCATATTAAACCTAACCTGGAATTAGTAGTAAAAAGAGATGAAGGAGACAGAGAAGACAGATATTGTAGTAAAAACAAGTGACCGCATGCTCGCCTAATATAATATCATCAATACTTGCAAGGGTTACACTGTTTGACGGCTGGCCACTTGTGCAGCGAAATGCGGTGGATAGCCGTGCCATAGTTTCACAGATCTTAGGATATACTCGCGTAAATCGGTATGGCTTTTTAGAGACCTTTTGACAATATTATATGGTGCATTAACTTTTACCATGTGTTTGACGACAACCTTAAAAAAACCTTAAAAAGTGAAATATTATGTTGCTTGTAGAATATGTGACACCAATTAGAGTTTTTTTTTATGCTGTTTCAAGTGACTTTAGCAATACTATACAACATTTCATTTCAAAATAGACGGGTTTAATAATTGGGTTAAATGAAGACACACCTCCCATAACATTAAATTAAGAAATTCAGCTATTCATTCCTTGTATGTGACAATTTTAAACTAAAACTAAATCGCGCTGTGATTATAGTATGCTAATTATTATTTTAATAAAATCGTCAACAGACACATTAAATCGCTCAACAAGGCAACGCCGCCGTTCGCAACACGTTCAATCTCTCTGCATTGTTTGTGTTTTACCCCAGTGTGTCATTTTCTCTGATTGTTTACGTGTGTAGTTTTCGTGTTTTCAAGTGTTTTTTATTAATTTTTTATTTATTAGTATTTAGGATATACCTAGTTAATGATTTTATATTCAATGGGACCAGAAATTGTGTGATATGTGGCGAAACTGATATTTCTCAGGATATAACCTATCAGAGGTAAACGTTGTAAACACGGGCGTAATGTTTGTTTACTTTGTTGGTTGACTACAAACTTGTGCATTTTGATGGTTTTGCTCCCTCTATCCGTGGTTATATCTCTGAGGTTGAGATGTTGATGAAATTTGGCAACGTCGCAAATAAAGGAATAATAACGGATTTTTGAAAGTTTCGTTGTTCTTTTCACAAGCGAGAAACCAAATCGTAAAACGCGACTTTTCCACTTGGGCTTTTCACACCCCTAAATATCGAATATTTACTTTTAATAAAATGTCCGTGACTGTGACAAATTATTGTACCTATATGTATGCCTAGCAAAATTCACCGGCATATAGCCACCCTCTGCCCCGCGTTTTTCTAATAACACACCATTAATTACATTTTCACCGCCGAGATCGTTAGCATTTTCAATTCGCCGGCTCATTTAGATTCGGCCCGTTGTTAAGTGATATTTTTACATTTTCCCTGTAAGCCGTATTATATTCCATGACAGTTAATGAGTTTTTTTCGTGGAAGGGGACTGACTTATTTCCACCACGCCGCCGCCAATGCCGCGGTAACATGCCACGCGAAATTCGCCGGAAAATATAGTAGAACAGAACACGATTTTTAGGGAGGTTTCTTATTGTTAGCGAACTTATTCTTTTGATTAATGTGACGGGCAATGTTTTTTTTTTGTTTAAACGACGTAGTGCGTCTTGAATACGTTGTTTTCATGCGTTGTGATGTGGGCAAAACTGATCGCTTAAGGAGGGGTTGCCATCAGAGAAAGTGAGGTTAGATTTCGTATTTTTTAAAAGTTGTATAGCATCAAATGTAATAACATTTTACCTGGCAAAAATTTAGTACAAACATGTATGTCTTCATTTTAATCATAAGATCTTAAAAGCACATGCACTGGAATTATTATTTTTCCCAAGGTTTTCGTAACCTATAAAACAAAACACTTACTGCTTGTGAGATCTTATGATTAAAATGAAAACGGAGATGTTTGTACTAAATTTTTATCAGGTAAAATGTTATTAGATTTTATGCTATACAACTTAAAAAAATACGAAATTTAACCTGTTGGCAACCCCCTTACTTTTTCAGAATTTGGAAAAATGCCATGTTTTAGTGGACGCTTAAAAATACTCAATAGGGTGTTTTTACAAATTTGATGAAACAATTCTGGACACTTGCATAATAGACTGGGAGATAGTGACAGATTTTTGGACGTAATTTTACTCAATATGCCTTTCAAAGGGCATTATGATGCGTATATTCTCACAATAATAATAAGGTAAGAATCAGAGAGTCATCCTGGGTTCTTCATATGAAAATCTGAGTTTTCATTTATTCGAAAAATATGCGTTTTGATATGATTTTAGTCAGGCTGCCATGTGTTTTATAATGAAGTTCAAAATAGAAAATTTATATACAGAGACCGGCAGAAAGTTGGACACAAAAATTTAACATTTTTAAGCTCTGATTTCGATTAATTTAAATTTCTAGCTGCTAATCGAACAAAATTGAAGTTTAGTAGCAAAGTCATGTATTATACGATGATAAGTTGCGCTTGCGGTATTTTGTTTTTTTTTTAATACACAGAGGGTGGTCGAAAAAAATACAAAAAAAGTTAAATTTCTTTTATTTTGACTAGGTGGCTGTGACTTTAAATCTGACATCCACCTTTGATTCTAAACAACTTTTGTAAGTAACTTTGTACCGTATTTTAAAAAATAAGGGTACTTTACTCTTGAGGTATTTTGACATTTTTGAATATACCTCGTATCCAAAAAGAGATATTTAAATTTTGGTATGTGCGTTTTGAGTTTGTACTAATGCACCAACTTTTATCAAGAATAAAATTTTCTGAGAAATTAATAATAAAAAAGTTTTCCATTTGTGTCCAAGTTTCTGCCGGTCACTGTATATATATATAATTTTATGTTTGTTACCTCAGAACTCCGTCATTTATAAACCGATTTGGACAATTCTTTTTTATTTGGAACGGTATACCTACAGAATGGTACCATTTAAATTTAGAAATTCCAGCCCTCAGGGTGGACAAATAGGGGATGAAATTCCATATTGAACCGATTTCGATGATTCCCTTTTTATTAGAAAGGGATTACTTTAGGAGTGGCCCCATTTAAATTTGAAGAAAAAATTCCACCCGTAAGGGTATAGAAAATAGGGGATGAAATTTCATATTGGACCGATTTCGATGATTCTTTCTTTATTGGAAAGGGGGTACCTACCTTAGGTGTGGTTCCCATTTAAATTTAAAGAAAAAATTCCACCTCTTGCCCATACACACATTTTAACTTTTATTTTAGAAATATTTTTCTCTTTCTAAATTGAGTTGAGTTATCTTTGGAGTCGGTGACAGTAAGTTACGACGTATGTAGGATTTAATGTATTCATATCTGAATAGATTTAAATTGCTTGCCTTGACTGCCACCAAATTCAAAGATAACTCAATCTATTAGAGAAAGAAAAATATTTCTAAAATTTTAGCTTAAATGTGCATAAGGGCAAATTTGTGAAGTCAGTGTTATTTTTTGTTATTTTTTTTTAGATTTAGTGGAGTGGAGTGGAGTCGCGGTTTTAATTTTTTTGTTAATTTTTTTTTAATAATTAATTTTTCCACGTTTCTGAACAGGCAGCCAATGAGAATTATACAAGTTCTTGTTATGAAACTGCTGAAAAAGGGATGGCATACCGTTTGCGCATGTCCAAGTACAATTTAAATTGAATGTTATTTAATCATTTAAACGATTTATTTGATGTAAAGTGTAAGTTCTTGGATATGCGCAAACGGAATGCCATTTTTTCTTCAGCAGTTTTATGACAAGAACTTACATACTTATTAGACCGACAGACAGTGACAGATTTGCCTTACTGATTTTCTCATTTATGCCTTGGAGAGGGTTGAAAGGTAAATCGATGCTGAGTCGGAAAATAGTAATTTTCCGACCCAAAAGTGCATTTTTCCCCATGCGTCACTTCTGCTAATCAATTTTTGGGCTAGTGAGGATATACGTTTTCACCATTTCGAACGGCATAATTGACGGAGTCAGTAAACCAAGTCATTTTTTGTGTGATCTGCTAAACCCTTAATTCTACCCTTTTTCCACACGCTACACTTATGCCTTTGGGTTTTCGAGGTCGGAATAGTATAAGAAATCATACGGTGAACATGGCATAAGTGAGAATTAGTACCTTTTTTCTGTTTTGAAAAATCGAATTTTCCATATGTTTTCCCCGGGGGCCAAACTTAAAATTACTATTTTCCGACTCAGCCTCGATTTACCTTTCAATCCTCTCCAAGGCATAAATGAGAAAATCAGTAAGGAAAATCTGTCACGTCTGACGGTCTATATCGTCGGCAGCCTGTTTTAGAAACATGGAAAAATTAATTATTAAAATACAAATTCACGTGGCAATAATAGCTCTTTGGGCCCACGCTGACGGTATGCCTATGGTTTTCCGACGAATTTTCTATTTTGAACTTCATTATAAAGCACATGGCAGCCTGATTAAAATCATATCAAAACGCATATTTTTCGAATAAATGAAGACTCAGGAAGAACCCAGGACGACTCTCTGATTTACTTATACCTTAATATTGTGAGAATATACGCAACATAATGCCCTTTAAGAGGCATACTAAATAAAATTACGTCCAAAAACCTGTTACTATCTCCCGGTCTATAATCTCGTGGCCAATATGGCCGACTTCGGCTCAGGGTTGCCACCTGTCCTTTTTTGAAAAAGACAGTCCTTTTTTCAAACAAATTGTCCTTGTGGCTTTTTTAGCCCTAAAATGTCCTTTTTAATAACCTTAGGGGTGACGGGGTCGGTATAGTTCGAGTTCGGAAAGCGGCATATGGTCTACTAGCTCCAGGTGACCTGACTCCTCGATTATCGTTTTTATCATCGTTGTCGACTTTACTGGATTACTGGTGCCCAAGTCAATTTTACTATATTGATATTATTAAAGATTTATCCAACCTAGATATTCCGAGAATGTGTTTGACAAGGGAAATGAAAAAATGTAACCCAATTTTTGCCCACTTTAGTGATTTAATTACTTGTAATTTTGACAAAATTTAAACTTTGTAATGTTTTGTTATAATTTCATTTGTAAGAAAATTTCTAGAACCACGGGCGTAGCCAGGATTTAGTTTTGGGGGGGGGGGGGGTTTAGTTTGAGAAGTAAATAAAACAACAAAAATATACTTACATGAAATTTAATATCTATATATTCATCCGAAAAACTACGACATATTTATAAAGTTCTTAACTTTAAATGAAATGGATAAATTAATTTCGTTCCTCTGCGCTAAATCTAAAACCATTAAAGAAGAAATCTTCGGCTTTTTCTTTTAAATATATCCACTACTTCATCTGCATGAATTTCTGTTCCATAGTGAATGTTCATTATAGCCAAACCATTAAGTCTGTTTTCACTTGTAGTGTTTCGTAAATAGTTTTTCAGTCTCCTTAGGCTCGAGAAAGACCTTTCTGGGGTAGCAGTGGATACAGGAATGGTAGCCAAGATTTGTAGTAATGTGTAAATATTAGGATAAAGGTTTTTATCGCACATATCTAGGCATTCCAAACTAGATTTCGGGGTAGGCAGTCTTCTTATCAGCATGCAAGGTAGCTGAAGCTTTGATAGCTAAATCCAAATTTGTTTCTTTATTAGAAACCCCTTGACCTTGACTACACCACTTTTTCCAGTAGTCCATACCTTTAAGTTTATCACCCTTCCTTTTTTCCCCTCCATTTTTCGACAGTAATAATGATTCACTTATCTATCCTTAACAAGGTCATCGAATAACAGCGCACTAAAATTACTCACTTACACGGTACACTTAATTCTCTTCACTATTCTTTCACCACTTTTCACTTTTATTCGCTTCGAGTTCGCATGGAACAATACTGCCGTAAGCGCGGTCACGCGCCGCGGCGCCGCTTATATAGCAGCCCAGTAGCCGTCCAGAAACTTCCACGAACTTCCACAAAGTTCTGCTTATTTCGACCGAGGGGCGTGGCGAATAATCGAGAAACAACGCAAAGTGTCCCTACAATACAAAATAGTTCAGCTGCAACTGCGTCTGCCTCTCGTCAAAAGATGGCGCTAGGCGCTACTATTACTACATATATTCAAACGTAATAATTTAACTCTTCACTCCTCGTATTTTTTCGGTATAATATTAGGTAATATTTTGCTTATTTCGGGGGGGGGGGGGGGTTTGAACCCCCGAAACCCCCCCCTTGGCTACGCCCGTGTCTAGAACTGTTAAACTGTTAAAACATTGTAACGCTACTTCCAATATTTTTGCCTGGAATAATCACGGGTTTTTTAAAGGCAATGGCATTTACATTGAAAGAAGTCTATTTTTTCATTTTCACCTGTTTTACAATTAAAAAATGATAATATCATCGAGGCATACAAGACATTAATTTTGAAGGCCTCGGAGAACATTATTCATTACTCTTCGGAAGGTGCTGGGTGCATTTTTGAGACCAAATAGCATGCTTTTAAATTGATGTGACCTATGTCTGTAGCGAATGCCGTGTGGCAACCCTACTTCGGCTGTATATTCGTCGGTCAAACGCGCCAAACTGCCGCAGGCGGTCGGACCGACGTTTCTAGAGCCGGCGCGCGCCCGCGTGCCTAATAACGGTGCCACTAATTACCAATCCGAAATATTCGATTAATCACCGGCTTTTTGATAGTGTGCGGGCGACGGCGAAAAATTAATCTCGCCATTCATTAAGCCGGGGCGGCATTAGCGTGGAAAACAATTTGCGGGGTTTTATTTTCGCTTTTCCGCCGCGGGCGGAACAGATTGGGCCCTATGCGAAGGAGGCGGGCAATTCGCTTTTTGCCGCGTTATTTTTGGCGGCGCGGGAGTCTTGCCGAATTGAGGCGCTATTTCCGAGCTTCCTGCAACAAACTAGGGTTCCCATCATGGTATGAGCTGCAACTGTCATTCTGTCATACTTAGTGTCCAATTTACACACTGCTTTGATTACTCTCTCAAAAATACAGGTTGATTCAATCACGATGTAATAGTTATTTATGTACCAAGGCACTGAAGTTCAACTTTTTATGACTCATGTGGAATTTAGTTGCCGAGGCCTCTGGCCTCTGGGTAATTTGGTGTGATGTCACTAACTTTGTCGTTTTCTACTCTTCAAGCCCTTTCATTTGATGTCCATATTAAGGGAGTTGACAAAAAATACATCATCCGCCATCTTGTGGCGACGGCCATTTTGAAAGTATTACAATATTGAGTATTGTATAATATTGTATTGCCACCGGAACTAAAGGTGTATGCAAAATTTCAGCTCAATCGGATGTCAGGAAGTGGTTCTAATTCAGCTTGCAAGATTTGACCTAAACACCATCCGTTGCAAGTTAAAAAAATAATAAAAAGCTTGTAATAAAATATATATTTCAATCGTTATGTAAGCTATCTATATAGCCTTGATACATCATCGAAAGAATAACACCAAAATGGCGAAAATCAACGTGTAACCTATGCATTGAAAGGAGAAATTAATGAAAAACATAAAACTTTAACTCCCCGGTATACACGTCACTCTTGCCAGTGTACACAAAAAAGGGGGCAAGCTGAATGTTCTCCAAATAACGTACGCCTTTTAGCGGCGAACGGTTGGTTGAAATAGTAAAGTGTTCCTTGAATACGCTTGGTTAAATTGAATGCGTAATATTTTGCAAATATTTCCAGGTTTCGCTCTGCACGTTTTACCTTCGGGTCTTGTGTAATTATATCCTTTATAAACTTTGTTTAGGGCTGGCGCAGAGATATATGCTTTGCTCATAAAGAAAATACGACGGGTGGAAGGATACAGGAAAATGAATATAAGTAGTTGCCACTTTTTTGTCGAAGTTTAAACTCAACCTTAGCACCCGAGTGAGTAATTTATTTAATATGTTTGGTTGTCAAATTACGCGGAAACTCTGAATTTGCAGTTGTTAAATTCTCTACCTAAATACAACTCGTGGAATGCGTAATAATCAGTTTATACCTTTCATTAATTTATTAACTCATTATACAGGGTGAGTTTTTTCGATGCCCACTATGGGGATCTCGGAATCTAGCAGAGCTAGAACAAAGGTTACATGGGGAAAGAATTGCAGTTTTGAATGCTCAATCTAATGCCCCTTTTGGATTTTTAAAAAAGTTCATGGCTGACTAGATATTTTGAAAAAAGGGATTTTTTTGCTATTTCTTCAGATCTCTGTAGCTCCGTTATTTCTGATTATACAGAAAAACTGAAGAGACAAAAATTGTAGATAATTTTGGGCTTAATAAGATAATTTGATCCAATTTTTTATGTTGTTTGTGATTTTTGAGATATGACATAAACTTGTGTTTTTTAAATGTAAATCATAGTTGGCTGTGGCCTTATAAAATCGGCCATTTTTTGAGCTTTCCAAAGATATAATACTCGGCATAGTTAATACAAAAAATAAAAGAGCTATGGCTAATTTTCTGATTTTTTTTTTTAATTTTCACATAGTCAGCCATGGAATATTTTCATAATTACGTTCTATTGTATAATAAGACATACTTCAAACTTTTAAATATTTTATTTTTAGCAAGGGACCACTTACCCATTTTTGTTTATCATTTATTTTTAACGCGGTGTGATAAAACACCTATTATATTATAACACCGTCGCGTCTACCATCGCCTTTGAAATACGGCAACACAGCACTTCTACCAAGCAGTCGGCTGACAAACGCAGTTAGCCAACGCGTTTTGTGCCTGTTTCTATAGTACGTAAAGTTAACTTCGTATTTGGTCTACCATACAGACCTCATTTTTTAGGCCGCTGGCAAGTTTTTTCCGCCGGCTCAGAGAGCTCAGTGGCGTTTCGTATGTTCGAGAGTTAACTTATACAAAATGAGTAAACAGGGAAGAACGTTGCATTCTCAAGCACGAGAAATAATTGCCAATGTTGTAAGGGTTTGCCTTCCTCCATAGTCTAAGACATCATCGTTAAGAATAATATTAACAATAAATTAAATAACAATTATATGAAAATTAAGTCAGTGAGTTACACAAAATTGAGCTACGCCCCTGAACTGTGACTAATTCTATAATATTTGCGAGTTCTTCCCCCCTTACGTCGCACGCATTCTGCCGTAAGTAGGACTATATTAATTATTATTTAATGTTGCTTTATTGTTGTTAATTATGTGTTGCAAAAATATGCATTTTTTTTTCTGGAAACTATGAAAATTTGAAGAATTTATTAATTCTTTTGTAAATGTTGATACATATATTAAGTCTATTTAGAGTACAGCTATAATATAAAAAAGGGCAGGAAATTGTGTTTTATCTCATAATTTTATCCTCGTCCCTTAGATTCTTTTGATGTGTTTGTTAATATAGGTGCTTATCTGGCCACGGACTTCCCCTAGTCAAGGAATTTACACGACATGCAAAACACCGAACTCAAACTCAAACTAATGTTTTCCACACGGTAAATTATATACAACTATTTTAACGATTCGCAACTAAATACAGGTAGGTACTAATAATTTAAAAATCTACACAGATCTAATTAATTTAATAAACAATATATAATGATTGTGTTTAAAGTTACACCAAATGGAACCAATCACCATAAATCATACTTAAATACGTAACATAGGCAATTGTTAAAGCATGGAAGGAATACCTACGTTTTAGGCAAGTACCTACCTGTAAATAGTGTTTATTTCGTCGAACATAGAAATTATAATATTATTTACAATTTTTCGTATATTGTTTCATATTTTCTTCGTTTTTTATTGTTTTTTTTTTCATTTATATATTTATCGTTATTTTTGTATATTATTTGGTTAGGTTTTTTTAAAATGGTTTTGGTTTGTTGTGTACCTGGTTGTGAACAAGGAGGACGCGACGGTCGAAGATGGAAATGCATATTTTTCCCAAAGACGAAACGGTAAGTAAAATCTTCAGTCACTAATTAACTGAGTTCACTTAATTAGTGACTAAAGAAGCAGCTCAACTACTTCGAAAGCTTTCACAAATAAAAAGAGTCTTCACACTTAAAATTTGGCTTATTTCCCACTAAATTTAGTTCTTGTTGTTTAACTAGTCAAGCCACGACTACCTCCTCCTCTTAAAATTATTCCCATATATTTTTTGCTTTCATTATACCTATCCTAATATTGCCACTTATCGCGTTTTAATTTTATAACTCGATATAGACATAGATATTTATCATATGTGTATGCGGAGTTATAAAATTAAAAAGTGTCTTTAAATTGTAAGTATAACAACTAAAAGATTTCAATTTTCCCGCTTAAATAATCTAGTTTGAACTTTGCTCACAAGGGGGCGTATGGCATCCAAAAATTATAGGGAGTTGCCTATCTATATCTATCCCTATATACAGTGTGGTCATTTAAGTGTGCAACAAATGGGACTTTTTTTATTAATTGCATAACCAAAATACAGACATTGCCGAAAGTTGATGCATGCTCAATAATCATACTAGGTGCACTTAGAATGGTTGCAAGTTAAGCAGCATACAGGGTAGGTCAAAAAATATAAAAATTGCACAAGAGTAAAGTACCCTTAATTAAAAAAATTCAGCAAAAGGTTATTAATAAAAGTTGTTTAGAATTAAAAGCTATACCTAAATACCAAAACATAGCCTCCTAAGAAAAAAATTTTTCGTCAATTAATTTCCACAGTTTTTTAATAAACATTTAAAATAAAAATTTTGCACCTTAAATGATAGTTTTTTTAATATACACATTATCATTACTAATGTGTTACCTTATCCAGAAGAATTTTTCAAAATTTTGAAGTTCTGTTTAATATCGTTGCAACAAACATAAAGTTTGTGATTCCCTAAAAAAATAAAAATCTAAGTTAATTTAACAAATATGCTTGAATTTGAACAAAGTTGTGCGAAATTGATATAATTTTGATTCATTTATGAAATTGTTTAGGGTGAATATTAATACAATTTTTTTTAGGAAATTAATAATGCTTTTCAAAAAAGTATATATCTTTTTCTTAGGAGGCCTTGGTTCGGTATTTAGGCATAACTATTAATTCTAGGTAACTTTTCTTAATAATATTTTGCTGAGTTTTCTATAATCAGGGTACTTTACTCTTGTACAATTTTTATATTTTTTGACCTAGCCTGTATGCTGTTTGACTTGCAACCATTTTAAGTTCGCCTAATATGATTATCGAACATACACCAACTTTCAGGAACATTTGTATTTTCGTTGTGCAATTAATAAAAAAAAATTCCCATAATGTTGCACACTTAAATGACCACACTGTATAAATCCTTTATCTATAGGTCGAAATGTCTTTCCAGTACTTCAGCCAATGTACAATAGTAATGCGTTTCTGTGCACTTTCCACTTTACAATAGGAGACGGCCAACGAATTCTAGTGGGACTTCCACACTTTTATCCGCCAGCCATTAATAAACCAGGATTTCGGGGAATTTTTAATAGAGCGCGGCCTGGAATTCTATTCCGACCTGACAGAGCGGAGTTCTCGTGGCGAAGCGCCAGAATTGCACGGTATAGAAGGGTGACAAACGTACAGGGTGGTCTCTAGTTTCACGAAATCGATAGATCCAAGTCTATAGAAACATAGCATCAATAATTATAATAATTCTTACTGAAACAAATTAATGTAGATGTGGTATTATTTGTTCCAAGTAACTATAGCCGATTTTAGGCGATCGTCTGGTTTCAACCGCGGTTATCTTTCTGGTTGTCCTTGGTTTTAGCCCTTGAATAATCAACAAATGTCACCATTGAAACTAGCCTAAATGTGTATATGGTTAACCCAAAAGTAATTTAGGTGAATAACCAAGGAGAAATGTCATACTACTACCCGTCTATAATCTCACTTATATTTGTGTATGTTGGGTTTTGTTTAAATTTGTTACAAAAAATGAATAAAAGCATGTAATAAGACTTGCTATTTCCATATCTCCGACTTCAACCTGGAACCTGGACATCTTCACACTCTTCACCTTCAGCCTTCAACGTTTACACAAAAGAGATATTTTTGCTCCTATTATTTTTTTAAATTTATGGATCTAGATGAAAATATGAAATCACTACACTTGCCTATATCAGCAAATATATTTATAAGTTTTGAAAAATTCAAACTAGCAACAAATTGGGAAATCTAGCCAATGAGATTTGTTGTTTTCAATAACCGCGGTAATTGCCCTGCTCCTGAGTTGAGTAAATACCGCGGTTATTGTCGGTTATAACGATGACGTATGAAGGGCTTCTTTGTGACGTCATAGAGCTATAACTAGAGTAACCCAAATATGCAAGTCGAAACCCTAAAAAAGGGCATAAATATGCAAATAATTTAGTCAACATATGCAGGAAAATGTTGAAAATATGCAAATTAAGAAATACTTCAAAAATATAAATTTATTGTTTCATTTACAAATAAACATATATAAGTTACATACAAATTTCTAAATGCATTTATACATAGTAAAAGTAGCAATATTTTATTTTAAATTTTCTACATACAGGGCGATTGAACTAAATCTAACTATGCATTTATTATAAATTATAAAAATCAGGTTGAAATTTAGTTGTAAAAACAATAAACCACTAATGTTGCTCAAAATTCTCAATTAAAAAATTTTGTCTTCTATCAGAATATAAAAATTTATAAATGGAGAAACTCCTTTCCACATCAACCAATGTATAAGAGGTGCGCTTTTAAAATTGCTCACTATCACAGGATCCAAATCGATGGATTCGGTAAAATCTACTTGGCTAAGAAACTGAAACCCACTATTTTTTTTCCATCGCATTTCTAAATTTTTGAAATATTTTGTCCCCAATTTTACCTGTGACATTTTGAAAAGCAACCTCAGATTGTTTTACCAGTTCTACACTTCGGGTTAATGGCAAATTAGATTCCTCCATTTGTTTTATTTATTTTAGAAAGAAAGCTATAATTTGCTTTTAGAAAGGAAAGTTGTTTCTTTATTTCCTTGTTTTCGAATAGTTGTTTAACATCTGTAAGGGACTGGGAAGATTCGTTCGAAAATTCTGAAATTAGATCTTTCAGTTGGCAAAAATTCTCTGACTCAAAAATGCAGAAATGGATTATCCTTCGTATATAAATATTTACCCATCTATAATTTATTCTGTCCTTTTCAATAATTGTATTTTAATTAATACTTTATTCGCTTTTAGATCACCAGGATTAGTGCCCATAAAATTATAATTTACTTATATTATTTTGGGAAAACCAGGTACCTACCTAGACACCGACCCCTGTTCCCAAAAATGAATGAAACGCCTGCCAAAGATTTAAATTTTCCTAAATTCTTTCAATTATGCACAATATGCCATATTTTAAGGATATATGGAAATAATTAAAAAATGCATATAATATGCTAAATATGCAAAATATGCGAGTTGCATATTTGGGTTATTCTAGCTATAACTAACAATAACCGAATCGCGTAAACGTGTTTGGTATTTACCGGTTATCAATGGTTATTCGCCTAAAATCGAGTTATACAGTGCCCGCCAAAAAGTCTGCACCATATGGTAAAAATTTTTAGTAAATAACTTACGGAAAATTTGTTTACGGCATCAGGTTTTGCTTGCTCTAGAACCAAAATTGACATAATCAAATGTTGTGACGTAGTCTTTTTTTATATGTCAAATTTGACATTAATGAAGAAAATGTCCGAAAAATGGACTTATTTTACCGAATTTCGAAAAAAGTCATAAAAAAAATATGTTTTTTTCGCATTTTTATACCCCTGTGCAAAATTTCAAGAGCCTACTATGATTTTCATATTTTGCCCTTTTCCATATTTGTTAATCCATAAAAGTCGATCCTATGTAATTTAAAACACTCATTGACTGAATACATACTGCACAATACTTAGTTTACGGTCTGAATATCCTTCTTTTCCTTTTTTTTTGGAAAAAATAAATAAAATGAGGGCTTGTTGAAGAAGCACGCTTGGTGCAAAACTGATCTCATTTTTACAGATAAACACATAAATTCGATTTACAAACTTCTTTCTATAGTAAATGGTTGTAAAAACACACAAATATTTCTGTCATGCTGATCTGATCAGAAATATCTAGAAAATTTAAAATATTATGTCCAATAATACCCAACAAAGGGCAAAATATGAAAATCGTAGTAGGCTCTTGAAATTTTGCAGAGGGGAATAAAATTGCGAAAGAAACATATTTTTCTTATGATTTTTTTTTCGAAATTCGGTTAAATAAGCCCATTTTTCGGACATTTATTTCCTTAATGTCAAATTTGACATATAAAAGAGACTACGTCACAACATTTGATTATGTCAATTTTGGTTCTAGAGCAAGCAAAACCTGATGCCGCAAACAAATTTTCCGTAAGTTATTTACTAAAAATTTTTCCCATATGGTGCAGACTTTTTTGGCGGGCACTGTATAGTGAGTAGCGGTGAGATGTAAGATTCTTCGGCTTAGAATTGGCCTATACATTCGAAATCTTAATAGTACGAGATCCCACTGCAAGATTTCTACGTTCATCTGTTTTTTAATCAAAATACAATTTGTATCAATAATTATGAATAGAGGAATATGTTTCGGCAGGGTTGCCTAACAAAATATGGCCGCAAGTATTGTTAATTAAAATTAATTTAAATAATTTTTTTCGAACAATTTCGTTCACTTGTTTTTAAGAAAAAACATAATTCATTTCAAAGAGAAATATGCAAAGATCTTTAAAAGTTTGGGTTGCCGTTGCTCACTTGGCCGCAACCTCTTGGCAGCCAGGTCTAAAAAGGTATATTTTTGTCGAATTTATACGTTCATAACGTATCCTAATGAATCATATATCAAATTAAAGCTATTTTTTTTCTAAACTCGATGGAATACGGTTGCCTATGTAAAGGTGGCCGCAAATAGGGGTTGCCAGCTGTTAAAAGTACACAATAGCGAAAGAGAATTAGCGCACCACCTCGTTTTACAACCGTCAACTAGACAGCGATATTTGTATTTTAATATACGTTATTTTGAAGCTCCTACTGCATCGCGTTGTTTTATTTATAATCAACAATAACGTTTGTTAAAGTAAAATAAAAATTTTAAAAAATGAAGAAATGTTTTTTGTCATGTAGTGAGAAGAAAAATGTGCTCGACTTCAGTGTTACATCATTTAAAAAGTGTTCTTTAATATTACTGTTTCGTCGAAAAAAAAAATTTAAGTACCGTGATATTGTATTAACACTAGAATCTACGAACGATTACGGATATCATTCAAGCTGTTTAAAATAGTCACAAGTTTAAAACAAAAATATAATCAAGAATTTGAAGATTTCTGCAAAACTCAAACGTTAAGTAAAATTTTTCATTGAACTTTAGAATTATTTTGCTCATATTATTAGCTATTACATAAATAATATATTAATTTTGCGTAGGCTCTAGTTTTAGCGCTAATAAGAGATATGAAACGTATACAGGGTGATTCAGTTCCGGTGCTCAACATGGGGATCTCGGAAACTGTAACGAACCGATACGAAGTCGGTCAAATAGAGGCAAACTTGCGCCTTTGGGCGCCTAACAATAAGCCGTTGAGAAAGTTAAAATATTTTCATGGGTCGCTGAGATAGGTATTTAAGAAAAACCGAGTTTTTGAAAATTAGATTTTATTTTTTACTGGCGCCATTTGCGATAATATTGAAAAATAAATATACTTTTTCATTGCAAATTTTTCTGGAGTACATCATGGTATTTTTATATTTTCGGGGCGACGTTTCGTTTTTGAGATAGAGGGATCATCTTCAGTTCTTTAAATACGGACCTGGATTTTTTATTGCATATTTCGAAATAAATCGTTGTCCTGAGTACAACGATGTATGACACATGCATATTTTTTCTTGTTTTAGCTGCTAAAATGCACATTTACTAAGAAAAAAATTAATACGGCTCTTGACTATGCAATTTTATCTTTTTTTTTCAAAGCTATTCCAATTATAACAGGTGATCATTTTTTTTATACCTACTGGATTAATTAGACTCTGTTGTCATATTTTCAAATTCTTTTTTTATACTTTAGGTAAAATGTATCCCACTATTGTTAATAATTATAAATGCAACGCCAATGCAAGTTGAGGATGTGCTATGTGATTCCAAAAACAGATATTCTGAAAATGAAGATGATGGTTTTTATATTTGTACCTATAAATATGAGAGCTCCGATTATTCGGAGGTTGAATAAATGGCACTAAAACGTAATAGATATAGTTTTTATTAATTATTAAACCTTTTTTTCAATGTTAAATAAAACTAACTAACTTTCTTCAATGTTAAATAAAACTAAACTACTAAAAAAAATTTTTTTTTGAGTATTTTCAAGTCATTCCTAATATTGCTTGCAACATACACAACTGGCACACTGCGACCTTGTCTGATGGACGGTGTAGTGCGCCAATTTCTCTTTCGCAATTGTGTACCTTTAACAGTTGGCAACCCCTATTTGCGGCCACTTTTACATAGGCAACCGTATTCCATCGAGTTTAGAAAAAAAAATAGCTTTAATTTGATATATGATTCATTAAGATACGTTATAAACGTATAAATTCGACAAAAATATACCTTTTTAGACCTGGCTGCCAAGAGGTTGCGGCCAAGTGAGCAACGGCAACCCAAACAAACAACAAAGATCTTTGCATATTTCTCTTTGAAATGAATTCTGTTTTTTCTTAAAAACAAGTGAACGGAATTGTTCGAAAAAAATTAATTAATTTAATTTTAATTAAAAATACTTGCGGCCATATTTTGATAGGCAACCCTGCCGAAACATATTCCTCTATTCATAATTATTAATAAAAACGGTATTTTGATCAAAAAACAGATGAACGTAGAAATCTTGCAGTGGGATTTTGGACTATAACGCATTTCCGCTCGGCTGTCATAATTTACATCCCCCGAATCGCAGCAGCCCTAAATCAGCCGGCGGGCGGGATCGGCAAGAATCGACCCACGCCACCCGCGACTGTAATAAGAAAACAAGAAGACCGGCCCGCTAGATTTATTGCCGACCTATTAGTACGTGCGCCTCTGGACTGATTTAGCCCTCCCCGGGGATGCCCCCACCCCACCCGCGGATCGGAGAAGTGGAAAAGGCCGCAGCGATTTGCATTTTAATAAAGGCGCGATCGGACGAGGTAATTCCGTGTACGTAATTCGATTGGGTTGCGGTGATTTAGCCGAGGTTTTTAGGTTACGGTCTTGAAGGCGTCCCACAGAGATCATATACAGGGTGGACCAGTTTTTTGTAGCAGGACTTTAACAGGTGATAGATCTTCAAAAAATAACGGCACTTTTTCGTATAAACTATATCTTTTTAAGGCTTTAGAAAAAAGTTACAGGGAGTTAAAGTGGGAAAAAATATGCGGACTTTATTGAATATTTACCAAACTAGTTGAGATATTTAAGTCATATTTGGTATACGTTAAAACGGCATGGGTTAGCATAAAACCTGTTAATATCGAACATCTTGAACAACCAGTGGCGGAGAAGTGGGTAATTGATAAAATTATGTTTAGAAAAATAAATGAATCACCTTGTATTTTAACAAAAGGTATTGAATTTTTTATGTAGATTTTAATTGCAGACAAAAATGCCCTCTTGGTATTTGTTCGCATGTGTTATCGTTTAATGGCAAATTTCATTTTGTTGTATTATTTCGGGGTATTTCTGAAAAATTATCTAAAAAATTTGCTGCATAAGTAACACTTAAAGTAGAAAAAACGTGTTTCTTATTTTAAATAAAGTAATTTTTTCCAATAAACTAACCCATTCAAGGTTTTACTTGTCAAGATACAGAGCGTAACCTTAATTGTATCCTGTAGACCCTGTAACTTCAAAAGTATAGCCTTAAATAGGTAAGTTTATTGGAAAAAGTTACTTTATTTAAAGTAGCAAACACATTATTTCTACATTAAGTGTGACTTATGGAGCAATTTTTTTTTGATAATTTTCAGAAATACCCCGAAATAATACAAAAAAATGAAATTTGCCATTAAACTATAACACATGCGAACAAATACCAAGAGGACATTTTTGTCTGCAATTAAAAACTACATAAAAAATTCAATACCTTTTGTTAAAATACAAGGTGATTCATTTATTTTCCTAAACATAATTTTACCAATTACCCACTTCTCCGCCACTGGTTGTTCAAGATGTTCGATATTAACAGGTTTTATGCTAACCCATGCCGTTTTAATGTATACCAAATATGACTTAAATATCTCAACTAGTTTGGTAAATATTCAATAAAGTCCGCATATTTTTTCCCACTTTAACACCCTGTAACTTTTTTCTAAGGCCTTAAAAAGATATAGTTTATACGAAAAAGTGACGCTATTTTTTGAAGATCTATCACCTGTTAAAGTCCTGCTACAAAAAACTGGTCCACCCTGTATACAGGGTGTAACTAAATATCATGTACATACGGAAGGGGGTAATTCTTTGGCCCATTTTAGGAAAAAAACTTCACATGAACGTATGTCGTAAACGTCCTAACTTTTGAGATACAGGGCGTTGAAGTTCATTTTTTTAAATTTAATTTTGGCTACATCTCCAGAAATAATCAAGCTGCTGAACTGAAATTTGGCACTGCTATGTTTTTCGAGATGGAGAATATGCTGAAAATGTCAATTTCACCGTATCTCACAGAGGGCGCCACTTGCGCTGTTTTTTTATCACGCTTACGCGTAACTTTTTTAAGGTTATGTTTTTGGTCCTGCAGGTCCATCATTTTAGTGCATCTTTTCATTCTGCAACGAAAAGGTACTCTTGTTTAATAACGATTAAATCAACCGTTTGCTTTGAAATTGCCAAAACGTTCTCCAAAACACCTGTTGATTCAAATATTCGAAACATAAAATTTTCACCTATTGCTTTCAAATGTTACAGATCAACTGTACATTAAAAATGATGAAAAAAGTGCCAAATGGGCATTGGTCAAAACACCATTGGTTTTCTTGAAATAGAGTGTCAAAATTTTGTCAAATTCAATCCTTTCCATTTTGAAAGCGAATAATTTTTGGTACATTATTCATAGAGATTTTTTTCTTAGTTTAAATGGTACAGTTGATCTGTAACACTTGAAGGTGGTAGGTGAAAATTTTATGTTTCGAATATTGAAGTCAACAGGTGTTTTGGAGAACGTTTTGGCAATTCCAAAGCAAACGGTTGATTTAATCGTTATGAAACAAGAGTACCTTTTTCTTGCAGAATGAAAAGATGCACTAAAATGATGGACCTGCAGGACCAAAAACATAACCTCAAAAAAGTTACGCGTAAAAGCGTGATCAAAAAACAACGCAAGTGGCGCCCTCTGTGAGATACGCTGAAATTGACATTTTCAGCTTATTCTCTATCCCCAAAAACATAGCAGTGCCAAGTTTCAGTTCAGCAGCTTGATTATTTCGGGAGATGTAGCCAAAATTCAATTTAAAAAAATGAACTTCAACGCCCCTCTATCTCAAAAGTTAGGACGTTTACGACATACGTTCATATGAAGTTTTTTCTTAAAATGGGCCAAAGAATTACCCCCTTCCGTATGTACATGATATTTAGGAACACCCGATAGAGTGCCGAACAAGTCCCTTTTTATGCCAAATTGTGGACTTGCCCATGGGCCTATGGAACATGCGCATTAGACCTTCAGACCGCGCAATTCAAAACAGTGGTTGTTTTTCTGAATTACTATCTGCCTACAAACTTGTATATTGATAATGATAATAAATTAAGCTCACCTCAACGTGGACTGGTCAAGACTTCGATAACTAAAACTAGGTTCGTTGTAAAACTAGTTTCGTCCAAGCTACTAGAATTTGCTTCACTGATGCTAGAACTTGACTTGTTTTCATCTACCTTTATAACTTTAACACTAAAACAAATAAGCTACTAATAGTTTCTTACACCACAATCATGTTAATATACTTATTTAAATGATGGTTTAGGTGGTTTTAATAGAAGAGTTGGTACCGCATTTTCAATTAGCTCGTTTCATTTTTAAACACTCTGGTGTAAAATGAACAGAACATATTCGAGATGATCACTTAATTAGATAAAACACTCAAACAAATAAAACGCGAAGAAACTATTAATAATTAGCTGAAAATCGAAACAAAATTATGTCACAAAGCGTCTATAATGCAAACAACGGTAGGTTATGGTTATACTTAGTTTGTCGCTGTCAAATGGCTGTCAAAGAGTGTCAAGTTTCACAAAACACCACCTCAAGTTGCAAATGCGCATGTCCACTGGGCCTATTTATTAAAATTTTTCACTATTTTATGATTTTAAATTTTAAATTCGTCATAAAAAGCTGAACTTCATTGTCACATCGAAGGTTTATTAACTTCAAGCGAATTTATGTAAATTTATTCTATCTTCCCCAAAACATGCCGGGTTTAACCGAAAATAATTAAAGTGGTTTTTTCGAGGCTTTCAGTCTTACTGAGCGAATTCTTTGGCCTTTGCGGGTAGGCAATCCACAGAAAATGAGGAGGAGAGATACCTCAAGAAATTTAAATATCCTGTCATTTCAGGACTTGCTTTCAAGGGCTGGTGGAGTGGCAAATAAATGTAGACACCGATAACCGAGGGGGAAATCATGGAGGTTTTTTTACGCCTTGCGCATGAAAAATGCCTCTGACCAAGGTTATTATGAAGATGAGGTTTGGGCATTATAGTACCTAAATATATTAATATAAGTTCATTGTATTCAATGTATTGCCAATTTTCCTGTGTTTACTCCTGAAACTAGCTTATTTAAACTACTAGTTACCTAATACAGTCGAAGCATCGACTATAGTAGGACCTACCTAATTTTATTAAACAAGTACTGCAAAATTAATTAAAAAAAATAACATTTAGAGAATGATACGTTACATTATATGACAGTTGTCTCGACCAGTTTTTGAGATTAAGATTACAGCAGCACTACAACCCCGTCGAAACAATAAACATTACAGCAAACCTCATCAAATGTGTGATTACTGATTGTGTTTCATTTTCTACCACGATTTTAAAATAATAGAATCAACACGTTGTTGCGCCTATGTTTTTGGTATATTGGAATATAATAGAAGAGGACGTAGGTGGTATGGTAGGTGGTATGGTAGGTGGTATGGTAGGTTATACTTAGTTTGTCGCTGTCAAATGGCTGTCAGAGAGTGTCAAGTTTCACAAAACACTACCTCAAGTTGCAAATGCGCATGTCCACTGGGCCTATTTATTACAATTTTTCACTATTTTATGATTTTAAATTTTAAATTCGTCATAAAAAGCTGAACTTCATTGTCACATCGAAGGTTTATTAACTTCAAGCGAATTTACGTAAATTTATTCTATCTTCCCCAAAACATGCCGGGTTTAACCGAAAATAATTAAAGTGTTTTTTTCGAGGCTTTCAGTCTTACTGAGCGAATTCTTTGGCCTTTGCGGGTAGGCAATCTACAGAAAATAAGAAGGAGAGATACCTCAAGAAATTTAAATATCCTGTCATTTCAGGACTTGCTTTCAACGGCTGGTGGAGTGGCAAATAAATGTAGACACCGATAACCGAGGGGGAAATCATGGAGGTTTTTTTACGCCTTGCGCATGAAAAATGCCTCTGACCAAGGTTATTATGAAGATGAGGTTTGGGCATTATAGTACCTAAATATATTAATATAAGTTCATTGTATTCAATGTATTGCCAATTTTCCTGTGTTTACTCCTGAAACTAGCTTATTTAAACTACTAGTTACCTAATACAGTCGAAGCATCGACTATAGTAGGACCTACCTAATTTTATTAAACAAGTACTGCAAAATTAATTAAAAAAAATAACATTTAGAGAATGATACGTTACATTATATGACAGTTGTCTCGACCAGTTTTTGAGATTAAGATTACAGCAGCATTACAACCCCGTCGAAACAATAAACATTACAGCAAACCTCATCAAATGTGTGATTACTGATTGTGTTTCATTTTCTACCACGATTTTAAAATAATAGAATCAACACGTTGTTGCGCCTATGTTTTTGGTATATTGGAATATAATAGAAGAGGACGTAGGTGGTATGGTAGGTGGTATGGTAGGTTATACTTAGTTTGTCGCTGTCAAATGGCTGTCAGAGAGTGTCAAGTTTCACAAAACACTACCTCAAGTTGCAAATGCGCATGTCCACTGGGCCTATTTATTACAATTTTTCACTATTTTATGATTTTAAATTTTAAATTCGTCATAAAAAGCTGAACTTCATTGTCACATCGAAGGTTTATTAACTTCAAGCGAATTTACGTAAATTTATTCTATCTTCCCCAAAACATGCCGGGTTTAACCGAAAATAATTAAAGTGTTTTTTTCGAGGCTTTCAGTCTTACTGAGCGAATTCTTTGGCCTTTGCGGGTAGGCAATCTACAGAAAATAAGAAGGAGAGATACCTCAAGAAATTTAAATATCCTGTCATTTCAGGACTTGCTTTCAACGGCTGGTGGAGTGGCAAATAAATGTAGACACCGATAACCGAGGGGGAAATCATGGAGGTTTTTTTACGCCTTGCGCATGAAAAATGCCTCTGACCAAGGTTATTATGAAGATGAGGTTTGGGCATTATAGTACCTAAATATACACTCACCGGCACGAAAAACGGAGCAGTTATAATTTTTATTTAAAAAATGTAAAATTTTAATACTTTGCAATGGTTTATTATTATAATAAGTTAAAAGCAAACAACAACATGTTTTAAGTAATATCTAACAACAATTAAACGTGTATTTGAAAAGCAAGACTAGACTGTTTTGAATAAAAATTTCCAAAAATTAAAAAGTACACAAGTCTTAGTTGGCCATGACTTTTCTTTTGTTTTTATTGTTTTGACAAGTCTGAGTTTAAAGAAGTGAAACAGTTCAAAGCTGTACTGCGTTTATTTAAGGTAAAAATATGGCTGTTAATCCTGAAACAGCGGCTGCTATTGTTGCGTTTCTTCAAGACGGAAGAACTGAGCGATATGTTGCCCAAGAATATGCCGTATCCAATAGCACTGTGCACCGTATTTATACACGTTTTTTGGAAACTAGAGCTTACACCAGACGACCTGGAACTGGTCCCCAACGAAAAACTAACGCTCATGATGATCGCTTCATCCTCTTGGAAATTCTACGAGATCGTCGTGCTACAGCTGTAGAAATCAGAAATAGACTTCATCATGTTCGGAATACCAATGTAAGCGAACGTACAGTTAGACGAAGACTTGGAGAAGCCAATCTTACCAGTCGTAGACCTGCAACAGGTCCAGAGCTTCTTAGGCGTCATCGTGTTGCGCGACTTCGGTTTGCCAGAAATCATGAGCACTGGGGTGAAAATGATTGGGGGCGAATTTTATTTACTGATGAGTCCAGGTTTAGCCTGCGATCTCCAGATGGTCGCGAGAGAGTATGGCGAAGACCACAAGAGCGTTTTGCAGAATGTACCTTCAGTCCTAGAGTAGGATACCAAGGAGGTTCAGTAATGGTGTGGGCTGGAATTTCTCTAGAGGCACACACTGAGTTGTACATCGTTCCAAGAGGCTCCTTAACTGCTGCCAGGTACATTGATGAAATTCTCCAAGATTTTGTTGTCCCGTATGTTGATTTTATTGGAAATAACTTTCTTCTGATGCATGATAATGCCAGACCTCATACCGCAAGAATCACTCAACAGTATTTAAATGATGTAAACATTCCTGTTTTGGAGTGGCCAGCGTTAAACTCCAGATGCGAACCCGATTGCACATGTTTGGGACATGCTTGGGCGAAGAATGCGAAGTCGTGTTCCTGCTCCTTTAACCATAAATCAGTTGAAACAAGCTCTTTTAGAGGAATGGGACCTTATTCCTCAAGAGGACATTCGCCATTTGATTTTAGGCATGCCACGGAGAATGCATGCAATCATTCGAGCTCGCGGGGGTAATACCCGTTATTAAAAATGCTCCTCATTAGTTTTTGCTCAAAAATCGTTTAAGTTTTGATTCATTTAAGGACATTTTGCCACAACACCAATGTGGGTTTATCGTTCTAATTTTTTAAATTGTAACAAAAGTTTTTATTTAAAAAAAAGCGCCCAATTGTTATTAGAAATTACTTAAAAAAACATGTTGTTGTTTGCGTTTAACTTATTATAATAATAAACCATCGCAAAGTATTAAAATTTCACATTTGTTAAATAAAAATTGTAAGTGCTCCGTTTTTCGTGCCGGTGAGTGTATTAATATAAGTTCATTGTATTCAATGTATTGCCAATTTTCCTGTGTTTACTCCTGAAACTAGCTTATTTAAACTACTAGTTACCTAATACAGTCGAAGCATCGACTATAGTAGGACCTACCTAATTTTATTAAACAAGTACTGCAAAATTAATAAAAAAAAATAACATTTAGAGAATGATACGTTACATTATATGACAGTTGTCTCGACCAGTTTTTGAGATTAAGATTACAGCAGCACTACAACCCCGTCGAAACAATAAACATTACAGCAAACCTCATCAAATGTGTGATTACTGATTGTGTTTCATTTTCTACCACGATTTTAAAATAATAGAATCAACACGTTGTTGCGCCTATGTTTTTGGTATATTGGAATATAATAGAAGAGGACGTTAAAAGTGGTGGGGGGTACCATTGCCCAAACCACAGATATGTCCAACTTTAAAACTGTACAAATCCGTGAAACCTTCATTTTTGCGGATAATCGCCTACACTTTTTTTGTCTGAAAGGCCTTCAAAAACCGCATCTTTTGCCCTTCCTGTCATTTTCAAAAAACCCCATATACCAAATTTAAACAAAAAATATACAGGGAGTTCCATTCTGTAGGGTGTCAAATTTGAGCAAAAATTGGAATCCCTTCAAAACAGTCGAATGGTGAACAGGACCACTCAAAATGTTGATGTGAAAAGATTGACTACAAAAATATACAGGGTATTTTTCTCTTAGCCATCTCAAAATTCTGAAATTTTATGAAACTTATAGGGATCAAGAGTGCTCTGGAATCATTGAAAAAATATTGATAAACACAAAAGTAATGTATTTTTTTACAAAATGCCAACTAACAAATAAAAACAATTTAAATTATTGGACCTTTCTCAACAAAGTCACTGTCTAAGATAATACATTTTCTGTGCGTTTCCTGTTGTGGCATACCAGCCACCTTAACTGATATGGACTTACTGACTGACGGGCTTCTGTATTTTTTAGATTTAGTTCATTTATAGTGTATGGAGCGGCTTTGATGTACCCGATTTTTGACCCGTTAAAATCCCAAAAATCCAGTAATTTGAGATGGCACAGATACGAATACTCTGTATATTTGATTCACACTGTGGGGTCAAATTTTAAATAAAAAAAAACGCTAAATGGTTTTCGTGAAAATCGGGCGTATGAAAAAATCGCAGCCGGCCCTGGATTTGCATTTTGAAAATGGCAGCAAGGTCAAAAGAAGCAGTTTTTGAAGGCCTTTCAAACAAAAAAAAGTTTAGGCTTTTGTCTCCAAAAATGAAGATTTTACGGATTTGTACGGTTATAAAGTTGGACACCCTGTATATAAAAGATAGACTGCTGTACAAGCCAACATTATGGCAAATCTTGTAATTGGAGTTGGGGTCAATGGAGCATACCCAATCGATTGTTCCAACGCGGGAATTTTAATTTAAGGAGTAAATAACTTTTAGTGTTTCCTTAATAAAACTAACTAGAAACAAAGAGTGTGGTCATAATTACTTTAATTTGTTTATATATTAATTAATTAATAAATTAACTTTTCACACCAATTGCCTGCATCCATTCATCATAATTGTTTTTTGAGGTCGATATTCTACAAAGGAGTTAATAGTATTTAGAAAAAAGTTTACAAATATATAGGCATTTTCAGCACCGAAGCAATTATTTAGGAAACCTACCTGTGGAAGATTATTATTCCAAGGAACTTTATCTACAGTTTATCACGCACTTTTCTGTGATGAATATTTTATATGAAAAGTTTATTATAAAATGCCACAAAAAATATTATACAGTCCAAAAACAACCACAAATTTGCCGAAACAATAAAAACGACAAAAACCAAGAAAACACTGGTACCTAAAATCGCAATATAGATATAGTTTAGGTTGTCATTGTGTGGTATTACCATTAAATAATTAAAAACGAAGTATAATGCGCATGTGACTCCAAAATTGACAGAGTATTTTCTCCAAAGATTTTCTGAACAACCGACAAATATTTTCTTACAAAATAACAGCGATTTTGACAGGATCAGAAACGTTACCTACCCCCAACGTCGTCCCTTATTTATGGCCGCGGAAAGAAGCCCCCAAAAGGGGGGATATTTAAATTCGGCCGATATCTCGGAAGGGGGGGGATGGAGAGAGCGTGCCCCACATTCTTCATCCCCCCCAGGGAGGCGCTGAAGGGAAACACAGGCGTCAAGGCCGAATAACGAGCCAACATTATGGCAAATCTTGTAATTGGAGTTGGGGTCAATGGAGCATACCCAATCGATTGTTCCAACGCGGGAATTTTAATTTAAGGAGTAAATAACTTTTAGTGTTTCCTTAATAAAACTAACTAGAAACAAAGAGTGTGGTCATAATTACTTTAATTTGTTTATATATTAATTAATTAATAAATTAACTTTTCACACCAATTGCCTGCATCCATTCATCATAATTGTTTTTTGAGGTCGATATTCTACAAAGGAGTTAATAGTATTTAGAAAAAAGTTTACAAATATATAGGCATTTTCAGCACCGAAGCAATTATTTAGGAAACCTATCTGTGGAAGATTATTATTCCAAGGAACTTTATCTACAGTTTGGTTTTAACACCACAATACCACGCACTTTTCTGTGATGAATATTTTATATGAAAAGTTTATTATAAAATGCCACAAAAAATATTATACAGTCCAAAAACAACCACAAATTTGCCGAAACAATAAAAACGATAAAAACCAAGAAAACACTGGTACCTAAAATCGCAATATAGATATAGTTTAGGTTGTCATTGTGTGGTATTGCCATTAAATAATTAAAAACGAAGTATAATGCGCATGTGACTCCAAAATTGACAGAGTATTTTCTCCAAAGATTTTCTGAACAACCGACAAGTATTTTCTTACAAAATAACAGCGATTTTGACAGGATCAGAAACGTTACCTACCCCCAACGTCGTCCCTTATTTATGGCCGCGGAAAGAAGCCCCCAAAAGGGGGGATATTTAAATTCGGCCGATATCTCGGAAGGGGGAGGATGGAGAGAGCGTGCCCCACATTCTTCATCCCCCCCAGGGAGGCGATGAAGGGAAACACAGGCGTCAAGGCCGAATAACGAGACGCCCCGGCAAGGGGGGACTATCGGAGGCTTGATGGGGTGTGTGCGCGAGCGTTTTCGAGTTTTCCGGGTTTATTATGAAGTTTTTTCCCGGTTTCAGCTAGTTATTTCTAGTTTTCTTCGATTGTTCCTTTTTTAACCTTATTTTTTCTCGTAAATTTACTTCTTTGTACCTTTCCATATATTTCAAAAAATGTCTACAAAGTCTAAGTGAATTTATTACCTCTTTGATTTTTTAATGCCAATCAACAGTACCTAATTGGTGGGTGTATACTTAGGAGTATACAGGGTGACCATATTTCGAGTCTATGCATGGGGATCTTGGTTATCTTAAGAGATACGAGGTCGGTTAAATTGGGGCAAAGTTGTGGAATTTGATGCCGAGTAACGTGGTAAAAAGAAATTTTGGCTGGTCCTTTTCGTTTTGAAAATAATGCGAAAAAACTGAAAATTGTCGTTTTCGTTTTTATTTTTTTTTAAAACGAAAACGAATGGCGCTGGACAATTCTAAGTTAAACATTATTAAGGCACTTTTTTACAAGGAATCTAAATATGGCCTCGCATTTGTTCTCGCCTCCCTGGACAAAGATATGACGATCAACATTAATTTTTCTTATGGGCGCCATATTGTATTTTTGCATTTTTGAAAAGAGGATTTTTTTCTGGTTAAAATGATATGTCACACATTATGCTTTACTTTGTTTTTCTTGACGTAATATCAAATTAATCGTTTTTGCATAGAGTGCCTTGGGAACGTAAGCCCCATAATGACTGACGTTTTTGCATAGAGTGCTTTGGACTTGGAAACATAAGCCCCATAATGTTTAACGTTTTTTCATAGAGTGCCTTGGAAACATAAGCCTAGTTACCCATTGTTGCGAAGTGTGCTTTGGAATATTGTTTAATGGTTCAGTAAAAATTCTGTTAATGTTAAGTTTATTGATTAAAAAAAATCATAAACGTACCACGAGAGTATGATCTGAGATCTTGTTATTTATTCGTCATTTGCCATATAACACATTAACACTAAAAGAGTCAAACTGGAAACACAAGAACAACAAAAACCTAGACGAATAGACAAACCTATTTTACAATAAATGTTCAATTTGTCCTCCTTGTCCCACAAGGCATAATGCAGCACGTTTCCTTAAATTGTTTATGGCACGTCCAATATCCCATTTATATTTGGGGAATAATAAATTTGAATCATGTCACACTTTTCTTCATATGAAAATGATATTTTTTCAGTAAAATAAACTATCAGTGACACTTAAAATTGTACTAAACTATCAAACTACGTTATATGGGGCTTAGTTTCCAAGGCATTCTATGCAGAAATGTCAAACATTATGGGGCTTACGTTTCCAAGGCGCTCTATGAAAAAACGATTAATTTACTCGGCATCAAATTCCGCAACTTTGCCCCAATTTAACCGACCTCGTATCTCTTAAGATAACCAAGATCCCCATGCATAGACTCGAAATACGGTCACCCTTTATAGGCGGAGCTCTTAGTTTCCTACAACGGATGCAGGTTGTTTGCAAAGACTGCAGCAGCAGACAAAACACAAAACTAAGCACAAAATGTGCAAATACGCATTGAAATTAAGACACTCTGTCACTGTTTACTTTCAACTTCAATACGTACAAGTTCGTGGAATTGCGAATCGCGGATCTCACTACTCGCCACGGTCCACACACCTGTAATCAAGATATTGACAAGACTGAGTCGCCTAGTCGCCACAGTCGCTAGAGCGCTACAGTCGGTACTGTTCATTCCTACCGCATTCTACCGCCACCATCCGACCATTCCTTTTGTTCTGGGAATAGTTATTCAACCATAGTCCACATCAACCGAACTTTATAACTGAAATGAATTGTGATTACTTTTTAAGAATACCTTGAAATAATTTTACTGATGTGAATTAGCTGCGGTTAAATAACTATTCACAAAAACATTTTTTTTACATCATGACTGAACCACCCTGTATATGACAAAAAAGTAAAGCATCAAGCTACTTTTAAAAAACGACCAAGTGCCCTATAACTCTTAATAATTTACTAATCTCGAAAGTGAAGTTCTGTGTGTATATAAAGATGTCGTGTGTAAATGGAAGTTTTTCGAGTACCCTCATCCCCACTCTCGCCGTATCTCTCTAGGCAAACCCGCGAAATTCGTTTAATCCTCCCGGAAACCGGTTTTTTTCCGGGATCGGGCCCCGGACTTCCGGCGAAAAGGAATTTCCCGGAGTTGTTGGTTTCATTTAGCACGAGTGTAATTGCTTTTTTAACCGTTCCGCTACGGTTTGTTCAAGTTGTGCCGTATTAAGGGACTTCCCCCGAACGAAACACCTCTCATGCGAGAAGGTTTACCGCAGATTGGGGTTCGCTTTTCTTTTGAGATAAATCGCAAAAGGAATGGTCGATAGGGTCGACCCGATTGGTGATTATCTACTAGAAAAACTGTCATAATGATACGGTTTTGACCGGCTTAAGTTAGCAGCAGTTGGCGGCTTTGGCGGCTTTTCCGCATTGTTGCCAGAGCTAGTACAGATGTACAAATGTAGTACATTTTCTCAGCACATTGATACCTAATTTTAATGTTTTATTGGTGTAACCTCGGTCAATGGTACGATGTTGTTTCTGTGGTGACATATCTTTACAAGCATTTTTTAATAAATTATGTATGCACTAAGGTTCTTTTAATAGGAGCTCTGACCAAAAACCCATAGATAATAAATGTCCTGTTATGAAGAATAACAAAAAACCAAACCCTGCTTTTTTATGGCACGAGCATGGATAATGGTCCTAGTTACCGAATCCAATAAGACGAATAAACAACAACAAGACCTAACGTCTTTTTTTTATAATCAACAGCAATTTTCTGTTTATGTTCCCAGCACCATAGGCGTGTTTAAATTAAATTAAAATTAAAATTTGCCAAGAAAAATGTCTCCAAAAACATTCTATTTATTGGTCCGTTTAAAATTTTAAAAGATGTAATTTTATAATCGTGTCTTATTTTCAATATATGAAAATTAATAAACTTCATGTAAATTTTCATGCACCTTTCTTTATATATTATCATAAATACCGTTCTATAATGCTAAACCAACTATTTCCACCCTCGGTGAATAAATACTCCTACTGATTTATGTACAGAACAGTAAATGTTTAATTTTGTTCTATGTATGGTGAGCCACCTTACCGATCAGACAAGCTATCGAATGAATTTGCATTGTCATACTCTACATCCCAAGATCCATTGCGATTCGCGAAGCAGAAAAAATGTTATTTTACAAAACTGTCTCATATATTGCCTCATAGGCTTGCAAGTGAATTTTTGAGAGACTAATCAAAGCATTATGAAAATTCGACACTAAGAATGACACGTTCTTTTTAACTTTCCAATAATTGAAGAGGATATATTATATAATATTCATAAGCTACATAAATGCAATTCAAGAATAAGATCTTCTAACCTTTAGGGAAAAATGTTTGAAATATTTCTGTAGCAATGTAAATCAAGAGCATATTTTAGATTATAAAGGTAGACAAACTCATCAGCTGGCATCACGATATGTTCAAAAAATGAACATGGCTGGTAGTGTGGGAAGTGAATGGCGGTTTTTCAAAATTAATACCCGCGCCTTCACCAAAAGTCTAAAATATCGATTAAAACATATGAAATGAAACAACCACGTATTATTTTTTGAACCACGATCTATTTGCCTGTGCCGGTAACAAATAAAATCAAACTACACAAGTTTTATTTGGGCCAAAATTGGGCAAATCTTATTAGGGCACATTTTTCAAAATTGTTATTCTTTGTAATCAAATAATTAATATTAAGTATAACCAATGCCAATGGCTTTCCGTGAAGTTGTATTTCATACGCACGACACTATTAACCCAAATAAAAACACTCCCGGAGCTGAAGAGGGAAAAAAAAACTCATATCCAGGTTCAATTATGGAAACTCCAAAGGGAAATTCAGTCGGAATGTCGCTTTGGCACTGGCTTAAACTCACCCAAATTAGAGGGGCGTGTGTTCAGAGGAGAGAATTTTCGTGTGTGTATTCGACGCACTTACATAAGGGAAAGGGATGAGGGAATTGAGAGGAATGTGCAGATACGCAGAATGACAAAGAAAGTAATATGCTTGGAATTTGGTTTATCCATCGAATTGATAAGTACAATGGAAGTCGCACAGGTACCACTTTCATTGTTGTTTGGGGCAGCCAACTCTAGAGAGAGATAGGTTTCAAATGGCAATAAGTAAGACAAGGACGCGTAATGAACGTGTCAGCTGATTCAGGCAAAGGAGGTATATAGGGATGTTGCATATTAATGAGCGAATTTAATGGGCATGTTCCGTAATTCTCTTTATTGTATGATCTGTATTCCGAAATTCAGGGCTTGTTTGTATGAATGAGAATTTTTCTATATAACCACAATTATGTAAATATTGCGCAAAAAAAGTAGTGAATTGATTAAAAAAAATCACCTACATGGCAATTTTATGTACCTGGAAGTAAATTGAGACAAATAAAATACAAATTCCAAAATAAAAGTTTATTTTAAAATAAAGGTGACAAAATATCTAGGATAAGGTATAGATTTTCAACTTTAATTACTTATCTTAATTGATTTATTAATTTTAAAATTTAATTTAATAGGAAAAGCATGTAAGGCAGGTAGCTTTTACATATTTTTTTATATATTTTATATGTTTAGGCATCTAACAAAAAGAATTACAAATAATTGCCTTATTAAAGGGACCGGAACCTCAAGATTAATTTCATCTTTGACTACGAAGAGCTAGGCTCATTAGCACAATATTTTGCCAGTTTTTCCCTTGATAGTTTCTATCATGACTTGGAAAATAAAAAAACTGTAGTAATTACATACTTTTTAAGTTTGCGCTGCCCAAAATTCTCTATGAAATTGCTCTCAATAAATTGTTGACTACAAATGCGAGTAAATACTTGTAGACAGTACAAAATTTTTCCTTTTTATTGCTGCAATCCATTTGTCTCTAATATCACCTTATCTCTTGGAAAACTGCAAAGTTATTAACAAAGATTTTTAAGACTTACGAATGAAAAGAAACCCCACTATTGTTATTCTTTCCGCCCCGTTTGGTACATCCAAATACACCACAGGAGTTGACCCTCTTTTTTGTAATTTACAACTTAAACAGAAAGAATATGGCCACATAGCTAAATTAAATTTTCTCTCCGATCTAAAAATATAATATTAAACCAAACACCAACTAAGAAAACTCAACGCCGTTTCATACGAAACTGCCACCACGACAGGAACTCAAATCAAATATAAATAATACAATAATTACTCCTATTCGTATTGGGATTTGGGACAGAAGGAAAATTAAAATGACGTTTGACAACGGAACTCGTTTGAAGCGAAGCACAGGACAGAAAAATAGAAAGTTAGGACAAACACCTCTTTTGTGTTATGTGGTTTTTGCCGGAATCAGCTGATTTATTTACTATTTCACTTACTCAAGTTTGACTGCCAATTTCTCTCTCTACACTCCTTCCATCTGCTTGTCATTTCAATGGGTTTATCCTAGAAATAATGTAAAAATTAAAAATTGTACGGATGTGTTCCGGTTTGAAGTGGGTCACAAACTAGGTCGTATTTTTAGGGGGGGCTGATCAGGACCGGCTCAAGATTTTGCGGGGCCGGGTGCCGCATGAAAATGCGGGGCCCCGTTAAGGAATTATTGAATCCATATTAAGAAGAAATTTTTTGAAAGTCGGTACGCTACTTACAAAGGTATATTTTTTACAAGTAATTCTGTAAAATGGTAGGCCGGGGCTACGAGTTTGGATCACTTCTGTGACGTATATAGGAATTAATTTCGAGTGGCGGAGGGACAATTTCTGTGTCTTTTTTTAAACAAGGGCATTTAAAATAGTTCTAAAAAATGCGCCGCAGGCGAAATTTTTTAAAAATTTGAAGAAAAATTACATAAAATTAGTCTTGGGAAATTTTCAAATTCCGAAATGGGTTCGGTCCCGCACTTCTAAATAAGGTACTAATCACCCTGTACCACCCTTGAGGTGCCACACCCAAAAACGTTAATTTTAAGGCTTCAAAAAATAATGTATAGATCTATCTACTGGTAATTTTGAATCATCTTTAATTCATTTAAGAAAAAACATTATCAAAAAGTAGAGGTTTCCGAGTAGAAACCAGAGAAAAAATGTTGGGAATGTCTGCTATTTTGTGATGCAAAATTATTTACATAGTACATATTATAACGAAACAACAATACACTGGATGAATAACAAAATAAAAGTCTGGAGTCTGGCACAGCAAAAGTACATTCTCCGACGCCCGTCTCGTCTCTCTTTCTTTCGGCAGCAGGCACGGTGTGTTCGCTCTCGCTTGCGCGTTTAAATTTCAGTCGGATTTTGTGGGGACACAAGGCGCAAGATTCCGCAAGAGCAAGCGGTTCGTCGAAACTGGTGAATTTAAAAAGGCGCGTGCGGTGTTCACCGTGTTGCGTAACGTTGCGTTGTCAGAATGTTAGACCTATTCTGTTTACGAGAAGCATAATATCCTTTACATTTTAGGGAGGGCTAATAGAAATGTAGGGGGGGGGCTAAGCCCCCCTAGCCCCCCCCCCTAGTTACGTCTATGGTCACACTGTATGTTGTTCTTCTAACTTAAAAAGATAATTTCCATGCAAGGACAGTTCAAAAGAACGAAACCCTAACGAAACTTAAAACAATAATCGTCGAACAAACGTAAAACCCCCATTAAGACACTCGCCGCCGGAAAGAGTCCGGGTTGTTCCGGAGTTGTTTACAAAGGCGGTCTCCCTCCCCGGAGCAAATTGGACCAATAATCTTGGCAAACTGTTTGGAGACGGCGAAATTATCGGACCTGGCTACGTGCGAATCTCCCGATTTAAATAAACGACACCACCCGCGCAAGTTGCCGACAGAAATTGTATTACAGGTGGAAACTGCCTGGCTCGAACGAAAATGGAAATATAGGAATAAGTATGGAAGAACGGTTTGGATAGAACAAATATTTTATGACGGCAATTTACAAATAAATTGTTTAGACTTTTCTTGTCGGTGAAGACCTTTACGTAACTGTTGCGTAATATGCTACGCCACTGTATTGTGTACCTAACCGAGCGACTGTCAGCAAATGTCAGGGACTCTTTAAAATAAGGGGACCCAGCATTATACTTTCCAAAGTGAGGCCTATTCTTTTCTCATTCTAATAGTATCAGTGATGTCAAGTATGCAATTTTATTGGAGAATCTATGAATATAACAGGTACTTTGATTGTTAGTAAAAATTAATAATGGTTGCCATGATTTCTAAAAATTAGACTTGACAATGTTGTGTCTACAATTACAGAATATTGCAACTGTCAAATGAAACAAACTTATTGTATAGTTGAAATTCTTTAATTGTCACATCTGAGTATCTGGAAGTTAGAAAACTTAAAAATTGTGAATTATGATGGGAAATTTTTTGCCTCCTTTAGAATCTATGGCACTGGCATGTCACATAAAACCTGATGGCAGTTGGACACTGACATATAACATAACCTTGTACCAGCCCGTGTGGTCTCCTTGGAGTCAACAGAAAACAAACTTCCCCTCAAGGCTTCACTTTTCCTATGTGAAATGCTGGGTCCCCTTATTTTAAAGAGTCCCTGGCAAATGTCATATGTCCATTAGCATCAGAGATATGGAGGTGAGGAGAAGGCAACATAGACGAGTGCGCAGCCTAATTTTGGCAGTCTCTATGGGTCCGCCATTTTCAAGTACTAACGTCAAAAGATTCCTCTCGTTCTCCTTGTTTACGACTGGTTGGAGTGGTTGGTTACTTCATTTTGGTGATACATTTTAAAGATTTGAGTGTTTTTTGTTAAGTGATAGTATAGTTTATTAGTTATTAGCATGTTGTGCGATGAAGGACTGTAAAAATAATAGAAAATTTCCATTCATATCTACAGGTAAGAAAAGCACAAAAAGAACTTCAGATTTAAGAAGTTGAAAGGTATTATAAATAGACAAGGCGATCAATATTAACATAACATATTAGGTATGCCCAAGTATGCTATATCGTAACATTTTCGAAAGCAGTTCGTCAATTTTTAACTTGTTACGTTCTAGCAATGAAAACATTGTATTATTAGAGTTGAGGTGCGGCCAGATAATGTAAACGTGAACTTCTGACGTTTAAATTCACGAATCTATTTAGGATTGTGTGTTTTTACATATACGTAACCGAAAGGTTTTGAGGTTGACCAAAACATTACAAACTCTCACAATGACGCAACAAAACCTTTATTTTTGAACTTTTGGGATTCATATTATTGTATTATTTGTATCGTTCTTGCAGTGTTTTGAAGGTTTCAAACTGTTTGGCGTTAGACGTGAACGTTGACATAACATTTCACACTTTAACTCGATTTTGCAGTGTGATTTTTATGCGTTTATCTAAAAGTTTATTTTATTTATATTTATTTTATAAGCGACCCAAGTAATATACTAAAGAAATATTAACTATCCCCTGTAAGCTTAACTTAGAAAATGGCGGCCCAGGTGATTACGAAGTTCGCGCAGCTTAACGCTCATTCTCCCCACCTCCATATCTCTGAGTCAAACTCATCAGCTGGCATCACGATATTTCAAAAAATGAACATGCCTGGAGGTGTGAGAAGGCAATGGCGGATATTCAAGTTTTACAGATTGAAATTAATACCAGCGCCTTCACCAAAAGTCTAAAATATCGATTAAAACCAATTGAAATCTGACGATGACATTGATTGCAACAACTCTCCTAATAAAGTATAATGTAATGTATATTTGTAGATTTATTATGCTTCGTGCAAAAATCGAAGAATAAGTACGCTTCTTTTGATTACCTCCACACACCAAAACTTTGTTTTTTTGCACTCGACGCGCGTTTCGCTAACCATGTTAGCATCATCAGGAGATGATTAGGTTCAGGAGAAGATTAAGTTGTTATCGCCTTTCAAAATTTGTAAAATTTGCAATTTTCCAGACCTCCCAACTTGAATAATAAAAGAAGGTCTTTCTTTTATAAAATATGTATTTCCCAAAATGCACCGTTTTCCTACAGTTTGAAAAAAAAAACGGCTATAAAAAGAATAATTTTCTAATAGATAACGCTTTTGATATTCCCCTATGATGTTTTTTCCAAAGCTATTATGCAGACCACAAGATTATAAGGTTATGTATAGCTACTTTAATTTCTATATTATATTTTTTTGTTCGACTCGCATAGCCATAAAAACTTCATATCGTTATTTATTTCCCCCTAAATTGATATTATTATCTCTAACTTCCTCGTAAACAAAGGGACAAACGCTACCATATAAGTTTCTGGCGACTGGCTGTGATTTATTTCTATATAATACACAATATAGGAATCCTCCTTTATTGGAAATGTCTGTGATTTATCTGAAATGTGGTATCGTTTATTGTTAAAACTTTACCTCAACTTTTGAAAGCAACACTGACAGAGAGGAGAATTATTATTATAATTATTAATTTGGTTTACTTGCGTACTCCCTCGACATTTCCCCCCCAGATGACAATTCTCGTGTCTGTTTGTTGAAACGGCAAAAGAAAAAGAGAACACACCCCTCTAATTTGGGCGGGTTTAAACGCGACTATTCCGCCCGAATTTCCCTTTGGACTTTCCATAATTGTACCCGGATATGAGTTTTTTTTTTCTAGTTTCGGAAAATGACGGGGAAATGTTTGTCTTTCATTTCGTGAAAGTTTGGGAAAGTGGTGCTTTGGGCAAAGCAATTTTACTAAAAGTTTCACTTTTACTGGTGCTAATACCTATCGTACAAAAGTTCACGGGACTTTTATAATTTATTAAATGCTTAGACAAGGAACAAGAGAAGAGAGCGTTCGGGGCCGTGTTACCGAGTGCCACATCGCACGGCAGGCCAGTGGCGTAGCATGAAACGCGTTCTTAACCAATATCACGAAAATGTTGAAAATGAGGAGGTAGTTATTTGACTTACATGTAATTCGAAATATTGGTATTTATTTGCAGATAATTTCCCAAATGTAAAGCTAGTGTCAAGTGCTGAAATATATTTATTTGTGGCGATATCATAATCAATTAAGAAATTTTCAATACAAACGATGTTAAAAAATAATTATATTGGTCCTATTTACAAACAAAACAATGCACTTTATTATAATAAAAGGTAGAAGGAATTTGAAGAAGTTATATTGAGAAAAAATAAAGTTTTAGGGCATCTTTCAAAGGTAGCTTGTTAAATATTTACTTGTGAAACGAAATCCCGGGCCTTTTTTTCACTTCTGCTTTTGCAACCAAACGCTGAACAATTCACCATCGTAAGGGTATATTTTCCCCTTAATTACTGTTACTTTTAGTTCACAAATTCACGAAATTAGTTCACAACGTACTCGCTTTGTCTGCCACATATAAAATGGCCCCCGTTCAAAACGACGTAACAAAATCTATACACGGCAGTGTAAGGCAAGCGCGGTGACCTCTCTCTTTCCTTGTCTACGAGTTTAACTATGCCTATTCATGAATTTTCGTATAAAAAGAATATAGGAAAGAGAGAATCCGTATTACTTAGTAATAAATCTCCTCGCAAACTTTATATAATACATCTATACTAGAAGAATGATATCCATCTTCCCGAAAAGAGAAACTAAATACAAAACAACTTATATACGTCGAAGAAAAACTATTATTCGGATTAAATGGGCTCAATTTAAGACTGATTGTTTCCTCTAACTTCCTCGGCGCTTATCAATAAAAGTCCAACAACTTTCATTAATACTTAACAGCTAATTTAACGATCATTTATAATAGAATTTCAGTAGAAAATAGTAATTTCCTGAAAGGTTGTGTGTTACTCATTCATACTAAAGTTTGGGTATTAAAAACACACTAAGATAAATGAACGAGAAAACAATAGATTCGAGAAATTGCACTCTTTGTACAGGCAGTACAGGGTTATTCATATAACATTCTACCCCCTAATTTTTTGTTTTTAATTTTGGAAAAAAGGAAAAAAATGTAAATATTAAAATTTTATAAAACAAATATATTTCTAACAAATTGAGAATTACTGGAATTTTAAAAAACCTAACTTTGGTCCATATATCGAACACTATCAATTTTAGTAAAAATCTGAATGCGGCACTGAATTCTAAGTGAAAATGTCTATAAGACACAGTTTTTGCCATTCCAATATCATTAACCGTTCCTAATATACGAGGTATGCCCCAAAAGCGCAAATTTTCAATTTCGCCCTGTATCTTAAAAACAAAGGTGGCTATGAAAAATCTGTTTACGATATCTTTCGTTTCACAAAAAAGTAGCAACGGTTCGCGAAAACCGCAACTCCCTATCTCTAAAAATAACCTAGATACCCCGCATTTACAACCAAATCTGGACACCCTGTACAGGCATAGGTACATATTTAACTAGTAATTTCTCCAATTAGTGAATTAAATTGAATTTCTCACGCCATTAGGTACAGTATATTGTGCACCTGTCACGTGTGGCGCTTTGAACTTATAAATACAAAACTATAGTCTATTTATTTTAAAGAGCCAGTAAATGTACATGATCACGCGTACAATATTTTATCCGTGACAAACACTAAAATAAATTAAAAGTAAAAAAATATTTTTAAAAAAAGCTTTTATTTAAATGCGCTAAAAAGAATAAAATAATCTTTTCTTTTAAAACTTTTACTATCAACTTATAACGTCATTCCACAATTTATATGATATAAAAGCTTGTCGCGAGATTTAAGTAGTGGTATTTACTTAGTTTGAAAACTTAAATCTCTTAAATTTAATCGCTTACCGAAAAGTATAGCCCTTTCATTCTACGTCATTTCAAAAACCAGAGTAAATGGCAAGAAAATCGCCGACCTGGCAATTCGCGAATTCCTCTCAATATCGAACGAATCCCAAATCCCGATGGCCTGGGGACCTACAACATATCCGCCCAGGCCCGCTCGTATTTTACATTATTATGAACGTGATCCGAGATCGGCCCCGTCGATTCTATGCATGATTTTAATTTATGAGATCGAGATAAAAAAAAACGTGAAATATGGGACCCGCGGCTTTGGACCGCATACGGACCTGTGCGGTCAGAAACGTGGGCATACGGGGGGTGTTATAAACTCGACGCGACGTGTCACCGGATTATTATAAAACCATGCTATATGTTTTCGACAAAATATGTTTTTTTTAATCGGCTGTAAAGAAGGTTAAAATCGTCTTTAAAATACGTGTGAAAAAAAGCCCAAATTGACAAAAATTTTAAATGTGAAACTTTAATTTAATTCTGTGCGGAAAATTTATGGATCAATGGAAAGGAAATTAAACCAGAGAATAAGTTTTAAAATGACCACTATAAGGGTGTTTCGAACATGTACCTTTTATTAAATTCGGTCAATATACAAGGTGTAACTGAACGGATGGTCAAAAATGAAACCACGTATTCTTGGAGTCAAAATAAGGGCACTTCTTCATATATTTTTTTCTCCTACGGGCCATAGTTTTTTTTATACAGAGCGTAGAAATTTAGAGAAAAATACGCATATTTCTTAGTATCTCTAGAAGTATACGAGATATTCTCTTCAAATTGGCGTGTAACATGAGCGGATGAGCTGTCAGATTTAAGCTTAATATGAAGCTTCTGAGGTCCCCAGTTGCTGAGATACAGGGTGTTATTAAAATTAATTAGTTCAGAAAAATATGAATACCCTGTATAATCGCATTTTTTAAGTCTGTTTTGAATGGTAAATTCAATGGTTAACAAAAAGTATCTCTTAGTATTTTTTCATATTCTCAGCCGTTTCTTAATAATTATTTGCAAAGAACTGCAATGCTGCAATAAACAAATCATTTTAAGAATAAATCTAACAATATGTGGAAGTCAATTAAACTTGGCATTATTTGAATCATTTGGCTGCCAACTTTGCACCTTAGTATCAATATTTTGAAAAATGATATTTTCATTCGAAGAATTGACTGATATGCACTTTTGCTATGGACTTGCCAATGGCAATAATAAACATGCGGAATGGCATAGTTGCGTGTATTGAAAGAGACGGCGGTCATTTCGAACATTTAATAATTTAATTTTCTAGTAGCATTACGTTTCTTTTATTATCGATTTTGCTTTTGTATTTTGTTGAATAAAGTTTAATTGACATACATAGATTGCTAGATTTATTCTTAAAGTGTTCATTGTTCATTGCAGCGTTGCCGTTCTTTGAAAATAATAATTAGGAAACGGCTGGGAATATGAAAAAATACTAAGAGGTACTTTTTGTTAATCATTGAAGTTTCCATTCAAAACAAATTTAAAAAATGCGATTATACAGGTTATTCATATTTTTCTGATCTAATTAATTTTAATAACACCCTGTATCTCCGCAACTGGGAGCCTCAGAAGCTTCATGTCAACCTTAAGTTTCACGGCTCATCTGCTCATGTGACACGCCAAGTTTGAAGAAAATATCTCGTATACTTCTAGAGATACTAAGAAATATGTGTATTTTTCTCTTCTTCGCTCTGTATAAAAAAACTATGGCCCGTAGAAGAAAAAAATATATGAAGAAGTGCCCTTATTTTGACTCCAAGAATACCTGGTTTCATTTTTGACCATCAGTTCAGTTACACCCTGTATAAAGATTTTATAAGTGGTGGTAAGTCCTTACACATATTTCTAAAGTTTTTGAAACCTAATTTATGACATTAATTTAGTTTTGAACAATGAAGTATGCCTCGGACATTCTTTCTATTATAGTCCTCCTTACGGCAGAATGCGTGCGACGCAAGGGGGATGAGCTCGTAAATATTATAGAATTAGTCACAGTTCAGGGGCGTAGCTCAATTTTGTGTATACTCACTGACTTAATTTTCATATAATTGTTATTTAATTTATAGTTAATGTTATTCTTAACGGTGATGCCTTAGACTATAGAGGAAAGCAAACCCTTATAACATTGACAATTATTTCTCGTGCTTGAGAATGCAACGTTATTCCCTGTTTACTAATTTTGCGCACGTTAACTCCCGAACATACGAAACGCCACTGAGCTCTCTGCCAAGCTTGCCGGCGGCCGTAAAAGTGAGCGCTGTGTGGTAGCCCAAATACGCAGTTAACTTTACGTACTATAGACACAGGCACAAACGCGTTGGCTAACTGGTTTTGTCGGCCGGTTCGCTGGCAGAAGTGCTTTGTTGCCGTATTTCAAAGGGGATGGTAGACGCGACGATGTTGAAAAATATATAATAGGTGTTTTATTACACCGCGTTAAAAATAAATGATAAATAAAAGTGGTCGCGTGATGCGAGCTTTATTTTTTATGTATTACAGAGTTCAGAAATTCGGCTTCAATATGCTAAAACTTGTATTCGCCAATAAATAACGACTGCTCGTATATAAGAAATCTCGCAACGCTGCCCGCATTCTTTGGAAACGTTGAGCTATACTTTGAATAACGAGACACTTTCAAATAGAATTTCCCATCGCCAAACCGACAACTATTTCTAACGAAATTACCCCATCATTCCTCATAGATAGTTTCCTGCCGATTTTTCATCTTCGGAAGGCCAATTTTCCGCCTTCAAATACCTCGGACATGTAGAAACTAATTAAATCCCCTTAAGATTTTCCCCGGCGGAAAATTCGCCATTCTCCTGGCAACAGAGGAAGTAAGCGCCTTAGCACGGTGGACAATGAATTTATGTCCCTAGGGGACAAAGGCAGAGCTAACTCGCAGAAAAATCGAACGTTGTTATACGTAATGGGACTGTAATTTTTGCGCAATATTCTGCTTGATTAGGCCCCCAGAATGGGACCAATATACTCGATTTAGACGGGGGTCTTCGAGGGCTTTTGTGCACCGATGAATTTGTCTTTTCAAAGTTTATATTGGGCGATTCGGCCGGAAAATGATTAAGTGCCCTTTCGAAGTTTTCTGACATGAAATGGGCTCGTGTCTTCACTGGTTCCCCTTCTGATGTATTTGAGAGCCCTCTAGTGGCTAGTAGCGCAACTGTAGGAAGTGTGTGGTGGAACATAGGTAGATGGCGCCACTCGTTTCGATGACATCAATAACTGCATTCAAGGATCCGCCTACTATTTTAATGATATTAATTTTCGGTAATTATTGAATATAGTGTATGCACCGCCTGATTTTCTTGAAATTTTGGCTACCCCCCTATTTTCGAGGTCCCTGAACACGAATCTGACCTCAGTGTTTTGAGGTCGGACATAGTTTCCGAGAAAATACATTTTCAAATTTCCTTTTGACACCCCACTTTTCACGGCGATATTTGTGGTTATAATCCGGATAAATTTTTAGTGTACGCAGCTCAAACTGATCACCACCCTACTTTGCGCCTTCTGCAGCATCGAAAGTTCGCGCAAAGCCGCGGAAAAACCGAAATTTTGAAAGATTTATGCCGTGTTTACGCCCGGCCCGGCCGCTGTTTTCGCCCGACGATCGGCGCGCGCGCAAAATTTCGGTTTTTCCGCGGCTTTGCGCGAACTTTCGATGCTGCAGAAGGTGCAAAGTAGGGTGGTGATCAGTTTGAGCTAAATTCATCTCGATTATAACCAAATATCGCCTTGAAAAGTGAGGTGTCAAAGGAAATTTGAAAATTCATTTTCTCGTAACTACGCCCGAGCATCAAAAACTAAGGTCAGATTCGTGTTCAGGGACTTCGAAAATAGGGGGGTAGCCGAAATTTCAAGAAAATCGGGCGGTGCATACACTATATTCCATAATTTAATTTTTTACTTTTTCATAACTTCTCTAGTTCTAACCTCGCAACATCGTTGGCTCCGTATAGCAGCGCCAGCTGTCGCTCTCCGTCTCTCCCGCGCAATCGCAGCCGAATGTCGAGGGAAAATGAGTATGTCCCAAAACATTGTATAAATCTTGGAAAATTTCTGTTTTCCCGCGGGTTTTCGCGAAGTTTCGATGTTGCAGAAGGTGCAAAATAGTGTGGTGATTAGTTTGAGCTGCGCACAGTAAAAATTCATCCCGATAAGAGCCACAAATAGCGCCGCGAAAAGTGGGGTGTCAAAAGGAAATTTGAAAATTCATTTTCTCGGAAACTACGTCCGGCCTCAAGAAGCTGAGGTCAGATTCGTGTTCAGGGACCTCGAAAATAGGGGGGTAGCCAAAATTTCAAGAAAATCGGGCGGTGCATACACTATATTCAATAATTACCTAATTTTCAATAATACCGTTGATTGTGGACATACCTAAGCAAACAAATATGATGTCTAGCTAAATTTAGGTATACAAGTCGATTTTAGGCGAATAACCATTAATAACCGGTAAATACCAAACACGTTTACGCGATTCGTTTATTGTTGGTTATAGCTCTCTGACGTCACAAAGAAGCCCTTCATACGTCATCGTTATAACCGACAATAACCGCGGTATTTACTCAACTCAGGAGCAGGGCAATTACCGCGGTTATTGAAAACAACAAATCTCATTTGCTAGATTTGCCAATTTGTTGCTAGTTTGAATTTTTCAAAACTTAAAAATATATAATTTGCTGATATAGGCAAGTGTAGTGATTTCATATTTTCATCTAGATCCATCAATTAAAAAAATGAATAGGAGCAAAAATATCTCTTTTGTGTAAACCGTGACGGCTGAAGGTAAAGAGTGTGACGATGTCCAAGTTCCAGGTTGAAGTCGGAGATATGGAAATAGCAAGTCTTCTGTTAAATGTAATTTTATTACATGCTTTTATTAATTTTTTGTAACAAATTTAAACAAAACCCAACATACACAAATATAAGTGAGGTTATAGACGGGTAGTAGTATGACATTTCTCCTTGGTTTATTCGCCTAAATTACTTTTGGGTTAACCATACACATTTAGGCAAGATTCAATGGTGACATTTGTTGGTTATTCAAGGGCTAAAACCAAGGACAACCAGAAAGATATAAGCGCGGTTAAAACCAGACGATCGACTAAAATCGGCTTTTGTTGTCATTCATACAGAAAATTTGGTTTAGACGTCGATGGAAGATTCAATCAACGGTTTAGAGCAGTGTGAAACAGAAATAAAACTTTGGTGGTAACCTCGTGGCCACGACACGTGACCTTTTCTCCTATTGGTCCGACTGTCGTAAAATCTCAAGTGTTTATGCGAAGAGCGGGAGAGCGAATTGCGAAATCGAAATACTCGTACAAATTATTTTTCTTGAAATCGGCATTAAAATGTCCCAAACTCGTCATTAAAAGCACAGAAATCGTACAATAATGTAGCCCATTATTGTACGATTTTTTCAATAAGTAGGCCTTGGCGAGATGCAAACATCAAACGTCAGACGCGGAGAAATCGCCCGTCAAAAGTGACCAAATATTCAAAACCCGGCCGATAAAGGCTCATTTAACTTTTCGTACACATTGAGAAATTGTTTCCTATAGAAGCGCAATCCTTCAGTATACATATTTTAGTAAATTCGAACATCAATAGATTTCTTGTGTAGGCTGCACAAGAAGCAGCAGTTTGGTTTTTCTGTCAGAAGGTGCCGTACATCATTACCGTACATCCTTGGTAGAGCGATCGATAAAGTCAAGCAACGTCGCGCGTAGTCGGTTCGTGGACGGGTGATCCCTTATTATTATTTTCTTGCCCAATAAAACATTTTTTTTCCCGATTTCAAGAAAAATATAATATGTACCTCGGCACTGAAGTTCTTTTTATGACTCATGTGGTTTATTTGCCTCGGCCAGAGGCCTCAGCAACTAAACTCCACATGAGTCATAAAAAGTTGTACTTCAGTGCCTTGGTACATAAATAACTATTACTTTCTTCGTTTTTTACATTTCTGGTATTTGCGTTTATTTTCTACACTCGATCAGCTCTGGATCGCGTTTCTTTTTTAATTTGAGATAATACGGCTATTTTGCATTAGGAAGCTAATCTTTTCCTTCTTCCATCGACGATAATACCTACTAAATAATAAATATAATAGCTACCTAACTAGTTTCTTTTTTCTATATTCAATGATATACTTAATGTAAAATCCAATTTGTCTAGAATATTAGATTAATGTCTGATATTTGATTAAGCCATCCTACGTATAGAAATAAAATAAATAAATTATAGCTTTCCAACAGGGCTGTATCTACAAAAGCGAGAATATAATTGAAATAATTTAATTAACCATAGTGTTTCCCAAAATTTAGATACACATTCCATCTCTATGTTTCAACTGGAAAGGAAACAAAAATACAGCCGGTTCTGTATTATAGCGCTGGTTTAGTTTTAATTAAATCTCACTTAATTGCAAACGAACATGTACACTAAAGTTGCATTGTAATTTTCAAATGTTTCATAAAATGATTTTGTGTCTTTAACATGACTAACTGGTTTTATAGACTGGTTTAGAAAACTATTGAACACATCTATTGTTTGTGATAGTACAATGAAAATAAAGTGATAAAACAACTCTGAAAAGTCGAATGTTTTAAGAATGTAGAACTAAAATAATTATCTTTCCAATTTTAACTTGGTTCATTCGGTATGGTAGTTGGCAGATTGTGGGTTTAATTAAACCAAGAAAGTTAACCCGACGTCTCATAACTCAAGCAGGGTCTTCCGGTCTACATAGTTGGCGACACTGTCTAGTGCCTAGTTTATAGTCTTATTAGACAATGAGGCCAGAGGTTAGAACATTAGATGACTAGACGAGTACCTATTTCATTTCATTTCCGCAAAATTCAAGCTTACTATCCGTTCAGAAATATGCCTAAATATCACTGATAAAAAAATGTATAGATTATCCAGTAGGTATATTTTGCAAACGAAAAACGATTATATAAATTTTATAGTTTAAAGAGTAATATTACAGACCAAAATGTAACATTACACACCAAAATGTAATATTACACAACAAAGTGTAAACGTTACAGATTTTTGTGTAAAATTTACAGAAAAAGTGTAAAATTACACAAAAAATGAAAAACCCTGTTCGTTCTAGAATAACAATCCCCTTCAACCTCTGTGTAGGTATGTGGAAGCAAATCCCGACAGTTTCGCGGCGTTGCCGACCCCAGAATTTTAATTGTGCTACGTTTAATTAGACAACAGGGCCCCAGGTGCCGAGGGGGCTCCAAAGGGAACGTCAAACCATAATTGGCGTCCTAATTCCTGGGCCCTGTGGAGGGGGGGACCCCTGAGACTTCCATGGTGACTCTGGATGACACGTCAGAGAGATATGAAGTTTGCAATTTTCTGTTACCTTTTCTATTGGTCTATAATGCAAATAAAAAGTATAGTAGTATAGTGTATAACCGTTGACTGATATATTATTAAAGATTGCTCACGGCTTTCACGTCTGACACATTTTTGGCTCACCATGCGCTTTCCGGAGATAAAATACAATGCAGAATACATTGTTAGCCATCAGAGCCACCTGTTTTCCAGGACATAAAGCTATAGCCGTGTGAAGTCTATAAATACGTCAGTCAACGGTATAACTCGTATGAAATGATGTATTATGTATAATTAATTGTTCAAAAAATACAAAATCGTGGCGTCTTTCTTATCAAATTCACGCTGCCATTGGGTTGGGACGACGCATCTTGCTGGATTTTCTGGCCCTTACGCCCCTAATGGAAAGGGGGACAAATTGTCTCGATTTTTTATCAAAAATTGATGGGGTGAAGCTTCCTCGGTTATTATTGCCTACCCTTATTTATCACCCATGTTTGCTACGTGTGTGTTTTACAAAAATTATTTGAAGCTGGAGAAAATATGGGGTAGCAATCTACGATGAGTTATACGTCTTATACTTTTCACACTAACCAATAATAACAAATAGCATTGTAATTTATTATTATTAAGTATTTAAGCTCTCTTTTATATATACAGGGTGTTCAAATTTGATCCAGAACACCCCTGTAAAATTGAAATACGTAAAATTGAAATAGGCTGCAAACTTAATTTGCATTCGACTTACCGCAAATGCAGACGCAAACGTAAACATAACCTAAGAGGTAAAATAAAGTCGAAAAGAAAAATTAAATAATGTCAATATCCCAACAAAACATCAAATATTATAATGTGTTTTGTGTGGGATCCTTCTCAAGTTAGTTTTATTCAGATGCATGAAATTATTGAAGCGGTTATTTTTGAAAATCTTAAGTGAAATATACTCAGTCATCATTATCGTCTTCTTACCATAGAATTGGATTTTTTTTGTAGATTTTTTGCGACGATAAATCTACTAAATTATTATTGAGACTTTCTCCCGATATCCCTAAAAATTACGTGGGAAAAGTAAGTATAAAGCATTTTTTGTCGGCTGTCTTATAACTTCTCAGACAAACTGATTGGCCTGATGGTGCTAACTAAAGTATAAGAATATTAAAGGGAGAGAAAGGCCAATTAAGAGGCTAATGGATATCGAAATAATAATGTGTATTTTTGCGAAGATAAATCCAAGTTATAAAGTTGTAAAAGTAGGTACCTACATATAAAATAGCAGGTCCTATATTTGCATCAACTTTTATAAATAATTCCAAAATATGCAACATAGGTGTCATTTGTCACTTCTAACCACAAGATATCTTGCCACTGACCTAGGTTATGAGTGTGAAAGCAGCAACGAGTTTTCTAGCAACGACTTCCCCGGGCGGCCCTCGGGTACAGCTTGCACGGATGGTTTTACTTCAAAGATAGCAATAGGGAAAACCGCCGTTTTCACTTGCATGACTTTTCTTTTAACGGAAATTAGTTTAAGGCCACCTATTCTAACTATCCACAAAGAATCAGAATTTGCGAACCTCGTCTTCACCCCTTTCCACCCCCAAGACCGAAAAACTTAAAAAAATCGGGAAAACCGCCGTTTTCACTTGCATGACTTTTCTTTTCACGGAAATTAGTTTAAGGCCACCTATTCTAACTATCCACAAAGAATCAGAATTTGCGAACCTCGTCTTCACCCCTTTCCACCCCCAAGACCGAAAAACTTTAAAAAATCGGGGAAACCGCCGTTTTCACTTGCATGACTTTTCTTTTCACGGAAATTAGTTTAAGGCCACCTATTCTAACTATCCACAAAGAATCAGAATTTGCGAACCTCGTCTTCACCCCTTTCCACCCCCAAGACCGAAAAACTTTAAAAAATCGGGGAAACCGCCGTTTTCACTTGCATGACTTTTCTTTTCACGGAAATTAGTTTAAGGCCACCTATTCTAACTATCCACAAAGAATCAGAATTTGCGAACCTCGTCTTCACCCCTTTCCACCCCCAAGACCGAAAAACTTTAAAAAATCGGGGAAACCGCCGTTTTCACTTGCATGACTTTTCTTTTCACGGAAATTAGTTTAAGGCCACCTATTCTAACTATCCACAAAGAATCAGAATTTGCGAACCTCGTCTTCACCCCTTTCCACCCCCAAGACCGAAAAACTTTAAAAAATCGGGGAAACCGCCGTTTTCACTTGCATGACTTTTCTTTTCACGGAAATTAGTTTAAGGCCACCTATTCTAACTATCCACAAAGAATCAGAATTTGCGAACCTCGTCTTCACCCCTTTCCACCCCCAAGACCGAAAAACTTTAAAAATCGGGAAAACCGCCGTTTTCACTTGCATGACATTTCTTTTCACGGAAATTAGTTTAAGGCCACCTATTCTAACTATCCACAAATAATCAGAATTTGCGAACCTCGTCTTCACCCCTTTCCACCCCCAAGACCGAAAAACGTAAAAAAATCGGGGAAACCGCCGTTTTCACTTGCATGACTTTTCTTTTCACGGAAATTAGTTTAAGGCCACCTATTCTAACTATCCACAAAGAATCAGAATTTGCGAACCTCGTCTTCACCCCTTTCCACCCCCAAGACCGAAAAACTTAAAAAAATCGGGAAAACCGCCGTTTTCACTTGCATGACTTTTCTTTTCACGGAAATTAGTTTAAGGCCACCTATTCTAACTATCCACAAAGAATCAGAATTTGCGAACCTCGTCTTCACCCCTTTCCACCCCCAAGACCGAAAAACCTAAAAAAATCGGGAAAACGGCCGTTTTCACTTGCATGACTTTTATTTTCACGGAAATTAGTTTAAGGCCACCTATTCTAACTATCCACAAATAATCAGAATTTGCGAACCTCGTCTTCACCCCTTTCCACCCCCAAGACCGAAAAACGTAAAAAAATCGGGGAAACCGCCGTTTTCACTTGCATGACTTTTCTTTTCACGGAAATTAGTTTAAGGCCACCTATTCTAACTATCCACAAAGAATCAGAATTTGCGAACCTCGTCTTCACCCCTTTCCACCCCCAAGACCGAAAAACTTTAAAAAATCGGGAAAACCGCCGTTTTCACTTGCATGACTTTTCTTTTCACGGAAATTAGTTTAAGGCCACCTATTCTAACTATCCACAAATAATCAGAATTTGCGAACCTCGTCTTCACCCCTTTCCACCCCCAAGACCGAAAAACGTAAAAAAATCGGGGAAACCGCCGTTTTCACTTGCATGACTTTTCTTTTCACGGAAATTAGTTTAAGGCCACCTATTCTAACTATCCACAAAGAATCAGAATTTGCGAACCTCGTCTTCACCCCTTTCCACCCCCAAGACCGAAAAACTTTAAAAAATCGGGAAAACCGCCGTTTTCACTTGCATGACTTTTCTTTTCAGGGAAATTAGTTTAAGGCCACCTATTCTAACTATCCACGAAGAATCAGAATTTGCGAACCTCGTCTTCACCCCTTTCCACCCCCAAGACCGAAAAACGTAAAAAAATCGGGAAAACGGCCGTTTTCACTTGCATGACTTTTATTTTCACGGAAATTAGTTTAAGGCCACCTATTCTAACTATCCACAAATAATCAGAATTTGCGAACCTCGTCTTCACCCCTTTCCACCCCCAAGACCGAAAAACGTAAAAAAATCGGGGAAACCGCCGTTTTCACTTGCATGACTTTTCTTTTCACGGAAATTAGTTTAAGGCCACCTATTCTAACTATCCACGAAGAATCAGAATTTGCGAACCTCGTCTTCACCCCTTTCCACCCTCAAGACCGAAAAACGTAAAAAAATCGGGGAAACCGCCGTTTTCACTTGCATGACTTTTCTTTTCACGGAAATTAGTTTAAGGCCACCTATTCTAACTATCCACAAATAATCAGAATTTGCGAACCTCGTCTTCACCCCTTTCCACCCCCAAGACCGAAAAACGTAAAAAAATCGGGGAAACCGCCGTTTTCACTTGCATGACTTTTCTTTTCACGGAAATTAGTTTAAGGCCACCTATTCTAACTATCCACAAAGAATCAGAATTTGCGAACCTCATCTTCACCCCTTTCCACCCCCAAGACCGAAAAACTTTAAAAAATCGGGAAAACCGCCGTTTTCACTTGCATGACTTTTCTTTTCACGGAAATTAGTTTAAGGCCACCTATTCTAACTATCCACAAATAATCAGAATTTGCGAACCTCGTCTTCACCCCTTTCCACCCCCAAGACCGAAAAACGTAAAAAAATCGGGGAAACCGCCGTTTTCACTTGCATGACTTTTCTTTTCACGGAAATTAGTTTAAGGCCACCTATTCTAACTATCCACAAATAATCAGAATTTGCGAACCTCGTCTTCACCCCTTTCCACCCCCAAGACCGAAAAACCTAAAAAAATCGGGAAAACGGCCGTTTTCACTTGCATGACTTTTATTTTCACGGAAATTAGTTTAAGGCCACCTATTCTAACTATCCACAAAGAATCAGAATTTGCGAACCTCGTCTTCACCCCTTTCCACCCCCAAGACCGAAAAACCTAAAAAAATCGGGAAAACGGCCGTTTTCACTTGCATGACTTTTATTTTCACGGAAATTAGTTTAAGGCCACCTATTCTAACTATCCACAAATAATCAGAATTTGCGAACCTCGTCTTCACCCCTTTCCACCCCCAAGACCGAAAAACGTAAAAAAATCGGGGAAACCGCCGTTTTCACTTGCATGACTTTTCTTTTCACGGAAATTAGTTTAAGGCCACCTATTCTAACTATCCACGAAGAATCAGAATTTGCGAACCTCGTCTTCACCCCTTTCCACCCCCAAGACCGAAAAACTTAAAAAAATCGGGAAAACCGCCGTTTTCACTTGCATGACTTTTCTTTTCACGGAAATTAGTTTAAGGCCACCTATTCTAACTATCCACAAAGAATCAGAATTTGCGAACCTCGTCTTCACCCCTTTCCACCCCCAAGACCGAAAAACCTAAAAAAATCGGGAAAACGGCCGTTTTCACTTGCATGACTTTTATTTTCACGGAAATTAGTTTAAGGCCACCTATTCTAACTATCCACAAAGAATCAGAATTTGCGAACCTCGTCTTCACCCCTTTCCACCCCCAAGACCGAAAAACTTTAAAAAATCGGGAAAACCGCCGTTTTCACTTGCATGACTTTTCTTTTCACGGAAATTAGTTTAAGGCCACCTATTCTAACTATCCACAAAGAATCAGAATTTGCGAACCTCGTCTTCACCCCTTTCCACCCCCAAGACCGAAAAACTTAAAAAAATCGGGAAAACCGCCGTTTTCAATTGCATGACTTTTCTTTTCACGGAAATTAGTTTAAGGCCACCTATTCTAACTATCCACAAAGAATCAGAATTTGCGAACCTCGTCTTCACCCCTTTCCACCCCCAAGACCGAAAAACTTTAAAAAATCGGGAAAACCGCCGTTTTCACTTGCATGACTTTTCTTTTCAGGGAAATTAGTTTAAGGCCACCTATTCTAACTATCCACAAATAATCAGAATTTGCGAACCTCGTCTTCACCCCTTTCCACCCCCAAGACCGAAAAACGTAAAAAAATCGGGGAAACCGCCGTTTTCACTTGCATGACTTTTCTTTTCACGGAAATTAGTTTAAGGCCACCTATTCTAACTATCCACAAAGAATCAGAATTTGCGAACCTCGTCTTCACCCCTTTCCACCCCCAAGACCGAAAAACTTTAAAAAATCGGGAAAACCGCCGTTTTCAATTGCATGACTTTTCTTTTCACGGAAATTAGTTTAAGGCCACCTATTCTAACTATCCACAAATAATCAGAATTTGCGAACCTCGTCTTCACCCCTTTCCACCCCCAAGACCGAAAAACGTAAAAAAATCGGGGAAACCGCCGTTTTCACTTGCATGACTTTTCTTTTCACGGAAATTAGTTTAAGGCCACCTATTCTAACTATCCACAAAGAATCAGAATTTGCGAACCTCGTCTTCACCCCTTTCCACCCCCAAGACCGAAAAACTTAACAAAATCGGGAAAACCGCCGTTTTCAATTGCATGACTTTTATTTTCACGGAAATTAGTTTAAGGCCACCTATTCTAACTATCCACGAAAAATCAGAATTTGCGAACCTCGTCTTCACCCCTTTCCACCCTCAAGACCGAAAAACGTAAAAAAATCGGGGAAACCGCCGTTTTCACTTGCATGACTTTTCTTTTCACGGAAATTAGTTTAAGGCCACCTATTCTAACTATCCACAAAGAATCAGAATTTGCGAACCTCGTCTTCACTTCTTTCCACCCCCAAGACCGAAAAACGTAAAAAAATCGGGGAAACCGCCGTTTTCACTTGCATGACTTTTCTTTTCACGGAAATTAGTTTAAGGCCACCTATTCTAACTATCCACGAAGAATCAGAATTTGCGAACCTCGTCTTCACCCCTTTCCACCCTCAAGACCGAAAAACGTAAAAAAATCCGGGAAACCGCCGTTTTCACTTGCATGACTTTTCTTTTCACGGAAATTAGTTTAAGGCCACCTATTCTAACTATCCACAAAGAATCAGAATTTGCGAACCTCGTCTTCACCCCTTTCCACCCCCAAGACCGAAAAACTTTAAAAAATCGGGAAAACCGCCGTTTTCAATTGCATGACTTTTCTTTTCACGGAAATTAGTTTAAGGCCACCTATTCTAACTATCCACAAATAATCAGAATTTGCGAACCTCGTCTTCACCCCTTTCCACCCCCAAGACCGAAAAACGTAAAAAAATCGGGAAAACAGCCGTTTTCACTTGCATGACTTTTCTTTTCACGGAAATTAGTTTAAGGCCACCTATTCTAACTATCCACAAAGAATCAGAATTTGCGAACCTCGTCTTCACCCCCTTCCACCCCCAAGACCGAAAAACTTAAAAAAATCGGGAAAACCGCCGTTTTCACTTGCATGACTTTTCTTTTCACGGAAATTAGTTTAAGGCCACCTATTCTAACTATCCACAAATAATCAGAATTTGCGAACCTCGTCTTCACCCCTTTCCACCCCCAAGACCGAAAAACGTAAAAAAATCGGGGAAACCGCCGTTTTCACTTGCATGACTTTTCTTTTCACGGAAATTAGTTTAAGGCCACCTATTCTAACTATCCACAAAGAATCAGAATTTGCGAACCTCGTCTTCACCCCTTTCCACCCCCAAGACCGAAAAACCTAAAAAAATCGGGAAAACGGCCGTTTTCACTTGCATGACTTTTATTTTCACGGAAATTAGTTTAAGGCCACCTATTCTAACTATCCACAAAGAATCAGAATTTGCGAACCTCGTCTTCACCCCTTTCCACCCCCAAGACCGAAAAACCTAAAAAAATCGGGAAAACGGCCGTTTTCACTTGCATGACTTTTATTTTCACGGAAATTAGTTTAAGGCCACCTATTCTAACTATCCACAAAGAATCAGAATTTGCGAACCTCGTCTTCACCCCTTTCCACCCCCAAGACCGAAAAACTTTAAAAAATCGGGAAAACCGCCGTTTTCACTTGCATGACTTTTCTTTTCAGGGAAATTAGTTTAAGGCCACCTATTCTAACTATCCACGAAGAATCAGAATTTGCGAACCTCGTCTTCACCCCTTTCCACCCCCAAGACCGAAAAACGTAAAAAAATCGGGAAAACGGCCGTTTTCACTTGCATGACTTTTATTTTCACGGAAATTAGTTTAAGGCCACCTATTCTAACTATCCACAAATAATCAGAATTTGCGAACCTCGTCTTCACCCCTTTCCACCCCCAAGACCGAAAAACTTTAAAAAATCGGGAAAACCGCCGTTTTCACTTGCATGACTTTTCTTTTCACGGAAATTAGTTTAAGGCCACCTATTCTAACTATCCACAAATAATCAGAATTTGCGAACCTCGTCTTCACCCCTTTCCACCCCCAAGACCGAAAAACGTAAAAAAATCGGGAAAACCGCCGTTTTCAATTGCATGACTTTTCTTTTCAGGGAAATTAGTTTAAGGCCACCTATGCTAACTATCCACGAAGAATCAGAATTTGCGAACCTCGTCTTCACCCCTTTCCACCCCCAAGACCGAAAAACGTAAAAAAATCGGGAAAACGGCCGTTTTCACTTGCATGACTTTTATTTTCACGGAAATTAGTTTAAGGCCACCTATTCTAACTATCCACAAATAATCAGAATTTGCGAACCTCGTCTTCACCCCTTTCCACCCCCAAGACCGAAAAACGTAAAAAAATCGGGGAAACCGCCGTTTTCACTTGCATGACTTTTCTTTTCACGGAAATTAGTTTAAGGCCACCTATTCTAACTATCCACAAAGAATCAGAATTTGCGAACCTCGTCTTCACCCCTTTCCACCCCCAAGACCGAAAAACTTAAAAAAATCGGGAAAACCGCCGTTTTCAATTGCATGACTTTTCTTTTCACGGAAATTAGTTTAAGGCCACCTATTCTAACTATCCACAAAGAATCAGAATTTGCGAACCTCGTCTTCACCCCTTTCCACCCCCAAGACCGAAAAACTTTAAAAAATCGGGAAAACCGCCGTTTTCACTTGCATGACTTTTCTTTTCAGGGAAATTAGTTTAAGGCCACCTATGCTAACTATCCACGAAGAATCAGAATTTGCGAACCTCGTCTTCACCCCTTTCCACCCCCAAGACCGAAAAACGTAAAAAAATCGGGAAAACGGCCGTTTTCACTTGCATGACTTTTATTTTCACGGAAATTAGTTTAAGGCCACCTATTCTAACTATCCACGAAGAATCAGAATTTGCGAACCTCGTCTTCACCCCTTTCCACCCTCAAGACCGAAAAACGTAAAAAAATCGGGGAAACCGCCGTTTTCACTTGCATGACTTTTCTTTTCACGGAAATTAGTTTAAGGCCACCTATTCTAACTATCCACAAAGAATCAGAATTTGCGAACCTCGTCTTCACCCCTTTCCACCCTCAAGACCGAAAAACGTAAAAAAATCGGGGAAACCGCCGTTTTCACTTGCATGACTTTTCTTTTCACGGAAATTAGTTTAAGGCCACCTATTCTAACTATCCACAAAGAATCAGAATTTGCGAACCTCGTCTTCACCCCTTTCCACCCCCAAGACCGAAAAACTTTAAAAAATCGGGAAAACCGCCGTTTTCACTTGCATGACTTTTCTTTTCACGGAAATTAGTTTAAGGCCACCTATTCTAACTATCCACAAATAATCAGAATTTGCGAACCTCGTCTTCACCCCTTTCCACCCCCAAGACCGAAAAACGTCAAAAAATCGGGAAAACCGCCGTTTTCACTTGCATGACTTTTCTTTTCACGGAAATTAGTTTAAGGCCACCTATTCTAACTATCCACAAAGAATCAGAATTTGCGAACCTCGTCTTCACCCCTTTCCACCCCCAAGACCGAAAAACTTTAAAAAATCGGGAAAACCGCCGTTTTCACTTGCATGACTTTTCTTTTCACGGAAATTAGTTTAAGGCCACCTATTCTAACTATCCACAAATAATCAGAATTTGCGAACCTCGTCTTCACCCCTTTCCACCCCCAAGACCGAAAAACGTAAAAAAATCGGGGAAACCGCCGTTTTCACTTGCATGACTTTTCTTTTCACGGAAATTAGTTTAAGGCCACCTATTCTAACTATCCACAAAGAATCAGAATTTGCGAACCTCGTCTTCACCCCTTTCCACCCTCAAGACCGAAAAACTTAAAAAAATCGGGAAAACCGCCGTTTTCACTTGCATGACTTTTCTTTTCACGGAAATTAGTTTAAGGCCACCTATTCTAACTATCCACAAAGAATCAGAATTTGCGAACCTCGTCTTCACCCCTTTGCACCCCCAAGACCGAAAAACCTAAAAAAATCGGGAAAACGGCCGTTTTCACTTGCATGACTTTTATTTTCACGGAAATTAGTTTAAGGCCACCTATTCTAACTATCCACAAAGAATCAGAATTTGCGAACCTCGTCTTCACCCCTTTCCACCCCCAAGACCGAAAAACCTAAAAAAATCGGGAAAACGGCCGTTTTCACTTGCATGACTTTTATTTTCACGGAAATTAGTTCAAGGCCACCTATTCTAACTATCCACAAAGAATCAGAATTTGCGAACCTCGTCTTCACCCCTTTCCACCCCCAAGACCGAAAAACTTTAAAAAATCGGGAAAACCGCCGTTTTCACTTGCATTACTTTTCTTTTCAGGGAAATTAGTTTAAGGCCACCTATTCTAACTATCCACGAAGAATCAGAATTTGCGAACCTCGTCTTCACCCCTTTCCACCCCCAAGACCGAAAAACGTAAAAAAATCGGGAAAACGGCCGTTTTCACTTGCATGACTTTTATTTTCACGGAAATTAGTTTAAGGCCACCTATTCTAACTATCCACAAATAATCAGAATTTGCGAACCTCGCCTTCACCCCTTTCCACCCCCAAGACCGAAAAACGTAAAAAAATCGGGGAAACCGCCGTTTTCACTTGCATGACTTTTCTTTTCAGGGAAATTAGTTTAAGGCCACCTATTCTAACTATCCACAAAGAATCAGAATTTGCGAACCTCGTCTTCACCCCTTTCCACCCCCAAGACCGAAAAACTTTAAAAAATCGGGAAAACCGCCGTTTTCACTTGCATGACTTTTCTTTTCACGGAAATTAGTTTAAGGCCACCTATTCTAACTATCCACAAATAATCAGAATTTGCGAACCTCGTCTTCACCCCTTTCCACCCCCAAGACCGAAAAACGTAAAAAAATCGGGGAAACCGCCGTTTTCACTTGCATGACTTTTCTTTTCACGGAAATTAGTTTAAGGCCACCTATTCTAACTATCCACAAAGAATCAGAATTTGCGAACCTCGTCTTCACCCCTTTCCACCCCCAAGACCGAAAAACCTAAAAAAATCGGGAAAACGGCCGTTTTCACTTGCATGACTTTTATTTTCACGGAAATTAGTTTAAGGCCACCTATTCTAACTATCCACAAAGAATCAGAATTTGCGAACCTCGTCTTCACCCCTTTCCACCCCCAAGACCGAAAAACTTTAAAAAATCGTTAAAACCGCCGTTTTCACTTGCATGACTTTTCTTTTCAGGGAAATTAGTTTAAGGCCACCTATTCTAACTATCCACGAAGAATCAGAATTTGCGAACCTCGTCTTCACCCCTTTCCACCCCCAAGACCGAAAAACGTAAAAAAATCGGGAAAACGGCCGTTTTCACTTGCATGACTTTTATATTCACGGAAATTAGTTTAAGGCCACCTATTCTAACTATCCACAAATAATCAGAATTTGCGAACCTCGTCTTCACCCCTTTCCACCCCCAAGACCGAAAAACGTAAAAAAATCGGGGAAACCGCCGTTTTCACTTGCATGACTTTTCTTTTCACGGAAATTAGTTTAAGGCCACCTATTCTAACTATCCACAAATAATCAGAATTTGCGAACCTCGTCTTCACCCCTTTCCACCCCCAAGACCGAAAAACGTAAAAAAATCGGGGAAACCGCCGTTTTCACTTGCATGACTTTTCTTTTCACGGAAATTAGTTTAAGGCCACCTATTCTAACTATCCACAAATAATCAGAATTTGCGAACCTCGTCTTCACCCCTTTTCACCCCCAAGACCGAAAAACGTAAAAAAATCGGGGAAACCGCCGTTTTCACTTGCATGACTTTTCTTTTCACGGAAATTAGTTTAAGGCCACCTATTCTAACTATCCACAAAGAATCAGAATTTGCGAACCTCGTCTTCACCCCTTTCCACCCCCAAGACCGAAAAACTTAAAAAAATCGGGAAAACCGCCGTTTTCACTTGCATGACTTTTCTTTTCACGGAAATTAGTTTAAGGCCACCTATTCTAACTATCCACAAAGAATCAGAATTTGCGAACCTCGTCTTCACCCCTTTCCACCCCCAAGACCGAAAAACCTAAAAAAATCGGGAAAACGGCCGTTTTCACTTGCATGACTTTTATTTTCACGGAAATTAGTTTAAGGCCACCTATTCTAACTATCCACAAATAATCAGAATTTGCGAACCTCGTCTTCACCCCTTTCCACCCCCAAGACCGAAAAACGTAAAAAAATCGGGGAAACCGCCGTTTTCACTTGCATGACTTTTCTTTTCACGGAAATTAGTTTAAGGCCACCTATTCTAACTATCCACAAATAATCAGAATTTGCGAACCTCGTCTTCACCCCTTTTCACCCCCAAGACCGAAAAACGTAAAAAAATCGGGGAAACCGCCGTTTTCACTTGCATGACTTTTCTTTTCACGGAAATTAGTTTAAGGCCACCTATTCTAACTATCCACAAAGAATCAGAATTTGCGAACCTCGTCTTCACCCCTTTCCACCCCCAAGACCGAAAAACTTAAAAAAATCGGGAAAACCGCCGTTTTCACTTGCATGACTTTTCTTTTCACGGAAATTAGTTTAAGGCCACCTATTCTAACTATCCACAAAGAACCAGAATTTGCGAACCTCGTCTTCACCCCTTTCCACCCCCAAGACCGAAAAACCTAAAAAAATCGGGAAAACGGCCGTTTTCACTTGCATGACTTTTATTTTCACGGAAATTAGTTTAAGGCCACCTATTCTAACTATCCACAAAGAATCAGAATTTGCGAACCTCGTCTTCACCCCTTTCCACCCCCAAGACCGAAAAACTTTAAAAAATCGGGAAAACCGCCGTTTTCACTTGCATGACTTTTCTTTTCACGGAAATTAGTTTAAGGCCACCTATTCTAACTATCCACAAAGAATCAGAATTTGCGAACCTCGTCTTCACCCCTTTCCACCCCCAAGACCGAAAAACTTAAAAAAATCGGGAAAACCGCCGTTTTCACTTGCATGACTTTTCTTTTCACGGAAATTAGTTTAAGGCCACCTATTCTAACTATCCACAAAGAATCAGAATTTGCGAACCTCGTCTTCACCCCTTTCCACCCCCAAGACCGAAAAACCTAAAAAAATCGGGAAAACGGCCGTTTTCACTTGCATGACTTTTATTTTCACGGAAATTAGTTTAAGGCCACCTATTCTAACAATCCACAAAGAATCAGAATTTGCGAACCTCGTCTTCACCCCTTTCCACCCCCAAGACCGAAAAACTTTAAAAAATCGGGAAAACCGCCGTTTTCACTTGCATGACTTTTCTTTTCAGGGAAATTAGTTTAAGGCCACCTATTCTAACTATCCACGAAGAATCAGAATTTGCGAACCTCGTCTTCACATCTTTCCACCCCCAAGACCGAAAAACGTAAAAAAATCGGGAAAACGGCCGTTTTCACTTGCATGACTTTTATTTTCACGGAAATTAGTTTAAGGCCACCTATTCTAACTATCCACAAAGAATCAGAATTTGCGAACCTCGTCTTCACCCCTTTCCACCCCCAAGACCGAAAAACGTAAAAAAATCGGGAAAACCGCCGTTTTCACTTGCATGACTTTTCTTTTCACGGAAATTAGTTTAAGGCCACCTATTCTAACTATCCACAAATAATCAGAATTTGCGAACCTCGTCTTCACCCCTTTCCACCCCCAAGACCGAAAAACGTAAAAAAATCGGGAAAACCGCCGTTTTCACTTGCATGACTTTTCTTTTCACGGAAATTAGTTTAAGGCCACCTATTCTAACTATCCACAAATAATCAGAATTTGCGAACCTCGTCTTCACCCCTTTCCACCCCCAAGACCGAAAAACGTAAAAAAATCGGGGAAACCGCCGTTTTCACTTGCATGACTTTTCTTTTCACGGAAATTAGTTTAAGGCCACCTATGCTAACTATCCACGAAGAATCAGAATTTGCGAACCTCGTCTTCACCCCTTTCCACCCCCAAGACCGAAAAACTTAAAAAAATCGGGAAAACCGCCGTTTTCAATTGCATGACTTTTCTTTTCACGGAAATTAGTTTAAGGCCACCTATTCTAACTATCCACAAAGAATCAGAATTTGCGAACCTCGTCTTCACCCCTTTCCACCCCCAAGACCGAAAAACTTAAAAAAATCGGGAAAACCGCCGTTTTCAATTGCATGACTTTTCTTTTCACGGAAATTAGTTTAAGGCCACCTATTCTAACTATCCACAAAGAATCAGAATTTGCGAACCTCGTCTTCACCCCTTTCCACCCCCAAGACCGAAAAACTTTAAAAAATCGGGAAAACCGCCGTTTTCACTTGCATGACTTTTCTTTTCAGGGAAATTAGTTTAAGGCCACCTATGCTAACTATCCACGAAGAATCAGAATTTGCGAACCTCGTCTTCACCCCTTTCCACCCCCAAGACCGAAAAACGTAAAAAAATCGGGAAAACGGCCGTTTTCACTTGCATGACTTTTATTTTCACGGAAATTAGTTTAAGGCCACCTATTCTAACTATCCACGAAGAATCAGAATTTGCGAACCTCGTCTTCACCCCTTTCCACCCTCAAGACCGAAAAACGTAAAAAAATCGGGGAAACCGCCGTTTTCACTTGCATGACTTTTCTTTTCACGGAAATTAGTTTAAGGCCACCTATTCTAACTATCCACAAAGAATCAGAATTTGCGAACCTCGTCTTCATTTCTTTCCACCCCCAAGACCGAAAAACGTAAAAAAATCGGGGAAACCGCCGTTTTCACTTGCATGACTTTTCTTTTCACGGAAATTAGTTTAAGGCCACCTATTCTAACTATCCACGAAGAATCAGAATTTGCGAACCTCGTCTTCACCCCTTTCCACCCTCAAGACCGAAAAACGTAAAAAAATCGGGGAAACCGCCGTTTTCACTTGCATGACTTTTCTTTTCACGGAAATTAGTTTAAGGCCACCTATTCTAACTATCCACAAAGAATCAGAATTTGCGAACCTCGTCTTCACCCCTTTCCACCCCCAAGACCGAAAAACTTTAAAAAATCGGGAAAACCGCCGTTTTCACTTGCATGACTTTTCTTTTCACACGAAATTAGTTTAAGGCCACCTATTCTAACTATCCACAAAGAATCAGAATTTGCGAACCTCGTCTTCACCCCTTTCCACCCTCAAGACCGAAAAACGTAAAAAAATCGGGGAAACCGCCGTTTTCACTTGCATGACTTTTCTTTTCACGGAAATTAGTTTAAGGCCACCTATTCTAACTATCCACAAAGAATCAGAATTTGCGAACCTCGTCTTCACCCCTTTCCACCCCCAAGACCGAAAAACTTTAAAAAATCGGGAAAACCGCCGTTTTCACTTGCATGACTTTTCTTTTCACACGAAATTAGTTTAAGGCCACCTATTCTAACTATCCACAAAGAATCAGAATTTGCGAACCTCGTCTTCACCCCTTTCCACCCTCAAGACCGAAAAACGTAAAAAAATCGGGGAAACCGCCGTTTTCACTTGCATGACTTTTCTTTTCACGGAAATTAGTTTAAGGCCACCTATTCTAACTATCCACAAAGAATCAGAATTTGCGAACCTCGTCTTCACCCCTTTCCACCCCCAAGACCGAAAAACTTTAAAAAATCGGGAAAACCGCCGTTTTCACTTGCATGACTTTTCTTTTCACGGAAATTAGTTTAAGGCCACCTATTCTAACTATCCACAAATAATCAGAATTTGCGAACCTCGTCTTCACCCCTTTCCACCCCCAAGACCGAAAAACGTAAAAAAATCGGGAAAACCGCCGTTTTCACTTGCATGACTTTTCTTTTCACGGAAATTAGTTTAAGGCCACCTATTCTAACTATCCACAAAGAATCAGAATTTGCGAACCTCGTCTTCACCCCTTTCCACCCCCAAGACCGAAAAACTTTAAAAAATCGGGAAAACCGCCGTTTTCACTTGCATGACTTTTCTTTTCACACGAAATTAGTTTAAGGCCACCTATTCTAACTATCCACAAAGAATCAGAATTTGCGAACCTCGTCTTCACCCCTTTCCACCCTCAAGACCGAAAAACTTAAAAAAATCGGGAAAACCGCCGTTTTCACTTGCATGACTTTTCTTTTCACGGAAATTAGTTTAAGGCCACCTATTCTAACTATCCACAAAGAATCAGAATTTGCGAACCTCGTCTTCACCCCTTTCCACCCCCAAGACCGAAAAACCTAAAAAAATCGGGAAAACGGCCGTTTTCACTTGCATGACTTTTATTTTCACGGAAATTAGTTTAAGGCCACCTATTCTAACTATCCACAAAGAATCAGAATTTGCGAACCTCGTCTTCACCCCTTTCCACCCCCAAGACCGAAAAACCTAAAAAAATCGGGAAAACGGCCGTTTTCACTTGCATGACTTTTATTTTCACGGAAATTAGTTTAAGGCCACCTATTCTAACTATCCACAAAGAATCAGAATTTGCGAACCTCGTCTTCACCCCTTTCCACCCCCAAGACCGAAAAACTTTAAAAAATCGGGAAAACCGCCGTTTTAACTTGCATGACTTTTCTTTTCAGGGAAATTAGTTTAGGGCCACCTATTCTAACTATCCACGAAGAATCAGAATTTGCGAACCTCGTCTTCACCCCTTTCCACCCCCAAGACCGAAAAACTTAAAAAAAAATCGGGAAAACGGCCGTTTTCACTTGCATGACTTTTATTATCACGGAAATTAGTTTAAGGCCACCTATTCTAACTATCCACAAATAATCAGAATTTGCAAACCTCGTCTTCACCCCTTTCCACCCCCAAGACCGAAAAACGTAAAAAAATCGGGGAAACCGCCGTTTTCACTTGCATGACTTTTCTTTTCAGGGAAATTAGTTTAAGGCCACCTATTCTAACTATCCACAAAGAATCAGAATTTGCGAACCTCGTCTTCACCCCTTTCCACCCCCAAGACCGAAAAACTTTAAAAAATCGGGAAAACCGCCGTTTTCACTTGCATGACTTTTCTTTTCACGGAAATTAGTTTAAGGCCACCTATTCTAACTATCCACAAATAATCAGAATTTGCGAACCTCGTCTTCACCCCTTTCCACCCCCAAGACCGAAAAACGTAAAAAATTCGGGGAAACCGCCGTTTTCACTTGCATGACTTTTCTTTTCACGGAAATTAGTTTAAGGCCACCTATTCTAACTATCCACAAAGAATCAGAATTTGCGAACCTCGTATTCACCCCTTTCCACCCCCAAGACCGAAAAACCTAAAAAAATCGGGAAAACGGCCGTTTTCACTTGCATGACTTTTATTTTCACGGAAATTAGTTTAAGCCCACCTATTCTAACTATCCACAAAGAATCAGAATTTGCGAACCTCGTCTTCACCCCTTTCCACCCCCAAGACCGAAAAACCTAAAAAAATCGGGAAAACGGCCGTTTTCACTTGCATGACTTTTATTTTCACGGAAATTAGTTTAAGGCCACCTATTCTAACTATCCACAAAGAATCAGAATTTGCGAACCTCGTCTTCACCCCTTTCCACCCCCAAGACCGAAAAACTTTAAAAAATCGGGAAAACCGCCGTTTTCACTTGCATGACTTTTCTTTTCAGGGAAATTAGTTTAAGGCCACCTATTCTAACTATCCACGAAGAATCAGAATTTGCGAACCTCGTCTTCACCCCTTTCCACCCCCAAGACCGAAAAACGTAAAAAAATCGGGAAAACGGCCGTTTTCACTTGCATGACTTTTATTTTCACGGAAATTAGTTTAAGGCCACCTATTCTAACTATCCACAAATAATCAGAATTTGCGAACCTCGTCTTCACCCCTTTCCACCCCCAAGACCGAAAAACGTAAAAAAATCGGGGAAACCGCCGTTTTCACTTGCATGACTTTTCTTTTCACGGAAATTAGTTTAAGGCCACCTATTCTAACTATCCACAAATAATCAGAATTTGCGAACCTCGTCTTCACCCCTTTCCACCCCCAAGACCGAAAAACGTAAAAAAATCGGGGAAACCGCCGTTTTCACTTGCATGACTTTTCTTTTCACGGAAATTAGTTTAAGGCCACCTATTCTAACTATCCACAAATAATCAGAATTTGCGAACCTCGTCTTCACCCCTTTTCACCCCCAAGACCGAAAAACGTAAAAAAATCGGGGAAACCGCCGTTTTCACTTGCATGACTTTTCTTTTCACGGAAATTAGTTTAAGGCCACCTATTCTAACTATCCACAAAGAATCAGAATTTGCGAACCTCGTCTTCACCCCTTTCCACCCCCAAGACCGAAAAACTTAAAAAAATCGGGAAAACCGCCGTTTTCACTTGCATGACTTTTCTTTTCAGGGAAATTAGTTTAAGGCCACCTATTCTAACTATCCACGAAGAATCAGAATTTGCGAACCTCGTCTTCACATCTTTCCACCCCCAAGACCGAAAAACGTAAAAAAATCGGGAAAACGGCCGTTTTCACTTGCATGACTTTTATTTTCACGGAAATTAGTTTAAGGCCACCTATTCTAACTATCCACAAAGAATCAGAATTTGCGAACCTCGTCTTCACCCCTTTCCACCCCCAAGACCGAAAAACGTAAAAAAAATCGGGAAAACCGCCGTTTTCACTTGCATGACTTTTCTTTTCACGGAAATTAGTTTAAGGCCACCTATTCTAACTATCCACAAATAATCAGAATTTGCGAACCTCGTCTTCACCCCTTTCCACCCCCAAGACCGAAAAACGTAAAAAAATCGGGAAAACCGCCGTTTTCACTTGCATGACTTTTCTTTTCACGGAAATTAGTTTAAGGCCACCTATTCTAACTATCCACAAATAATCAGAATTTGCGAACCTCGTCTTCACCCCTTTCCACCCCGAAGACCGAAAAACGTAAAAAAATCGGGGAAACCGCCGTTTTCACTTGCATGACTTTTCTTTTCACGGAAATTAGTTTAAGGCCACCTATTCTAACTATCCACAAATAATCAGAATTTGCGAACCTCGTCTTCACCCCTTTTCACCCCCAAGACCGAAAAACGTAAAAAAATCGGGGAAACCGCCGTTTTCACTTGCATGACTTTTCTTTTCACGGAAATTAGTTTAAGGCCACCTATTCTAACTATCCACAAAGAATCAGAATTTGCGAACCTCGTCTTCACCCCTTTCCACCCCCAAGACCGAAAAACGTAAAAAAATCGGGAAAACCGCCGTTTTCACTTGCATGACTTTTCTTTTCACGGAAATTAGTTTAAGGCCACCTATTCTAACTATCCACAAATAATCAGAATTTGCGAACCTCGTCTTCACCCCTTTCCACCCCGAAGACCGAAAAACGTAAAAAAATCGGGGAAACCGCCGTTTTCACTTGCATGACTTTTCTTTTCACGGAAATTAGTTTAAGGCCACCTATTCTAACTATCCACAAATAATCAGAATTTGCGAACCTCGTCTTCACCCCTTTCCACCCCCAAGACCGAAAAACGTAAAAAAATCGGGAAAACCGCCGTTTTCACTTGCATGACTTTTCTTTTCACGGAAATTAGTTTAAGGCCACCTATTCTAACTATCCACAAATAATCAGAATTTGCGAACCTCGTCTTCACCCCTTTCCACCCCGAAGACCGAAAAACGTAAAAAAATCGGGGAAACCGCCGTTTTCACTTGCATGACTTTTCTTTTCACGGAAATTAGTTTAAGGCCACCTATTCTAACTATCCACAAATAATCAGAATTTGCGAACCTCGTCTTCACCCCTTTTCACCCCCAAGACCGAAAAACGTAAAAAAATCGGGGAAACCGCCGTTTTCACTTGCATGACTTTTCTTTTCACGGAAATTAGTTTAAGGCCACCTATTCTAACTATCCACAAAGAATCAGAATTTGCGAACCTCGTCTTCACCCCTTTCCACCCCCAAGACCGAAAAACGTAAAAAAATCGGGAAAACCGCCGTTTTCACTTGCATGACTTTTCTTTTCACGGAAATTAGTTTAAGGCCACCTATTCTAACTATCCACAAATAATCAGAATTTGCGAACCTCGTCTTCACCCCTTTCCACCCCGAAGACCGAAAAACGTAAAAAAATCGGGGAAACCGCCGTTTTCACTTGCATGACTTTTCTTTTCACGGAAATTAGTTTAAGGCCACCTATTCTAACTATCCACAAATAATCAGAATTTGCGAACCTCGTCTTCACCCCTTTTCACCCCCAAGACCGAAAAACGTAAAAAAATCGGGGAAACCGCCGTTTTCACTTGCATGACTTTTCTTTTCACGGAAATTAGTTTAAGGCCACCTATTCTAACTATCCACAAAGAATCAGAATTTGCGAACCTCGTCTTCACCCCTTTCCACCCCCAAGACCGAAAAACTTAAAAAAATCGGGAAAACCGCCGTTTTCACTTGCATGACTTTTCTTTTCACGGAAATTAGTTTAAGGCCACCTATTCTAACTATCCACAAAGAATCAGAATTTGCGAACCTCGTCTTCACCCCTTTCCACCCCCAAGACCGAAAAACCTAAAAAAATCGGGAAAACGGCCGTTTTCACTTGCATGACTTTTATTTTCACGGAAATTAGTTTAAGGCCACCTATTCTAACTATCCACAAAGAATCAGAATTTGCGAACCTCGTCTTCACCCCTTTCCACCCCCAAGACCGAAAAACTTTAAAAAATCGGGAAAACCGCCGTTTTCACTTGCATGACTTTTCTTTTCACGGAAATTAGTTTAAGGCCACCTATTCTAACTATCCACAAAGAATCAGAATTTGCGAACCTCGTCTTCACCCCTTTCCACCCCCAAGACCGAAAAACTTAAAAAAATCGGGAAAACCGCCGTTTTCACTTGCATGACTTTTCTTTTCACGGAAATTAGTTTAAGGCCACCTATTCTAACTATCCACAAAGAATCAGAATTTGCGAACCTCGTCTTCACCCCTTTCCACCCCCAAGACCGAAAAACCTAAAAAAATCGGGAAAACGGCCGTTTTCACTTGCATGACTTTTATTTTCACGGAAATTAGTTTAAGGCCACCTATTCTAACAATCCACAAAGAATCAGAATTTGCGAACCTCGTCTTCACCCCTTTCCACCCCCAAGACAGAAAAACTTTAAAAAATCGGGAAAACCGCCGTTTTCACTTGCATGACTTTTCTTTTCAGGGAAATTAGTTTAAGGCCACCTATTCTAACTATCCACGAAGAATCAGAATTTGCGAACCTCGTCTTCACATCTTTCCACCCCCAAGACCGAAAAACGTAAAAAAATCGGGAAAACGGCCGTTTTCACTTGCATGACTTTTATTTTCACGGAAATTAGTTTAAGGCCACCTATTCTAACTATCCACAAAGAATCAGAATTTGCGAACCTCGTCTTCACCCCTTTCCACCCCCAAGACCGAAAAACGTAAAAAAATCGGGAAAACCGCCGTTTTCACTTGCATGACTTTTCTTTTCACGGAAATTAGTTTAAGGCCACCTATTCTAACTATCCACAAATAATCAGAATTTGCGAACCTCGTCTTCACATCTTTCCACCCCCAAGACCGAAAAACGTAAAAAAATCGGGAAAACCGCCGTTTTCACTTGCATGACTTTTCTTTTCACGGAAATTAGTTTAAGGCCACCTATTCTAACTATCCACAAATAATCAGAATTTGCGAACCTCGTCTTCACCCCTTTCCACCCCCAAGACCGAAAAACGTAAAAAAATCGGGGAAACCGCCGTTTTCACTTGCATGACTTTTCTTTTCACGGAAATTAGTTTAAGGCCACCTATTCTAACTATCCACAAAGAATCAGAATTTGCGAACCTCGTCTTCACCCCTTTCCACCCCCAAGACCGAAAAACTTAAAAAAATCGGGAAAACCGCCGTTTTCAATTGCATGACTTTTCTTTTCACGGAAATTAGTTTAAGGCCACCTATTCTAACTATCCACAAAGAATCAGAATTTGCGAACCTCGTCTTCACCCCTTTCCACCCCCAAGACCGAAAAACTTTAAAAAATCGGGAAAACCGCCGTTTTCACTTGCATGACTTTTCTTTTCAGGGAAATTAGTTTAAGGCCACCTATGCTAACTATCCACGAAGAATCAGAATTTGCGAACCTCGTCTTCACCCCTTTCCACCCCCAAGACCGAAAAACGTAAAAAAATCGGGAAAACGGCCGTTTTCACTTGCATGACTTTTATTTTCACGGAAATTAGTTTAAGGCCACCTATTCTAACTATCCACGAAGAATCAGAATTTGCGAACCTCGTCTTCACCCCTTTCCACCCTCAAGACCGAAAAACGTAAAAAAATCGGGGAAACCGCCGTTTTCACTTGCATGACTTTTCTTTTCACGGAAATTAGTTTAAGGCCACCTATTCTAACTATCCACGAAGAATCAGAATTTGCGAACCTCGTCTTCACCCCTTTCCACCCTCAAGACCGAAAAACGTAAAAAAATCGGGGAAACCGCCGTTTTCACTTGCATGACTTTTCTTTTCACGGAAATTAGTTTAAGGCCACCTATTCTAACTATCCACAAAGAATCAGAATTTGCGAACCTCGTCTTCACCCCTTTCCACCCCCAAGACCGAAAAACTTAAAAAAATCGGGAAAACCGCCGTTTTCACTTGCATGACTTTTCTTTTCACGGAAATTAGTTTAAGGCCACCTATTCTAACTATCCACAAATAATCAGAATTTGCGAACCTCGTCTTCACCCCTTTCCACCCCCAAGACCGAAAAACGTAAAAAAATCGGGAAAACCGCCGTTTTCACTTGCATGACTTTTCTTTTCACGGAAAATAGTTTAAGGCCACCTATTCTAACTATCCACAAAGAATCAGAATTTGCGAACCTCGTCTTCACCCCTTTCCACCCCCAAGACCGAAAAACTTTAAAAAATCGGGAAAACCGCCGTTTTCACTTGCATGACTTTTCTTTTCACGGAAATTAGTTTAAGGCCACCTATTCTAACTATCCACAAATAATCAGAATTTGCGAACCTCGTCTTCACCCCTTTCCACCCCCAAGACCGAAAAACGTAAAAAAATCGGGGAAACCGCCGTTTTCACTTGCATGACTTTTCTTTTCACGGAAATTAGTTTAAGGCCACCTATTCTAACTATCCACAAAGAATCATAATTTGCGAACCTCGTCTTCACCCCTTTCCACCCTCAAGACCGAAAAACTTAAAAAAATCGGGAAAACCGCCGTTTTCACTTGCTTGACTTTTCTTTTCACGGAAATTAGTTTAAGGCCACCTATTCTAACTATCCACAAAGAATCAGAATTTGCGAACCTCGTCTTCACCCCTTTCCACCCCCAAGACCGAAAAACCTAAAAAAATCGGGAAAACGGCCGTTTTCACTTGCATGACTTTTATTTTCACGGAAATTAGTTTAAGGCCACCTATTCTAACTATCCACAAAGAATCAGAATTTGCGAACCTCGTCTTCACCCCTTTCCACCCCCAAGACCCAAAAACCTAAAAAAATCGGGAAAACGGCCGTTTTCACTTGCATGACTTTTATTTTCACGGAAATTAGTTTAAGGCCACCTATTCTAACTATCCACAAAGAATCAGAATTTGCGAACCTCGTCTTCACCCCTTTCCACCCCCAAGACCGAAAAACTTTAAAAAATCGGGAAAACCGCCGTTTTCACTTGCATGACTTTTCTTTTCAGGGAAATTAGTTTAAGGCCACCTATTCTAACTATCCACGAAGAATCAGAATTTGCGAACCTCGTCTTCACCCCTTTCCACCCCCAAGACCGAAAAACTTTAAAAAATCGGGAAAACCGCCGTTTTCACTTGCATGACTTTTCTTTTCAGGGAAATTAGTTTAAGGCCACCTATTCTAACTATCCACGAAGAATCAGAATTTGCGAACCTCGTCTTCACATCTTTCCACCCCCAAGACCGAAAAACGTAAAAAAATCGGGAAAACGGCCGTTTTCACTTGCATGACTTTTATTTTCACGGAAATTAGTTTAAGGCCACCTATTCTAACTATCCACAAATAATCAGAATTTGCAAACCTCGTCTTCACCCCTTTCCACCCCCAAGACCGAAAAACGTAAAAAAATCGGGGAAACCGCCGTTTTCACTTGCATGACTTTTCTTTTCAGGGAAATTAGTTTAAGGCCACCTATTCTAACTATCCACAAAGAATCAGAATTTGCGAACCTCGTCTTCACCCCTTTCCACCCCCAAGACCGAAAAACTTTAAAAAATCGGGAAAACCGCCGTTTTCACTTGCATGACTTTTCTTTTCACGGAAATTAGTTTAAGGCCACCTATTCTAACTATCCACAAAGAATCAGAATTTGCGAACCTCGTCTTCACCCCTTTCCACCCCCAAGACCGAAAAACCTAAAAAAATCGGGAAAACGGCCGTTTTCACTTGCATGACTTTTATTTTCACGGAAATTAGTTTAAGCCCACCTATTCTAACTATCCACAAAGAATCAGAATTTGCGAACCTCGTCTTCACCCCTTTCCACCCCCAAGACCGAAAAACCTAAAAAAATCGGGAAAACGGCCGTTTTCACTTGCATGACTTTTATTTTCACGGAAATTAGTTTAAGGCCACCTATTCTAACTATCCACAAAGAATCAGAATTTGCGAACCTCGTCTTCACCCCTTTCCACCCCCAAGACCGAAAAACTTTAAAAAATCGGGAAAACCGCCGTTTTCACTTGCATGACTTTTCTTTTCAGGGAAATTAGTTTAAGGCCACCTATTCTAACTATCCACGAAGAATCAGAATTTGCGAACCTCGTCTTCACCCCTTTCCACCCCCAAGACCGAAAAACGTAAAAAAATCGGGAAAACGGCCGTTTTCACTTGCATGACTTTTATTTTCACGGAAATTAGTTTAAGGCCACCTATTCTAACTATCCACAAATAATCAGAATTTGCGAACCTCGTCTTCACCCCTTTCCACCCCCAAGACCGAAAAACGTAAAAAAATCGGGGAAACCGCCGTTTTCACTTGCATGACTTTTCTTTTCACGGAAATTAGTTTAAGGCCACCTATTCTAACTATCCACAAATAATCAGAATTTGCGAACCTCGTCTTCACCCCTTTTCACCCCCAAGACCGAAAAACGTAAAAAAATCGGGGAAACCGCCGTTTTCACTTGCATGACTTTTCTTTTCACGGAAATTAGTTTAAGGCCACCTATTCTAACTATCCACAAAGAATCAGAATTTGCGAACCTCGTCTTCACCCCTTTCCACCCCCAAGACCGAAAAACTTAAAAAAATCGGGAAAACCGCCGTTTTCACTTGCATGACTTTTCTTTTCAGGGAAATTAGTTTAAGGCCACCTATTCTAACTATCCACGAAGAATCAGAATTTGCGAACCTCGTCTTCACATCTTTCCACCCCCAAGACCGAAAAACGTAAAAAAATCGGGAAAACGGCCGTTTTCACTTGCATGACTTTTATTTTCACGGAAATTAGTTTAAGGCCACCTATTCTAACTATCCACAAAGAATCAGAATTTGCGAACCTCGTCTTCACCCCTTTCCACCCCCAAGACCGAAAAACGTAAAAAAATCGGGAAAACCGCCGTTTTCACTTGCATGACTTTTCTTTTCACGGAAATTAGTTTAAGGCCACCTATTCTAACTATCCACAAATAATCAGAATTTGCGAACCTCGTCTTCACCCCTTTCCACCCCCAAGACCGAAAAACGTAAAAAAATCGGGAAAACCGCCGTTTTCACTTGCATGACTTTTCTTTTCACGGAAATTAGTTTAAGGCCACCTATTCTAACTATCCACAAATAATCAGAATTTGCGAACCTCGTCTTCACCCCTTTCCACCCCCAAGACCGAAAAACGTAAAAAAATCGGGGAAACCGCCGTTTTCACTTGCATGACTTTTCTTTTCACGGAAATTAGTTTAAGGCCACCTATTCTAACTATCCACAAAGAATCAGAATTTGCGAACCTCGTCTTCACCCCTTTCCACCCCCAAGACCGAAAAACTTAAAAAAATCGGGAAAACCGCCGTTTTCAATTGCATGACTTTTCTTTTCACGGAAATTAGTTTAAGGCCACCTATTCTAACTATCCACAAAGAATCAGAATTTGCGAACCTCGTCTTCACCCCTTTCCACCCCCAAGACCGAAAAACTTTAAAAAATCGGGAAAACCGCCGTTTTCACTTGCATGACTTTTCTTTTCAGGGAAATTAGTTTAAGGCCACCTATGCTAACTATCCACGAAGAATCAGAATTTGCGAACCTCGTCTTCACCCCTTTCCACCCCCAAGACCGAAAAACGTAAAAAAATCGGGAAAACGGCCGTTTTCACTTGCATGACTTTTATTTTCACGGAAATTAGTTTAAGGCCACCTATTCTAACTATCCACGAAGAATCAGAATTTGCGAACCTCGTCTTCACCCCTTTCCACCCTCAAGACCGAAAAACGTAAAAAAATCGGGGAAACCGCCGTTTTCACTTGCATGACTTTTCTTTTCACGGAAATTAGTTTAAGGCCACCTATTCTAACTATCCACAAAGAATCAGAATTTGCGAACCTCGTCTTCACTTCTTTCCACCCCCAAGACCGAAAAACGTAAAAAAATCGGGGAAACCGCCGTTTTCACTTGCATGACTTTTCTTTTCACGGAAATTAGTTTAAGGCCACCTATTCTAACTATCCACGAAGAATCAGAATTTGCGAACCTCGTCTTCACCCCTTTCCACCCTCAAGACCGAAAAACGTAAAAAAATCGGGGAAACCGCCGTTTTCACTTGCATGACTTTTCTTTTCACGGAAATTAGTTTAAGGCCACCTATTCTAACTATCCACGAAGAATCAGAATTTGAGAACCTTGTCTTCACCCCTTTCCACCCCCAAGACCGAAAAACGTAAAAAAATCGGGAAAACGGCCGTTTTCACTTGCATGACTTTTATTTTCACGGAAATTAGTTTAAGGCCACCTATTCTAACTATCCACAAAGAATCAGAATTTGCGAACCTCGTCTTCACTTCTTTCCACCCCCAAGACCGAAAAACGTAAAAAAATCGGGGAAACCGCCGTTTTCACTTGCATGACTTTTCTTTTCACGGAAATTAGTTTAAGGCCACCTATTCTAACTATCCACAAAGAATCAGAATTTGCGAACCTCGTCTTCACTTCTTTCCACCCCCAAGACCGAAAAACGTAAAAAAATCGGGGAAACCGCCGTTTTCACTTGCATGACTTTTCTTTTCACGGAAATTAGTTTAAGGCCACCTATTCTAACTATCCACGAAGAATCAGAATTTGCGAACCTCGTCTTCACCCCTTTCCACCCCCAAGACCGAAAAACGTAAAAAAATCGGGAAAACGGCCGTTTTCACTTGCATGACTTTTATTTTCACGGAAATTAGTTTAAGGCCACCTATTCTAACTATCCACAAAGAATCAGAATTTGCGAACCTCGTCTTCACCCCTTTCCACCCCCAAGACCGAAAAACTTTAAAAAATCGGGAAAACCGCCGTTTTCACTTGCATGACTTTTCTTTTCACGGAAATTAGTTTAAGGCCACCTATTCTAACTATCCACAAAGAATCAGAATTTGCGAACCTCGTCTTCACCCCTTTCCACCCCCAAGACCGAAAAACTTTAAAAAATCGGGAAAACCGCCGTTTTCACTTGCATGACTTTTCTTTTCACGGAAATTAGTTTAAGGCCACCTATTCTAACTATCCACAAAGAATCAGAATTTGCGAACCTCGTCTTCACCCCTTTCCACCCCCAAGACCGAAAAACCTAAAAAAATCGGGAAAACGGCCGTTTTCACTTGCATGACTTTTATTTTCACGGAAATTAGTTTAAGGCCACCTATTCTAACAATCCACAAAGAATCAGAATTTGCGAACCTCGTCTTCACCCCTTTCCACCCCCAAGACAGAAAAACTTTAAAAAATCGGGAAAACCGCCGTTTTCACTTGCATGACTTTTCTTTTCAGGGAAATTAGTTTAAGGCCACCTATTCTAACTATCCACGAAGAATCAGAATTTGCGAACCTCGTCTTCACATCTTTCCACCCCCAAGACCGAAAAACGTAAAAAAATCGGGAAAACGGCCGTTTTCACTTGCATGACTTTTATTTTCACGGAAATTAGTTTAAGGCCACCTATTCTAACTATCCACAAAGAATCAGAATTTGCGAACCTCGTCTTCACCCCTTTCCACCCCCAAGACCGAAAAACGTAAAAAAATCGGGAAAACCGCCGTTTTCACTTGCATGACTTTTCTTTTCACGGAAATTAGTTTAAGGCCACCTATTCTAACTATCCACAAATAATCAGAATTTGCGAACCTCGTCTTCACATCTTTCCACCCCCAAGACCGAAAAACGTAAAAAAATCGGGAAAACCGCCGTTTTCACTTGCATGACTTTTCTTTTCACGGAAATTAGTTTAAGGCCACCTATTCTAACTATCCACAAATAATCAGAATTTGCGAACCTCGTCTTCACCCCTTTCCACCCCCAAGACCGAAAAACGTAAAAAAATCGGGGAAACCGCCGTTTTCACTTGCATGACTTTTCTTTTCACGGAAATTAGTTTAAGGCCACCTATTCTAACTATCCACAAAGAATCAGAATTTGCGAACCTCGTCTTCACCCCTTTCCACCCCCAAGACCGAAAAACTTAAAAAAATCGGGAAAACCGCCGTTTTCAATTGCATGACTTTTCTTTTCACGGAAATTAGTTTAAGGCCACCTATTCTAACTATCCACAAAGAATCAGAATTTGCGAACCTCGTCTTCACCCCTTTCCACCCCCAAGACCGAAAAACTTTAAAAAATCGGGAAAACCGCCGTTTTCACTTGCATGACTTTTCTTTTCAGGGAAATTAGTTTAAGGCCACCTATGCTAACTATCCACGAAGAATCAGAATTTGCGAACCTCGTCTTCACCCCTTTCCACCCCCAAGACCGAAAAACGTAAAAAAATCGGGAAAACGGCCGTTTTCACTTGCATGACTTTTATTTTCACGGAAATTAGTTTAAGGCCACCTATTCTAACTATCCACGAAGAATCAGAATTTGCGAACCTCGTCTTCACCCCTTTCCACCCTCAAGACCGAAAAACGTAAAAAAATCGGGGAAACCGCCGTTTTCACTTGCATGACTTTTCTTTTCACGGAAATTAGTTTAAGGCCACCTATTCTAACTATCCACGAAGAATCAGAATTTGCGAACCTCGTCTTCACCCCTTTCCACCCTCAAGACCGAAAAACGTAAAAAAATCGGGGAAACCGCCGTTTTCACTTGCATGACTTTTCTTTTCACGGAAATTAGTTTAAGGCCACCTATTCTAACTATCCACAAAGAATCAGAATTTGCGAACCTCGTCTTCACCCCTTTCCACCCCCAAGACCGAAAAACTTAAAAAAATCGGGAAAACCGCCGTTTTCACTTGCATGACTTTTCTTTTCACGGAAATTAGTTTAAGGCCACCTATTCTAACTATCCACAAATAATCAGAATTTGCGAACCTCGTCTTCACCCCTTTCCACCCCCAAGACCGAAAAACGTAAAAAAATCGGGAAAACCGCCGTTTTCACTTGCATGACTTTTCTTTTCACGGAAAATAGTTTAAGGCCACCTATTCTAACTATCCACAAAGAATCAGAATTTGCGAACCTCGTCTTCACCCCTTTCCACCCCCAAGACCGAAAAACTTTAAAAAATCGGGAAAACCGCCGTTTTCACTTGCATGACTTTTCTTTTCACGGAAATTAGTTTAAGGCCACCTATTCTAACTATCCACAAATAATCAGAATTTGCGAACCTCGTCTTCACCCCTTTCCACCCCCAAGACCGAAAAACGTAAAAAAATCGGGGAAACCGCCGTTTTCACTTGCATGACTTTTCTTTTCACGGAAATTAGTTTAAGGCCACCTATTCTAACTATCCACAAAGAATCATAATTTGCGAACCTCGTCTTCACCCCTTTCCACCCTCAAGACCGAAAAACTTAAAAAAATCGGGAAAACCGCCGTTTTCACTTGCTTGACTTTTCTTTTCACGGAAATTAGTTTAAGGCCACCTATTCTAACTATCCACAAAGAATCAGAATTTGCGAACCTCGTCTTCACCCCTTTCCACCCCCAAGACCGAAAAACCTAAAAAAATCGGGAAAACGGCCGTTTTCACTTGCATGACTTTTATTTTCACGGAAATTAGTTTAAGGCCACCTATTCTAACTATCCACAAAGAATCAGAATTTGCGAACCTCGTCTTCACCCCTTTCCACCCCCAAGACCCAAAAACCTAAAAAAATCGGGAAAACGGCCGTTTTCACTTGCATGACTTTTATTTTCACGGAAATTAGTTTAAGGCCACCTATTCTAACTATCCACAAAGAATCAGAATTTGCGAACCTCGTCTTCACCCCTTTCCACCCCCAAGACCGAAAAACTTTAAAAAATCGGGAAAACCGCCGTTTTCACTTGCATGACTTTTCTTTTCAGGGAAATTAGTTTAAGGCCACCTATTCTAACTATCCACGAAGAATCAGAATTTGCGAACCTCGTCTTCACCCCTTTCCACCCCCAAGACCGAAAAACTTTAAAAAATCGGGAAAACCGCCGTTTTCACTTGCATGACTTTTCTTTTCAGGGAAATTAGTTTAAGGCCACCTATTCTAACTATCCACGAAGAATCAGAATTTGCGAACCTCGTCTTCACATCTTTCCACCCCCAAGACCGAAAAACGTAAAAAAATCGGGAAAACGGCCGTTTTCACTTGCATGACTTTTATTTTCACGGAAATTAGTTTAAGGCCACCTATTCTAACTATCCACAAATAATCAGAATTTGCAAACCTCGTCTTCACCCCTTTCCACCCCCAAGACCGAAAAACGTAAAAAAATCGGGGAAACCGCCGTTTTCACTTGCATGACTTTTCTTTTCAGGGAAATTAGTTTAAGGCCACCTATTCTAACTATCCACAAAGAATCAGAATTTGCGAACCTCGTCTTCACCCCTTTCCACCCCCAAGACCGAAAAACTTTAAAAAATCGGGAAAACCGCCGTTTTCACTTGCATGACTTTTCTTTTCACGGAAATTAGTTTAAGGCCACCTATTCTAACTATCCACAAAGAATCAGAATTTGCGAACCTCGTCTTCACCCCTTTCCACCCCCAAGACCGAAAAACCTAAAAAAATCGGGAAAACGGCCGTTTTCACTTGCATGACTTTTATTTTCACGGAAATTAGTTTAAGCCCACCTATTCTAACTATCCACAAAGAATCAGAATTTGCGAACCTCGTCTTCACCCCTTTCCACCCCCAAGACCGAAAAACCTAAAAAAATCGGGAAAACGGCCGTTTTCACTTGCATGACTTTTATTTTCACGGAAATTAGTTTAAGGCCACCTATTCTAACTATCCACAAAGAATCAGAATTTGCGAACCTCGTCTTCACCCCTTTCCACCCCCAAGACCGAAAAACTTTAAAAAATCGGGAAAACCGCCGTTTTCACTTGCATGACTTTTCTTTTCAGGGAAATTAGTTTAAGGCCACCTATTCTAACTATCCACGAAGAATCAGAATTTGCGAACCTCGTCTTCACCCCTTTCCACCCCCAAGACCGAAAAACGTAAAAAAATCGGGAAAACGGCCGTTTTCACTTGCATGACTTTTATTTTCACGGAAATTAGTTTAAGGCCACCTATTCTAACTATCCACAAATAATCAGAATTTGCGAACCTCGTCTTCACCCCTTTCCACCCCCAAGACCGAAAAACGTAAAAAAATCGGGGAAACCGCCGTTTTCACTTGCATGACTTTTCTTTTCACGGAAATTAGTTTAAGGCCACCTATTCTAACTATCCACAAATAATCAGAATTTGCGAACCTCGTCTTCACCCCTTTTCACCCCCAAGACCGAAAAACGTAAAAAAATCGGGGAAACCGCCGTTTTCACTTGCATGACTTTTCTTTTCACGGAAATTAGTTTAAGGCCACCTATTCTAACTATCCACAAAGAATCAGAATTTGCGAACCTCGTCTTCACCCCTTTCCACCCCCAAGACCGAAAAACTTAAAAAAATCGGGAAAACCGCCGTTTTCACTTGCATGACTTTTCTTTTCAGGGAAATTAGTTTAAGGCCACCTATTCTAACTATCCACGAAGAATCAGAATTTGCGAACCTCGTCTTCACATCTTTCCACCCCCAAGACCGAAAAACGTAAAAAAATCGGGAAAACGGCCGTTTTCACTTGCATGACTTTTATTTTCACGGAAATTAGTTTAAGGCCACCTATTCTAACTATCCACAAAGAATCAGAATTTGCGAACCTCGTCTTCACCCCTTTCCACCCCCAAGACCGAAAAACGTAAAAAAATCGGGAAAACCGCCGTTTTCACTTGCATGACTTTTCTTTTCACGGAAATTAGTTTAAGGCCACCTATTCTAACTATCCACAAATAATCAGAATTTGCGAACCTCGTCTTCACCCCTTTCCACCCCCAAGACCGAAAAACGTAAAAAAATCGGGAAAACCGCCGTTTTCACTTGCATGACTTTTCTTTTCACGGAAATTAGTTTAAGGCCACCTATTCTAACTATCCACAAATAATCAGAATTTGCGAACCTCGTCTTCACCCCTTTCCACCCCCAAGACCGAAAAACGTAAAAAAATCGGGGAAACCGCCGTTTTCACTTGCATGACTTTTCTTTTCACGGAAATTAGTTTAAGGCCACCTATTCTAACTATCCACAAAGAATCAGAATTTGCGAACCTCGTCTTCACCCCTTTCCACCCCCAAGACCGAAAAACTTAAAAAAATCGGGAAAACCGCCGTTTTCAATTGCATGACTTTTCTTTTCACGGAAATTAGTTTAAGGCCACCTATTCTAACTATCCACAAAGAATCAGAATTTGCGAACCTCGTCTTCACCCCTTTCCACCCCCAAGACCGAAAAACTTTAAAAAATCGGGAAAACCGCCGTTTTCACTTGCATGACTTTTCTTTTCAGGGAAATTAGTTTAAGGCCACCTATGCTAACTATCCACGAAGAATCAGAATTTGCGAACCTCGTCTTCACCCCTTTCCACCCCCAAGACCGAAAAACGTAAAAAAATCGGGAAAACGGCCGTTTTCACTTGCATGACTTTTATTTTCACGGAAATTAGTTTAAGGCCACCTATTCTAACTATCCACGAAGAATCAGAATTTGCGAACCTCGTCTTCACCCCTTTCCACCCTCAAGACCGAAAAACGTAAAAAAATCGGGGAAACCGCCGTTTTCACTTGCATGACTTTTCTTTTCACGGAAATTAGTTTAAGGCCACCTATTCTAACTATCCACAAAGAATCAGAATTTGCGAACCTCGTCTTCACTTCTTTCCACCCCCAAGACCGAAAAACGTAAAAAAATCGGGGAAACCGCCGTTTTCACTTGCATGACTTTTCTTTTCACGGAAATTAGTTTAAGGCCACCTATTCTAACTATCCACGAAGAATCAGAATTTGCGAACCTCGTCTTCACCCCTTTCCACCCTCAAGACCGAAAAACGTAAAAAAATCGGGGAAACCGCCGTTTTCACTTGCATGACTTTTCTTTTCACGGAAATTAGTTTAAGGCCACCTATTCTAACTATCCACGAAGAATCAGAATTTGAGAACCTTGTCTTCACCCCTTTCCACCCCCAAGACCGAAAAACGTAAAAAAATCGGGAAAACGGCCGTTTTCACTTGCATGACTTTTATTTTCACGGAAATTAGTTTAAGGCCACCTATTCTAACTATCCACAAAGAATCAGAATTTGCGAACCTCGTCTTCACTTCTTTCCACCCCCAAGACCGAAAAACGTAAAAAAATCGGGGAAACCGCCGTTTTCACTTGCATGACTTTTCTTTTCACGGAAATTAGTTTAAGGCCACCTATTCTAACTATCCACAAAGAATCAGAATTTGCGAACCTCGTCTTCACTTCTTTCCACCCCCAAGACCGAAAAACGTAAAAAAATCGGGGAAACCGCCGTTTTCACTTGCATGACTTTTCTTTTCACGGAAATTAGTTTAAGGCCACCTATTCTAACTATCCACGAAGAATCAGAATTTGCGAACCTCGTCTTCACCCCTTTCCACCCCCAAGACCGAAAAACGTAAAAAAATCGGGAAAACGGCCGTTTTCACTTGCATGACTTTTATTTTCACGGAAATTAGTTTAAGGCCACCTATTCTAACTATCCACAAAGAATCAGAATTTGCGAACCTCGTCTTCACCCCTTTCCACCCCCAAGACCGAAAAACGTAAAAAAATCGGGGAAACCGCCGTTTTCACTTGCATGACTTTTCTTTTCAGGGAAATTAGTTTAAGGCCACCTATTCTAACTATCCACAAAGAATCAGAATTTGCGAACCTCGTCTTCACCCCTTTCCACCCCCAAGACCGAAAAACTTTAAAAAATCGGGAAAACCGCCGTTTTCACTTGCATGACTTTTCTTTTCACGGAAATTAGTTTAAGGCCACCTATTCTAACTATCCACAAATAATCAGAATTTGCGAACCTCGTCTTCACCCCTTTCCACCCCCAAGACCGAAAAACGTAAAAAAATCGGGGAAACCGCCGTTTTCACTTGCATGACTTTTCTTTTCACGGAAATTAGTTTAAGGCCACCTATTCTAACTATCCACAAAGAATCAGAATTTGCGAACCTCGTCTTCACCCCTTTCCACCCCCAAGACCGAAAAACCTAAAAAAATCGGGAAAACGGCCATTTTCACTTGCATGACTTTTATTTTCACGGAAATTAGTTTAAGCCCACCTATTCTAACTATCCACAAAGAATCAGAATTTGCGAACCTCGTCTTCACCCCTTTCCACCCCCAAGACCGAAAAACCTAAAAAAATCGGGAAAACGGCCGTTTTCACTTGCATGACTTTTATTTTCACGGAAATTAGTTTAAGGCCACCTATTCTAACTATCCACAAAGAATCAGAATTTGCGAACCTCGTCTTCACCCCTTTCCACCCCCAAGACCGAAAAACTTTAAAAAATCGGGAAAACCGCCGTTTTCACTTGCATGACTTTTCTTTTCAGGGAAATTAGTTTAAGGCCACCTATTCTAACTATCCACGAAGAATCAGAATTTGCGAACCTCGTCTTCACCCCTTTCCACCCCCAAGACCGAAAAACGTAAAAAAATCGGGAAAACGGCCGTTTTCACTTGCATGACTTTTATTTTCACGGAAATTAGTTTAAGGCCACCTATTCTAACTATCCACAAATAATCAGAATTTGCGAACCTCGTCTTCACCCCTTTCCACCCCCAAGACCGAAAAACGTAAAAAAATCGGGGAAACCGCCGTTTTCACTTGCATGACTTTTCTTTTCACGGAAATTAGTTTAAGGCCACCTATTCTAACTATCCACAAATAATCAGAATTTGCGAACCTCGTCTTCACCCCTTTCCACCCCCAAGACCGAAAAACGTAAAAAAATCGGGGAAACCGCCGTTTTCACTTGCATGACTTTTCTTTTCAGGGAAATTAGTTTAAGGCCACCTATTCTAACTATCCACAAAGAATCAGAATTTGCGAACCTCGTCTTCACCCCTTTCCACCCCCAAGACCGAAAAACTTTAAAAAATCGGGAAAACCGCCGTTTTCACTTGCATGACTTTTCTTTTCACGGAAATTAGTTTAAGGCCACCTATTCTAACTATCCACAAATAATCAGAATTTGCGAACCTCGTCTTCACCCCTTTCCACCCCCAAGACCGAAAAACGTAAAAAAATCGGGGAAACCGCCGTTTTCACTTGCATGACTTTTCTTTTCACGGAAATTAGTTTAAGGCCACCTATTCTAACTATCCACAAAGAATCAGAATTTGCGAACCTCGTCTTCACCCCTTTCCACCCCCAAGACCGAAAAACCTAAAAAAATCGGGAAAACGGCCGTTTTCACTTGCATGACTTTTATTTTCACGGAAATTAGTTTAAGCCCACCTATTCTAACTATCCACAAAGAATCAGAATTTGCGAACCTCGTCTTCACCCCTTTCCACCCCCAAGACCGAAAAACCTAAAAAAATCGGGAAAACGGCCGTTTTCACTTGCATGACTTTTATATTCACGGAAATTAGTTTAAGGCCACCTATTCTAACTATCCACAAAGAATCAGAATTTGCGAACCTCGTCTTCACCCCTTTCCACCCCCAAGACCGAAAAACTTTAAAAAATCGGGAAAACCGCCGTTTTCACTTGCATGACTTTTCTTTTCAGGGAAATTAGTTTAAGGCCACCTATTCTAACTATCCACGAAGAATCAGAATTTGCGAACCTCGTCTTCACCCCTTTCCACCCCCAAGACCGAAAAACGTAAAAAAATCGGGAAAACGGCCGTTTTCACTTGCATGACTTTTATTTTCACGGAAATTAGTTTAAGGCCACCTATTCTAACTATCCACAAATAATCAGAATTTGCGAACCTCGTCTTCACCCCTTTCCACCCCCAAGACCGAAAAACGTAAAAAAATCGGGGAAACCGCCGTTTTCACTTGCATGACTTTTCTTTTCACGGAAATTAGTTTAAGGCCACCTATTCTAACTATCCACAAATAATCAGAATTTGCGAACCTCGTCTTCACCCCTTTCCACCCCCAAGACCGAAAAACGTAAAAAAATCGGGGAAACCGCCGTTTTCACTTGCATGACTTTTCTTTTCACGGAAATTAGTTTAAGGCCACCTATTCTAACTATCCACAAATAATCAGAATTTGCGAACCTCGTCTTCACCCCTTTTCACCCCCAAGACCGAAAAACGTAAAAAAAATCGGGGAAACCGCCGTTTTCACTTGCATGACTTTTCTTTTCACGGAAATTAGTTTAAGGCCACCTATTCTAACTATCCACAAAGAATCAGAATTTGCGAACCTCGTCTTCACCCCTTTCCACCCCCAAGACCGAAAAACTTAAAAAAATCGGGAAAACCGCCGTTTTCACTTGCATTACTTTTCTTTTCACGGAAATTAGTTTAAGGCCACCTATTCTAACTATCCACAAAGAATCAGAATTTGCGAACCTCGTCTTCACCCCTTTCCACCCCCAAGACCGAAAAACCTAAAAAAATCGGGAAAACGGCCGTTTTCACTTGCATGACTTTTATTTTCACGGAAATTAGTTTAAGGCCACCTATTCTAACTATCCACAAAGAATCAGAATTTGCGAACCTCGTCTTCACCCCTTTCCACCCCCAAGACCGAAAAACTTTAAAAAATCGGGAAAACCGCCGTTTTCACTTGCATGACTTTTCTTTTCACGGAAATTAGTTTAAGGCCACCTATTCTAACTATCCACAAAGAATCAGAATTTGCGAACCTCGTCTTCACCCCTTTCCACCCCCAAGACCGAAAAACTTAAAAAAATCGGGAAAACCGCCGTTTTCACTTGCATGACTTTTCTTTTCACGGAAATTAGTTTAAGGCCACCTATTCTAACTATCCACAAAGAATCAGAATTTGCGAACCTCGTCTTCACCCCTTTCCACCCCCAAGACCGAAAAACCTAAAAAAATCGGGAAAACGGCCGTTTTCACTTGCATGACTTTTATTTTCACGGAAATTAGTTTAAGGCCACCTATTCTAACTATCCACAAAGAATCAGAATTTGCGAACCTCGTCTTCACCCCTTTCCACCCCCAAGACCGAAAAACTTTAAAAAATCGGGAAAACCGCCGTTTTCACTTGCATGACTTTTCTTTTCAGGGAAATTAGTTTAAGGCCACCTATTCTAACTATCCACGAAGAATCAGAATTTGCGAACCTCGTCTTCACCCCTTTCCACCCCCAAGACCGAAAAACGTAAAAAAATCGGGAAAACGGCCATTTTCACTTGCATGACTTTTATTTTCACGGAAATTAGTTTAAGGCCACCTATTCTAACTATCCACAAATAATCAGAATTTGCGAACCTCGTCTTCACCCCTTTCCACCCCCAAGACCGAAAAACGTAAAAAAATCGGGGAAACCGCCGTTTTCACTTGCATGACTTTTCTTTTCACGGAAATTAGTTTAAGGCCACCTATTCTAACTATCCACAAATAATCAGAATTTGCGAACCTCGTCTTCACCCCTTTCCACCCCCAAGACCGAAAAACGTAAAAAAATCGGGGAAACCGCCGTTTTCACTTGCATGACTTTTCTTTTCAGGGAAATTAGTTTAAGGCCACCTATTCTAACTATCCACAAAGAATCAGAATTTGCGAACCTCGTCTTCACCCCTTTCCACCCCCAAGACCGAAAAACTTTAAAAAATCGGGAAAACCGCCGTTTTCACTTGCATGACTTTTCTTTTCACGGAAATTAGTTTAAGGCCACCTATTCTAACTATCCACAAATAATCAGAATTTGCGAACCTCGTCTTCACCCCTTTCCACCCCCAAGACCGAAAAACGTAAAAAAATCGGGGAAACCGCCGTTTTCACTTGCATGACTTTTCTTTTCACGGAAATTAGTTTAAGGCCACCTATTCTAACTATCCACAAAGAATCAGAATTTGCGAACCTCGTCTTCACCCCTTTCCACCCCCAAGACCGAAAAACCTAAAAAAATCGGGAAAACGGCCGTTTTCACTTGCATGACTTTTATTTTCACGGAAATTAGTTTAAGCCCACCTATTCTAACTATCCACAAAGAATCAGAATTTGCGAACCTCGTCTTCACCCCTTTCCACCCCCAAGACCGAAAAACCTAAAAAAATCGGGAAAACGGCCGTTTTCACTTGCATGACTTTTATTTTCACGGAAATTAGTTTAAGGCCACCTATTCTAACTATCCACAAAGAATCAGAATTTGCGAACCTCGTCTTCACCCCTTTCCACCCCCAAGACCGAAAAACTTTAAAAAATCGGGAAAACCGCCGTTTTCACTTGCATGACTTTTCTTTTCAGGGAAATTAGTTTAAGGCCACCTATTCTAACTATCCACGAAGAATCAGAATTTGCGAACCTCGTCTTCACCCCTTTCCACCCCCAAGACCGAAAAACGTAAAAAAATCGGGAAAACCGCCGTTTTCACTTGCATGACTTTTCTTTTCACGGAAATTAGTTTAAGGCCACCTATTCTAACTATCCACAAAGAATCAGAATTTGCCCTCGGGTACAGCTTGCACGGATGGTTTTACTTCAAAGATAGCAATAGGGAAAACCGCCGTTTTCACTTGCATGACTTTTCTTTTCAGGGAAATTAGTTTAAGGCCACCTATTCTAACTATCCACAAAGAATCAGAATTTGCGAACCTCGTCTTCACCCCTTTCCACCCCCAAGACCGAAAAACTTTAAAAAATCGGGAAAACCGCCGTTTTCACTTGCATGACTTTTCTTTTCAGGGAAATTAGTTTAAGGCCACCTATTCTAACTATCCACGAAGAATCAGAATTTGCGAACCTCGTCTTCACGCCTTTCCACCCCCAAGACCGAAAAACCTAAAAAAATCGGGAAAACGGCCGTTTTCACTTGCATGACTTTTATTTTCACGGAAATTAGTTTAAGGCCACCTATTCTAACTATCCACAAAGAATCAGAATTTGCCCTCGGGTACAGCTTGCACGGATGGTTTTACTTCAAAGATAGCAATAGGGAAAACCGCCGTTTTCACTTGCATGACTTTTCTTTTAACGGAAATTAGTTTAAGGCCACCTATTCTAACTATCCACAAAGAATCAGAATTTGCCCTCGGGTACAGCTTGCACGGATGGTTTTACTTCAAAGATAGCAATAGGGAAAACCGCCGTTTTCACTTGCATGACTTTTCTTTTCAGGGAAATTAGTTTAAGGCCACCTATTCTAACTATCCACAAAGAATCAGAATTTGCGAACCTCGTCTTCACCCCTTTCCACCCCCAAGACCGAAAAACCTAAAAAAATCGGGAAAACGGCCGTTTTCACTTGCATGACTTTTATTTTCACGGAAATTAGTTTAAGGCCACCTATTCTAACTATCCACAAAGAATCAGAATTTGCGAACCTCGTCTTCACCCCTTTCCACCCCCAAGACCGAAAAACTTTAAAAAATCGGGAAAACCGCCGTTTTCACTTGCATGACTTTTCTTTTCAGGGAAATTAGTTTAAGGCCACCTATTCTAACTATCCACGAAGAATCAGAATTTGCGAACCTCGTCTTCACCCCTTTCCACCCCCAAGACCGAAAAACGTAAAAAAATCGGGAAAACCGCCGTTTTCACTTGCATGACTTTTCTTTTCACGGAAATTAGTTTAAGGCCACCTATTCTAACTATCCACAAAGAATCAGAATTTGCCCTCGGGTACAGCTTGCACGGATGGTTTTACTTCAAAGATAGCAATAGGGAAAACCGCCGTTTTCACTTGCATGACTTTTCTTTTCACGGAAATTAGTTTAAGGCCACCTATTCTAACTATCCACAAAGAATCAGAATTTGCGAACCTCGTCTTCACCCCTTTCCACCCCCAAGACCGAAAAACCTAAAAAAATCGGGAAAACCGCCGTTTTCACTTGCATGACTTTTCTTTTCACGGAAATTAGTTTAAGGCCACCTATTCTAACTATCCACAAAGAATCAGAATTTGCCCTCGGGTACAGCTTGCACGGATGGTTTTACTTCAAAGATAGCAATAGGGAAAACCGCCGTTTTCACTTGCATGACTTTTCTTTTAACGGAAATTAGTTTAAGGCCACCTATTCTAACTATCCACAAAGAATCAGAATTTGCGAACCTCGTCTTCACCCCTTTCCACCCCCAAGACCGAAAAACGTAAAAAAATCGGGGAAACCGCCGTTTTCACTTGCATGACTTTTCTTTTCACGGAAATTAGTTTAAGGCCACCTATTCTAACTATCCACAAATAATCAGAATTTGCGAACCTCGTCTTCATCCCTTTCCACCCCCAAGACCGAAAACCGTAAAAAAATCGGGAAAACCGCCGTTTTCACTTGCATGACTTTTCTTTTCACGGAAATTAGTTTAAGGCCACCTATTCTAACTATCCACAAAGAATCAGAATTTGCGAACCTCGTCTTCACCCCTTTCCACCCCCAAGACCGAAAAACCTAAAAAAATCGGGAAAACCGCCGTTTTCACTTGCATGACTTTTCTTTTCACGGAAATTAGTTTAAGGCCACCTATTCTAACTATCCACAAAGAATCAGAATTTGCCCTCGGGTACAGCTTGCACGGATGGTTTTACTTCAAAGGTAGCAATAGGGAAAACCGCCGTTTTCACTTGCATGACTTTTCTTTTAACGGAAATTAGTTTAAGGCCACCTATTCTAACTATCCACAAAGAATCAGAATTTGCGAACCTCGTCTTCACCCCTTTCCACCCCCAAGACCGAAAAACGTAAAAAAATCGGGGAAACCGCCGTTTTCACTTGCATGACTTTTCTTTTCACGGAAATTAGTTTAAGGCCACCTATTCTAACTATCCACAAATAATCAGAATTTGCGAACCTCGTCTTCATCCCTTTCCACCCCCAAGACCGAAAAACGTAAAAAAATCGGGAAAACCGCCGTTTTCACTTGCATGACTTTTCTTTTCACGGAAATTAGTTTAAGGCCACCTATTCTAACTATCCACAAAGAATCAGAATTTGCTAACCTCGTCTTCACCCCTTTCCACCCCAAGACCGAAAAACCTAAAAAAATCGGGAAAACGGCCGTTTTCACTTGAATGACTTTTATTTTCACGGAAATTAGTTTAAAGCTACCTATTCTAACTATCCACAAAGAATCAGAATTTGCGAACCTCGTCTTCACCCCTTTTCACCCCCAAGACCGAAAAACGTAAAAAAATCGGGGAAACCGCCGTTTTCACTTGCATGACTTTTCTTTTCACGGAAATTAGTTTAAGGCCACCTATTCTAACTATCCACAAAGAATCAGAATTTGCGAACCTCGTCTTCACCCCTTTCCACCCCCAAGACCGAAAAACGTAAAAAAATCGGGGAAACCGCCGTTTTCACTTGCATGACTTTTCTTTTCACGGAAATTAGTTTAAGGCCACCTATTCTAACTATCCACAAATAATCAGAATTTGCGAACCTCGTCTTCATCCCTTTCCACCCCCAAGACCGAAAAACGTAAAAAAATCGGGAAAACCGCCGTTTTCACTTGCATGACTTTTCTTTTCACGGAAATTAGTTTAAGGCCACCTATTCTAACTATCCACAAAGAATCAGAATTTGCGAACCTCGTCTTCACCCCTTTCCACCCCCAAGACCGAAAAACTTAAAAAAATCGGGAAAACCGCCGTTTTCACTTGCATGACTTTTCTTTTCACGGAAATTAGTTTAAGGCCACCTATTCTAACTATCCACAAAGAATCAGAATTTGCGAACCTCGTCTTCACCCCTTTCCACCCCCAAGACCGAAAAACCTAAAAAAATCGGGAAAACGGCCGTTTTCACTTGCATGACTTTTATTTTCACGGAAATTAGTTTAAGGCCACCTATTCTAACTATCCACAAAGAATCAGAATTTGCGAACCTCGTCTTCACCCCTTTCCACCCCCAAGACCGAAAAACTTTAAAAAATCGGGAAAACCGCCGTTTTCACTTGCATGACTTTTCTTTTCAGGGAAATTAGTTTAAGGCCACCTATTCTAACTATCCACGAAGAATCAGAATTTGCGAACCTCGTCTTCACCCCTTTCCACCCCCAAGACCGAAAAACGTAAAAAAATCGGGAAAACGGCCGTTGTCACTTGCATGACTTTTATTTTCACGGAAATTAGTTTAAGGCCACCTATTCTAACTATCCACAAATAATCAGAATTTGCGAACCTCGTCTTCACCCCTTTCCACCCCCAAGACCGAAAAACGTAAAAAAATCGGGGAAACCGCCGTTTTCACTTGCATGACTTTTCTTTTCAGGGAAATTAGTTTAAGGCCACCTATTCTAACTATCCACGAAGAATCAGAATTTGCGAACCTCGTCTTCACCCCTTTCCACCCCCAAGACCGAAAAACGTAAAAAAATCGGGAAAACGGCCGTTTTCACTTGCATGACTTTTATTTTCACGGAAATTAGTTTAAGGCCACCTATTCTAACTATCCACAAATAATCAGAATTTGCGAACCTCGTCTTCACCCCTTTTCACCCCCAAGACCGAAAAACGTAAAAAAATCGGGGAAACCGCCGTTTTCACTTGCATGACTTTTCTTTTCACGGAAATTAGTTTAAGGCCACCTATTCTAACTATCCACGAAGAATCAGAATTTGCGAACCTCGTCTTCACCCCTTTCCACCCACAAGAACGAAAAACTTAAAAAAATCGGGAAAACCGCCGTTTTCACTTGCATGACTTTTCTTTTCACGGAAATTAGTTTAAGGCCACCTATTCTAACTATCCACAAAGAATCAGAATTTGCGAACCTCGTCTTCACCCCTTTCCACCCCCAAGACCGAAAAACGTAAAAAAATCGGGGAAACCGCCGTTTTCACTTGCATGACTTTTCTTTTCACGGAAATTAGTTTAAGGCCACCTATTCTAACTATCCACGAAGAATCAGAATTTGCGAACCTCGTCTTCACCCCTTTCCACCCTCAAGACCGAAAAACGTAAAAAAATCGGGGAAACCGCCGTTTTCACTTGCATGACTTTTCTTTTCACGGAAATTAGTTTAAGGCCACCTATTCTAACTATCCACAAAGAATCAGAATTTGCGAACCTCGTCTTCACCCCTTTCCACCCCCAAGACCGAAAAACTTTAAAAAATCGGGAAAACCGCCGTTTTCACTTGCATGACTTTTCTTTTCACGGAAATTAGTTTAAGGCCACCTATTCTAACTATCCACAAATAATCAGAATTTGCGAACCTCGTCTTCACCCCTTTCCACCCCCAAGACCGAAAAACGTAAAAAAATCGGGGAAACCGCCGTTTTCACTTGCATGACTTTTCTTTTCACGGAAATTAGTTTAAGGCCACCTATTCTAACTATCCACAAAGAATCAGAATTTGCGAACCTCGTCTTCACCCCTTTCCACCCCCAAGACCGAAAAACCTAAAAAAATCGGGAAAACGGCCGTTTTCACTTGCATGACTTTTCTTTTCAGGGAAATTAGTTTAAGGCCACCTATTCTAACTATCCACGAAGAATCAGAATTTGCGAACCTCGTCTTCACCCCTTTCCACCCCCAAGACCGAAAAACGTAAAAAAATCGGGAAAACCGCCGTTTTCACTTGCATGACTTTTCTTTTCACGGAAATTAGTTTAAGGCCACCTATTCTAACTATCCACAAAGAATCAGAATTTGCCCTCGGGTACAGCTTGCACGGATGGTTTTACTTCAAAGATAGCAATAGGGAAAACCGCCGTTTTCACTTGCATGACTTTTCTTTTCACGGAAATTAGTTTAAGGCCACCTATTCTAACTATCCACAAAGAATCAGAATTTGCGAACCTCGTCTTCACCCCTTTCCACCCCCAAGACCGAAAAACCTAAAAAAATCGGGAAAACCGCCGTTTTCACTTGCATGACTTTTCTTTTCACGGAAATTAGTTTAAGGCCACCTATTCTAACTATCCACAAAGAATCAGAATTTGCCCTCGGGTACAGCTTGCACGGATGGTTTTACTTCAAAGATAGCAATAGGGAAAACCGCCGTTTTCACTTGCATGACTTTTCTTTTAACGGAAATTAGTTTAAGGCCACCTATTCTAACTATCCACAAAGAATCAGAATTTGCGAACCTCGTCTTCACCCCTTTCCACCCCCAAGACCGAAAAACGTAAAAAAATCGGGGAAACCGCCGTTTTCACTTGCATGACTTTTCTTTTCACGGAAATTAGTTTAAGGCCACCTATTCTAACTATCCACAAATAATCAGAATTTGCGAACCTCGTCTTCATCCCTTTCCACCCCCAAGACCGAAAACCGTAAAAAAATCGGGAAAACCGCCGTTTTCACTTGCATGACTTTTCTTTTCACGGAAATTAGTTTAAGGCCACCTATTCTAACTATCCACAAAGAATCAGAATTTGCCCTCGGGTACAGCTTGCACGGATGGTTTTACTTCAAAGATAGCAATAGGGAAAACCGCCGTTTTCACTTGCATGACTTTTCTTTTAACGGAAATTAGTTTAAGGCCACCTATTCTAACTATCCACAAAGAATCAGAATTTGCGAACCTCGTCTTCACCCCTTTCCACCCCCAAGACCGAAAAACGTAAAAAAATCGGGGAAACCGCCGTTTTCACTTGCATGACTTTTCTTTTCACGGAAATTAGTTTAAGGCCACCTATTCTAACTATCCACAAATAATCAGAATTTGCGAACCTCGTCTTCATCCCTTTCCACCCCCAAGACCGAAAAACGTAAAAAAATCGGGAAAACCGCCGTTTTCACTTGCATGACTTTTCTTTTCACGGAAATTAGTTTAAGGCCACCTATTCTAACTATCCACAAAGAATCAGAATTTGCTAACCTCGTCTTCACCCCTTTCCACCCCCAAGACCGAAAAACCTAAAAAAATCGGGAAAACGGCCGTTTTCACTTGAATGACTTTTATTTTCACGGAAATTAGTTTAAAGCTACCTATTCTAACTATCCACAAAGAATCAGAATTTGCGAACCTCGTCTTCACCCCTTTTCACCCCCAAGACCGAAAAACGTAAAAAAATCGGGGAAACCGCCGTTTTCACTTGCATGACTTTTCTTTTCACGGAAATTAGTTTAAGGCCACCTATTCTAACTATCCACAAAGAATCAGAATTTGCGAACCTCGTCTTCACCCCTTTCCACCCCCAAGACCGAAAAACGTAAAAAAATCGGGGAAACCGCCGTTTTCACTTGCATGACTTTTCTTTTCACGGAAATTAGTTTAAGGCCACCTATTCTAACTATCCACAAATAATCAGAATTTGCGAACCTCGTCTTCATCCCTTTCCACCCCCAAGACCGAAAAACGTAAAAAAATCGGGAAAACCGCCGTTTTCACTTGCATGACTTTTCTTTTCACGGAAATTAGTTTAAGGCCACCTATTCTAACTATCCACAAAGAATCAGAATTTGCGAACCTCGTCTTCACCCCTTTCCACCCCCAAGACCGAAAAACTTAAAAAAATCGGGAAAACCGCCGTTTTCACTTGCATGACTTTTCTTTTCACGGAAATTAGTTTAAGGCCACCTATTCTAACTATCCACAAAGAATCAGAATTTGCGAACCTCGTCTTCACCCCTTTCCACCCCCAAGACCGAAAAACCTAAAAAAATCGGGAAAACGGCCGTTTTCACTTGCATGACTTTTATTTTCACGGAAATTAGTTTAAGGCCACCTATTCTAACTATCCACAAAGAATCAGAATTTGCGAACCTCGTCTTCACCCCTTTCCACCCCCAAGACCGAAAAACTTTAAAAAATCGGGAAAACCGCCGTTTTCACTTGCATGACTTTTCTTTTCAGGGAAATTAGTTTAAGGCCACCTATTCTAACTATCCACGAAGAATCAGAATTTGCGAACCTCGTCTTCACCCCTTTCCACCCCCAAGACCGAAAAACGTAAAAAAATCGGGAAAACGGCCGTTGTCACTTGCATGACTTTTATTTTCACGGAAATTAGTTTAAGGCCACCTATTCTAACTATCCACAAATAATCAGAATTTGCGAACCTCGTCTTCACCCCTTTCCACCCCCAAGACCGAAAAACGTAAAAAAATCGGGGAAACCGCCGTTTTCACTTGCATGACTTTTCTTTTCAGGGAAATTAGTTTAAGGCCACCTATTCTAACTATCCACGAAGAATCAGAATTTGCGAACCTCGTCTTCACCGCTTTCCACCCCCAAGACCGAAAAACGTAAAAAAATCGGGAAAACGGCCGTTTTCACTTGCATGACTTTTATTTTCACGGAAATTAGTTTAAGGCCACCTATTCTAACTATCCACAAATAATCAGAATTTGCGAACCTCGTCTTCACCCCTTTCCACCCCCAAGACCGAAAAACGTAAAAAAATCGGGGAAACCGCCGTTTTCACTTGCATGACTTTTCTTTTCACGGAAATTAGTTTAAGGCCACCTATTCTAACTATCCACGAAGAATCAGAATTTGCGAACCTCGTCTTCACCCCTTTCCACCCACAAGAACGAAAAACTTAAAAAAATCGGGAAAACCGCCGTTTTCACTTGCATGACTTTTCTTTTCACGGAAATTAGTTTAAGGCCACCTATTCTAACTATCCACAAAGAATCAGAATTTGCGAACCTCGTCTTCACCCCTTTCCACCCCCAAGACCGAAAAACGTAAAAAAATCGGGGAAACCGCCGTTTTCACTTGCATGACTTTTCTTTTCACGGAAATTAGTTTAAGGCCACCTATTCTAACTATCCACGAAGAATCAGAATTTGCGAACCTCGTCTTCACCCCTTTCCACCCTCAAGACCGAAAAACGTAAAAAAATCGGGGAAACCGCCGTTTTCACTTGCATGACTTTTCTTTTCACGGAAATTAGTTTAAGGCCACCTATTCTAACTATCCACAAAGAATCAGAATTTGCGAACCTCGTCTTCACCCCTTTCCACCCCCAAGACCGAAAAACTTTAAAAAATCGGGAAAACCGCCGTTTTCACTTGCATGACTTTTCTTTTCACGGAAATTAGTTTAAGGCCACCTATTCTAACTATCCACAAATAATCAGAATTTGCGAACCTCGTCTTCACCCCTTTCCACCCCCAAGACCGAAAAACGTAAAAAAATCGGGGAAACCGCCGTTTTCACTTGCATGACTTTTCTTTTCACGGAAATTAGTTTAAGGCCACCTATTCTAACTATCCACAAAGAATCAGAATTTGCGAACCTCGTCTTCACCCCTTTCCACCCCCAAGACCGAAAAACCTAAAAAAATCGGGAAAACGGCCGTTTTCACTTGCATGACTTTTATTTTCACGGAAATTAGTTTAAGGCCACCTATTCTAACTATCCACAAAGAATCAGAATTTGCGAACCTCGTCTTCACCCCTTTCCACCCCCAAGACCGAAAAACTTTAAAAAATCGGGAAAACCGCCGTTTTCACTTGCATGACTTTTCTTTTCACGGAAATTAGTTTAAGGCCACCTATTCTAACTATCCACAAAGAATCAGAATTTGCGAACCTCGTCTTCACCCCTTTCCACCCCCAAGACCGAAAAACTTTAAAAAATCGGGAAAACCGCCGTTTTCACTTGCATGACTTTTCTTTTCACGGAAATTAGTTTAAGGCCACCTATTCTAACTATCCACAAAGAATCACAATTTGCGAACCTCGTCTTCACCCCTTTCCACCCCCAAGACCGAAAAACCTAAAAAAATCGGGAAAACGGCCGTTTTCACTTGCATGACTTTTATTTTCACGGAAATTAGTTTAAGGCCACCTATTCTAACTATCCACAAAGAATCAGAATTTGCGAACCTCGTCTTCACCCCTTTCCACCCCCAAGACCGAAAAACTTTAAAAAATCGGGAAAACCGCCGTTTTCACTTGCATGACTTTTCTTTTCAGGGAAATTAGTTTAAGGCCACCTATTCTAACTATCCACGAAGAATCAGAATTTGCGAACCTCGTCTTCATCCCTTTCCACCCCCAAGACCGAAAAACGTAAAAAAATCGGGAAAACGGCCGTTTTCACTTGCATGACTTTTATTTTCACGGAAATTAGTTTAAGGCCACCTATTCTAACTATCCACAAATAATCAGAATTTGCGAACCTCGTCTTCACCCCTTTCCACCCCCAAGACCGAAAAACGTAAAAAAATCGGGGAAACCGCCGTTTTCACTTGCATGACTTTTCTTTTCACGGAAATTAGTTTAAGGCCACCTATTCTAACTATCCACAAAGAATCAGAATTTGCGAACCTCGTCTTCACCCCTTTCCACCCCCAAGACCGAAAAACTTTAAAAAATCGGGAAAACCGCCGTTTTCACTTGCTTGACTTTTCTTTTCACGGAAATTAGTTTAAGGCCACCTATTCTAACTATCCACAAATAATCAGAATTTGCGAACCTCGTCTTCACCCCTTTCCACCCCCAAGACCGAAAAACGTAAAAAAATCGGGGAAACCGCCGTTTTCACTTGCATGACTTTTCTTTTCACGGAAATTAGTTTAAGGCCACCTATTCTAACTATCCACAAAGAATCAGAATTTGCGAACCTCGTCTTCACCCCTTTCCACCCCCAAGACCGAAAAACTTTAAAAAATCGGGAAAACCGCCGTTTTCACTTGCATGACTTTTCTTTTCACGGAAATTAGTTTAAGGCCACCTATTCTAACTATCCACAAAGAATCAGAATTTGCGAACCTCGTCTTCACTTCTTTCCACCCCCAAGACCGAAAAACGTAAAAAAATCGGGGAAACCGCCGTTTTCACTTGCATGACTTTTCTTTTCACGGAAATTAGTTTAATACCACCTATTCTAACTATCCACGAAGAATCAGAATTTGCGAACCTCGTCTTCACCCCTTTCCACCCTCAAGACCGAAAAACGTAAAAAAATCGGGGAAACCGCCGTTTTCACTTGCATGACTTTTCTTTTCACGGAAATTAGTTTAAGGCCACCTATTCTAACTATCCACAAAGAATCAGAATTTGCGAACTTCGTCTTCACCCCTTTCCACCCCCAAGACCGAAAAATGTAAAAAAATCGGGGAAACCGCCGTTTTCACTTGCATGACTTTTCTTTTCACGGAAATTAGTTTAAGGCCACCTATTCTAACTATCCACGAAAAATCAGAATTTGCGAACCTCGTCTTCACCCCTTTCCACCCTCAAGACCGAAAAACGTAAAAAAATCGGGGAAACCGCCGTTTTCACTTGCGTGACTTTTCTTTTCACGGAAATTAGTTTAAGGCCACCTATTCTAACTATCCACAAAGAATCAGAATTTGCGAACCTCGTGTTCACCCCTTTCCACCCCCAAGACCGAAAAACTTTAAAAAATCGGGAAAACCGCCGTTTTCACTTGCATGACTTTTCTTTTCACGGAAATTAGTTTAAGGCCACCTATTCTAACTATCCACAAAGAATCAGAATTTGCGAACCTCGTCTTCACTTCTTTCCACCCCCAAGACCGAAAAACGTAAAAAAATCGGGGAAACCGTCGTTTTCACTTGCATGACTTTTCTTTTCACGGAAATTAGTTTAATACCACCTATTCTAACTATACACGAAGAATCAGAATTTGCGAACCTCGTCTTCACCCCTTTCCACCCTCAAGACCGAAAAACGTAAAAAAATCGGGGAAACCGCCGTTTTCACTTGCATGACTTTTCTTTTCACGGAAATTAGTTTAAGGCCACCTATTCTAACTATCCACAAAGAATCAGAATTTGCGAACCTCGTCTTCACCCTTTTCCACCCCCAAGACCGAAAAACTTAAAAAATCGGGAAAACCGCCGTTTTCACTTGCATGACTTTTCTTTTCACGGAAATTAGTTTAAGGCCACCTATTCTAACTATCCACAAAGAATCAGAATTTGCGAACCTCGTCTTCACCCCTTTCCACCACCAAGACCGAAAAACCTAAAAAAATCGGGAAAACGGCCGTTTTCACTTGCATGACTTTTATTTTCACGGAAATTAGTTTAAGGCCACCTATTCTAACTATCCACAAAGAATCAGAATTTGCGAACCTCGTCTTCACCCCTTTCCACCCCCAAGACCGAAAAACTTTAAAAAATCGGGAAAACCGCCGTTTTCACTTGCATGACTTTTCTTTTCACGGAAATTAGTTTAAGGCCACCTATTCTAACTATCCACAAAGAATCAGAATTTGCGAACCTCGTCTTCACCCCTTTCCACCCCCAAGACCGAAAAACTTAAAAAAATCGGGAAAACCGCCGTTTTCACTTGCATGACTTTTCTTTTCACGGAAATTAGTTTAAGGCCACCTATTCTAACTATCCACAAAGAATCAGAATTTGCGAACCTCGTCTTCACCCCTTTCCACCCCCAAGACCGAAAAACCTAAAAAAATCGGGAAAACGGCCGTTTTCACTTGCATGACTTTTATTTTCACGGAAATTAGTTTAAGGCCACCTATTCTAACTATCCACAAAGAATCAGAATTTGCGAACCTCGTCTTTACCCCTTTCCACCCCCAAGACCGAAAAACATTTAAAAATCGGGAAAACCGCCGTTTTCACTTGCATGACTTTTCTTTTCAGGGAAATTAGTTTAAGGCCACCTATTCTAACTATCCACGAAGAATCAGAATTTGCGAACCTCGTCTTCACATCTTTCCACCCCCAAGACCGAAAAACGTAAAAAAATCGGGAAAACGGCCGTTTTCACTTGCATGACTTTTATTTTCACGGAAATTAGTTTAAGGCCACCTATTCTAACTATCCACAAAGAATCAGAATTTGCGAACCTCGCCTTCACCCCTTTCCACCCCCAAGACCGAAAAACTTAAAAAAATCGGGAAAACCGCCGTTTTCACTTGCATGACTTTTCTTTTCACGGAAATTAGTTTGGAAAGGGGTGAAGACGAGGTTCGCAAATTCTGATTATTTGTGGATAGTTAGAATAGGTGGCCTTAAACTAATTTCCGTGAAAAGAAAAGTCATGCAAGTGAAAACGGCGGTTTCCCCGATTTTTTTACGTTTTTCGGTCTTGAGGGTGGAAAGGGGTGCAGACGAGGTTCGCAAATTCTGATTCTTCGTGGATAGTTAGAATAGGTGGCCTTAAACTAATTTCCGTGAAAAGAAAAGTCATGCAAGTGAAAACGGCGGTTTCCCCGATTTTTTTACGTTTTTCGGTCTTGGGGGTGGAAAGGGGTGAAGACGAGGTTCGCAAATTCTGATTATTTGTGGATAGTTAGAATAGGTGGCCTTAAACTAATTTCCGTGAAAATAAAAGTCATGCAAGTGAAAACGGCCGTTTTCCCGATTTTTTTACGTTTTTCGGTCTTGGGGGTGGAAAGGGGTGAAGACGAGGTTCGCAAATTCTGATTCTTCGTGGATAGTTAGAATAGGTGGCCTTAAACTAATTTCCGTGAAAAGAAAAGTCATGCAAGTGAAAACGGCCGTTTTCCCGATTTTTTTACGTTTTTCGGTCTTGGGGGTGGAAAGGGGTGAAGACGAGGTTCGCAAATTCTGATTATTTGTGGATAGTTAGAATAGGTGGCCTTAAACTAATTTCCGTGAAAAGAAAAGTCATGCAAGTGAAAACGGCGGTTTTCCCGATTTTTTAAAGTTTTTCGGTCTTGGGGGTGGAAAGGGGTGAAGACGAGGTTCGCAAATTCTGATTCTTTGTGGATAGTTAGAATAGGTGGCCTTAAACTAATTTCCGTGAAAAGAAAAGTCATGCAAGTGAAAACGGCGGTTTCCCCGATTTTTTTACGTTTTTCGGTCTTGAGGGTGGAAAGGGGTGAAGACGAGGTTCGCAAATTCTGATTCTTCGTGTATAGTTAGAATAGGTGGTATTAAACTAATTTCCGTGAAAAGAAAAGTCATGCAAGTGAAAACGACGGTTTCCCCGATTTTTTTACGTTTTTCGGTCTTGGGGGTGGAAAGAAGTGAAGACGAGGTTCGCAAATTCTGATTCTTTGTGGATAGTTAGAATAGGTGGCCTTAAACTAATTTCCGTGAAAAGAAAAGTCATGCAAGTGAAAACGGCGGTTTTCCCGATTTTTTAAAGTTTTTCGGTCTTGGGGGTGGAAAGGGGTGAACACGAGGTTCGCAAATTCTGATTCTTTGTGGATAGTTAGAATAGGTGGCCTTAAACTAATTTCCGTGAAAAGAAAAGTCACGCAAGTGAAAACGGCGGTTTCCCCGATTTTTTTACGTTTTTCGGTCTTGAGGGTGGAAAGGGGTGAAGACGAGGTTCGCAAATTCTGATTTTTCGTGGATAGTTAGAATAGGTGGCCTTAAACTAATTTCCGTGAAAAGAAAAGTCATGCAAGTGAAAACGGCGGTTTCCCCGATTTTTTTACATTTTTCGGTCTTGGGGGTGGAAAGGGGTGAAGACGAAGTTCGCAAATTCTGATTCTTTGTGGATAGTTAGAATAGGTGGCCTTAAACTAATTTCCGTGAAAAGAAAAGTCATGCAAGTGAAAACGGCGGTTTCCCCGATTTTTTTACGTTTTTCGGTCTTGAGGGTGGAAAGGGGTGCAGACGAGGTTCGCAAATTCTGATTCTTTGTGGATAGTTAGAATAGGTGGCCTTAAACTAATTTCCGTGAAAATAAAAGTCATGCAAGTGAAAACGGCCGTTTTCCCGATTTTTTTAGGTTTTTCGGTCTTGGTGGTGGAAAGGGGTGAAGACGAGGTTCGCAAATTCTGATTCTTTGTGGATAGTTAGAATAGGTGGCCTTAAACTAATTTCCGTGAAAAGAAAAGTCATGCAAGTGAAAACGGCGGTTTTCCCGATTTTTTAAGTTTTTCGGTCTTGGGGGTGGAAAAGGGTGAAGACGAGGTTCGCAAATTCTGATTCTTTGTGGATAGTTAGAATAGGTGGCCTTAAACTAATTTCCGTGAAAAGAAAAGTCATGCAAGTGAAAACGGCGGTTTCCCCGATTTTTTTACGTTTTTCGGTCTTGGGGGTGGAAAGGGGTGAAGACGAGGTTCGCAAATTCTGATTATTTGTGGATAGTTAGAATAGGTGGCCTTAAACTAATTTCCGTGAAAAGAAAAGTCATGCAAGTGAAAACGGCGGTTTCCCCGATTTTTTTACGTTTTTCGGTCTTGGGGGTGGAAAGGGGTGAAGACGAGGTTCGCAAATTCTGATTATTTGTGGATAGTTAGAATAGGTGGCCTTAAACTAATTTCCGTGAAAAGAAAAGTCATGCAAGTGAAAACGGCGGTTTCCCCGATTTTTTTACGTTTTTCGGTCTTGGGGGTGGAAAGGGGTGAAGACGAGGTTCGCAAATTCTGATTATTTGTGGATAGTTAGAATAGGTGGCCTTAAACTAATTTCCGTGAAAATAAAAGTCATGCAAGTGAAAACGGCCGTTTTCCCGATTTTTTTAGGTTTTTCGGTCTTGGGGGTGGAAAGGGGTGAAGACGAGGTTCGCAAATTCTGATTCTTTGTGGATAGTTAGAATAGGTGGCCTTAAACTAATTTCAGTGAAAAGAAAAGTCATGCAAGTGAAAACGGCGGTTTTCCCGATTTTTTTAAGTTTTTCGGTCTTGAGGGTGGAAAGGGGTGAAGACGAGGTTCGCAAATTCTGATTCTTTGTGGATAGTTAGAATAGGTGGCCTTAAACTAATTTCCGTGAAAAGAAAAGTCATGCAAGTGAAAACGGCGGTTTCCCCGATTTTTTTACGTTTTTCGGTCTTGGGGGTGGAAAGGGGTGAAGACGAGGTTCGCAAATTCTGATTATTTGTGGATAGTTAGAATAGGTGGCCTTAAACTAATTTCCGTGAAAAGAAAAGTCATGCAAGTGAAAACGGCGGTTTTCCCGATTTTTTAAAGTTTTTCGGTCTTGGGGGTGGAAAGGGGTGAAGACGAGGTTCGCAAATTCTGATTCTTTGTGGATAGTTAGAATAGGTGGCCTTAAACTAATTTCCGTGAAAAGAAAAGTCATGCAAGTGAAAACGGCGGTTTTCCCGATTTTTTTACGTTTTTCGGTCTTGGGGGTGGAAAGGGGTGAAGACGAGGTTCGCAAATTCTGATTATTTGTGGATAGTTAGAATAGGTGGCCTTAAACTAATTTCCGTGAAAAGAAAAGTCATGCAAGTGAAAACGGCGGTTTTCCCGATTTTTTAAAGTTTTTCGGTCTTGGGGGTGGAAAGGGGTGAAGACGAGGTTCGCAAATTCTGATTCTTTGTGGATAGTTAGAATAGGTGGCCTTAAACTAATTTCCGTGAAAAGAAAAGTCATGCAAGTGAAAACGGCGGTTTCCCCGATTTTTTTACGTTTTTCGGTCTTGAGGGTGGAAAGGGGTGAAGACGAGGTTCGCAAATTCTGATTCTTCGTGGATAGTTAGAATAGGTGGCCTTAAACTAATTTCCGTGAAAAGAAAAGTCATGCAAGTGAAAACGGGGGTTTCCCCGATTTTTTTACGTTTTTCGGTCTTGGGGGTGGAAAGAAGTGAAGACGAGGTTCGCAAATTCTGATTCTTTGTGGATAGTTAGAATAGGTGGCCTTAAACTAATTTCCGTGAAAAGAAAAGTCATGCAAGTGAAAACGGCGGTTTCCCCGATTTTTTTACGTTTTTCGGTCTTGAGGTTGGAAAGGGGTGAAGACGAGGTTCGCAAATTCTGATTCTTCGTGGATAGTTAGAATAGGTGGCCTTAAACTAATTTCCGTGAAAATAAAAGTCATGCAAGTGAAAACGGCCGTTTTCCCGATTTTTTTACGTTTTTCGGTCTTGGGGGTGGAAAGGGGTGAAGACGAGGTTCGCAAATTCTGATTCTTCGTGGATAGTTAGCATAGGTGGCCTTAAACTAATTTCCCTGAAAAGAAAAGTCATGCAAGTGAAAACGGCGGTTTTCCCGATTTTTTAAAGTTTTTCGGTCTTGGGGGTGGAAAGGGGTGAAGACCAGGTTCGCAAATTCTGATTCTTTGTGGATAGTTAGAATAGGTGGCCTTAAACTAATTTCCGTGAAAAGAAAAGTCATGCAATTGAAAACGGCGGTTTTCCCGATTTTTTTAAGTTTTTCGGTCTTGAGGGTGGAAAGGGGTGAAGACGAGGTTCGCAAATTCTGATTCTTTGTGGATAGTTAGAATAGGTGGCCTTAAACTAATTTCCGTGAAAAGAAAAGTCATGCAAGTGAAAACGGGGGTTTCCCCGATTTTTTTACGTTTTTCGGTCTTGGGGGTGGAAAGAAGTGAAGACGAGGTTCGCAAATTCTGATTCTTTGTGGATAGTTAGAATAGGTGGCCTTAAACTAATTTCCGTGAAAAGAAAAGTCATGCAAGTGAAAACGGCGGTTTTCCCGATTTTTTAAAGTTTTTCGGTCTTGGGGGTGGAAAGGGGTGAAGACGAGGTTCGCAAATTCTGATTCTTGGTGGATAGTTAGAATAGGTGGCCTTAAACTAATTTCCGTGAAAATAAAAGTCATGCAAGTGAAAACGGCCGTTTTCCCGATTTTTTTAGGTTTTTCGGTCTTGGGGGGTGGAAAGGGGTGAAGACGAGGTTCGCAAATTCTGATTCTCTGTGGATAGTTAGAATAGGTGGCCTTAAACTAATTTCCGTGAAAATAAAAGTCATGCAAGTGAAAACGGCCGTTTTCCCGATTTTTTTAGGTTTTTCGGTCTTGGGGGTGGAAAGGGGTGAAGACGAGGTTCGCAAATTCTGATTCTTTGTGGATAGTTAGAATAGGTGGCCTTAAACTAATTTCCGTGAAAAGAAAAGTCATGCAAGTGAAAACGGCGGTTTTCCCGATTTTTTTAAGTTTTTCGGTCTTGAGGGTGGAAAGGGGTGAAGACGAGGTTCGCAAATTCTGATTCTTTGTGGATAGTTAGAATAGGTGGCCTTAAACTAATTTCCGTGAAAAGAAAAGTCATGCAAGTGAAAACGGCGGTTTCCCCGATTTTTTTACGTTTTTCGGTCTTGGGGGTGGAAAGGGGTGAAGACGAAGTTCGCAAATTCTGATTATTTGTGGATAGTTAGAATAGGTGGCCTTAAACTAATTTCCGTGAAAAGAAAAGTCATGCAAGTGAAAACGTCGGTTTTCCCGATTTTTTAAAGTTTTTCGGTCTTGGGGGTGGAAAGGGGTGAAGACGAGGTTCGCAAATTCTGATTCTTTGTGGATAGTTAGAATAGGTGGCCTTAAACTAATTTCCGTGAAAAGAAAAGTCATGCAAGTGAAAACGGCGGTTTTCCCGATTTTTTTACGTTTTTCGGTCTTGGGGGTGGAAAGGGGTGAAGACGAGGTTCGCAAATTCTGATTATTTGTGGATAGTTAGAATAGGTGGCCTTAAACTAATTTCCGTGAAAAGAAAAGTCATGCAAGTGAAAACGGCGGTTTTCGCGATTTTTTAAAGTTTTTCGGTCTTGGGGGTGGAAAGGGGTGAAGACGAGGTTCGCAAATTCTGATTCTTTGTGGATAGTTAGAATAGGTGGCCTTAAACTAATTTCCGTGAAAAGAAAAGTCATGCAAGTGAAAACGGCGGTTTCCCCGATTTTTTTACGTTTTTCGGTCTTGAGGGTGGAAAGGGGTGAAGACGAGGTTCGCAAATTCTGATTCTTCGTGGATAGTTAGAATAGGTGGCCTTAAACTAATTTCCGTGAAAAGAAAAGTCATGCAAGTGAAAACGGGGGTTTCCCCGATTTTTTTACGTTTTTCGGTCTTGGGGGTGGAAAGAAGTGAAGACGAGGTTCGCAAATTCTGATTCTTTGTGGATAGTTAGAATAGGTGGCCTTAAACTAATTTCCGTGAAAAGAAAAGTCATGCAAGTGAAAACGGCGGTTTTCCCGATTTTTTAAAGTTTTTCGGTCTTGGGGGTGGAAAGGGGTGAAGACGAGGTTCGCAAATTCTGATTATTTGTGGATAGTTAGAATAGGTGGCCTTAAACTAATTTCCGTGAAAAGAAAAGTCATGCAAGTGAAAACGGCGGTTTCCCCGATTTTTTTACGTTTTTCGGTCTTGAGGTTGGAAAGGGATGAAGACGAGGTTCGCAAATTCTGATTCTTCGTGGATAGTTAGAATAGGTGGCCTTAAACTAATTTCCGTGAAAATAAAAGTCATGCAAGTGAAAACAGCCGTTTTCCCGATTTTTTTACGTTTTTCGGTCTTGGGGGTGGAAAGGGGTGAAGACGAGGTTCGCAAATTCTGATTCTTCGTGGATAGTTAGCATAGGTGGCCTTAAACTAATTTCCCTGAAAAGAAAAGTCATGCAAGTGAAAACGGCGGTTTTCCCGATTTTTTTAAGTTTTTCGGTCTTGGGGGTGGAAAGGGGTGAAGACGAGGTTCGCAAATTCTGATTCTTTGTGGATAGTTAGAATAGGTGGCCTTAAACTAATTTCCGTGAAAAGAAAAGTCATGCAAGTGAAAACGGCGGTTTTCCCGATTTTTTAAAGTTTTTCGGTCTTGGGGGTGGAAAGGGGTGAAGACGAGGTTCGCAAATTCTGATTCTTGGTGGATAGTTAGAATAGGTGGCCTTAAACTAATTTCCGTGAAAATAAAAGTCATGCAAGTGAAAACGGCCGTTTTCCCGATTTTTTTAGGTTTTTCGGTCTTGGGGGTGGAAAGGGGTGAAGACGAGGTTCGCAAATTCTGATTCTTTGTGGATAGTTAGAATAGGTGGCCTTAAACTAATTTCCGTGAAAATAAAAGTCATGCAAGTGAAAACGGCCGTTTTCCCGATTTTTTTAGGTTTTTCGGTCTTGGGGGTGGAAAGGGGTGAAGACGAGGTTCGCAAATTCTGATTCTTTGTGGATAGTTAGAATAGGTGGCCTTAAACTAATTTCCGTGAAAAGAAAAGTCATGCAAGTGAAAACGGCGGTTTTCCCGATTTTTTAAAGTTTTTCGGTCTTGAGGGTGGAAAGGGGTGAAGACGAGGTTCGCAAATTCTGATTCTTTGTGGATAGTTAGAATAGGTGGCCTTAAACTAATTTCCGTGAAAAGAAAAGTCATGCAAGTGAAAACGGCGGTTTCCCCGATTTTTTTACGTTTTTCGGTCTTGGGGGTGGAAAGGGGTGAAGACGAGGTTCGCAAATTCTGATTATTTGTGGATAGTTAGAATAGGTGGCCTTAAACTAATTTCCGTGAAAAGAAAAGTCATGCAAGTGAAAACGGCGGTTTTCCCGATTTTTTAAAGTTTTTCGGTCTTGGGGGTGGAAAGGGGTGAAGACGAGGTTCGCAAATTCTGATTCTTTGTGGATAGTTAGAATAGGTGGCCTTAAACTAATTTCCGTGAAAAGAAAAGTCATGCAAGTGAAAACGGCGGTTTTCCCGATTTTTTTACGTTTTTCGGTCTTGGGGGTGGAAAGGGGTGAAGACGAGGTTCGCAAATTCTGATTATTGGTGGATAGGTAGAATAGGTGGCCTTAAACTAATTTCCGTGAAAAGAAAAGTCATGCAAGTGAAAACGGCGGTTTTCCCGATTTTTTAAAGTTTTTCGGTCTTGGGGGTGGAAAGGGGTGAAGACGAGGTTCGCAAATTCTGATTCTTTGTGGATAGTTAGAATAGGTGGCCTTAAACTAATTTCCGTGAAAAGAAAAGTCATGCAAGTGAAAACGGCGGTTTCCCCGATTTTTTTACGTTTTTCGGTCTTGAGGGTGGAAAGGGGTGAAGACGAGGTTCGCAAATTCTGATTCTTCGTGGATAGTTAGAATAGGTGGCCTTAAACTAATTTCCGTGAAAAGAAAAGTCATGCAAGTGAAAACGGGGGTTTCCCCGATTTTTTTACGTTTTTCGGTCTTGGGGGTGGAAAGAAGTGAAGACGAGGTTCGCAAATTCTGATTCTTTGTGGATAGTTAGAATAGGTGGCCTTAAACTAATTTCCGTGAAAAGAAAAGTCATGCAAGTGAAAACGGCGGTTTCCCCGATTTTTTTACGTTTTTCGGTCTTGAGGTTGGAAAGGGGTGAAGACGAGGTTCGCAAATTCTGATTCTTCGTGGATAGTTAGAATAGGTGGCCTTAAACTAATTTCCGTGAAAATAAAAGTCATGCAAGTGAAAACGGCCGTTTTCCCGATTTTTTTACGTTTTTCGGTCTTGGGGGTGGAAAGGGGTGAAGACGAGGTTCGCAAATTCTGATTATTTGTGGATAGTTAGAATAGGTGGCCTTAAACTAATTTCCGTGAAAAGAAAAGTCATGCAAGTGAAAACGGCGGTTTTCCCGATTTTTTAAAGTTTTTCGGTCTTGGGGGTGGAAAGGGGTGAAGACGAGGTTCGCAAATTCTGATTCTTTGTGGATAGTTAGAATAGGTGGCCTTAAACTAATTTCCGTGAAAAGAAAAGTCATGCAAGTGAAAACGGCGGTTTCCCCGATTTTTTTACGTTTTTCGGTCTTGAGGGTGGAAAGGGGTGAAGACGAGGTTCGCAAATTCTGATTCTTCGTGGATAGTTAGAATAGGTGGCCTTAAACTAATTTCCGTGAAAAGAAAAGTCATGCAAGTGAAAACGGGGGTTTCCCCGATTTTTTTACGTTTTTCGGTCTTGGGGGTGGAAAGAAGTGAAGACGAGGTTCGCAAATTCTGATTCTTTGTGGATAGTTAGAATAGGTGGCCTTAAACTAATTTCCGTGAAAAGAAAAGTCATGCAAGTGAAAACGGCGGTTTCCCCGATTTTTTTACGTTTTTCGGTCTTGAGGTTGGAAAGGGGTGAAGACGAGGTTCGCAAATTCTGATTCTTCGTGGATAGTTAGAATAGGTGGCCTTAAACTAATTTCCGTGAAAATAAAAGTCATGCAAGTGAAAACGGCCGTTTTCCCGATTTTTTTACGTTTTTCGGTCTTGGGGGTGGAAAGGGGTGAAGACGAGGTTCGCAAATTCTGATTCTTCGTGGATAGTTAGCATAGGTGGCCTTAAACTAATTTCCCTGAAAAGAAAAGTCATGCAAGTGAAAACGGCGGTTTTCCCGATTTTTTAAAGTTTTTCGGTCTTGGGGGTGGAAAGGGGTGAAGACCTGGTTCGCAAATTCTGATTCTTTGTGGATAGTTAGAATAGGTGGCCTTAAACTAATTTCCGTGAAAAGAAAAGTCATGCAATTGAAAACGGCGGTTTTCCCGATTTTTTTAAGTTTTTCGGTCTTGGGGGTGGAAAGGGGTGAAGACGAGGTTCGCAAATTCTGATTCTTTGTGGATAGTTAGAATAGGTGGCCTTAAACTAATTTCCGTGAAAAGAAAAGTCATGCAAGTGAAAACGGCGGTTTTCCCGATTTTTTAAAGTTTTTCGGTCTTGGGGGTGGAAAGGGGTGAAGACGAGGTTCGCAAATTCTGATTCTTGGTGGATAGTTAGAATAGGTGGCCTTAAACTAATTTCCGTGAAAATAAAAGTCATGCAAGTGAAAACGGCCGTTTTCCCGATTTTTTTAGGTTTTTCGGTCTTGGGGGTGGAAAGGGGTGAAGACGAGGTTTGCAAATTCTGATTCTTTGTGGATAGTTAGACTAGGTGGCCTTAAACTAATTTCCATGAAAGGAAAAGTCATGCAAGTGAAAACGGCGGTTTCCCCGATTTTTTTACGTTTTTCGGTCTTGGGGGTGGAAAGGGGTGAAGACGAGGTTCGCAAATTCTGATTCTTCGTGGATAGTTAGAATAGGTGGCCTTAAACTAATTTCCGTGAAAAGAAAAGTCATGCAAGTGAAAACGGCGGTTTCCCCGATTTTTTTACGTTTTTCGGTCTTGGGGGTGGAAAGGGGTGAAGACGAGGTTCGCAAATTCTGATTATTTGTGGATAGTTAGAATAGGTGGCCTTAAACTAATTTCCGTGAAAATAAAAGTCATGCAAGTGAAAACGGCCGTTTTCCCGATTTTTTTAGGTTTTTCGGTCTTGGGGGTGGAAAGGGGTGAAGACGAGGTTCGCAAATTCTGATTCTTTGTGGATAGTTAGAATAGGTGGCCTTAAACTAATTTCCGTGAAAATAAAAGTCATGCAAGTGAAAACGGCCGTTTTCCCGATTTTTTTAGGTTTTTCGGTCTTGGGGGTGGAAAGGGGTGAAGACGAGGTTCGCAAATTCTGATTCTTTGTGGATAGTTAGAATAGGTGGCCTTAAACTAATTTCCGTGAAAAGAAAAGTCATGCAAGTGAAAACGGCGGTTTTCCCGATTTTTTAAAGTTTTTCGGTCTTGAGGGTGGAAAGGGGTGAAGACGAGGTTCGCAAATTCTGATTCTTTGTGGATAGTTAGAATAGGTGGCCTTAAACTAATTTCCGTGAAAAGAAAAGTCATGCAAGTGAAAACGGCGGTTTCCCCGATTTTTTTACGTTTTTCGGTCTTGGGGGTGGAAAGGGGTGAAGACGAGGTTCGCAAATTCTGATTATTTGTGGATAGTTAGAATAGGTGGCCTTAAACTAATTTCCGTGAAAAGAAAAGTCATGCAAGTGAAAACGGCGGTTTTCCCGATTTTTTAAAGTTTTTCGGTCTTGGGGGTGGAAAGGGGTGAAGACGAGGTTCGCAAATTCTGATTCTTTGTGGATAGTTAGAATAGGTGGCCTTAAACTAATTTCCGTGAAAAGAAAAGTCATGCAAGTGAAAACGGCGGTTTTCCCGATTTTTTTACGTTTTTCGGTCTTGGGGGTGGAAAGGGGTGAAGACGAGGTTCGCAAATTCTGATTATTTGTGGATAGTTAGAATAGGTGGCCTTAAACTAATTTCCGTGAAAAGAAAAGTCATGCAAGTGAAAACGGCGGTTTTCCCGATTTTTTAAAGTTTTTCGGTCTTGGGGGTGGAAAGGGGTGAAGACGAGGTTCGCAAATTCTGATTCTTTGTGGATAGTTAGAATAGGTGGCCTTAAACTAATTTCCGTGAAAAGAAAAGTCATGCAAGTGAAAACGGCGGTTTCCCCGATTTTTTTACGTTTTTCGGTCTTGAGGGTGGAAAGGGGTGAAGACGAGGTTCGCAAATTCTGATTCTTCGTGGATAGTTAGAATAGGTGGCCTTAAACTAATTTCCGTGAAAAGAAAAGTCATGCAAGTGAAAACGGGGGTTTCCCCGATTTTTTTACGTTTTTCGGTCTTGGGGGTGGAAAGAAGTGAAGACGAGGTTCGCAAATTCTGATTCTTTGTGGATAGTTAGAATAGGTGGCCTTAAACTAATTTCCGTGAAAAGAAAAGTCATGCAAGTGAAAACGGCGGTTTCCCCGATTTTTTTACGTTTTTCGGTCTTGAGGTTGGAAAGGGGTGAAGACGAGGTTCGCAAATTCTGATTCTTCGTGGATAGTTAGAATAGGTGGCCTTAAACTAATTTCCGTGAAAATAAAAGTCATGCAAGTGAAAACGGCCGTTTTCCCGATTTTTTTACGTTTTTCGGTCTTGGGGGTGGAAAGGGGTGAAGACGAGGTTCGCAAATTCTGATTCTTCGTGGATAGTTAGCATAGGTGGCCTTAAACTAATTTCCCTGAAAAGAAAAGTCATGCAAGTGAAAACGGCGGTTTTCCCGATTTTTTAAAGTTTTTCGGTCTTGGGGGTGGAAAGGGGTGAAGACCTGGTTCGCAAATTCTGATTCTTTGTGGATAGTTAGAATAGGTGGCCTTAAACTAATTTCCGTGAAAAGAAAAGTCATGCAATTGAAAACGGCGGTTTTCCCGATTTTTTTAAGTTTTTCGGTCTTGGGGGTGGAAAGGGGTGAAGACGAGGTTCGCAAATTCTGATTCTTTGTGGATAGTTAGAATAGGTGGCCTTAAACTAATTTCCGTGAAAAGAAAAGTCATGCAAGTGAAAACGGCGGTTTTCCCGATTTTTTAAAGTTTTTCGGTCTTGGGGGTGGAAAGGGGTGAAGACGAGGTTCGCAAATTCTGATTCTTGGTGGATAGTTAGAATAGGTGGCCTTAAACTAATTTCCGTGAAAATAAAAGTCATGCAAGTGAAAACGGCCGTTTTCCCGATTTTTTTAGGTTTTTCGGTCTTGGGGGTGGAAAGGGGTGAAGACGAGGTTCGCAAATTCTGATTCTTTGTGGATAGTTAGACTAGGTGGCCTTAAACTAATTTCCATGAAAAGAAAAGTCATGCAAGTGAAAACGGCGGTTTCCCCGATTTTTTTACGTTTTTCGGTCTTGGGGGTGGAAAGGGGTGAAGACGAGGTTCGCAAATTCTGATTCTTCGTGGATAGTTAGAATAGGTGGCCTTAAACTAATTTCCGTGAAAAGAAAAGTCATGCAAGTGAAAACGGCGGTTTCCCCGATTTTTTTACGTTTTTCGGTCTTGGGGGTGGAAAGGGGTGAAGACGAGGTTCGCAAATTCTGATTATTTGTGGATAGTTAGAATAGGTGGCCTTAAACTAATTTCCGTGAAAATAAAAGTCATGCAAGTGAAAACGGCCGTTTTCCCGATTTTTTTAGGTTTTTCGGTCTTGGGGGTGGAAAGGGGTGAAGACGAGGTTCGCAAATTCTGATTCTTTGTGGATAGTTAGAATAGGTGGCCTTAAACTAATTTCCGTGAAAATAAAAGTCATGCAAGTGAAAACGGCCGTTTTCCCGATTTTTTTAAGTTTTTCGGTCTTGGGGGTGGAAAGGGGTGAAGACGAGGTTCGCAAATTCTGATTCTTTGTGGATAGTTAGAATAGGTGGCCTTAAACTAATTTCCGTGAAAAGAAAAGTCATGCAAGTGAAAACGGCGGTTTCCCCGATTTTTTTTACGTTTTTCGGTCTTGGGGGTGGAAAGGGGTGAAGACGAGGTTCGCAAATTCTGATTATTTGTGGATAGTTAGAATAGGTGGCCTTAAACTAATTTCCGTGAAAAGAAAAGTCATGCAAGTGAAAACGGCGGTTTTCCCGATTTTTTAAAGTTTTTCGGTCTTGGGGGTGGAAAGGGGTGAAGATGAGGTTCGCAAATTCTGATTCTTTGTGGATAGTTAGAATAGGTGGCCTTAAACTAATTTCCGTGAAAAGAAAAGTCATGCAAGTGAAAACGGCGGTTTCCCCGATTTTTTTACGTTTTTCGGTCTTGGGGGTGGAAAGGGGTGAAGACGAGGTTCGCAAATTCTGATTATTTGTGGATAGTTAGAATAGGTGGCCTTAAACTAATTTCCGTGAAAAGAAAAGTCATGCAAGTGAAAACGGCGGTTTTCCCGATTTTTTAAAGTTTTTCGGTCTTGGGGGTGGAAAGGGGTGAAGACGAGGTTCGCAAATTCTGATTCTTTGTGGATAGTTAGAATAGGTGGCCTTAAACTAATTTCCGTGAAAAGAAAAGTCATGCAAGTGAAAACGGCGGTTTCCCCGATTTTTTTACGTTTTTCGGTCTTGAGGGTGGAAAGGGGTGAAGACGAGGTTCGCAAATTCTGATTCTTCGTGGATAGTTAGAATAGGTGGCCTTAAACTAATTTCCGTGAAAAGAAAAGTCATGCAAGTGAAAACGGCGGTTTCCTCGATTTTTTTACGTTTTTCGGTCTTGGGGGTGGAAAGGGGTGAAGACGAGGTTCGCAAATTCTGATTATTTGTGGATAGTTAGAATAGGTGGCCTTAAACTAATTTCCGTGAAAATAAAAGTCATGCAAGTGAAAACGGCCGTTTTCCCGATTTTTTTACGTTTTTCGGTCTTGGGGGTGGAAAGGGGTGAAGACGAGGTTCGCAAATTCTGATTCTTCGTGGATAGTTAGAATAGGTGGCCTTAAACTAATTTCCCTGAAAAGAAAAGTCATGCAAGTGAAAACGGCGGTTTTCCCGATTTTTTAAAGTTTTTCGGTCTTGGGGGTGGAAAGGGGTGAAGACGAGGTTCGCAAATTCTGATTCTTTGTGGATAGTTAGAATAGGTGGCCTTAAACTAATTTCCGTGAAAATAAAAGTCATGCAAGTGAAAACGGCCGTTTTCCCGATTTTTTTAGGTTTTTCGGTCTTGGGGGTGGAAAGGGGTGAAGACGAGGTTCGCAAATTCTGATTCTTTGTGGATAGTTAGAATAGGTGGCCTTAAACTAATTTCCGTGAAAAGAAAAGTCATGCAAGTGAAAACGGCGGTTTTAACGATTTTTTTAAGTTTTTCGGTCTTGGGGGTGGAAAGGGGTGAAGACGAGGTTCGCAAATTCTGATTCTTTGTGGATAGTTAGAATAGGTGGCCTTAAACTAATTTCCGTGAAAAGAAAAGTCATGCAAGTGAAAACGGCGGTTTTCCCGATATTTTAAAGTTTTTCGGTCTTGGGGGTGGAAAGGGGTGAAGACGAGGTTCGCAAATTCTGATTCTTTGTGGATAGTTAGAATAGGTGGCCTTAAACTAATTTCCGTGAAAATAAAAGTCATGCAAGTGAAAACGGCCGTTTTCCCGATTTTTTTAGGTTTTTCGGTCTTGGGGGTGGAAAGGGGTGAAGACGAGGTTCGCAAATTCTGATTCTTTGTGGATAGTTAGAATAGGTGGCCTTAAACTAATTTCCGTGAAAAGAAAAGTCATGCAAGTGAAAACGGCGGTTTCCCCGATTTTTTTACGTTTTTCGGTCTTGTTGGTGGAAAGGGGTGAAGACGAGGTTCGCAAATTCTGATTATTTGTGGATAGTTAGAATAGGTGGCCTTAAACTAATTTCCGTGAAAATAAAAGTCATGCAAGTGAAAACGGCCGTTTTCCCGATTTTTTTACGTTTTTCGGTCTTGGGGGTGGAAAGGGGTGAAGACGAGGTTCGCAAATTCTGATTCTTCGTGGATAGTTAGAATAGGTGGCCTTAAACTAATTTCCCTGAAAAGAAAAGTCATGCAAGTGAAAACGGCGGTTTTCCCGATTTTTTAAAGTTTTTCGGTCTTGGGGGTGGAAAGGGGTGAAGACGAGGTTCGCAAATTCTGATTCTTTGTGGATAGTTAGAATAGGTGGCCTTAAACTAATTTCCGTGAAAATAAAAGTCATGCAAGTGAAAACGGCCGTTTTCCCGATTTTTTTAGGTTTTTCGGTCTTGGGGGTGGAAAGGGACGAAGACGAGGTTCGCAAATTCTGATTCTTTGTGGATAGTTAGAATAGGTGGCCTTAAACTAATTTCCGTGAAAAGAAAAGTCATGCAAGTGAAAACGGCGGTTTTCCCGATTTTTTTAAGTTTTTCGGTCTTGGGGGTGGAAAGGGGTGAAGACGAGGTTCGCAAATTCTGATTCTTTGTGGATAGTTAGAATAGGTGGCCTTAAACTAATTTCCGTGAAAAGAAAAGTCATGCAAGTGAAAACGGCGGTTTCCCCGATTTTTTTACGTTTTTCGGTCTTGGGGGTGGAAAGGGGTGAAGACGAGGTTCGCAAATTCTGAATATTTGTGGATAGTTAGAATAGGTGGCCTTAAACTAATTTCCGTGAAAATAAAAGTCATGCAAGTGAAAACGGCCGTTTTCCCGATTTTTTTACGTTTTTCGGTCTTGGGGGTGGAAAGGGGTGAAGACGAGGTTCGCAAATTCTGATTCTTCGTGGATAGTTAGAATAGGTGGCCTTAAACTAATTTCCCTGAAAAGAAAAGTCATGCAAGTGAAAACGGCGGTTTTCCCGATTTTTTAAAGTTTTTCGGTCTTGGGGGTGGAAAGGGGTGAATACGAGGTTCGCAAATTCTGATTCTTTGTGGATAGTTAGAATAGGTGGCCTTAAACTAATTTCCGTGAAAATAAAAGTCATGCAAGTGAAAACGGCCGTTTTCCCGATTTTTTTAGGTTTTTTGGTCTTGGGGGTGGAAAGGGGTGAAGACGAGGTTCGCAAATTCTGATTCTTTGTGGATAGTTAGAATAGGTGGCCTTAAACTAATTTCCGTGAAAAGAAAAGTCATGCAAGTGAAAACGGCGGTTTTCCCGATTTTTTTAAGTTTTTCGGTCTTGGGGGTGGAAAGGGGTGAAGACGAGGTTCGCAAATTCTGATTCTTTGTGGATAGTTAGAATAGGTGGCCTTAAACTAATTTCCGTGAAAAGAAAAGTCATGCAAGTGAAAAGGCGGTTTTCCCGATTCTTTAAAATTTTTCGGTCTTGGGGGTGGAAAGGGGTGAAGACGAGGTTCGCAAATTCTGATTCTTTGTGGATAGTTAGAATAGGTGGCCTTAAACTAATTTCCGTGAAAATAAAAGTCATGCAAGTGAAAACGGCCGTTTTCCCGATTTTTTTAGGTTTTTCGGTCTTGGGGGTGGAAAGGGGTGAAGACGAGGTTCGCAAATTCTGATTCTTTGTGGATAGTTAGAATAGGTGGCCTTAAACTAATTTCCGTGAAAAGAAAAGTCATGCAAGTGAAAACGGCGGTTTTCCCGATTTTTTTAAGTTTTTCGGTCTTGGGGGTGGAAAGGGGTGAAGACGAGGTTCGCAAATTCTGATTCTTTGTGGATAGTTAGAATAGGTGGCCTTAAACTAATTTCCGTGAAAAGAAAAGTCATGCAAGTGAAAACGGCGGTTTCCCCGATTTTTTTACGTTTTTCGGTCATGGGGGTGGAAAGGGGTGAAGACGAGGTTCGCAAATTCTGATTATTTGTGGATAGTTAGAATAGGTGGCCTTAAACTAATTTCCGTGAAAAGAAAAGTCATGCAAGTGAAAAGGCGGTTTTCCCGATTCTTTAAAATTTTTCGGTCTTGGGGGTGGAAAGGGGTGAAGACGAGGTTCGCAAATTCTGATTCTTTGTGGATAGTTAGAATAGGTGGCCTTAAACTAATTTCCGTGAAAATAAAAGTCATGCAAGTGAAAACGGCCGTTTTCCCGATTTTTTTAGGTTTTTCGGTCTTGGGGGTGGAAAGGGGTGAAGACGAGGTTCGCAAATTCTGATTCTTTGTGGATAGTTAGAATAGGTGGCCTTAAACTAATTTCCGTGAAAAGAAAAGTCATGCAAGTGAAAACGGCGGTTTTAACGATTTTTTTAAGTTTTTCGGTCTTGGGGGTGGAAAGGGGTGAAGACGAGGTTCGCAAATTCTGATTCTTTGTGGATAGTTAGAATAGGTGGCCTTAAACTAATTTCCGTGAAAAGAAAAGTCATGCAAGTGAAAACGGCGGTTTTCCCGATATTTTAAAGTTTTTCGGTCTTGGGGGTGGAAAGGGGTGAAGACGAGGTTCGCAAATTCTGATTCTTTGTGGATAGTTAGAATAGGTGGCCTTAAACTAATTTCCGTGAAAATAAAAGTCATGCAAGTGAAAACGGCCGTTTTCCCGATTTTTTTAGGTTTTTCGGTCTTGGGGGTGGAAAGGGGTGAAGACGAGGTTCGCAAATTCTGATTCTTTGTGGATAGTTAGAATAGGTGGCCTTAAACTAATTTCCGTGAAAAGAAAAGTCATGCAAGTGAAAACGGCGGTTTCCCCGATTTTTTTACGTTTTTCGGTCTTGTTGGTGGAAAGGGGTGAAGACGAGGTTCGCAAATTCTGATTATTTGTGGATACTTAGAATAGGTGGCCTTAAACTAATTTCCGTGAAAATAAAAGTCATGCAAGTGAAAACGGCCGTTTTCCCGATTTTTTTACGTTTTTCGGTCTTGGGGGTGGAAAGGGGTGAAGACGAGGTTCGCAAATTCTGATTCTTCGTGGATAGTTAGAATAGGTGGCCTTAAACTAATTTCCCTGAAAAGAAAAGTCATGCAAGTGAAAACGGCGGTTTTCCCGATTTTTTAAAGTTTTTCGGTCTTGGGGGTGGAAAGGGGTGAAGACGAGGTTCGCAAATTCTGATTCTTTGTGGATAGTTAGAATAGGTGGCCTTAAACTAATTTCCGTGAAAATAAAAGTCATGCAAGTGAAAACGGCCGTTTTCCCGATTTTTTTAGGTTTTTCGGTCTTGGGGGTGGAAAGGGACGAAGACGAGGTTCGCAAATTCTGATTCTTTGTGGATAGTTAGAATAGGTGGCCTTAAACTAATTTCCGTGAAAAGAAAAGTCATGCAAGTGAAAACGGCGGTTTTCCCGATTTTTTAAGTTTTTCGGTCTTGGGGGTGGAAAGGGGTGAAGACGAGGTTCGCAAATTCTGATTCTTTGTGGATAGTTAGAATAGGTGGCCTTAAACTAATTTCCGTGAAAAGAAAAGTCATGCAAGTGAAAACGGCGGTTTCCCCGATTTTTTTACGTTTTTCGGTCTTGGGGGTGGAAAGGGGTGAAGACGAGGTTCGCAAATTCTGATTCTTTGTGGATAGTTAGAATAGGTGGCCTTAAACTAATTTCCGTGAAAAGAAAAGTCATGCAAGTGAAAACGGCGGTTTCCCCGATTTTTTTACGTTTTTCGGTCTTGGGGGTGGAAAGGGGTGAAGACGAGGTTCGCAAATTCTGATTCTTTGTGGATAGTTAGAATAGGTGGCCTTAAACTAATTTCCGTGAAAAGAAAAGTCATGCAAGTGAAAACGGCGGTTTTCCCGATTTTTTTAAGTTTTTCGGTCTTGGGGGTGGAAAGGGGTGAAGACGAGGTTCGCAAATTCTGATTCTTTGTGGATAGTTAGAATAGGTGGCCTTAAACTAATTTCCGTGAAAAGAAAAGTCATGCAAGTGAAAACGGCGGTTTCCCCGATTTTTTTACGTTTTTCGGTCTTGGGGGTGGAAAGGGGTGAAGACGAGGTTCGCAAATTCTGAATATTTGTGGATAGTTAGAATAGGTGGCCTTAAACTAATTTCCGTGAAAATAAAAGTCATGCAAGTGAAAACGGCCGTTTCCCCGATTTTTTTACGTTTTTCGGTCTTGGGGGTGGAAAGGGGTGAAGACGAGGTTCGCAAATTCTGAATATTTGTGGATAGTTAGAATAGGTGGCCTTAAACTAATTTCCGTGAAAATAAAAGTCATGCAAGTGAAAACGGCCGTTTTCCCGATTTTTTTAGGTTTTTTGGTCTTGGGGGTGGAAAGGGGTGAAGACGAGGTTCGCAAATTCTGATTCTTTGTGGATAGTTAGAATAGGTGGCCTTAAACTAATTTCCGTGAAAAGAAAAGTCATGCAAGTGAAAACGGCGGTTTTCCCGATTTTTTTAAGTTTTTCGGTCTTGGGGGTGGAAAGGGGTGAAGACGAGGTTCGCAAATTCTGATTCTTTGTGGATAGTTAGAATAGGTGGCCTTAAACTAATTTCCGTGAAAAGAAAAGTCATGCAAGTGAAAAGGCGGTTTTCCCGATTCTTTAAAATTTTTCGGTCTTGGGGGTGGAAAGGGGTGAAGACGAGGTTCGCAAATTCTGATTCTTTGTGGATAGTTAGAATAGGTGGCCTTAAACTAATTTCCGTGAAAATAAAAGTCATGCAAGTGAAAACGGCCGTTTTCCCGATTTTTTTAGGTTTTTCGGTCTTGGGGGTGGAAAGGGGTGAAGACGAGGTTCGCAAATTCTGATTCTTTGTGGATAGTTAGAATAGGTGGCCTTAAACTAATTTCCGTGAAAAGAAAAGTCATGCAAGTGAAAACGGCGGTTTTCCCGATTTTTTTAAGTTTTTCGGTCTTGGGGGTGGAAAGGGGTGAAGACGAGGTTCGCAAATTCTGATTCTTTGTGGATAGTTAGAATAGGTGGCCTTAAACTAATTTCCGTGAAAAGAAAAGTCATGCAAGTGAAAACGGCGGTTTCCTCGATTTTTTTACGTTTTTCGGTCATGGGGGTGGAAAGGGGTGAAGACGAGGTTCGCAAATTCTGATTATTTGTGGATAGTTAGAATAGGTGGCCTTAAACTAATTTCCGTGAAAAGAAAAGTCATGCAAGTGAAAACGGCGGTTTTCCCGATTTTTTAAAGTTTTTCGGTCTTGGGGGTGGAAAGGGGTGAAGACGAGGTTCGCAAATTCTGATTCTTTGTGGATAGTTAGAATAGGTGGCCTTAAACTAATTTCCGTGAAAAGAAAAGTCATGCAAGTGAAAACGGCGGTTTTCCCGATTTTTTTAAGTTTTTCGGTCTTGGGGGTGGAAAGGGGTGAAGACGAGGTTCGCAAATTCTGATTCTTTGTGGATAGTTAGAATAGGTGGCCTTAAACTAATTTCCGTGAAAAGAAAAGTCATGCAAGTGAAAACGGCGGTTTCCCCGATTTTTTTACGTTTTTCGGTCTTGGGGGTGGAAAGGGGTGAAGACGAGGTTCGCAAATTCTGATTATTTGTGGATAGTTAGAATAGGTGGCCTTAAACTAATTTCCGTGAAAAGAAAAGTCATGCAAGTGAAAACGGCGGTTTTCCCGATTTTTTAAAGTTTTTCGGTCTTGGGGGTGGAAAGGGGTGAAGACGAGGTTCGCAAATTCTGATTCTTTGTGGATAGTTAGAATAGGTGGCCTTAAACTAATTTCCGTGAAAAGAAAAGTCATGCAAGTGAAAACGGCGGTTTCCCCGATTTTTTAAAGTTTTTCGGTCTTGGGGGTGGAAAGGGGTGAAGACGAGGTTCGCAAATTCTGATTCTTTGTGGATAGTTAGAATAGGTGGCCTTAAACTAATTTCCGTGAAAATAAAAGTCATGCAAGTGAAAACGGCCGTTTTCCCGATTTTTTTAGGTTTTTCGGTCTTGGGGGTGGAAAGGGGTGAAGACGAGTTTCGCAAATTCTGATTCTTTGTGGATAGTTAGAATAGGTGGCCTTAAACTAATTTCCGTGAAAAGAAAAGTCATGCAAGTGAAAACGGCGGTTTTCCCGATTTTTTTAAGTTTTTCGGTCTTGGGGGTGGAAAGGGGTGAAGACGAGGTTCGCAAATTCTGATTCTTTGTGGATAGTTAGAATAGGTGGCCTTAAACTAATTTCCGTGAAAATAAAAGTCATGCAAGTGAAAACGGCCGTTTTCCCGATTTTTTTAGGTTTTTCGGTCTTGGGGGTGGAAAGGGGTGAAGACGAGTTTCGCAAATTCTGATTCTTTGTGGATAGTTAGAATAGGTGGCCTTAAACTAATTTCCGTGAAAAGAAAAGTCATGCAAGTGAAAACGGCGGTTTTCCCGATTTTTTTAAGTTTTTCGGTCTTGGGGGTGGAAAGGGGTGAAGACGAGGTTCGCAAATTCTGATTCTTTGTGGATAGTTAGAATAGGTGGCCTTAAACTAATTTCCGTGAAAAGAAAAGTCATGCAAGTGAAAACGGCGGTTTCCCCGATTTTTTTACGTTTTTCGGTCTTGGGGGTGGAAAGGGGTGAAGACGAGGTTCGCAAATTCTGATTATTTGTGGATAGTTAGAATAGGTGGCCTTAAACTAATTTCCGTGAAAAGAAAAGTCATGCAAGTGAAAACGGCGGTTTTCCCGATTTTTTAAAGTTTTTCGGTCTTGGGGGTGGAAAGGGGTGAAGACGAGGTTCGCAAATTCTGATTCTTTGTGGATAGTTAGAATAGGTGGCCTTAAACTAATTTCCGTGAAAAGAAAAGTCATGCAAGTGAAAACGGCGGTTTCCCCGATTTTTTAAAGTTTTTCGGTCTTGGGGGTGGAAAGGGGTGAAGACGAGGTTCGCAAATTCTGATTCTTTGTGGATAGTTAGAATAGGTGGCCTTAAACTAATTTCCGTGAAAATAAAAGTCATGCAAGTGAAAACGGCCGTTTTCCCGATTTTTTTAGGTTTTTCGGTCTTGGGGGTGGAAAGGGGTGAAGACGAGTTTCGCAAATTCTGATTCTTTGTGGATAGTTAGAATAGGTGGCCTTAAACTAATTTCCGTGAAAAGAAAAGTCATGCAAGTGAAAACGGCGGTTTTCCCGATTTTTTTAAGTTTTTCGGTCTTGGGGGTGGAAAGGGGTGAAGACGAGGTTCGCAAATTCTGATTCTTTGTGGATAGTTAGAATAGGTGGCCTTAAACTAATTTCCGTGAAAATAAAAGTCATGCAAGTGAAAACGGCCGTTTTCCCGATTTTTTTAGGTTTTTCGGTCTTGGGGGTGGAAAGGGGTGAAGACGAGTTTCGCAAATTCTGATTCTTTGTGGATAGTTAGAATAGGTGGCCTTAAACTAATTTCCGTGAAAAGAAAAGTCATGCAAGTGAAAACGGCGGTTTTCCCGATTTTTTTAAGTTTTTCGGTCTTGGGGGTGGAAAGGGGTGAAGACGAGGTTCGCAAATTCTGATTCTTTGTGGATAGTTAGAATAGGTGGCCTTAAACTAATTTCCGTGAAAATAAAAGTCATGCAAGTGAAAACGGCCGTTTTCCCGATTTTTTTAGGTTTTTCGGTCTTGGGGGTGGAAAGGGGTGAAGACGAGTTTCGCAAATTCTGATTCTTTGTGGATAGTTAGAATAGGTGGCCTTAAACTAATTTCCGTGAAAAGAAAAGTCATGCAAGTGAAAACGGCGGTTTTCCCGATTTTTTTAAGTTTTTCGGTCTTGGGGGTGGAAAGGGGTGAAGACGAGGTTCGCAAATTCTGATTCTTTGTGGATAGTTAGAATAGGTGGCCTTAAACTAATTTCCGTGAAAAGAAAAGTCATGCAAGTGAAAACGGCGGTTTCCCCGATTTTTTTACGTTTTTCGGTCATGGGGGTGGAAAGGGGTGAAGACGAGGTTCGCAAATTCTGATTATTTGTGGATAGTTAGAATAGGTGGCCTTAAACTAATTTCCGTGAAAAGAAAAGTCATGCAAGTGAAAACGGCGGTTTTCCCGATTTTTTAAAGTTTTTCGGTCTTGGGGGTGGAAAGGGGTGAAGACGAGGTTCGCAAATTCTGATTCTTTGTGGATAGTTAGAATAGGTGGCCTTAAACTAATTTCCGTGAAAAGAAAAGTCATGCAAGTGAAAACGGCGGTTTTCCCGATTTTTTTAAGTTTTTCGGTCTTGGGGGTGGAAAGGGGTGAAGACGAGGTTCGCAAATTCTGATTCTTTGTGGATAGTTAGAATAGGTGGCCTTAAACTAATTTCCGTGAAAAGAAAAGTCATGCAAGTGAAAACGGCGGTTTCCCCGATTTTTTTACGTTTTTCGGTCTTGGGGGTGGAAAGGGGTGAAGACGAGGTTCGCAAATTCTGATTATTTGTGGATAGTTAGAATAGGTGGCCTTAAACTAATTTCCGTGAAAAGAAAAGTCATGCAAGTGAAAACGGCGGTTTTCCCGATTTTTTAAAGTTTTTCGGTCTTGGGGGTGGAAAGGGGTGAAGACGAGGTTCGCAAATTCTGATTCTTTGTGGATAGTTAGAATAGGTGGCCTTAAACTAATTTCCGTGAAAAGAAAAGTCATGCAAGTGAAAACGGCGGTTTCCCTGATTTTTTAAAGTTTTTCGGTCTTGGGGGTGGAAAGGGGTGAAGACGAGGTTCGCAAATTCTGATTCTTTGTGGATAGTTAGAATAGGTGGCCTTAAACTAATTTCCGTGAAAATAAAAGTCATGCAAGTGAAAACGGCCGTTTTCCCGATTTTTTTAGGTTTTTCGGTCTTGGGGGTGGAAAGGGGTGAAGACGAGTTTCGCAAATTCTGATTCTTTGTGGATAGTTAGAATAGGTGGCCTTAAACTAATTTCCGTGAAAAGAAAAGTCATGCAAGTGAAAACGGCGGTTTTCCCGATTTTTTTAAGTTTTTCGGTCTTGGGGGTGGAAAGGGGTGAAGACGAGGTTCGCAAATTCTGATTCTTTGTGGATAGTTAGAATAGGTGGCCTTAAACTAATTTCCGTGAAAATAAAAGTCATGCAAGTGAAAACGGCCGTTTTCCCGATTTTTTTAGGTTTTTCGGTCTTGGGGGTGGAAAGGGGTGAAGACGAGTTTCGCAAATTCTGATTCTTTGTGGATAGTTAGAATAGGTGGCCTTAAACTAATTTCCGTGAAAAGAAAAGTCATGCAAGTGAAAACGGCGGTTTTCCCGATTTTTTTAAGTTTTTCGGTCTTGGGGGTGGAAAGGGGTGAAGACGAGGTTCGCAAATTCTGATTCTTTGTGGATAGTTAGAATAGGTGGCCTTAAACTAATTTCCGTGAAAAGAAAAGTCATGCAAGTGAAAACGGCGGTTTCCCCGATTTTTTTACGTTTTTCGGTCTTGGGGGTGGAAAGGGGTGAAGACGAGGTTCGCAAATTCTGATTATTTGTGGATAGTTAGAATAGGTGGCCTTAAACTAATTTCCGTGAAAAGAAAAGTCATGCAAGTGAAAACGGCGGTTTTCCCGATTTTTTAAAGTTTTTCGGTCTTGGGGGTGGAAAGGGGTGAAGACGAGGTTCGCAAATTCTGATTCTTTGTGGATAGTTAGAATAGGTGGCCTTAAACTAATTTCCGTGAAAAGAAAAGTCATGCAAGTGAAAACGGCGGTTTCCCCGATTTTTTAAAGTTTTTCGGTCTTGGGGGTGGAAAGGGGTGAAGACGAGGTTCGCAAATTCTGATTCTTTGTGGATAGTTAGAATAGGTGGCCTTAAACTAATTTCCGTGAAAATAAAAGTCATGCAAGTGAAAACGGCCGTTTTCCCGATTTTTTTAGGTTTTTCGGTCTTGGGGGTGGAAAGGGGTGAAGACGAGTTTCGCAAATTCTGATTCTTTGTGGATAGTTAGAATAGGTGGCCTTAAACTAATTTCCGTGAAAAGAAAAGTCATGCAAGTGAAAACGGCGGTTTTCCCGATTTTTTTAAGTTTTTCGGTCTTGGGGGTGGAAAGGGGTGAAGACGAGGTTCGCAAATTCTGATTCTTTGTGGATAGTTAGAATAGGTGGCCTTAAACTAATTTCCGTGAAAATAAAAGTCATGCAAGTGAAAACGGCCGTTTTCCCGATTTTTTTAGGTTTTTCGGTCTTGGGGGTGGAAAGGGGTGAAGACGAGTTTCGCAAATTCTGATTCTTTGTGGATAGTTAGAATAGGTTTTCCCTATTGCTATCTTTGAAGTAAAACCATCCGTGCAAGCTGTACCCGAGGGCCGCCCGGGGAAGTCGTTGCTAGAAAACTCGTTGCTGCTTTCACACTCATGGTTATACCCATAAAACATTACAGTTAGGTGTTTGGAGTTCAACTGCACCGCATGATTTTACATAGTAAAGAAAGCGACCTTTATAGTGTGACAACCTGTATACGGTTATAGGAATTTTACTTCCCGTATTATCTAAAATGACAATTATTTCTGCCACTGTCTGGAAAAATAGTTATGGCTTGCTTGATAAAACCTTCTCACCTGAATGAAAAATACAAAGAAATTTTCTTAAATACTAAATATCTCGAAAACGGGTAGTTTTTGGTATAGAATGTTATTTACATAAAATGTGGGGCTTGGACCCCGGCATCCAACTATAGAAATATGGGTCATTCCATTTGAAAAAAAAAAAGTTATTGCTGTTTGAAATTATCTGATTTTGAGAGCCTGTTATGAACACACTGTATATGCAAAAACCAATTTCGACATACCACACCACACACGGTTGTGCTGTCATACTTCGGCTAAAATATATCTTTGATATCTATTAAAATAAAGATACAGCATTCAGTTTCCATAACCTCCACGAAGTACCTAAATTCCAAGAAAAATTCGATATCTTGGCAACGCTGCATCCAAAATACAAAAAAAAATGATTCTGTAGCAAATTTCATGGAGAACGCAAATATTCCAAAGGATTAATGCAATTGCCAAAATCTAAATATTTTATTTTTGTCCTGCAAATACGCATCGCCCTGTATATGTGAAAATAAAAGAGAGGTTACGTCCACTACCAACCTTACAACTTTTGTATTAAAGTTTTTTTCGTATCTCTTACGGTTCCTGAGATCCAGGGGGTAGGACAAACTATTTAGGACACGCTGTACATTTCTCCTAACAGTGCAACATTGCTGAAAAGTGGCCAATTGCAACTACTAACATCATACAAAAATGTATTAGGTATTCCGCCAAATCACTATACTTACACCAATTATTCCAGTGCTAATATATCTGCTATCACATCAGTATACCGGTATTGCCAGAAACTTATACACGTAGATCCTACCTCGCGGGCTTGCACTCCACATTTGCCAGGTAATTTAATGATGAATACCAAATTTGCCCCGCGTGGGCCTTCGAAAGTAGCGCGTATTACCCCTTTGTCTCACCCTGACTCCGTTTAATTAATTGGGATACGTCTCCCGATTGCCGGCGGAAAATACCGAGCACAATGAGTCTTTGTTTTATACGGCGAATGAGGGGCATTAATAATTGGCCGATGCGGGGCATTGTTAAGGTGAGTCGAATGTACGGGTGGCCTATCAATATGGAACGTTTGTGGGAGCAATGGGGTTGCTAGGTAGGTATGTGAAGGAGTTTTTCCTCTTTGGAGTTTATAGTATATAGGGTGTTTCAGACCTAAATACAATAATTTTAACCACATACTCAGAAAGGTGTCTAAATGCGGAAAATCGAAAAAAAAATAATTAAAAAATTTTAATATTTCCCCTAACGAGTCGCTCAGTTTTATTATCGGGTAGACGAGTACCCAAGGCGTGAGGGAGAGGCAAATTCGTTTCAGGTCTTCCTTACGACATTGCCAGATCGCGGAGCCAGGCAACAAAAAATCTCAATATTTTTTATCTTTTCAAGGTATCTAAATGTGCCTACCTTTTATTATCCTTTAGGATAATAATCGCTGATAGCAAATGAAGGGTGGTTTAAAAACTATCCGCCTCTGGTAAGTTGAATGGTAACACCTCGGTAAGACACGCACTCACATTCGCACTTGCCATATTATCACAAAACTCCCGGTTTCGAAAAGAAAGTTCGGCGGCACGGCATCGCCCGGACGATATGGTACTGCGGTTTTCCACGGCGTCCACCGACGGAATTTAGACCTCAACTCGCCCTGCGTCCGAGGGGAATTGTAGTACCTTCTCCGCCTACCTTTTCGCGTTGTCGGTTTCTTGGTTTCTAATGGCCGACTGGCCGACTCTCCTGCGCGGTCGCGCTCTGCGCTCCCCCTCGGTGTAGCGACTGTCGTTTTGCTCGCGGTGCGACGTTGCCGATACAGTTCATTCATTGTCTGATTTTTTACTACTAACTAGATTTATTATTTATGTATTTATTACCATGTACAGTGAGTGTCCTACGACAACAGGGATAATCTTTAGTAAACAAAAAAATAAAGGCACAAAACACGGCGCTTAGTTAAGGTTTTATGTTTTAAGAGGCGACACGATAACAACTAAAAACTAAACTGGCATACGGCAGATAGATACATGATCGCCCCCTCTAATGCCGCGCGGAAGGGCCGCCTCCACCGCCTGATTTCATTAGTTTAATTGATTTGGCCTTTCATAAATGCATAAATGGTAAAATTACTTAAAAGTATTTAAAATCGGGGAATACCAGCTAAAACCGGCAACATTGCACGTCGCCCAATAATATAGCTTCTCGCCGGCCCACTTCACGGTCGCACCGAACTATGTTATTGTTCGGTGGCGGTCGTTACCTCGCCAGTGGCGTCGTTATTGTTTGTAAAAAATAGCTTCCTTAAACAAATTTTTCTGGCTTTATTATTATTGATTAATTTTCTCCGCATGTGGTTAAAATTATTGTATTTAGGTCTGAAACATCCTGTATACGGGTGGACTGATTCTAGTGCGATCATGAACTGACTATTTAAATGTTAGTATTTATTGCGACTAATAGTACAGACCGTAGTAACATAAGCTAAGCAAACAAAAAAGACCTACCTACTCTCAATAACAAAGCGTGTACCTACCTCCTTTATTAACCTAATGTATATTCATCACAATTCATAGCTGGCTAACGCCTACCTACTTCACATTAGCCCGTTAATTTAATAAGTACGTAGCGATGAATTTCACATTTGTCCAGGACCGGCTCTGGAAGTAGCGCCCTTTGTTTCTACTCGCAACAGGATAATTCCATTTAATTAATTTGGGCGGGGTATTGTTATAAGAAACTGTTGGATTATGGAGTAAGTATGTAAAATAGTTGAGAGGGAACTGAGTGTGCTCATACAGTCTAATGGCCACATTTATTTAAGTTCTTACCAATTATTCATAATTCACGACCTTAATAATTAAGGATAGTTTAAACTTTTCTTCTTGCAGGTACCTAAATCTGTTTGGAGACCTGAAGTTTCTTAGCTAAGAATCGTTATTTATGCACTGAAGTTCAACTTTTTATAACTCATGTGGAATTATACAAAAAAATAATCACCCGTCCACGAAGCGACTGCGCGCGGCGTTGCTTGACTTTGACGATCGCTCTACTTAGGTCAAGTATGACGAGGCACGGCGCTTCCCAACAGAAACACCAAACTGCTGCCTGTTGTGCAGCCTCCATGAAAAATAGATTGATATTCAAACCTACTAAAATTATTATACTGAGAGATTGCGCTGCTATAGGTAACAATTTCGCAATGTGTACGAAAAGTGAAATGGGCCTTTATCGGCCGGGTTTTGAATATTTGGTCACTTCTGACGGGCGATGGCTCCGCGTCTCACGTTTGATGTTTACATCTCAGCAAGGCCTATATGTAGGTACAGAGTGGTCAGTTAAGTGTGCAACATATGGGACTTTTTTTTATTAATTGCACAACGAAAATACAAATATTGCCGAAAGTTGGTGCATGTTCGATAATCATATTAGGCGCGGTTAGAATTGTTGCAAGTCAAACAGCATACAGGGTAGGTCAAAAAATATAAAAATTGTACAAGAGTAAAGTACCCTTATTTTAGAAAATGAAGCAAAATGTTATTGAGAAAAGTTGTCTAGAATTAAAAGTTATGTCTAAATACCAACACATGACCTCCTAAGAAGAAAATATTTTTCTGAAAAGCATTAATAATTTCTTCAAAAAAAGTTTGTTTTAATGTTCACCCTAAAGAATTTCATAAATCAATCAAAATTAAATCATTTCTGCATAACTTTGTTCAAATTCAAGCATATTTGTAAAATTAACTTAGATTTTAAATTTTTTAGGGAATCACAAACTTCATGTTTGTTGGAACGATATAAAACAAAACTTTTAAATGTCGTAAAAATTCTTCTGAACAAGGTAAAACATTAGTAACGATAATGTGTATATTAAAAACTCTCATTTAATGTGCAAAATTTTTATTTTAAATGTTTATTAAGAAACTATGGAAATTAATTGACGAAAAACTTTTTTTAAGGAGGCTATGTTTTGGTATTTGGGCACAGCTTTTATTTCTAAACAACTTTTCTTAATAACATTTGGCTGAATTTTTTTAAATAAGGGTAATCTACTCTTGTAAAATTTTTATATTTTTTGACCTACCCTGTATGTTGTTTGACCTACAACCATTCTAAGTTCGCCTAATATGATTATCGAATATGCACCAACTTTCGGGAATATTTGTATTTTCGTTGTGCAATTAATAAAAAAAAAATCCCATATGTTGCACACTTAAAGGACCACACTGTATACCTACTGTAAACAAAAAACCGTAGAATAATGGGCTACTCCAGTACCAATTTCTGAGCTTTTAATGGCGATTTTGAGACACTTCACTGCCGATTTCAAGAAAAATGTATTTAAACTATGAGTTTCTTTACAATAAAGTACCCGATCCAGGAGGAATCTGTAAAAAAGAAATGTATCGGGTGAATTTAAAAAATAAAAATGGTAGGCAACGGTTCAAATTTGTTTATTTAAATGTCTTTGAATGTAGAAAAAAGTATTTCCTACCGCGCCCCATATAACCGAGCGTATAACAGAAAAATACAGAAGTTACAAAAACACACCCGCTCACTATGTTTTTACGCAGTCGTGAGTATCAGCACAGACCTATAAGGTCTGTGGTATCAGTAACTGGTAACTGTATTTAAGTACGAAACAAAAAAGTAATTTTATTTTTTCCAAGAATGCTATCAAGCTAATGAAAAAGAACGAGAGTAAAACAAGTTTCTAAATTAATCGGGCCTTGAAATCGGCATTAAAATGTCCCAAAATCGTCATTAAAAGCACAGAAATCGTACAATAATGTAGCCCATTATTGTACGATTTTTTCAATAAGTAGGCCTTGGCGAGATGTAAACATCAAACGTCATACGCGGAGAAATCGCCCGTCAAAAGTGACCAAATATTCAAAACCCGGCCGATAAAGGCTCATTTAACTTTTCGTACACATTGCGAAATTGTTTCCTATAGAAGCGCAATCCTTCAGTATACATATTTTAGTAAATTTGAAAATCAATAGATTTGTTGTGTAGGCTGTACAAGAAGCAGCAGTTTGGTTTTTCTGTCAGAAGGTGCCGTACATCATTATGCTTGTGCTAGGTAGAGCGATCGGTAAAGTCAAGCAACGCCGCGCGTAGTCGGTTCGTGGACGGGTGGTCCCTTATTATTATTATTTTCTTGCCTAATAAAACATTTTTTTTCCGATTTCAAGAAAAATATAATATGTACCTCGGCACTGAAGTTCTTTTTATGACTCATGTGGTTTATTTGCCTCGGCCAGAGGCCTCAGCAACTAAACTCCACATGAGTCATAAAAAGTTGAACTTCAGTGCCTTGGTACATAAATAAATATTATTTTCAGATAAACCAACATACAAAAAAGTTCTGCAAAAAAGACGAATAGGCGTTTCAGGTTTCTACCCATAGGATGAATAGGGTGCAAAAGTTTCTAGATCGTCATGTTTTTGAGAAAAAAATCAACTTCTTCAAAATATTTGTACAGGGTCATTTTTTTAAAATTCCGAATTTTGAATTTATTTTAAAAATATATGCAAAAACATATTAATATGTTTAAAATATGCGCCTTACGTGAAATTTTCCCAAGTTTTTTATGGTGCTATCAGAATCTGCGTACGTGGTCCAGTATACAGGGTGTACTACAAACTTACATTTTTTAAACGGAACACCCTGTATTTTATTGCACTATGTAATAGCACTTAAAAAGAGATTCTCAAATATATATACATGTCTATATTTATGTCTTACAGTTTTAATAATATTCACATTTTTATTGTAATTTTAGGATATTATTTATTAAATTTCAAAAATCGAGCAGTGTGCCATGGAAAGTAAAAACAAAGAATAAGTCTGCCTGTCATTTTCGTAAATTAATATTGTAATGATCACATTAGTGTCACAAAATTTAGTTTGCTACTAGTTTTACATTATTTTGACTCATTGTTAGTTGTAGTAGTTTAAGACAGAGATGACAATTCAGAAGGCGTAAGTATGTTTATGAGTTCTTAATAAAAACAAAAAATCGGCTATACTTATATATCCTTTCCATGGCACACTGCTCGATTTTTTAAATTTAATAAATGTATCCTAAAATCACAATAAAAATGTGAATATTATTAAAACTGTAAAACATAAATATAGACATGTATATATATTTAAGAATCTCTTTTTAAGTGTGAATAATGTGATCATTACAATATTAATTCACGAAAATGACAGGCAGACTTATTCTTTGTTTTTACTTTCCATGGCACACTGCTCGATTTTTTAAATTTAATAAATGTATCCTAAAATCACAATAAAAATGTGAATATTATTAAAACTGTAAAACATAAATATAGGCATGTATATATATATTTAAGAATCTCTTTTTAAGTGCTATTACGTAGTGCAATAAAATACAGGGTGTTCTATTTAAAAAAATGCAAGTTTGTAGTACACCCTGTATACTGGACCACGTACGCAGATTCTGATAGCACCATAAAAAACTTGAGAAAATTTCACATAAGACACATATTTTAAACATTTCATTATGTTTTTGCATATACAGGGTGTTCGAAAAATAGACGGAGATATTTTAGAGGGTGATTCCCTGTTAAGAAATATGAAAAAAAGTTTCTATAAACATGGGTCCGGAAATGCAGAGTTTTCAAGATACAGGATGTTAAATAAAAAAAATAAAACATGAAATTATTAATGTCTTAAAAATTATTTACTCGATTCTGTTGAAATTTGGCAATGTTATTTGTTGTATTAAGAGGCTAATTTCGCCCTAACTAGATTAAATTTATTAAGTCCAGTGGCGTCCCGGGGGGCACCTTAGCGAATATTATTATCAAAAAAATGTACGCCACTACCTTTTTTGTAACTTTAATATTTTTTGTTTGATTAAGCATCTAAAAATACAACTTATTTCCCTCTTGTATTGTTTTCCTATCTCACTTCGTTTTTGAGAAAAAAAAAACCGTTTTATTGCATGTCACTGGACAAAATTGGTTGTAGTGTACTTTATGTTATGATATTGGAAAAGTTGCAATAACACTCTTTCCTAGAAATGCTTTTGATTATTTGTTTTCCAAGGCACTTGTGATTTTTTTTGCAAAAATTGATAAACCAATTTTGTCCAGTGACATGCAATATATTTAACATCCTGTATCTTGAAAACTCTGCATTTCCGGACCCATGTTTATAGAAACTTTTTTTCATATTTCTTAACAGGGAATCACCCTCTAAAATATCTCCGTCTATTTTTCGAACACCCTGTATTTTTAAAATAAATTCAAAATTCGGAATTTTAAGAAAATGACCCTGTACATCATTACGGAAGTCACTGTAATGTTCCTGTTCAAAAAATAGTATTCTATTAACTTTTAATTATATTCCCTTAGATGATTATTTTTATTTGTTTTATCTTAACTTGTCGTTGAATAACATACTATATGTTTTTTTCTATCAACACAAATGAACAGCAAAAAACGCAAGCTTCACCAAAAGTTCCGACGTATAATATCTTCTTGATGCGCCTTTTGATTTCTCGATTCCGCTTCTTGGTAGAATTCTCCGGCCGACTTTTAAAACAAAAAATAATCCCCCCTCTCGGATTATCCTCCAAAAATGTATTTACTTCCCCGCATTTGCATGGGAATATCCAGCGGAAGTTCGAGAAGTAGCGAAACTTTTGTCGGAATCCATTTTTGTATTCTTATTTATGAAGGCGGCATCCGATAAACGGCAACGAATTCCCATAAAAAAAAACGGGAGAAGTCCCCTGTCCTGCCATATTTCTTAGGCATTATTATAACGGGGACATAGTGACGCCTTCGTTTGAAGTTTTTTTATTAGATATTTTTTATGGAAGTTCTTGACTTCAAAATATACCCTATGGAGTAGATTGTGGATAATAATTAGAGTAACCCAAATATGCAAGTCGAAACCCTAAAAATATTTTCAAAAATATGCAAATAATTTAGTCAAGATATGCAGGAAAATGTTGAAAATAATATGCAAATTAAGAAATACTTTAAAAATATAAATTTATTGTTTCAATTACAAATAAACATATATAATGTACATACAAATTTCTAAATGCATTTATACATAGTAAAAGTAACAATATTTTATTTTAAATTTTCTACATACAGGGTGATTGAACTAAATCTAAATATGCATTTATTATTAATTATAAAAATCAGGTTTAAATTTAGTTGTAAAAACCACTAAATGTTGCCCAAAATTCTCAATTAAAAATTTTTGTTATCTATCAGAATATAAAAATTTATAAATGGAGAAACTCCTTTCCACATCAACCGATGTAAGAGGTGCGCTTTGAAAATTGCTCACTATCACAGGATCCAAATCGACGGATTCGGTAAAATCTCCCTTTAAAATATTTGCTACTTGGCTAAGAAACTGAAACCCACTATTTTTTCCCATCACATTTCTAAATTTTTGAAATATTTTGTCCCCAATTTAACCTTTGACATTTTGAAAAGCAACCTTAGATTGTTTTACCAGTTCTACACTTCGGGTTAATAGCTAACTTACGTCGTTTCTTCGTAGTGTTGTTTCACTTGGGACATGAAATTTGCAATACTTCTGGAGAAAGCACGTGAAGTTTTGATTACGTAGCTTTGACGGAATATTTGACGCCATCATTCCATGGCATAGGTCTCGGTTAAAGATGTATTTTTCATTTGGCTCCTTATTTTTTGACATTGGTTGGAAACATTGCGTTAATGTCGGTTGTGGCACATCTCCAGATGTCATCTTACTCAATTACTTGAATTTGTTTATCGCATGGAATCTGCAATGAAAGAAAAATTGACTTTAAACTGAATATCAGTAGATACGTAGGTAGGAACTTCGATAGAAATGTTAAACGAAAGTGTCGTGATTCCTGAATATCCCAATGGTGCGAAATCGGTTGATATAATATGTATTATTTTTCTAGATAAAAAAATATAGATAGACAAACGAATAAAAAATATATGGGGTTCCATAATATAGGTATCCCAAGAAGAATTTTACTTTCGAACGATTTTGCACCATTGGTACACCCTGTATATTGAATATTCAAAAACTATACTTACAATTTTAACGCACGAAGAACACTAGACTTTTCCCATATCTATTCTTAGTTCTTTGTATGGCTTAATCCACACTAACGCACTATTGACTTTGGGCATTTTACTTAGCAAAATACAACTCCCAACACTAAACAAACACAAATCGAGGCTGTCGTGATCACTTCAAAAGCAGAATCAGAAATAAAATGCAGAAATGGATTATCCTTCCTCTATAAATATTTACCTATCTATATAATTTATTTTGTCCTTTTCAATTATTGTACTTTATTAAATAGGTATAAATACCTACTTTATTCGTTTTCAGATCACCAGGATTAGTGCCCATAAAATTGTAATTTACCTAAATTATTTTGGCAAAACCAGGTACCGACCCCTCTTCCCAAAAATGAATGAAACGTCTGCCAAAGATTTAAATTATCCTAAATTCTTTTAATTATGCAGAATATGCCATATTTTAAGGATATATGCAAATATTTAAAAAATGCATATAATATGCTAAATATGCAAATTATGCGTGATGCGTTTTGCATATTTGGGTTACTCTAGTAATAATCAACCATATTTCAATTACTTAAAACGATAATCAGCGATAAATATAAGAGGCCATAATAAAAAAAATAAATAAAAAAGCTGGGACTCCAACCTGGGACCTACCATTATTTATTGTATTGTATTATTGAAGTATTGTTATTACTAATTTTGACAGGAAAAAGTTATTACACCATTCACCATATTCGCTCCATTTTATCTGATGTTCACGGATTAATACAATACCCCAAAATTACAACTTCGCCATTTCCTCAAACAAACTTCTCGATGAAACTCGTATCGTGTCGCTCCTTAAGCCGACAGACTTAAAAGAGAGTAATTCCTCTCGTAGGGAATCCCCGAAAATGTATTTAGTTCTGCAGCATTTGCATGGGAATCTTTTTGCCGAAGAGCGGCGACAATCTGCAGAAGCACCCAACTTTTCTGGATCAATTTTTGTCGTCTTATTTATGAACGCGCCATCCGATAAACGACTTGGAATCTGGATGAAACTCGGGCGACGTCCTTTTAGGGAAGCCATATTTTTTAGGCATAGGTATTTAGGATGTTTCGGAAGATTGGCGTAGTTCTGTCGATTAAGAAAGTTCGTGATTTGTTGGTTTAAAAAACCAATAAAAAATAATAAAAGTAAATTTAAATTTTTCAATACAAAATGTTTTTAATAGGGACTAAAAGTATAATAAAATATCAATATAAAAAAGGACTAAAAATATTAAACCATTTTTTATTATACTTCTTTGAAAACACCTTATTTTCATCTCTTTTAGCAATAATGAAAGATGGGGTTTTTCGGGCTAGCGCACGGAAACAGCGCATGGAAAAACTTTCCGTGCGCTGAATAAAAATACCGAATATATGGCTTTAAAATAGAAATATACGGCAAAGTAAACTAAATTTAAAAACTCTATATGCTATCTGATATTTAACAGGGACCTATTTTGTATTTTAATTCGTAAGTGTTTCAATATTTAGATACATTTCTGTAATTTTTTGACGTTTTATTCACCTTATCTGACAATAACTAATTTACAACAAAGCACCTTTGAAATAATTTGAGAGTAACCATGGAAACGCATCATACATACCTACCAAACACTATATTGTCTGCATTGTTTATTTTTTGTCAATTAAATTTATTATAATATGCCGATAAGATGTTTTAAGTTTCCGTTTTCAAAGAAGTATAATAAAAAATATCGTTCATTACACGTCCAGAAATATATTTTTCCGTGCTTGCATGACTTCCCGTGTTCGGCTGCGCCTCACACGGGAATTTGAAGCGCCTTGCCTCGTCATACTTGACCTAGGTAGAGCGATCGTCAAAGTCAAGCAACGCCGCGCGCAGTCGCTTCATGGAGGGGTGATCCCTTATGATTATTTTTTTGCCCAATAAAACATTTTTTTCCGATGTCAAAAAATATATAATATGTATCTACCTCGGCACTGAAGTTCTTTTTATGACTTATGTGGTTTATTTGCCTCGGCCAGAGGCCTCGGAAACTAAATTCCACGTGAGTTATAAAAAGTTAAACTTCAGTGCCTTGGTACATATATAACTATTATACTTTGTAGTCTGTTTTTTATGTTATTATATTATTTGAGTACACTTTTAGTCCTTTTTAAAAGCACGGTATACTTATTAAAAAAATATATTAATCAATCAATCATCTTGATGAAATTATGATGGAGACATGTGACAAATTTCAGATTTATTTCGGTTTCTCTTCACCTAATCATATTTAAAATAGAAAATTGTGTACATACTCTTTGTTAATAATATATCAATCTGTTTAATTGTTAAATTAATTCCAAATCCTTCTAAGTTAGCAACTTATGGTGCTGGACGCTCTAGTTGTCATCCTTTCTTCTCAACGCGTTTTTAACACATCATTTTTATTTATTACCAGCTTACGGAATGTGCTTATCTATGCATCAATTTCCACTAGTCAAATATTTTTATTATTACCAGCTCTCAGAGAAATACCAGCTTTATGGAATTTGCTTATCTATGCATAAATTCCCACTACTCAAATATTTTTATTTAATTTATTCACAATTTTTTTATAACAAATAACATATAGGCCAGGGAAAATAGAATTTGACCTAGAAAAAAATATTAACTGCATTTTTGTTTTACCATATCAAAGTTATAAGTAAATACGTTGGTAGAAACCAAAAATTAAACATTTTGAAAAAACGGAACCTTGAGTTACCTCGAAAAACACCTATCTTTCGTTAGAAATTTCGAGCAAAAATGTTAACTGGATTTTTTTAGACTCTTTAGGTACAAAAACTTCCCTTGCTAACATATATTAAGAAGTTAAACATTTTAAGAATATGGAAGTAACTTAGATCGACAAAGAGGGATAAAAATCGGATAATTTTCTATTTCGGCAAAAGCAAAAATATTAACTACGTTTTTATTGCAGATGATCATTCCCTTTTACAAATAGAATGTAACTTATACAAAATTAAACATTTACCTGAGCCGCATGTACGTCAGCTGTCACTTCTCATTGGTATAGAGTAGGCAAAAATATTAACTGTTTTTTTTGTTTAACTTTTTACAATACAACTATATTGAATCATATATAGCGAAATTAAACATTTATTTACGGCGCATATAGGTCACCTGTCACTTGTCATTTCTTTAGGAAACGATTTTTTTGTTTAACTTTTTACATTATAACTATATTAAATCACATATAGCGAAATTAAACATTTATTTACGGCGCATGTAGGTCAACTGTCATTTGTCATTTCAAAATACTTCCGTTACCAATTTTTGTTTAATTTAAAAAAATTTAACAAGACTTAGTATCCACTTACAAAGTTTAACAAAAATCAGCCAGTTAATAATTTTGCTCTCAAAGACAGCTTCAAATTTCTTTAAAATGCGATTTCCGGCGAAACAATATGTTTAATTTCGGAACAAACTGTTAATACTTTATTTTTAAGGTAATTATAAATAATAAAAACGCAGTTAATATTTTTGCCCAACAAAATATTAGATACGCAAAATGTAATTTTTACATCATTCGGATACTTGCGCAAACGTAATCTGTTTAATTTATCAATCTCAACTTTATATACCTTACTTACTAATAAATGCAGCTTAAAATTCGCAGTTAATATTTATGCCGTCTTTGTTACAACGGGAAAATGTATTTTTCTAAAAAACGCCCACACGCGTATATTTATTTTGTATAAAAAATAATTCTGGCGTTCATTTATTACCAATATTTTGTGATGGCATCATAAAAATGCGGTTATGAATTTTGTCTAGGTTTCGTTATTTTTTACCGTAATTTCCCTGGCCTGATAATAATAATATGTATACAGGGTGATTCAGTCACGATGTAAAAAATGTTAACCACATGTGGGCAAACGTATATCTTACCCACTACTTTACTAAATTATTTTACGTTGTATAAAAAGCAGACACAATAAAATATTCTTGCAAGGAAAACTTCCATTTTAAATCTGTTTCGTCAGGAATATCTCTGGAGACCCCGGCTGCGTTCGAAAATAGCAAAAAAATCCCCATCCTCTCCAAACTACATTCCCCGTTCTCCCCCTTATTTATTATTCTTTTATTAGGGAAGAATAGGGCGCCGGGGCATCCCCTTCGACCCCCGAGCGCCCGAAATTAACCCGCCGATATTAAATTTTTATCGGTATTGGATTTTTATAAACCGAACCGGGGAGCGTATGCAGATCGCCGGTGGCGCCCTCTGGGGGGACTATATCGAAGAGTTCGGCGGGGTTCATGCATTATTCGACGGGGAAGGCCGTGGAGCCGAATATTGCAAGAAGGTGGGGGTGCTGTCCGGATATGGGGAAGTTTTTTTTTTAGTGTGTCGTTTTGTCATTTGGAAAGATAGAGGTTGTCGCTACTGATTAAAACTACTGCCACTGTTTAAAACCTAATTTTATGGTCAGTCACAACCATTGAAATGACAAGTAGATGGAAGGAGTGTAGAGAGAGAAACTGGCAGCCAAACTTGAGTAAGTGAAATAGTGAATAAATCAGCTGATTCCGGCAAAAACCACATAACACAAAAGAGGTGTTTGTCCTAACTTTCTATTTTTGTGTCCTGTGCTTCAAACGAGTTCCGTTGTCAAACGTCATTTTAATTTTCCTTCTGTCTCAAGTCCCAATACGAATAGGAATACCTAATTATTGTATTATTTACATTTGATTTGAGTTCGTGTCGTGGTGGCAGTTTCGTATAAAACGGCGTTGAGTTTTCTTAGTCGGTGTTTGGTTTAATATTATATTTTTAGATCGGAGAGAAAATTTAATTTAGCTATGTGGCTGTATTCTTTCTGTTTAAGTTGTAAATTACAAAAAAGAGGGTCAACTCCTGTTGTGTATTTTTATGTACCAAACGGGGCGGAAAGAATAAGAAGAAGAAGTCATTCGTAAGTCCTTAAAATCTTTGCTAATAACTTTGCAGTTTTCCAAGAGATAAGGTGATATTAAAGGCAAGTGGATTGCAGCAATAAAAAGGAAAAATTTTGTACTGTCTACAAGTATTTACTTGCATTTGTAGTCAACAATTTATTGAGAGCAATTTCATAGAGAATTTTAGGCAGCGCAAACTTAAAAAGTATGTAATTACTACAGTTTTTTATTTTTCAAGTCCTGATAGAAACTATCAAGGGAAAAACTGGCAAAATATTGTGCTAATGAACCTAGCTCTTCGTAGTCAAAGATGGAATTAGTCTTGAGGTTCTGGTCCCTTTAATAAGGTAATTATTTGTAATTCTTTTGTTAAATGCCTAAACATATAAAATATATATAAAAATATGTAAAAGCTACCTGTCTTACATGCTTTTCCTATTAAATTGAAAAATAATAAATCAGTTTAGATAACTAATTAAAGTTGAAAATGTATACCTTATCCTAGATATTTTGTCGCCTTTATTTTAAAATAAACTTTTATTTTGTAATTTGTATTTTATTTGTCTCAATTTACTTCCAGGTACATAAAATTTCCATGAAGGTAATTTTTTTAATCAATTCACTAATTTTTTCTGTGCAATATTTATATAATTGTGGTTACATAGAAAAATTCTCATTCCTACAAACAAGCCCCGAATTTCGGAATACAGATCATACAATAAAGAGAATTACGGAACATGCCCATTAAATTCGCTCATTAATATGCAACATCCCTATATACCTCCTTTGCCTGAATCAGCTGACACGTTCATTATGCGTCCTTGTCTTACTTATTGCCATTTGAAACCTATCTCTCTCTAGAGTTGGCTGCCCCAAACAACAATGAAAGTGGTACCTGTGCGACTTCCATTGTACTTATCAATTCGATGATGGAAGGAGTGTAGAGAGAGAAACTGGCAGCCAAACTTGAGTAAATGAAATAGTAAATAAATCAGCTGATTCCGGCAAAAACCACATAACACAAAAGAGGTGTTTGTCCTAGCTTTATATTTTTGTGTCCGTTGTCAAACGTCATTTTAATTTTCCTTCTGTCCCAAGTCCCAATACGAATAGGAGTAATTATTGTATTATTTATATTTGATTTGAGTTCGTGTCGTGGTGGCAGTTTCGTATAAAACGGCATTGAGTTTTCTTAGTTGGTATTTGGTTTAATATTATATTTTTAGATCGGAGAGAAAATTTAATTTAGCTATGCGGCTATATTCTTTCTGTTTAAGTTATAAATTACAAAAAAGAGGGTCAACTCCTGTTGTGTATTTGGATGTACCAAACGGGACGGAAAGAATAAGAATAGTGGGTTTTCTTTTCATTCGTAAGTCTTAAAAATCTTTGCTAATAACTTTGCAGTTTTCCAAGAGATAAGGTGATATTAGAGACAAGTGAATTGCAGCAACAAAAAGGAAAAATTTTATACTGTCTACAAGTATTTACTCGCATTTGTAGTCAACAATTTATTGAGAGCAATTTCATAGAGAATTTTGGGCAGCGCAAACTTAAAAAAAAACTGGCAAAATATTGTGCTAATGAACCTAGCTCTTCGTAGTCAAAGATAAAATTAATCTTGAGGTTCTGGTTCCTTTAATAAGGTAATTATTTGTAGTTCTTTTTGTTAGATGCCTAAACATTAAAAATTATATAAAAATATATAAAAGCTACATGCTTTTCCTATTAAATTGAATTTTAAAATTAATAAATCAGTTAAGATAAGCAATTAAAGTTGAAAATGTAAGTATACCTACCTTATCCCAGATATTTTGTTGCCTTTATTTTAAAATAAACTTTTATTTTGGAATTTGTATTTTATTTGTATCAATTTACATCCAGGTACATAAAATTGCCATGTATTTTTTTAATCAATTTACTACTTTTTTTTGTGCAATATTTACATAATTGTGGTTATATAGAAAAATTCTCATTCCTACAAACAAGCCCCGAATTTCGGAATACAGATCATACAATAAAGATAATTACGGGACATGCCCATTAAATTCTTCAATTAATATGCAACATCCCTATATACCTCCTTTGCCTGAATCAGCTGACACGTTCATTACGCGTCCTTGTCTTACTTATTGCCATTTGAAACCTATCTCTCTCTAGAGTTGGCTGCCCCAAACAACAATGAAAGTGGTACCTGTGTGACTTCCATTGTACTTATCAATTCGATGGTCACAACATGTTTTGTGTCCAGGTTTGATTCAGAATGGGGAGAATGAGCGTCATAAGCTGCGCGAACTTAGTAATCACCTGAGCCGCAATTTTCTAAGTTAAGCTTACAGGGGATAGTATTTTTCTTTTAGTAGATATATTACCAAGGTCGCATATAAAATTAATATGAATAAAATAAACTTTCGGATAAACGCATAAAGCACTGCAAAATCAAGTTGAAGTGTGAAATGTTATGTCAACTTTCACGTCTGACGTCAAACAGTTTCAAACATTCAAAACACTGCAAGAACAATACAAGTAATATAATAATATAAGTCATAAAAATATAGATTTTTGTGGGGTCATTGTGAGAGTTTGGAATGTTTTGATCAACCTCAAAACATTTCGGTTACTTAACGTTAAGAGTATATGTAAAAACACACAACCCTAAGTAGATTCGTGAATGTATACGTCAGATGTTCACGTTTACATTATCTGGCTGCACTTTAACTCTAATAATCCAATGTTTTCATTGGTCGAACGTAACAAGTTAAAATTTGACGAACTGCTTACGAAAATGTTTCGATACCTATAGCATATTTGGGCATACCTAATATCATTGTTTATGGTATCCCTAGTTAGCCAATTATATGCAATTATGTCGGTGTTAGAGATTGGCTAACTAGAGTATCCATAAACAAGGCGTTGACTGACGTATTAATAAAGACTGCTCACGGTTGTCGAGTCTGACACTTTTTTCGCTCACTATGCGCATTCCGGACACAAAATACAATACAAAATACATTGTTAGATATCAGCGCCATCTGTTTTCCAGGACATGAAGCCATAGCCGTGAGAAGTCTTGCAAATATGTCAGTCAACGCTAATATTTTAGGTTGATATTAATTGCCTTGCCTATTTATGATATCTCAAGTCCTTTATGAGGTTTTCTTACCTGCCCTGTAGTTATGAATGGAATTTTTCTATTATTTTTACAGTCCTACACCACACAACATGACATGACTATACGATCACTTTTAATGTCACTAATCACTAATAAACTATGCTAACAAAAACACTCATATTTTTAAAATATTACACAAAAATGCCGTACCCAACCACTCCAACCAGTCGTAAACAAGGAGAACGAGGAACAAGAGGAATCTTTAGACGTTATTACTCGAAAATGGCGGACCCAGAGAGTCGGGCAAAATTAGACTGCTCACTCGTCTAAGCGCATTCTCCTGCTCTCTTCCATATCTCTGGTTTGACTATCTTTATAACTTAAAAATATGTTCTTGATTTATGTTACTACAGAAATATTTCAAACATTTTCCCCCAAAATTTAATAGCAAGCCTATGAGTCCACGGGCGTAGCCAGGATTTAGTTTGGGGGGGGGGGGTTAGTTTGAGAAGTAAATAAAACAACAAAAATATACTTACATGAAATTTAATATCTATATATTCATCCGAAAAACTACGACATATTTATAAAGTTCTTAACTTTAAATGAAATGGATAAATTAATTTCGTTCCTCTGCGCTAAATCTAAAACCATTAAAGAAGAAATCTTCGGCTTTTTCTTTTAAGTATATCCACTACTTCATCTGCATGAATTTCTGTTCCATAGTGAATGTTCATTAACCATTAAGTCTGTTTTCACTTGTAGTGTTTCGTAAATAGTTTTTCAGTCTCCTTAGGCTCGAGAAAGACCTTTCTGGGGTAGCAGTGGATACAGGAATGGTAGCCAAGATTTGTAGTAATGTGTAAATATTAGGATAAAGGTTTTTATCGCACATATCTAGGCATTCCAAACTAGATTTCGGGGTAGGCAGGCAGTCTTCTTATCAGCATGCAAGGTAGCTGAAGCTTTGATAGCTAAATCCAAATTTGTTTCTTTATTAGAAACCCCTTGACCTTGACTACACCACTTTTTCCAGTAGTCCATACCTTTAGGTTTATCACCCTTCCTTTTTTCCCCTCCATTTTTCGACAGTAATAATGATTCACGTATCTATCCTTAACAAGGTCATCGAATAACAGTGCACTAAAATTACTCACTTACACGGTACACTTAATTCTCTTCACTATTCGTTCACCACTTTTCACTTTTATTCGCTTCGAGTTCGCATGGAACAATACTGCCGTAAGCGCGGTCACGCGCCGCGGCGCCGCTTATATAGCAGCCCAGTAGCCGTCCAGAAACTTCCACGAACTTCCACAAAGTTCCGCTCATTTCGACCGAGGGGCGTGGCGAATAATCGAGAAACAACGCAAAGTGTCCCTACAATACAAAATAGTTCGGCTGCAACTGCGTCTGCCTCTCGTCAAAAGATGGCGCTAGGCGCTACTATTACTACATAATATATTCAAACGTAATAATAATTTAACTCTTCACTCCTCGTATTTTTTCGGTATAATATTAGGTAATATTTTGCTTATTTCGGGGGGGGGGGGGGGTTTGAACCCCCGAAACCTCCCCCTTGGCTACGCCCGTGTATGAGTCGATGTCCCACATAATTTTTCTTTCTTTTTCCATTAATTATTTTTACAGATGTTGTAAACAGATACAATAATTATTTATAACGTTCAAATTTAATGGCGAATTCAATCAAGTAAAAAAAAAACGAAATCACGGCTAACCAGATATTTTCGATTCCGTTCCAATAAATCCCTATTAATTCACCCCGCATTACCATAACCCCAGTTTTGTTTTCAATTAGTCGCAATATATTTTCTTGCTCGCTGCCGCCCGCACCAACAATAATTATCGCCGCATAATTTCGAGGCCATTGTTAAAATTTAATGCTGCGCGCAAATGCGCTTGTCTGCCCCACGCGCTGAAACCAAATTCGAAACGGGCGACTTAAAAGTGCACATGATAAATGGCACTCTAGTGGCATGTATAGTTTATTAGGTAATGGGTCATTAGGCACAGGATTACGACGTAAATAGATGCAATACTTTCCGGTAAAAATCTAAAAAACTATGAAAAAATTGAGCCAGTCTACTATTTTGATATTCTAATATTGCACATATTTAATTTAATTAATGTTATATGCAAGGTGCTTCAGTTAAACCCATTCAATCTTATGGAAATATCTCATCATGGATTCCCAATTTTATTATACGGCTTATTACTGTATTATAATAGATTTCTTATAGGTGCTAAGTTCTGACGCTCATGAACATGATCAATTGTGTGTATAGTCTCTGTAGTCAAGTTACTGATGGCATTCTTGAACAACTCCTCAGTCCCAAATTGCGACAAGTTTTTGCAAATTGAAAAGCTTGTCGCGCGAAATGTTATTGAAAGTAGGTACCAATTAATTTTATTGGACAGTGATTGGTTGATAAGCAAGTACCTTTTTGCCAAAGTATGCATTTTTTCTTTACAATTCGCGCGACAAGCTTTTCAATTGGCAAAAACTTGTCGTAATTTGGAATTGAATTATCTTAACGAAATCCTAAACATAGTTTATTCGTTTTAGTACATGGCTTAAATAAAAGCTTGTTTTTAAAAAGGTTTATTTTTATTTTCAATTTTGTTTTGTTCCTTTTAGTAGGTACCTATTTGATTCCCATGTCAGGAGGGTGGTAAAGAAATTTAGTCCGCCATCTTGGGGCTGCCGCCATATTGGATTTAGTATGAAGTCATTCACGTTAGTGTTTTCTACCCGTCGATATTGGGTATCAAATAGGTAATCCTCCATCTTGGAGCGGCGGCCATGTTGAATTTAGTGTGACGTCACTAACTTTATCGTTTTCTACTCTTCAAGCCCTTTCATTTGATACCCATATTAAGAGGGTCGATAAAAAATACATCATCCGCCATCTTGGAGCGGCGGCCTTATTGAATTTAGTGTGACGTCACTAACTTTATCGTTTTCTACTCTTCAAGCCCTTTCATTTGATACCCATATTAAGAGGGTCGATAAAAAATACATCATCCGCCATCTTGTAGCGGCGGCCTTATTGAATTTAGTGTGACGTCACTAACTTTATCGTTTTCTACTCTTCAAGCCCTTTCATTTGATACCCATATTAAGAGGGTCGATAAAAAATACATCATCCGCCATCTTGTAGCGGCGGCCTTATTGAATTTAGTGTGACGTCACTAACTTTATCGTTTTCTACTCTTCAAGCATTTTCATTTGATACCCATATTAAGAGGGTCGATAAAAAATACATCATCCGCCATCTTGGAGCGGCGGCCTTATTGAATTTAGTGTGACGTCACTAACTTTATCGTTTTCTACTCTTCAAGCCCTTTCATTTGATACCCATATTAAGAGGGTCGATAAAAAATACATCATCCGCCATCTTGGAGCGGCGGCCTTATTGAATTTAGTGTGACGTCACTAACTTTATCGTTTTCTACTCTTCAAGCCCTTTCATTTGATACCCATATTAAGAGGGTCGATAAAAAATACATCATCCGCCATCTTGGAGCGGCGGCCATGTTGAATTTAGTGTGACGTCACTAACTTTATCGTTTTCTACTCTTCAAGCCCTTTCATTTGATACCCATATTAAGAGGGTCGATAAAAAATACATCATCCGCCATCTTGGAGCGGCGGCCTTATTGAATTTAGTGTGACGTCACTAACTTTATCGTTTTCTACTCTTCAAGCCCTTTCATTTGATACCCATATTAAGAGGGTCGATAAAAAATACATCATCCGCCATCTTGGAGCGGCGGCCTTATTGAATTTAGTGTGACGTCACTAACTTTATCGTTTTCTACTCTTCAAGCCCTTTCATTTGATACCCATATTAAGAGGGTCGATAAAAAATACATCATCCGCCATCTTGGAGCGGCGGCCTTATTGAATTTAGTGTGACGTCACTAACTTTATCGTTTTCTACTCTTCAAGCCCTTTCATTTGATACCCATATTAAGAGGGTCGATAAAAAATACATCATCCGCCATCTTGGAGCGGCGGCCTTATTGAATTTAGTGTGACGTCACTAACTTTATCGTTTTCTACTCTTCAAGCCCTTTCATTTGATACCCATATTAAGAGGGTCGATAAAAAATACATCATCCGCCATCTTGGAGCGGCGGCCTTATTGAATTTAGTGTGACGTCACTAACTTTATCGTTTTCTACTCTTCAAGCCCTTTCATTTGATACCCATATTAAGAGGGTCGATAAAAAATACATCATCCGCCATCTTGGAGCGGCGGCCTTATTGAATTTAGTGTGACGTCACTAACTTTATCGTTTTCTACTCTTCAAGCCCTTTCATTTGATACCCATATTAAGAGGGTCGATAAAAAATACATCATCCGCCATCTTGGAGCGGCGGCCTTATTGAATTTAGTGTGACGTCACTAACTTTATCGTTTTCTACTCTTCAAGCCCTTTCATTTGATACCCATATTAAGAGGGTCGATAAAAAATACATCATCCGCCATCTTGTAGCGGCGGCCTTATTGAATTTAGTGTGACGTCACTAACTTTATCGTTTTCTACTCTTCAAGCCCTTTCATTTGATACCCATATTAAGAGGGTCGATAAAAAATACATAATCCGCCATCTTGTAGCGGCGGCCTTATTGAATTTAGTGTGACGTCACTAACTTTATCGTTTTCTACTCTTCAAGCCCTTTCATTTGATACCCATATTAAGAGGGTCGATAAAAAATACATCATCCGCCATCTTGTAGCGGCGGCCTTATTGAATTTAGTGTGATGTCACTTTATCGTTTTCTACTCTTCAAGCCCTTTCTATTGATACCCATATTAAGGGGGTTGACAAAAAATATTGTCACCGGATCTAAAGGTGTATGCAAAATTTCAGCTCAATCGGATGTCAGGAAGTGGTTCTAATTCAGCTTGCAAGATTCTATCCACACATACATACTGACAGGTGAAGTTAAATAAAAGCTTGTATAAATACACAAAATTATAAATCTTTTAGGATTTTCTCAATATTTCTACATTTTTGAGATTTCTGTGAAAACGTAAAAAAACAAGTAAATTTACGACATGTCGTTAAATAAGGATTTAATACACTTCTGAATAGTTATTTATATGTACAAAGGAACTGAAGTTCAACTTTTTATGACTCATGTGGTATTTAGTTGCCGAGGCCTCTCATATTATATATTTTTTTAAAATCGGGAGAAAATGTTTTATTAGGCAAGAAAATAATCATAAGGGATCACCCGTCCACGAAGCGACTGCGCGCGGCGTTGCTTGACTTTGACGATCGCTCTACTTAGGTCAAGTATGACGAGGCACGGCGCTTCACAACAGAAACTCCAAACTGCTGCCTGTTGTGTAACTTCCATGAAAAATAGATTGCTATTCAAACCTACTAAAATATTTATACCCAAAGATTGCGCTGCTATAGGTAACAATTTCGTATTGCGTACGAAAAGTTAAATGGGCCTTTATTGGCCGGGTTTTGAATATTTGGTCACTTCTGACGGGCGATGGCACCGCGTCTGATGTTTACATCTCGCCAAGGCCTAATTATTGAAAAAATTGTACAAAATAAAGGGCTAATTCAGTGCCGATTGCTGAGTTTTTAATGAGGATTTTATGACTTAATTCCATTTCCATTTTTTTGTCAACTTTATAATTTTTAAATTTTCGAATTATTTCCGCCTGTTTTTAAAATTGTGTACATCATGACTGAATCGCTTGCAACTGAAAATTTATTTTTTCGTATTTAAACTCCTGGACAAAATTAACGCAACATCATAAATTTGCCACTTATTTGATGATATTTTTTTTCTGAATTTATGATCCGATTTGAATGATTTTTTTTGTATTGTAGGTTGGTTCCTTGGCAATGTCATAGTTTTCGCTGTTTATGATAAAAAGTTCATTTTCGATTTATACCGAGTGTAACAAAAATGTTATGTTTTTTTCCAAAAATTCGTATCACCCTGTGGAGTATACTAGCAACCGAATTATAGCAGTTGACATTAGACAGTAGGTCCATCTTTCTTCAACATTTTCTTTTTTGGTTTACTTCATTATCTCTGTTATTAAAGGAGATACACTGTTTTATAGCGTATAACATGTTTTTATAGACTTTATTATTCAACACATTCATTGTTAAATGTTTTCAAGTAGGCTATGGAACTTTTCTGACATTTCAAGCGATGTGTCAACAGATGTTGTGTTTGAAAGTTACAAAGGTCAAATAAAATTCGCCATACCGATAAAAACTGTTTGGACGTTCGTTTCATATGCCCAGTTGCCCGACGAGTATTTTAAACTTGAAAAATGAGTCGACCAAAAAATTTATCGGCAGAAGAAGCAGTAAGAGCTTTAACTTTGGTGGATGAAGGCTATTCGATGTGTCATGTTGCTAATGTGATAGGAAGACATCGTTCGACTAGAGATCGTATGGTTGAACGATTTAACGAGACAGGATCATACTGTCGAAGATCAGGCCAAGGGCGAAACCGATGTACCGATCCAAGGGATGAGCGTTTTATTAGGCAAACTGTTCTAAGAAACAGGAATATCACTAGTACTAGGCTAAAAAGTGAGCTTAGAACTGCTTGCCATCGTACAATATCGACTCGAACAATCAGAAGACGTTTTAATGAGGCTGGTTAAAAAAACGATAGAATACTTAGTCGGGCAACTGGGCATATGAAACGAACGTTTAATAAGCAGTTTCCGAATAGTTTTTATCGGTATTGAGAATTTTATTTGACCTTTGTAACTTTAAAACACAACATCTGTTGACACATCGCTTGAAATGTCAGAAAAGTTCAATAGCCTACTTGAAAACATTTAACAATGACTGTGTTGAATAATAAAGTCTATAAAAACATGTTACGATATAAAACAGTGTATCTCCTTTAATAACAGAGATAATGAAGTAAACCAAAAAAGAAAATGTTGAAGAAAGATGGACCTACCGTCTAATGTCAACTGCTATATGTTTCGGTTGCTAGTATACTCCACAGGGTGATACGAATTTTAGGAAAAAAAACATAACATTTTTGTTACACCCGGTATAAATCGAAAATGAACATTTTTATCATAAACAGCGAAAACTATGACATTGTCAAGGAATCAGCCTACAATGCAAAAAAAAATCATTCAAATCGGATCATAAATTCAGAAAAAAAAAATAGCATCAAATAAGTGGCAAATTTATGATGTTGCGTTAATTTTGTCCAGGAGTTTATTTTTCCCTGTTTGATATTTTGTAAGTTCACCCAACCCAGACAAAACGTAAAATCGCTCTAAAATGAAGCCATCCGGTGTAGATTTTGCAGTTCGGCGTCGATTGTTTTATTTGAACCCCCCTTTATGTAAAATCCGAGTTTCCGGATGGATTAGCGCGCCCGCGCCGCGCGTCTATGACTCCGGCAATTTATCAAACTGCCGACTATACAGCGAAGTAATTAATAAAAACGCCGGTTTAATGAAATATTTGCGCCTATTAATTCAACCGGGGCCGCTGATATTAACAGATACGCTAAGGTAAAAGTCGAGCAAGCGATTTGTTTCAGTGACGGGGTGGCGGATGGATGTCTGGAAAGTTGAGTCATTAGGCGAGAATAATTATTGCCATTTTTTTAGAAGCATTGTTCCAAAGTGTTCCTTCTCAAATAATTTCGCCAGAAATTTGTTTCTTTTTTACGCTATTTTTCGATGAATATTTTAAAACTAGGATTAGTTAATCATATATAGAGAGGAATATTCAAATCAACCATAAACCGACACAAATCTGATTTAAATTCTTCGTCTTCGCTTTTTTTGAATTGACTCAGTTTGAAGTTCTTCCTGTAAAATTTATTTGATGAAGGGAAGTTCTATAAAATACTTTTTATACGATCGTTATAAAACCTTTACTTTTTTTAACCTTTTTAAATGCCTAAAGTATATCTTTTTTTAACAAGTTAAAAAAACTTCCTTTTTTTCACTCTGAGCAGTTTAGAGTGAAAAAAAGTTAACTTTTTTTCACTCTAACTGCTCTACTTCCTTACTACGTTTACATGGAGTTTGGAATCGAATTCAGTGCAATGCAGTTTGGTGTTTTCATAAATGGTAAATGTGGCGTTAAATCCCGAAAATAAGAAAATTTATTTTGAGATTCAAATCAATCTCAAAATCTCTTCATGCGGTTTTCAATAATTCTAGAAACATATTCAAATCGATTTCAATACTCTGTGTAAACGTAGTGAGACCGCGATCTAAATATTATAATCCTCGTAATTGAAAACCATAGTGCATTTATATGCCCTTTAGTAGGTATATAACACAAAAATCCCATCCCAAATATTTCAATGTTTAAGCACGATCGTATAAAAAATAATGTATGAAAATCATGCATAAAGTGTCTTTTTTTCATTCATGTGATTGCGCGCAGTCACCTGCGGTTCGTGCGCGCAACTTTCCCATTCATGAAAAAAAGTACTACTTTATGCACTTGTTGCATAAATAACTATTTTGCCACCGGAAATCTTAATAAAGGAAATGAAAATAAATAAAAATATTTGATAAAGTTTAAAAAATAAATTACTGGAGGGAATGCTCAGGGCAAAGTCTAGAGTCGGATCACTCCTTTGAAGTCGTCGAAAAGCCGCCGATTTTTTGCGACCGGTCGTAAATTAATGTCAGCTCGCCACTCCGTTATTTACGAGGGTGGACTATCCAAAACACCGTAAAGCTGGTTGCACCAAGTTTTACGGGGACACCTCTATACTGACTTTCCATTATGCACAATAGGAGTAATAAGTATAGAGGAAAAATAAGGAGAATAAAATGTATAATAAAAATGCAAGTATTTTACTTTCTCCGTTTAAATAATGCAAGATATACCTAACTAAACATAGGGTAAGTAAATATACATAAGTGTGTACCTAGGCGCAAACAAAACTATTTACATAGTTTACAAGTTTTGCAAAATTGTAAGTATTGGATTTGATTTATTCTGTCTTTGGGTTTTTAATTATCTATTCACAAATTTAAGTGTGTAGTAAATATAAATGTATAATGTAACCAAATAGTCGTGGAGAAAAATTGCACACGGATGTAATATATGTATTTTACTGATTCCTTTAGTATAGGCTAGAACCTAAGCAATCCTGATGCGATAAGTCATTAAATTTTGATAAGAAAATGTTTTCTAAATTGATTATATATTCACTAAATTCTCGTGGAGGTACTGTCAAACTGCCAAATGGTCCTGAACTGCCTTCATAGGCTTTTAGTTCACAAAATATTGTTGACTTGTCTCTGCCTGCCAGATTACGCATAAAAATATGCCTCTAACCATAAGCTTCGCAGTTGTTAATGAACTTTTTCCGGACGACGTGAATGATTGGTCATCAAAATGTGCCTTACAAATTTTTATATGTTTATGTGCCTCTTCATGTGCAATATTCGCAAATTTATAGTCTTTGACAAACCCTATGGCCTTCTTTCATTATGCTGACATCTGCAGATTATCAATATTTTTATTTACAGCAAAGAAAGAAACATACCTGTGACATGTTGGCTTTATATTATTCAACATAAACAATGTATATGTCATATAATATTGTGCAGTATTATTATTTCGACGACTATATAAATAATTGATTAGGACATTATTTTTCTTAATTATACGTAAAACTAAATCTTACCTTTCAGAGTCTTTAGGTATTCGAAAAAAGGACACACAGTTCAAGTTATAGCCCAAAATCTTATTTGGATTTTGAGAAATACATTTCCAAAAGTGCCCCCTTTTTTCGTTTAAAATTAAAATAACTCCCTAACCTTTAAAGATAGACCCTTAATACCCTGTACCGAAAAGAACATACTCTTTAAGGGCTTTCTAAAAATGTTACAAAATACGGGGTGTTACATATAAAAAACATAATTGGGTCGCCACTACTTTATGGATCACCCTGTATATTGAAAAATATTTTCGGAATGTAGTACTCATGTTTCTCTACAAGTTTTGTTTACACTTTTTTTCTAGCATATAAAAAACAAAAATTTTCATATTTACATTTTTTTTTCCAAAATGAAAAACAAAAAAGTTAAGGAAGGTAGAATGTTGCGTGAATAACCCCATACAATATTTTTAAAACGCTTGTGGTAAAACGCTTCAATTTTATCATTAATTCGACGGAATTTACATGACAACAACAATAATTTCAAGTGAATTTTAAACCCGAACATTCACACTAAGCGCCACTCATTGGGCCTCGTCGGAAACGCGTGTAGACCCGGCAATTAATTGTTTATTAGGACCATTAGGGCATTGTTTCCCGGTCAGCCGTCACGCCGTTCTGACTGCGGTTTGGGGGAATTTGCATTTTCCACTAAATCGCGCTACGGCCAGTCGACCGTCGAGTAAATCGGCGGGTTTGAAATCGAATTTCGGTTTTTGACAGTGACGACGTTTTATTCGGTCGCGGTTAAAGGAACCAATCGCGAGGATACGTTCTGCCTTTTCGACCAATCAGAACGTGAAACATAAACACAAGTTGTTGCATGGTTAGAGCGTGATATATAATTATTTCGCTGTTTATTAATTGTTGGAGCTACGATTTGTATTAATAGTAGAAATTTGCAAGTAAGCGAATGACTAGGTGTGCCGTAAAAGTTTGTTTTTAAAGTTCTTAATACTGGGGCATATTATTTTAATATTTTATATTATAAAATTCTTAGAGATCGTCCTTAGAATTGTTCACGTGCTTCCATCGCCACTTGCATTTACTATAAATAGAGGGTAGTGCCGGAAATTTTATCGATAATTTTTTCGAAAGCGGTATTTTGCCTAGGAAGATCACGAGTATAAATTGGTCTTTTATTTTATCTCTAAAAATAAAAGCCCAATTTGTACGAGTGGTTTTGCTAATGGGCAAAATAGCGCTTGAGAATAAAATTATTTAGAAAAATTTCCGGCACGAGTGGTATTTGTCGAGATTATTTCACGAATACGATTTAATAATTTCTGTATTAATTTTTTCTATGTTTACATTTCCAAAACGACTCATTTTGAAAGAGTTTATTGACAGCTTCGACTGTAGCGTTCGAGTAAACAAACATGACGCTTGGATATCCAAGGCGAATGCGATTATACCTACACCCTGTTAGCGTTGGTTTATTTTCTGAATGTGTGTCATAAATTTAAACGGAGACCGAGGTCTAATAACAACAATTTAGCAATGTAAAAGTTATATAAATTCATTGATACAATGCTTAATAATGCCGCAACATAATTTATAAGCTGCATAATTTAGAACAGTGTAAAACACACCAATTTTAAGAAGTTCGTGTTTGTAACGAACAGATTCGCGGTTGCTAAGCAACGAAATGATAATGGCCCAAGTGGTACTACCGCTTTGGTTTTGCACAAGTGCAATAATTATCGCTAGCAGAGGCATATGATTGGTTGGATTTTTATGGAAGGAGCTACCTTATTGGATGCAAGCAGTATGAGGGAAATAATCGATATTAGGCAAACCACTTGTTATATTACCCCTGATACCGTAGAATCGGTTTACACCGTTGTTATCGGACCACACCACAAAAAAGTTATATGAGGTTTGTATAAAGAAGTTTTGGGAATTATGTGGAACGGGGCATTAACTTCTAAAACTTTTTCCTTAATCCCCGGCAAGATGGCTCTAACAAGTAGCCGCATAAAGCGTTGCATGAGACGTTAGCTTTATGAAAGTGAACCGGATGTTAAAATGAACCTCAGGAATACGTTATAACGACGCTCGGCTTGTTCTTTTTCTTTCACGTTAAACTCGAACGTCCATATTAAAAGTTTATGCAGATATTAAAACGAAAACTTTATCAATTTTAAATTTCGAAACGCTTAGCAACGGCAGGGTTAATGTTACGCCTAATTATTTATTATTCCCGCCGCCAGGCTTGGGAACTACGGTTTTAAATCGAATGGATTTCATCACCGAGCAAGCGGAAAGATCACTTAGCTATAACGTGGTATTTTTGTGACCAATTTTGCCCCCTCCACTCTCACTTTTGACCCTTCCCACACCGATCGGGCATCTTCGGGCAACCTCGTGTCCATGCCTCGCTCTGATTGGCTGACGTCAGGAGGGGGCGGGGTCAAAAGTGGGGGTGGGGGTAAAATTGGTAATAAAAATACCACGTTTCCTCTTATGGAGATTAACATGAGATTTTTGGTCACGAACTAGAAGATGATTTATTTCGTATATAACATCCATTAACATTATATCCCTGAAGCGAAGAAATTATTATTTGTTATTAAATGTATTCTAATAATGAAAAAATGAAATAAAAGCCGCCAATAATAATTCTCTCGCCCTCTCTCCAAGAGCGAAGACGAAGGTACGACTTTTAAATTCGAATACAGATGTTCTCGTTTGGGAGAGACATAAAAACTTCCTTGGTTTAAGGGTTCCGCAGATACGCCTCTTTCACAAATTTGCCTAATTATCGGAAAAAAGTTTCCACCCTCGGGCCGAAGGAATATTTTTAAAAGCTTTCATGCCGAAATCCAGTTTTAAGCGTTTCCGAGATAAGAATAACGATTAGACTTTGCGGTCCAAGGGCACTTTTCCTCGAAGTCAGTCGCTTCCTTTGCCGCGAATAATAATTTCTATAGAGCCTGAGAAAGTGATTTATCCGGAAATGGATCTCCGAGAAATTATTTTAAACGTTTCTTACCTTAAAATTATAAATTTATAGGTCATGATATATAAGAGTAAAACATTGAATAAAAAATCCCATTAAGGAGTAAATTTGGGCGCGCATCTTTAAGTTCTTTTGACAAACTAATCGAGGCAGAAATCTTCATTTTTCGTGAAATCAGAATATATGTATGTAGTATAAATGAACTCCCCTGAAAAACAGTGAAATACGGGGTGCGATCTATTTCATAACATTTACCACGCTCTGCTACTCGTATAAAATTCAAAGGTTTTTATGCGGTCGACGTCGACGTAGTCAAGGAGGCAGCCAATAAGAAAGCGTGCGTAGCGATTTGATTGGTCGGCGTTTCGGAGATCCATGGAGCAGGTGTCGACGTTGGCCAGTTAGGCCAGTATAACCAATGCCGTGCACGGAAATAAGGATTGCGCTTTATTTTACGGATTTTGGTTTTGTGTATAGATTTTTGTCTTGTTGTTTCGTGTGTAACAAAATTATTGATTTGGTTTGAATTATTTGAAAGATTATTTTATTATTTTTTAGAGCATTTACATAATTACTTACCGATGGATTATTATCAATGACGTCAAAACCTATAGACGTGGTGCCCCATTGTTAAAATGCCCTTTGTTTTGACTCCAAGAAAAAATATATCCATACTACTCTAAAAACATGCTACAAACAAAGACAGAAAGTCAACCATCAACCAACTATACACCCGGTGATTCCCGGTTATAGTTCCTCCAGAATCACACTTAGATACCGCATGTTTTTTCTTGTTTGGGGGCGCCGGAAGCATCGTAACCTCACCTGAAGACTCGGGGGATGGTCTAACGACGCCAGCCTCCGAGCCCAGAGTCGAAATAAGTTCGCTACGGCTCGACAAAAAGGGGCAATTTCTGACAATCTCGCGACATTTTCGGAATAATTCAATGGAGCGCTTAGATTGTGATTAGTTCTGGGCGTCAAGCGTTTATCAAAACAAACCTGTCTATAGGTTCTGACGTCATTGGTTACTACTCAGAGCGATTTCCCTCTCACGTATTTTATAATACACATAGAGCTTTGACTCCTTCCTGGAATTCATTGTTCAAAGGAGTAAAATAGTTAAAACATTTATTTATGGAGTAACAGGTGAGTGTTAGCAAAGGCTACAAGCTATATCTAATCTCATGTAAATTGCGGACGTTGAAGACAAATGTTTACATATTCCCTGTTGTCTACATAATCCTTTATAGTACACGCACTTCAGTCACATAAAGAAATTACGAAATAATAGCAGACAGCAGGCATTACTTTACAAAATAATTTACATAAAAGGGCAAGGCATGGTTTTCGTGACACAGTTATTAAAATGTTATATACAGATAAGTTCGAATATGGATAAATAACACCGAAGTAATGCATGGGAATCAATGATTCACTATCTTCATATTTTTTTTGCTAACCCACTGCCGGCTAGGTATGAGTTATTTATAGTTCGACGCAGGAAAGAATACGTTTCTAAAGAATGCGGGCAGCGTTGCGAGATTTCCTATACGAGTAGTCGTTATTTATTGGCGAATACAAGTTTTAGCATATTGAAGCAGAATTTCTGAACTCTGTAATACCGAAAAAATAAAGCTCGCATCACGCGACCACTTACTCATTTTTGTTTATCATTTATTTTTAACGCGGTGTGATAAAACACCTATTATATTTTTTTTAACATCGTCGCGTCTACCATCGCCTTTGAAATACGGCAACAAAGCACTTCTGCCAGCGAACCGGCCGACAAAACCAGTTAGCCAACGCGTTTTGTGCCTGTTTCTATAGTACGTAAAGTTAACTGCGTATTTGGGCTACCACACAGCGCTCACTTTTTCGGCCGCCGGCAAGCTTGGCAGAGAGCTCAGCGGCGTTTCGTATGTTCGGGAGTTAACGTGCGCAAAATAAGTAAACAGGGAATAACGTTGCATTCTCAAACATGAGAAATAATTGCCAATGTTAAAAGAGTTTGCCTTCCTCCATAGCCTAAGGCATCACCATCACCATTGAGAATAATATCAACTATAAAGTAAATAACAATTTTATGAAAGTTAAGCCAAAATTGAGCTACGCCCCTGAACTGTTACTAATTCTATAATATTTATGAGTTCTTCCCCCTTGAGTCGCACGCATTCTGCCGTAAGGAGGACTATTTAAGTAGTTGCGCTCGCATACGTTGAGAATTTAAAAAGTAATATACCCGTAAATTTTTCTGCGATAGAAGCCGTATACAAACATTCGCCGCGAATTTTCGCAGATAGGGTGGAACGTGTCTAATGTTGGAATAAATTCGACAATTGCAGCGTGAAAGTAATCTAGTTTACGGCTAGGCGCCCCTCGAGAATTTTGATACACGACGCCGGCTGCTTCCAGATTCGATTGCGGCACGTAGGCCAATAAAAACATTAGGAAAATATTTTGTTACAGTCCCTCGTCTCTTGACGAAGTTTTGAGCTAGCCGGGACCGTAACCAGGAAAACGGAATTAGTAGCTGTTTTATTTATAACTTTCTTTGCAACTAACCGGCAGCTGAAAGCGATGAGTCATCCAAGGGAGGTGGGCCTAAGGCGCCAAATTCAAATTTCAAGATGTCAACTTGGTAAAGTTGGTAAAAAAACACTTTAAAATGATTGTTTACATATACAGGGTGTTAGTAAATAAGTGCGACAAACTTTAAGGGGTGATTCTACATGAAAAAATAATGACAGTTTGCTACATAAACGTAGATCCGCAAATGCTTCGTTTCCGATATACAGAGAGTAAATTTAATTATTCCTTATATTCCTGGACTATCAGATAAGCTAAAACGCATAGGCAATCGTTTTAATGTCAGAACAGTATTTAAAACCAAAAATACACTAAGATCGATGCTAGTTAAAACGAAACCATTTAATGAGGTACAAAGTTCAAAAAATTGCATTTATAAAATTCCGTGTGGATGTGGAAAGTTCTATGTTGGGGAGACTTGTAGGCCATTTAACGTTCGTTTAAAAGAACATAAAAATTATATCAGGCAAAATCAAATTTCTAAGTCAAAAATATGTGAACATTCTTCTAATAACAATCATAGGATATTGGGGGATAGGTCCAAACCAATTCTCAAAGAAGAAGTAGGAAATAGACGAAAAATTAAAGAATCTGCATTTATTCTAGGAAATACGGACAACTGTGTTGCTGAATGTTCAGTGGAGTTCAGTAAAATATTATTGCCACTTATTCAAAGAGAAATTAGTATAGATAATTAGATAGAACACAGGGTACAATATAGGCTATTGTTTCTGTTGTCATGACATTTTAACCTGAAATTTATTAATCTGTCACTTCACTTTGACGTGACATGATCTTTGAGAAAGGAGGAAGATTTATTCTTCGAAAGCTCATAAAACAAATTAGTTACAGTTAAAGTTATTTTTTGAGTTACATGTTTAAAATTTCGTTCATTCACTGTTAAGAATTTATGAATTTTCCAGGCAACTTGAAAAAGTTGTCTTTCGATCAATTTGGTGGCGAAAAATCCAATTAAAAATTAAATGGATCTATTTACGCCACAAATAAATTTTAGAAAATATACAGGTAGTCAAAGTTAAAAAAAGATAATTTATTTATTGCGCTGAAACGGATTAAGATATTTAAATGAAATTTAATGGGTTTTAAGAGGACTAGAAAGCGAATTTTTTGACACCCGATGATACGCCACTGAGTTAATTTAAAATAAAAATTATTTTTAAAATCCCCGTTTAATTAGTGACAGAAAAGCTCTCTTACCTTTTTTTCACAGGGGCCGCCATTTTTATGCAAAAAAATAAAACAAAATAACGCGTATTTTTAATTTCTATTACAACAATATCAAAAACCTGTCCTATACAGCAACAATAAATCAAAACAACAAATGAAAATAAAAATATCTCGAATAAAACATTTTTAGTTAGGTGCGCATAGCTATAGCAATAAATACATTATCATTTTTTTAAAAAAACTTTGACTCCCTGTATATCGGAAACGAAGCATTTGCGGACCTACGTTTATATAGCAAACTGTCATTATTTTTTCACCCCTTAAAGTTTGTCGCACTTATTTACTAACACCCTGTATAGCTCATGGTTGTACAACACGGATCCTAATCTAAGAGAGTGAAAGCCGCATTTTCAAGGACTTTTGGTGCATTTAGATATCTACCGATACAATTTTCGTAAATGCCAATTATTTCTTATTTGCGTTCCAATGATACAACTAAATTCGAATGAAAAAAAAAAAAACATAAAACTTCCTCATTTTAAGGTGGTTACGTGTAATCATGTAAATTTGTTAGGTATAACACTTCAAATAGTCCAAACCAAAACCACTTTTACCGTGGAATACTGTGTCGGAACAAAATCTCTTTTGATGGCCTTAACCCACCTTTCCCTTAAAATTGGGTCTTTAGGGAGGAAAAAGCGAAGACTGTAGGACCGCTTTTGTAGTTTCCCTTTCAGTTGGGAACGGAACACGTCTACGGTATGATTTAAATAAGTCCGAATATAAACACAACCTAGAACCTGTATACTAAAATTGATTTTAATCACTTTATTCTGAATCACTGCTGTTTTACCACCTTATTAATAAAACTCCACGTCCTATATTACTAAAAGACACAGACCAACACACAATAAACCCAACAAACGTTCTTTAAAACAGGAAAATCGACAGACAAGTAAACGAAAACAACTACAAAAAGCTACCTCCTTCTGATGACGTAGTGCGACGTTTCGCGTCGCCAGCTGGCGGGCCTTTATCGTTGCGACGGTGCCGAACTTACTCTCTTTCACGTTCAACTTTCTTCCGCAGATACAATTTCCAAACCAGAACTTTCGAGAACCGATAATGCCATTTCGCAAAGCGGATTGCTTTGTTTACCGCCTACCTTCGAGCTGCCTGTTTACAAAATAAATCCACCATGGGTTAGAAGAACAGATTTCTCGTTGTGTCTGGTTTCAGCCCCGGGGGGACGCTCGGGGGGGGGGGGGGGAGGGGGCGATGTTATCCCCCCCCTGCCGACAATGCTCCTCCATATTAATTAAAAGTTTTCGACCGAAACTCGGGAGGTTTCTACTCAAATTACGCCTGGAAGTTCTGTCAAAACAATAAGCGTTTAGCCGGGTTTATAAGCCTAATAGTCCGCCTCTACAACAGGTATGTGGAATAGATGACTTTTACCGGGTAAATGTACAAGTTTCCCGACCTGTTGATAAGGTAATTAATGTTTTAAATACAGGGTGTCCTAGAGTTAGTGGTCTAAACGATGCACTTGTATGATAATAACAGAAACATGTTAAAAATGCACGCAACATTTTAAAAATACACGTTGTAAATGCACTGTTTATTAGGCTTACAGCTTATTGTTTTGGCGGAAGTTTCCGACGTAATCCGAGTCCAAACCTTTCCAAGTTGCTGCCGAAAAGTTTTAATTAATATGGAGGAGCATTGTCGGTTGTGCTAATGGTTCACCGGAACCTCAGAAATACATCCACGCAGACACAACAACAAAAAAATTACAAGAAACATATTGTCTATTACCAGCGTCCAGAGATATACTAATAAGTCCGGGCACTCGGCGTGTAAACAAACGTTTCCCTCTTGCCCTCTCCCGCTCCCCTCCTCATCGAGCCGATCGGTATCTTATAATATAAGAAAATAAGCTGTACACAGTGTAGCTGAGAGCGGTTCGTTCGCATTCTCCCGGGTGCGCGCAAAATATTACCGACCGACCGTGACTGTGTTGTAGTGATGCCTAGTAACGCTTTTTACTGCAGTGCGGGTGGCTGTAAAACCAGTTCAAAAGACTATATTACCTTTTTTTCATTTCCTAAGGACCCTGAGTAAGATTGAGTTTGAGGTACCTACCTACAAAAATTAAGACATTTTATGTGACATTTGAATACTTAGGTATTAATTGAAGAATAATAAATATAGATATAATATTAATAATATAGCTTCGATGAATATTAAATGAAATTAGCGCCCTGATTTCCATGAAAACGCCATTACCTGCTTATCTCCCCGTCGCTTTTTTTTAATTTTCGGAATAGGAATTGCGCATAACCAGTGGATTTGTCTGGACAGCGGAACGAGATACGGCAGTGGGAGATACGCATGTAAAACGACATTTTTTCGGTTTACGCTATATGGTTTTTGAGTGGGGAGATAAACCGTCACCTCTCTCGATCCCCACCGCTAGAATTTCATTTCGCCGCGCTGGGAATCGAACACATCACCAGCGTCCAGAGATATACTAATAAGTCCGGGCACTCGGCGTGTAAACAAACGTTTCCCTCTTGCCCTCTCCCGCTCCCCTCCTCATCAAGCCGATCGGTATCTTATAATATAAGAAAATAAGCTGTACACAGTGTAGCTGCGAGCGGTTCGTTCGCATTCTCCCGGGTGCGCGCAAAATATTACCGACCGACCGTGACTGTGTTGTAGTGATGCCTAGTAACGCTTTTTACTGCAGAGCGGATGGCTGTAAAACCAGTTCAAAAGACTATATTACCTTTTTTTCATTTCCTAAGGACCCTGAGTAAGATTGAGTTTGAGGTACCTACCTACAAAAATTAAGACATTTTATGTGACATTTGAATACTTAGGTATTAATTGAAGAATAATAAATATAGATATAATATTAATAATATAGCTTCGATGAATATTAAATGAAATTAGCGCCCTGATTTCCATGAAAACGCCATTACCTGCTTATCTCCCCGTCGCTTTTTTTTAATTTTCGGAATAGGAATTGCGCATAACCAGTGGATTTGTCTGGACAGCGGAACGAGATACGGCAGTGGGAGATACGCATGTAAAACGACATTTTTTCGGTTTACGCTATATGGTTTTTGAGTGGGGAGATAAACCGTCACCTCTCTCGATCCCCACCGCTAGAATTTCATTTCGCCGCGCTGGGAATCGAACACATCACCAGCGTCCAGAGATATACTAATAAGTCCGGGCACTCGGCGTGTAAACAAACGTTTCCCTCTTGCCCTCTCCCGCTCCCCTCCTCATCAAGCCGATCGGTATCTTATAATATAAGAAAATAAGCTGTACACAGTGTAGCTGCGAGCGGTTCGTTCGCATTCTCCCGGGTGCGCGCAAAATATTACCGACCGACCGTGACTGTGTTGTAGTGATGCCTAGTAACGCTTTTTACTGCAGAGCGGATGGCTGTAAAACCAGTTCAAAAGACTATATTACCTTTTTTTCATTTCCTAAGGACCCTGAGTAAGATTGAGTTTGAGGTACCTACCTACAAAAATTAAGACATTTTATGTGACATTTGAATACTTAGGTATTAATTGAAGAATAATAAATATAGATATAATATTAATAATATAGCTTCGATGAATATTAAATGAAATTAGCGCGCTGATTTCCATGAAAACGCCATTACCTGCTTATCTCCCCGTCGCTTTTTTTTAATTTTCGGAATAGGAATTGCGCATAACCAGTGGATTTGTCTGGACAGCGGAACGAGATACGGCAGTGGGAGATACGCATGTAAAACGACATTTTTTCGGTTTACGCTATATGGTTTTTGAGTGGGGAGATAAACCGTCACCTCTCTCGATCCCCACCGCTAGAATTTCATTTCGCCGCGCTGGGAATCGAACACATCACCAGCGTCCAGAGATATACTAATAAGTCCGGGCACTCGGCGTGTAAACAAACGTTTCCCTCTTGCCCTCTCCCGCTCCCCTCCTCATCGAGCCGATCGATGTCTTATAATATAAGAAAATAAGCTGTACACAGTGTAGCTGAGAGCGGTTCGTTCGCATTCTACCGGGTGCGCGCAAAATATTACCGACCGACCGTGACTGTGTTGTAGTGATGCCTAGTAACGCTTTTTACTGCAGAGCGGATGGCTGTAAAACCAGTTCAAAAGACTATATTACCTTTTTTCATTTCATATAGACCCTGAAAGGTAAGATTGTGTTTGAGGTACCTACCTACAAAAATTAAGACATTTTTATGTGACATTTAAATACTTAGATATTAATTGAAGAATAATACAGATATAATATTAAAATATTGAAAATTTGAAGGCGCCAGCAATGGAAGAATGCCTTGGGGTTCATCGCAGAACATAAATTTGCGAAAATTCCTTCTGAAGAGGCATATAAACCTACAAGAATTTACAAGGCACATTTTAATGATCTGTCATTCACTTCGTCAGGAAAACGTTTAGTAAAAACTGCTGTCCCCTCGGCTGTCCCATTAAGATTATTGCCAAAAGCTTATGGTAAGACACATGCTTGTGTAGGTACATACGTATGCGTAATATTTTGTTCTGTATGGTTTATGTCAATTTAAATATCAAAATATTTACTACAGGATGAAAAAGTAGATATGATTAGTTTAACTCTTTGTCGTTAAATATTTATTTGTTTTTTATGTTTTTGTCTGCTCTATGTTTTGTTAGGCTTTATTAAAAATGAACGTAAAACATAAAAAATTGCATTTTTATTCATGTTCCAATCAAAGTCTACAGATACACCTACTAATTATGTAGATTCTGGTAATAGCTACCTTCTATTTTAATTTAACTGTACCTACCAAAAACTAACGGTACACTTACCTACACAAATAATATTGTACCAAAGTCAAAAATAGGTATACTAATATTTGTAGACTTTAGTAAAGAATGGAAAGTCAATATGAACCTGCCCCCGTATAACTAGCTTGACGGCGATTTCGTTTAGTCGCCCTCGTAAATGCGAAGCTTGCCAAGGCCTACTATAAAGACAGGCCCTGGCGCACAAAAATCACGTGACCATCTTAGTCAGACGTTACATGTCATTTGTCACATAACTGAAAGCGGCAGCTCGGGTTTTGAGAAGTTTTCAATGTTTAAAGTGTTTTTAAACGCCTTAGTTTATATTTTAGAAACAAGTTTGTGTCTAGTGCGCGTGTGTCCTGGCGGAGGGGAACCGCCCAGGTGTTATTATGGCCTCTGGGTGGGAGTCGTGCCGTCCAAGAGTATTGGTGCCGCTCGCACCGACGCGACGCGACGCGTGAGCGCTGTAAGGGGAATTCTCCCCCGAACCACAGAATAGGGAACCCGGAATGGACTATTATGGACATGGGACAGTATTAGACAGTGGAGCGTGGAGCCTGAGACACAGAGGGGCGAACTGCTTACGGGAGATCCGCGTGTTCAGACGGTCCGGGTGGCTGCAAGCTGTTCCCGTTGACCACGTTCGGGTTTGTGTATTTATTGTATTCACCATTCAACTTGTGCGAAATAAATCAGTGTTGTAACGTACTCGAGGATTTTCGTTGTCGACCCACGCCCTGATATGGTTTCTATACGGTCTTTCACGCTGCCGATCAACTGAGACCTCGTCAATATAATACATATACCTACTGAGGTTAGTTTTCATTTTTATTTCGTAAAAAAATAACCTAAATACCAAATATTGGGTCTGCTTATATTATATTTATACATATTACAAAAGCCAGGAAGAAAGTGTGGCTAACACATTTTCAAGAAAGTGAAACAATTAAAGTGGACAAATGTGTTGTGGGAGGAAAATACCTATAGAGAATACCTATCACCTAAGCTAAAGGAAGGTGATGTCCCAACAATTTTTGAGAATGTGCCAAAATATTGTGACTGCAGTGCCGTTTAACTCTCAGCCTAAAACAGCTGAGGCAGGTTGAAAATTTTGAAAAAACAATTAGAGAAAGCTTGGATGCACAAAACCAATAATGTAATAGATGAAAGAAAACTTGCCAAATTGTTACGAAATTTGTTTTTTCTACTTATCTCCAAAAATGCCTTTCATTATATAGAACTAAGTTGGTCACGCGATTATGCGTTAGCGCCGTGGCCTGTCTTTATCGCTGGCCTCGGAAGCGTGGGAGCTGACGCTGCTTTACGACCGGTCGCAAAAGATTGTCGGCTTTTCCGAGAGATCGAAGGAGTGAGCCGACTTTAGTATTTCTAGACTTTGCTATTACATCAAAACTTAATAATAGCAGTTTTCTCCAAACACCGAGTTTTCCCCTAGCCGGAAGTCCGCCCCCCAAACACCCCCAACCCCTTATTTATCACGCCCCATCTGTCCGAGCTGGCCTTCTGCCCCCGTGCCCCCCTAATCGAGATCCGCTGTTCGAATCCGCCGATACTCCAGCGTGGTGCCCTCGATTCATTAGGCTTCGGAGAAACAAGACGACAGGCCGGCCCAGGGCCTCGTTAGCCGAGAATAATTGAAGCCTTCGACTGCCCCGAAGTAATGGATGACGACCATTCCGGGACGATTGAGGTGAAAGAGTGCGGGGGGGTTGGTAATTTTCGGACTGGTTGTGCTTGGTGGTGGGTTAGGTGTATGGGAAAAGCAGGAGTTGCATGCGACGTCGTCGTCCTAGTGATTGTTGTTTCTTTTTCTAAGTCCCTATCTAGCCCCACATGGAAAATATCAAGGACTCTTTAAAGTAAGAGGACCCAGCATTATACTTTCCAAAGTGAGGGCTATACAGGGTGTAACTAAACTGATGGTCAAAAATGAAACCACGTATTCTTGGAGTCAAAATAAGGGCACTTCTTCATATATTTTTTTCTCCTACGGGCCATAGTTTTTTTTTATACAGAGCGTAGAAGTTTGGAGAAAAATACACATATTTCTTAGTATTTCTAGAAGTATACTAGATATTTTCTTCAAACTTAGCGTGTCACATGAGCAGCTGAGCCGTCAAACTTAAGGTTGACATGAAACTTCTGAGGCTCCTAGTTGCGGAGATACAGGGTGTTAGTAAAATTAAATAGTTCAGAAAAATATGAATACCCTGTATAATTGCATTTTTTAAATTTGTTTTGAATGGTAAATTCAACGGTTAACAAAAAGTATCTCTTAGTATTTTTTCATATTCTCAGCCGTTTTTTAATTATTTTCAAAGAACGGCAATGCTGCAATAAAAAAGTCATTTTAAGAATAAATCTAACAATCTGTGGATGTCAATTAAACTTGGCAATATTTGAATCATTTGGCTGCCAACTTTGCACATTAGTATCAATATTTTGAAAAATTATATTTTCATTTGAAGAATTGACTATGGACTTGCGAATGGCAATAATAAACATGCGGAAACGCATAGTTGCGTGTATTGAAAGAGACGGCGGTCATTTCGAACATTTAATAATTTAATTTTCTAATAGCAATACGTTTCTTTTATTATTGTTTTTGCCTTTGTATTTTGTTAAATAAAGGTTAATTGACACCCACAAATTGCTAGGACTATTGTTCATTGCAGCGTTGCCGTTCTTCGAAAATAATTAAGAAACGGCTGCGAATATGAAAAAATACTAAGAGACACTTTTTGTTAACCATTGAATTTACCATTCAAAACAAATTAAAAAATGCGATTATACAGGGTATTCATATTTTTCTGAACTAATTAATTTTAATAACACCCTGTATCTCCGCAACTGGGAGCCTCAGAAGCTTCATGTCAACCTTAAGTTTGACGGCTCATCTACTCATGTGACACGCCAAGTTTGAAGAAAATATCTCATATACTTCTAGAAATACTAAGAAATATGTGTATTTTTCTCCAAACTTCTACGCTCTGTATAAAAAAAACTATGGCCCGTAGGAGAAAAAAATATATGAAGAAGTGCCCTTATTTTGACTCCAAGAATACGTGGTTTCATTTTTGACCATCAGTTTAGTTACACCACCAGAAAGAAAATCGAACGTCGCTTTTTCAAGATAGAGACCTAACTTGTGTTATTTAAATGCAACACCCTGTATGTTATTGAATTTTTAAATTCTACGCTTCATTCCGAGTACAACGATATATATATTTAATATGTTTTATATTACTTTTGTGGTAGAAAATTGCATTTTAAAACAGGATTACACAAAAACTAAGGTGGCCATGAAACTAGAACTAACACATATAAGAATATTTTTGATTTGTTCCAAGAGAAAAAAATCATAAAAACACAACAGAAAAGCATAAAAATTTTACTACACAAACAAATATATCTCTTTTTCAAATTATTAGTACTTGTTAATATTATATCTTGATTGTTATTTAAAAAATGTATCCGTTCGACAATTTTCCCTTGCAGTTCTTCTATATTTTCCTTCGGATCTTTGCAACAACGGATACATTTTTAAATAACAATCAAGATATAATATTAATAAGTATTAATAATTTGAAAAAGAGATATCGCTCATGACTCCAAGTGAACGGATTACAATTCGAACAGTTCTTATATGAAAAATATTGTTATTGTTATACATAAGTATAATTATATATTTTATTTGTGTAGTAAAATTTATATGCTTTTCTGTTATGTTTTTATGATTTTTTCTCTTGTAACAAATCAAAATATATATGCGTGTTAGTTCTAGTTTCATGGTCACCTTAGTTTTTGTATTAAAATGCAATTTTCTATGACAAAAGTTATATAAAACATATTAAATATATATATATATCGTTCTAATCGGAATGAAGCCTAGAATCTAAAAATTGTGGTGTTCCATTTAAATCAAAAAACACAACTTAGGTCTCTATCTTGAAAACGCGACGTTCGATTTTCTTTCTGAAAACAGCGTTGGAAAGTTGAGAACATTTTCTACAACTTTAATATAAAACACTTTTCCCTCTGGTCAAAAACAAGAAAGTTAAGGGGGTCTCCAATATTTCGTGAACACCCTGTACTTTGATTGTTAGTAAAAATTGATAAAGGTTTCCATGATTTCTAAAAATTAGACTTGACAATTTTGTGTGCCGAATGTGGCAACTGTCAAATGAAAAAAATTTACCTACTTATACGTAATGGGAATTGTAGGATTTCTAAAGGTGATACCGGAAAAATCTGGTTGCAATTATTGGGACTACTACAGGCGGCCGCATTACCTTTAATTGACACATCTGAGTATAGAAAAGTTAGAAAAGTTAAAAATTGTGAATTATGATGGGAAATATTTTGCCTCCTTTAGAATCTATGGCACTGCATGACATGTCACATAAAACCTCAGGGACTCTTTAAAATAAGGGGACCCAGCATTATACTTTCCAAAGTGAGGCCTATTCTTTCATCATTCTAATAGTATAAGTGATGCCAAGTATGCCATTTTATTGGAGAATCTATGAATATAACAGGTACTTTGATTGTTAGTAAAAATTAATAATGGTTTCCATGATTTCTAAAAATTGGACTTGACAATGTTGTGTCTACAATTACAGAATATGGCAACTGTCAAATGAAACAAATTTATTGTATAGTTGAAATTCTTTAATTGTCACATCTGAGTATCTGGAAGTTAGAAAACTTAAAAATTGTGAATTATGATGGAAAATTGTTTGCCTCCTTTAGAATCTATGGCACTATCTATCACATAAAACCTGATGGCAGTTGGACACTGACATATAACTTAACCTTGTACCAGCCCACTTATGTGGTCTCCTTGGAGTCTACAGAAAACAAACTTCCCCTCAAGGCTTCGCTTTTCCTATGTGATAGACTGTGACATGCTGGGTCCCCTTATTTTAAAGAGTCCCTGTAAAACCTGATGGCAGTTGGACGCTGACATATAACATAACCTTTGTACCAGACCCCTTGTGGTCTCCTTGGAGTCAACAGAAAACAAACTTCCCCTCAAGGCTTCACTTTTCCTATGTGAAATGCTGGGTCCCCTTATTTTAAAGAGTCCCTGGCAAATGTCATATGTCCATTAGCATCAGAGATATGGAGGTGAGGAGAAGGCAACATAGACGAGTGCGCAGCCTAATTTTGGCAGTCTCTATGGGTCCGCCATTTTCAAGTACTAACGTCAAAAGATTCCTCTCGTTCTCCTTGTTTAAGACTGGTTGGACTGGTTGGTTACTTCATTTTGGTGATACATTTTAAAGATTTGAGTGTTTTTTTTTTCCCTCAAGGCTTCACTTTTCCTATGTGATAGACTGTGACGTGCTGGGTCCCCTTATTTTAAAGAGTCCCTGGAATAAACAATACGTATAGAAAAGAAAAAGCGTTGAGAAAGATCGACTTTGATGGCCTTGCCGTCAGTCGACGCCCCAGTGGTTAAAAGTTTTTAGCGCACACAGCGTGATTAATCACATGTACAGTGCAACTCTGTGGGAAAGGCGATAATGTTCCGGCGACATGCAACTCGGCTATTACGCGTTTTCCTTCGGTCGGTTCCCATCTTTTTGTCAATATCCAGGTTGCCTCTAATCTCCGGACTAAATTGGCCATAATATCGGGGGAAACAGGAAAATATCGTAATTTGTTTATGATTTCGATTTACGGGGATTTTGTTTATGAATTTTGAAAGAGATGTTGGTTGAATCAAATGCCAGCTCTTAGTTATTTAAATTTTCCGGGAAAATAACTATAGACGTGAATAATATTACCTTTTCTTCTGCTGAAAAGACATGGCATTTTTTAAAACACAAATGAGTTCATTTGTCTATTTGTGGTTTGTCATTGCGTCGCATTTGAACATAACAGCGGACAAAATGTCGAACGAGATAAATAAAAAACGGCGACATGATGATTAAGACATAGGACAAAATGTCACCACAAGGGCGGTTGTTACATAAATATTAGCTGCATGTTTCGTGGCTTCCAACACACTATTCGCATTCAAAGTCATCTTTTGATGATTAGACTGAATATTTAAACAGCTGTGCATGATTTTTTGTATGTTTTTTTCTAATTCGAACCATTCCCAAGAGTTAACCAGCAGAACAAACTAATTGCTAGGGGGGACAAGTGCCAATTTGGCCCGAAACTCGATTCCCCCCATTTGCTGATTATTCGAGACAGAGTGTTAAACAAGCTTTGAATTATTTAACCCACATATTAGGGATCATTATAAATATGCGTTGAAACGTAATAATTGGCAATGAAGGGCACTCTAGCTCCAATTTGAACACCACTCTGCGCGCGAGTAACGTGGGGTTTCCTTAGAGACTCGCGACTACGGCCAAATTATTTTATACAGAGCAGCCACATCCGCGCCTTGTATCCCTCTATACGCGGAATTTAATTGAACGGCAATACTAACCTTGCCGAGGCCTTCGATAAGGACAGGCCATGGCGCACAAAAATCACGTGACCATCTTAGTGCGACGTTACATGTCATTGGTCACATAACTGAAAGCGGCAGCTTGGGTTTTGAGAAGTTTTCAATGTTTAAAGTGTTTTTAAACGTCTTAGTTTATATTTTAGAAACAAGTTTGTGTCTAGTGCGCGTGTGTTCTGGCGCAGGGGAACCGCCCAGGTGTTATTATGGCCTCTGGGTGGGAGCCGTGCCGTCCAGGAGTATTAGTGACGCTCGCGCCGACGCGTGAGCGCTGTAAGGGGAATTCTACCCCGGAATGGACAGTCGAACCTGAGACACAAACGGGTGAACTGCTTACGGGAGATCCGCGAGTTCAGACGGTCCGGGTGGCTGGAAGCCGTTCCCGTTGACCACGTTCGGGTTTTTGTATTTTGTATTCAACATTCACCTTGTGCGAAATAAATCAAAGTTCTTAACTTTAAATGAAATGGATAAATTAACTTCGTTCCTCTGCGCTAAATCTAAAACCATTAAAGAAGAAATCTTCGGCTTTTTCTTTTAAGTATATCCACTACTTCATCTGCATGAATTTCTGTTCCATAGTGAATGTTCATTAACCATTAAGTCTGTTTTCACTTGTAGTGTTTCGTAAATAGTTTTTCAGTCTCCTTAGGCTCGAGAAAGACCTGGATGGATATAGGAATGGTCAGTGGCGGCTCGTGGCAGTAAAATTTGTGAGTTCTGCCAAATAAATATTTTGATTCGAAAAAATTACAGCGTATTTGGGACATAAGGTGTTTCCACCAAATTTCGCAAAAAAAATTTTTTGAGGGAGATAAAAATTAAAAACCAAAAAATAGGTTATTTCGATTTTTCGCGGATACTTTGAGGTTATGTGAAAAAAGTGTAAAAACAAAAGTTGTACATATTTATATTACCTACAACTTTGCCATTTAACTTGTTTCCATAGGAGTTGTAGTTTTGCCGGAAATCGTGATAAACCGTTTTCAACCCTTAAAACATCACCCCCTTCCGCCCCCGTACCCCAAATCGCCCGTAAATATTTGCTATATTTTCTTCCTTTTCCAATGAGTGTCATGCTGTACTAGATTTTTTTGGTCTCAAAAATTATCTACCCTGGCCTAAACATGTAACTTAGTAAACTTACCAATATTTTCATATTTGCCTTGTACTTTCCTGACAGCTTAGAACTCGTTCTCGTACACTATTGGGTAGTACTCGTATGAGTTTGTCTACTTAGATTGAATTAAATTTAACTGTACATTTAACTCACTAACATAAACTCGTCTTCATTTCAACTTTAACAGAAAATAGTCACTTTTTGAAGATTAAGTCAATTCTTAGATTTTTTTTTGCTGCAAATTGGTCTATAACTTTGTCGTTAAAGTTTATAGTTTCGGTCACAATTTTCTTTTCCATCGAAAGCATCGATAGTGCCACCAGACGTTCTTCCACCATAGAATTGCGTAAAAAAGTCTTGATGCGCTTTAAAGTGGAGAAAGAACGTTCGGCTTCTGCTGTTGACATGGGAATGGTTATCAGTATTTCCAAGAGCTTTTTAGTTTCTTGAAATGAATTTGTTAAATTATTTTCAATGAGTAATTTTAAAAAAGGTATCGCTCCCTGTAGGTCTCTGCAGTCTGGTCTGGAGTAAATCACTGACAGTTCTGTTTTTAAACGTTCCTTATCAAGGTTAGGGTACGAGTCGCAAGTTGCTTTTAATTTTTCATCAGGAAAACAATTAATGTAGTTAGCAAACTGGTCGGAATAGAGCAATGAGGCTGCTAACAAATGATTTTTGTAATCAAATCTATCCTTAGCGCAGTTAATAATTATATCACAAACTTCTAACGCAGCGATACGGTGATCAAACTGACTGTCATTATTTCTTTTTCTTTTAGAAGGCATTGTTCCACAATCAAGTGAAGATATTATGTCCCTGGCTTCGTTAATAATTTCTTCTATTGAATTTCTTACTGTTATAATGCTCTGCTCAAAAACTTGTATTTTTTTGTTAATTTCTACAGGATCAATTTTTCTTTTTTGTAATTCATTGTACAAAATATCAGTGTGTGGCATGATACGGTGAAAAAATGTTAACCAAAAAATAAACTTTGGATCTTGTAGCATCCTTCTTATTGAAGAAGCTGCACTACATACAGTTTGGTTGCTAAATAAATTTTCTATTTCTTCCATGCATTCAAGCATAGACTCTCGGTGTTCAAAAACGACGTTAACTGTTCTAATATTAAAATTCCAACGTGTTGGTGCACCATGGGGAATTCTTTTTCCAACAATTCTATTTAGTACAGCTACACGTTGCGGAGAATTTTTAAAAAATGAAGGTATTTCTTGAAGATTTCCAAAAAAGAGTCGAACTTGGGAACTTGTAGATGCTGCCTTAGACATAATTAAATTTAGCTGATGGGCATAGCAGTGTACAAAATGAGCAAAGTTGTACTTTTCTTTGACTCGTGCCTGAACACCAGTATTTCTGCCGCTCATTACCGCGGCTCCGTCGTAACTTTGGGCAATTAACTTGTCTTTCGAATTTTCTAAAATAGGGTCTAAGACACTAAGAATATCAGCAGTCAAACTCTCTGCATTTAAATTTTGTGGCTCCAAATAAGTCCAAAACCGTTCTACGGGATCTCCATTTTGAATATATCTAAAAATTACAACCATCTGAGATTTGGCTGAGACGTCTGTTGTTTCGTCTGCTATAATAGAAATATATGAAGTTGTTCGAATCTCCTCTAGAATTTTTTCGCGGCAAACCTCCAACATACAATCCAAAATGTCATTTTGAATTTCTTTGGATATACCTTTAAACACGGTGGAATCTCTCAAATGTTCCGCCACTGTTTTATCAAGTTCAGCGGTAAAATTTATAAGACCACGAAAAATTCCTGGGTTTTCGGATGTCGAAGTTTCATCGTGACCCCTAAGTGCCAGTTCGAACAATCCACAAAATTTTATGCAATCAATTATTTTGGATAACACGTACCTATTTTTTGTAACGTTCTCGTTAAACAATCGAATATTCGTCCAATATGCAGTGTCCAGCTTTTCACGAATATTAACATTACCCAACAGACCCAGGTTCATTACATTGTTTAAGTGACTTTTCGATGTTTCATGACGTTTAATTTTTTCGCTTAGGTGCACTAAATCGGTTACACCAACTGTGGTCCAAGATTTGTCTCCACCAAACAAAAGGCACGGAAAACAAAAAAGAGAATTTTTTTTATTGCAGCCGCATATCCAGTCGTTTCTAGCGTAAATGTCTCGTGTAAAAATCCTTTTATACGATTTTCCCCGGCTTGAACCACACTTTTCTATTGAAATATCGGGCAACGGCCGTCCTTCTTCTTTTAGCTTCACTTTTTCTTCAAAAGTGTAGAGAGAGAATTTTTTTACATTAAGTAAATCATACACTACATTCATTGTTATATTCCAGTATTGTTACACACACACAACAACAAATGCGACCTAACCTAACAGTAACAGCACCCTTCCGTCCGTCCGCCCGTCAAACAATCCGTCCGTCCGTCAAACAACGCGGTTACGCGACCCGACTTCGGCTAGGAACTGCAAGTCAAAGCAGCTCCGTTTCGGGTTAAATTTCGCTATCTAAACCCAGGATCACGTGCGGCGCGTGGCGAAGGGAGGGGGTCCACGGTGCCACGATCCACCGGCGAGCACAGAACTCGAAATTGGCCCAGCTAGGTTGTGTGTAAGGCGCGCCGTTAGCGGCCGTTGTCCGCGCGAAAAATATTAGTTGGTCGATTGGAATTATTATACTAGACACGTCTCTCTCGCGTATCGCGTTCGGGCGTCGTCGTACTCGCATTCGGGTCAGCGCGGATCGAAGGCCAAGGCCTACTATACTAGCACTCCCGGCCGAAAATATACTGTTCCAATAATTTTAATTAAAAAAAAAAAATTAATAATTGAAAAATTAAAAATTAGTCAAGCAATTGAAGATTTTGGGAGTTCTGCAGCTCTGCAGCTCTTATACACTAGCCGCCCCTGGGAATGGTAGCCAAGATTTGTAGTAATGTGTAAATATTAGGATAAAGGTTTTTATCGCACATATCTAGGCATTCCAAACTAGATTTCGGGGTAGGCAGCCTTCTTATCAGCATGCAAGGTAGCTGAAGCTTTGATAGCTAAATCCAAATTTGTTTCTTTATTAGAAACCCCTTGACCTTGACTACACCACTTTTTCCAGTAGTCCATACCTTTAGGTTTATCACCCTTCCTTTTTTCCCCTCCATTTTTCGACAGTAATAATGATTCACGTATCTATCCTTAACAAGGTCATCGAATAACAGCGCACTAAAATTACTCACTTACACGGTACACTTAATTCTCTTCACTATTCGTTCACCACTTTTCACTTTTATTCGCTTCGAGTTCGCATGGAACAATACTGCCGTAAGCGCGGTCACGCGCCGCTTATATAGCAGCCCAGTAGCAGTCCAGAAACTTCCACGAACTTCCACGAACTTCCACAAAGTTCCGCTCATTTCGACCGAGGGGCGTGGCGAATAATCGAGAAACAACGCAAAGTGTCCCTACAATACAAAATAGTTCGGCTGCAACTGCGTCTGCCTCTCGTCAAAAGATGGCGCTAGGCGCTACTATTACTACATATATTCAAACGTAATAATAATTTAACTCTTCACTCCTCGTATTTTTTCGGTATAATATTAGGTAATATTTTGCCTATTTCGGGGGGGGGGGGGGTTTGAACCCCCGAAACCCCCCCCTTGGCTACGCCCGTGATTCTCGCATGCTACGACCGCGTATAAAATGCGGAAGCAGCCGACTTGTCCCGATCGCCGCCACTGATAGGAATACAACAAACAACATACGTATGAGTGCCCGTTCTACGTGTATACCCTGTTGTTGGAAGGAATCATATCGTGTGATATTGTCTTATCAACCCCCATTTTTTCCGTTCCCCAGTTTCGTCCGCAGCGTCTGCACTTAACCCGGTCTCTGGCAGGGCCCGGGGGCCCTTTGTCCTTGAAGGACATAAATTTATCGTCGGACGTCCCTTAAAGGGCTATTAACGTCCTGACTTCATGCCCCATTACCCTCCTCCCGAAGGGGGGGGGGAGGCGAAGTCTTAATCACGCCGGGCGCCCTTATTTTTTTATCGGCCTACCGAATTGCTTCCTGTGTATAGCGATCGGCGCGAGGGCTGAATTTAAACGGTGACATTTGGAGTGTTTCAAAACGTTCTCAAACTTCACAATTTTCTTCTCACCCCTGTTAAGGTGACATTTTCGCACATGACATTGAATACTACCTGAGAGGAAAAATCAAATAATGTTGACGGCACGGGCGTAGCCAGGATTTAGTTTTGGGGGGGGGGTTAGTTTGAGAAGTAAATAAAACAACAAAAATATACTTACATGAAATTTAATATCTATATATTCATCCGAAAAACTACGACATATTTATAAAGTTCTTAACTTTAAATGAAATGGATAAATTAACTTCGTTCCTCTGCGCTAAATCTAAAACCATTAAAGAAGAAATCTTCGGCTTTTTCTTTTAAATATATCCACTACTTCATCTGCATGAATTTCTGTTCCATAGTGAATGTTCATTAGAGCCAAACCATTAAGTCTGTTTTCACTTGTAGTGTTTCGTAAATAGTTTTTCAGTCTCCTTAGGCTCGAGAAAGACCTTTCTGGGGTAGCAGTGGATACAGGAATGGTAGCCAAGATTTGTAGTAATGTGTAAATATTAGGATAAAGGTTTTTATCGCACATATCTAGGCATTCCAAACTAGATTTCGGGGTAGGCAGTCTTCTTATCAGCATGCAAGGTAGCTGAAGCTTTGATAGCTAAATCCAAATTTGTTTCTTTATTAGAAACCCCTTGACCTTGACTACACCACTTTTTCCAGTAGTCCATACCTTTAGGTTTATCACCCTTCCTTTTTTCCCCTCCATTTTTCGACAGTAATAATGATTCACGTATCTATCCTTAACAAGGTCATCGAGTAACAGCGCACTAAAATTACTCACTTACACGGTACACTTAATTCTCTTCACTATTCGTTCACCACTTTTCACTTTTATTCGCTTCGAGTTCGCATGGAACAATACTGCCGTAAGCGCGGTCACGCGCCGCGGCGCCGCTTATATAGCAGCCCAGTAGCCGTCCAGAAACTTCCACGAACTTCCACAAAGTTCCGCTCATTTCGACCGAGGGGCGTGGCGAATACTCGAGAAACAACGCAAAGTGTCCCTACAATACAAAATAGTTCGGCTACAACTGCGTCTGCCTCTCGTCAAAAGATGGCGCTAGGCGCTACTAGTACTACATATATTCAAACGTAATAATAATTTAACTCTTCACTCCTCGTATTTTTTCGGTATAATATTAGGTAATATTTTGCTTATTTCGGGGGGGGGGGTTTGAACCCCCGAAACCCCCCCCTTGGCTACGCCCGTGGTTGGCGGTCAATATTTCGAATTATAACTCGAAGCTTTAAAGTTTCGACTTATATGTTCAATATTTCGACTTATAAGTCGACATTTTGGGAACGGATCTAGAAAAAAAAGGCGAGTGTCCCTTCCATTCCTTCGTACACTATAGACCGTCAGACAGTGACAGATTTTCCTTACTGATTTTCTCTTTTATGCCTTGGAGAGGGTTGAAAGGTAAATCGATGCTGAGTCGGAAAATAGTAATTTTAAGTTTGGCCCCCGGGGAAAACATATGGAAAATTCCATTTTTCACAACAGAAAAAAAGGTACCTATCTACTAATTCTCACTTATGTTCACCGTATGATTTCCTATACTATTCCGACCTCGAAAAAAGGCATAAGTGTAGCGTGTGGAAAAAGGGTTGAATTAAGGGTTTGGCAGATCATACAAAAAATGACTTGGTTTACTGACTCCGTCAGTTATGCCGTTCAAAATGGTGAAAACTTATATCCTCACTAGCCCAAAAATTGATTGGCAGAAGTGACGCGTGGGAAAAAATGCACTTTTAGGTCGGAAAATAAGTCGGAAAAAATTTTTTTTCGTCAATTTACCTGATGGTCTGTGCAGTGTGCATACCATTTTCTTCATGTGCATGGAAATTTCATGTTATCACAAGCAAATCTACCCATAAAAGCTGTGTTAATAGGATAAAACTGCTAAATACTGGACGCAAAGACAATTCGTTACCGTAAAAAGAACGCAGATCGTAATAAAGCTGGATATTTAAAATTCGGGACATTTTAAACGCCAGTAACTGACATACCAATAACCACAGAATACCCCCTATAACCTATAATAAGTCGCCATTTTTTTCGTCGAGTGGCGCCACCCCAGTCCGTAAACAACAATGAAATATGACGTCATGCTCGGGACTTTAATATAGTGTCGGTCCAGATACTACAATGCATATTTGGACAAAAAAACACCAAACCGGTTGTATCGCTTGCAAAAATAATCTACCTAATTTTTTTTATATTTGAGAAGAAACAAAAACAACATTTTAAACACCAAAAACTTACTCGGGTTCGTTTCGTAGTATTCAAGGTCATGCCTGAAAACGGGCTATATTTTGAGATGAAATTATCCCCTCCCTCTTGATTTAAGTTAATTTCTGTAATATGTTTTAGTTTCGAAAAATCAAAGCATGTCCTGGCATGACGAAAGAAATCACTTTTTGACTACCTAACGTCGCGTCGTCCCGTCAAATATTAATAAAGTATCATCTCCGGCTCGGTTGGGGGGTAATGCCGGATCCATATTGGGGGGATAAGGGATAACAGCCCCCTGGGACACCCCCAGCACGACGCGCCGTCATTAGGGGTAGCTCTAACTTTCCCCCCCAAACTTTCCTAGTTCTGCACCCGCTCCACGCGCCTCGCTCCACTAATAACAATTAAATGGCTCCCCCAAACCAACGCCGGAGATTCCCGATTACATCTGGTAATCCGTCGGATTTTTATCTGTTCGGGTAACGTCGGAAATAGGCAGAAATTTAGGAGATATTTATTGGTGTCGAGTCAGGAATTTGAAGCTTGTCTTAACTTTAAAACCTGATTTTATTGTTTTATGGTGAGAAGTGACAAACGCTGGACTTTTTTGTGGTCGTATTGCATTTTTTCACAGCCTACTTTTTAATGTTTTATGGTGAGAAGTCACAAATGACAAACGCTGGATTTTTTGTGGTTGTATTGCATTTTGTCACAGCCTACTGCGATTGAAAAATACATTTTCAATTGACGAGTCTATTATCGATTATTTCCCTCATACTGCTTGCATCCAATAAGGTAGCGCCTTCCATAAAAATCCAACCAATCACATGCCTCTACTAGCGATAATTGCACTTGTGCAAAACCAAAGCGGTAATACCACTTGCGCAATTATCACTTCGTTGCTTAGCAACCGCGAATCTGTTCTAAATTATGCAGCTTATAAATTATGTTGCGGTATTATTAAGCATTGTATCGATGAATTTATATAACTTTCACATTGCTAAATCGTTGTTATTAGACCTCCGTCTCCGTTTAAATTTATGACACACATTCAGAAAATAAACCAACGCTAACAGGGTGTAGGTATAATCAAATCTGCCTTGGATATCCAAGAGTCATGTTTGTTTGCTCGAACGCTACAGTCGAAGCTGTCAATAAACTCGTTCAAAATGAGTCGTTTTGGAACTGTAAACATAGAAAAAATTAATACAGAAATTATTAAATCGTATTCTTGAAATAATCTCGACAAATACCACTCGTGCTGGAAATTTTATCGAAAATTTCATGTCGACAAGGTGCAACCAATAAAACACAAGCATTTCTTAACGTTCCCATGGCAACTTGTGTATTTTTTCGGAAATCACCCTCCCATAAGCACCTAGCTGTAAGATTAATAAGTGGAAATCTCCCTGGCTTGACAGCTGTAATAAAAGCAGTGGTGTAAAATATATTGATAGATATTTATTTTTAACTTAAATATGTATAACCTACATGTTATTTATCGACAAAATCGGTTACAATTTTCAAATGTTTTAGAAATTCCTTTTCCACCTCTTTTTTCTTCAATGGCGAGTAAAGTAAGGAGCCGTTGATTTTTTTCCCTAAATGTCTATGCTTCATGAAATAAAAATAATACTTCGACACCATTTCGTTCTTCTCCACACTGGATTTATGGGCGAAATGTGGAATAATTTCACGAAGAATGTTGCTCGCATGTTCTTTCACGAAGAATGTTGCTCATGTTCTTAAACAGATCTTCTTGTTCAGGATTTAAGCCAGAGTCGCTCACCAAATATATTAAATACTTCACATTTTTATGAAAAACTTGAATATGCTCGCAGATTCTGTACAAAAGGAACAAAGATTGTACGTATTGCAATTCATTTTATTAATAAATATTTAATTAGCTCTGCTTTTTACGATACCCAAAAATGTTATCAAAGCGCATTAAGTACAAAAAAACTTGTCACTCCAGAGCCAACTTAATTGTGTTATTATAACGCGTAAAATTATCATTTATTTTGTATGCTCTATTATTTTTAATTTTTAATAATAAAAATATAATACTTTTCCCTTCTTTCTAGTAGTATAAAATCATGGAACGTCTAAGGAATAATATTTATTTTAGATTATTATTTAAACCTTGTTTTACTAGAGAACAGGGAAAGTAAAAAAATGCAATTAAAACTGCTTATGATTTACCAAAACCCCACTATTATTTACAACACAAGCTTGTATTTTTTCCTCTTTTCTCTAGTACTATAAAGTTATGTGACATAAGTAGAATGTTTTCTACTTTATTTGTCTAAACCTTATTCTACTAGAGCATAGGGAAATTAAAATATTTGGCATCAAAACAGCGATTAATAAATAAAGGTGCCATCGATATAAATTCATTAGCGTCTAATAGAAAAAATTTTCAAAAAATTCCCACCTCGAAAAAAATTTCCGGAAATAATTCATGCTCTAGGGAGATTACAAGTGATAATTTTTTCGAAAGCGCTATTTTACTCATTAGCAAAACCACTCCTACAAATTGGGCTTTTGTTTTCAGAGATAACGGGATTTTATCAGAAAATATAAGACCAATTTCAAACAAAATAGCGCTTTCGAAAAAATTATCGATAAAATTTCCGACACTTGTGATATTACATACGATAATAGGCGTACCTAGGATGGTCTACTTATTATCGTTGAAGTTACGACTTTGTTGAGACCAGCGGGCAATATTTTTTTAGCAGTGTTCCCTCTCATCCCTCGATACATTATTAACTAAGCCGGGTATAACAGAATTTCTTCGAGGGCGTCCGCTTTCAAGCGCTTACATTTTTAACGAGACGACACACAGCAATATGTTGATAGACGCGTGGGTATATGGGGTGCTCACGGCAGAATGAGGTGGGAAAAGGGGATATAAAGAGATGAAATAAATGAGAAAATGGAGATTATCGCCGTATCTGACGTTTAGACCAAAATATGTTATATTATAAGGTGTTGTTACGGTTCAAAAAGTTTCAAGCGGATAAAGGGAAAGAAAAAAAAAGAAATTACCTTTTTTTTACAATAGAACACTTACATTTCTTCTTCAAATGCATTTATTTATTTTGCTATAACTTTGTTGCATTTAATTTGGTAATGCTTTAAATTCATGTTGGCTTTCCTATTGTCCGCTAATGTTTTCATAAAATTGGTTTCGCCTCCTAAAGTAGAGTAAAATAATTTTCTTTTATGACTAATTAAATTAATTGTTAACTTACCTGGAAATCCTTGCATTATACTTCTATCCGTTTCGCACTGCTTAGCGCGACCACTGTGTAGGCGCATGTTTACCTTTTTCTGCGGGCTCGGGGACAATTTGCGATCGGCTTTACGAATTTCGCTTTCTTTATTGAAATAAATTTACTGGCTGACCATTGTTTTCCAGCTATCATAGATAGATATAGGTAGTAGTTTCGCCTCACACGCCCTACCTAAAACAAATAAAATAACCGACTGATTAGTTTGATGGGTAGACAACAAACACATAAAATATTTAATAATTACAAGTGTTGCACTCACCTTAGCGTCCTTCTATGATATTATTTCGTGGCCCCGCATCATTGTTGCTGTTATTGTTGCAACTATCTGTTATTTTTCTTCCAATTTCCACATATTTCGGAGAACCGACTTGCCAAACACGTCAATTGTCGCAAACGTCAAGTTCCCGATTTGATCGAGCAGTGTGTCATTAATTCGGTTTCTGCTAAAAGTCCCTAAGTCATGGATTTTGGCGCCTTCACGGAGAGGCTCGCCTTGGGGGGAAGTGCTTCCTTGTTTTTTTTTGGTGATGGTCGGTTGAGGTGAGAGTGGTCGAAGAGGGCACGTTTTCTACACCGGGCAGTTTGCCAATTTTTCTAGAATTCATTCAGCAATACCGCAAGATTACTAGTCGCCAAATAGTTTAGTTTTGGGCTAGTCACGTATTTTACGTAATTTTCTTGAGGAATATTGTGACCCACCTTATTTTCATATGGATTCGTCTTGACCATCACCACACCCTTCTCCACACCACGAGGCCACCTCCAACTTGGTAAGTCAGTTCGGAGTACAGTAATATTCCCTTATTTGTGCCCTAAACGCTAATGTGAGTAATGTAACATTTTAGGCCTTTTTCTCCATACCCCGGACGTCTTTCCCGGACGACAGAGTTAGATTGTCTCCCCATTGCACAATCAGTCTTCAACAAACCTACATACCATACTCAGGGCGAAGTCGACCGTTCTGGGCAGCTACCCGCCACTTTATGTAATCACAAGAAAAACCCGCAACCAGACTGGGTGGATAATCGACTTACCAGCAAGTCCTCTCCAGTTTATTACTATTATTATTTTAACTTAACATAGTGGCCAAGCGCGAGATAACTGCACAAAATAGTCAATTTATCAATTATTCTGCACCCTTAATTAGCCATTATAAAAGTTATCTGCTATATTTTGCCAAGTTACGTACCTTTTTATCATAGTTATGCGTGTGCACCAGGTATAATATTATACACGGGGATTCCTTTGTTCTGTTTTTTTTTCTTTAAGCCTGCCTGTTAATAATTATTATGCAATTGTTTGTAGCTTACCTAATTAATTATCTGTGATATTTGGTTGCTTTATCCAGATATTTATTTTATGGTGTGCTGTATTTTATTTTTAGTAGCTTGGCCGATGTTCTCTAGGTTTACAAACTGCGAATATACCCTATAGTTGATAATTTACATATTTTGTTGTTATTGGCAAACAATATTTATTTCCCGTTTTATAACCCCAGTCACCTGGGTTATACCTCTTTGTACTGTGTTGGGCACTATACCAAAAGAAAAACGGGTGGCGCACTCAATTTCAAAGTATACCTTTCTCGATAAGGTATTTTACCTATAGGAGCTAGTCGGTCCATAACAAATAGGTACCTAATTACTTTGTCAATCCTACAAGATACCGATAAATTTGATTATTCTTTTTTTTTACTCGAACCCAGATATTAGGTAACAAAATTGTGTCCAAGACACTGTAGGTATACCCAAATATAAGAATAAAATACGCGAAGAATCCTTTTCGGGCCACACAAGAAAACCGACAAAAAAACTTTCGCCGAGGCTTCTCTTCAAGCTCCACTCTATTATCGCACAGCCCGGAGCATAAAGGACCTGGGGGTATCTCCATATTCCCCCGTAGACAGGGGTTGCGATGGAGGGCCCTCCCGACGGGGACCGAGTGGATTTTCCTAACCCCCCCCCCCCCCGGGTGGTTTGAAAGGAGAGAAGTTGTTTTCGTGTGTTTTATGTTTTTAAGAAGTTTGCAATATTGAACGGGAAATTCTACGAAAGCGTATAATTGATAAATAGTATGGAAGTAGAGGTGTAAGGGTGATTCAGTTTAATTCTGCGACACTTTAACAGGTGATAGAAAACCAAAAAATAACCGCACTTTCTTGTGTACACTATATCATTTTAAGGCCTTATAAAAAAGTTACGGAGTGTTAAAGTTGTAAGAAATATGTGGAATTTATTGAATATTCACCAAACTAGTTGAGATATTTAAGTCATATTTTGTACACAGTATAACGGCATGGGTTAGCATAAAACCTGCTAATATCAAACACCTTGAACAACCAGTGGCGTAGAAGTGGGTAATTAGTATAATTGTTTTTAGAAAAAAATGAACCACCTTATATAGCAATAAAATGTATTCAATTTCTTATGTAAATTTTAATTTTAAACAAAAACGTTCTCTTAGAATTTTTTCACATGTGTCATGGTTTCATAGCAAATTTGATTTTTCCGTACCTATTATTTCGAGTACCTACTTCTGAAAAATTAACTTAAAACTTCGCTCCATATACTTTATTAATATGCAGAAAAAAATGTGTTTCTTACTTTAAATAGAGTAACTTTTCCCAATAAATTTACCCATTCAAGGTTTTACTTTTCATGATACATTGCGTAGCATTAATTATTGTATCTTCCTGAAATGTATTAGACCCTGTATCTTCAAAAGTATAGCCTTAAATAGGTAAGTTTATTGGAAAAAGTTACTTTATTTCAAGTAGCAAACACATTATTTTCACATATGGAGCAATTTTTTTAGATAATTTTTCAGAAATACCCCGAAATAATACAAAAATCAAATTTGCCACGAAACCATGACACATACAAAAAATTAGCAAGAGGGCATTTTTCTTTAAAATTAAAATTTCCATAAGAAATTGAATACATTTTATTGCTATACAAGGTGGTTCATTTTTTTTTCTAAAAACAATTATACTAATTACCTACTTCCACTTCTACGCCACTGGTTGCTCAAGGTGTTTGATATTAACAGGTTTTATGCTAACCCATGCCGTTATAACGTGTACCGAATATGCCTTAAATATCTCAACTAGTTTGGTAAATATTCAATAAACACCACATGTTTCTTAAAACTTTAACACCCTGTAACTTTTTAATTAGGCCTTAAAATGATATAGTTTATAAAAGAAAGTGCGGTTATTGTTTGGTTTTCCATCACCTGTTGAAGTGTCGCAGAATAAAACTGAATCACCATGTATAGTATAATCTAAACGTTCTAGAAAGATACAGGGGCAATGACGACAACAAAACTAAAAAAAGAAAAAATGTGCAACAACTGAAATTGAAACTTATTCAAAATAAAAATACAGCTTTGGGGGAAGCTATTCAAGTAGCTATCAAAGCAGCCCGCAAACTAAAAAATAAAATTAATTCATCTCGTATCATAAAAATTCCAAAATCTGGAGGAGTTTTACCCTTAATTCCCATTTTTGCTGGTTTGAGTGCCTTGTGTGCTCTTAGTGGAGGAGCAGCTGGTATAGCAAAAGGCTGCGAAACTTGAAGAAGCACATCGTCACAACAAAACAATGGAATCGATCGCTGTTGGTAAAGGATTGTATCTGAAACTCTGTAAAACAGGGCTTTGACTTTTTTTAAACCCATACTAATAATAATTATTTATTAAACAATTATTGTTTGAGCAGCAGCAACAGAACATAAAATGATGTTGCCAATGAACAATCGAACAACAAACCTTGATTTAGAACATTATGCACACAGTTTAAAAATTCCACATTTTGGAGGCGTATTTATGAGAGATGGGTTGCCAAAGAAAATAAAAAATTCGTTAATTGTGAGACATCCTTTATACATCCTTGCAAAAAGTCACGTGCGAGTTTTTGTCTTATTAAATTGAAACCTATGCCTCTCTAGAGTTGTCAAACGCAGTGAATTTACTACTTATTAATTCAATGTATGATACGGCAACTTTAATCTGTGAAAACCAACCCACGCTGCCTGTCAAAGTAAGCATAACGACAGTTGCAAGCAATATCTCAAACCACACAGAGCTCCATTCTCGACTAGATTTTCTTTCCATATTTTTCCAACGATTTATCATCATTCACCGGGATAGGGAAAATACATTAAACGAGCAATTTTCCGACGTTTAAAACCGTTATTCTTCCAAGTTCAAATTGAGATATACCTACTCTCCCCAAGCGTTAAAGTGGAGATATAAAAATTAAGCAAACATTAGTCTGGATTTATGTGTTTTCGTTGAGGAATTTTTAGGATAAGGACAGTAAAATATTACAGTTACACGCAATTTTTTTATATTATCACAGAAAATATGGGTATATTATTGAAAAGAAGGTTTCAAAAATGAAAAATATATAGGATGATCCAATTAAAAACTGTTATTTAGAAAAATTTACAATTTTTGTATAAAAACTGGTTTTCAACCTCGAAAAATTAAAATTTTAGTTAATAAATCTTAAATTTTTTGATTAAATATTGGGATCAAATCGTTCGAAATACATTATTTGAGGCAGCAAATAATAAACGAGAACGACATTATATTATTGTGAATATTAAATTAATGTGAATAAAACACTTGGTATACACAAAAAATAAATACCTAAATGTGGAAAGTTCTATGTTGGGGGGACTTGTAGGCCATTTAACGTTCGTTTAAAAAAGCATAAAAATTATATCAGGCAAAATAAAAGAAGAAGTAGGAAATAGACGAAAAATTGAAGAATCGGCATTTATTCTAGGAAATACAGACAACTGTGTTGCTGAATGTTCAGTGGAATTCGGTAAAATATTATTGCCAGTTATTCAAAGAGAAGTTAGTATACAGTGTGTCCACGGATGGACTTAACTATACTTTTAAAATTTGCTCAGCATGGTAAGCTACTTAAGTGTACAAAATTTCAAAGCGTTAGGCCTACTTCGATTTTTTGATTTTTTTCTTGTTTTTCTTCGATTAAATAATTCTCTGTAGGTAGTAAGACAAAACTTATAAATAAAAGTTACTCAGAATAGGAAACTGTGTATGATGGAAAATTTTTTGACAATCCTAAGCCCACTTTGCGTTTCCTCCAATATTTTCCAAAATACAAAGTAGGCCTAGAATCGTAAAATTTTGTCATCATGCACAGTTTTTCATTCTGGGGAAGTTTTCTTAATACAGGTTTGTCGTACTATTTACAGAAAACCATTTATTTGATAAAAAAATACAATACAATCAAAAAATCAAAGTAGGCCTAACGCTTTGAAATTTTGTACACTTAAGTAGCTTACCACGCTCAGCAAATTTTCTTTATAACTTTTTTTCATTATCTCTACAAGTAGAGGTAGTTTACTCTTATGCTAATTAACGTTTCTTTAATTTTCTTTTCACCCAGTATAAGTAATGTCAACTTTTTCCATGCCAATTTTATTTTAAGAACAAGCAGACTTTTTTTTATGAAGAATGACTTTTTTCAAAGAATTGAAAATAAAAAAATTTACAAGTAGGTACTATAGTTAAGTCCATCCGTGGAAACACTGCAGATAGAAAGAACAATGCCAGAAACGTGGCTATAGGCTGTTGTCTCTGTTGCCATGACACTTTAACTTGACATATAAATATTATTCTGTCATTTCACTGTGACGTGACATTATCTTTGAGAAAAGAGGAAGATTTATTCTCCGAAATAAGCTCAAAAAATCAAAGTTGCTGAAGTTGTTTTTTGAGTTAAACGTTCAAAGTTTTGTTCATTTACTGTTAAGAATTTATGCATTTTTCTGGCAACTTAAAAAAGTTGTGGTTCAGATTCCTGTGGCGAAAAAATTAAATGGACTTGATATACACATCTCGACGGAAGTTTTATTTATATATTCTGACCTATTCAGTATAGATAACGTACCCTTCGAATATTACCAGTAGCAAACTCTAACGCATCAAACCTTATATTTTTCACTTCAAGTAAATACCCATAATTCGTCTACCATTAGCGGCATTAACTGTCAATTTTTCGGACTAACAACAACGGCTACAACGTTGCCACGTTAACATTCCATTAAAATTTATTCACCGCCGTGGGGCCGCGTGTGGAATTATAAATTACCGCGTTTTGCTAATTTGGAGCGGAGTTAGGCCTTTAATGGACTCTGGTGCTGTCGCATTTTGTCGCGGTAAAAATAGGATGATGGTACACGGGGACACATTATCTCCCCGTTTGCGTTTTAAGGGGGGCGGGTTTTGGTGTTTCCAATTTTTAGACAGGCGATTTTTCACAAAATTGTCAAGTATAGAATAAAAAGAAAATTATGGCTACGCCACAGAAGTATAGTGTAGTTCGGAATGTTCGAAGCTGGAGCCAAAACGGTTGAGTATGCAACCCGCAGTACGAGGTACAGGAGTCACATTCTAATCATCTCGACTAATAATTTTAATTGAAGCATTTCCGGTTATTTATTACTGGTCAGGGTTTCAAGAGGATTGTTTTTTTTTTTCGTTTAAAAACAGTGTTTGGTTTAACAGCCCATTATTGTGCAAAGGTGGCCTGTCAAATTATTTTTTTTTCGTTTAAAAATAGTGTTTGGTTTAACAGCCCATTATTGTGCAAAGGTGGCCTGTCAAATTGTTTTTGTTTTGTTTAAAAACAGTGTTTGGTTTAACAGCCCATTATTGTGCAAAGGTGGCCTGTCAAATTAATATGGGAAGAAGAAGGCAGCCTAAACCTAACCTTTGTTCTGTCTAATTTTTAATTTATTGTGATTGCTGTAATTTTTAATGTTCTTCCAAACTCTTCAGAAAACTAATAAAATGACGGTTTTAGAGGTTCTGCTATGCCAACATAGCACAAAAAGTTGAACTTCAGTGCCTTGGTACATAAATAACTATTTCTTGAAATCGGCAGTAAGTTGTCCCAAAATCGTCATTAAAAGCTCTGAAATCGGCACTGAAGTAACCCATTATTGTACGATTTTTTCAATAAGTACGCCATGGCGAGATGTAAACATCAAACGTCAGACGCGGAGCCATCGCTCGTCAAAAGTGACAAAATATTCAAAACCCGGCCATTAAAGGCCCATTTAACTATTCGTACACATTGCGAAATTGTTACCTATAGCAGCGCAATATATCAGTATAAATATTTTAGTAGGTTTGAATATCAATAGATTTATTATGGAGGCTGCACAAAAGCGGCAGTTTGGTTTTTCTGTTCGAAGCGGCCGTGTCTTTGTCATACTTGACCTAGGTAGAGCAACGCTGCGCGTAGTCGGTTCATGGACGGGTGATCCCTTATTATTCTTTTCTTGCCTAATAAAACATTTTTTTTTCGATTTCAAAAAAATATAACATGTACCTCGGCACTGAAGTTCTTTTTATGACTCATGTGGTTTTTTTGCCTCTTCCAGAGGCCTCGGCAACTAAATTAAACATGAGTCATAAAAAGTTGAACTTCAGTGCCTTGGTATATAAATAACTATTTTTTAATTTTATTTTTCATGATAATCACTGTAAAATGTAAATACAGGGACTAATAATAAAAACTGCGACAGAGTCCATTATTTATTTCTGTGAGTGAGACAAATACAACTGTCCTGACTCACTTTTATTAATACCAGAGCATATAAAGCAAGCAGTTTAACGTACTCTTAAGAAAACATCCCCAAATTGAATGACCTTGACGCCATATTGGGGGAATAGAAATCAGAGATGTATTCAGGAAAATCATTTCAGAAATACAGCGGAGTACCAGGGCATTTTGTAATTTATACAGCGTGGTAGTAAGATCCAGTTCGGTATGTAAAATTTGTTAAGCAGTAGGCCATTTTGTTAAATTAGGAAAATTAGTTCGGTAAGAATAAATACAAACATTTGTTGAAGCAACGAGAAAAGCAGGCATGTGAAATGAATAAGGAATTATTTCTGCTTAAACTTCATTGTTGAGGTTGTAACTAATAACAGCGAAATATTGCTCCCTGTCTCTTTGAAAATATCGTTATAATCTTGTTAAGTTAGTAATAGCTAGTCTTAAAAATATTTCAAACAACTTTTACAGATGTTTTATACAGAGTCATTAAATTTGTTTATACCTATACTTACCCAGACAACTTGAATATTTTATTTGAAAAACTTCAGTAAAACATAACCCAAATCATTATCTAAGGGGTGAAAGGAGATTGATAAACGTTTGGGATTTGGTTTATATAATATTACAAAACCGGTTTTAGGTAATTTTAAATTTATATAACAGTTTTTTCTGCCTATCGAATACTGCTATATTGAGGGTTTTAGGGAACAAGTACAAGGTACAAATAAAATATATTTCTACTGATGACGCCATATAGGAACATACGTAATCAGTTTATGTTTGTTTACATTCTTCGCCAGGATAACATATAACAATAATAAGAACTTAGAACGGTAGATATTCTACACTGCACAAAACGTGCCGTTAAGGAACAGCTTAACCGCCCCGAAGCTGCGCCTATTTCACAGAATCTATTCCCAAATGGCGGCTGCGCGAACAGTTGCGCGGAGTTTTCCCGTGAAACTGCTTGTGGTTTTATATGCTCTGTTAATACACATTACTTTTTAACCTATGATTGTGTGTAAATAGTGAGTATTCGTCTCCATGATTACAGATACTATAATTTAATTTGCATGCTCAATTTGATAATTTCCCAATATTTGCAATTTTGCCTGTTATCTATTCCCTATTTACGGAAAGCAAATAGGGAAGTTGCATGTAATTGAATTGCTAATAAATTGCACATATGGCTCCAAATATTGCTGCAGATATCATACCTAAGTTTTTCAAAAATTGGCTCTGAAAATCAATAAACAATTTTAAATAAAATTGAAATTTTTGAATCCGAATTTTGCCGAAAGTTTTCGTATTTTCGCGCTGTGTGAAACAGCGTTGTAAGAACTTGTTGTTATATTTCGAGGTTGATCTTTATAAAAAGAAATATGAAATTATTTTAAACAGGAGTTCTAAGAGATTTGGTTACCTGCTTATCTGAACCCTAATTTAAAGCAATATTACTTAGCTACCTCTATCTACTTAATGACAGTATTGGATCTCCTATATTTGAATATTGGAATATTTCAATGGTTCCCTTATTACATAATAATTTTCTAGTTTTTAATGGTTTTTACTAGACGCGGCTTCTCCATAAGGTCATTTGGTTAATGACCCACCTAATTTATATAATTTTTTTCATTGTTTAAAAAATGCAATTATATTGTCATGCAACTCTACAATTATTACTAATGGAGTCAAGATTACTAATGTCTAATAATAATTCATTCCTATCCGCAGCCGCTTGGCCGTATTTTAAATTGACCTCACGGGTCATTATGGCAATCCACAAGGATAAATGCATTGCAGTGAGACGGAGACAACAGTATAAGCGCCCACTCTGAAGCCGAAAAGAGACAAGTAGATGACGAAATCGTCGACGGCCGACCATTCATAAGCGGCGGTTTCACATAGCAGTCAACTGCAAACACGGTTCAATTGTTCGGTGGGGGAGGCTTATAATGCTATAGCAGAACTGTTATGTGGTGTTTTACAATATTTGCAAAAGTGAGTTGACAGTAGTAGTTAGAAAATGGCGCCGAATAAAAGAAAAGTGTATGATATGGTGTGCCTTTTTATTTAAAAAAGTTAATTTTAAATATTAGACGTAAATATAAGAAGAAAAGGTATTGGGTGAAAAGCCTTTATTAAGCAAACCACGTTTTGACCGAATGGGCTCGTATACTTCGGACAAAAATATGATTTTTTTTATCTATCGGTAGAAACTGACAAAAAAATCGACCCGTGTCTTTCATTTTTTTCATATTTGCTTTAGATTTGCTGTAATTTTATAAATAATACTTTCCCGCCAAAGGTTGTGACGTAGTTGCCCTTCCTTATACAAGTGGTATTTCATAATTTTTACTGGAATTCTGATCTAGTTTGTTAGCATATTATGGTATTATTAAATACCTGATGTACCTTTTATTAAAAGAATTTATTATTGTTAATATCTTTCAATATAATTTCAATGCAGATCAGGGTAATTAGCAAAAATATTATCATTATATTATATCATTATATTATTCTATACGACCCCCGTCGCCAGGTAAGTTTGGCAATACTGCTTATTTAGGAGGATTAATTTGACACTCAACGTCTGACGCGTTAGAAACTTACTGATACAGTTCAAATTTGCACTGCAAGTTTGTGTTATTATTTGAATAGTCTTTTACATAGCAAATCGAACTTTTCAAAGTATGGAGCAAGGATTGGTGAACGCGACATCGGACAATCTGCCTTATTACCTATGTGGAATTGGAAATGGTGTGTTCGTTTCTTCTTTTTAGGTTCTGAATATTTGTCATTAACAAAAAGAAAATGAAAATATCACTTTAGACATGAATTATTATTCAAACTTTACTAAAAAGGCAACCAATTAGGGAGAGAATGAACACAAAATAATTTACAGTTTATTGAGCAATCATTTACAATACAACTTATTTAACTTAAATATATTTCATAAAATTAAAGGCCTCACACAATAACCATTATGTGATCTAAAAGGTACCTACATTAATTGATGATTTACCCTGGAATGTATATTGAGCTTTGCAAATTCTCGAATTCGTCTTATTATCCTCTCTACATGAATTGAAAGGGAAGCAATTCGTTTGCTTTTTATGTAGCGCTGAGGCACAACTTCCTTTTTCAAGATAATCTTGCTTCCCACAGTTTTGAAGAACAGGCAATTCTTAGCATCACGCTCAAGCTAAAAAAAGAAAAATGTATCTTACTATTCTTTTACAGAAATTATTGCAATAAAAGGTGCTCGATTAAAGAGTAAGTAAGAACTTAATATTAGTATAAACTTTTAATCTCTATACTTATGTAATATAAATTATTTACAGGGGTTATTTTGAGGTTTATTACATTCAGGTAGGTAGATGTAGTCCTAAGTAATAACCCCAAGACAGTAAGTAAGTATTAAAAAAAGAAGTAAAAGTCCTTCAAACTATCTATAACAGATAATATGTACTTACGTTGAAATGGTCTTCGTAACAATATAGAAACGTTTTCCTCATTGGAAGGCCAACTATTTTAACCACCGTTTTCGGTGAATTTCGTCGTTGTCGATAAAAACAATTTTCCAGAGTTTCTGCTGGAGTTTTCACACGAGTGAACGAACAACCTCCATCACTATTATAACGACGCGCAAACTAGTAAATAACTAAAGATCACTTGCTTATTTTCTGCTAACGCATTGGGCAAGCGGCTGATAATTTTCAATTTTCGCAGGTAGAAACGTTTTCAGACAACTATTGATAGTTTGACAGCGGTTGTATTTATAAAGGTTAACAGGCCAGGTCAGGTTATTTTATTTGACGGAAGACGAAGAGGGGAGAACTACGTCACAGGCATTTCATTACGTATTCAACTCAATTTTGTAACTAAATTACAGGGAAAAAAATTTTTTCTTTAGCGTTTCCGGACGTTTAAAGGCGATATCTATCCACTGCAAAAATAAAAAAAAATTGGTATACGAGCCCATTATATCAACAGTAGACGGAGATTTCCAAAATTTTACACGTCTCGAAAAATATATTGAGGTGAATTAATTTAAATGTCCCATAAACATTCATTGTATCGATATAATTCGATTAGAAGATACATTTTTTCATCTGAAAATTATAAATATTTCTAGTTATAACAGTACCTATCTGCGATAACAGTGTACTCGGATCACATCGATATTCGCCAAGCACATTGTTCAAAATCTACAGGGCTTCTGTACAGAGTAATAAAGTAGAGCAGAGAGAGAGAGAGAGAGAGTAAGTTGGCGCGCGCCAAAATAGCGTACGTAAACACTGCAAAAAAAAAATCTTTTAAAATGTCGTTTTTCCCTGTTTTTTAACGTCTAAACTGCAGAGTTGAATCTAATTAATTATTGTCCCGAATAACAAGATCTGACAAAATCAGAACAGAAGGCTGCTCGATCTAGGAAATAATCATAAAAACATGAAGACTTGATTCACACAATACCATAATTTGAAATGCGCTTATTTGACATCGTATCGGCTCAAATAAACATAACATTTACAAATACTGCCAGGACTCAGTGTTAAGTATTAAGACTATATTTCAAAAACAACAACATTCCCTGTTGTAATTATTTATTAATTAATATTAATTAAGAATTCCAAAACAAATAAGAACGAGATAAAATAACAAGGCCCAAAACTTTGCTCTGCACTCTACCACATATAAATTACTTAACCCCACATTGGAAAACTCTCACCGGTTACCACTTCCCATTTCCCAAACCCCCTTAATAACGAAATACGCTCATCTCGTCCCCATAAATTTGGCGGCGTCGATAGTCTACCTCGAGCGGCGGTTGTCGACGCTGATTACGAGATATTCCCGGAGTTTGGACGACTCCCGGACTCTCTGACGAAGTTCCCGGGGGCAACTTTAAAAGGAAACTTCGCGGCGAGGTCCCGGGTTCGTTAGATGGCGCGGGCGCGTGGTTTTTTATCTCTCGCTTTTATTAGATTCCCTTTAACGTTAATACGAGTGGATAGGTTTGGTTTTGGAGTGGGAAGTGGCCGATGGTTTTAATAGGTAGCTGGCAGAGCTGGGCAAACTACTTTTAAAAAGTAGTTGAGTACAACTACTAACTACTTCAACAAAAGAGCAGTTTTTCTACTCCTATGCTAGTAACATACCTATTAAGTGACGGTTTAGGTTATAAGTAAGCCCATTGTTACGAACACTGACACGTAATGACTGACACGTAATGACTGACACGTAATGACTGGCACGTAATGACTGACACGTAATGACTGACACGTAATGACTGACACGTAATGACTGACACGTAAGGAGTGATACGTAATAAAAAAATTATGTAATTAAAACGCAATTATCACGGGTGGCTTGTTAGCGCGGCATCCGCGTCACCATAGCAACTAACCAACATACTAATTGTTGCCTGTCAGATAATCAGAAGTATAGTTTATCTATTATAATAGTTTTTCTTTCGTCGAAGAAAAATTATAATACAAAACTCGAGTTGTAAGCTTATTACATACTCGTGGAATTACAGCACTCGCCGCGGCTCGTGCGCAACTTTTCCACTCATACGTAATAAGCTGTTTACAACTCTCACTATGTAATATACTATTAACTACGTGACAATCTATACCCCGATTACTGTAAGAAGTCCCGATTTTGTCAGATGACATTCTCCACAAAATCCCTGGGAATTTTCTGTTAACCATGGGTATAACATTGGTATAAAAGTGTCTCAACCAGTTAATGACGACACTCATTGATTTATGATGTGAAAGTTACCCAAGTGATACGAAAGAAAGAACATAATGAAATAAAAACCCTATTGCAATCACGATTATACCGCTACAAATAAAAATAACTATGGCTACAACTCATTTTAATAATAATTTCCAACGTCACGAAAACACTTTTATTTTGGTATTTTGGTATAATCAGCTACTTGAGGCTGCGTACTGGTGATGGTGCGTACTCAGGCAAATTTTATTTCGGTGTTGTGAAAGTGACAGTGAAGGTTTTCCGGATCGTTCAAAAGGGTTCAAACTTTGGGCAGTGAAAATATTCGCGGGTTTTGTACGTTTCGTGAGTTTTACCGCTATCTGTGTTGTCTTTGTTCGTGTTATTACTAGTTATTCATTGTGCAAATGGGCTCGTTACTGACCTGGACTTATGACCCGGTTGTAAGGACTTCTTAAAATAATTTGACTATAACTATCGGGCCTAAAAACTAGTTTAACTACTAACTACTAAGTAATTAGTAGTTAAAATGGTAACTACTTTTTTAACTACTTTGAAAAAACTTGGTAGGACAAGTAAGTTTATTGAGTACTGGCTACAAATAAAAAACAAAAAAAAACAAGAAGAAAAATGTTTTAATAAATTAACCACTAGATTTTTGGTACATTCATGAGTACAGCGATATACAGGGTGTCCCGAAATTAGTCTGCCATAATTTACCAAAAAAAATGAAAAAATCCTCTAAACATGGCCCTCGACATGGCCTCAAAAATGACACTTTGGCAAGCGGTTTTTTTTCAGAACGAACAAAGATAAAATTCTGAAATTCGGTATATACAATGTGACATTTGACATTTACCGAGATAGATATAGTTTCATTCATTCTTTGTCATAGGCGTCCAAAATGGGGGGGTCAAAGGGTTAAAAATACCCCAATTTTTTTGTGTATGCTCTTTTTTCAGATTTCTTACGAAATTATGATAATTCTAGGTATTCTACGAAAAAACGGTGCCCTTATTGAATGAACTTCTATTGGAAGCACCGTTTTCGAGTAAAATCGTTTTGAAAATGTTTTGCAGTGAGCCATAAAAATAGGTATCTATTAGAAATCACCCTGCCACAATCCGTTTTTTCTATCTGCAACCCAAAAAAATGAAAAAAGTTCTTATAAACATGGCCTCAAAAATGCTTCCTATAGCCCTGAAATATACAGTTTCGCAAACGGTTTTTCTAAATATTCCCAGAACGAGCAAAGATAAAATTCTGAAATTTGGTATGCGACACATATGAGATTTGACATTCACACAGGTCGAACTAGTTTGGCATTCTTCATCATAGGGGTCCAAAATGGGAAATCAAGGGGTTAAAAATACCCTAAATGTTTTTGTTTGCCTTTTTCATAACTTTTTCTTCCAGGTATATCACATACCAAATTTCAGACTTTCACCTTTCGCCTTTAGCTAATTAGATTACTGGTAAGTAGTTAGATTGACAAAAAGTAGTTAGATTATGGAAAAGTAGTTATATTACTTTAAGTAGTTTTAGTTGGTAGTTAACTACTTCATCGACAAAATTGTTGAGTATTTGACGGAATTAAAAATGTAGTTGAGTATAACTATGAATATGAAAAAAGTAGTTTGAGTACAGCTACTTTTCCTGAAAAGGTAATTAACTACGTAGTTAACTATGCCCAGCTCTGGTAGCTGGTTCGATTAAATTTGGCATTGGCGTTATAGGCCAGTGACGTACCATGAAACGCGTCCTTAGCCTATATCACAAACATGTTAAAAATGAAAAGGTAGTTAATTTTGACTTACATGTAATTTGAAATAGTGGTATTTATTTGCAGATAATTTCCCGAATGTAAAGCTAATATCAAGTGCTGAAATATGTTTATTTGAGGCGATTTCGAATCAATCAAAATAAAGTAGGTAAATAATGCAGGCCCATGGAAACCAGCCCATATTTTATGAAAATATTGCTCCTAATTACAAACAAAACAATGCACTTTATCATACTAAAAGGTCGAAGGAATTTGAAGAAGTTATATTGAGAAAAATAAAGTTTTAGGGCATCTTTCAAAGGTACCTAGCTTGTTAAATATTTACCTGTGAAACGAAATCCCTGGCTCTTGCTTTTCACTTCTGCTTTTGCAACCAAACGCTGAACAATTCACCATCGTAAGAGTATATTTTCCCCTTAATCACTGTTAATTTTAATTCAAAAATTCACGAAATTAACTCACAACGTACTCGCTTTGTCTGCCACATATAAAATGGCCGCCGTTCAAAATGACGTAACAAAATCTATACACGGCAGTGTAGACAAGCGCGGTGTCCTTTCTCTTTCCTTGTCTAAGGTTGCAAGTCTATCAGGAAATATCCCACATATTTTTTTCTTCACCTACATTTTATACATTCGCAGAAAATCTACAATATGATAGGAATAGACATTATTGTAGTGGATGTGTCGCATTGTTTATTGAAATATCCCTTGTTGGAACATGGACGAAAACAGATCCACTGGATGGAATCCCATCTCACATTTGCAAGTTTGCCCATACCCAGTAAACACACTCTGCCTGAACATCAAAACCATAATTACTATTTACCCGACAAACCAATAACACTCGGTATTTTGCGCATGTTATCCATCAATATTGCCGGTACGTTCCGCGTTGTTATTGTTCCAGTTTCAAGTGGCTGCCGGGGCCGTTTATTAAAATTTAATTTTCCAATTCGATAACGCCGAAAAAGCACACACTGTTTTCGAACCAAATATCCGTGTAAACGGAATGTTTTTGCTCTCTTTCCTCATTCTGGAAGTACAGAGTGACATTTCAGCAGAAGAAGCTCCTATAAACACGCGTATGTAAACCCCCACTTGTCGAGATACAGAGCGTTTAAGATGATAGTTATTTGGCACTAAAGTTCAACTCGTGGAATTTAGTTGCGGAGGCCTCTGGCCGAGGCAAATAAACATGAGTCATAAAAAGAACTTTAGTGCCGAGGTACATATTATATTTTTTTTGAAATCGGAAAAAAAAAGTTTTATTAGGCAAGAAAATAATAATAGGGGATCACCCATCCATGAACCGACTACGCGCGGCTTTGCGTGACTTTGACGATCGCTCTACCTAGGTCAAGTATGCTGAGACACGGTACCTTCTGACAGAAAAACCAAACTGCTGCTTCTTGTGCAGCCTACACAACAAATCTATTGATATTTAAATTTACTAAAATATGCATACTGAAGGATTGCGCTTCTATAGGAAACAACTTCGTAATGTGTACAAAAAGTTAAAAGGGCCTTTATCGGCCGGGTTTTGAATATTTGGTCACTTTTGACGGGCGATTTCTCCGCGTCTGACGTTTGATGTTTACATCTCGCCAAGGCCTACTTATTGAAAAAATCGTACAATAATGGGCTACATTATTGTACGATTTCTGTGCTTTTAATGACGATATTGGGACACTTTACTGCCGATTTCAAGAAAAATGTTTTAAATTAGGCAAAAAAATAATCATAAGGGATCACCCGTCCATGAATACAAAAATTCAAGAAAAAAGTTAAACCAAAAATATCAGAAAAACTACTTTAAATAGAAGATTATAAATTCTGATTTCGATCATTTTACAATAAATCCCTTTTGACATATTCGTTGATACTATGAGTTTTATTTGTTTTTTATTTCATAGCATCCTAGATTGATACCACGAATTATGCACACTGTTTGGCACCATACAGAAAAAAATGAATGAATAGTTTTTCATCAAAATTGCTACAAGAGTATTTTGTGGGATGTGGAATAATAATTTTACTGTGTTATTTTTTTGATTAAGAACTCTATATAAAAATTACCCCATTAAATACTCGCGCCCTATTCAAAACAGGTATTAACACGAAAACCAGACACACTATTTTATTTATAAAAGCGTATACCTAGTTGGTTACCCCAATCTAAGGTCACACTGTATAATATCTTCTAGTTGCCTACTGTAATAACATATAATTTTGAATTTACCCTATTATTATAGAAAGTATTGAACCAATTTGTAGACTACGAACTGAAATATGTATGAATTAAATATTAACATTTTAATAGGTACCTATACCTCTAGTTTGTCGACTTTTCATCCTTCATACAGACGCCTATAATTTGTTTTAATGTTAAATTAAATATTTATAACCCATGAAATAAATATTCCTGGAGGTATATTCCAAGCAGGCGTTGTAGAATACAAATTTTGTATCTGGATTCGGTTAAAAATTTCCACTTTTTGTTTCAGAAACGCTTCAAGCGAAGATCACTGTGAATCCTGGACCTCTGCCTGTTTTTCTTACATCCAGTCAAGTCTTCAAAGTCAAGGAGGGAGACACCGTCATATTGCCATGCCAAGTAACCAATCCTGGTGAGTATCTACTAATAGAGTGCATTCAAAACGTGTAAACGATTATTGCAATCCTGTTGGCTATGCAACCAGTTATGCTACCATTTTTCCGTTTTTGTTAGTAAGTAGTGTAAATAGAGATCAAGATAATATTGAAAAAATCGAAGCAAATTATATACAGGGTGAGTTTTTTCGATGACCACTATGGGGATCTCGGAAACTAGCAGAGCTAGAACAAAGGTTAAATGGGGAAAGAATTGCGGTTTTGAATACTCAATCTAATGCCCCTTTTGGATTTTTTAAAAAGTTCATGGCTCACTAGATATTTAGAAAAGAGGGATTTTTGCTATTTCATCAGATCTCTGTAGCTCCGTTATTTCTAATTATACAGAAAAACTGTAAAGACAAAAATAATTGTAGATAATTTTGGGCTTAATAAGATAATCGAATCCATTTTTTATGTTGTTTGTGATTTTTGAGATATGACATAAACTTGTGTTTTTTAAACGTAAATCATAGTTTTCTGAGGCCTTGTCAAATCGGCCATTTTTTAAGCTTTCCAAAGATATAATACTCGGCATAGTTTTTATAAAAAATAAAAAACCTATGGCTAATTTTCTGATTTTTTTTTAAATTTCACATAGTCAGCCGTGGAATATTTTCATAATTACATTCTATTTTATAATTAGACATACTTCAAACTTTTTAATATTTTGTTTTCAGCTGGTAACAAAATAAAACACAAATTAAAAAATTCAAATTCAAATTATTATTATTTTAAATCCATCATTATGATTTATGCAAATATTGCAGCTTTTTAAAACTGAATTTGTCGTCTTTCTTAGAGAGCGCCTCTCAACACTGGCAATTGCTTCTAAAACAGGTGCTTTTAATTCAACAATTGGCTCATACTTTATTTTGTACTGTTCCCCACAAAAAGAAATCCAAAACAGACAAATCGGGGGATCGGGGCTGCCAGGAAATAGGTCTATTTCTCCCTATTCAACTATTCGGATAGAGCTGATCTAGGTAATTTCTTACGGGCAAATAATTATGTGGTGGAGCTCCATCATGACAATTTTTGTTTTATTTTGATACATTTTGTTACCAGCTAAAAATAAAATATTTGAAAGTTTGAAGTATGTCTTATTATAAATTTAAAAAATCAGAAAATTAGCCATAGCTCTTTTATTTTTTATAATAATTGTGCCGAGTAATATATCTTTGGAAAGCTCAAAAATGGCCGATTTGATAAGGCCACAGCCAACTATGATTAGTATTAAAAAAAAAAGTTTATGTCATATCTCAAAAATCACAAACAACATAAAAAAATGGATCAGATTATCTTATTAAGCCCAAAATTATCTACAATTTTTGTCTCTACAGTTTTTCTGTATAATCAGAAATAACGGAGCTACAGAACAGAGATCTGATGAAATAGCAAAAAATCACTCTTTTCAAAATATCTAGTGAGCCAAGAACATTTTTAAAAATCCAAAATTGGCATTAGATTGAGCATTCAAAACAATTCTTTCCCCATTTAACCTTTGTTCTAGCTCTGCTAGTTTCCCAGATTCCCATAGTGGTCATCGAAAAAAACTCACCCTGTATAAAGAAAAATTGTTATGAGTCTGAATACCTAAAGACTCTTAATACCGATAAAACTTTTTCTGTCGTATATTTCTCGATAAAACCCAGCAATTCCAGCGGTAGATCTCTTCGGTTTAATTGCACATCGACGGGAAAATCTCTATTAATTTCCCAAGAGTGATAATTCAATCCCGATTCTTCTTTTTCGTCTCGTTCCATCGGCCGCTTATAGTCTGCCTCGTTTTATCATCGTTTAATGGAACCTATTTCTGTTTTGTTGCGAAGCCGACCCCGGCGCTCCCGATTCATTATTAATCTCTCTCTTCTCTCCCCGCCTTTGCGAAGCGGATTAAGAGATGGCGGTGTAAGGTTTCGTTTTCAGCGGATCTCCCGTTGCAAATCAACAAGTTTTATGTTAAACTCGAGACAACGTTTAAATGTCAATGGCGTTTTGAAGAATGAATAGAGAATGCTTATAAGATGAATCGATGATCACGAACGGCTGAACAGAGTCGCATTGGCGCGTAGATAGCATAACGGATAGTATAACAGATAATATAACTGATAGTATGACGAATAGCATAACGGATAGTATGTCAGATAGTATAACGGATAGTATGTCAGATAGAATAACGGATAGTATGTCAGATAGTATAACATATAGTATGACAGATAGTGTAACGGATAGTATGACGGATAGTATGACGGATAGTATGACGGATAGTAGGACGGATAGTATGGCGGATAGTATGACGGATAGTATAACGGACAGTATAGCGGATAGTATAACGCATTCCTAGTATAAATTGATCAGTAGGTATCCTAATTTTTCGCTACTATTTCAGTCTCATATGGCAGCGAACTTTTTGCCCGAATCCGCGAGATTTATGGGACATACGCGGCGGTCTATTTGCCGGCGTTACGGCTTCCTCTATTTTCTAAGCGGGGACCATTTTTCTTCCCGCGTTTCCTATATCACAGGCGGCTGGTGTAGACCATTATCTCGTAACTGCGATTTTATGGGAGCGGTTTGAATTTTGCCCTTGATGTATGCGCGTCCCGATGCGTCGCGACGCCGCGGAGGGCGCCGCGACGCTCGCGGATCAGGAACATGGAGGTTAACCGGATGGGGTGTATAGAACGTCGAAAATTTTTGGAGAAGTTAAAATTCGATTTTAACGTCATTTTTTAAGAAACAGAATATTAATTTTTTGGTGGAGAACAAGGATTTATCACGAAAAGTTGCTTAGAATGAAATGTTATTAGAATTGCAATTTTCACGGAAACCGATTTAGGTACTTTGACTTTTTGAAAAAACTTTAAATTGATCAAAAATTACATTCTAAAACGAAAATATCATTAATTTTCTACATACATTCATTCATTTTCTAGATACAGAACGTTCAGATTTCATAAAATATACAGGGATCTACTTTTAAACATATACAAATCCAAAATATAAAATATGAATTTTGAAGGCATCTAACGAGTCAAGTGTGTCATAGAATCCCCTCAAAACAGTTGAACAGGACACTAAAAGTGTTGGTGCGCAAAGATTCAATACAAAAATGTACAAGTTAGTTTTCTCTGGGTTATCTCAAAATGCTGCATTTTTATAAAACTTTATGCTGGAATTATTGAAGTAATATTAATAAACACCAAAGTAATTTATTTTTTACAAAATGCCAACCAACAAATAAAAACAGTTTAAATAATTGATAAAGTCACTGTCTAAGGTGATACATTTTCTGTACGTTTCCTGTTGTTGCACTGTGGCATACCAGCCGTCACCGTCGCAATGACAAGATCCGGCAGCTGAAAGCGATGAGTCATCCAAGGGAGGTGGGCCTAAGGCGCCAAATTCAAATTTCAAGATGTCAACTTAAATAAATTTGTTAAAAAAACACTTTAAAATCATTGTTTACATATAAAGCGCATGGTTTTACAACACGGATAATAATTTACGTCAATTTACGAGTGAAAGTCACATTTTCAAGAGCTTTTGGTGCATTTAGATATCTACCGGTAAAATTTTCGTAAATGACAATTATTACTTCTTATTTGTGTGTCTAGATACAACTAAATTCGAATGAATAAAACCATAAAACTTCCTGATTTTATGGTAGTTACGTTTAATCATTCATCATTCTTAGGTATAACACTCTCCAAACAGTCCAAACCAAAACCACTTTTACCCTGGAAGACTGTGTAGGAACAAAATTTCTTTTGATGACCTTAACCCAAATTTCCCTTAAAATAGGGTCTTTAGGGAGGAAAAAGCGGACACTTTAGGACCGCCTTTGTAGTTTCCTTGCAGTTGGGAACGGAACACGTCCACGGCTTGATTACTATAGACACAACCTAAAACCTATAAACTAAAATTGAATTTTAATCACTTTATTCTGAAACGCAGCTGTTTTACCTCCTTTTAAAGCTCCACATCCTATATTACTAAAAAACACAGTCCAACACAGAATAAACACAACAAACGTTCTTTAAAACAGGAAACTCGCCAGACAAGTAAACGTAAACAACTACAAGAAGCTACCTCGTAGTGACGTTTCGCGTCGCCAGCTGGCAGGCCTTAATCATTGCATATGTTTAAAAGTAGACCCCCTGTATATACAGAAACTTGCCGCCCCTTTGAAAATATTGAATAACCGCATTTCCCATTTCTAAAAGTTCGCAGAACGATAGGAAATGTGCCTCATATCCGGTCCAGAGCCAGATCCATTGCGGATCGTTCGTAGCGAAGAATGCATATCGAGGTTGGGGATTCGGTTTACATATCCCAACGTTATTTCCTGGAATAACAGCCCGAGGGCATTACGTCAAACAAAAGATGGAAATGGGGGCGAGATCGTAGACTTTTGTGTTGCGGGAATAAGGAGGAATAGAGCTTACAGTGTATTACGGAATTATATGCAAATGTCAATAGCATTTGCCAATATATTTTTGGACCGATTTTTCTTTTTTTCTTTTTTTCACTCGCATAAATAACTTATTTACAAGGAATTTTGTGAAACTATACCTTTTTTGCATTGAATAAGCCCGATTTTACTCGAATCTGTAGTAGTTTCGAAGATATTCATATTAAAAAAAAATTTAACGGAAAACTTTATCGGTGTTTTTTGCGATTTAAATATTTCTCATTTTAACCGTTGAAATGTCTTCTTCAAAATGGTCTGCAGCGTGGTGACAAATTCGATGTCCACCACTGGTATCTCAGCTGTGGTTGCTCGAAATCTAGGAGGCCTAGAAAATTTATGACACCTGGATCGAGTTGGCCCACTGAACTATATAGTTCAGTGAGTTGGCCATGACCAAGAACCTAAAACTACCATGTGTCATTAAATTCGGGCAACCAATGCGGAAGATACAAAGTTTTAAAAAAGCTAATTTTGTCGTTGTTTGAGTATACGAGAAACGAATCAACATATCTGATATTTATTAACAGTATATTGTGGAGAGTGTGATAACGTAACTTTTGTCTAATTTGATCAGGGACTCTTTAAAATAAGGGGACCCAGCATGTCACAGTCTATCGCATAGGAAAAGTGAAGCCTTGAGGGGAAGTTTGTTTTCTGTTGACTCCAAGGAGACCACAAGGGAGCTGATACAAGGTTATGTTATATGTCAGTGTCCAACTGCCATCAGGTTTTATGTGACATGCCAGTGCCATAGATTCTAAAGGAGGCAAAATGTTTCCCATCATAATTCACAATTTTTAACTTTTCTAACTTCCAGATACTCAGATGTGGTAATACGGCCGCCTGTAGTAGTCCCAATAATTGCAACCAGATTTTTCCTGTATCACCTTTAGTAATCCTACAATTCCCATTACGTGGGCATTACGTATAAGTAGGTAGTTCAACACAAATCGTATTTCGAAAATTTGAAAATATTAAGCAGCTTCAGTCAGGTCTTTTTTTAAAGAGTTTTTATCTACGACTACAAATTTGTCAGGTACCTTGGTAGAGAAATAAAATTACAAAAATGTTATAATGAACACCGAGAAAAACTACATCATTAGAACTACTAGACCTAATCTTATTAGTCCATCCCGAAATCTGTGAAAGTTCTTTGGGTAGATACATTCAACAAGGGGAGAAAGTTGAAGTATACATATTGGATGGAGGAACCTGGTAACAAGGTGCAATAGCGACAAATTCTTCAATAAGCAAAATCGGCACTACTGACTTACCATACTTATTACTTAAATTCGTGGAAATTACTATAAAATAAATTTCTTTCATTTGACAGTTGCCACATTCTGCACTTGTATACACAACATTGTCAAGTCTAATTTTTAGAAATAATGGAAATCATTATTAATTTTTACTAACAATCAAAGTACCTACCTGTTATATTCATAGATTCTCCAATAAAAAGGAATACTTGGCATCACTCAGACGTTTAGAATGAGGAAAGAATAGGCCTCACTTTGGAAAGTATAATGCTGGGTCCCCTTACTTTAAAGAGTCCCTGGATTTGACCGATGTTGTATCTTTCATAGATTACCAATGATAGGCTTCGAAATTTTCACTTAAGGGAAGGCGACCTCTCTGAAAATAGCATTCGACGCAACTATTCAAATTTTTTGAAAACCAAACTGTGATTAGTTTTCACGGTCCAATTTTGCTATTAGCGATTTTTTTAGAACTAAACTGACGAAGGATTTTCGTTTGGGACCACTTAAAACATAACTCTACAAAATTTCATCTTGTTCCCATGCAGGATCTCCAAGAAAATAATTTTTAAAAGTTGCAACAAAATGTTATAAAGAATAGGAATGTTTCATAAAATCTATAGTAAGGGCTGAATGTAAAGGCGAAGTCGGCCATAAAATCGAGAGAGATGGGCTATGATTTTCCTACCTGCTCTCCCTTATGTTTTGGAGCGAGGGGTTCGGCTTAAAGAACCGCAAGACCAACTTTTTATTGCTCTGTCCTTGTCTGATACATTATGTTAATAAAGATAATATATTCAAATGGAAGTACGCCTATCAAACACGGCAGTAATTAAATATTTGGTTTATTTTGGCGATAGACTTCCTGTAATAACAATGCAGCGTGAAGTATTCAGTGCCCAAAGTAGAAAATTAATATTAAATGTGGTGAAATATTTACAAGAAAAAAAGGAGAACACAGGTGAAAATTTATCGGTATGTCAATGTGCATCGGAGGCGTTACAGATTAGTACAAGGACTATTTCACGAATTAGGCAAGAAGGCATTAAACATATTAAAATGGTACACACTAAAAGTAAAGCAGCCCCTTTTAATTGCCAATCTAAATTATCGAATTAATCTTCGAAAATGACAAATGAAATTACAACAGGTACCTAAGTACAAATTTTTAATCCGTCCGTTCACATCAGGTAGTAAAGCAATAATTTATTCTAGGCCGACCCTGCCTGCCTTAAACAATCAACTAGTAATACAAGACAAGTACTATACTAAAATCGAGCAATCCCTACGCCTGGCGTAAATAAAACCACGTGTTCAATGAGGATCCGCGATTGGTCGGTAGGCTATAAAATTTCACCCGACTCGGCAACAGGGACGTGCTCGATCGCAGAAGTGTAGATATTCGGTTTTATCTTGTTGTTTTCAGCTATTTAGACACTGCCACAAATAATTTTATCGATGTTTTGAACCCTTTTCATTAAGCCAATAATTCTTGTCTGAAATATTTTGATGTTCACAATTGTAAGACTAAAATTAAATAAAGGTCGTACCTCCGTGCGGCTATGGCAGATATTTCAACCCACGTGCTCTTGTTTACTCCAGGCGTAAGAGTTGCTCGATTTTACTATAGGTTTTCTCACGGGCGTAGCCAGGATTTAGTTTTGGGGGGGGGGGGGGGGTTTAGTTTGAGAAGTAAATAAAACAACAAAAATATACTTACATGAAATTTAATATCTATATATTCATCCGAAAAACTACGACATATTTATAAAGTTCTTAACTTTAAATGAAATGGATAAATTAATTTCGTTCCTCTGCGCTAAATCTAAAACCATTAAAAAAGAAATCTTCGGCTTTTTCTTTTAAGTATATCCACTACTTCATCTGCATGCATTTCTGTTCCATAGTGAATGTTCATTAACCATTAAGTCTGTTTTCACTTGTAGTGTTTCGTAAATAGTTTTTCAGTCTCCTTAGGCTCGAGAAAGACCTTTCTGGGGTAGCAGTGGATACAGGAATGGTAGCCAAGATTTGTAGTAATGTGTAAATATTAGGATAAAGGTTTTTATCGCACATATCTAGGCATTCCAAACTAGATTTCGGGGTAGGCAGTCTTCTTATCAGCATGCAAGGTAGCTGAAGCTTTGATAGCTAAATCCAAATTTGTTTCTTTATTAGAAACCCCTTGACCTTGACTACACCACTTTTTCCAGTAGTCCATACCTTTAGGTTTATCACCCTTCCTTTTCTTCCCCTCCATTTTTCGACAGTAATAATGATTCACGTATCTATCCTTAACAAGGTCATCGAATAACAGCGCACTAAAATTACTCACTTACACGGTACACTTAATTCTCTTCACTATTCGTTCACCACTTTTCACTTTTATTCGCTTCGAGTTCGCATGGAACAATACTGCCGTAAGCGCGGTCACGCGCCGCGGCGCCGCTTATATAGCAGCCCAGTAGCCGTCCAGAAACTTCCACGAACTTCCACAAAGTTCCGCTCATTTCGACCGAGGGGCGTGGCGAATAATCGAGAAACAACGCAAAGTGTCCCTACAATACAAAATAGTTCGGCTGCAACTGCGTCTGCCTCTCGTCAAAAGATGGCGCTAGGCGCTACTATTACTACATATATTCAAACGTAATAATGATTTAACTCTTCACTCCTCGTATTTTTAGGTAATATTTTGCTTATTTCGGGGGGGGGGGGGGGGTTTGAACCCCCGAAACCTCCCCCCTTGGCTACGCCCGTGGGTTTTCTATCTCTCTTCCTTTCATGAAAGGTGCCTAGCGAACTTTTAGACGTACGTCGAATACAAATTGGAGGAGGAGACATGAGTGTAATTGTGCGAGTGCAAGTAAAGCAATAGATATAGCGCTCTCTCTTTGATGATTTATTGCGGACTTCGCCTTTACATTCTGCCCTTACCATACATGCATTCTGTGTAATGTGGAGGCATTGGGTGAAAGTCATTTCTTGTGTCTTCAGGTAATTACGTCCTGGCTTGGAAGAAAGGCATAGCCGTGCTGTCAGCGGGAGTGGTGAAGGTTAGTCCAGACTCAAGGGTGCAACTACGACTAGGGGGGTCTGGAGGTGGATACGATCTGGAAATTTCCGAGGCGCAACCGCAAGATGCCGGGGACTACGTGTGCCAGATAGGCACTCTCAGTCCCAGAGAGATCACGCACACCTTGGAGATATTAGGTAAGAAGCAAATAATAATATCCCAACTATCGCCCTTTTTGTGACAATGACAATGATCTTCAACCCTTTTTCGATCTGGACCAACACTATATTAAAGACCTGTGCATAGCGCTGTTTCAAGCGAAAATTATTCTGCACATTAAAATCACAGATCAAACAAAAAATAAAAAGGAACTAGAGATACTTGTGTAATTAAATTTACTTACCTCGCAAATTTTCGTATCATTTCCAACTCTCATGTTAGGGTATTTCATTTACACCATCGTGCTCGTTCTTCTGCGCTTTTTGGAAATAGTGTTAAGAAAAATTCATCCTGCTCAGAATTCTTGCAGTTTCTTATTACACAAGATGTTATTTTTAACTGTTAACATTCCTTTTTGCAAAAGAAATTGAGCACGCTCAATAATTTGTCGACAGTTTGTTGACAAACTGGCACCCGCCAAGATAAGGATATAATAAAAACAATGTTACTAGATCTGCCAAAATCTGTTGTCCAACCTCTGTTAAAACGAATAACTGTCACTTTTCGTGTCATACAGGGCCTCTAACCTGGACCAACACTATATTAAAGACCTGTGCATAGCGCTGTTTCAAGCGATCGCCACTGGCGCCACACGACGAAACAAATGTACACGGTGGTTTAATGTTAAAACACCATTGTTGAAGATTCTTTTATAAAATAAAAACATGCAAATGTGTCTGTTAAAACGAATTTAATAGCCAAAATAAAATATTTGTTTGTTATGTCCCTCTAATTTGACAAGTTCACATGGCATATTTCCATACATTTTCTTAAGAAAAGCGAGTCTAAAAAGCAAACAAGAGTATTTGGTACCTTTTGGTTTGAAATGAAGTCCATGGCTAGTTGTAGTGTAAGTAAGCATAAAACGCATTAGATTTTTCAGTTTCTTATTTGTATGGAGCACTATTGGTTCGCTTTGGAGCTATAAACAAAATTTTCTGTTTTCATTCTTGCATAAGCTACAAAATACTCTTCCAAAAAATATCTAGAATTTTCGCTTCTTCAGCTGGTTGATCAGATCATCCAATAATTCCAAAATAGTGTTTATTCTTCTGCAATTCACCTAATGATGTGTGCAGTGTGCATACCATTTTCTTCATGTGCATGGAAATTTCATGTTATCACAAACAAGTCTACCTATAAAAGGTGTGTTAATAGGATAAAACTGCTAAATACTGGAGGCAAAGACAATTCGTTACCGTAAAAAGAAGGCAAATCGTAATAAAGCTGGATATTTAAAATTTGGGACATTTCAAACGTCAGTAACTGACATACCAATAACCACAGAGTAACCCCCACTTATAACCTATAATAAGTCGCCATTTTTTTCGTCGAGTGGCGCCACCCCAGTCCGTAAACAACAATGAAATATGACGTAATGCTCGGGTCTTTAACATTCCCTGTATGGGTTGCTCCAAATGTTATATTGGTCAGACTGGCAGATATATTTGTATTAGATTAAAAGAACATAAAAGAGATTGTAATAATTTAAATAAATTAAACCCAACGGCTTTGGTTGAACATGTGAGGGAGCAAAGGCATCAATTTGACTTTGATAACAATTTGACTTTGGGAACACAGAAAAATCTCTCTAATCGTCTCTTGCAAGAAATGATTTGCGTTAGGAAATGTAACAGTGTCAACAACCGCAAAGATATTGAACACCTCAATAATTCTTACTACAACATTATTGATAGATTGAAGAAAAAATTTCTTGCACCTTGCACCACAGTGTAGTGGTTTTTGTTTGCCGCTGTGTACCTGACCGTTTGTTTTTACTCTTCTTTTTATGGTAGAACACAGGTAGTTCCGCCTGCTGAATTCATTCTGCTTTCAACCACCAGACTAACCTTTTTAATATGTTTGTATCGTCATTTTACCATAGCATTGATTGTTTATATATGTTATCTATGTTACCTGATTTATATAATTATTTATTTTTTGACAAAGGAAATTACTAGTTGGGTAAGCATTGAAATTTGTACCTTGTTTTTTTGTCCTTGTTTTTTTGTTCCTTTTTTTTCCATATATTTTAATTTTTTAAGAAACTCCATTAACATATTATGTAATATCTTTGTAGAGCCCTGATGATGGTTATAAAATATACCGAAACGTTGGCAAGGAACTAATATAATTTCCATTTGGTTTTAACCCCAAATCCTACTAATTCTCAACACACTTTAATATATAGTCAAATTATTTTAAGAAGTCCTTACTAGGACTGTCAATTGGTAATTTCGCCATCCTAAGTTGGCATTAATGCAGCAACCGGGTCATAAAGTCCAGGTCAGTAACGAGCTCATTTGCACAATAAATAACTACTAATAACATGAACAAGAACAACACAGATAACAGTAAAACTCACGAAACGTACAAAATCCGCGAATATTTTCACTGCCCAAAGTTTGAACCCTTTTGAACGATCCGGAAAACCTTCACTGTCACTTTCACAACACCGAAATAAAATTTGCCTGAGTACGCACCATAGACGCAGTTGCGACTAGCTGATTATACCAAAATAGCAAAATGAAAGTGTTTCCATGACGTTTGAAATTATTATTAAAATGAGTTGTAGTCATAGTTATTTTTATTTGTAGGGGCATAAGCGTGATTGCAATAGAGTTTTTATTTTATTATGTTCTTTTTTTCGTATCACTTGGGTAACTTTTCACATCAGAAATCAATGAGTGAGTCATTAACTGGTTGAGACAAGTATACCAATGCTATACCCATGGTTAACAGAAAGTTCCTAGGGATTTTGTGGAGAATGTCATCTGACAAAATCGGGACTTCTTACAGTAATCGGGGATAGTGTCGGTCCAGTTTCGACTTTCTTTTAGTTTGTGTGTGTTAGTTGCCACACAAAACTTATACAAATCATTTCTGTGTTTTTTATTTTTCTGAGGGCGAGGATGACAGTAATAGAACCTAAAAGTAAAGCAAACTTGACAGATAGTCCATCAGTGATACTAGATTTATAACTTATTGCATGGACTATGGCAAAATTAATAAAGAATATTAGCGTTGACTGACGTATTTGCTCACGGCTGTCATGTTTGACAGTTCTCTGGCTCATGATGCGCTTCCCGGAGACAAAATACAATGCAAAATACATTGTTGACCCTAGGCGCCATCTACTTTTCAGAATATAAAGCTATAGCCGTGAGAAGTCTTATTAATACGTCAGTCAACGATATTCGTATCTACCTACCTACCTACCCACCGAAATTAATGCAACCTAATATTATACTATTATACTCCCCATTTCAAAAGTAAATATAATCAAAAATTTCTATATAAAATATCATGTTATAGTCCATAAAACGCGGACTCTCTCCATAAGCCGGGAGCTTTATAGAAAAAAGGTTATAAAATATAAAATATTATCTCCTTATTTCTTATTTTATAGGGCAGTTAAGTCCTTTCTGCCTTGTTTTGTTAAGGGTTTGTGGGATTCCCTATAGCCGAATGACCATAACAGTCTTAAAAACAAAACAAATGGGTCGGAAAATAATCTGTTTCTATGCTTAGCCTTCGTCGAAGACTAGCAGGTATGGATGATGTAGGTTCGATTCTTGTCTTTGCAAAAATAAAAATAAAGGATATAAGCGCTGCCAATGGAATTACTACGTTCACGTTGTTTGTTTATACCAAATAAAATGGTAAAATCAATGACGTCAAAACCTATAGACGTGGTGCCCCATTGTTAAAATGCCCTTTATTTTGACTCCAAGATTAAATATATCCATACTACTCTAAAAACATGCTACAAACAAAGACAGAAAGTCAACCATCAACCAACTATACACCCGGTGATTCCCGGTTATAGTTCCTCCAGAGTCACACTTAGATATCGCATGTTTTTTCTTGTTTGGGGGCGCCGGAAGCATCGGAACCTCACCTGAAGATGGTCTAACGACGCCAGCCTCCGAGCCCAGAGTCGACAAAAAGGGGCAATTTCTGACAATCTCGCGACATTTTCGGAATAATTTAATGGAGCGTTTATCAAAACAAACCTGTCTATAGGTTCTGACGTCATTGGGTAAACTAAACGTAGGTACCTAATCACTTAATTTTATTTTATAATTTGATAGGTAGGTATCTTTCAATAGTTCTTTCTTTAATTTAAATAATAATTTAAAAGAGCTTTCTTTAATTCAGAAAATTTGTTTTATTTTCCTGGTTGTCAATATTTTATTTTCAAAATTCTTGTCGTGGGAATCAACCATCAAAATAAATGTGGTAGTGTTATCACATTAAATCTTTATTATAATATTTATTTAGTTGTAGAATGCTTACATATGTTTCGATCTGTAGTAAGATCATCTTCAGAGCAATTATAAAAACATGTTCAAATTAGTATTTTCTACTTTTTTAGGTGCTAAAAAACATATTAAAAATTTAAAAAATATACAAATATTTTAAAAGTTAAAAAGTTAAAATTTAGATTTACTTACAAAATTTCATGTTGTATTAGACAGACATGGCTTTTAGTTAAAAAAAAATAGTTGTAGGTATATTCTTAGGGTACTATTCATAACAATTTGTAGAGTCGAAAAATTAAAACATTTTGATACTGATAGATGGACAGCGTTGGAGAGTGTGTCGCATTTACTACGTCTTTATCTACAGAACCATTTTTTACAGTGGGCAAGGTAAAAAGTCGGTATTGAATATATATTATAGTGGGGCAATAAAAATAATAATATTTTAATATTAGTTTATAAAATTTTTATATATATTCGAAAAATTATTAAGATCATTTTTTATGTTATGTTAACATAAAAAATGATCTTAATAATTTGAAGAATTTTGAAAATTTAATTCAGAAGATATATCCGGACAATGCCAAAGCCTAAATCTTCTATGTTAAGTATAGGCTCCGCTCTGGTTTTAATGTACATCTGTCCAATTAAAATAATTTTTTAAAATAATATTCAGTCGAATGTTCTTGATGACGTTTTAGGTGTAGATACAAGGGATTGTTGTCGAGAGGGTGTTCTGTGGATTGTTGAGTCAATGACGCAAGTCGACGCACACTGGGAAATGGATATTATCCTTACCTGGACCGACACTATATTAAATACCCGAGCATGACGTCATATTTCATTGTTGTTTACGGACTGTGGTGGCGCCATTCGACAAAAAAAATGGCGACTTATTATAGGTTATAGGGGGGTATTCTGTGGTTATTGGTATGTCAGTTAATGATGTTTAAAATGTCCCAAATTTCAAATATCCAGCTTTATTACGATTTGCCTTCTTTTTACGGTAACGAATTGTCTTTGAGTCCAGTATTTGGCATTTTTATCCTATTAATAGAGCTTTTATAGGTAGATTTGTTTGTGATAACCTGAAATTTCCATGCACATGAAGAAAATGGTATGCATACAGCACAGATCATTAGGTGAATTGCAGAAGAATAAAGACTATTTTGGAATTATGGGATGATCTGATCAACCAGCTGAAGAAGCGAAAATTCTAGATATTATTTTGGAAGAGTATTTTGTAACGTATGCAAGAATGAAAATAGAAAAAAATTGTTTATAGCTCCAAAGCGAACCAATAGTCCTCCATATAAGGAAGAAACTGAAAAATCTAATGCGTTTTATCGTTGGGTGAAGACCTTCAGTCAACGAGTTTTATGCTTACTTACACTACATGGACTTCATTTCAAACAAAAAGGTACCAAATACTCTTGCTTGCTTTTTAGACTCGCTTTTCGTAAGAAAATATAAACTTGTCAAATTAAAGGGACATAACAAACAAATATTTTAATTTATTTTGGATATTAGATTCGTTGTAAAAGACCCATTTGCATGTTTTTATTTTATAAAAGATTCTGCAACACTGGTGTTTTAAACCTTTGGCTTGCATAACCCACAACCCATACCTCTTTCTTTCCACCCCAAATGTTCCCTTTTTAAATGGAGGTGAATCTTTTATTCGCGTATTCGCCATTCCCCAATTCCCGGTTCTTTTGTGGGACCTTCCCAGGTAGACCTATCCCATGGTCGTGCGCTGCGGCATCGATCTCGAATTTCACGATACATTTGAGCGGCCCATCTCCGTTTTGTCATCGGGTCGGCTCCCGCTGGGTGAAAAATCGGCGGAAAAGGAGGAAAATTCCGCCAGATGTATCGTCCGTATATACAGAGAAATATCTAATTTTATTTGGGAGATCGCATATCCCTTGTGTGTTGGAATCGAAAGGAAATCGTCACATATTTTATATAATTCCGTTTCGATTGGACGAAAACAGAATACGTGGGTTCAGTAGAGGACAACGCTAGACACGGCTATACGGGTGACCGTATTTCGAGTCTTTGCATGGTGATCTTGGTTATCTTAAGAGATACGAGGTCGTGGGGAAAAGTTGCGGAATTTGATGCCGAGTAACATGGTAAAAAAAATGTTGGCTGGCATTTCTCGTGGTGATAAAACTGAAAATTGTCGTTTACGTTTTTTTTAAACGAAAACGAATGGCTCTGAATATTTCTAAATTAAACATTATTAAGGCACTTTTTTACAAGGAATCTAAATATGATCTCGCATTTTTTTTTCTCCTCCCTGGACAAAAATATAACGAACAACTTTTATTTTTCTTATGGGCGCCATATTGGATTTTTGCATTTTTGAAAAGAGGATTTTTTTTCTGATTAAAATGATATATGTCGCACTTTATGCTTTACTTTGTTTTTCTTGCCGTAATATCAAATTAATCGTTTTTGCATAGAGTGCCTTGGAAATGTTAGCCCCCATAATGTTTGACGTTTTTGCATAGAGTGCCTTGGAAACATAAGCCTAGTTACCCATTGTTGTGAAGTGTGCTTTGGAATATTGTTTAACGGTTCAGTAAAAATTCAGTTAATGTTAAATTTATTGATTAAATAAATCATAAACGTACCGCGAGGACAAGAGTATGATCTGAGACCTTGTTATTTATTCGCCATTTGCCATATAACACATTAACACTAAAAGAGTCAAACTGGAAACACAAAGAACAACCAAAACCTAGACGAATAGACAATCCTATTTTACAATAAATGTTCAATTTGTCCTCCTTGTTCCTCAAGGCACAATGCAGCACGTTTCTTTAAATTGTTTATGGCTCGTCCAATATCCCTTCAACGTCATTTATATTTGAGGAATAATACATTTGAATCATGTTACGCTTTTCTTCATGTGAAAATGACATTTTTTCAGTAAAATAAAGTATCCGTGACATTTAAAATTGTACTAAACTATCAAACATAAGCCTTATGGCTTATGTTTCCAAGGCATTCTATGCAGAAATGTCAAACACTATGGGGCTTATGTTTCCAAGGCACTCTATGCAAAAACGTCAAACATTATGGGGCTTACGTTTCCAAGGGACTCTATGCAAAAACGATTAATTGATATTACGGCAAGAAAAACAAAGCATAATGTGTGACATATCATTTTAACCAGAAAAAAAACCCTCTTTTCAAAAATGCAAAAATCTAATATGGCGCCCATAAGAAAAAATAAAAGTTGATCGTCATATCTTTGTCCAGGGAGGCGAGAAAAAAAATGCAAGATCATAATTATTTAGATTCCTTGTAAAAAAGTGCCTTAATAATGTTTAATTTAGAAATGTACAGCGCCATTCATTTTCGTTTAAAAAAATAAAAGCGAAAACGGCAATTTTCAGTTTTTTCGCATTATTTTCAAAACGAGAAGGGCCAGCCAAATTTTTTTTACCATGTTACTCGGCATCAAATTCCGCAACTTTGCCCCAATTTAACCGACCTCGTATCTCTTAAGATAACCAAGATCCCCATGCAAAGACTCGAAATACGGTCACCCTGTATATTTAGTTCAGTAATATAAATAATTTATATCGGACAAAATTCATAAAGTTTTGAAAATTGGTAGAAATGTTAAATGAACTTAAACACCCTGTATAGAGATTTGACTGGTACTATGTAATAGTTATTTATGTACCAAGGCACTGAAGTTCAACTATTTGTGACTCGGCCATAGAGGCCTCGGCAATTAAACCACATGAGTCATAAAAAGAACTTCAGTGCCGAGGTACATATTATATATTTTTTGAAATCGGAAAAATATTATTATGCAAAAAATAATCATAAGGTATCACCCTTCCACGAACCGACTGCGCGCGGCTTTGCTTGACTTTGACGATCGCTCTGCTAAAGGTCAAGTATGACGAGGCACGGCGCTTCCCAACAGAAACTCCAAACTGCTGCCAGTTGTGCAGCCTCCATGAAAAATAGATTGATATTCAAACCTACTAAAATATTTAAACTGAAAGATTGCGCTGCTACAAGTTCGCAATGTGACACTTCACTGCCGATTTCAAGAAAACATTTTCTTGCATGTTGTCTACTACACTCACGAAACACAACTTTCTGTAGTGTGTAATATTACAAGTATTTATCCATTTTGCATAAATTTCCCAGTTATTTACGATGTGCCTTAAAATAACCATGTGATGTCGAGTGAAAAATTGCTTCATAAATTCCAGATGATGAACGACTTGCGTTATAGTTTTATAGAAGCGCAAAATAAATTTAATCTACATTATGGTACACGCCTCAAACATTAAAAAATATTTTAAACTGTAAGTATAGCAGTGTAAATTTAATTCAGAACAACATTATTTTTCATAAGTTTAATATAAAATATGATTCTATTCATTACTGAAGAAGAACACCGTAGTTAATTATTATTTTGCCCAGGGTCGGCTTCAGTCTCAAAATATTTAGAAAGAGTTAATGTCAAAATTCAAAATTAGAAAATATATATTTGTAAGGTCACCTCCTGCCTGTATATGGGATGTTACATCCTAGTTCCTCGTGTTCCATTTTGTGTGCGAATGCAGTAGAGCTGATATAGGGCCCATTTTTTACATTTCGCGACAAAAGAATCACACATAAAACTTTTGCATATAAAAATTTACTGTCCCCGGGAAAGTTTATGCGGTACATTACATGGAGATCTGCATCCTTACGTTTATTTTATTTGTCCTCATTATTTCTGGCAAACCTCCTGGCAATAATAATGGCTCGTAAATTTTTATTTGCGCTTGTTACGGCAAACATTTTTGCCATGGAGATATATCCTGCCGCTGAGGAATAAAATGTTTCCCCGTGGACGGGAAATTTCTGTGGATACAGGGTTATTCACATAATATATTACCCCCCTTAACTTTCTTGTTTTTAATTTTCATCTCATCTCTTTAGATATTTTTTTAACTTGGTCGATATTATTTGACCTCTCCGCATATACCCGGTCTTTACAGAAAGAGATCGAGTGGGGTCAAGTCTGGGCTTCTGGCCGGCCATCCCATTTGAACCAATCCACTCTACAAAAGTTAATCTAAATGCCTCTTAACAGTACTTGATTTATTTGCTAGAGCACCGTCTTGTTGCCAAACAATATTCGGGTCATTAACTTGATTCAATAGATCAGAAATGTCTCATCTTATGAGCTGTAAATATTCTAGTCCAGTTAAACCACCTTCAAAAATACCGGACCAATTATGTGATTCCGAAAAATACCACACCAAACATTTATTGAAGTTCGACCTTGTCGTCGGATTGAAATAAGCTGTCGTGTATTTTCTGATGACAAATAGTGAGTGTTTCATCTATTAAAAACGCCACATGTTGAGAAAGTGGCTTCATCAGTCCAAAATATAAAATCTGTAATAGTAGTAACCAAAGGAGTAGTAATAGAGGAGTAATGTCTAGTAGTAGTTAAAATAGTATATTATTTACCAAGGTTTAGACAGAGGCTATTATTGACCCGAACGTCAATATTAAATCCCGAGTCAACGCCGAGGGATTTAAGACGTGAGGGCAATAATAGCTGTCTAAACCGTGGTTAATATACAATTTTTTCCACTACTAACACTCCATAAAAATATTTTTCCACTACTAGCACTCCATAAAAATATTATTGTAAAAAATTGTAAAGCATTTTTAATAGTAAACTTACCTTTGTTTTTTCCTTCATATTATTTAATCACAAATCAAGTTAGCCTTGATTTTTGTTTCATCAAATGAAGCTGCTTTACTGTTATCTGTCAAATTTAGCCATAAATTATTATTATTATTTATTCTTGACTAAATCAACTGTGAGTTTATATTATTTTTGTGAAAAATGTGTGATAATAATTATCATGATGGCTCATCCTCGCCAAACATATTCTGCAGTCCTCCGGAAATTAGAGAAGAGGCACAAAAGATTAATGATCAGTTGCTTCCACAGAAGTCAAAAAGTGTTTACTTAAAAACTTATACAATGTTTAAAGACTGGTGCAAAATGAAGAATATTAAAACTATTTCTGAAAACATATTATTGGTATATTTTCAAACGCAAGCTGAAAACAAGAAATCATCAAGCTTGTGGGCAACGTTTTCTATGTTAAAATCCACGATTTCATTGAAGGAAAATATTGACATTTCGAAGTATTTTAAACTGGTAGCATTTTTGAAAAGGCAAAATACTAATTATGTATGTTTTTAAGGAAGATGAAATTGCACGATTTTTGAGAGACGCACCAGACGAAGTGTTTTTAACAGCAAAGGCACCTACCTAAACATGCCTCGTTCTACTTTACATATATTTACATATTTACAATAAACAATAATTACTTTATTACTTACTAGGCTGTACTTGTTATCGCAGTTGCTGGTGCATGTAGAACAGACGAACTTTGTAATGCTTCGAAAAGACTTGGATGTTCGAAGTTGTTAAAAAGTATATTCAAAAACGGCCTACCCCAGATTTACCACGCTTATTTATTACTTTGCGGAACAATAAGCCGACAGAACATTGGCCATAATACAATAAGTAAGATGCCAAAAGTGATTGCTAGTTTCTTGGGACTATCAGAACCAGAGAGATACACTGGCTATTCATTCAGAAGGACTTCGGCCACTATTTTAGCGGAAAATGGTAGCGATCTTATAACTGTAAAACAGCACTGAGGTTGGAAATCTTCTACTGTTGCCGAAGGGTATATTGAAGAATCTCTGGCTTCTAAAAAAAGAATAGCTAAAATGGTTCAAGGGCCAGTTTACAGCGCTACATCAGTACCTGTAGTTGCGCAGAGCGATAACACTATCCATCCAGATGATAGTCATAATGAACCTCGTGATGAACAGTTATTTGATATTGGTAGTTTTAGTTTCTTTGCTAATATAGAATCGAGAAAGCCCGCCAGTGTTACACAAAAAATATCGGATAATATTCACTTAAACAATCAACACATTAATATTCCGGTTACAAATACAAGCACTGCAACAGGTTTAATTAATATGACTTGTTACAATTGCACAGTCAATTATTACATTAAGAAAAATAATTAGTTTTAGTTGTAATTTGCAGTTTTTGTTTTCCCAAATACTTAAATAAACGTTGTTTCATCAGCTGTTGTTACTAATTTTAGGTTACAACGGTTAGGTGGAGGTGGGGGAAGGGAAGGTTAGATTTCTGTTTTGTGGGCAGGGTCCACAAGTAAAAATATCTACATTGGCGTGTGTTCAGCGTTTAATACAAATTGAAAAAAATCAGTGAAATAAGTAAGCAGGGTTGTATAATAATACGAAATTGTGCCGTACATAGTGCCTGTTACTAGTGACCCGTGACGTCAATTCATTATTGACCTTGATCACACTGAGACTCAGTCTCAGTGTGATCGTTGCGCCCTGAGGATGTCCCGTGCAATCGGGGACGAAAGCTTGGAACGAGGAGAAGTTTCGCTGACACAGGATCCATCCGGAAGAAACTCAGATTCAACGTTCTACCTGGTGCAGAGCTATTACTACGTTTTTCTAAAACATCCTGTACATTTCCTATATGATCAAGAGGTTAAAAAGACAGTACGGTGTTCACAAATGCCCCAACCTTCACCTATCGAGCTTTAATAGCATTCATAAATATACCCACCTGTTTTCCAATCTACACCCCATCATACTCACAATGTACCCCAATGTGGGCAAACCCCTCTTCTACACAAAAAGTGATTATCCGTCCCTCTACCGTTACGAACGAGTGTAAAGCGAAAACGATATTACCGCATCACCCTGGCTAATTCCTTTTTCGATCAAAGCGGACCATATTGAAAGCCTAGAACGTTTTTTTTGCCGACCGTCGCAAACGCACGAGCCAAACTTTTTTATTTCGGTCGCCAGGTCTCCCCAAGATTTAACGCCTCTCTCACATTTCAGTACCGCCGAGCATCCACTACGTCTCGTCCAACGGTCGGGTCGAGATAAAGAAGGGCTCGTCGGTGCGCCTGGAGTGCCAGGCATCCGGAAACCCCGCTCCGAAGGTCACTTGGTCCAGGAAGAACAACCTGCTGCCGGGCGGCGAGCAAACGGCCATTACACCGGTGCTCACATTGGACGGGGTAGATAGACACCAGGCCGGTGTCTATCAGTGTACCGCCAGCAATGGTGTTGGGGAAGATGCTGCCCAGCAGGTGGTCCTCCACGTGTTATGTGAGTATTTTTTTAAGAATGGTTCATATTGTCAACAAAGCGACATCTGTGGACCAATGACCAAACTATTTAAATTCATTTCTATACTCAATCATAACACGGATAAAGATAACATTATACAAATTTATAAGTACAGGGGTCAATCAATAATAAAACATACAAGGATTGTCCAATAAGGTGAACGCTAGATAGATCGAAGTCCAATCGCCGATTCGGCAAAATCTGCTAGTATAAATTCGGTGCCAGCCACAAGCTGGGCATCAGTAGACCCCGCTTATTAGCAGATACTCGATCACTGACCACCCTCGCTGGTCTGGCCTGGCAAGCTGGTCAGCAGCGGCATCGCGCCGTCAGGTCAAGGGCGCAGCTAGCGCCCCGCGGTCACTTCCACGTACTATCGGTCGCGTCGGTCCACAGGCAGCCGCTACGTCTGCCATGGCCCAGATACTGTCAGAGGCATCTTTGTGAGTGGAAGAATAAACACCCTACTTTGTACCTACTGTCTTCTTCAATCTGCGCTTCGAGGGACAACAGGGTTCTCTCACGTCAAAGTGAAGTGACGTCACTTCACTTTGACGTGGCATGATCTTTGAGAAAGGAGGAAGATTTATTCTCCGAAAGCTCATAAAACAAATTTGTTGAAGTTGTTTTTTGAGTTACACGTTTAAAGTTTCGTTCATTCACTGTTAAGAATTTATGAATTTTCCAGGCAACTTGAAAAAGTTGTCTTTCGATCAGTTTGGTGGCGAAAAACCCAATTAAAAATTAAATGGATCTGTTTGCGCCACAAATAAATTTTAGAAAATATATTAATACAATATTCAATACCTTTTTACACTGAACGCAATACCAATGTTATGTTTGCGTTGTGCTTCTGTACATTAATATTATATTCGAAGCATAATAAATATATCAATATAAAATAAAATTGACCGAATATGCCACGTGTAAATATTATGTAATTGTATCTACTATTTTGGTCCGGGGACATTTTTAGTGTACATTATTTTGTTTGAACGCGTCAACATTTTATTTCAATTGATCTTTGGGTTGGGTAATTAATAAATGTGGGCAAATTGCGTACGGGATGTTTTATTTGCGTTTTTAATAATGTGCGTGTTGACAGTAGTATATTTTACCCGCAACTATATGTAATGGCGTGTTTGTGTTTATATTATGATGCTTATTCTAATTTGAAACTTGGTCGCCAATCTCACAATGGAAATAAAAATGTGTTTGTGCAAAAAACACTCAAATCTTTTGACGTTAGTACTCGAAAATTGTTGACCCCCATAGAGTCTGGCAAAACTAGGCTGCGCACTCGTCTCGGCCCGTCGTCATCGGAGTACGGCGATCGATATCTTATTTAATAAGAAAATAAGCTTATAGACCCGGAGATAGTGACAGATTTTTGGACGTGATTTTACTCAGTATGCCTTGCAAAGGGCATTATGTGGCACATATTCTCACAATAATAAGGTATGACTCAGAGAGCCATCCTGGGTTCTTCATGTGAAAAACTGAGTTTTCAATTATTCGAAAAATATGCGTTTTGATATGATTTTATACAGGCTGCCATGTGTTTTATAATGAAGTTCAAATAGAAAATTCCTCGGAAAACCATAGGCATACCGTTAGCGTGGGTCCAAAGGGCTATTATTGCCACGTGATCTTGTATTTTAATAATTAATTTTTCCACGTTTCTAAACAGGCTGCCAATGAGAAGTATGCAAGTTCTTGTTATGAAACTGCTGAAGAAAAGATGGCATACCGTTTGCGCATATCCAAGTACACTTAACATCGAATAAATCGTTTAAATTATTAAATAACATTCAATTTAAACAGTACTTGGACAAGCGTAAAAGGTATGCCATCCTTTTTTTCAGCATTTTCATAACAAGCACTTGCATACTTCTCCTTGGCAGCCTGTTCAGAAACGTGGAAAAACTAATTATTAAAATACAAGTTCACGTGACAATAATAGCCCTTTGAACCTAACGGTATGCCTATGGTTTTCCGAGGATTTTTCTATTTTGAACTTGGCAACCTGACTAAAATCATATCAAAACGCATATTTTTAGAATAATTGAAAACTCAGTTTTTCATATGAAGAACCCAGGATGACTCTCTGGTTCATACCTTATTACTCTGAGAATATGTGCCACATAATGCCCTTTGCAAGGCATACTGAGTAAAATCACTTCCAAAAATCTGTCACTATCTCCCGGTCTATATGTAGCTGAGAGCGGTTCGAGGCTGATTTACGACCGGTCGCAAAAAATTGTTGTTTTCTCCGAGAGAACAAAGAAGTGAGCTGACTTATAGTATTCTCTAGACTTTGGTATAACCTGAGTCAGTGACAAGATGTTTTGTGGTAAGAAGTGTCAAATGACCAATATTATATGTTGTTTTTTGGTGACAGGACAGACAATAAAGTTTGATTAAAAATATTGTTGCACGTTTGTAAAAAACGACGCAAAATGATTGCTCCGCTTGTCCCTCCCTTTTTCATTGTATTTCTCGCCACCTATCTATCAACATCTTTTTCCGCCGCCGGGCAAACCTTTCCCTTGTTTTTTCCCGTCCACCCCAAAAAGTTCGCAAAATACTAAATACCCCGAGGCTAATTTGTTTAGCGCCACGTTAGGACCCCCCGCTTTTCTTCCTTTCTTTTTCGGTCGCTTCCGCCGAACAAATTGATTATCCTCCTTCGGTTTCCGCGTGGAGTCGCTCACGCCTAGGCGGGTCGGAGGGCGCCACTTTAAGGCAAATTAAATATTGTGCCGGCGAGGGCGCTATAAATCAAGTGCGCCGGTTTTTCCGACTGACGTGACGTGAGCCGCGGAACAACTGAGGTAGGGTCGCCGATAACAGCGACGGGAAATACACGGGTAGCGTCGACTAGCAAAAAAAAGTAGAACCTCTTGAAAACACGGCAAAACGCGGCGATAAGACGTTTGATTGTACAAAGTTAAATATTATATTAGTATGAAATTTGAAAATGACATCTAGCAAAAAAAAGTAGAACCTCTTGAAAACACGGCAAAACGCGGCGATAAGACGTTTGATTGTACAAAGTTAAATATTATATTAGTATGAAATTTGAAAATGACATCTAGCAAAAAAAAGTAGAACCTCTTGAAAACACGGCAAAACGCGGCGATAAGACGTTTGATTGTACAAAGTTAAATATTATATTAGTATGAAATTTGAAAATGACATCTAGCAAAAAAAAGTAGAACCTCTTGAAAACACGGCAAAACGCGGCGATAAGACGTTTGATTGTACAAAGTTAAATATTATATTAGTATGAAATTTGAAAATGACATCTAGCAAAAAAAAGTAGAACCTCTTGAAAACACGGCAAAACGCGGCGATAAGACGTTTGATTGTACAAAGTTAAATATTATATTAGTATGAAATTTGAAAATGACATCTAGCAAAAAAAAGTAGAACCTCTTGAAAACACGGCAAAACGCGGCGATAAGACGTTTGATTGTACAAAGTTAAATATTATATTAGTATGAAATTTGAAAATGACATCTAGCAAAAAAAAGTAGAACCTCTTGAAAACACGGCAAAACGCGGCGATAAGACGTTTGATTGTACAAAGTTAAATATTATATTAGTATGAAATTTGAAAATGACATCTAGCAAAAAAAAGTAGAACCTCTTGAAAACACGGCAAAACGCGGCGATAAGACGTTTGATTGTACAAAGTTAAATATTATATTAGTATGAAATTTGAAAATGACATCTAGCAAAAAAAAGTAGAACCTCTTGAAAACACGGCAAAACGCGGCGATAAGACGTTTGATTGTACAAAGTTAAATATTATATTAGTATGAAATTTGAAAATGACATCTAGCAAAAAAAAGTAGAACCTCTTGAAAACACGGCAAAACGCGGCGATAAGACGTTTGATTGTACAAAGTTAAATATTATATTAGTATGAAATTTGAAAATGACATCTAGCAAAAAAAAAAGTAGAACCTCTTGAAAACACGGCAAAACGCGGCGATAAGACGTTTGATTGTACAAAGTTAAATATTATATTAGTACTTAGACAAGGAAAGAGAGAGGACGCGGCCGTGTTACCGACTGCCACATCGAAGGACAGGCCAGTGGCGTAGCATGTAACGCGTTCTTAGCCAACATCACAAAAATTTTAAAAATGAAAAGGTGGTTAATTTTGACTTACATGTAATTTGAAATAATGTTATTTATTTGCAGATAATTTCCCAAATGTAAAGCTAGTGTCAAGTGCTGAAATATATTCATTCGCGGCGATTTCGAATCAATCAAAATAAAATAAATAATGCACGCCCATGGAAACCAGCCCATATTTTATGAAACTATCATAATCGATTAAGAAATTTTCAATAAAAACGATGTTAAAATATAATTATATTGGTCCTATTTACAAACAAAACAATGCACTTTATCATACTAAAAGATAGAAGGGATTTGAAGAAGTTATATTGAGAAAAAATAAAGTTTTACGGCATCTTTCAAAGGTAGCTTGTTAAATATTTACCTGTGAAACGAAATCCCGGGCTCCTGCTTTTCACTTCTGCTTTTGCAACCAAACGCTGAACAATTCACAATAGTAAGAGTATATTTTCCCCTTAATCACTCTTACTTTTAATTCACAAATTCACGAAATTAACTCACAACGCACTCGCTTTGTCTGCCACATATAAAATGGCCGACGTAACAAAATCTATACACGGCAGGGTAGGCAAGCGCGGTGTCCCCTCTTTTTCCTTGTCTAAGGAGTGGTATAATTTTAATAATATACTCATATCACCACAAAACATCTATCATTTATCATTTGTCACTTCTCTCCACAAAACATCTTGTCACTGACCGAGGTAACCATAAAGCATTTACATTAGGTTTAATTAATGTTTAATGTTCGAAAACAAATACAACCTTGAACTTTGTAAGTTGCGGAAATGTACTAGAATTATTACTAAAAATGCCATTTTGTGTAGAATGCAGAAATATTGTATTTGATGCAGAAATGTACATTATTTATACTATACTAAAATCGAGCAACTCTTACGCCTAGCGTAAACAAGAGCACGTGCGTTGAGATATTCGCCAGGTCCGCACTGAGGCACGACCTTTACTTAATTTTAGTTTTACAATAATTGTTCACATCAAAATATTTCGGAAAAAAAAATTGGCTTAATTAAAATGGTTCAAAACATCGATAAAATTATTTGTGGCAGTGTCTAAATAGCTGAAACAACAAGATAAAACCGTATAATTACACTTTTGCGATGAAGTACCTCCCTGTTGCCGAGTCGGGTGAAATTGTATAGCCTACCGACCAATCGCGGAACGTCATTGAACACGTGGTTTTATTTACGCCAGGCGTAAGGATTGCTCGATTTTGGTATAGCTCTGGCAACACTGCTGAAAAGCAGACAACTTAAAGCGCGTTTAAAATGTTATGTACCGCCATGCATCTGAGTTATGAAAAACTGTCGAATTAAAAACTAAAAAATCTTCGACCTTCAGGACATTGGGGCTACCCTGGTCTTCCCTAAGGGCGACCCTAAGGGCAAAGGGTTCCCGAGTGTGCCGATTAACGCTGACTGGCCGGGAGTAGCGCCGTAAAGTTCGGGACAAGATGGACGACCGGTGCGGGCGGTTCGGTCCGACGTTCGTGCAGTTTCCGGGATATAGTCCGCTTCTTATTGGCGGAGGAACGGCTTGACCCGCATGTGATCTCAGATGGGGGCACTGAAGTATCTGTGTTCAGACATATATTAGTTTCATTTCAAAAAAGAGATACCAACATTAAATAACACTTTACATGCTGTCAACGACTTGCCTGTAGTGAGTACAACCACATTTTGGACAGTACGGGTGTCCCGTTTACGACACTTTTTCGGGCTATCTCCCTTATTTTTAGAGATAGGGATTTGCGGTCTTTATGACACTATGCTACTTTTGTATGAAATGAAAGATGCCCCAAACAAAATTTTCATAGCATGAAATTGAAAATTGGCGGTCTTTGGCTATCCCCTGTACCTCAGTTAACTTTTCACAATATGAAGAAGGAATGGTTAAAAAATAACTTTTAAAAGTAGCAGGCAGCATAGGTCAGTATTTAAGAAATATGAGCTTAACCCCATAGTAATAGAGCTTATAATATAAACCCAAATGAAAGTAAAAACCATAACAAATGCATAAACTTTTTATTTTTCTTACTTGACCCTTAACCCATACCTGGACTAGAGGCCCTGTATGACACGAAAAGTGACAGTTATTCGTTTTAACAGAGGTTGGACAACGATCGGATCTCTCTCTCTGGCGAGGGTCTTATTTTCCCTATGAAATTCATTTTGTGCAACAGACATATATTTTTTCGCTCTTTCTAGCATTCCTCTAGCAGCATGATGTATCAAAATTTGATTTTAAGGTTAAGCTAACGACAGTTAACTGCCATAAGCGTAGGTAGATGAGGGCACAGTTTAAAATGTATAAAAATATAGATAAAACCAATAAATAGGTAAATAGGTTGGGTAGTAGTATGTTATTTGCAAAGCTTCACTAATAATAATTATTGAAGTTTGAATGGAAAAGTGAAGAAACATAATATAATTTGTTCCAAAAAAACAGCAATTTTAGGATATCAGGATAAAAACATTTATTAAATTTTTGTAGGAGGGTGGTAGGTAATGTAGATAGGTATGTACATAAAATTAAACAAGGCTCTAGCATACCAACTAACCAAACTTTCGAATATTTCTTCAATAGGAATCGTAGCTGCAATAATAATTTTTATTACTTTTATTTAAAAATAAAAAGGTCTTTTAAATGGTTTTACTGTATGGTTTCGTTTCTTCAAACTCTCTTCTTATACCTACCATCATAATTTTAAGACAATTAATACTAAAATTTGTACATAACAAAAAGTTGGAAAGTTTGTTTTGGTAATATGAATCAACCACTAATAATAGGAATTAGGCTGAATAAAAAAATGAGTACCTAGGTATTTAATATCGATATATTAGTCTCTCACTCTTTTTTTTTGTAAAATAAAAATTTATAACTTTTTAATGCAAGAGAGATCATCTACATTTCAATAAAGAAGACAACAGTATTTTTGTTTTCAAAGATATATTATTGCAAGTAAATAGGAAAAATCAAACTAGTACAAGTTCTCACAAATTTATACATATTTAATAATTGTTCCTTCTTGCTAAAGTCACGTTCATCAAACGTTGCAGGAGATGATCCTTTCTTCAGCACAACCTGACACTCAAAATCCATGTCGGAGAAGTGAACCTGTGAAAGTTAAAGAACTATAAATTTAAGCTACCTAAACATAATAAAACGCTATTTTTTTATCAGCAAGAAATTTGTAATGGAATATAAGCTCACACTTTTAACTGACTACACAAAAAGGGTTCTTTATATTCCCACCAGTGTTAACTTCTTTTTTGTCCGATTTTGTTGGCCTTGGTGTAAAATAAAGCTCCTTCAAAACTGCCTGTCTCTAACAGTTATTATAAATTCTAAAATATCCTTAGAAGTAAGATTTTGTAAGTATTTTATTGCTATTTATTCGTGGCGTTTTTTCCTATAGGAGGTTTCGAAAAAATGTATTAGAACAAGTATTTACGAATTACATATTACACTCTCTTTCCAAATTTCACGATAGGAAGAATTTTCTAATTGCAAACAACTTTTTTCGTATTTTTTAGTTTTCTCCTTTCGAGAAGCAACGAAAATTAAAAAAAAATAACAAAATAGGTCAAAAAATTATGGAGGTGGAAGTTTTGATGAGGAAGATCCTGTATAGTTTTCTGGAATACCTACGTCTCTTCGTTATGAGAATTTTGTAGTAGAAAAATTTCCTTTACGCAGTAAAAAAATATTACTTATAAACCAATCCAAAGTTGTCACGCACAACTTATCTAATATATCCATATACATATACTTACATTTTTATTATTCCATGAAACGAAAAATGCCTATCCCGGTCCAGTAAATATACCTATAACAGGTTTTACCTCCTTGAAGGGCAAAAATTTTAATTTTATCTCTTTAACAGTGAGAAATTTTCATAAGAATTCTAATAAGGGGTTTGTATAACCTTATGGACTTTTATTGAAAACAAATAGGTACAAATATTTAATAGGTATTAATTTAGGTATCTTATGTTATGTTGCTGATGCAGATTAAGAAAATTATTCTGCAGATTAAAATCACAGATCAAACAAAAAATAAAAAGGAACTAGAGATACTTGTGTAATTAAATTTACTTACCTCGCAAATTTTCGTATCATTTCCAACTCTCATGTTAGGGTATTTCATTTACACCATCGTGCTCGTTCTTCTGCGCTTTTTGGAAATAGTGTTAAGAAAAATTCATCCTGCTCAGAATTCTTGCAGTTTCTTATTACACAAGATGTTATTTTTAACTGTTAACATTCCTTTTTGCAAAAGAAATTGAGCACGCTCAATAATTTGTCGACAGTTTGTTGACAAACTGGCACCCGCCAAGATAAGGATATAATAAAAACAATGTTACTAGATCTGCCAAAATCTGTTGTCCAACCTCTGTTAAAACGAATAACTGTCACTTTTCGTGTCATACAGGGCCTCTAACCTGGACCAACACTATATTAAAGACCTGTGCATAGCGCTGTTTCAAGCGATCGCCACTGGCGCCACACGACGAAACAAATTTACACGGTGGTTTAATGTTAAAACACCATTGTTGCAGATTCTTTTATAAAATAAAAATATGCAGATGTGTCTGTTACGACGAATTTAATATCCAAAATAAAATGAAGTATTTGTTTGTTATGTCCCTCTAATTTGACAAGTTTTCATATTTCCATACATTTTCTTAAGAAAAGCGAGTCTAAAAAGCAAGCAAGAGTATTTGGTACCCTTTGGTTTGAAATGAAGTCCATGGCTAGTTGTAGTGTAAGTAAGCCTAAAACGCATTAGATTTTTCAGTTTTTTCTTAATATGGAGAACTATTGGTTCGCTTTGGAGCTATAAACAAAATGTTCTATTTTCATTCTTGCATACGTTACAAAATACTCTTCCAAAATAATATCTAGAATGTTCGCTTCTTCAGCTGGTTGATCAGATCATCCAATAATTCCAAAATAGTGTTTATTCTTCTGCAATTCACCTAATGGTCTGGGCAGTGTGCATACCATTTTCTTCGTGTGCTTGGAAATGTCATGGTATCACAAAGAAATCTACCTATAAAAGCTGTGTTAATAGGCTAAAACTGCTAAATACTGGACGCAAAGACAATTCTTACCGCAAAAAGAAGGCAAATCGTAAAAAAGCTGGATATTTAAATTTTGGGACATTTTAAACGTCAGTAACTGACATACCAATAACCACAGAATACCCCCCTATAACCTATAATAAGTCGCCATTTTTTACGTCGAGTGGCGCCACCCCAGTCCGTAAACAACAATGAAATATGACGTCATGCTCGGTCCAGCCCAAAGGCATCGTATCACTGCCTTTGGTGAAGCCCATACAAACCATTTTGCAAGTAACTAACAGTGCCCTGATTTTACTTGCAACAAATTGAATACCCGACCCTACGCCTATGGGCTTACAATTTCCTTCATTAACATTTTATTTCCTATTGTGATTTGGAGATTTCAGAGTGCTCCCAAGGAGAACGCAGATAAATACATTGAATAAATGGCAAAGCCTTTTGTCGGGCCCAGGTAGTATCTTTTTTTGTTATGAGAATGAGGGCAGCGTGCTACCAATTCCTTTCGAATATACTATATACTATAATAAAGATAGTTAATAATTTTCTTCAACGACAACATAAAATACACTGACAAACAAGGAGAGGTGAGGGTGCAACTTTCGTTTCCTCTTTGTCGAGGACGAATCACCAGACTCTGAGTGTATAAAAAGACCGTCAAGCTACCACCATACTGCAGACCCGGGGGCCCTCCACGTTTGCCGGCTTTCAGAGCAGCCGTTAATCTCGGAACTTGCCGGCTGCGCCCGAATTTATCGGGGCAGAATTAGCGGGCAACAGCCTGCCCCGTCGCCGTGCGTTGGGCAACGAGAAAAGTGCGGATTTAAAAGCGCCGAGAAACATTGTCGGCGTTTACCGGCGAATTTCCACGCGGCCCAATTATAAAATGCTCTACCTTCGTGAAAATTATTTCGGGACTGGACCGACACTATATTAGACCCGCAAAGCCTACTATAAAGACAGGCCCTGGCGCACAAAAATCACGTGACCATCTTAGTCAGACGTTACATGTCATTTGTCACATAACTGAAAGCGGCAGCTTGGGTTTTGAGAAGTTTTCAACGTTTAAAGTGTTTTTAAACGTCTTAGTTTATATTTTAGAAACAAGTTTGTGTCTAGTGCGCGTGTGTCCTGGCGGAGGGGAACCGCCCAGGTGTTATTATGGCCTCTGGGTGGAAGTCGTGCCGTCCAAGAGTATTGGTGCCGCTCGCACCGACGCGTGAGCGCTGTAAATGGGAATTCTCCCCCGAACCACAGAATAGGGAACCCGGAATGGACTATTATGGACATGGACAGTATTGGACAGTGGAGCCTAAGGCACAGAGGGGTGAACTGCTTACAGGAGATCCGCGAGTTCAGACGGTCCGGGTGGCTGGAAGCCGTTCCCGTTGACCACGTTCGGGTTGTGTATTTATTGTATTCACCATTCAACTTGTGCGAAATAAATCAGTGTTGTAACGTACTCGAGGATTTTCGTTGTCGACTCACGCCCTGATACGGTTCCTATTCGGTCTTTCACGCTGCCGATCAACTGAGACCTCGTCAATATTTACAGTAGGTATACCTACTGAGGTTAGTTTTCATTTTTATTTCGTAAAAAATAACCTAAATACCAAATATTGGGTCTGTTTATATTATATTTATACATATTACAAAAGCCAGGAAGAAAGTGTCGCCATAACAAACATTTGTTTTGCCTCGGGATGAAAATTTCCGCCAAAAATGGATTCGTCAAATCCCAACTGAGATTTAATTTCTAAAAAACCCTTAAGTATGTGTGGCTAACACATTTTCAAGAAAGTGAAACAATAATTAAAGTTGACAAATGTGTTGTGAGAATATCACCTAAGCTAAAGGAAGGTGATGTCCCAACAATTTTTGAGAATGTGCCAAAATATTGTGAGTGCAGTGCCGTTTAACTCTCAGCCTAAAACAGCTGAGGCAGGTTGAAAATTTTGAAAAAATGTAAATGTAATAGATGAAAGAAAACTTGCCAAATTGTTACGAAATTTGTTTTTTCTACTTATCTCCAAAAATGCCTTTCATTATATAGAACTAAGTTGGTCACGTGACTACGCGATTATGCGTTAGCGCCGTGGCCTGTCTTTATCGTTGGCCTCGAAAGACCCGAGCATGACGTCATATTTCATTGTTGTTTACGAACTGGGGTGGCGCCACTTGACGAAAAAAATGACGACTTATTATAGGTTATAGGGGGCTATTCTGTGGTTATTGGTATGTCAGTTACTGACGTTTAAAATGTCTCAAATTTTAAATATCCAGTTTTATTACGATTTGCCTTCTTTTTACGGTAACGAATTGTCTTTGCGTCCAGTATTTAGCAGTTTTATCCTATTAACACGGCTTTTATAGGTAGATTTGTTTGCGATAACATGAAATTTCCATGCGCATGAAGAAAATGCTATGCACACTGCACAGACCATTAGGTGAATTGCAGAAGAATAAACACTATTTTGGAATTATGGAATGATCTGATCAACCAGCTGAAGAAGCAAAAATTCTAGATATTATTTTGGAAGAGTATTTTGTAACGTATGCAAGAATGAAAATAGAAAATTTTGTTTATAGCTCCAAAGCGAACCAATAGTCCTCCATATAAATAAGAAACTGAAAAATCTAATGCGTTTTATGCTTACTTACACTACAACTAGCCATGGACTTCATTTCAAACCAAAAGGTACCAAATACTCTTGCTTGCTTTTTAAACTCGCTTTTCTTAAGAAAATAACAAACAAATATTTTATTTTCTTTTGGATATTAAATTCGTTGTAACAGACACATTTGCATGTTTTTATTTTATAAAAGAATCTGCAACAATGGTGTTTTAACATTAAACCACCGTGTAAATTTGTTTCGTCGTGTGGCGCCAGTGGCGATCGCTTGAAACAGCGCTATGCACAGGTCTTTTATATAGTGTTGGTCCAGTCCGGGATTAAACAGGGTCGAAATCGAACCTGTCCCGAACAGTTCGGAGCAGCTCCGGGCAGGACCCGGGGCGCCGGCCGAAGCCAAACACGACGAAGCCGGCGGCACTTGAATTTCAAATTACCCGAACAGAGAGGACGGCCCCTGTGTGGGCGGGAAGTTTGCCGGAAACTTTTAAATTAAATTCCTAATAAATTGCGCTATAAAACGTATACCTGCGCATTCAGCCGCGTTTAATAAGCCACGGCGACACCGGCTCGTTTTTTTTTGGTTGATTTACAGTGCACAAACATGCAGCCGAGAAAGATTTTACATGAGAAATAGTCGTAAATTCGTTACAAGAAAGCGTTATCACAAGACAAGTCTAAATGTCACAAAGTCGTGGTTGAATTATGTATGTAAATTGATAAAAGTATTACAACATGCTTGAAATCGGTCGCCTTAGTGGACGTAACAGTTTTTCAGCCATATTTTTCCCATAAAATATCTGCTAAAATACCCCGAACAAGTTATAAAAACCAACCAAGCGTGATAGCCATTTGCCATTGTCTCCCAACATCCAGAATTTTAGCAAATCCGCTTGAGTAGAGACACTGATATCTCCCTCTCGTACCAGAAGTTAGTTAAAACACAGACCATTACGGCAAGCGTAACAACGTTACTAGGGCAGTTAACGTTTAATGTACTATTTGAAATTATCCAGAGATAATATTTATATACGTCCCATTTAGCCGTGTACCTAGCAAGTGAATTTCGGCCGAAACAGTGGCGTGGTTATTTTTTAGTTTAAAAATATGCCCGTTGCTTTTAGGGCTCATCACAGAGTCTGTTTATTGTCCATGTCAGATATATTATCGACGTTTACACCAAGTTAGCTATATAATTTGACACTAGGTCACTACTTGACGAGTAGATAAGCTAGGGCCAGGGACTCTTTAAAATAAGGGGACCCAGCATGTCAGTTTATCACATAGGAAAAGTGAAGCCTTGAGGGGAAGTTTGTTTTCTGTTGACTCCAAGGAGACCACAAGGGGGCTGATACAAGGTTATGTTATATGTCAGTGTCCAACTGCCATCAGGTTTTATGTGACATGCCAGTGCCATAGATTCTAAAGGAGGCAAAATATTTCCCATCATAATTCACAATTTTTAACTTTTCTAACTTCCAGATACTCAGATGTGTAAATTAAAGGTAATGCGGCCGCCTGTAGTAGTCCCAATAATTGCAACCAGATTTTTCCTGTATCACCTTTAGTAATCCTACAATGCCCATTACGTGGGCATTACGTATAAGTAGATAGTTCAAAATAAAAATCTTATTTCAAACATTTTAAATTATTAAGCAGGTAGCTTCAGTCAGGTCTTTTTTTAAAGAGTTTTTATTTACGACTACAGGTTTATTTTAGGTTTGTGAGGTACCTTGGGAGAGAAATAAAATTACAAAAGTTTTATAATGAACACCGAGGAAAACTACATCATTAGAACCATACTAGACCTAATCTTATTAGTCCATCCCGAAATCTGTGAAAGTTTTTTGGGTAAATACATTCAACAAAGGAAGAAAGTTTAAGTATACATATTACAAATAGATTGAGGAACCTCGTAACAAGGTGCAATAGCGACCAATTCTTAAATAAGCAAAATCGGCACCACTGACTTACCATACTTATTACTTAAATTCGTGGAAATAATTGCTGGAAATCAATTTCAACTATAGAATAAATTTCTTTCATTTGACAGTTGCCACATTCTGTACTTGTACACACAAAATTGTCAAGTCTAATTTTTAGAAATCATGGAAATCATTATTATATTTTACTAACAATCAAAGTACCTGTTATATTCATAGATTCTCCAATAAAATAGCATACTTGGCATCACTGATACCATTAGAATTACTTTAAAGAGTCCCTTAGGGCGGGTTCTGGACCACAAACCTCTTGTTAATCGCCGAAAAAAACCACAGCGTTCAAGTTCAGGTCATTGAACGTCACGAATACGTCACGCAAACGTCCCGAAAACTTCTCGAGAACGTCACTTAAACGTCGCGTAAACACGACCCGAGTTCAACGATCTGACACTACCTTAAGAGACCTTCGGAGTTGCCATGTTTTTCTCTTATGGCCGATTAAGAGCCGTAGGCGTGTTAAATTTGGCAGCACTGTACATGACACATTTTCTGATATTTTACCCCTCTATGTGCACGCCTCTCCGCCAGTGTTTAAATTCTGCAACTAACTATGTATAATTCACCATCCCTGCCACCTTATCCCACGCAGACGCTTACAAAATAAAGCGCTACTTTTAAAATTAAATCGTCGGGAATATCTCGACGCGTAATTGGGTTGTTTTTATTTTCCGGACAACGACGCTGGCATTATTTTAAACGCGCGCTAGTTGAAATTCTCGCCGGGCCAGTGAAAAATAATTCTCGTTTTTTTTTTTCGCCAGATATGCCGGCGCGGTAAATTGTAACTTATGAAAACGTGTTACGCGGGCGGCGGACAATGTAGAGGAATGTCAACGCAAATTTGGGGAGAAGAGAAGCTCCGGTTTACACCGTTTCAGGTTCCTATGAAAGAAAAAATTGGCTGCTGGAAAACTCTTACACAGATAATAACAGGTATGCTAATATTGGTATGTGAGGTAGAATACCCCCAGTTTTACTACTGAGAGCAATCACTGTGGTCAGGGCAAGAAAAACGTAGAGAAACGGCTGGTTATATATACTTACGTTTAGAGTAGGCTACTCTAAACGTTCTATAGTAAGGGCAGAATGTAAAGGCGAAGTCGGCCATAAAATCGAGAGAGATGGGATATGATTTTCCTACCTGCTCTCCCTTATGTTTTGGAGCGAGACCCACTTTTTATTGCTCTGTCCTTGTCTGATACATTATGTTAATAAAGATAATATAGTCAAATGGGAGTACGCCTATAATAAGACAGGGCAGTAATTAAATATTTTGTTTATTTTGGTGATAGACTTCCTGTAATAACAATGCAGCGTGAAGTATTCAGTGCCCAAAGTAGAAAATTAATATTAAATGTGGTGAAATATTTCCAAGAAAAAAAAAGGGAACACACGTGAAAATTTATCGGTACGTCAATGTGCATCGGAGGTGTTACAGATTAGTACAAGGACCATTTCACGAATTAGGCAAGAAGGCATTAAACATATTAAAATGCACTAAAAGTAAAGCAGCCCCGAAAACTAAAGATTTGACAGAATCGGATAAAGGAGAAATAAGTAACAAGCAACACTTAACTAGGGAAAAAATATGCGAAGAACTGGAACAAAGGGAATTTTGAGCTGCAGCAAATCAACGTTAAGTGTAATTTTAAGGAATCTTGGATTTAAGTACAAAATAAACGATGGAAGACAATACTTAATGGAAAAGCCAGATATAGCATCAAAAAGAGTTCAATTTCTACGACAATATACATCCAATTTATTTTCAAGCTGCCCTCTAGACGTAGTGTTTTTAGACGAGACCTGGATTTTTCAACACGTGGCGAATATGAGAACTTGGCACGACAAAAATCAAAAATGTGTGTAGGAACAAAAAAGCGAATGATGGAAAAAGGTTTATAATAGTTCATGCCGGTAATAAGGACGGATTTATTGATGGCGCTGAGCTTATATTTTCAACTAAAAATAAAAGTGCAGACTACCACGATAATATGAACGCCGAAATGTTTGAAAAATAGTTGGAGGAGAAACTATTGCCGAAACTTGAAAACCCTTCTTTAATTATAATGGACAATGCGAAATACCATTCCAGGCTGTGTTAAAATGTGCCCAATACAGTCACAAAAAAAAATAATTAACTGGCTTTGAAATAAAAAAAATATATTTTCCTGAAATGAGGGTTGGTCCAGATCGTTAAAAATTATAAATCCAAGTTGCCTTATGCGTCTGACAATATAATTAATAAAATGGGACATCAAGTGTTGAGGCTTCCCTCATATCATTGTATATTTAATGCAATAGAATTGATATCGGTTCAATGCAAAACGTTTTTTAATGATGATAACACGGTAATGTATGTAAGAAACTCTCTAGGAAGTCACTAAAGAAAACTGGTCCAGTTGTATAAAACACCGAGAACGTTATTAAGGATTGTTGGGGAAAAGAAAAGATATTCGGATGATAGTATTTTATATTCTGACTAAAATTCATAACGAATTAGATGTATATTATTATTATTTATTTATTATGTATATACTGACTTCTGACTATGTAAAGTTTATTTTATGTTGATATTTAATTTGTAACTAAAAATATAAATATATATTTTTTTGATCTGTATTGGTTGCTACCAATGTATGTACCCATAATGTGAGTGATAATTTAAATTCAGTGGTTTGTTTAAAAGGTCTTTTACTCACAGAGCAATTTATTTATTTTACAATCAATGGGACCGGTTTCGACTGCATAAAAAGAACAGTCATCTTCAGCCAAATGTGCTAGGTTATAGAGAAATAACTACCAGAAAGTATACAATCGATGCCTTAAACGTGTGTCACTGTCACATCCAAACATATTATTTATTATTTCAAACTGTATGTAATACAGTTATATATAATATATAATAATAATAATAGTCGCCCAACCGCATGTAATATTCGCGGTTTAAACATTAAAATTTACTGTTCCATCTCTCCTTTCTGATTACATACAGTTTGAAATAATAAATAATATGTTTGGATGTGACAGTGACACACGTTTAAGGCATCGATTGTATACTTTCTGGTAGTTATTTCTCTATAACCTAGCACATTTGGCTGAAGATGACTGTTCTTTTTATGCAGTCGAAACCGGTCCCATTGATTGTAAAATAAATAAATTGCTCTGTGAGTAAAAGACCTTTTAAACAAACCACTGAATTTATATATTTTTTTGCCTAACCATTACAATAATTATTTAAATACCTAAGACCTAAGAATTTCAGGATCATTATCTTTTAATTGCCAGTCTAAATTACTGAATTAATCTTCAAAAATTACAAAGGAAATTACAACAGGTACCTAGGTACAAATTTTTAATCCGTACTAGGTTTTCTATCTCTCTTCCTTTCATGAAAGGTGCTTAGCGAACTTTAAGACGTACGTCGAATACAAATAGAAGGAGGAGACATGAGTGTAATTGTGCGAGTGCAAGTAAAGCAATAGATATAGCGCTCTCTCTTTGATGATTTATTGCCGACTTCGCCTTTATATTCTGCCCTTACTATATACGTTATATATTCTCTATTCTACGCTCTATAGTGGTGTAGTTTCCCCATCCGGAGGGATTCGGGTTTATATTTATTAGCGCAGCAGCGCGCCGCGCGGCGCATTTCCATGGGAATGCAATTAAATTCACTTGAATCGGCTAAAAATGCTAATTCCAGTTAATAAAGCAAACATATTCCCGCCGGCCGAACCAAGGTATTTTTAAAGGGCTCATTTAGTGAGTTATTCGTACGGGGCACCCGTAAAACACTTCAGCATGTGGGGATTTATTTCCGACCTGGAAATATATATTGTTTGCAGCAGCGCTGTTCGCTTAGCAAACGTGCGTTCCATTCAAACGTACAAGGCAGTTCAACCCGATATCATAACTCGTCCCGGCGCTTCGAAAATATTTCCGTCGATCCCATTACGTGTCGGTGACGCGAAGCGTCGCGACGCTGCCTTCACTCGGCACAATCGGCGTCGAGAGGGCGCCTGCGATTGGCAGGCAATTTCGCGGGGACAGGTGGTCCAGTCCAGAGACCCAGTTTTGTTTTCCAGGTCGAGTGTGTGGAGCGAACGGTAGAATGGTTATTTTTGGCGGAAAATATAAAACCCCCAGAAGTTACTGGACGCAAACATGTAAAATAACAACAGGAATATTTACTAGATAGTATTTTTTTTTGCCGTGTCTGCATTTACAGCAATTCCCCGACGAATTGTTTTGGTATGAAAATGTCGTAATATCCGCCTAAGGCCGGAAGAGGGCAATCTTCTGAACAGTTAGCTGCAAAATGAAGTGTAATCTTACGAATTTGGCGCTAACAAGTTTCGCTCCAAGTTTTAATTGAACCCTAAACTGATTATACCTGCTGGGTAATTAATAATTAGTCTCTCTGCTGTATTTTACGGCGGCGACGAAACAAATTTTCCCGGAGCTTCGCTTATGATGTTTACGGAGTTCGGATTAAAGTCTGAAATGTACATCAGAAATCACTTCTCCCTTCTCTTCTAGAATACGGTTTAGTTAGCGCTCATTCTTCGGTGTAATTCGATCTACTTTCCGCGTCATAGACGAAGCCAATAATACGTAATGTCGTGCATCAGACACACAGCATCTAATTCACTTGTCTCGGCGAGTTCACCATATTTTGTATTTTTGTCTACCGCTAGCTATTCTAAAAAGCCACCATTGTGGGTGTTATTTATTGATGTCTGGCTGACGGACAAAATAAGATACCTATCAGTGATGTTCCCAGTGCCTGCAGATAGTTGTAGAATCCATAGCTAAGCCGCGCCTTTCAGACAGAAGTTAAATTGAACGGTCTACTTCGATAGTTTCCACCCGAAAAAACAGAACTGTACTTCCGCAACTAATTTCGTCGATTTCGAACACGAAACGAAACCGGGCAGATTATATTTGCAGGCTTGCGGGAGAAGTTCCCGAATTTATAATTATATTTCTAATGAATTATAGAATGGGGGAGGGGGTCCGATCGAAGCCCTGGCCCGCATCGATAGCTTCGGATTTGTTTGCAGGATTCGTTGAACGCCCGAACAATCTTGAAACAGAAAAATGTAAACTTGGAGCAAAGCTTCGACGGGGTTATGAACCGATTTCGCTTGGGTAATTGGAAATTCGTCGGGTTTGAGTTCATGAAAATGTAACAGCTCTTACTTCGTTGTGACGTTCAACGAGAGGTATACTAATAAGTCCGGGCACTCGGCCTTGTGTAAACAAACGTTTCCCTCTTGACCTCTCCCGCTCCTCTCCTCATCGAGCCGATCGATATCTTATAATATAAGAAAATAAGCTGTACACAGTGTAGCTGAGGCGGTTCGTTCGCATTCTACCGGGTGCGCGCAAAATATTACCGACCGACCGTGACTGTGTTGTAGTGATGCCTAGTAACACTTTTTACTGCAGTGCGGATGGCTGTAAAACCAGTTCAAAAGACTATATTACCTTTTTTTCATTTCCTAAAGACCCTGAAAGGTAAGATTGAGTTTGAGGTACCTACCTACAAAAATTAACATTTTTATGTGACATTTGAATGCTTAGGTATTAATTGACGAATAATATAGGTATAATATTAAAATATTGAAAATTTGAAGGTGTCAGCAATGGAAGAATGCCTTAGGGTTCATCGGAGAACATAAATTTGCGAATATTCCACCTGAAGTGGCATATAAACCTATAAGAATTTGCAAGGCACATTTTGATGATCAGTCATTCACTTTGACTTGAAAACGTTTAGTAATAACTGCTGTCCCCTCGGCTGTCCCATTAAGATTATTGCCAGAAGCTTATGGTAAGACGCATGCTTGTGTAGGTAGTATGCGTAATATTTTGTTCTGTATTGTTTATGTCAATTTAAATATCAAAATATTTACTACAGGATGAAAAAGTAGATATGATTAGTTTAACTCTTTGTCGTTAAATATTTATTTGTTATTTATGTTTTTGTCTGCTCTATGTTTTGTTAGGCTTTATTAAAAATGAACGTAAAACATAAAAAATTGCATTTTTATTCATGTTCCAGCCAAAGTCTACAGATATACCTACTAATTATGTAGATTCTGGTAATAGCTACCTTGTATTTTAATTTAACTGTACCTACCAAAAACTAACGGTACACTTACCTACACAAATAATGTTGTACCAAAGTCTACAAATAGGTATACTAATATTTGTAGACTTTGGTAAATAATGGAAAGTCAATATGAACCTGCCCCCGTATAACTAGCTTGAGGGCGATTTCGTTTAGTCGCCCTCGTAAATGCGAAGCGTGCGAGGTGACGCTGATTTACGACCGGTCGCAAAAAATTGTCGGCTTTTCCTAGAGATCAAAGGAGTGAGCCGACTTAAGTATTTCTAGACTTTGTTTCAATCTTAAATCTCTTAAACATTATACGGTAAAAATGAATTTTGTCACTTTATAGACCTAAAATACATCATTTTTCGTTGTTCCTCCCATAAAACACTATGGTTAAGGCGTGACCAAAGGCAACAATACAAGGATTTCCAACCCTCCCACAATTTAAAACAGTTTGCGCCCGTATCTCGTTTATACAGATCGACGGGGCGGCATGCAAATGGGCCTTGGGGTTATCTCTAGGGGTTGTAATCAGGGCAGGGACGAGTTGGGGTAGGCGTCAGAGGATGGCGTTGTAATCTGGTAAAGGACGATCCTGGCGCTTTCTGTTTAGGAACGGTATATTGGTATTGGGGGGGGGGGGGGCGGATTCTGAGGCATGGGTTCGTATAATCTTGGGGTTATTTAAAGACATGCAAATTGGACGTTGTTTGGCGTACGAGGATGTTTCCTCGGTCCGTTGTCATATACAACACGAAGACATCCATTATGGAGAGTAATGGGTTACAACCTCTCTTCGATTGAAGGATATAACCAGTGTTCGTCCAACCAACTCTTTAAAGTAAGGGAACCCAGCATTATACTTTCCAAAGTGAGGCCTATTCTTTCCTCATTCTAATGGTATCAGTGATGCCAAGTATGCCATTTTATTGGAGAATCTAAGAATATAACAGGTACTTTTATTGTTAGTAAAAGTTAATAATAGTTTCCATGATTTCTAAAAATTAGACTTGACAATGTTGTGTATAAAAGTGCAGAATGTGGCAACTACTGTCAAATGAAAGAAATTTATTTTATAGTTGAAATTGATTTCCAGCAATTATTTCCACGAATTTAATAGTAAGTATGGTAAGTCAATAGTGCCGATTTTGCTTATTTAAGAATTGGTCGCTATTGCACCTTGTTACCCAAGTTCCTCAATCCATTTGTAATATGTATACTTGAACTTTCTTCCCTTGTTGAATGTATCTACCCAAAGAACTTTCACAGATTTCGGGTTGGACTAATAAGATTAGGTCTAGTAGTTCTAATGATGGTAGTTTTTCTCGGTGTTCATTATAAAATTTTTGTAATTTTATTTCTCTCCCAAGGTACCTCACAAACCTAAAATAAACTTGTAGTCGTAAATACAAACTCTTTAAAAAAAGACCTGACTGAAGCTACCTGCTTAATAATTTTAAATTTTCTAAATAAGATTTTTTTTTGAACTACCTACTTATACGTAATGCCCAAGTAATGGGAATTGTAGGTTTACTAAAGGTGATACAGGAAAAATCTGGTTGCAATTATTGGGACTACTACAGGCGGCCGCATTACCTTTAATTGACACATCTGAGTATCTGGAAGTTAGAAAAGTTAAAAACTGTGAATTATGATGGGAAATATTTTGCCTCCTTTAGAATCTATGGCACTGGCATGTCACATAAAACCTGATGGCAGTTGGAAACTGACATATAACATAACATTGTATCAGCCCCCTTGTGGCTTCCTTGGAGTCAACTGAAAACAAACTTCCCCTCAAGGCTTCACTTTTCCTATGTGGCTGTGGGTCCCCTTATTTTAAAGTTATCTTGAAGAGTCCCTGTTTTAAAGAGTTCCTGGTCCAACCAAAAGTTTTTATGGTGGCCATTCGCCATGTGTTGCCAGGTTGTGCGACATTGTAAGATATTGGATAGCACAGCGAAGATTTCAGTTGGTTCAGGATCTATCATCTGGGCACTATCGGGCTATTCTACGATCTCCCCTTTGTCATAAAATTGATACTCAAATAAAAGAACCTCCCCAGGAAACATCCCCGTCGTCGGTCGCAAGATAAAGACAATCATTCTCCCTAGAGTCCAAACACAATCAATTTAATTTATGTCGCACGGACAAAGAAACTTTTCCCAGTGCCGCTCATTAATAAGAAAAGTTCGGAGAACGATGGAAACAAATAATGTTAATCAATAAGGGAACTGATCCATCATTAGAGACGTGGTGTGGGCTTCGTCGCATAATTTTTTCGATGATCGATATCGATGGGTCTTCCGGGCAATATTCATCACTCTCGCTACCCCGTTTTTGGGTCGCCGGGGCCTAAGAATATTAGCGTGGATTAATAAGTTAGATGGCCTTATCAGACCTTTCTCTTGCCGGTGTTAAAGCTTCAAACTAGCCAATTGACTGACGCTTGAACATCACATCATAATTTTTAGTGCTATTTGTCTTGCCAATGGATTGTTTTGAATTGTTTCTTGTTTGTTTCAGACCCACCAGAGATAACAGTCGAAAGCCCAGTTGTGTACTCTGGAGAAGGTCAAGAAGCACACTTGGTCTGTATAGTTCATGGAGAGAACCAACCAGAGGTAAGACAAAATATCGACCGAGCAGATCGATGTAAGCTCCGAACAACCTGAACTACCGATTGTTTGTTCTTATGGCCAAAAGAAGTCCGCTATTATCCTCAATTCACGGTTTCCATTCGTGTGAAACTTCTTGCCTACGTTACGTGCAAGCGCATATGTGTCTGCACCAACAAAACACAAATACACTCTGGGCCAGTATGCAACACAATTAATGGCTCGCCAGTAGCTGGCGGCAATATATCGCCGCGGCTCTGACTTATACGCCCGAATATATCATCGGAAAAGTTCGGACAGTTCCGTGGAAATTTCTCTGAAATACGCGCGTTATTTGCAGCTAGCGCCCGAGATATATCGGCCCACTGTGTTCCTGAAGAGGCGTTTAATATAAGTTGGGTTTAAAATATTAGGGTTATGTTTCGGAGCAACGTTGTTGTGAAATTAGGCGGTCACGGTAGATGCTCCGATGCGAATGGACAATATTTATTGTCAATATCACTGACCAAGAAAGAAAGAGATATATTAGACTGAATCCTGCTTTTCCCAGACGTGCAATTCATGCGAGGCCAACGATAAAGACAGGCCATGGCGCTAACGCATAATCGCGTAGTCACGTAACCAACTTAGTCCTATATAATAAAAGGCATTTTTGGAGATAAGTAGATAAAACAAATTTCGTAACAATTTGGCGAGTTTTCTTTCATCTATTACATTATTGGTTTTGTGCATCCAGGCTTTCTTAATTGTTTTTTCAAAATTTTCAACCTGCCTCAGCTGTTTTGAGCTGAGAGTTAAACGGCACTTCACTCAAATATTTTGGCACATTCTCAAAAATTGTTGGGACAGCACCAGCTTAGGTGATATTTTCTATAAGTATTTTCCTCCCACAACACATTAATTGTTTCACTTTCTTGAAAATGTGTTAGCCACACATACTTAAGGTTTTTAGGAATTAAATCTCAGTTGGAATTTGACGAATCCATCTCTGGCGCAAATTTTCATCCCGAGGCAAAGCAAATGTTGTTATGGTGACATGTTCGTCCTGGCTTTTGTAATATGTATAAATATAATATAAACACACCCAATATTTTGTATTTAGGTTATTTTTTACGAAATAAAAATGAAAACTCACCTCAGTATACTGTAAATATTGACGAGGTCCCAGTTCATCGGCAGCGTGAAAGACGGAATAGGATCAGGGCGTGAGTCGACAACGAAAATCCTCGATCACGTTACAACACTGATTTATTTCGCACAAGGTGAATGGTGAATACAAAATACACAAACCCGAACGTGGTCAACGTGAACGGCTTCCAGCCACCCGGACCGTCTGAACTCGCAGATCTCCCGTAAGCAGTTCACCCGTCTGTGTGTCAGGCTCCACTGTCCATTCCGGAGGAAGAATTCCCCTTACAGCGCTCACGCGTCGGCGCGAGCGGCACCAATACTCCTGGACGGCACGGCTCCCACCCAGAGGCCATAATAACACCTGGGCGGTTCCCCTCCGCCAGGACACACGCGCAGTAGACATAAACTTGTTTCTAAAATATAAACTAAGACGTTTAAAAACACTTAAAACATTGAAAACTTCTCAAAACCCAAGCTGCCGCTTTCAGTTATGTGACAGATGACATGTAACGTCGGACTAAGATGTTCACGTGATTTTTGTGCGCCGTGGCCTGTCTTTATCGTAGGCCTCGCAATTTATGGGTATTGAGACGTTTGATGACGTTTGATGACATTCCATGCAAACGTCTAAATACCCATGGATTGCCATGGAACGCCATGAAATGTCATCAACGATCATGACCGTTGAGCGGAGCATAGAAGTGGAAGGGGTAAATTACACAGGGCAAGTGACACACAGCACATCTACTTACACTTGCACGCCGATTCAGTCAAAATGCAAATGCGATAACCGTTTTCGCAACGAGGCGGCGAAGGCGTCGATGTGTACACGCACGGCGTCGGCGTCGACGTTCCGCATACATTTTGGCGTGAGGCGCTCCGCAAGGATTAAGGGTTTGCTATACGGGTTGCGGGTGGGGAGTGCTTCGAAGCTTTCCCTAATGCACATGTTGCCTTCGCTGCGGGGGTGTTTTCAGTTTTCGGGTCAAGGCCGGGGCCAGGCGCTACAGTAGGGAACTATCGGATGTAACCCGGTTAGGAGTGACTTGACCTTCCAAAACTCTCGAGAACATTTTAACAAATCAGGTTTTGAAGAGGCTAGAGCCCAAACGGACGGAGGCTACGATCTTCAACCTCTAAAACACAAGTGGATCTTCTCGAAATTTGTGTTTTGCAAAGGAACCACACCTCTCCTAATATATTTGGCCGGATACGGATAGCTTCTCTATAAAGGATGCCGTCAACTGTCGAGATATTGATCTCCCCATTACCAAGGCTCCCCTCTGCAAGATTTATGCATTCCAAAATTTTTATCTGCCCCCCTTCTCTTCCCCATCCGACCCGCGTACATTTGTCGATAACCCACCCATAAATATTGAGTGTCATGCCTGAGATTTACATTTGTACCTCTCTGTTCCGAGGCTACCGGCTTACGCTCCTACTTCGCAAAGAGTTTTTTTAATGTGGATTTGATAACGTGAAAGAGTCGGTAGTTTTTACACCAGAACAAATATATGATTCCATTATAAGGTAATACGTGGAAGATTGCGCTTTCCTTCTCGGTTTTCTCAACGTATAAAGCTCGTATAGTAAATTCCGCAGTAATTTAAATAAAATTCAGCGGCGGGCGATAAACTTCACAAAACGGAGGGGCGAAAGCAAACAGCCTGGCACTATATGCAAATTTCGCGTATTTGTGTTAATATCATGCAGTTTTGCGTGAAAAATGAACAAAACCGCGAATATGTGTAGGTCCGTGCTTCGCGAACAGCCAACAACAAACTAAGTGGATTATATCGCAGCTGAAATATCAGCAAACTACGCCGTTGTTTTGATATAATAAGCGGAATCAAAAGTGCACGCCCGCTTCGCGTAAGCACATGTTGTTTAATAGAGCAGTGGTATTCACACAAGAAAATATTAAACTTTACCTATCCTGTACATGTTTCGTTTTTTGGCGAATGCGATGGTTAATATCATCTATGTTTACAACCTAAATCATAGTACACCATGTATGTACTGAACTTCCCAGCATTATTCTCTCCGAACAACTTTAAAACTCTCCATATTTTCTACGCCTTATAAACACTCGCCCGCAACACACTCACGTACCACCCTCATATCTTCCATACGTCATCTGCTGCAACCTCCGAAAGAAAATATAATAAACACAGCCCTCCCGAAGACGTATTATTAAATAAAGGGGATTTATGCAGCCGCTCCCTGTTAAATTATTACACACAAGTGGGCGAACGGTTTGCAGTTTAAAGGTTTTATGGGGCTAGGAACGGAGCGGAAAGGAGAATGTAGGAACTACAAAGAAAACTACAGCGTCTGCCCGACTGTAAGGAACGAGGGAGGGGCTGCATAGAAAAGCAACGAAACATTTATTAACGAGGCTGCTTGGCCTCGCGAGTCTCGGAGGAGAACAAATTATTTGCGAGGAAGCGGCAATGTTCACGTTTTGTCTGAGACGATGGAGTGTCGTAGTTACTTAGATGAAAGCAAGAACATCGACTGAGGGAGCCTCTTATCAGTATCAATGCTACATAGAAAAGCACATAGTTTAAACTGTAGAAGATTTTGTCTTTCATCAACATCATCATCATCAGCATCGCAATACATATAACCATTAGATTAATATCTAGAGAGATATAAACACACCGGTTTACCGTGTCAAATCTATATGCATCACTTATGAAATCCCTGACACTGTAACAAGCTGCGCGTCAGGACATGCACTTTACAGTCAACAATAACCAATTAGGAAATTTGCAGCGCAGCGACATCTTGAAGTGTTTCGCAATTAATTCCTGGTAGGAACGGTTATGCCCGCGTTCGGTTAAAGCCATCCAAACAATTATGTGGAGTTTAACCGAGCCATAATTTTGACTGAGCAGACGCTTCAAGTTAATCATAGGTATTTAAGAAAGTCGGTGAGATGATTTGGAACGTGACAAATTTAGATGAGGACTGTGAGAGAGGTTCGCAACTGTTTAATCTACAATTAAATCATTTACTCGTAATTATATTTCAGGTCACCTAGAAACGCAACGTACTGACATTGCAGAACAGCACGCGTGACGCACGTAGTATGTGCGTCAATACACATAAAATATATACAAATATTTTGTATAAATACAGCTCCCCAAAATGAAATAAATCAGATCCAAGCCACCTTGGCCCTAGCAGAGAGTGAGGCTGCTCTCTGGTAGCGATATAGATCCCTTCACAAATACCTTCCTCATCCTTACTACAAGTGCCTCGTCTGGTAGTAAATACCCTTCATCATATTTGCTACACGTGCCCCGTCTGGTAGCAAATAAATACCGTCCTTCTGTTGCTACAAGTGCCTTGTCTGGTAGCAACTAAATACCTTTCAACCTTATGTCTGCCACAAGTGCCTCGTCTGGTGGCAGATTAAACCTCTCAGCCATTCCTAAACCTGAGAGAACGCAGAAGAGTCTGCCGAAAAGGCAGAAGTGAGTTCCGGGCACCAGTGCCAGGAGAGCAACAAAAAATCACCTTCTTTAAGAAAATTCGTTCTCAATGCATTTTTAACTTGAATCCGCAATCATTATTCACTTACTCCTTTAAGCTTAGATCTAGACGGCAAATTCTAACAAGCGGCAACGACTGACTTCCTGAAACTTTACCGCTTTAATTACCGGAACTTTGGAACTTTTCTATTCTGAATTTAACTTTTCTTTCTTGCATAATACCTACTCTGAATAATTTTTAAATCTTTTATCTTTTGTTGCAGGTTGTGTGGTATCGAGACACCATGCAACTTGACACTACAGAAATGAGGATTACCGAATCTAGAGGTTCCAGACACACCCTTATCATACGGAAAGTACGGAGGACTGATTTTGGGAATTACACTTGTGTTGCTGATAATCAACTGGGCAAGACTAGGAAAAGCATTCAACTAACAGGTACTTCAAACACATAACGTCACATTGCACTTGTTTCTTACGATCGTTTTTTCATTTTAAAGGAATTCCAAGGCCAGCAAAATTCAGCAGCTCATCGAGAGGGATGTCCAAGGAGAGCTACAATATTAGTTGGGTGGTAGACTCCGGAAGTCCCATCCAGGAGTACACTTTGAGCTTCAGGAGACTACCAGAGGGAGAAGACGGACATCCACAACCGTTGCATCATCAAAGTCAGAAGAAGTACATCGTTGGAAGGGTGAGGAAGCTTTAACAGTTTTTGACCTTTGTGTTGTGTAGAAAATGCTTGTTCAATCCAACAACATAACGTCATTATGAACTAATAGCACGCGCGCTTGTCTGATAGGCGCATTGTAAATATTTAATGCGCTTTTAATGCGGCGGGTCCGTACAATTATAAAACAATTCCAGTAATTCGCCGACACGTATTCGACCCCGGCAATTTCGCCTTTAAACACCGTGCGCGGGGGCGCAAAGTGATTTATTTCGCAAATTAAAAAATTCACAAAGGAACGTTGAAAAATTGCAATTACATGAACGCAGATATCAATCATTTTCGGGCGAATTTTGAGGCATTTATAAAACAACCGTCCCTCTTTGTTTTAGGATAATCGAACGTATTCGTCGGTGAGCTACACTTATCCGGGCTACTCGAATACGCGCAGGACAGAATGGAGTGACGTCATTTTACCGGCGTCTTACAGCCAATCAGGAGGCGCTCAAGGCATGTCTTACATTATACGTGGACTAGAACCAGCAGCCCGATACGAGGCTAGAGTAAAGGCCAGAAACAAGTTCGGGTGGAGTCCATTTTCGGAGTCGTTCACTTTTAAGACAACGGACAAAGGTAAAGAATGTAAGGAACTTTCATTTTGACCATAAGCCTTTCTTAAAAAAATTAATGTGTATGTATAATTCGTGTTTTTTTTCAGATATACAATTCCCTGACATCACCCATCAAATCTATCAAACCGGTAAGTTTAATTTTTTTTAAATATGTATTTTGTAAATTTATTTATTCTTATTTCAGAGCATGATGCTTCTCATAGCATCTTCAGTGTATATTCAGATGCTACTAGTATACATTTTAGTATCATACTTTTGGCGGTAAATTTTGCAATAATTTATAGATGAATTTTTTTTAAATAATTCATTTTTCTTGTAATTTAAATAGCAAGTCTAGCGATGTCGATGTCTCACATAATACACACTAAAACCTATGTAATGAATCCTATATATTTTTTAAAAGAGGATATAATGTACCCAAAGCTCACTGGAAATGAACACACCAAAAGTAGGGATAGAAAAATAATAAAAATATGTTGCATGATATATTATCAAACATTCTTCTATAAATGTATCGAATATGTGGCTTTTTTAAATACAACTAAATGAATATTTATTAAAAGTTAGCTGCACTCAAACCATTTTCATTTAGAAGAATTTGTGTATTGCATTTGTATATAGCACGAATGATATTGGATATAGTATTTTAATAATAATTACTATGATAATGTTATCCCACAAGCTATATTATGAATTTATAAATATTTTAATAATTTGAAAAAATATATAAAATTTGCCATTGAAAAATATAATGAGAATATAAATATTTTATGTTTAGCGCGAGAATAATATAACAAAAATATTGTATACATATATTTTACCCATGGGTCCAATTTTAATGCATTGTTTTTACCTGAGGTCCTCTTATAATTAGTTTTATTTTATAAACAATTAAAATTTAGCACAAATCTTTTACCAGATATAAATAATTTTTTTATAACCTTTATTAAAAGAATATTTCACATACAATAAAATTAGTAAATATTTGCGATGAATAAGTTCTAATTTTTTCTTCTAATTTGTGATAAAGGTTAAAGGTCTTTAAATACCATCACCTTCAAAGCACGACACGCTATTTCACTGTTAGAAATAAATATTTATAGTGAAGTTTATTTTAAATTTATGCTCAAATTTCCGAAACCGCCACCACTTTAAACCTCCACACAAGAACTCTCTAAACTCCATTATTGTAAATATTTGCTTTTATATCACGTTTAGTGTATACATCATATTACCGTTGTAAATATATAACTATACTGTAAATGTATTTTGAAGCACGAGGGACTCATTTTTATTATTCACGAGTCGAACAATATTTTAAATTTGAATCGTTAAAAACTTTCTATATGGTTCATGTTCACCTACTCTGTATTAGTTTTATTTTGAAGAACTAAAATTCAGTGTATTTAATAAATGATACAAACCTTATAATTAGTAGGTTCGTTATTTGAAAACTTATTCTCTAGTTTAATTCCCTGTTTCACATATGAATGTGATCTACATTTTCTGTGCGATGTATTCAAAATCTGTACAAATAACAAAAGGTTTACAATTTTTTTTATAAAGGTATGCAACGTATATTTTAAAAATGTGTCCTGATTCAAATGAAATGTTCATCGTAACGGGTAGATTTATGCGTGGAGAGAACATACAAATAATGTTCGTAAGTGAGCGAAAAACAGCAATATTTTGTAAAAGAAATACATTTTCTTTGATATTTTGCGTACTGATTAGGAAACTGAGAGTGTGTTCTGTTAGGATGAAAATTATTTTACTATCTCTAATGTAAGCTGCTTATAAATGTTGTGATAACGATAATTAAATCAAAATGTCTATTTATTTATAGGTGTATATTATCGACTGAACACTAACGTATTTGCCTCATTCATTAAACAATTGAATGACTGGAATATATTATGTGTTTGAGAAAAGTATCTATAGTTAAATTAGGTTAAAGATGTGCGTGAACGCTCAATGACAATCGAGTGATTTAAGGATTGTACAGTGCTGAAATTTCGCGAAGTGAATTTCCGACAAGTTCAGTTGATCCTGTTTACAAACTTATGTATGACGGCACAAGGAACTGACAAATTAAGTAATAATAAACCAAGTTTATATTGTAACGTTTTCTTTTATTTATTGCCTAATAGTAATGAAGCTACATGTTTAGTTTTCCTCACCGTGACACATCGGTAAACACACACAAGCAGGTAAGTAACAAATATATTTTTTAAACTGCTGCCAAATTAACAACAAATATTTCTCCTCCCACACCCCAAACTAACCCTCAAGAACACTCCACCTTCTCTCAAAACCACCAACCAGGCGCCCGGGGCCGCTAAACCAAGACGTAAACTTTCATTAACGCAGCAACATATTGGGAGCAAACTTCCAGTGCTATCCGAGGGTTTAATTTACAATTTGAGAACTTGCCCGCGCGTAAATGTAAATAAGCGAAGCTGGAGGCTCACCCCTCGACACATGCTGCGCCGACGGAACAAATAACAGGCTGAGGAACTCGGCTTGGACTGGGTGTTTATGTTTCAGATGGTCGGAGATGGAAGTGAGCGGGAATAAGGAGGGGATTGGGTTAACACCTAAGTTGGTATATATAAATATATATACGGGCTCGACAAGAGTGTAAAACCTTATTTCCATTTCTGTTGCGAAACAATGCGGCGCTAATCCGCCCTCAATCTTCCCAATACACGAGTTTACACACAGCCAAATCATCGCCTTTTATTCGATACCGAACGCAATCTGCCAACGGCCATCGCTTCAAGTTAACAGCGTTGTCAGTATCGAGGCACAAAGCCGCGGCGGAGCTCCGATTTCCCGTCCGTTTGGATCATCCCCCAAATTTTCAATACCGGTCGGATAACCCCGTTAGGGTTGAATCCACTTTAATTTAGGAACGGATTGTTTCGTCCTTTGTGCGGCTTTTTATCCGGGCCAGATAAGTTTCGGGAACGACGGGATCAATCGGGGAACTATATCGGAGCGTTTTGGTGGATGGAGCTTTATTTTCGTGGAGGGATGTGCGAGGTTCGGAGGGAAAACTTTCATTTGGTCTGGTTCTGGATCTGTTACACTTCGACGGTAATGATTGACGATAATCACATCATCGTGTTTCAAACAAAACCAATAAAGTAGCAGTCTCTTTATAAACCTCTAGTTTGTAGGTTTAATGTTGCAGAAATGTTTCGATCAGACTTGTTTGATCAAAACAAAACCAATATAATTGTCCGTCAACGTACTTAATAGTTTATATCCTGACTAAATCTAACTGTTTCTCCTTACTCTCTTTACGGATAACTCAATTTCTTCCTTTTTATTTTCACTCCGCTTCATCTCAAACATAAACAATCCATCGCAGCCCAGTTATTTGTTTCAGTACCTCTTCTCTTAAAGTTTTTTCTCAACTGTATGGACCGGGCCTTCTAAAATCTAAAGTAGGCTGTCAAAAAAATTAAAATTTGGCAGACGTATATCCGACTTATTTCCACATATTCTGTAGTCATTTTCAAATATCAACCCCCTTTATTACAGAATATACAGGGTGAAGGTCTTTTTATAAATGGCAACAGGGGTAGTAAATGCGAATTTCTGAAAGTACATTCTTTTCTGCATCCAACAATGTATTACAACATAGGGGTCCTATAAGAAAAAATCGGAGTAAAAAATAAAATGTAAAGTAACATATGAAGAATAACTAAAGTCTATCCAAGTTACAGCGGCAGTTGATGTAAACAAAGTCACATGACTGCATTGCTATCGATTACCAGGATCTGACTAATATGAGATTCCGAGTGGCTTGTAATTCTGAACTAATTCTTTTAGATGTTCTAAAAATTGTGTTTTTACCTTTCGTGGATCTTTATAAATTTCCTTAAATTAAGTAGCAAAATAAATTTACAGAATATACTAAAATATGCAGGAAACTCGACTGAGGGAAGAGCCGGCCCTGCATTCTGCTCGCCGCGTAAACACTTGACATTTTATGACGGCCAGACCAATAAGAGAATAAGTCACGTGGTGGCCAATGTTTTGATCCACTGCCTCTGTAACTTGGTTAGACTTTAGATATAGGGACATCCCGATATGTCATTCCAAAAGGTGTTTTCATTGTTGCATTTCTGTTTCTACACGCCCAACGCGACGAGCGAAGCGAGGCGCCAAAAATTGACGCGCGAGGCCGAAGGCCGAGTGCGGCAATAAGCCGAGGGGTATCCATCGCGAATGGGCCGAACTTCAGTGGCGACAAACCACGCGCGATTTACCTCACGAAAGCATTTGGTTTCAACAAGATGGTGCCACACCACATTATGCGAGGGCAGTGCGTGAATTGTTGAATAATGTTTTTCCTGGGCGTTGGATTGAAAGAAGAAGTCCAATGTTTATAAAAGTAAACCAAACCAAACGACCTTTAAGATTTAAAAAGCCGCATTTCCGAAGAAATACAAGACATAAATGCAAACAAACAACATTTTTTGATAAATTCGTTGCTGTCTTTTGTGGATAGGTTAGGTCATTGTGTCGCAGCTGATGGTCAAAAACTTGAACCGTTGATGAAATAGTGCTTTTTAATTCTTTTTGTTGCAAACGCGATAGCAGACGTTTTTTACTTTGTTTTGATAAGAATAAAAATTCGAATTTGAATTGTTGTTTTATTTTTTACTCCGATTTTTTCTTATGGGACCCCTATTTTGTAACACACCGTTAGATGCAGAAAAGAATGTACTTTCATAAATTAGTATTTTCTACCCCTGTTGCCATTAAAAAAAGATCTCTACCCTGTATATTCTGTAATAAAGGGGGTTGATATTTGAAAATGACTTCAAAATATGCGGAAATAAGTCGGATATACGTCTGCCAAGTTTCAATTTTTTTGACAGTCTACTTTAGATTTTAGAAGGACCCATACATTTGCCGCGCACTGTATAAAGATTTTAATAAAAGTTAACTTCTTGGTGGGTTGTTCCCGAGCGTTGGTTTAGTCTGTATGGAAAGGAGAAGTGTTTGGTGTCACTTCAAAGTTCACTTCTTCCATATTCGACAAATAACAACCAACAATTTTAATATTTCTTCGTTAGCCGCCAAGGTGACTGAACCCCACCAGTTTCCCTCCAGCGAAATGCCGAACGGAAGCTCGAAAATTTTTCCTTCCTTCCGTCGCTTGCGCTACAAAGAAGCGCGATTTAATGCAGTTTCGCTGTAAGCGCATAAACTGATTAATCGCGGCAGCAGTTGGCGAAACGTCGCCCCAACCCGGCACTGCAAAAACCCGCGTTAATGCAATTTTCCACAAAGCTGGACATTTATATCTAGTAGGCCGGGCGCGCGCTCTCGCTGAGGTCGCTGGTAGGAAAATGGAAATCTAGACAAGGTGACGACAGCTATTTTTTTAACGAGAACGGTTCCTAGTGAACCATTCACAAAAAGAACGCAATACAACCTTTGCGTGGTCTGATAAGCCATCATATCAATGAGGAAACTGCTTCATTCTTTTGTATAACCTCACTTATTCGTGACAAAAGAGAGGTCGATGTTAAAAGGCATTGTATTGTTTATAAAACCTTCCATATTCTGTTTTTCTGTCCTTCGTGAAAATATATTTCCGCGTTTGTCGGGTTATTATTTCAAACTGGATAAATCACTTCCAATTATTAAACGCTGTCCAGGTCGAGGTTTGATAAATCCGCCGTGATTTGCGGACGACAGATTGAGGCGTTTTTAGAAAATGTGCGGTCATGTGCGGGTTTTTAGCGGTTGCCGGCGGAATACGAATTGCTCATAATTTAGCAACGTACGAGGATTAATTTCTACAGCTCTGACACGGATTTTTCTTTCCGTTTTTTGCGTTTGAGATAAAGGTTTTTAGTTTTAAAGGCCAACCTCAAGGTGAGGGGTAAAAAAGGATGGATAGCAGATGTGTCACAGTACCCTCACAATTTAACTACTGAAGAGGCAGGAAGATTTCTCTCAAAAACGTTTCTATAATAATACAGTTCTCTGGAGTAATCTATATTATAGAAAAGCACGTAAATCAAACTAATTTAAACGAAAAGTTGTGTGCAAGTTAGAGCTCTACCATAAAACCGCAAAAATTATCAATTTGTGTTGGTTAATTTCTACAGCTCTGATATGGATTTTTCTTTCCGTTTTTTGCATTTGAGATAAAGGTTTTTAGTTTTAAAGGCCAACCTCAAGGTGAGGGGTAAAAAGGTAGGATAGCAGATGTGTCACAGTACCCTCACAATTTAACTACTGAAGAGGCAGGATCATTTCTCTCAAAAACGTTTCTTTAATAATACAGTTCTCTGGAATAAGCTATATTATAGAAAAGCACGTAAATCAAACTACTTTAAATGACAAGTTGTGGGCAAGTTCGAGCTCTACCATAAAACCGCAAAAATTATCAATTTGTAGTGGTTAATTTCTACAGCTCTGATATGGATTTTTCTTTCCGTTTTTTGCATTTGAGATAAAGGTTTTTAGTTTTAAAGGCCAACCTCAAGGTGAGGGGTAAAAAGGTAGGATAGCAGATGTGTCACAGTACTCTCACAATTTAACTACTGAAGAGGCAAGAACATTTCTCCTAAAAACGGTTTCTTTAATAATACAGTTCTCTGGGGCAATCTATAATATGGAAAAGCACGTTAATCAAACTAATTTAAACGAAAAGTTGTGTGCAAGTTAGAGCTCTACCATAAAACCGCAAAAATTATCAATTTGTGGTGGTTAATTTCTACACCTCTGATACGGATTTTTCTTTCCGTTTTTTGCATTTGAGATAAAGGTTTTTAGTTTTAAAGGCCAACCTCAAGGTGAGGGGTAAAAAAGGATGGATAGCAGATGTGTCACAGTACCCTCACAATTTAACTACTGAAGAGGCAGGAAGATTTCTCTCAAAAACGTTTCTATAATAATACAGTTCTCTGGAGTAATCTATATTATAGAAAAGCACGTAAATCAAACTAATTTAAACGAAAAGTTGTGTGCAAGTTAGAGCTCTACCATAAAACCGCAAAAATTATCAATTTGTGTTGGTTAATTTCTACAGCTCTGATATGGATTTTTCTTTCCGTTTTTTGCATTTGAGATAAAGGTTTTTAGTTTTAAAGGCCAACCTCAAGGTGAGGGGTAAAAAGGTAGGATAGCAGATGTGTCACAGTACCCTCACAATTTAACTACTGAAGAGGCAGGATCATTTCTCTCAAAAACGTTTCTTTAATAATACAGTTCTCTGGAATAAGCTATATTATAGAAAAGCACGTAAATCAAACTACTTTAAATGACAAGTTGTGGGCAAGTTCGAGCTCTACCATAAAACCGCAAAAATTATCAATTTGTAGTGGTTAATTTCTACAGCTCTGATATGGATTTTTCTTTCCGTTTTTTGCATTTGAGATAAAGGTTTTTAGTTTTAAAGGCCAACCTCAAGGTGAGGGGTAAAAAGGTAGGATAGCAGATGTGTCACAGTACTCTCACAATTTAACTACTGAAGAGGCAAGAACATTTCTCCTAAAAACGGTTTCTTTAATAATACAGTTCTCTGGGGTAATCTATAATATGGAAAAGCACGTTAATCAAACTAATTTAAACGAAAAGTTGTGTGCAAGTTAGAGCTCTACCATAAAACCGCAAAAATTATCAATTTGTGGTGGTTAATTTCTACACCTCTGATACGGATTTTTCTTTCCGTTTTTTGCATTTGAGATAAAGGTTTTTAGTTTTAAAGGCCAACCTCAAGGTGAGGGGTAAAAAAGGATGGATAGCAGATGTGTCACAGTACCCTCACAATTTAACTACTGAAGAGGCAGGAAGATTTCTCTCAAAAACGTTTCTATAATAATACAGTTCTCTGGAGTAATCTATATTATAGAAAAGCACGTAAATCAAACTAATTTAAACGAAAAGTTGTGTGCAAGTTAGAGCTCTACCATAAAACCGCAAAAATTATCAATTTGTGTTGGTTAATTTCTACAGCTCTGATATGGATTTTTCTTTCCGTTTTTTGCATTTGAGATAAAGGTTTTTAGTTTTAAAGGCCAACCTCAAGGTGAGGGGTAAAAAGGTAGGATAGCAGATGTGTCACAGTACCCTCACAATTTAACTACTGAAGAGGCAGGATCATTTCTCTCAAAAACGTTTCTTTAATAATACAGTTCTCTGGAATAAGCTATATTATAGAAAAGCACGTAAATCAAACTACTTTAAATGACAAGTTGTGGGCAAGTTCGAGCTCTACCATAAAACCGCAAAAATTATCAATTTGTAGTGGTTAATTTCTACAGCTCTGATATGGATTTTTCTTTCCGTTTTTTGCATTTGAGATAAAGGTTTTTAGTTTTAAAGGCCAACCTCAAGGTGAGGGGTAAAAAGGTAGGATAGCAGATGTGTCACAGTACTCTCACAATTTAACTACTGAAGAGGCAAGAACATTTCTCCTAAAAACGGTTTCTTTAATAATACAGTTCTCTGGGGTAATCTATAATATGGAAAAGCACGTTAATCAAACTAATTTAAACGAAAAGTTGTGTGCAAGTTAGAGCTCTACCATAAAACCGCAAAAATTATCAATTTGTGGTGGTTAATTTCTACACCTCTGATACGGATTTTTCTTTCCGTTTTTTGCATTTGAGATAAAGGATTTTAGTTTTAAAGGCCAACCTCAAGGTGAGGGGTAAAAAAGGATGGATAGCAGATGTGTCACAGTACCCTCACAATTTAACTACTGAAGAGGCAGGAAGATTTCTCTCAAAAACGTTTCTTTAATAATACGGTTCTCTGGGGTAATCTATAATATAGAAAAGCACGTAAATCAAACTACTTTAAACGACAAGTTGTGTGCAAGTTCGAGCTCTACCATAAAACCGCAAAAATTATCAATTTGTGGTGGTTAATTTCTACAGCTCTGATACGGATTTTTCTTTCCGTTTTTTGCATTTGAGATAAAGGTTTTTAGTTTTAAAGGCCAACCTCAAGGTGAGGGGTGAAAAGGTAGGATAGCAGATGTGTCACAGAGCCCTCACAATTTAACTACTGAAGAGGCAGGAAGATTTCTCTCAAAAACGTTTCTTTAATAATACGGTTCTCTGGGGTAATCTATAATATAGAAAATCACGTAAATCAAACTATTTTAAACGACCCTAGAAAAACCCAACTATGCCTTCCAATAAAACCCTGAAGATTTAGCACACCCGGAGGGACAATTCCTTCAGACCCAATCGCGTCGAGTGCAAGTTCCAGCCCCACTATAAAACCGCAAAAATTATCAATTCGTGGTGGTTAAACTCGACCCTAGGGCTCCATAGGGCGCTCTATTCGGCTCTACTGGTATGCGCGGCGCGGCGCATAGAAAATGATTGATATCCCGGTCGAGTTCGGAGCGGACGATAAATGCAGTTTGGACCGTTTCGACGGAAAAACGACCGAATTACTCGTATCGAATCGAATGTGTTCCCAAGGATTTTTTTGTGTTCGATGCAAGCTGTGAGCTGCGCGAGATGCATGTGGGAGTTTTTAAATGGATTCGTATACAGCGGAGATCGACTAAAAACTCGCGTCTCGATAATTACCTGCTTCATCGAAGATGACACATTAATACACATTAATACACATTAATAATTCGCTTAGTATGCGTGACAGGGAACTTCCCCGACCGCAAAACTTCGTATTGAGCGAACTTTCCGATTTTCTAGCCCTGCCCCATCCCCAGTCATCACTTTATGGTGGGCGTGGAGTTATGAACTACTTCCAGGTGAAAAAGCCGAATAAATCACCTCGAAGACGTCGATTCCGGCTTTTAAATATTTCACCGGGAAAAGTTTTAGTCAAGACGTGTTATTAATAATCATTTGACGAGATAGTTCCGGCTTAAATACAATAAACACTTACATTGGCAGCTTTTCTCCAAAACATCAAACACGCAATCGTTTATAAGCACCTATCCGGAGATTACTGCCTTCCCTTCGAGATAGAGAGGAAAATATGTTTTCCACCCCCCCTAATCCAGGGCCGCCTTTTTCTTGGGGTTCGCCAGGAAAATAAAGTTGCTAACGTTGTAAGTTAATGTTGAGACCCCTCGAAAAACCCGGAACGAGATAAAAAACCTCTCGATTGAAGGTATCGGGATATGGGGGGCGGGTGTGGGTTGAAGGCATGGAAATTCCCTTTAGGAAACTTGTGTAAGTCGTGTAGACATTTGGATCCGATTCTACTTCATCGACATATTTCTTAGGTAGTGTTTCAACATTCATAAAGTATACGTATTATACAGGGTGTTATTTAAGTACGTAGCCAAACTTCAAGGGGTGATTCTTTGAGTGATTTTAAGACGAAAAGTGTATATAAACATAGGTCCGGTATCGCTTAGTTTTCAAGATACAGGGTGTCAAACTTTAAAAATATCTTTTTTCAACAACATCTTAATAATCCTTTAGCCGATATTGTTTAAATCTGGCAGAGTTATTTACGGTAGAGAGGGGTTAATTTAGCCCTAAGTAGGTTCAAATTATTAAGTCCAGTGGCGTTCCGGGGGGCACCGTGACCAATATTTTTGAAAAAAAAGTGCGCCACTGACTTTTTTAAACCATTTTTAAACCTGTCGAAATTCTTCTTTCAGATAATATTTATTCTTGCTAGTTGATAGAACCATTGCCTACTTCACTCTCGGAAGTAATATCATAAGGGCATCTAATTTCTCCGAAAAAAATCGAAAAAACACGTTGCTAAGTAATATTTTAACAAGAAGCATGAGTGCTGGTGGCAACAAAAATCCGAGTCGAAGACGAGGATTTTTGCACCTGCACGAATGCATTTTGTTAAAAAATATTACTTAGCATTGTGTTTTTTTGGATATTTTTCACAGGAAAAATTAGATGCCCAAATGGTATTTGACAAGACTATTTCATGAGTAACAGATTATTCTGCGTACACATAGCTTACAAAACATACTATGTACCTATTATACAACAGCTGTTAAGTTTTGCCGCGGGTAAACTCGAAAATACTGCTGACAGGTGCTGTCATACAGTTTTTCCATCTAGAAACCATTTGTAATTCAAAATTGCGCGTTTGTGATTGGTGGAAATTAAGACAAGGGAAATAGTCGCATGTAATGTCACAAGTGGCGGAAATTTTATCGATAATGTTTTCGAAAGCCCTATTTTGCCTAGAAAGATCACGAGTATAAATTGGTCTTTTATTTCAGAAAATAAAAGCCCAATTTGTACGAGTGGTTTTGCTAATGGGCAAAATAGGGCTTGAGAATAAAATTATGTATAGAAAAATTTCCGGCACGAGTGGTATTTGTCGAGATTATTTCTCGAATACGATTAAATAATTTCTGTATTAATTTTTTTCTATGTTTACATTTCCAAAACGATTCATTTTGAAAGAGTTTATCGACAGCTTCGACTGTAGCGTTCGAGTAAACAAACATGACGCTTGGATATCCGAGGCAAATGCGATTATACCTACACCCTGTGAGCGTCGGTTTATTTTCTGAATGTGTCATAAATTTAAACGGAGACGGAGCTCTAATAATAACAAAAATTTAGCAATGTAAAAGTTATATAAATTCATTGATACAATGCTTAATAGTACCGCAACATAATTTATAAGCTGCATAATTTAGAACAGTGTGAAACACACAAACTTTAAGAAGTAGGTACGTGTTTGTATCCAATATCCAACAGATTCGCGGTTGCTAAGCAACGAAGTGATAATTTGCAAAAGTGCAATTACCGCGATAATTTGCACCAGTGCAATTATCGCTAGCAGAGGCATATGATTTGTTGGATTTTTATGGAAGGAGCTACCTTATTGGATGCAAGCAGTATTAGGGAAATAATCGAAGAAATACATCACACAGTCACTCCTTCAGTCCAAGATCCTCACTCAACCTCGAAAACACGGTTGTTAGCAGCAACCGAGCTGTCTAGACTTCGTTTGTGTAGTTTATATCCGCAAAACAAATCAATCTTGTACCCTACGAACTTATTTTCTTCTGTTTACTCTGTATTGCGGGAAGGCGAAAAAGGTTTACCCGCAAAAAATCAGTTATACCGATCCACAAACGGAACGCTGACCTTTTTTGGACGGCCGTACGCTTTTTGCCGCCATATTCGGGGGCAAATACGGCGCAAAAACCTTTTGACGGCTCGGTCTAGACTTTCCAGTCGACAAACACGAGTCCCGGCGAAAAGGGCAACGTATACCGGCTGTCAGATTACCGTGAATACACGGGAGAAACGCAAAGGGGCAGGTGCGAGCGTTTAACGAAAGAAGAAACGATACAGGTATAGGTAACCCTGAAATCTGTTGACGTAATATTTTCTATAGCGAGGCTCACGATAAAGACAGGCCATGGCGCACAAAAATCACGTGACCATCTTAGTCCGACGTTACATGTCATTTGTCACATAACTGAAAGCGGCAGCTTGGGTTTTGAGAAGTTTTAAATGTTTAAAGTGTTTTTAAACGTCTTAGTTTGTATTTTAGAAACAAGGTTGTGTCTAGTGCGCGTGTGTCCTGGCGGAGGGGAACCGCCCAGGTGTTATTATGGCCTCTGGGTGGGAGCCGTGCCGTCCAGGAGTATTGGTGCCGCTAGCGCCGACGCGTGAGCGCTGTAAAGGGAAATTCTCCCCCGAACCACAGAATAGGGAACCCGGAATGGACTATTATGGACATGGACAGTATTGGACAGTGGAGCCTAAGGCACAGAGGGGTGAACTGCTTACAGGAGATCCGCGAGTACAGACGGTCCGGGTGGCTGGAAGCCGTTCCCGTTGACCACGTTCGGGTTTGTGTATTTATTGTATTCACCATTCACCTTGTGCGAAATAAATCAGTGTTGTAACGTACTCGAGGATTTTCGTTGTCGACCCACGCCCTGATACGGTTCCTATTCGGTCTTTCACGCTGCCGATCAACTGAGACCTCGTCAATATTTACAGTAGGTATACCTACTGAGGTTAGTTCTCCCCTCGGAATGGACGAATGGACAGTGGAGCCTGAGACATAGACGGGTGAACTACTTACGGGAGATCCGCGAGTTCAGACGGTCCGGGTGGCTGGAAGCCGTTCCCGTTGACCACGTTCGGGTTTTTGTATTTTGTATTCACCATTCACCTTGTGCGAAATAAATCAGTGTTGTAACGTACTCGAGGATTTTCGTTGTCGACCCACGCCCTGATACGGTTCCTATTCGGCCTTTCACGCTGCCGATCAACTGGGACCTCGTCAATATTTACAGTATACTGAGGTGAGTTTTCATTTTTTTTTTCGTAAAAAATAACCTAAATACCAAATATTGGGTCTGTTTATATTATATTTATACATATTACAAAAGCCGGGAAGAAAATGTCACCATAACAACATTTGCTTTGGCTCGGGATGAAAATTTGCGCCAAAAATGGATTCGTCAAATTCCAACTGAGATTTAGTTTCTAAAAAACCCTTAAGTATGTGTGGCTAACACATTTTCAAGAAAGTGAAACAATTAGTAAAGTGTACAAATGTGTTGTGGGTGGAAAATACCTATATAGAGAATATCACCTATAAGCTAAAGGAAGGTGCTGTCCCAACAATTTTTGAGAATGTGCCAAAATATTTGAGTGCAGTGCCGTTTAACGCTCAGCCCAAAACAGCTGAGGCAGGTTGAAAATTTTGAAAAAACAATTAGGGAACGCCTGGATGTACAAAACCAATAATGTAATAGAAAACTCGCGAAATTGTTACGAAATTTTTTTTCGACTTTTCTCCAAAAATGCCTTTTATTATATAGGACTAAGCAGTAGTGTGCCGTGGGTAAAAGGGCGGAGGGGGCGAGCTATTTTAAGGGCGCCAAAAAAAAGTCGTACTTTTTTTTTGTTTTACAAAGTAAACAAAATATATAATATTTTACGAGTTAGGTAAACTTATAAACAAAAAATAACACGGCCTACTTAACTAAATTCTTGTTTTTACAGATTTAAGTTTGTCTTATCATAATCGATTAATTTCACTGTTAATGATTGAATACTAGTAATGATCAGCGCCGGTTTTAGCTTGACTACCGCCGGGTGCTAAGTTTAAAAAACGCGATATATTTCATCTAAATTTTTTACTTTTGCCCAGAAAACTAAACTTTTTAGTTGGGAGCTAGTCAGAAATAAAAAAAAATTACAAATTGAATCTTTGTGGTACAAAATTGCGCCGCAGGAGAAAATTTTTAAAATATTCAAGGTCAAACAGTTTAAATTAACGAAAATAAATTCCAAGCATATTCTTGTTAACTGGTTTTTGTTTTTTTTGTTCACTATGACTCATAACATTTGTAGCCAAGAAGTCCTACTCAATCTTCTTTTATAGAGCAACTGTGATTATTAGAAATTTCGAAATTTGTTTTAGTGTGAGCCCATAAAAATCATTGCTTTTTAAACCGGCTATACAAAAGAAAGCAGAGGTGTTTGGTTACTAAAATGCGCCCTAGGCTACCTAGTTAGCTACTTGACAATAATAAGTATATTTTTCAATAAATGTATCTATGTTACACATTATTACATGACAATTTTCCAATTTATATTCAATCAATGAATCAATGTTGTATATTCTGCGTTTAGGAAATTTTCATTTAGAAATTTTTATTTTCGTCCAAAAATCCAGGGGGAGTAAAATCTTCAACGTACAGATGAATAAGATGATGAATAGGAGAACGTTGGCCAAATTAGAGCTAGAACCCCACCCGGAGCCAATCCAGTGGCGTAGGAAACAACTTTTACAGTTTCTTATAGTGGACCTAGGTCTATTGAATCACGAAATACTTATGACCATTTTTTTATACAAATAACAATTACAAATAAATTGTTTATTGTATGCTATCACTAAATGTTTTTCTACAGGTGTACGTTATAAGGGCATGGGTTAGCATAAAACCTGTTAATATCGAACATCTTGCACAACCAGTGGCGGAGAATTGGGTAATTGGTAAAATAATTTTTAGAAAAAAAAATAAATCACCTTGTATTGTAATAAAAGGTATTGAATTTTTTATGTAGATTTTAATTGCAGACAAAAATCTCGTCTTTGTTGGCATGTATTATAGTTTAATGGCAAATTTCATAAAAGAATGTCTACCTACCTACCTACTGTTAAATTTACAACATAACTACACTCTACTCAAACTAAATGCAAGTGGCGCGTAAACATTTACACGATGGAAGCACGTGAACAATTCTGAGGGCTAATACGAGGCAGGGCCGCATTAAGGACGATCTCTATGAATTTTATAATATAAAATGTTAAAATAATATGCCCCAGTATTAAGAACTTTAAAAACAAACTTTTATGGCACGCCTAGTCATGAATAAGATGATGAATAGGAGAACGTTTCAGGTGTTATGTTTGCAGACAATTGCAGATGACGATCAAAATGAAGGTGTCGCGTCGTGAGTGACATAGCAACAAAATGTGATTTATTTTTAGTTATTAAACCAACTTATACCGCCTCTTAAAATTAACCGCCGGATGCTGTTAGCGCCCTGACACCCCCCTAAAACCGGCGCTGGTAATAATAAGTTATTTGTCCTGAGTCATTGAACACCATTGGAAATTCAAAATTTTGTTTAACCTGCTAACTGCTAAACGACCTTTCTGCTCCAGGGCAGTTGCAAAGTATGGTGGAAAATATTTTTAACAAAACAGTGAGAGCAGGAGAGCCAACGGTGTGTGATGAACTTGCGAGGTGGAGGTAATGTTGACTCGAAGAGCGAGGAAAGACTGAAAGAGGAAAGTCAAGAGTGGCGGCGCAGCAACCGTTGCCAACCGTTCTTTTAAAGGAAATAGGTATTTGCCGGGGATAACGCAGAAATAATACAAATAATAGACCATAATATTGTCGTGATTTTACGTTCAATTTTGCAATTGCATTAGAGCACAAAGGGCGGGTTAGAGCTGAGGGCGGGGGGGGGGGGGCACAGGCCCCCCCGTGCCCCCCCTACGGCACGCTACTGGGACTAAGTTGGTCACGTGACTACGCGATTATGCGTTAGCGCCATGGCCTGTCTTTATCGTTGGCCTCGTTCTATAGTCATCGGCAGAACCTCATGTAATTACCAAATTTTCTCGGCTTCACCTTCAACAAAAACAAAGTTAGCGTGGTGAGTCGAGGCTGAGCCCACTCGAAACACGCGAAACGAGATAAAAAAACGGGCCGATTGAAGGTATCGGGATTAGGCACAGGAAAAGCATGGAAATTTCTTTCGGGGGAAAAGCTGGCCTAAGCCGCGGACGTTCAGAGACGAGGGAAAACATGTTTTTAGGAAAGTTTTGATTCCTGATGCGTGAAAGAGAAGAAAAGATGTTTCGTTTGATGGAAGACGCAAGGAATATTCTTGGTAATGGATATATAAGACACATTACTACAGGAAAGTGTTTAATATGTTCTTTATTTTCTAGTACAAAGGATAGTATTTCTAAAGTCACTTGAAACAGCATAAAAAACTCTAATTGGCGTCACAAAAAGAATATAGGACATAAGCGTCACGCAGTTTTCAAAAATACCTATTCTACAAGCAACATACTATTTCACTTTTAAAGTTTTTTTAAGGTCGTCGTCAAACAAAACGTAAAGGTTAATGCACCATATAATATTGTTAAAAGGTCTCTAAAAAGCCATATCGATTATAACTATTTACGCAAGTATATCCTATAACCGGAAAGGTTAAAAAAATTAGTTGGAATTTTTAAGTGGGTTCGGATTCCTTTGTGACCTGAATTCGTTGCCCCAACAAACTATTCTCCCCTCCTAAATCAAACACCTAAATAATCATACAATATTTAATGGAAAATAACTGTGAATAGTTATGACAATTCAAAATTTAAATTAGTCGTTAGATTTTGATAACAAACAAAAAAATTTAAAACTTAGTGAATTCGTTATAAAATTTCGAACGTCCTGTGTTTTTGAGAGTCTCTTGGAACTACTAGCACTTGAGGTTTGAGTGAAAGTTTATACTTGCGACTGTGACACTTGATCGAAGAATATCTTGTGTTCGATGCGACGACCCTTCCCTTTTTCTGACTGTGACGACTTTCCTGCTACGAACTGGCCTTAACGGGTGGCTTGCATTAGGCGCATGTGTTGACTAGCTAGAGCAGAGCCAATCTCAGGTGTTGTGCAGATGTTGCCGTACCGCTTCGGTGCCTAGCTCAGCAGCGTACTAGTCGAAGGTGGGTGTTCTTCACTGTCACAGTATCACGTCTCCGTGTCGATGATGTACATAGGTAACAAACACAACAAGAGCAGAAGTTAGTCCAAGAATGCTAATATTTATTTAAATGTGTAAGATACACAGTGATTTATTAAGAAGGTATATAAAATTCAACTTAAAACAGAACTACTTATTTTAAGACTTAATTATTAAAAAAATATAAAATCAAATTCAGCTGAATTTAGAACCTGCAATAAATTGCTAGTCGTTTAACTTTATGATAGTTAAACTATATAGGGAATTTGATTCGAAATTATTTATTGAACTTGGAAATTATTAATAAAAATTATATCTGAATATTAATATTTCGTTAAGTGGACTCTCTAGTATTTATGAATTTATTGCGAAATTATCGACGAAATTCGATCGGGTAGTATTTTGCCAGGGGTGAAAATGATGTTTTTAAACAAGTATAATATTAAAAAGGAAATCTACTGGTCAGGAGAACGAAAGTCTTAGGTAGCTGTTCTTTTTTAGAGGTACCAAAAAAGGTTATAACTGACAAGTTATACAAAAAAACAGCAACCTCGAGAGAAAATGGCCGCAGGTGAGGTGGTACTGAATAAAAAAACAATTTCCGAAAATATGAACGATATAATAAAAAAACCACACTCACCTAGGCGATTTTCCTCCTCTAGTAGTCCTTGATCGATTCCTGCCCAACAGAACTCCGTTCCAAGCTCCTAGTCAGCTTATGGCGACGTCAGTTTTGCAATGGCGGTGTTCACTCCGCCGGGAAAGAAAAGAAAAAGATTTAATCACCCCAACCAGGCACTACAATGAAAATACTTCACCAAAACCAATTAACCCGTACTACCGATCAAATTCGCGATCAATTTAGAGCAAAATGCTAAAAAAACCAAACGAGAAAATATTCAGAAAAGGCGATTGCCACTAGAGAGTACCGATTAATTCGAGAGTCAAAAATGAAAAGGGGCCGAGAGACGCTGCGTCGTTCGATTCATTCTATACAACCGTGGTACATAAAAAAGTGCAGCCAATAGGAATCGAGCTGCTGGAGTCAATTGACGGTTTATTTCAAACGATTTTCTTTACTTGTACAGTAAATATTAACAAAACATATGCTATATAATTAAAGCAATTTAACGTACTTACTTCTATTCAATCTGTTCGCAAATATTTACATAATAAATTCCACTGCCTGTTCTACCAAATATCGAAAACTAGTCGAAATGTTCTGCGGGTTGCGCTACCCACTACAAGAGGTCGCTGGCGGCACGGTCGCGAAATTAATTTGTTTATAATTCGAAATATCAATAATTTAACAAGAGAATGTAAGCTGTACCATCCTATAATAGGTGTGCCTTCTTAGTTTATGCCTGTCTGGAATCAAATAAAAACGTTGTAACGGGTTTCTTGGAATTTACAAAAAAAATCCGTTACAATCCTAAGATCTGTGAAATTATGGCACGGCTATCCACCGCATTTCGCTGCACAAGTGGCCAGCCGTCGAACAGTGTAACCCATGCAAGTATTGGAGATATTATTATATTAGGCGAGCATGCAGTCACTTGTTTTTACTACAATATCTATCTTTTCTGCCTCCTTTATTTTTTTTTACTAATAATACCAGGTGCGATTTAATACGATTAAAAAAGTCTTTTGTCTCGTATTTTATTGCCGAGGCGCCTGTTCTCGAGCTCCAAGTTCTCCAAGTGACTTCATTTATACCATACCTTACTTCAACCACAGAATTTTAGTTATTCTGTGCTTCAACCTCGTGCAAAAGGCACAAATACCTAATACTTTCATTAAACTCCAAGAAAATAAAACAAAAACGGAAAAACGACTTGTACCGTTATTGAAGATAGCTACCCCGTGAAAAACGTTCCCGATTAAAAGTTGAAAGATCCCCGTCTCAGATACAAAAAGAAAATTTCGCTTTAAATCGCTTACAAGGGGCAAAATCCGGGACACACTTCGGAGATATTGTTTCCTGTTCGTCCCTAAATCTATGTTCCGGTCAGCAGTTCCGGAATTGGCCAAATTAGAGCTAGAGCTCCACCCGGAGCCAATCCAGTGGCGTAGGCAACAACTTTTACAGTTTATTACAGTGGACCTAGGTCTATTGAATCATGAAATACTTATGACCATTTTTTATACAAATAACAATTACAAATAAATTGTTGTGATAGATGTGATAGATCTTCAAAGAATAACTATATCTTTTTAAGTCTTCATAGAAAAGTTACAGGGTGTTAAAGTTGGAAAAAATATGTGGACTTTATTGAATATTTATTAAGTTATTTGAGATATTTAAGTCATATTTGGTGTACGTTATAACGGCATGGGTTAGCATAAAACCTGTTAATATCGAACATCTTGCACAACCAGTGGCGGAGAATTGGGTAATTGATAAAATAATTTTTAGAAAAAAAAAATCACCTTGTATTGTAATAAAAGGTATTGAATTTTTTATGTAGATTTTAATTGCAGACAAAAATCTCGTCTTTGTTGGCATGTATTATAGTTTAATGGCAAATTTCATAAAAGAATGTCTACCTACCTACCTACTGTTAAATTTACAACATAACTACACTCTATTCAAACTAAATGCAAGTGGCGCGTAAACATTTACACGATGGAATGGAAGCACGTGAACAATTCTGAGGGCTAATACGAGGCAGGGCCGCATTAAGGACGATCTCTATGAATTTTATAATATAAAATATTAAAATAATATGCCCCAGTATTAAGAACTTTAAAAACAAACTTTTATGGCACGCCTAGTCATTCATTTACCTGCAAATTTCTACTATTACCACAAATCGTAGCTCCAACAATTAATAAACAGCGAAAGAATTATATCGGAAAAAATAAAGGTCCAGTTGCAGCTCAATACACCTCTGTAAGAAACACCGACTCGCTGCACTCGCCCGCCGGGCCAGACTTTATTGCCGGCTGGCCAATAGCAAGCCGATCACGTGCGTATCACGCTCTAGCCATGCAACAACTTGTGTTTATGTTTCACTTGCGTTTAGTTGGAATAGAGTACCTATATGTCTTGAAATTTAATAAAAAGACAGAAAATGCAGAAAATCGATGGCATTATTTTTTAACCAAAAGCCTTTTTGATTATATCAGTTCTACATAATGTTCGCTGTAACTTCGTTCCGTTCAATCGCTACGCCACTGTCGAACAATTCCAACGCTGAATTATTGGCCATCTGCTCCCCCGAATACGTCATACTTGCAAACTGTACGCGAGTTGCCAGAAATTTCTCCAGAGACCCGACCCAGAAATATTGAACAACCCCTATTGAACTCCTCGCCGGGATTTCCTTAAAGGCTGCAACAGAGGCGCTGAGGATTTCTAGTGGGCAAATACGTTCGGGGATGTGGAGGACTTACTGCGTCGAAGGGAGAATTCGACCTGGCAAAATGCTCGAATTCTCTACTAGGGGAAACTAAGGTATAGTTCAAATGATCTCACTTGGAACACAGTGATATACGGGGCGCGATCTATTTCATATCATTTACTATAGTCCAAAGCACGAAAGAAAACGTTTCTAAAGAATGCGGGCAGCGTTGCGAGATTTCCTTTACGAGTAGTCGTTATTTATCGACGAATACAAGTTTTATCATATTGAAGCCGAATTTCTGAACTCTGTTATACCGAAAAAATAAAGCTCGCATCACGGGACCACTTACCCATTTTTGTTTATCATTTATATTTAACGCGGTGTGATAAAACACCTATTATATCGTCGCGTCTACCATCGCCTTTGAAATACGGCAACACAGCACTTCTGCGAAGGAGTCGGCTGACAAAACCAGTTGGCCAACGCGTTTTGTGCCTGTTTCTATAGTACGTAAAGTTAACTGCGTATTTGGGCTACCATACAGACCTCATTTTTTAGGCCGCTGGCAAGTTTTTTCCGCCGGCTCAGAGAGCTCAGTGGCGTTTCTTATGTTCGGGAGTTAACTTGTGCCAAATGAGTAAACAGGGAAGAACGTTGCATTCTCAAGCTCGAGAAATAATTGCCAATGTTATAAGGGTTTGCCTTCCTCCATAATCTAAGGCATCACCGTTAAGAATAATATTAACAATAAATTAAATAACAATTATATGAAAATTAAGTCAGTGAGTTACACAAAATTGAACTACGCCCCTGAACTGTGACTAATTCTTTAATATTTGCGAGTTCTTCCCCCTTACGTCGCACGCATTCTGCCGTAAGGAGGACTATACTTCACCCGTATAAAATTCAAAGGATTTTATGCTTTTGACATCGACCTAGTCAAGGAGGCAGCCAATAAGAAAGCGAGCGTAGCGATTTGATTGGTCTGCGTTTCGGAGATCCATGAAACAGGTGTCGACGTGGGCCATTTAGGCCAGTATAACCAGTGCCGTGTACGGAAATAAGGATTGCGCTTTATTTTACGGATTTTGGTTTTGTGTATATAGATTTATGTTTGGTGTTGTTTTGTGTGTAACTGGTTTGCTTTGGTTCGAATTATTTCAAAGTTTATTTTATTCCGTTTTAGAGCATTTAGGTAAATAAAATTTGTATAATATGCCTATGGCTCGGTCTTATTTTACAAAGCAAACGCCGCCCAAGCGTTTTTATGAGTGAGTACATTATTTATACTATACAGATTAAATCGCAACTAAATTTAAAATTTTTGACAAACAACTATTTAACAAATGAAATATTTAACATATTTACAACACATCTCCATGCGTTTTTAAAATGTAGCGTTGCATTTTTTAACATGTTTATGGTTATTTTATACAAGCGTCCCCACTATTAATAGGCTACAGCTACAGCACTAATAAGAAAAATCAATTACTGATGATTACTGATTTGGGGATTTCTTATTCAACAATCCACAGTATTTTAAAGCAAAATAAATATAATGACTTCGAGCTACATTAAGTATTTACAGCAGTTCTAGCCCATTAATGTAGAAAAAAGATTAAATTTCCTTGCGAAGTTGGCTATTCTAGAGCAAGATTACAATAAGATCTTCAAACATATTTTATGGGCTGACGAAAGTAGGTTTGTAAGTAATGGCATCCCAAATAGAGAAAATAGCCATCACTGGGGCAATCAAAATTCGCATAAAGTTCACTCCATAAAGCATTTTGGTATTAACGTTTGGTGGGGAATAATTAATAAAATTTTGATTGGTCCGCATTTTTTTGAAGACACTCTTACCAGTGAAATATTATTAAATTTTTTAATAGAAGACCGCAAAACAATGTATCCCCACTTTATGCAAATAATGTGGTTTCAACAAGATAGAGCACCAGTGCATAATGCAAGAAGAGTGGAGGAGTTTTTAAATCATAATTTTAGAAATAGATGGATTGACACAAATAGTAGGTACTATAAGGTAATACTTTTACTTTAATTCATTTGATTCTTCACCTTTTCTACAGGTGGCCTCCTAAGTCTCTAGACTTTTCACCACTAGCGTATTTCTTATGTTCCAGTTTCGTATTACCCAATATCCACATACATGTATCGATTTTCTCCAATTTTCCTACGTTATATTGTCTCGAAAGTTTCTCCAATATATCCAAGACCGCTAAGTTTGCCCTCAAGTCAAAATTAACTGTTCTCCTTAACTCAAACTTTGACAACTGCTCGCTATAGAGCCAACATGCAAATTTAAAGCCAACAAGTCCATCGGTTGGCTGTAATTTAAATAATCTAACGCTACAGCCAATTTTCGATCCACATTACTATGTATCCAGGCTTCGATTCCTGGTTTTGGAATACGTAAAGACTTGTATTACGTCACTCAAATATACCACTGAGCGTTTGCCGAAATTAATGATATCTACAAGGGGTTTTAGTTCTATCAGTGTTTAGGAAGGTACTCGTTCGGCCATGAATGGTTCTATATATTTCTATAATTGTATTTTTCGGTAAAATTAACTTATAGGCAGGGAATTACGTTAAATATGCATTATACAATTTTTCAGACGAATTTTCCATCTTTTTCCAAATCATAAAATGCTCAAACCCAGTTACCTTGACTATACTATCAAAACTATGGAGTGCCCTATTTTACTATTTAATCGCAAATCATTGATATGCAATAATTTACGCCTTATATTTTCAAATAAAGATAAAATTGAAAATAAAAAAAAAACCTTTTTTAAAACAAGCTTTTATTTAAGCCATGTACTAAAACGAATAAAATAAGTTTAGGTTTTCGTTAAGATAATTAAATTCCAAATTGCGGCAAGTTTTTGTAAATTGAAAAGCTTGTCGCGCGAAATTGTTGATGAAAGTAGGTACCAATTAATTTTATTGAACAGTGATTGGTTGATAAGCAAGTACCTATTTGCCAAAGTAGATATTTTTTTCTTTGCAATTCGCGGGACAAGTTGTTCAATTTGCAAAAACTTGTCGCAATTTGGAATTGAATTATCTTAACGAAAACCTAAACTTATTTTATTCGTTTTAGTACATGGCTTAAATAAAAGCTTGTTTTTAAAAAGGTTTTTTATATACTCAATTTTATTTTGTGCTTTTTAGTACCTATTTGATTCCCATGTCAGGAGGGTGGTAAAGAAATTTAGTCCGCCATCTTGGGGCTGCCGCCATATTGATTTCGTTGAAGTCATTCAAGTTATTGTTTTCTACCCGCAGAGCCCTTTCATTTTGATACCCATGTTGGGTATCAAATAGGTAAACCGCCATCTTGGAGCGGCGGCCATATTGAATTTAGAGTGAAGTCACTAACTTTATCGTTTTCTACTCTTCAAGCCCTTTCATTTGATACCCATATTAAGGGGGTTGACAAAAAATATTGTCACCGGATCTAAAGGTGTATGCAAAATTTCAATCGGATGTCAGGAAGTGGTTCTAATTCAGCTTGCAAGATTCGACCCACACTAACAACAGGTGAAGTTAAATAAAAGCTTGTAAAAATTATTGTAATAAAGTTGATTTACCATTAAGTAGAACATTTTTAAACTGAAATTATACAGAAAATGCGCGCCGTTTTAATATTCAAAGAAAAGTCGACGACTTGTTATTAAATAGTAAAAGGGCGCTCTATACAAAACAGACTACTGGCGAATGTTGTAGAATGAGAACAAGATCGGCGTTCTCGAGATTTGCGAAGCGAAGCGTCCTTGGCATTCCCAGCGCGCTTAACCTAATTTCTTAAACGCGATTATAAGCGTTTTTCCTTTTCCACTCCACGCTCTCTGTTTTCCTTTGATGAATTATGTTCTCGTACCCAACCTTCTGGGAGTCCCCAGATTTAAGCAATTAAGGGATCTCGCAGCTTTTTTACTTTCGGTCTTGGTGGCGTGCCAGAAGTGGATTCCACTGATTATATTGTCCGGCGGGAAGTTATCTTGTTTGGGAAATAAGTTAATCACAAGTTGAGGTATCTACTCGCACCTACCTACATTGTGAATGGGGAATCATTTACTTAGAATATTCTACGGTAATGGACTAATACACCACTTTTTTTTTATTTGCTCATGGGATAGTATTGGGTGAGATATACTTGCTGTATTTTTTTTAAATTTTTTTTCGCCCCCGTTTTGCCGCAATTAATTTTTAAAGTTCAATATAGGTAACTACCTGTTGGATTTTATTTTTCCCTAAATTTACCGCCATGGCACCAGGTTTGGCAACGCCGCCCCTCAATGCCAAGCCGTCAGCCTGCGAAAACATAAACATAACCTATTTTGTGGCGTCAAAAATCGGAATATCGGATCTCGGATCCCGCGGCCCCGCGTGTTTTACAAGCTTTTATTTTTTATGATTTGAACTATTTTCACCATTCATTCTAATAATCCATGGCGGAAATGAACCATTCTATTTTGCTGAGGAAAATGCTGGGAACACTAGGTATTGGTATTGATGATTCGGACGTTATGCTGGTTGGTTTACAAAACTTTTTTTTATTGGAAACAAGTCGATTTTATCTATAAAACGACACAATTCGTAAGTACCTAACTGAACTTGCATAAATTAGATATCTAGACTTGCTGATATATTAAAGACAATAAAGAACCAACCAGGTGTAACATTTTAGCTGACGATTTTAGATTAGTGGCTCTGCCAAACGATTTTTTACTTGTTATCAAGTATATTCCACCGACTGCTAGTTGTTTGAAGAAACTGATGATATTTTAGCCTCAATACCTAGTGTCACAGAATAAATAGCTTCACCTATTTATTCTGTGCTAGTGTTAATCAACAGCATTGATTGGTTATAAACTAAACTGAGAAAAGTTAATCCTATAGACGTCAAGCACTTACCTGGTCCGAATATAAAAAATTTATTACTTTAATTTCATGAGCCCTTACTTACAAGAAGTAGTTAGACCTGCATCGGTTCAAAAATGTAACGCTAGAATATTGGAGAAGGTGCCAGTTCTTGGTGATGTTAGAAATATAACATGTAAAACGCAATAAAGCCAAGTTTTCAGTCGAAAAACTTTATTGTCATAGCTTGAACTATTTTAGACCCATTTAGGTAAATTATATTGTGATTGCCGAAGCATCCTCATAAAAAATGAATTTTAGAATTTTTTCACTATACATATTATACCTATATTGATTCTGGAAAATAAATTTTCATAAGCATATTTTGTGATTGTGGTTAATAGAAGTTAAAAATAAAAAAATATAATGCAGCAGCCGGCAAAAAATTAAGATTTCTTTAATTTGCAAGAAAAAAAAACATTATTTTGCATTCTATGGCAAAACCTCAAATAAGTTATCTATTAAATTTAGTGAAAATATTCCAAAATCAAATAATACAGTTTTCATGTCGCATGCACAGAGTGTAACAAACTGGATTTTTTTTGGGGGGGTTTCTTCTATTCTGCGAAGAGATGGACAAAGAGTAGGTAGGTGTACTGTGCTCGATTTTTGAGGGCAATGGAAAGCAGTTGAATCTCAAAATCTCGATTCGTTTCGGAGATACAGGGCATTTTTCGTTTTTTAACATGTCAGACAATCCCTCCTTGTAATACGTTTTGATTTTTGCCAAAAATCTTCCTTCATACTACTCCAACGTATAATAATTATTGAGGTATGTCGGTATGTCTGTCAACTATCCTGTAAGGTAGACTTTCATATTTTTTTATTGCACTTGTGTTGACTTTTTCCAATATAACAATCTACTGATGTTGTCCATGATTCTTCGTTATTTCCAGGAAGTCAGCAAAGAAAAGCAATACCTTGCTTACATTCATCTAAAATAAGTTTTCCATTAATATGTACCTACCTGCAAAAATTTTACAAGCGTACTTAGTTCTATTATTAGTTGACAAAGTTAATGTCACTAGTGCAGAAAAGTACAACTTTCCGCATCAAAATGGATGCGACAAAGTGTACTACTACGGACTTAATTACTTAAATACTTCATTAGATCATACAAATACCCGCAAAAACTAGTCATTGACGGTCAAGCACTTGATATCGAATGAAACTCTGCTGTCGAACTTGCACTAGATTATTTAAATTAGTTCTTAATCATGGTTCTCACATGTAGATATCAACGATCGTTTTTACAAACGCATGATTTCTTGTTTTGATAATCGATTTCAACATTGGGGTGTGCGACACCCCCATGCCCCCTCCCCCATATCTTAACTATAGGTATATACACAATAAGTATTTCTTTACTGTACTAGCAACTAAACTAGAAGCACAAAAAGCTGTATCTACGTATGTGCCACGATGTATGATCCTCGTACATCGTGGTATGTGCATAATTTAGGACTAATCTGCTTATGTTGGGTAATTACAACATAATATACCTACTTCCACAACTATTCAGTTGAATTTCTTCATTTTTAACCACAGTGTCATTAACATTTTTCTTATTAATTTTGTGCTCGGGGGTAATTTTTGCCTTATTATTCTCTAGTCTACCTAAAACCAGAATTTAAGCTATATCATCATCATTAAGCAATATTAAAACAATATACAAATCAAATAACAAACATACCTCTTCATTTCTCCATGTTTTGCTCCCCGTTTTTATTGATAAAATTGACACACCATATCAAAATCTATGCAAGGCAAGTTATCAGGACAAGCTTTAACAAATCTTGTCTTCATTATAAACCGAAAAAATAAAGTATTCACAGCAAGATTCTTTTAAAACTGAGAATAGAATTTATGTAGTTTTCACTAAGGTTATTAACCTTGGTTTCCGCGTTCCGCCGGCGAAAGTGAGGTTATATGCAAAGTGCGGCGTTGCCGACGGTTTTCTTTAAAGCATTGAGTAATATGTCATCTGTCATATTTTATAGGGGGCATCTAATAAGTTCAGAATGGGATCAGTAAAATCCAAATATTTCATTGAAATGCTACGAAATTTGATTATTTCTCATCAGGCGCATACAAACTGAATCTAATAATTTGCCTGGGAATGCTTGGTTATATAAAAAAAGACGAAATAAGTACTAAGAAAATAGCAGGTACTTATTGAAATTAGGGATCGTGACGTCACATTCCCTACTTTTGCGACCGTTTTTTTCAATTTTTGAGCAAACTAATGGGAAAAAAATCTGTTGGTTGGGTTTCGTGATTATCTAGACATGTTTTACAAATTCCAAGGCAAAAAATTATTTTTCATTCATAAGTATACTTGTCCATTGTCGAACGCAAAGGAATAAAACAGACAACAGATGTTGGGTTGTGTATTGTGATAACCTAACCTGTCTGTTTGTTGATTTGTCTTGTTGGATCCGGTAACTAGGACCATTATCCATGCTCGCCCCATAAAAAGCAGGACCTTCCTTTGTTTTTCTTTGAATAAAGTGGCGTGCACGTGTACGTGTGACTTATGTCATACCACCTTTCTCCCCTTCAATATTTGATGTTACTATGTAGCTTTGTCTATGGAGGTACTCAAACTTTTCTCTCCATATGGACTCTTAGTAAAATATCATTAATTCAGATGGAGTGCGTAGGTTATTTAATCAGCACGCCACGACAATCGAGAGAGGACTCCAACCTGTTTTCTCTATGTGTACCACCTAACCTTTTTTCTGTAGACAGGTGCACCTACCTTTAGCGTTTTTTGAGCTCAACGGTGATCACCTAACCCGTTCTGCGGCGATTACTATTTGTAAAACGAACAAAGCACGTTCGTTTTTCTCGAACAAACCCCATCACCATAAACTGCATGGCGTGCACTAGCGCGACCGGCCGCCCATCGACATGCGGCCTTCAAACTTGCGTTAAATTTGCATTACCGCGCCCGGCCTGGAAAGGCGCCATTTTTCGTTCAGCTCATTACCGAACTGTCCGAACGAATCGCTGCGACATTATGTGGCGCAAACAATCGCCTGTCGCGAACAAATGAAAGGAAATGGCGCATTTATTATTCGGCCAGCGCCGCCTGAATGCTTCAGAATGGACCCAGGCGGTGTTTTGTTTTCTAGCCCAGGCCATCAAGCGGAGACGAGGGAAGGAGTGGGAAGGACAATAAAGATGAGGAGATATACAGGGTGATTCAAAACTATGCGGCACCCTTTCAGGGGCGTAATTTACTCGTTAAAATAAGACGAAAAGTTCATATCAACATGGGTAAAAAACTCTTCGTTTCGAAGATACAGGGTGATTAAACTTTGAAAGAAATATCGATTTTTCTTTATACCTTCCAAACCAGTAAGAATATTTAAACCAAATTTGGTACACAATAATACCATCATAGGGTGACATAAGAAATGCTAATATCAGGTCGCGAAAGTATCCAGTGGCGGAGGTAAGGGTAATCGGTACCATAAATTAAACAAAAAAAATAGTATGGCCCTGTACAATACAACAATTTATTATGTTATTGAATAAACAATACAATTTGGAACAAAAAATGCCTCTTTCATTTTTTTCATATCTCTCTCCCATTCGCGGAAAGTTGGAGTTTTCCGATTTGTCGTCTTTTTTCGACTCTAACGCTTTTTCGGGTTGAGGTATGTAACTATTATTTGAAGTAAACGAAATAATTTTCAAATGGAATGGCAGTAGGAGTATGAAATTTTTGTTACTAGTAAGGCGCTAAGGCATAAAAAAATAATTGATTGTTAATCGATATTTTTTTAAAAGTTTAATCACCCTGTATTTTCGTAACGAAGAGTTTTTGGACCCATGTTAATATGAACTTTTCGTCTTATTTTAACGAGTAAAGTACGCCCCTGAAAGGGTGCCGCATAGTTTTGAATCATCCTGTATATGAGAAAAAGATGCATCAAGATTCCACTTTGCTTATAACGCATAGATGGTATTATTGAGATAGACCTTCAATATTTTTACCAGGCCAACGATAAATACAGGCCATGGCGCTAACACATAATCAGGTAGTCATGTGACCAATTTAATCCTATATAATAAAAGGCATTTTTGGAGATAAGTAGAAAAAATAAATTTCGAAACAATTTCGAGAGTTTTCTTTCATCTATTACATTATTGGTTTTGTGCATCCAGGCTTTCTCTAATTGTTTTTCAAAATTTTCAACCTGCCTCAGCTGTTTTGGGCTGAGAATTAAACGGCACTGCACTCAAATATTTTGGCACATTCTCAAAAATTGTTGGGACAGCACCTTCCTTTAGCTTAGGTGACATTCTCTCTAGGTATTTTCTTCCCACAACACATTTGTCCACTTTAATTGTTCCACTTTCTTAAAAATGCGTTAGCCACACATACTTAAGGGTTTTTTAGAAATTAAATCTCAGTTGTAATTTCACGAATCCATTTTTGGCGCAAATTTTCATCCCGAGGCAAAGCAAATAAATGTTGTTAGGGTGACATTTTCTTCCTGGCTTTTGTAATATGTATAAATATAATATAAACAGACCCAATATTTGGTATTTAGGTTATTTTTTACGAAATAAAAATGAAAATTAACCTCAGTATACTGTAAATATTGACGAGGTCCCAGTTGATCGGCAACGTGAAAGGCCCGTATCAGGGCGTGGATCGACAACGAAAATCATCGAGTACGTTACAACACTGATTTATTTCACACAAGGTGAATGGTGAATACAAAATACACAAACCCGAACGTGGTCAACGGGAACGGCTTCCAGCCACCCGGACCGTCTGAACTCGCGGATCTCCCGCAAGCAGTTCACCCGTCTGTGTCCCAGGCTCCACTGTCCATTCCGGGGGGAGAATTCCCCTTACAGCGCTCACGCGTCGGCGCGAGCGGCACCAATACTCCTGGACGGCACGGCTCCCACCCAGAGGCCATATAACACCTGGGCGGTTCCCCTCCGCCAGGACACACGCGCACTAGACACAAACTTGTTTCTAAAATATAAACTAAGACGTTTAAAAACACTTCAAACATTTAAAACTAGTCAAAACCCAAGCTGCCGCTTTCAGTTATATGTGACAAATGACATTTGACGTCGGACTAAGATGGTCACGTGATTTTTGTGCGCCATGGCCTGTCTTCATCGTAGGCCTCGCTGTTTTTACTGATGACGTTTTGATCAGTAGGTAATAGTGTCTCGTTTACAAATCTAATAATTCCACCAACAAAAATGTTAGGTAAAGTACCTTTTACAGAGTTTACCTTCAACGTTAAGTATGACTTTGGTAGTAACAGGAAGTAAGGTTATAGAGTAACTTCAAACAAGATGTAAAAAGCAGACATGGTTGGCTAAAGTTTCTCCTTCCATTCTCCCCATAAAAATATCTCCTGGGCTAGACGAGAGTAACTGACGGATCGGACAATGTGTTTTTGTTTCCACTATGCAGTAGGCGGTTTATTCGCAGACGGAATTTCAGAATGGATGTCGTTTGTAAATTATGGAGCTTTTCGTGATGCCCGCCGAGCTTGCATATATACAGTGTACGCTCAACTGAGACGCACAATGGGCTGTTTTTTCCTACTAATTGCTCTGGATGAAAAGACAGACGGTGGCGCATAGTCTGCCATTTATTTTTCCAGGCAACGAGCAACGAATGCCGCATATATGAATTTAAAACCACTTTGGTTTTCTTTATGGGAAACCTACAGAACCGCGAGAGGTCAATCTATGAAAAAGTTACGTCTGAAAACAAATTAGTGAAGTGCTAAATGTGATTACTAGTAGATATGGTGAATGCTACGTTACTAAGAAGTATAGATACCCCGTAAGAGACGTGAAAATTTACAGATTTTCAACGAATTATCTGACGGTATGGCAACACTGTAATAAGAAGCCATCGCTTCAATAATGAAGGGACCTTGTAACCAGTGGCTCTCAAATTGTCTATATAAAATTCTCTGCATTACCTAAAGAAACTCATAGTTTAAATATAAAAGAAATCCTGGATGCGAACTCTTTGAAGGATACTTATTAAACATGAAAATTTTCAAAAAAAACTTTTTATTATACCTCTTTGAAAACACCTTATTTTCATCTGTTTTAGCAATAATGAGAGATGGGGTTTTTCGGGCTAGCACACGGAAGCAGCGCATGGAAAAACTTTCCGTGAACTGAATAAAAATACCGAATATATGGCTTTAAAATAGAAATATACACCAAAGTAAACTAAATTTAAGAAACTCTATATGCTCTCTGATATTTAACATGTACCTATTTTGTATTTTAATTCGTAAGTCTTTCATTATTTAGATACATTCTGTAATATTTTTGACGTTTTATTCACGTTATCTGACAATAACTAATTTACAACAAAGCACCTTTGAAATAATTTGAGAGTAACCATGGAAACGCATCATACATACCAAGCACTATATTGTCTGCATTGTTTATTTTTTGTCAATTAAATTTATTATAATATGCCGATAAAATGTTTTAAGTTTCCGTTTTCAAAGAAGTATAATAAAAAAATACCGTTCATTACACGTCCAGAAATAGATTTTTCCGTGCTTGCATGACTTCCCGTGTTCGGCTGCGACTCACAAGGGAATCTGTCACGCGCGCACGGAAAAATCTTTATTTCCAGACTCGTAATGAAATATGATATTACAAAACTGCATTAAACAATTTCGCTAAGAAACTACAGTTAATATAACCTCTATAAATCGACAATTTTTTAAATTAAATAAAACATATATGTGTCAGGTTTAGGCAACGTGTCAGCCACTGGTGCTTTATAGTAAAATCAAGGGTTAACCTTTTTAAACTCCTTTATGTAATCCAACCTTCAAATGAATTGTATTTCGCTAACCGTCAAATATACAAAAGATCGAACTCGACGTTTTCCCTTCAAAGCAAAACTTTTAATGGCGGTTTTTCAATTTCGTACCTTTTTTCAACTCCGCCAGTCGGTTTCAATTTGAGACGAGCACGAGAGTTTCAATCCGGCCTTTCTGTCTCCGCCACTGCTTCTCTTTTTGCTTTCATCCGACGCGAAATGTAATTTTATTCCGTTGCAGATTAAAGACACGGAAACGAGATTATCCTTTCATCTTTTTAAAAGCAATATTAATTTATCACCGTAATTTCTAGAATGCCCCGCTCTCGGAGCCGGCGACCGCCTTTGACAGAAGTTCTGGGCCTCTACTATCAGTCTGGGAATTTTACGTAAAGTAGCCACGATAGTGAAAGAGAAATAGGCAACCGGTAATACACTGGCAAAGTCACTGATTTAAATGTCAATTCTGTATCTGCTAACCTAACCTCCTTTTCTGTAACCTACCTTTAGTGTTTTGTGATTTTGTTCAGTAGAACCCATAGAGATCATTATACATAGGTAGAGTGCTGGATTATGTTTTTTATACATAGGATGCGCGGAAAATCTTTGACGAATTTGAAATCATAAAATAGTAAAAAAATAGTAATAAATAGGCCCAGTGGACATGCAATTTGAGGTAGTGTTTTGTGAAACTTGACACTCTTTGACAGCGACAAACTAAGTATAACCTACCGTTGTTTGCATCATAGACGCTTTGTGGCATAATTTTTTCGATTTTCAGCTAATTATTAATAGATTCTTCGCGTTTTAGTTGTTTGAGTGTTTTATCTAATTAAGTGCTCTTGTCGAATATGTTCTGCTCATTTTACACCAGAGTGTTTAAAAACGAAATGAGTCAAAACGCAGCTAATTGAAAATGCGGTACCAACTCTTCTATTAAAACCACCTAAACCATCATTTAAGTAAGTATATTAACATGATTGTGGTGTAAGAAACTATTAGTAGCTTATTTGTTTTAGTGTTAAAGTTATAAAGGTAGATGAAAACAAGTCGAGTACTAGCATCGGTGAAGCAAATTCTAGTAGTTTGGACGAATCTAGTTTTACAATAGTATAAACGAACCTAGTTGTAGTTATCGAAGTCTTGTCCAGTCCACGTTGAGGTGAGCTTAATTTATTATCAATATACAAGTTTGTAGGAAGATAGTAATTCAGAAAAACAACCACTGTTTTGAATTGGGCGGTCTGAAGGTATAATGCGCAAATCCACAATTTGTAAAAAGGGACTTGTTTAGCACTCTACCTATACACTGTGTCCCGGATAAGAATGAACAGCATGGGAATATTGCAAACGGTAAGAGATAGGGCAACGGTTAAATGGGGAAAAAGTTGCGCAATTTTGAGGTCAATAAAATGGCATAAACAGATTTTTAATATCTTTTTTCGTTTTTGAGTTATTTTGAAAAAAGTAAAATTTTGCGTTTTTGATTTTATTTTTTTCTGAAGTTGTGATCACAGATAGAGAAAAAAGAAAAACACTTTCTTATGGCACTTTTTAACGGGCCTTAAGATGGCGTTTTTAGATTTGTTCTACAACGTTTCGTTTTTGAGAAACCATCTTCAACTTTATTTTTCTAAATAAGGACCTGGATTTTTTTTGAAAATTTTGAAAGCACTTTTCGTTGCAAATGCCATGATGTATGACACGAAATATTTTTAAAATATTTTGAGACATTTATACTGAAAATTCATTTTTTTTCCATTCATTTTTGTCTAATGCGGCCCTGTATTTAATAATAAGGAGTCTAAATATTAATCAGTATTGACAACAATTTAACTTAGTTTATTTTTACTTTGAAAACTTAATATTTTTAAATTTTACGGCCCTGCGTCTAGTAAAGCGTTTTCCTCTGTTGTTGTACAGCAAACAGTGTCGCATTGTGTTTTGGAGTAAATTCTTCGCTTTTCCTAATTGCGAGAAGAATGCTTTAAGCCAACGTAATCAATAACTTTTGCCATTTATTAATTGCAAAAATACATTCGTTCGGCCTCTACACTATTTCTGTGACACAAGATATAACATGCTGACATGTTAAATTTGTCGTCATTTGAAAAAGCATCCTCCATTTGCAATGAAATAAATTGTTAATTAAATGATACAGTGGGAGTTATGACAAATGACAAGGGATTGGTTTCGTTGTTTCAAAGCCTTCTAGGTGGAGGATTTTTATTTATTTTTTATTATCGTATGTGCCGTACTTTTTTTAGTTCTCCAATTGAAAGATCAGTTGTAAGTTAAATTGTTGACAATACTGATTAATATTTAGACTTTTTATTATTAAATGCAGGGCCGCATTAGAAAAAAAATAATGAAAAAAAGGAATTTTCAGTATAATTGTCTCAAAACATTTAAAAAATATTTCTTGTCATACATAATGGTATTTGCAATGAAAAGTGCCTTCAAAATCTGAAAAAAAAATCCAGGTCCGTATATAAAAAAATTAAGTTGAAGATGGTTTCTCAAAAACGAAACGTTGTAGAACAAATCTAAAAACGCCATCTTAAGGCTCGATAAAAAGTGCCATAAGAAAGTGTTTTTCTTTTTTCTCTATCTGTGATAGCAACTTATATATAAATAAAATCGAAAACGCAAAATTTTACTTTTTTCAAAATAACTCAAAAACGAAAAAAAATATTAGAAATCTGTTTGTGCCATTTTATTGACCTCGAAATTGCGCAACTTTTTCCCCATTTAACTGTTGCCCTATCTCTCACCGTTTGAAATATCCCCATGCTGTTCATTCTTATCCGGGACACAGTGTATATATGATCTCTATGAGGACCATATAGACTCCAAATCAGAGATATGGAGGAGGGAGAATGCTTATCAACGTGCGCAAGACTGCTAATTTTTCTACCGCCATTTTAACCCACGAAAGTGCGACAAATTCAAAATTATTTGCTTTTTCAAATTTTTGTTGCATTTATTTACGTTTAGGTATAATTTTATATTGATGTGGAAGCAACTTTAGTCAAAAAAGTTTATTTTTACCTAGACCGTTGAAGTTGAAGCTTGTGGTAAACCCGGACCACTTTGTTGTTGGTCAGATTCATTTTCCGACGGCATAGAAGTTGATTGGAGGCATTTCTTATTGCCCACCAATTTGTGCATGTTCTTACAGAGCGAGACATGTTAATGAACACAACACGATTACAAAAACACGCCAGCAAAAACGCTAAACACACGAATAAGACCTTAAAAAAGCAATTAAGAAGTAAGCACGTCAAAACGTAAACAAACTATATACAAGACAAGACTGGGTTAAAATGGCGGCGATCTAAGCGCCCTCTGTGTAGCCGAAAAATCGGATGCGCAGTAGGTCAAAGCGCATTCTGTTCCTCCATATGTCTGCTCCAAATCCAAAACTTTATTGCTGTGGTGGTATTCATTATGTCATCTCACAAAACTGGAAGCCAGGATCTAGTTATTGTCAACAAAACCGCAACTGAAATCGTCTAAATTCATTTTGTGCTTTCAGGAAATAACCGTCGGGGACGAGAATCGTTTGAGGATATAGGCGACAATAGTTCTTTATTAATGTTCCTGGGTCTATTACGTTAATGAAGTAATTAAATTGAAATCTTTGTTACAAACTAACTGGAATACTTAACTGATTGGATTTCGTGTAATTTACTTAAAGTTAGGGGACTGCGTTTCCTTCCACCAGGATAATGTCGTCAAAAAATAGATGCCGTAAGAAAGTTTCTATTGTGAAGGCGGGTTTTATTTATTGTGGAGGTACACAACATTTTGTAACAGAGTGTTAAATTGCTCCGAAGGCAATTATTTGTTTTTATGGCGTTTTTATTGGAGTTAGGCTGGCTATAGGATTTGATCGACTCGCAGTAATTTTATTGGTACTAAAACGGAACCAAACAAGTGGTAGACGATTTTTTATTGTGCAATAATATTTGCCGAAAATAAAAGCGGTCGTCAAGGGAGAATCTAGACATCGTAATCTTGTACGAAAGAGCCAAATTATCTTTCGCAATTTTTTCTTAAATGGACCTTCTCACTCCTTTGGAACACAGTGATATACGGGACGCGATCAATTTCATAGCATTTACCACGCTCTGCTACTAGTAAAAATACCAGACTTATCAGCAGAAATAACGCGTATAAAATTCAAAGGTTTTTATGCGGTCGACGTCGACCTAGTCAAGGAGGCAGCCAATAGGAAAGCGAGCGTAGAGATTTGATTGGTCGGCGTTTCGGAGATCCACGGAGCAGGTGTCGACGTGGGCCAGTTAGGCCACTATCACGGGCGTAGCCAGGATTTAGTTTTGGGGGGGGGGGGGTTAGTTTTGAGAAGTAAATAAAACAACAAAAATATACTTACATGAAATTTAATATCTATATATTCATCCGAAAAACTACGACATATTTATAAAGTTCTTAACTTTAAATGAAATGGATAAATTAATTTCGTTCCTCTGCGCTAAATCTAAAACCATTAAAGAAGAAATCTTCGGCTTTTTCTTTTAAATATATCCACTACTTCATCTGCATGAATTTCTGTTCCATAGTGAATGTTCATTAACCATTAAGTCTGTTTTCACTTGTAGTGTTTCGTAAATAGTTTTTCAGTCTCCTTAGGCTCGAGAAAGACCTTTCTGGGGTAGCAGTGGATACAGGAATGGTAGCGAAGATTTGTAGTAATGTGTCAATATTAGGATAAAGGTTTTTATCGCACATATCTAGGCATTCCAAAGTAGATTTCGGGGTAGGCAGTCTTCTTATCAGCATGCAAGGTAGCTGAAGCTTTGATAGCTAAATCCAAATTTGTTTCTTTATTAGAAACTCCTTGACCTTGACTACACCACTTTTTCCAGTAGTCCATACCTTTAGGTTTATCACCCTTCCTTTTTTTCCCCTCAATTTTTCGACAGTAATAATGATTCACGTATCTATCAAGGTCATCGAATAACAGTGCACTAAAATAATTACTCATTTACACGGTACACTTAATTTTCTTCACTATTCGTTCAGCACTTTTCACTTTTATTCGCTTCGAGTTCGCATGGAACAATACTGCCGTAAGCGCGGTCACGCGCCGCGGCGCCGCTTATATAGCAGCCCAGTAGCCGTCTAGAAACTTCCACGAACTTCCACAAAGTTCCGCTCATTTCGACCGAGGGGCGTGGCGAATAATCGAGAAACAACGCAAAGTGTCCCTACAATACAAAATAGTTCGGCTGCAACTGCGTCTGCCTCTCGTCAAAAGATGGCGCTAGGCGCTACTATTACTACATATATTCAAACGTAATAATAATTTAACTCTTCACTCCTCGTATTTTTTCGGTATAATATTAGGTAATATTTTGCTTATTTCGGGGGGGGGGGGGGGTTGAACCCCCGAAACCCCCCCCTTGGCTACGCCCGTGGCCACTATAACCAGTGCCGTGTATGGAAATAAGGATTGCGCTTTATTTTACGGATTTTGATTTTGTGTATAGATTTTTGCGTGGTGTTGTTTTGTGTGTAACAAAATTATTGGTTTCTTTGGTTCGAATTATTTCAAAGTTTATTTTATTCTTTTTTAGAGCATTTATTTTCATGCTGTTCAAAGTGAGTTCACTGATTCTATACAAGATTTTTTTTAACTTCATGTCATTCTAATTTAAATATGGCGGATGCCCAAGATGGTAACACAAAACTCACATAGACTAAGTAAGACATACTAAAAGTACACACAAAGATTAAACCGTTCAACTTTCATAGCCAACTCGGAACTAAAATTAATATGTTTAATTTAGTCGGAGCATCATAGATAGAACTCCAAATGATCTCTCAATCACCAATATAATTTCCATAAAGAACGCTCGAGACACTACTACCTAAAACCTCCTCGCATCTAAAAGACCCATAAAAATCCCAAATCGTCGCTTGAGGGAGTTCTATTAGAACTTTATATCTATTATAGGCAATTAGCTGAAGTTTCTAGTGCTTATAAAACTCCCAAGTTTAATGATAAAATTCCTAGCGTCGCATTTCCGAATGGAATTTCAGGAGACTCTTTTTGTTTATGCGATATGGAACCCATTAAATATAGTAGAAAGAGCGAAGCGATTCATTACTTCCATGAGGAATATTTAAGTTTGAAATTTGAGAGACGTTATTTTAATGGCATCGATTGGTCCAAGGATTAATTAGCACAGTTATTTACAACTGAATGAAGAAATTCATCAGGCGTTACCTCAAACGTCAGATAAAATATCTATAACTAGATATAGTGCAAAACACTTTTTTACTTATATTATGTTTATTTTAATGAACAGTTGGTTTTGCCAGAGCATATAAAACAACACGCTGCCTAACTTACTTTTGAGAAACCATGCGCAAATTCAATGACCTTGACGCCATATTGGGGGAATAGAAATCAGAGAAGTATTCAGGAAAATCAATTCAGAAATACAGAGGAGTATCAGGGCATTTTGTAATTTATATAACGTGATAGTAAGATACAGTTCGGTATGTAAAATGTGTCAAGCAGTAGGCCATTTTAAATTAAATTAGGAAAATTAGTTCGGTAAGAATAAATAAAAATATTTAAAATATTTTTTTTAAGCAACGAAAAAAGCAGGCATTTGAAATGAATAAGAAATTATTTCTGCTTAAACTTCATTGTTGTGGTTGTAACTAATAACGACAAAATATTGCTCCCTGTCTCTTTGAAAATATCGTTATAATCTTGTTAAGTTAGTAATAGGTAGGTCAAACATATTTCAAACAACTTTTTCCAGATGTTTTACACAGAATCATTAAATTTGTTTATACCTATACTTATCCAGACAACTTGAATTTTTTATTTGAAAAAATTCAGTAAAACATATCCCAAATCACTATCTAAGGTATGAAAGGAGATTGACAAACGTTTGGGATTTGGTTTATATATAATATTACAAAACCGGTTTTAGGTCATTTTATAAAACGATTTATAGAACATTTTTTTGTGCCTATCGAATACTCTTATTGAGGGTTTTAGGGAACAGGTAGAAGGTGCAAATAAAAAATATTTCTACTGATGACGCCATATAGGGACATAGGTAATCAGTTTATGTTTGTTTACATTCTTCGCCAGGATAACATAACAATATCAAGAACTTAGAACGATAGATATTCTATCTGCACAAAAACGCACACTCTACGCCACTGCATTACCTCGAATACAGCCGGTAACGAACTGCCCAACCGCCCCGACGCTGCGTCTATTTGACAGAATCTATTCCCAAATGGCGGCTGCGCGAACATAGGTGTCTTGTTGTTTGTTGTTTGTATGCCCTGGTTTTGCTTTTGACTTTGACCAAGGCTTGGCTTTTGACAGCGGCGAAGCAGACTGAGCTGATGCGCGTGCGCACAAATTCCTTGCGTCGGGAATAGGATAAAACGTTTCCCATTCCCAACGGATCACCCTGTATATTGTCTGGGCCCCCAATGCCGTCGTATGTTCAAAAAAATATATATAAATAACGCCGCTGCTCCTTCGGAATTGCCACTTAACCCCGAGGCAAAGCCCCGAGCCCCATTGTCGGAGTTATATTTATCTGGTCGGGGCAGGGCGCGGGCTTTTCGCACGTCGTTCTCTTCCGGGGGGGCCCCACGGGGCCCCCGAGATGAATGGGGCACCGATATTACCCCCACGCACTTTAATGGGGGAGCAGCTTCCTCCTGGAGATGTATCCGGATGATAAACAACCTTTATGGTTGCGTCGATTTTTTTACTGTTTTCTGGGAGGGTCTGGGAACATTATTTATTTATTTATTTATTTATTTATTTATTTATTTATTTATTTATTTATTTATTTATTTATTTATTTATTTATTTATTTATTTATTTATTTATTTATTTATTTATTTATTTATTTATTTATTTATTTATTTATGTATTTATTTATTTATTTATTTATTTATTTATTTATTTATTTATTTATTTATTTATTTATTTATTTATTTATTTATTTATTTATTTATTTATTTATTTATTTATTTATTTATTTATTTATTTATTTATTTATTTATTTATTTATTTATTTATTTATTTATTTATTTATTTATTTATTTATTTATTTATTTATTTATTTATTTATTTATTTATTTATTTATTTATTTATTTATTTATTTATTTATTTATTTATTTATTTATTTATTTATTTATTTATTTATTTATTTATTTATTTATTTATTTATTTATTTATTTATTTATTTATTTATTTATTTATTTAATACAATTAATACATTACGGAATGGTTTTCATTCCAAATAGTACCTAATTATATAAAAAAAGAAAGACAATACAACAATAATTACCAAGGCCAAGATTCTGGCCGAGATCACAGACCTACATGAGACCAAATCTCGGACCATGTTTAAATGTGTTTAAACTACTGTTGAACCGTGTAATGAACTGCGGTGCTCTTTTGGAACAGATAAACTTTTTAGTTCCTTTGCGCATAATGTTGCGTGTAGTCAGAGGTTTAGAATGTGATATTTAAACACAACATGTATGAATAGGTTTTGCCATGTAACTCCTAAGCCGTGATGGTTCACACTGGAAGCAACATGTGAGCTACGCAAGTTCGTTTGTTTCAATAGATCGTACATATCGATATTTATGCAACCAACAGTTCGGCAAGAAAACAAGGAGACAACTATTGTGCGTTGTGGGTCACATTGTATTTATTTCAAAATGGCGACAGCAGTGCATGTGATCTATCAACTGGTGAACCATTGAAGAGGTTACCTAAGTGTCTTTTCTGTCTATACTTAACTGGAAGAGTATATATAGGTAAGTATATTTAATATCCTACCTACAACAAATTCTGATAACGTAAACGTACCATAGTGCCTGACACATTACCTAAACCTGAATAACCTGATTAATTGAAAAATAAATCCATTCTATTGAAATATGTATGTTGATAGAAGTCACAGTTATGAGTTATGTATGTTCCTAAGTTAGTTATCTTGGTTTCTCTATTTTTACTGGCTTGTCAATTTATAGAGGTTGGTATATTCGTTGTGGTTTCTTAGCGAAATTGTTTAGTTCAGCGTTGTAAAAAATGGTGTGTAATTTTTTTTTCAACTGTCTTAATTTTTGTGGGTTATACTTCTGAGCAGACAAGGTAAGATAATAATTTCAAACTATTTCAAGTTTTTGAAGATTTTGGTTGGGGTGTCAGCTATTATCTTATGTTATGTTGGTGCTAAGCCAATGCCTGATTTAGGTGTCAGTCACTGGGAAAATCACAAGTCATGCAAAAATTATCTCTAAAGTCTCTAAAAATAAACCTTATAAATTTCACGTCAATCGTCGATGGGTTAAATATTTCCAATGCCTGACACCTCTGTCAGCCATTGGCTATACAATATGTCAGCTATTGGTCACATTTGGCACTGACTATGGTAGAATTCTGAGTAGGTACTATCCTTGTTTCTGGAAATACTATCTTCAAGAGCATCAAAACATGTATAGATTTGTCACTCAACGATTCTGATGAGCCATGTCTTCATCTTGTCGAAAGTGCTGAACACCAATATAACTACTATTACGATCTTTACAAGTATACCATGTCAAATTAAATTCAATTAGGTATTCAAAATAAGTTCAAAGATGTATAGTTAAGAAACGAGTCTATAGAGAATTTATGCGGTCTGTCATTCCAAGGGAAGAGAAGAAACAATATTTTTAGGGAAAAAAAAAGGAGAAAGGTAGGGAGAAGAAAAGATGGAGGGGAAGAGAAGCTAAATAAAATGGGAATACATTTACGAGAATCAATATTATCATAGAAAAATAAAAGATATGGGTAAATAAAACATTTTTAATAACAACTGTGACATAAGAACAAATAATAATTTCCAAAATTGGAAACCCAAAGTTTTCTATTCAAGAATAAGTTACCTACCTATACAGGGTGATTCAGTTTTAATCTGCAACACTTCAACAGGTGATAGAAAACCAAAAAATAACCGCACTTTCTTCTATAAACTATATCATTTTAAGGCCTTATAAAAAAGCTACAGGGTGTTAAAGTTACAAGAAATATGTGGAATTTATTGAATATTTTACAAACTAGTTGAGATATTTAAGTCATATTTGGTACACGTTATAACGGCATGGGTTAGCATAAAACCTGTTAATATCAAACATCTTGAACAACCAGTGGCGTAGAAATGGGTAATTAGTATAATTTATTTTAGAAAAAAAATAGAATCACCTTGTATAGCAATAAAATGTATTCAATTTCTTATGTAGATTGTAATTTTAAACAAAAATGCCCTCTTGGTAATTTTTCGTATGTGTCATGGTTTCGTGACAAATTTTTTGTATTACTTCGGGATATTTCTGAAAAATTATCTAAAAAATTTGCTCCATAAGTATCACTTAAAGTAGAAATAATGTGTTTGCTACCTGAAATAAAGTAACTTTTTCCAATAAACTCACCTATTTAAGGCTATACTTTTGAAGATACAGGGTGTAAAACATTTAAGGAAGATACAATATTAATGTTACGCTCTGTATCTTGAAAAGTAAAACCTTGAATGGGTAAGTTTATTGGGAAAAGTTACTGTATTTAAAGTAAAAAACACATTTTTTCTACTTTGAGTGTTACTTATGGAGAAAAGTTTTAAGTTAATTTTTCAGATGTACCCCGAAATAATACGAAAAAATCAAATTTGCTATGAAACCATGACACATATGAAAAAATGCTAAGAGAACGTTTTTTTTACAATTAAAATTTACATAAGAAATTGAATACAGTTTATTGCTATACAAGGTGGTTCTATTTTTTTTTTCTAAAATAAATTATACTAATTACCCATTCCTACACCACTGGTTGTTCAAGATGTTTGATATTAACTGGTTTTATGCTAACCCATGCCGTTATAACGTGTACCAAATATGACTTAAATATCTCAACTAGTTTGTAAAATATTCAATAAATTCCACATATTTCTTGCAACTTTAACACCCTGTAACGTTTTTTATAAGGCCTTAAAATGATATAGTTTATAGAAGAAAGTGCGGTTATTTTTTGGTTTTCTATCAACTGTTGAAGTGTTGCAGATTAAAACTGAATCACCCTGTCTATTCCAGAAATGAGAATGTACGAATAAATAAACATTTCTACATAAAATAATCACTTGTGTTTTCTTTTTTAAAAATTGCTGTGATAATTTTTATAGGGTGACAAGTTTTGGGCTTACCAGATACAGGCTAAGGGTCTCATACTGTTGGTAATTGCTTACTTCCAGTGATGTGTCTCCTACTTACTCAATATTAAAAATCATCAATAAACGCGCCAAATTGATTTTTATGGATTAAAATTTGATAAATCAATCCTTAAGGTATCAGGCACTGGTAAGTTTACGTTAAATCGATAAATATCTTTTACTATTTATTAAAACAAAAAGTGTTACTGAATACATTAACTACTGCTTTTTGTCTTCCTGTGAGTAGGTACATTTATTTAAAGGTCTGGGAACTCAGTCTTGAGAGAAATGCATGGTAAACCCTCGCTAAATGCCCCTGCTACTTAAAAAACGCATTAGATTGCAGCATCCACCCTTAACGACCACAGACGTCTTAAACGGGAGTGAAAAACATCCCTTACAGCAATTTACCAAGCAACGTTGCACAGCGCAAATTGTCCCAATTAAGTTGCTGTTATTATCGTGGAGACAGAAAACGAAAACCGTTCTGAATATAACAGAATGTGCGATTGTAGTGACGAAGAGAATCATTTGCTTTTCTATAATTAATACGTGCATAGGTATCTATATCCCAAAGGTGAAACTCTTTTGGTAAAATGAAAAACTTTTTCGTCGACCAAAATGAAATTTTAATCTGTTGTAAAAGTTACACAAAAAAATTCATCAACCTCGGTTAGAACCGATGGTTCACGCCAACGCCAACCCTCTTGTCGGTGATCCCCGATCCCATTGAACCTCCAAAATGATGAGAAAGTCCACCTCCAGCTGTTACCATGGTATTACCATTTTGAGACTTCCAAACTGGCACCTTTGCGTCAACACTGACGTCATGGCCATAACCTCTTTGGTGACTGTAACCTAAGCTGCCTGATGCACCTGTAGAAAAATAATTCCACCTTTTTATAGAGTCTCTGATATTTAGAAAAATTGGATAATACAATAACGTCACTGGGGTCATTATCCGTATTGTTTTTAGACGTAATTACCTATATCTTCCATCAGAGATAGAAGAAAGGTTAAATGGGAAATAATTGCAGTTTTGTGGACCCAATTTAATGCGCCTTGTGTCTTTTTAAAAAAAGCCATATGGCAAAAACGAAAAAAGTCATGGCAAAAACGAAATTTTGGCGATTGATTCTAATCCATATAGCTTCGATGTTTATGTTTTTAGATTAAAAGTGTGAATACCAAAGTTGGAGGGAATTATGTTCCTAATGCGGTTATCATGTCCGATTTTCCGCGACAGCTGCCATTTTCGACACAAACTTTTGTTTTTTAAATGGAAACCATAGTTATTTGTTATTTTCCTGAATATCTCCCTCAAACTTTGGTATTTACACTTTTTATATAAAATCAGAAACAGCGAAGCTAGACGAATTATAGAATAAAACGCCAAAATTTCGTTTTTTCAAAGTATCTAGTAAACCATACCTTTTTCAAAAATTCACAATGCTCGTTAAATTGGGCCCATAATGCACCGCAATTATTATTTCCCAAATTTTCTTCTTTCTCCGCTAGTTCAGAGATCGTCAAAAAAAATTACCCTGTATATTTTAACATATTCTTACCATTACGGTGCTGATAGTCATAGTTTATATTTCCATTTCCTTTACCACTGAATCCTTGACCAGAGAGTTGTCCATATTGTCTATAGAATTAAAAAAAGTTGAAAAACCTTTCAATTTTACTACCTACATAAAATACCTATATAATAAATTAATAACATCCATTTTCTCGAACATTTCCTTACGTAAGACAAATATACTGTATCAAATGGCACAATCAAAAATATAGGTAGCCATTTGGGATGTGCCGATGACGTCATATCCGACACAGTGATGACGTCACAAATGCAAGTAGGTACAAGTGCTTTTTACAATAAAAAAAAGATGACATTTTTTTTCTTTTCGTGCAAATGAATTTATTGCGTACTTTATGTACAGCGTGTCCCAAATAGTTTGTCCTACCCCCTGGATCTCAGTAACCGTAAGAGATACGAAAAAAACTTGAATAAAAAAGTCGTAAGGTTGGCAGTGAACGTAACGTCTCTTTTATTTTCGCATCTCCAGGGCGATTCGTATTTGCAGGACAAAAATAAAATATTTAGATTTTGTAAATTTTTTTGTTTTGTATTTTGGATGCAGCGTTGCCAAGATATCGAATTTTTCTTGGAATTTAGGGACTTCGTGGAGGTTATGGACACTGAGAATGCTGTATCTTTATTTTAATAGATATCAAAGATATATTTTAGCCGAAGTATGACAGCACAACCGTGTGTGGTGTGGTATGTCGAAATTGGTTTGTGCATATACAGTGTGTTCATAACAGGCTGTCAAAATCAGATAATTTCAAACAGGAATATCTTATTTTTCATATGGAATAACCCATATTTCTATAGTTTGTTGGATGCCGGCGTCAAAGCCCCACATTTTGTGTAAATAACATTCTATACCAAAAACTACCCGTTTTCGAGATATTTAGTATTTAAGAAATTTTTTTTGCATTTTTCATTCAGGTGAGAAGGTTTTATCAAGCAAGCCATAACTATTTTTCCAGACAGTGGCAGAAATAATTGTCATTTTAGATAATACGGGAAATAAAATTCTTATACCCGTATACAGCTTGTAATACTATAAAGGTCGCTTTCTAAAAAAAATTCTAAAATTAAAATTTGATATTATATTTCCTCTAATTCAAAATCAAGAAATAATTTTATACAATATAGCCAATTCAAAATTTATTTGCTTCTTTTTATTTCACATCCTTATCACTAATGTAAAGAAAGCGACCTTTATAGTGTGAAAAGCTGTATACGGGTATAGGAATTTTACTTCCCGTATTATCTAAAATGACAATTATTTCTGCCACTGTCTGGAAAAATAGTTATGGCTTGCTCGATAAAACCTTCTCACCTGAATGAAAAATGCAAAGAAATTTTCTTAAATACTAAATATCTAGAAAACGGGTAGTTTTTGGTGTAGAATGTTATTTACATAAGATGTGGGGCTTGGACGCCGGCATCCAACAAACTATAGAAATATGGGTTATTCCATATGAAAAAAAAAGTTATTGCTGTTTGAAATTATCTGATTTTGAGAGCCTGTTACGAACACACTGTATATGCAAAAACCAATTTAGACATACCACACCACACACGGTTGTACTGTCATACTTCGGCTAAAATATATCTTTGATATCTTCTATTAAAATAAAGATACAGCATTCAGTTTCCATAACCTCCACGAAGTCCCTAAATTCCAAGAAAAATTCGATATCTTGGCAACGCTGTATCCATAATACAAAACAAAAAAATGGTTCTGTAGCAAATTTCATGGAGAATGCAAATATTCCAAAGGATTAATGCAATTGTCAAAATCTAAATATTTTATTTGTGCCCTGAAAATACTAATCGCCCTGTATATGTGAAAATAAAAGAGGGGTTACGTCCACTGCCAACCTTACAACTTTTGTATTCAAGTTTTTTTGTATCTCTTACGGTTCCTGTACGTACAATTCAAGTAAACCTACGAATTCTTAAACTCACTTTGGTTGTGGTGGTACATCAAACTTCAAGCCACCAAACTTAGATGTTGGACCGTTAGGACCATTTTGAAATCTATAAAAAAAAATCCAAAGTATTAATAGTTCTCGTCCTCGGGCACATGTCTACAATTTTTTTATTACCTGACTGTTCAGACTTTGCATATGAAGTTATGTGGTCATAAAGTTTCACAGCTGATTTTTTTCAAAGCTGATTTTTCAGGATCGTTTAATAAAAATATTTAAAATCAAGTGATAACCTTGTCCGACAAAATTTTGTGTGGGAAATTTAGTGTCAGAAATTGTCCAAGTGGACATAAAGAAATATATACAAAGTTTCGAAGGTGATGTAATATTTTAGGCATGGGCCCAAGGACTATAAAATATTTCTTAAAAAATATAATTCAACTTTAAAATAGGTACAGGTTGTTATTTAATTGTTGGAATTTGTGTGAATTATACAAAATTAACATAAAACAAACCTTAACCTTCTTGAAAATGAATAGGACCTTACTTACTGGGCAAAAGCAACAACTGCGAAGCTAAGGCAGATGATGATGGCTGAAAGTGGTTTGAAGATATATATATAAGATATATATATGGAATTTATAAAGGGGTTTCACTGTAGTTAATAAATCATGTGAAGCCCCAATCTTGAGGAAAGCTATGAATGTGAAACGCTAAACAAATTAACAACAACAATTTCTGTTTTGATAATATTTTCCCGACTATAGATAATTTATTGCACGTTGTAGTTTTTACAGTTCTGTCGAATGGCTATCAAACGTACGGATGATACGAAAGAAAAATACCATAAGGGTATCTTGGCCCCTCGCCCTTACCCTGGTTAATGCCCATAAAATCTGACAGTCGCGTGGGGCGTCCCCCCTCTGGGACCAATCCGGGGGACCGTGCCGATTGGGGAAAAGCGTCGTCCCCAATTATGGCGTTTCATGGGCCCTCTGACAGCACTTGCGGTGGGGGAGGCCCGGATTTTTTGTCTGTCGCATTTTCCGGGCATATGGCTTTTGTTCACACGTTACCAGAGCGGGTGCCATACACGTACAGGGTTTTCCCGTATATTTTGACCCACCCCTAGAGCCTCTATTTTTCGAGTTAGAAAAAAATTACTTAAATGAAAGTTGTAGGGTACCAAGGTGTATTGTCCCAAAAATAATGGATTGACAGGAATGACCCTGCCTAAGTTGAAATGTTTTTCCATGGCAACCTTGATTAAGTATAAAGATTGTATTTATCTGCAATTTGGAATATCATGCGAATTCTTAGAGCAAACATTTAACATATTTATATTGTTGGAATCGGAAAAATGCGTGCAATTCGAAAATCTACAAATATACAGGGTGTTCCATTTAAAAAAAGTAAGTTCATATTTTTTCATAAATTTGCGACGCTCATTTGTTTTATCTAGTAATAGATCCTAGCGGTTCAGAAAAAACCCTACAACTTTCATTTAAGTAATTTTTTTCTAACACAAAAAATATAGGCTCCAGGGGTGGCTCAAAATATACGGGAACCAGTAGCGTGCAGAGATATTCTGCCCCCCCCCCCCGCAAAACTACATAGACGCGGGGCCCCTCTTTGAATAAAACACTGATTTTTGTCACAAATCACAAAAAATACGGAAACAAATTAAACTGATTTATTCCATATGAACGTAAAATACAAAAATATTATACCCTAACAATAAATAACTATAAACGCCGTTTCAATCTGAAAAACTGTTTGGTAATGTTGTCCAAATCCAAGCTGCTAGCCCTTTCATTCTCTTACTGATACGGGAGGAAAGTTAGTCTTTCGTTAGACATTTTCGATCGCAAAAATGGCTTTATTAGTTTTAATTTTGGAAAAGATCTTTCTACGGTTGAGGATGAAACAGGCAAACTCAATGATGGTAAACATAAGAAAAGGCGAAGGGCAGCGCACAAATCCAGTAAAATATTGGCCAAAAATTTGTTTTTTTTTCCTTATTAAAATAAACTCTGCAAATATTCTGATCGATGTTAAATTTTGTAACTATTTCTTCGATATTTCATTAAGCACTAAACACGTATAAATAATAATATAATAGTCCGATAATTATACCAGTACCACAACTGCCAATGCGACTGGCGACTGCGGATTTATATAGTGGTCCTAGCTCAGAGATATAAGTATGTATATATCTCTGCCCTAGCTCTAATCTGAAACCTAACGTATCTATGATTTGTGGTTGTGATCCTGGTCAGAAGGTTGGTTACACACAGAGCAACGATAATGGTAAACACGGGCGTAGCCAAGGGGGGGTTTCGGGGGTTCAAACCCCCCCCGAAATAAGCAAAATATTACCTAATATTATACCGAAAAAATACGAGGAGTGAAGAGTTAAATTATTGTTACGTTTGAATATATTATGTAGTAATAGTAGCGCCTAGCGCCATCTTTTGACGAGAGGCAGACGCAGTTGCAGCCGAACTATTTTGTATTGTAGGGACACTTTGCGTTGTTTCTCGATTATTCGCCACGCCCCTCGGTCGAAATGAGCGGAACTTTGTGGAAGTTCGTGGAAGTTTCTGGACGGCTACTGGGCTGCTATATAAGCGGCGCCGCGGCGCGTGACCGCGCTTACGGCAGTATTGTTCCATGCGAACTCGAAGCGAATAAAAGTGAAAAGTGGTGAACGAATAGTGAAGAGAATTAAGTGTACCGTGTAAGTGAGTAATTTTAGTGCGCTGTTATTCGATGACCTTGTTAAGGATAGATACGTGAATCATTATTACTGTCGAAAAATGGAGGGGAAAAAAAGGAAGGGTGAAAAACCTAAAGGTATGGACTACTGGAAAAAGTGGTGTAGTCAAGGTCAAGGGGTTTCTAATAAAGAAACAAATTTGGATTTAGCTATCAAAGCTTCAGCTACCTTGCATGCTGATAAGAAGACTGCCTACCCCGAAATCTAGTTTGGAATGCCTAGATATGTGCGATAAAAACCTTTATCCTAATATTTACACATTACTACAAATCTTGGCTACCATTCCTGTATCCACTGCTACCCCAGAAAGGTCTTTCTCGAGCCTAAGGAGACTGAAAAACTATTTACGAAACACTACAAGTGAAAACAGACTTAATGGTTTGGCTCTAATGAACATTCACTGTGGAATTCATGCAGATGAAGTAGTGGATATATTTAAAAGAAAAAGCCGAAGATTTCTTCTTTAATGGTTTTAGATTTAGCGCAGAGGAACGAAATTAATTTATCCATTTCATTTAAAGTTAAGAACTTTATAAATATGTCGTAGTTTTTCGGATGAATATATAGATATTAAATTTCATGTAAGTATATTTTTGTTGTTTTATTTACTTCTCAAACTAAACCCCCCCCCCAAAACTAAATCCTGGCTACGCCCGTGATGGTAAAGGAGAGAATAATGAGCAGCGAGACAACGAGTGTACTACTGATAGGTGGAGCGGTGCCTGAGATTTCCCGATGATTTTTTGCTGTGGGCCCCGGGGCCCCTGGTAACTTGGGGCCCCCCCGCACCACGGGGTCTGCGGGTGTGGCTTGCACGCCACTGGCGGGAATACCCTGTACATACGAGGGGTGTGCACTGTACAGTATTTATTGTCCCTAACATAGCAGGCGTTGAAATAAAATTTACATAACAACGCAAACTATTTGTCATTTATCTGTCAAACAAAGTGCCAAAATTGAATATTATATAGCTGTAGGCCTAAGCTTTTGAAAATGGCAAAAAGTGAAAGAAATTTAGAACAGTATGAAACCCACAGGAAAAGGAAGAAAATATAGCAAAAACAACAGAAAAAATAATTTAAGTACGGGGGTTGTTGGGGGTGATCTTTTAGAGGTGGAAAACGGTTTATCACGATTTCCGGAAAACTGCAACTCCTATCGAAAAAAGTTAAATAGCGCAGTTGTAGGTAATAAAAAGATTTACAACTTTTGTATTTACACTTTTTTCACATAACCTCAACATATCCGCGAAACATCTAAATAACCGATTTTTTGCTTTTTAATTTTTATCTCCCACAAAAAAAGTTTTTCTACAAAATTTGGTGGAAACTTACCTTCTTATGTCCCGAATACGCTGTAATTTTTTCGAATCAAAATATTTATTTTTACCCTTTTTTATTTTAAACCGAAAAATAACGTCATTTTCAATCAAAAATGCCCACGTCAAAAAAGCTGCTTTTTAAAAAAAGTCGGTTTGCTTTTTGTTCGTTGAAACCTCTACTTTCTGATGGTGTAAAAAAATATACATCACTATGGAAATTTTCTCAGAAAATGCAAAAAAAAAAACGAAAAACTTATGGAGAATCTAAAATTATTTTAAATCGTAGCCATCAAAACGAATCTAAAATAACCGCACATGGGGACATGTTATTCTTTTCCACTAAAAAAAAAAGAATTCATACGCAGTATATACATCTCGGTTACGTATATCAAGCGTAGCGTTATTAAAAAAATGTTTGCTCGTTAACAGTACAAACACGGATTTTTTTTCATCCTCGAGCCGGCTCTGGACGGCCGTTCGTCGCTAATGAAATGCAAAGACTGCACCGAATTAACAGTCTTTTGTTCCCTGGAAGAAATGCCAAGGGTATGCCCCCTGTAGGTTGGAAAATCGTAATATTATTTAAAAGTTCGTTTCGTTCGTTCATTGATTTCAATAGCCAATTTACACAGTAGGCAAAAACTTGGTGCTAATTATTGAATCGTAATTTTTTTAAAATTCAACTCCCAACTTCTTTATTGCTAGATCAGTATCACGATACACTTAACCCACGGTATGTCACTAACGAATCCGAAAACAAGGCAACTCTGCGCATCTACGTCAGTTGCGAATCACGAATTCTAAATAATGCAGAGGCTGCGGTTGTGTTTTACGATTTTTTATAGTTTACAGTTTAATGTGTCAAGAAAAAAAGTGTAAACAACTGACTGATCGTCAGTCCAGCTCGACAGTGCTTTGAAATAGGCCAAAAATGCCGGGATGTGCAGTCAGCGTATGTGCAGTCAGCGTATCAAATTAAATGTGTTTTTTATCAACAGAATATTCATTCATTTATCTATTAATAAATTCTACATATTTTTAACAACATTTATTTAAAAGAATAAGCAAAAACCCATAAAAGAGTATCTATTGCTGTGTAAAACATATGGAGGAACTTAAATTCTGATTCGCAACTGACGTCACAAGATGCGCAATGACATACCGTGGGTAAGTCTATCGTGATCAGTATGTTACTGTATCTCTATACCTACACTGTTTTTCTACTCGTATTGTATTCACAATGTGAATGCGAATACATGCTGCTGCTGCTGATGATCACAAAAAAACCCACAATTAGGTTAGTTCTTCTTCTTCTTCTCGTCTTTTTATGGCCTCTGCTCTTCCGAACGATTTAGCCATTCGGGGCCTTCGCGACCTCTGTATTGGGACGGATATGTCCAGCTTATGCTGCATCCGCCCAACTTGATCACTTGAACAAATTTGCTACTTTCCTTTTTTAATTATTTCCTTCCCAAGATTACCCACCCGCAGACCAGGCTGTGATAGGACTCCTATTTTTTCCACAGTTAGGTTAAGTAGGTGGTAATCTCTCGTCTCATATTTCTATGGTACCACAAAACAGCAAATATCGACATAAATATAACTTTGGCGGCGCTGACAAACAAGGATAGCACTAAAGCGAGACTTTCGTATTTTTTTGTTTACTATCTATTGTGTATGTAGTAGGTATTAAGAGTAATGCCAATGATACAACATAATATGTTCTTTCGTATTACCTTCAGTATTTGACAATATTACCCTCAGTATTTGACAATCCCGTCAAAACGATAGTCTTAGGGTACCATACAGAAGGTTAAACATAGGCAAAAAACTTCCAAATACAATTGGCCTCGAAATTTTTAACGAATTACCTGATAAAATCAAACACTGCAAGAAAAGCGAGTTTGCAAGATCATACTCAGGGGGTTTCTGATCGAGAAGTGTCATTACGACATGAATGAATTTTTTAATGGTAGTTAACTAGAACTACATTAATTGTACAGTTTTTGACTAATTTGTGACGCCATTTTTTCTGTGCATTCTGTCATAAATACCAATGTCGGTAATATGTTTCCATATGTATTTTTTATTACGTAAATGTGCAATTTGGCGTATCCTATACAATCCATGTATTGTCAATCTAGGAGTAAAGTGATAAATAAATAAAATAAATATAAAGATAAATAACCAAGGATAGAGGGAGTAAGAACAAAAAGTAAACAAAGCCAACATCTTTTTGAGTGATGCCGCGTACTCTATTGTTTACAGCGTTTCATTTCAAAATAGACGGGTTTAATAATGGGATTAAATGAAGGCACACCTCCCATAACGCTAAAATAACAAATGCAGCTATTAATTTCTTGTATGTAACAATTTTAAGCGCTGTAATTATAGTAGCTAATTATTATCATTTTAATAAAATCGTCAACAAATACCTCAAACTGCCCAACGTGGCAACGCCGCCGTTGCCGCCACGCTCATTACTCGGCGGTATTTGTTTTGTGTTCGCCCAGCAAGCCAAGTTTTCCTTTTGTTTACGTATGTATTTTTCGGGTTTTCAGTTGTTTTTCTGTTAATTTCTAGACTACTTATTAGTATTTAGGATATAGTGACTGATTTTGTACACAATGGGACGCAGAAAGTGTGTGTATTTTGATGATGTTGCTCCCCACTCTCTGGTTTGCCGTTCATATTTTCTAACCACCCAGGCAATCTACCTAATCGATTTGCCTTCGGAATACCCCAACCGATTTTCTGTTCAATATTCATAGCCGGCGCCTTTGACCGTTCGCCTGGATGGAGGTCTGGATCGGTCCTGCCCTTTCCAGAGTTATTGAGGATCGACGGTCCCGGCCTGCTTTGTCTATTTGTAATTTAAAATGTGTGACGCTTCGCTCGCACGACACACAAATCTGGCAACCCCGGTCGAACCTTATGCATCGATCTAGTTGTCAGTGGATTTATTTAGGTGTATTGTTTTATGGTGGGTACAATAATATATTTTTTCTACTCCTATGCTAATAACATACATATTAAGTAACGATTTAGGTTATAAGTAAGTCCATTGTTACGAACACTGACACGTAATGGCTGACGCGTAATAAAAAAAATTACGTATCTGTTCTTAATTCGCGTTAGCAACCAACCAACATACTAGTTGTTGCCTGTCAGATAGTCAGAAGTATAGTTTATCTATTATAATCAACGACGTCAGAACCTATAGACAGGTTTGACGCTTGACGCCCAGAACTAATCACAATCTAAGCGCTCCATTAAATTATTCCGAAAATGTCGCGAGATTGTCAGAAATTGCCCCCTTTTGTCGAGCCGTAGCGAACTTATTTCGACTCTGGGCTCGGAGGCTGGCGTCGTTAGACCATCCCCCGAGTCTTCAGGTGAGGTTCCGATGCTTCCGGCGCCCCCAAACAAGAAAAAACCGGCGATATCTAAGTGCGATTCTGGAGGAACTATAACCGGGAATCACCGGGTGTATAGTTGGTTGATGGTTGACTTTCTGTCTTTGTTTGTAGCATGTTTTTAGAGTAGTATGGATATATTTAGTCTTGGAGTCAAAATAAAGGGCATTTTAACAATGGGGCACCACGTCTATAGGTTTTGACGTCATTGAATATAATAGTTTTTCTTTCGTCGAAGAAAAATTATAGTACAAAACTCGAGTTGTATGCTTATCACATACTCGTGGAATTACAGCACTCGCCGCCGCGCGGCTCGTGCGCAACGTTTCCACTCATACGTAATAAGCTGTTTACCACTCTCGTTATGTAATATACTATTTTGTGATAGTATAGTATAGTTTATTAGTATAAATATTAGTTTATTAGTGATTAGTGATATTAAGTTATAGAGTTATAGTATAATTTATTAAAAAAGAAAATGGAAATGGAGAAGAACTTTCATACGTATAGGACGTAGACCAATGGACATGAAAGAAAGAAAATCGGACATCATTTCAGAAAAATTAAAAAGGATTTTCTGTCAGCGCCGAAGGTCGAACCCGGGACCTCTCGCTTGCTAGGCGAACGTTCTACCACTACACTACGCTGAACCGTGGAAATTAAGTCGGTCTGTTTGTATAGTAGCTGAACGGAGAAGCCTTCGTTCGCGCCGTACCACAGAAAATACTCTCCAATTTCCTCCAAGACGTAGGGTGGTACAACTGTATCTAACGTCAAGGTTGTGTCTATTAGTCTGGTGTGTTTCTTTCATATAATTTATTAGTTGCATGTTACTGTAAAAATAATAGAAAATTTCCATTCATAACTATAGGTAAGAAAAGCACAGAAAGGACTTCAGATTTAAGAAGTTGGAAGGTATTATAAATAGACAAGGCAATAATTAATACCAAGGTATGCCCAAGTATGCTATATCGTAATATTTTCGTAAGCAGTTCGTCAACTTTTAACTTGTTACGTTCGACCAATGAAAATATTGTATTATTAGAGTTGAAGTGCAGGCAGATAATGTAAACGTGAACTTCATTCGTGAAAACATTCCAAACTCTCACAATGACACAATTTTTTAACTTCTATTATTTGTATTGTTCTTGTAGTTTTTTGAAGGTTTGAAACTGTTTGACGTCAGACGTGAACGTTGACATAACATTTCAGACTTCAACTCTATTTTGCAGTGTTCCATTAACGTTAATTTTCATGCGCTTATCTGAAAGTTTATTTTATTTATATTTATTTTATAAGCGACCCTGGTAATATACTAAAGAAATATTAACTATCTCCTGTAAGCGTATAAGTTAGAAAATGGCGGCCCAGTTGATTACGAAGTTCGCGCAGCTTGACGCTCATTCTAATGTACAGGATGTCCCATTTTGGGTGTTTTTGGGTGTTTTTCTCGAAAATCTCGGTTATTATTAAAGCTAGAGGGTTGCGGTTTTCACGTCACTGTAGTACTTTTTTGAGAGGAATTTGGTGGACCAATCAGATTTTAGATAAGTTTTATAGTTTCCGCGCATTGGCACAGGACTGAAATTTTCGATTTTTGGAAACCTCTCTCCTGGCTATAACTTAAATACAGGGTGAGTTTTTTTCTATGCCCACTATGGGGATCTCGGAAACTAGCAGAGCTAGAACAAAGGTTAAATGGGAAAAGAATTGCAGTTTTAAATGCTCAATCTAATGCTCTTTTTGGATTTTTAAAAAAGTTCAGGGCTCACTAGATATTTTGAAAAGAGTTTTTTTTTTGCTATTTCATCAGATCTCTGTAGCTCCGTTATTTCTGATTATACAGAAAAACTGTAGAGACAAAAATTGTAGATAATTTTGGGCTTAATAAGATAATTTTATCTAATTTTTTATGTTGTTGATTTTTGAGATATGACATAAACTTTTGTTTTTTTAAATGTAAATCATAGTTGGCTGTGGCCTTATCAAATCGGCCATGTTTTGAGCTTTCCAAAAATATAATACTCGGCATAGTTATTATAAAAAATAAAATAGCTATGGCTAATTTTCTGATTTTTTTTAAATTTTCGCATAGTCAGCCATGGAATATTTTCATAATTACGTTCTATTTTATAATTATTAGATACACTTCAAACTTTCAAATATTTTATTTTTAGCTGGTAACAAAATGTAACAAAATAAAAGAAAAATTAAAAAACTTAAATTCAAATTATTATTATTTTAAAAAGTCACCTTTTAAAATAAAAAAGGTGTTGAAACAATCCACCATTATTATTTATGCAAATATTGCATCTTTTTAAAACTGAATTTGTCCCTTTTCTTAGAGAGCGCCTGCCAATACTGGCAATTGCTTCTAAAACATGCAGCTGCTCTTAATTCAACAATTGTCTCATACTTTATTTTGTACTGTTCCCCACAAAAAGAAATCCAAAACAGACAAATCGGGGGATCGGGGCTGCCAGTAAAGAGGTATATTTCTCCCTATCCAACTATTTGTATTGAGCTGATCTAGGTAATTTCTTACGGCCAAATAATTATGTAGTAGAGCTCCATCATGATAAGTTTTGTTTTATTTTGTTACATTTTACCAGCTAAAAATAAAATATTTGAAAGTTTGAAGTATGCCATGTTATAAAATAGAACGTAATTATGAAAATATTGAAAATAACTATGCCGAGTATTATATTTCTGGAAAGCTCAAAAAATGGCCGATTTGATAACGGAGCTACAGAGATCTGACGAAATAGCAAAAATCACTCTTTTCAAAATATCTAGAGAGCCATGAACTTTTTTAAAAATCCAAAAGGGGCATTATATTGAGCATTCAAAACTGCAATTCTTTCCCCATTTAACCTTTGTTCTAGCTCTGCTAGTTTCCGATATCCCCATAGTGGGCATCGACAAAAACTCACCCTGTATATCGACAAATTTAATCAATTAGTTTTATAGATTTTTTTGGCGTAGAATCGAACGAAATAATTAGTTTTTTGGTAGCGTTAATAGTTTTTGAGATATGAACTATGGTTTTATAATTTTGAGCAAAGCTGCACGGGCCTTTAAAAAAAATAAACCGTCCGAACGGCGTCTCATTCTCGACCCCCCCCCTCCCCTACCCCCACCGCCACCCTCCCATGGCCAACTTGATATTCCCGCCGCCTTCGAACCCACGGAATTATTCGGCGAGACAATCAATTACCGATTCCGGGTCCGCGCGCCCCGCTCCGGGTAAATACCGCGTATAATCGGGTCGCTATCGGACCCGGAGCCTAATTAGGGATGCACCCCGGAGGAGTCCGGGAGGGGAGGGCGGGGAGGGCGGGGGCAACCCCCGAGATTTGTCAATAGGGGCTCGGAAGGGGGCGGGGTGTTTTGGGGTATACGGGGTGTCAAAGGTTAACGGTAGATTCTTAAAGAAGAATAAGACGACCACGGGCGTAGCCAGGATTTAGTTTTGGGGGGGTTTAGTTTGAGAAGTAAATAAAACAACAAAATTATACTTACATGAAATTTAATATCTATATATTCATCCGAAAAACTACGACATATTTATAAAGTTCTTAACTTTAAATGAAATGGATAAATTAACTTCGTTCCTCTGCGCTAAATCTAAAACCATTAAAGAAGAAATCTTCGGCTTTTTCTTTTAAATATATCCACTACTTCATCTGCATGAATTTCTGTTCCATAGTGAATGTTCATTAGAGCCAAACCATTAAGTCTGTTTTCACTTGTAGTGTTTCGTAAATAGTTTTTCAGTCTCCTTAGGCTCGAGAAAGACCTTTCTGGGGTAGCAGTGGATACAGGAATGGTAGCCAAGGTTTGTAGTAATGTGTAAATATTAGGATAAAGGCTTTTATCGCACATATCTAGGAATTCCAAACTAGATTTCGGGGTAGGCAGTCTTCTTATCAGCATGCAAGGTAGCTGAAGCTTTGATAGCTAAATCCAAATTAGTTTCTTTATTAGAAACCCCTTGACCTTGACTACACCACTTTTTCCAGTAGTCCATACCTTTAGGTTTATCACCCTTCCTTTTTTTTCCTTCCATTTTTCGACAGTAATAATGATTCACGTATCTATCCTTAACAAGGTCATCGAATAACAGTGCACTAAAATAATTACTCACTTACACGGTACACTTAATTTTCTTCACTATTCGTTCACCACTTTTCACTTTTATTCGCTTCGAGTTCGCATGGAACAATACTGCCGTAAGCGCGGTCACGCGCCGCGGCGCCGCTTATATAGCAGCCCAGTAGCCGTCCAGAAACTTCCACGAACTTCCACAAAGTTCCGCTCATTTCGACCGAGGGGCGTGGCGAATAATCGAGAAACAACGCAAAGTGTCCCTACAATACAAAATAGTTGAAACCCCCCCTTGGCTACGCCCGTGAAGACGACTCACCGTATTTAACTGATACTTCGGAAAGGGACTTTAAAGGACTTCATTCGGATGCCAAGATGAATAAATCGATTGAAAATGAACAAAAATTATGAACCTAAGGAGTTAGTGAAAGCATAATTTTAATAATGTTCATGTCACTCAATCATTTTTATTGTTTGTTACTTAGACAAGGAAAGAGAGAGGACGCCTAATAACAGCGCCCGCGGCCGTGTTACCGACTGCCACATCGCACGACAGGCCAGTGGCGTAGCATGAACCGCGTCCTTAGCCAATATCACAAAAATGTTAAAAATGAAAAGGTAGTTAATTTTGACTTACATGTAATTTGAAATATTGGTGTTTATTTGCAGATAATTTCCCAAATGTAAAACTAGTGTCAAGTACTGAAATATATTTATTTGTGGCGATTTCAAACCAGTCCAAATAAAATAAATAATGCACGCCCATGGAAACCAGCCCATATTTTATGAAACTATCATAATCAATTAAGAAAGTTTCAATAAAATCGATGTTAAAAAATAATTATATTGGTCCTATTTACAAAAACAAACAATGCACTTTTTCATACTAAACGGTAGAAGGAATTTGAAAAAGTTATATAAAGGACGTCCGTGTATAGACACAAAGCAAATATAACCTAGAAACCTTGCAATTTGAAAATATATGTTGGAAGTATAAAAAATGCAATTTTGTACAAGGAATACAAAAATGTACTAGATTTGTACATTTATTTGTACCAGCTCTCACAACACTGCGAAAAGCAGTATACAAAAATATATTTTTTATTATACTTCTTTGAAAACACCTTATTTTCATCTGTTTTAGCAATAATGAAAGATGGGGTTTTTCGGGCTAGCGCACGGAAACAGCGCATGGAAAAACTTTCCGTGTGCTGAATAAAAATACCGAATATATGGCTTTAAAATAGAAATATACAGCAAAGTAAACTAAATTTAAGAAACTCTATATTCTCCCTAATATTTAACATTTACCTATTTTGTATTTTAATTCGTAAGTGTTTCAATATTTAGATACATTTCTGTAATATATTTTTGACGTTTTATTCACCTTATCTGACAATAACTAATTTACAACTAAGCACCTTTGAAATAATTTGAGAGTAACCATGGAAACGCATCATACCAAACACTATATTGTCTGCATTGTTTGTTTTTTGTCAATTAAATTTATTATAATATGCCGATAAAATGTTTTAGGTTTCCGTTTTCAAAGAAGTATAATAAAAAATATCGTCCATTACACGTCCCGAAATAGATTTTTCCGTGCTTGCATGACTTCCCGTGTTCGGCTGCGCCTCACACAATTTGTCACGCGCGCACGGAAAAATCTTTATTTCCAGACTCGTAATGAAATATACTATTACATTAGGTACTACAGCTATGTTCTATGAAACGCTTAGTGGCACTGCTACGCCTACCAATCACAGGTTCACCTGATTCGTGAACTGTTAACTGTTATAACCTCAACACTTAAAGTTTGCACTTAATAATTGCAAATAAATAATAATAATGAATCTACTTACTTACTTAAAAGTTGGCTTATTTTGGTTTAAGTTGTAATGTGAGAATTGAATTATTCTTCAGTACTTTTTTGCCCCATCTGATTTCAAAGCAATCCGGATTAAAATGTGCTGGGCATAACCTAGATATCTTTGATAACTTTTCACGCCATTTGCTTGCATCCATTCATCATAATTTTCTTTTGAGGTCGATATACTACAAAGGAATTAATAATATTTAGAAAAAAGTTTACAGAATATATAAGGGCATTTTCAGCATAGAAGTGATTATTTAGGAAACCTACCTGTGGAAGCTTATTATTCCAGGTACTTTATCTACGCTTTGGTTTTTACCAGTGACCATAGAATAATTTTTTACACCACACTACCACGCACTTTCCCATGATATATATTTTATATGAAAAATCTATTATAAAACGCCACAAAAATATGTTATACAGTCCAAAAACAACCTCAACTTGACCGAAACAATAAAAAAACGATAAAATCCAAGAAAACACGTAAAGATAATTCAATTTCAAATTGCGACAAGTTTTTGCAAATTGAAAAGCTTGTCGCGCGAAATGTTGACGAAAGTAGGTAGAGGACAGTGATTGGTTGATAAGCAAGTACCTATTTGCCAAAGTATGCATTTGTTTCTTTACAATTCGCGCGACGAGCTTTTCAATTTGCAAAAACTTGTCGCAATTTGAAACTGAATTATCTTAACGAAAACCTAAACTTATTTTATTTGTTTTAGTACATGGCTTAAATAAAAGCTTGTTTTTAAAAAGGTTTTTTTATGTACGTACTCAATTTTATTTTGTGCTTTTTAGTACCTATTTGATTCCCATGTCAGAAGGGTGGTAAAGAAATTTAGTACGCCATCTTGGGGCGGCCGCCATATTGGATTTAGTGTGATGTCACTAACTTTATCGTTTTCTACTCTTCAAGCCCTTTTCATTTGATACCCATAATTTAGTATCAAATAGGTAATCTATCTTGGAGCGGCGGCCATATTGAATTTAGTGTGATGTCACTAACTTTATCGTTTTCTACTGTTCAAGCCCTTTCATTTGATACCCATATTACGGGGGTTGACAAAAGTACATCATCCGCCATCTTGGAGCGGCGGCCATTTTGAATGTATTACAATATTGAGTATTGCATATTGTATTGTCATCGGAACTAAAGGTGTGTGCAAAATTTCAGCTCAATCTGATGTCAGGCAGTCGGCTTGCAAGATTCGACCCACACATACAATATATTATTTTCTGTGCTAACAGGTGAGGTTAAATAAAAGCTTGTAAAATAAAGTATAATGCGCATGTGCCATTGACTTAAAAAAAACCGCATGTAAATAAAACAGTTCCAGGGGTCTATCTTATAATATTATACAGGGTGTTCGAAAAATAGACGGAGATATTTTAGAGGGTGATTCCCTGTTAAGAAATATGAAAAAAAGTTTCTATAAACATGGGTCCGGAAATGCAGAGTTTTCAAGATACAGGATGTTAAATATATTGCATGTCACTGGACAAAATTGGTTTATCAATTTTTGCAAAAAAAATCACAAGTGCCTTGGAAAACAAATAATCAAAAGCATTTCTAGGAAAGAGTGTTATTGCAACTTTTCCAATATCATAACATAAAGTACACTACAACCAATTTTGTCCAGTGACATGCAATAAAACGGTTTTTATTTTTTTTTCTCGAAAACGAAGTGAGATAGGGAAACAATACAAGAGGGAAAGAAGTTGTATTTTTAGATGCTTAATCAAACAAAAAATATTAAAGTTACAAAAAAGGTAGTGGCGTACATTTTTTTGATAATAATATTCGCTAAGGTGCCCCCCGGGACGCCACTGGACTTAATAAATTTAATCTAGTTAGGGCGAAATTAGCCTCTTAATACAACAAATAACATTGCCAAATTTCAACAGAATCGAGTAAATAATTTTTAAGACATTAATAATTTCATTTTTTATTTTTTTTATTTAACATCCTGTATCTTGAAAACTCTGCATTTCCGGACCCATGTTTATAGAAACTTTTTTTCATATTTCTTAACAGGGAATCACCCTCTAAAATATCTCCGTCTATTTTTCGAACACCCTGTATAGGTCTGTGACGCAAGCACGAATCAAACCTCGAACTATATACCTGCTCGGGGAGATTTTTAAACGGAAATTCACCGTCGAATTTCCCATCGCATCGGGAGGTTTGCAACCCGATGCGGCATCAGTCAATTTACCCGAAACACAAACTTGGCAGATAGCATGTGCATCATTAACTAGGCAAACTTGTTCGGCCCTCGGCGTTTGTCCAATATTTCCAATCAAAATATGGGACATGAACCCACGATGGGGGATAATGGGGCAAATTCGACGGGGTGGTCCGGCGTTAATGTTGATCTGCGGTGGCCCTTTGGGCAGATTTGCGAAGGGCATAATCGGTAAACGACGATAGAAAAACGTCCTTGTCCATGCTATTCTCATTTTCCTATATTTTGGTTACCCGCACAAATTTGGTATCTGTATTTTGATCGATCTACAGACCTGGTGCAGAGTGGTCCATTGGGCGCTCTAATTAGAAAGACAAAAATAGAGATATGGAAAGTGCAGCAACGTCGGGCGCGGTCGGCTCGTGGATGGGTGACCGAACTCTTTATTTTTTGTCTTTGTTTTATGACATTAGTAGGGTTTGTTTTATTAACCAATATTAACCTCGCATATTCGCTATCAAAAATGCTCCGTTGTACTAGTTTTTGATATATTGTTTTCTTTTATACGTTTATGGTTCAGACAAATAATAAAAATAGACTACTAATTCAACACAATACAGACCCTGACAAGATAAAAAAATGTTTAGTAACATTATTTGTCTGAGTTAGTAATAGAAATAAAAAAACAAAACAATGCAATTGTTGCACCATTGCACCATTGCACCATTCTTTATAAATTTATCTTGTACTTATACGAAATAAATCTATAACCAACGTTAGAAAACATTAATTTGGAACAATTAGTTGATATCTGCAATATACATATAGTAAAAATTTGGACAGTTATCGTTTAAATTTTACTGATTTTGTGAATTTACTGATCCTACTTAGTCTATAAATAATATCCTTAATAAATTGCTTATTCTGGCTAACGTGGCAACGTTGCACGAGCTCTTTGTGAACGATGGCGCATTTGTTTTATTATGCCCCAACAGCTGATTCAGAGTTCGTTGTGATTTCACTGGTTTGCGTTGATGTGTTTCGAGTGTTCACTTTTGCGTTAATCTTGTTTTTTTGCGGAGATTTTGGTGTTATTGGACAAAAGACATATAGTTTAAGTTAATAATTAGTGAGTTAGTGTAGTTTTAAGAACAATGGGAAAAGTAAAATGTTCGATTTGTAGCATATGAAACGCAACCTCTGGTTATCATTATGATGCAGGCTTAAGTGTCAAATTTGTTGTTTTTGTTTTGAGTAGACATTTTTTATGTTGGCTGATTACAAAACAGCCTTTAGATTAGTCTATATTTATTATTTGTCTGAGGTTTATGATGGAGTGAAATTCTATATTACTTTAGTTTTTGAGTAGGTATGTTGTTCGGATTTCCATAAAACATGTTCAGTTTTGTTTGCTCGTCTGTTTTTTGTCGAGTACTAGATGTCAGTCGTGGTAGGCTGGTCGGACGTCAGCTGTTTCCGCAACGTTGCCATGTTAATTCGTCCGATGGAACTTGACGCGCCCTAGCCTTCTAGATTATTACACTAAACATGCTTGTGGTGTGAATAAACTTTATTATTCGCGAAAAACATAGCAAGATAAGATAAACACCATTTAAACCCCCAAAATGAGGTAGTAAGTACCACAATCTTTCAACATAGTTACCTACTTTAAAACATTATTAGAATATTTGTTTACATCTTTGTTGACATGTCTGGCTCTTAAATGGTATCGTCGAGAAAATTATCAATGAGTTCGTACAGCGATGACGTCACAAATATGAGTTGTCGAATTTCTAGCGTCTCTAGATCTAGAAGGCCGTGTCGTCGCAGACAGTATGGAGATGAGCTATGAATTTGATTACATGCAGCCACGGACAAATGAAACGCTTTGTGTTGGGACTCGCAGTATTTGTAGAAATATGGAAATGCCGTTAAATTTGGCATTGTTAGCCAACTAGGGCATTTAATCTATTTTTGGTTTAAAAATAAGCGCAACAAATCTTTGAAATACGTTTTTTCAATCATAAAACTCCTTTAAATAGAAACGGTGATTTTGGCGCAGCTATAAAACAGCTAGAACTAGTGATGTCACTGCCGCACACGACCGCTATACAATTGTTTTTAAATTTTTATAGAAAATTCATCTAGGTAGGTCATCTGAGCTCCAAAACAAAAGTTGATCAGTTAAATTTTTATACAACGATATTAATAACTTACGTTATTTATAACTGATTGAAGTGTTTCAAGAAAAGTAATTCCCAGTGATCCGAAAAGTTCAAGTCTCCTTGAAATTGCAATATATTTATAACCTGTTTACACCAGTGCATGATAAAAACGAATAATATTTACATTTTGTTATAGTACACTACGATAATAACTGTACTAAACTATGTACCTACGTATCTACGCATACATGGATAAATTCTTTAAATTTTTCAAGACCCTTGTAAAATTGTGATGCGCAGCACGATTTTGATGATTGTGTGTGTGTGTGTGTGTGTGTGTGTGGAAAATGTGCCATTGCATTTAAGAAGAACCATGCGGTTTTAACACGACGGGGCTCCAGCACACAAGGCCAACATTATAAAAGAATTTCTAAATAATGAGTTTGGAAACAAAAAATGGATTGGGATAAATGGCCTCATAAAATGGCCAGAAAAGTCGCCAGACCTAACTCTATTAGGTTTCTATTTATGAAAATTTTTGAAAAACCTTGGTTACAAAATTCCATAACGGAGAATATTGATGATTTAATAGAAAAAAATAACAACAATAACAGTTTTTCTTAAAAAGGCGTTCATACAGTTATATTCTTATAACTAATAATAAAATTTTAAAACGTTTTCCATAATACATCTGTCTGAGCATCTGTCAATTGTTTCTGTCAAAAATATACCTTCATAAGTCTTGGCTAACTCGATTTTCATTAAAAAAATACCATGGCATCTTTTTCATATTTTTACAAATAATACGCATATAACTTTTTAATGAAACAAGATATGAAAAAACTTATCCACAAAAGTTTATCAGAAAAACGTCCTCTTTCCAAATATAAAAAGAAACGGGTATGGTCCTAGGAAAAATATATTTGATGACGTCATTACCTATATTTCCCACATTCCTAAAATAGTTATTTACATTGCAAGATGCGTAAGTCCACTTTTTTGGCCGAGGAGGTTGTTTGAGGACCGAGGCAACGCCCGCGAGGCCAAAAAAGAGCTTACGTATCGTGCAATGTATTATATTTTTCCTGCTTCCGACAAGTTCCTATTATAAAAAAAGGTATAGGTAATTTTAATTAAACGCTATGGAGTGGATTGTGAGTAGCAATATTCAAATAACCATTAGGTACTCAATTACTAACAATTAAAATCAGTAATAAATATAAGAAGTAGAATATAATATACAGCGATAATAAAAAAAATTAGGTTTTGTGTGGGACTCGAACCCGTGACCTACGGTTTACTATCCGGACGCTTTTAACCCATCGCAACGTTCACTACTACTTGACTTTTCTATTTAGCCACATTATTTGACACTAAAGGATATAACCATATTCTTAATTTTCTTTGCCATAATTCGTATTCTTTTTGATCAAAACCAGTTTATAATTAACAATCGATGTGAAAAATATTAAATTTGACGCCAGTTTCAAGTTGCTACATATATTTTATTAATGGTTTTAAGGTCCTCGCTGCATAATCGTTGCATCGTTGCTAGGCAATACTTTTCGTACCTAGCAACCACTTTTTGTACCTAGCAACAGGGCACCTCGAACATTTCACTTTCGCTTTCGGACCTGTTGGCGAGCATGTAAAGTGAACTTACGGGGGAGGGAGCACAAAAACTATATTTTAGGCCCAAAAGCAAACTTGAGTGGTTCTAGAAGAAACCCACAAGTGAAATTTTTACCGGTTGTTTTTGTTTGCCTATAATAACACTGGGGCGTCGAGTTTGGGCCACCCTGTACCCTTGTATACTTCACGGGCGTAGCCAAGGGGGGGGGGGGGGTTCGGGGGTTCAAACCCCCCCCCCCCCCCGAAATAAGCAAAATATTACCTAATATTATACCGAAAAAATACGAGGAATGAAGAGTTAAATTATTATTACGTTTGAATATATGTAGTAATAGTAGCGCCTAGCGCCATCTTTTGACGAGAGGCAGACGCAGTTGCAGCCGAACTATTTTGTATTGTAGGGACACTTTGCGTTGTTTCTCGATTATTCGCCACGCCCCTCGGTCGAAATGAGCGGAACTTTGTGGAAGTTCGTGGAAGTTTCTGGACGGCTACTGGGCTGCTATATAAGCGGCGCCGCGGCGCGTGACCGCGCTTACGGCAGTATTGTTCCATGCGAACTCGAAGCGAATAAAAGTGAAAAGTGGTGAACGAATAGTGAAGAGAATTAAGTGTACCGTGTAAGTGAGTAATTTTAGTGCACTGTTATTCGATGACCTTGTTAAGGATAGATACGTGAATCATTATTACTGTCGAAAAATGGAGGGGAAAAGAAGGAAGGGTGATAAACCTAAAGGTATGGACTACTGGAAAAAGTGGTGTAGTCAAGGTCAAGGGGTTTCTAATAAAGAAACAAATTTGGATTTAGCTATCAAAGCTTCAGCTACCTTGCATGCTGATAAGAAGACTGCCTACCCCGAAATCTAGTTTGGAATGCCTAGATATGTGCGATAAAAACCTTTATCCTAATATTTACACATTACTACAAATCTTGGCTACCATTCCTGTATCCACTGCTACCCCAGAAAGGTCTTTCTCGAGCCTAAGGAGACTGAAAAACTATTTACGAAACACTACAAGTGAAAACAGACTTAATGGTTTGGCTCTAATGAACATTCACTATGGAACAGAAATTCATGCAGATGAAGTAATGGATATATTTAAAAGAAAAAGCCGAAGATTTCTTCTTTAATGGTTTTAGATTTAGCGCAGAGGAACGAAATTAATTTATCCATTTCATTTAAAGTTAAGAACTTTATAAATATGTCGTAGTTTTTCGGATGAATATATAGATATTAAATTTCATGTAAGTATATTTTTGTTGTTTTATTTACTTCTCAAACTAAACCCCCCCCCCCAAAACTAAATCCTGGCTACGCCCGTGATATACCTACTAGGTACTCGTTTAGTCATGTTATGCCCACATATAAATATAAAAGTGATTGTGAGTCACTGACAGGGACAATACTATGGTGAAATACCGCAGAATGTCTACAGAGCTGGCTGGAGGTCATTCTCGTTTCGTTCAACCGAGTCGTTTCTTTATTATCTCTCGGGGATTCCTTTCTATTTTTTCGGCGAGCGATTTCGCTGGAAGTAATTTGATAAGCTACTGGACAAATAAAGATTTGCCTGTAGTGGGTTCGGTTTTTTCCTTTCCATTCGCTTTTTCGCTGAATTTGGGGAAAGGGGAATCACGACATTGTTGGCAGGAATGGCCACTTTTGGGATATAGGTATTGCTATTGTTTGGGAAAATTGAATTAAATAACAATTAAACGAAATAGTAATATTTTATAACAGGGTAAATACATTTTTTCATAATGAAAATTTACTGTAGAGCTGTTTTCTTATTTTTATATAAAATATATAATACTTTAAGATATAGATAATAAACACCATGTACAGGGTTATTCACATAATATACTACCCCTCAACTTTTTTGTTTTAAATTTTGGAAAAATTGAAAATATTAAATTTTGTAAAATTTTCTTGCAATTTCTGGTATGTATTCAGAAAAATGTATGTTGCGTTTCGGAGACTTAGACCAAACTTATGTTCTATAGAATGAACACCCTGTATATTTATCGATTTTCGAAATCTACGCAATTTAATGCATGTTTACAAAGGGTATCAAACAAAACAGTATCTACACAAAATAATTTATAGACACCAATATGATGTAAGAAATAAAAATTTAAATTCAGCTGTCCTTTGTAAACATGCATCAGATAATTTCCATAACTTTGATTTCAATAACCCCGTTGTCGTTTGTAAAGAAAATGACCAGTTGAAAAGAAATGTTTTTGAAATGATCCACATAAAAAAACAACAAAATTGTGTAAACTTTAGAACTGACACAGAAGGCCTCTCACATATATATAACAATCTAATTTCTTAAACTATTTTCGTTTTGTTCTTTCTTGTATTTTGTTTTTTGGGTCTCACCAACACAAATTGTTAAAAATTGTTAAAATTTGTACTCTGGTAGAGTACCCAGGATATTTTATTTAAATAAGTTAATAGTAGTAAAATTTTATACCATTTTCATATTTACATTTTTTCCAAAATTAAAAACAACAAAGTGAAGGTGTTAGAATATTATATGAATAACCCTGTACATGTTACCTTTATTTACGCGAAATATAGGTAATTATTATCTGATATATTTTTATTATTATTTTACTTGTAAAATTATGATACGAATCATGAATCATTTTGCGTTCATTCACTAATTTTTACAAAACAGCTGTAAAGCCCCTCAAAGTGCTTGTTGGGTACCTATATAAGTTTGAGGTTTTAATGCGTTTTACATCAGTTTCTTGATATCCACGAAAATATTACAAGCAACATGTCCAATCCCAACTGGCAATCAACGTAAGTGCTACACTTTTAACCCAAAATTATTTGTATCTTTGCATTGCTTTTTTTTTGTGTACAGTCCACAAGATCCAGGCAAACTAACTGGCGAAGGAGGTTTCAACAGTCACCAAAGTGGTGGTGGTGTCCAATACGAACATCCCAACGGTAAATTGTGTTTATCTCTTAATTTTTCTCGTATTAGAAACAAATTTCTTACTCCAGGTGCCAAGGCAAGCGTAGCATATGGGCATGCAAATGGCTGGGGTCATGATGTGAGCGTAGACTACTCACACCCTGTATGGTCGAACGGGAAGACCTCTGTAAATTTGGGAGGTGGATTATCGGGACATACTGGGGGTCCTATGGGAACTAGAAGTACTGACAAACGATTTGGAGCTTCTATTTCGCATAAATGGTGAAAAACAGTATATGTAATGTATAAATATTGTGTTTATCCTTTTTATGTATTAAATAAATTTACTCCTTTGTGTTTATTTCACTATGTTTAATTTGTGTTATCATAAGAAATGCCGCACGATGATAATATCACAGTTGTTGCAATAATTGTTCAAATATGCTATTCACTGACTTAAGCGGATACTGTCTATTTTCTCAGTAGGAAAACAAAGAAAACATTATTTTCCGTTTGCTATAAAAATACATATTTCGAAACATTTGTGAAAAACACTTGGCATATAATAGCTTGACATAGGCATTACAACCACAGATCAAAACGGTTGCTAGATATTAATTGTTTAATTTGAAGACAAACACTTTATACCATCATGCAGAAAATTAATATTTTTCTTACAATTTTCATTTTTAATTTGGTATTAGCTGAAAATATTTTTGGTGTAAAAGACGCAAAGGACCAAGAGACGAGAACTATTGGTATGTTACATAAAGTAGTATTTTATTGTTTTTGAAATATGTTTTATTCATCCACAAAAGTTAAATAAAAAAAAAGCAAAATGCAGGTTTAATAAATAAGAACATATTTCACATGCAAAAATATATCCACTTATTTTTTTTCGTAGATACGAATGATCTATACAACAACGTGAAGAATCATCAAATTTGGTCGAAAAGAATTACAAAAAAACCAAGAGAAGGCTGTTGGGGTCGGTTTTATACTACTACTCATAAGAATGTCGGCACAGATGGACTTTAGAGAGGAAAGTCATGCTTCTAGAAAAATTGCGTTGATCCGTTGATCATTGAAATTTTTGACCAAATGTACAGGGTGTTAATAAATTAAGAAAACATGAAAATGCTTTAATTTTAATTCAATTCTAATTTTTAAGTTTATCATTACTTACTAAATATCTAGATATCAGTCTTGTTGTTAAATGAATAATAAAAATGAAATAACAATTTGTAGCATTGTGGAAAAAATATTCTACTCGTATATACAGTGTGGTCATTTAAGTGTGCAATATATGGGATTTTTTTTATTAATTGCACAACGAAAATACAAATATTCCCGAAAGTTGGTGCATGTTCGATAATCATATTAGGCGCACTTGGAATGGTTGCACGTCAAACAGCGCACAGGGTAGGTAAAAAAATATAAAAATTGTACAAGAGTAAAGTACCCTTATTTCAAAAAATGCAGCAAAATGTTATTTAGAAAAGTTGTCTAGAATTAAAAGTTATGTCTAAATACCAAAACATGGCCTCCTAAGAAAAAGAAATATATTTTTTGGAAAACAATAATTTCATAAAAAAAAATTAGTATTCACCCTAAACAATTGCATAAATCAATCAAAATTATATCAGTTTCGCATAACTTTGTCCAAATTCAAGCATATTTGTAAAATTACCTTAAATTTTTAATTTTTTAGGGAATCACAAACTTCATGTTTGTTGCAACGATATTAAACACTACTTTTAAATTTCGCAAAAATTCTTCTGAACAAGGTAAAACATTAGTAATGATAATGTGTAGACGTATATTAAAAAAACTCTCATTTAAGGTGCAATCATTTTATTTTAAATGTTTATTGAGAAACTGTAGAAATTAATCGACGAAATTTTTTTTTCTTAGGAAGCCATGTTGGTTGGTATTTAGGCATAACTTTTAATTCTAAACAACTTTTCTTAATAACATTTTGCTGAATTTTTTGAAATAAGGGTACTTCACTCTTGTGCAATTTTTATATTTTTCGACCTACCCTGTGTGCTGTTTAACTCGCATCCATTCTAAGTGCACCTAATATGTGAACTGAACATGCATAAACTTTCGGCAATGTCTGTATTTTGGTTGTGCAATTAATAAAAAAACATATGTTGCACACTTAAATGACCACACTGTAAAGGTACTCCACACATTTTCAGATTTTAATTTCGTATTTCAAAGTTTATATACCTTTTTCTAAATTTTATACAACTTCGTTTTATACACATTTTGTCTATTTATCTATTGTAAGTATATGTGATCCAAGATTTTTATATGGTAAACTTACTTTTTCATGATAAGCAGGATTTTTTTTTATAAATAATGACTCTCCCCCATAAAATCAATAATAAAAATTCCCCTTCTTGTCAACTACTACTATTATGCTTGAATATTGACCTTTATTTTAATTAGTAAATAGTAAAACACATTGTGCTATAAAGACGATTAAACAAATTCCAATGAATTTCATAATTTTCTAGAAACCTGGAAATCGGAAAGTAAGTATGTATACATGTAGTTGATAAGTTTGAAAATATATATATTTTTAGTAAATAATGTGTTTTTGAATCACCTAGTACAGCGTGGACAAATTTCAGAGGGCTAAAAGCTTAAACAAACATATCTTTAACCCAATTTAAATATGTTTTAACACACATAAATTGGTTTGCTTCTCATTAGTAATTTCTTGTATACGTGTCATCAGTGTATAGGTACCTACCTAAATATAAACATAAAATGGAAAACACAATATGTTTACTTTGTCAGAAAACAATTGATATAATAATTGATATTATCATAGCATGTGATTCAGTCTATTTCTGAATAGGTAATAAGTACATTCTTTACAGAATCTGAAAATTAAATAAATACACAAATAGACCGTCAGACAGTGACAGATTTTCCTCACTGATTTTCTCATTTATGCTTTGGAGAGGGTTGAAAGGTAAATCGATGCTGAGTCGGAAAATAGTAATTTTAAGTTTGCCCCCCGGGGAAAACATATGGAAAATTCGATTTTTCAAGACAGAAAAAAAAGGCACTAATTCTCACTTATGCCATGTTCGCCGTATCATTTCTTATACTATTCCGACCTCGAAAACCCAAAGGCAAAAGTGTAGCGTGTGGAAAAAAGGTTAAATATAGAGGGTTTGGCAGATCACACAAAAAATGACTTGGTTTACTGACTCCGTCAGTTATGCCGTTCAACATGGTGAAAACTTATATCCTCACTAGCCCAAAAATTGTTTGGCAGAAGTGACGCGTGGGGAAAAATGCACTTTTGGGTCGGAAAATAAGTCGGAAAAAAATTTTTTTCGTCAACTGATTTCTGCACTTGTGCCTCTGAAACTATAGAAAGTTTTATTGCAATTCATTTTATCCCTGACAAAATCAGTTGACGAAAAAAAATTTTCCGATTTATTTTCCGACCCAAAAGTGCATTTTCCCCACGCGTCACTTCTGCCAATCAATTTTTGAGCTAGTGAGGATATAAGTTTTCACCATTTCGAACGGCATAACTGACGTAGTCAGTAAACCAAGTCATTTTTTGTGTGATCTGCCAAACCCTTAATTCAACCCTTTTTCCACACGCTATACTTATGCCTTTGGGGTTTCGAGGTCGGAATAGTATAAGAAATCATACGGTGAACATGGCATAAGTGAGAATTAGTACCTTTTTTCTGTTTTGAAAAATCGAATTTTCCATATGTTTTCCCCGGGGGCCAAACTTAAAATTACTATTTTCCGACTCAGCATCGATTTACCTTTCAACTCTCTCCAAGACATAAATGAGAAAATCAGTAAGGAAAATCTGTCACTGTCTGACGGTCTAAAAGGTTTAGGAATGATTTTTCTGTTCCTGCTATTTCTTTTTGTGCACCTTTCGAATTGCTGTGCATTTAGAATAAATAAAAACAAATAAATACAATACAATGAGTTTATTTAATAAATTAAAGGCACAATCAAACATTCAATTACTCATTTTCACCACTTATGCGAAACAGAAGCTCCAATTCTCCTGTCGGTACCGTGCGTTCCCCAGGGACCTCCAGTATGTCCCGAAAATCCACCACCCACATTTACAGAGGTCTTCCCGTTCGACCATACAGGGTGTGAGTAGTCTACGCTCGCATCATGACCCCACCCGTTCGCATGTCCATATCCTACGCTTGCCTTGGCACCTGAAGTATGAAACTCGGATTTAGTATAGGAAAAATAGGGAAAAGGACAACATTTACCGTTAGGATGTTCGTATTGGACACCGCCACCGCCGTTGTGACTGTTGAAGCCTCCACCACCGGTGAGTTTGCCAGGTTCTGGTGGTCTATAGAAATATAAAACATGAAAACAATACATGTGATGTTTGGGATAAAAAACTTACTTTGGTTGCCAGTTGAGGTTGAGAGGAGCTGCCCGTCTTTCACGATGGATTTCCACGGGTTCCAAATAATACTTTTGTCCTTCTTCGTCTTGTACCAACATTGGTAATGCGCTTGCAAGAGCAAGGCAAGAACCAACGATATAGAAGATCTTCTGCATGTTGCCGGTTGATCTGAGATGCTTCAGAAAGGAACTGATACGAGATACGAGATGTAGCAAAATTTTAAACTTATATACGACAAAAATCGAGGGGGTCCACGGTGTTATTGGGAACGATATTTTATCCGCTTTCTTCGAATGAACGTGCTGATAAGGCAACTGTTTGTATTTCGTTTATGTTTATATGGATAGTATTATGGACAAGTGCATAAGGAATTATAATAAGTATATTATAAACTGATTAATAGCTAGGTAAATTTTATAGGTACATAATTCGATATTTCTTACGAATGAATACAGATTTTTTTCTTAGAATATTTGGAACGGTTTACGACACATTTAGGCCAGTGCCAAAGCGAACTTTAAAGGCTTAAAAATGAAGGAAAATTTAGTTAAGGTGCTGTTTACGGGTTCAAACTTGTTTTTTTTTTCGATTTTCTACGAAATGTGACCTCAAAAAAGTTATAAGTATAAAACCCATTGTGCTACCCCGCCTCTCCGCCTCTGGTCGATGGGAATAAATTGTTTTTACAAAATTTTGTTGCACTTCAGTTACTAAAGAACTGCACCAAATTTCATTTCAATTGTTTTTTTTTTCAAAATGATTTTTTTCAAAATGATAGGTATTTTCTATCTGTCATATTACGTTGGCCATAATTTAGAAACACTCTGTATATTAGTATATTATTATCAATCATAAATAATTTGAAAATAAGTACAATTTTGTATGAAAAGTAGTTACTAGATATTATAAAAAATATTTTTAAAGACAAGCTTTTATCTAAATGCTCCGAAAAGAAGAAAATAAACTTTATAATAAATTAAACCAAGGCAAACCCATAATTTTGTTACATTATACAACTGTATATGATATAAAAGCTTGTCGCGAGATTCTCGTGTGTAAATTTATTTTTAGAAATACATTTTCTACTTAAAATTACTTTCAAGATATGTATATTCTAGCGGCAAGCTTTTATATCATATACAGTTGTATAATGTAACAAAATTATGGGTTTGCCTTGGTTTGATTTATTATAAAGTTTATTTTCTTCTTTTCAGAGCATTTAAATAAAAGCTTGTTTTTAAAAATATTTTTTTATTAATAATTTTATTTTCAACTTTTTAGTTCTACCCTTCAAGCCCTTTCATTTAATGCTCATATTAAGGGAAAAGAAAATGTAATCCGCTGTGTTGGAGCGGCGGCCATATTGAATTTAGTGTGATGTCACTAACTTTATCGTTTTCTACTCTTCAAGCCCTTTCTATTGATACCCATATTGAGGAGGTTGAGAAAAAATACATCATCCGCCATCTTGTGGCGACGGCCATTTTGAAAGTATTACAATACTGAGTATTGTATATTGTATTGTCACCGGAACTAAAGGTGTATGCAAAATTTCAGCTCAATAGGATGTCAGGAAGTGGTTCTAATTCAGCTTGCAAGATTTGACCTAAACATACATTGCAAGTTAAATAAGCTTGTAATATGAAAAAATTATTGCAATAACCTGACTGAACAACGCTTATGGTCTCACATTGTCTACAATAATTAAATAAATCAAGGTTGATGGTGTTGTGTACTAATTATAAAAAAAATGGAGACACATTGTTCTGACAAACGTTATCAAAACCAAAATTCCCAATGTCCCGTTCTCGAAACGGCATACTAAGAAATTGGCCAATTTCAAAAAGATATCGCTGTTACAATTTTATTAGCATGCGTTACTTGAAGAGGGACTTCACATCTTCTGTAAAACCCCTCAAGAATTCGCGAGTATATAAGATCACCTATGCGCTCTTTCTTCATCAGATCAGACAAAGTCTTCTACGCAACACAAACATGAACCAATCAGTTGCAGTACTTTTTATGTGCCTCATCGCCGCAGTGGTTGCTTTTCCACAGTAAGTATTTTCGCAAGAAAAATTGAAAATCTTTAACTCGATTGTTAAACCTCAAATTTTATTTTAAAAATATTTATTATTATTTTTTAAATTTATAGACAACATGGACAGCTAAGTGGAGGTGGAGGTTTCAACGGTAAAGGAAATGGAGGTGGCAACGTCAACTACCAACACCCTAATGGTACGAAAATTTTGATATTAAGTTTCTAAAAGAAATCAAACATTTAACAAAAGTTGTGACTACGTCTCACCGTCAAGTGCACACATCTATTCCATATAGCCGCCACCTTGGCTTGAATCATGTGAGGAGGGCTATGGCTGCCTGTCGTGCTCGCCTCGAACATTTAAAATTCGATTAAATTAATTTCTTTGCAATTTCCAGGTGCGTCAGGCAGTTTAGGTTATGGCCATCAAAGGGGGTGGGGGCATGACGTCAGCGTTGACGCGAGGGTGCCAGTTTGGCAGTCGCAAAATGGCAGGACATCAGTAAACGCGGGCGGCGGGGTTTCTCAGCATTTCGGAGGACCAATGGGATCCAGGACCACCGATAAGAGGGTGGGTGTTGGCCTGATTCATCGGTTCTAGGATGGCTTATTTGTTTTTGTACTGATTTTTGTAATAAACAATGACAAAACAGAAACTATTTCCTTATAATTTATTTATATGCCGGACGATAATGATGAGAATTTCTTAATGAGAATGGTGCTTCACATGAGACCTTTGACCCTAAAATATTATAAATAAGACTCTCTGGTAGTCTTTTAGCCATATCACACAACGCTTTTAGAACTGAAATGAAACAAATAATTGCAATTTATACCTTGTGTATTCTCGTTGTTGCTGGATTTCCGGTTTCAGACGAGTCACAGTGAGTAATTAAAAAAAAAAAGATATTTTTTTTATAAAATTCAGCACATATTACAGTCTTATTAAAGGCCATTCAAAATTAATCTAAAAATACTTCTTCGCAAGTTTCTTGATGTGTGGCACTGTATATTGTAGCCATTCTGAAACACATAGTGTAAATAAGTTTAACTTTCTTCTCTGTTTTATAGAGAAAGTGAACGTGGAAAGTGGAGCGGTGACACAAGATTCTTTGGATTAAATGGAGGTGGATACATGAACTATTTGGATCCAAGTGGTATGCCATTTTTAGATATTAGTTATTTATGTACCAACGCACTGAAACTAAACTTTTTATGACTCATGTGGAATATACGTACCGAGGCCTCTGGCCGAGGCAAATAAACCACATGAGTCATAAAAAGAACTTCAGTGCCGAGGTAGGTACCTACATATTATATTTTTTTTGAAATCGGAAAAAAAAAGTTTTATTAGGCAAGAAAATAATAATAAGGAATCACCCGCCCATGAACCGACTACGCCCGGCGTTGCTTGACTTTGACGATTGCTCTACCTAGGTCAAGTGTGACAAAGACACGGCGGCTTCGAACAGAAAAACCAAAATGCTGTTTGTTGTGCAGCCTCCATGATAAATCTATTGATATCCAAACCTACTAAAATATTTATACTGATAGATTGCTCTGCTATAGGTAACAATTTTGCAATGTGTACGAATAGTTAAATGGGCCTTTATTGGCCGGGTTTTGAATATTTTCTCACTTTTGACGTACTTATTGAAAAAATCGTACAATAATGTGCTACTTCAGTGCCGATTTCTGAGCTTTTAATGACGATTTTGGGACACTTTAATGCCGATTTCAGGAAAAAGTACTTTATTTCTTGGCAAAATCAAATGCTACTGTTAAACTTATACCACAGGAATATTTTTTTGGAAATTTATACACAGTGTGTTCCTGGTATTTTCAGGTGGTTCGGCTCGTCTAGGATACGGTCATCAAAATGGTTGGGGGCATGACTTCAGCCTTGACGCTATGGTTCCAATCTGGCAGTCAAGAGATGAGAGAACGTCATTGCTTGGTGGTGGTGGCATCACTCAACATTTTGGGGGAGATCTAGGAAGCAGCACCCTGGAGAAAAGGCTTCAGATCGGTCTGCGTCACCAGTTCTAATTATATCACAATATCCGTAGGTATTTGATTGTTTTAGGCTATAAAAATAACAAGAAATTAAAGATGTTAGAAATTTTAACATGTAAAAATGTTTTTGCAGTTTTATTATTTGTTCCTAAAAAATAAAACCTCGAAGAGTTAAAATATGATACAATGATAAAGCTAAAAAAAAATTAGAAAAATAATAGACTGGTGCCAATACATTTTTTGAAAAATAAAATTATCGACAGGCAAGGACCAGTCTGAAAATTAACCAAGCAAAGAGAAAAACAAAAATTAAACACCACATCAGTGGAAAGGGTAAAATGGGGGTGCTGTTTAGGGGTTGAAACTGTTTTTTTGCGATTTTCGGCACAACGCGACCTAGTGAAAAATGTCCTACATAAAAGTTGCAGGTATTAAAAAATCTAAAATTTACATAATATAAAGCATTTTTATCGAATTTAAGCTTCATTTCCAACGTCTACGTTGGAAAGAACAACTCTTGTATGATATTCTAAGGAAAGACCCTGTTTCGTTACAAGTTATATTTTTTGTAAATTCAAAAGATTTAACTGATCGGGTATTTAGAAAACTTCCAACTTTAATTTTCCGTTTCTACGGTTCAAACTGAAACCTAAAACTCTAAGTATCTACGGGTTTTTTAGTTTTATCTCCGGATAAACGTTTTGGCAATTTAAACGCAAACAGTTGATTTGGGCGTTATGAAACGAGAGTACCTTTTCATTGCAGAATGAAAAGATTCACTAAAATGATGGACCTGCCGGACCAAAAGATAACCTCAAAAAAGTTAGGATAAAAACAGCAACAGCGCAAGTGGCGCCCTCTGTGAGATACGGCGAAATTGACATTTTCAGCTGATTCTACATCCCCCAGAACACAGCAGTGCCAAATTTCAGTTTAGCAGCTTGATTAGTTTGGGAGATGTAGCCATAATCATAATTCTATTAAAAAAATAAACTTCAACGCCCTGTATCTCTTAAAAAAACAACATTTCTATAAGGCAAATTAGCCTCATTCGTAATATTTTGACCCAAAATATATGCGGTTCCACTATGTGCCATTAATATTGACTCACCCTGTATAGTTATTTTAGCAGCTATGGCTTTAAAAATTGTGTCGTTAGTATCTATACATATTTTTGAAACAACCGTTCAAATAAATAAATTTTGAAATGCACTGACTTTTCCAGCTAGTTGTAAACAAAATTCTATTGATACAGGCAACCAAACATACTGATGATGTTTTATTTTCAACCTTAAGTATCTCATCGGGTTAAAAAATAAACATAAAATATATTAAGTATTTCTGAGAAATTCTGTAACTTTCTATCTTGAAAACGAATGCTTCATATAAGAAAGTGTACCTACCTGTACAGGGTGATCCATCCAAGAGGAACACCCCCCTTAACTTCTTTATTTTTCAAGTTAAAGAAAAAATTGTTTAAGCTTTAAGGTTTCTCGTGAGATTTTCCATGAACTTACTGAAATTGGCACAGGGTGTTCCGTAAAAGCTGGACAAACCAAGCTTATGTTTTTTCACAAGAACACCCTGTATATTACTGCATTTTTGGAATCTACACTTCGTCCTGATTCCAATGACATATATATGTCATATGATTGCTCCAGACGGTTTTACAATACCGGGCGTTCGAACTCCACTTATTTCATGTTTTCACATCCTGTATCTCTGAAATGAAAAGTTTGCGGAGAAATTGAGTATAAGAAAAAATGATGAAAATAGTGCCTCTAAAACGCTCATAGTCATTTTGAACCCACTCCGAATCAAGGTTCATATTTCCATATTTTGTCCTGGACTAGAAAAATATCGACCTCAACTTTTTTGTGTGGATGATTACAAAATGACTATTATCGTTTTAGGGGCATCATTTTCATCATTTTTTCTTATACTTAATTTATCAGCAAACGTTTCTTCTCTGTATTGTAAAAACGGCTGGAGAAATCATATAACATCGGGACGAAGTGTAGATTCCAAAAATGCAATAATATACAGGGTGTTCTGCTAAAAAAAAAACATAAACTTGGTTTGTCCAGCTTTTACGGGACACCCTGTGTCATTTTCAATAAGACCATGGAAAATTTCACCAAAAACCTTAAAACTTTTGTCTCTACAATTTTTTCTTTAAGTTGAAAAATAAAGAAGTTAAGGGGGGGTGTTCCTCTTGGATGGATCACCCTGTACAGCAAAAAAAAGTTTTATTTTATTGATATCTAACATCGGTTAGAGTTCTAAATATGAAGGACATTATGTTCTAATAATATCCATATTGGTAATAAAATTATGGCCATTGTTTTGAAAATTTCGCTTCTTAGCGATAAACACGCGTCTCCCGATTCATCATAATTTATTCGTAAACCATAACAAGGTTCTTTACCGTTCTCTTATTCACCCAACACAATACGTCATAATGAACAAATCGGAAACGGTGAATTTCATTATTACTGATAACAGTTCACAACACTTCTTAGTATACCTACCCGCGCTGTGATGTGAAGCCCCATACCTTCTCAATAACGTATAAAATCCTTCCTCCGGTAGATGCCATCATCACAGTCTCTTCATCCAGCCAACGACAATCTTCAATATGCAGCAGTTCTTCATTTTGTTCGCAGTGGCCATTGTGGCGCTGGCAACAGCGCACCCGCTTTTGCTCGAGGACGAAGAAGGCAACCAGTATGTGGCAACGCCGGTTTTGAATAGGGAGAGGAGGGCCCTTGATCTCAGCCTACCGTGAGTATAAATTTAAATGTTTTCGTTTGTAAAATGAAGACACTAAAAATAATTTCGATTTTTTTATTGATCATTATTATGTTATATTTTAAATTTTTCATTCATTTCCTAAGTTGACAGAAAGTTTACTAAGAAAATAACCATACAAGAGTGTGCAATATAGTTTTCTTAGTTCTTTTGAGAGGTCGAAAATTCAAAAAATATATTTTTATGTCGCAAAAATGACGTATGGGTTCTAATATCGACGTTAATTGTTTCAGTGATCAATACAAGAACCCATTCCCAGCAAATGGTGCACCCCAACCCGGTAAGTTATATCTTAAAATAATCATTGTTCACTAAAACTATTAGCAAACTTGATGTGAATAGTTCTGAAACATATACCTAGATGTCACTTATGGATGATTCTCATTTGTTGTTTCTTGGTTGCAGCTCCAATTCCGCAAGCACCAGTCAAGAATCCGTTCGAAATCAAAATACCAGAGTAAGTGTTTCGGTCGCAGCTAAAATTCAAAAATATATATTTCGCCAAAAAATCATAATCACATTTGTTATAATAATTATTTTATTTTCAGACATAACCCTGGTCAACTGACAGGAGGAGGTGCATTCAACAGCAAGCAGAATGGCGGCGCGGGAGTCAACTACCAGGCACCAAATGGTAAGCCTGTCTATTACTTATTAGTTTGATTTTTACCTAGCACACATTGATCTATAAAATCAATGAAAAAATGCTTTTTATGTCGTTCTCTCGATTGTTCTCTAAAATTCACCAATTGTACTTCCGCAGGTGCCAACGTAGGCGTTGGATACGGCCACCAAAGAGGATGGGGTCATGACGTCAGCCTTGACGTCAGCCACCCTGTGTACAGCAACGGTAAGGACACCGTCAGCCTCGGCGCAGGTATATCAAGGCACTATGGAGGTTTTGTGGGCCCTATGACGACTGACAAGAGGTTCGGCATCAGCTATAGCAGACCGTGGTAGAGAGATATGTTACTAGAATATTTATTTATTTATTGTTAGCATTTTTTGAATAAATTTTGTAATCAATTGTCTAGTTTTTCTTCAAGATGAATAACATGAAAGCACTAAAACTACCAGTAACAATTGGTGTTCTTGGTATCTTAACATCTTGGTGAACTCTAAAAGCAAAGGTTGAAAAGTCACTGACTGTAATAACGTTAGTGCAATAAAATATGCAGAATTGTATGACGCTTATCAGTGTCACAGACAGCAGCTTTTCACTATGAAGGTTTCGCTGAGATTTTGGCACAAGTTTAAGAACACACAACATTATAGATAACAATAATTGCCTTAGTTCTACAATAACGAGGAACAAAAAACAATCTCATTAAAACATTTTGTACAGGGCGATCACGCGAAGCTAGGCCACCCAATAACTTTTTAAATTTCAGAAATAGAAAAAGTCTCAAATACCTAAGAGTTGCAGAACTGGAATCTAGCTACTATATAAGGCCTTAAACTTCGCAAAATTGTTTTTTTTTTCAATTAAAAATCAGGAATGCTTTGGAAATACCTGAAAATCGAACAAACTTATTCAAAACAGCCCAAAAATTTCGTATTAATAAAGAAAATGGCAAAGAACATCGTTTTATCTTCTTAAAATAATGCTTAAATATGACATATTTTTTAAGTGTGATTTTTTCTATACGATATGTTAAAAATGCTATTAGAGATTTTTATCTAAAATCTGGCAAAATAGCTTTAATCAGCATTCCCTGAAACACAAATATCCCAAGTTTTATAAATTTACCTCCCCAATTAACATTTCTATAGGACCTAATATTTGGGATTTTTTTTAATTTTAAATTAAAAATTAGGAATGCTTTGGAAATATTTGAAAATCGGGTAAACTTAATCGAAACATCCCAAAAATGTCCCACTAATAAAGAAAACTGAAAACAAGCACCATCCTACCGTTTTAAAATAATACTAATAAGTAATATTATTCTTCATATTAGATAGACCACAGAAAACATGGCATATTTAGGTATTATTTTAAAATGGTAGTATGGTTTTCTTTTTCGACTTTCTTTAATTAGTGGGATATTTTTGGACTGTTTTGAATAAGTTTCGTCGATTTTCAGATATTTCCAACTTGTAAATTTCAAGCATTCCTGACTTTTAATTGAAAATTTAAAAAACCAATTTTACCAACTTTAAGGCTCTGTAGAAATCTTAGTCGTCGATGTCAATTAATAAAACTTGGCACCTTGTGGTTTCAAGGGAAACTGAATAAAGCTACGTTGCCAGATTTCCGAATAAAAAATCCCTAATAATAGCATTTTCCAAAAAATCGCCCCGAAAAAAATCATAGCGGGCCGTGGAATAGTGCTGTCACCAGGTGGATATGTCCGACGAGTGCATAAGGACACTTTCTACACACAAAAAAAATCCTCAAAATCCTGCGGCGCAACACAATTTTACAGGGGTGTTCAACTAGAAATTTATTTTTTAACTTTTATTTAAAAGTTTATCATTGGTTAATTTCATCATTCTACACACTTTAAAGGGGTGTTCGGCATGTGGTTTTAAGGGGGGTCTTTCATATAAAATTTTTCGATTTGGGCTTTCTTTGCCATGTTATTCGGGTCTACAGGGTGACTCATCTACTGTAACATCTTTTTTTTATCCAGAAGCCGAATTGTTGTTACCTGATATTTTTGTTATTTTAATGTTCAATAAAAAGAATTAAATTGTTGGATTCCCGCCTACTATGAATTTTTACTTGGTTTTCTGGAACACTAAGAGGAATAGTATTTGGCATAACATTATTTTTCTGGAGGAAAAATATTGCGTTTTCGAGACAAAATGTAGAGGGAAAAAAGCTTCTTAAATAAAAGAGCTACACAAATCATACTTTTGTTATACGTAAAAATGACCCACAAAAAAGTTTGAGCAAAGAAATTGAAAGGGGTTGTTAGTTTTTACCATTTTTTAGGGCAGTGTGTAAATAAATAAACTACTCTAAGGCGTCTTCCAGTAAGTAAATAACACATACCAAATTTCAAATATTTAAGTAGCGCCGTTATTGAGATATAAATAAAAAAATACTTTTGGGTCACCCTGTAGACCCGAATAACTTGGCAAGGAAAGCCCTAATCGAAAAATTTTATATGAAAGCCCCCTCCTTAAAACCACCTGCCGAATATCCCTTTAAAGTATTTACTATACATTCTGACTCACCCTGTATAATCGGGAATTTTGAAAATAGTTTGCATGCATGTCTTAGTGAGGATATCTGACACCTACCTCCTATTATCCCATGTTGGTATTTTAAGGTGCCTATATCCGAAGATCACCCAACTATATATTGTTAGTTGCAATATTGTAATTTTCCATGAAAGACATTTTTTTTTAAATTAAGCCTCAGAAATTTATGACAATATTAACGAAACGTTGGTATTTAGCAAAAAATATTTTAAAAAAATTACAACTTGGCAACGCCGCAGACGGAAGCGGAAATAATTTGGAGATGTGTACTATACTTTGATAGGCTACATTAGCGATAAAAAAATCGGGTCATTCAATTAAAAAAATGTTTTTTTTGAACACCCTGTATATGCCAAACTAATTTTAAAATGTGCTCCATCTTGCCTTATTTGGATCCCCCAAACCGATTTTTTTATCCTCAATAGTATAGCCACAGTCGAAGAAGAGAGTAGAGTAGTAAATGGACATGCTGTAATTATTATTATGGCATTAACAATAATTATTGTCTTAAAAATTTACTTCGAGATCAGTAAACAAATTGGAAACGGTGAATTTCTTTATTACTGATAACAACCTAGAACTAACACTTCTTAGTACCCGCGCTGAAATGTGAAGCCCCATACCTTCTCAATAACGTATAAAGTCCTTCCTCCGGGAGATGCAATCATCACAGTCTCTTCATCCAGCCAACGACAATCTTCAATATGCAGCAGTTCTTCATTTTGTTCGCCGTGGCCTTTGTGGCTTTGGCAACAGCGCACCCGATTTTGCTCGAGGACGAAGAAGGCAACCAGTATGTGGCAACACCGGTTTTGAATAGGGAGAGGAGGGACCTTGATCTCAGCCTACCGTGAGTATAAATTTAAAAGTTTTCTTTTGTAAAATGAAGACACTAAAATAATTTCGATTTTTTTTTATTGATCATTATTATGTTATATTTTAAATCTTTCATTCATTTCCTAAGTTGACAGAATGTTTACTAAGAAAATAACCATACAAGAGTGTGCAATATAGTTTTCTTAGTTCTTTTGAGAGGTCGAAAATTCAAAAAATATATTTTTATGTCGCAAAAATGACGTATGGGTTCTAATATCGACGTTAATTGTTTCAGTGATCAATACAAGAACCCATTCCCAGCAAATGGTGCACCCCAACCCGGTAAGTTATATCTTAAAATAATCATTGTTCACTAAAACTATTAGCAAACTTGATGTGAATAGTTCTGAAACATATACCTAGATGTCACTTATGGATGATTCTCATTTGTTGTTTCTTGGTTGCAGCTCCAATTCCGCAAGCACCAGTCAAGAACCCGTTCGAAATCAAAATACCAGAGTAAGTGTTTCGGTCGCAGCTAAAATTCAAAAATATATATTTCGCCAAAAAATCATAATCACATTTGTTATAATAATTATTTTATTTTCAGACATAACCCTGGTCAACTGTCAGGGGGCGGTGCATTCAACAGCAAGCAGAATGGCGGCGCGGGAGTCAACTACCAGGCACCAAATGGTAAGCCTGTCTATTACTTATTAGTTTGATTTTTACCTAACACACATTGATCTATAAAATCAATGAAAAAATGCTTTTTATGTTGTTCTCTCGATTATTCTCTAAAATTCACCAATTGTACTTCTGCAGGTGCCAACGTAGGCGTTGGATACGGCCACCAAAGAGGATGGGGTCATGACGTCAGCCTTGACGTCAGCCACCCTGTGTACAGCAACGGTAAGGACACCGTCAGCCTCGGCGCAGGTATATCGAAGCACTATGGAGATTTTGTGGGTCCCATGACGACTGACAGGAGGTTCGGCATCAGCTATAGCAGACCGTGGTAGACGAGAGATGTGTTGCTAGAATATTTATTTATTTTATGTTAATTTTTTTGAATAAATTTTGTAATCAATTTTCTAGTTTCTGTTCATGATGAATAACATACAAACATAAAAACTACCTACTAATAGCAGTTGGTGGTGGCTTTTTTGGACAAATATAATTTTATTTTTAAATCGCGCCAACGATTCGACTCAATTCCGAGTCATCCTCAGAACACTTTTTCATGTAAATAAAGTTATTCAAACACAAATACACCGACGCTAAAGAATTATTATTATTATTAATACGATTATTATTTTTCATTAGCAAAATCTGAAAGGCAGCCTAAAAGAATAGACTGTAAAGGCATTAACTATAACAACATCAGTGTCCTTTAAGCTTATCAGTATCACAGACAAGAGCTTTCCACTTTTAAATTTTCTGTTAAGATATTAGGTTAAGATTTTTGATTTGCAATAATTATAAATTACAAGAAATATTGTTGCAGCTTAATTAAAATGACGAAGACAAAAATGGTGACTATAAAAAAAAGCGAAAAGAAAGGAGGTAAATATAAGACTAAATAATGCACATGATAACAATACACAATATGATAACAATAATTGCCTTAATTTGATAATGATTAGAAAACAGAAAACAGATGCATTGAAACATTTTGTACAGGGTGATCAAGCGAAATTAGGCAACCCTATAACTTTTTAAATTTCCGAAATAAAAAAAAAGTTTAAAATAAAAGTTGTAGGGATCTAGCTACTTCGTAGCAATATCAAAAATTATACAGGTCGTCCCATAGAGGAACCATGATAAAAATTTTGATAAAACGAACACTATGTTTTTCAGATTGTACGATTTTTTTTATTCCATTCACTACTAACAATTTTTGCTTGTAAAAGAAAGGAACTAATATGAATGCTAGGTTTTAAATATTTACCAAAAATTTAAATAATAAATTGTTTTAGTATACCTACCACGTTTTCAAAACGGACTAAAAACTACAAAATAATATTTTATTTCATTAAAAAATATTTAATTAAAAAATAAGCTAATAAGCAGATATAAATCTAGTCTATTGAAATATTTATGTTGGGTTATGAGTTATATTATGTACGTTCCTAAGTTAGTCATCTTGGTTTCTCTATTTTTACTGACTTGCCAATTTATTGATGTTATATTCATTGTGGTTTCTTGGCGAAATTATTTAGTTCAGCACTGTAAAAAATAGTGTGTAATAACGAGTTTTTACTGTAAATTTTTCAACTGTCTTAATTTTTGTGGCTTATACTTGTAAGCAAACAAGGATATCTATTAAAAATTTCAACATTTAAAATTTTATGTCTTGTTAAAAACACATCTGAAGATTTTTCATCACAAATTTGCCAAGGATAATATAGTTTTCTTGAAATCGGCATTAAAATGTCCCAAAATCGTCATTAAAAGCACAGAAATCGTACAATAATGTAGCCCATTATTGTACGATTTTTTCAATAAGTAGGCCTTGGCGAGATGTAAACATCAAACGTCAGACGCGGAGAAATCGCCCGTCAAAAGTGACCAAATATTCAAAACCCGGCCGATAAAGGCTCATTTAACTTTTCGTACACATTGCGAAATTGTTTCCTATAGAAGCGCAATCCTTCAGTATACATATTTTAGTAAATTTGAATATCAATAGATTTGTTGGGTAGGCTGCACAAGAAGCAGCAGTTTGGTTTTTCTGTCAGAAGTTGCCGTACGTCATTATACTTGTCCTAGGTAGAGCGATCGGTAAAGTCAAGCAACGCTGCGCGTAGTCGGTTCGTGGACGGGTGATCCCTTATTATTTTTTTCTTGCTTAATAAAACATTTTTTTCCGATTTCAAAAAAAAATAATATGTACCTCGGCACTGAAGTTCCTTTTATGACTCATGTGGTTTATTTGCCTCGGCCAGAGGCCTCGGCAACTAAATTCCGCATGAGTCATAAAAAGTTGAACTTCAGTGCCTTGGTACATAAATAACTATTTTAAACAAATCTAGCGTTAAGTAAATAAAATTTTATATTATATAATATGTATACCTTATTTAAACATATTGTAGCTGTCCTGAAGAAGAAATAAACAATTCCGAAAGCTTGGCAATTAACAAATAGTTTTATTTAAAGACCAACTTGACTGAAAATCCACTAAAAGTTCCATCTTTTATCATCTTAATACATTCGGTCACGAGATTTCCTTAATCAAACAAGGTAAGATAATAATTTAGAACCATTTTAAGTTTTATTTGAAGATTTTAGTTGGGATGTCAGCTATTGGGGTTTGTTATGTTTATGCTAAGCCAATGCCTGACATAGGTGTCAGTCACTTCACTGGGAAAATGGCAAGTCATGCAAAAATAATGATCTCTAAAGTCTCTAACAATAAACCTTATAATGGTGTACAAATTTCACGTCAAGGTATCAAATATTTCCAATGCCTGACACTCTGTCAGCCATTGGCTATACAATGTGTCAGCTATTGGTCACATTTAGCATCGACTATGGCAGACCTCGGAGTACTGTCTTCAAGAGCATCAAAATATGTATAGATTTATCACTTACCGATTCTGAGCCATGTCTTCTTTTTTGTCGAAAGAGCTGAACACGACCAATTACTACTATTACGATCTTTACAAGTTTACCATGTCAAATTAAATTCAATATTCAAAATAAGTTCAAACAAGTGTAGTTAAGAAACGACTCTATAAAGAATTTATGCCGTCTGTCATTTTAGGGGAAGAGGAGAAACAGTAGAGGCCCTGTATGACACGAAAAGTGACAGTTATTCGTTTTAACAGAGGTTGGACAACAGATTTTGGCAGATCTAGTAACATTGTTTTTATTATATTCTTATCTTGGCGGGTGCCAGTTTGTCAACAAACTGTCGACAAATTATTGAGCGTGCTCAATTTCTTTTGCAAAAAGGAATGTTAACAGTTAAAAATAACATCTTGTGTAATAAGAAACTGCAAGAATTCTGAGCAAGATGAATTTTTCTTAACACCATTTCCAAAAAGCGCAGAAGCACGAGCACGATGGTGCAAATGAAATACCCTAACATGAGAGTTGGAAATGATACGAAAATTTGCGAGGTAAGTAAATTTAATTACATAAGTATCTCTAGTTCCTTTTTATTTTTTGTTTGATCTGTGATTTTAATCTGCAGAATAATTTTCTTAATCTGCATCAGCAACATAACCTAAGATACCTAAATTAATACCTATTAAATATTAGTAGGTACATAAGGTTATACAAACCCCTTATTAGAATTCTTATGAAAATTTCCCAATGTTAAAGGGATAAAATTAAAATTTTTGCCCTTATTCAAGGAGGTAAAACCTAGGTACATTTACTGGACCGGGATAGGCATTTTTCGTTTCATGGAATAATAAAAATGTAAGTATATGTATATGGATATATTAGATAAGTTGTGCGTGACAACTTTGGATTGGTTTATAAGTAATATTTTGTTACTGCGTAAAGGAAATTTTTCTACTACAAAATTCTCACAACGAAGAGACGTATTACAGAAAACTATACAGGATCTTCCTCATCAAAACTTCCACCTCCATAATTTTTTGACCTATTTTGTTATTTTTTTTTAATTTTCGTTGCTTCTCGAAAGGAGAAAACTAAAAAATACGAAAAAACTTGTTTGCAATTAGAAAATTCTTCCTATCGTGAAATTTGGAAAGAGAGTGTAATATGTAATTCGTAAATACTTGTTCTAATACATTTTTTCGAAACCTCCTGTAGGAAAAAACGCCACGAATAAATAGCAATAAAATAGTTACAAAATCTTACTTCTAAAGATATTTTAGAATTTATAATAACTGTTAGAGAGAGGCAGTTTTGAAGGAGCTTTATTTTACACCAGGACCAACAAAATCGGACAAAAAAGAAGTTAACACTGGTGGGAATATAAAGAACCCTTTTTGTGTAGTCAGTTAAATGTGTGAGCTTATATTCCATTACAAGTTTCTTGCTGATAAAAAAAATAGCATTTGATGGCAGCGTTTTATTATGTTTAGTTAGCTTAAATTTATAGTTCTTTAACTTTCACAGGTTCACTTCTCCGACATGGATTTTGAGTGTCAGGTTGTGCTGAAGAAAGGATCATCTCCTGCAACGTTTGATGAACGTGACTTTAGCAAGAAAGAACCATTATTAAATATGTATAAATTTGTGAGAACTTGTACTAGTTTGATTTTTCCTATTTACTTGCAATAATATATCTACGAAAACAAAAATACTGTTGTCTTCTTTATTGAAATGTAGATGATCTCTCTCCGATTAAAATGTTATTAACTTTTATTTTACAAAAAAAAAAGAATGAGAGACTAATATATCGATATTAAATACCTAGGTACTCATTTTTTTATTCAGCCTAATTCCTATTATTAATGGTTGATTCATATTACCAAAACAAACTTTCCAACTTTTTGTTATGTACAAATTTTAGTATTAATTGTCTTAAAATTATGATGGTAGGTATAAGAAGAGAGTTTGAAGAAACGAAACCATATAGTAAAACCACTTAAAAGGCCTTTTTTATTTTTAAATAAAAGTAATAAAAATTATTATTGCAGCTACGATTCCTATTGAAGAAATATTCGAATGTTTGGTTAGTTGGTATGCTAGAACCTTGTTTAATTTTGTGTACATACCTATCTACATTACCTACCACCTTCCTACAAAAATTTAATAAATGTTTTTATCCTGATATTTTGGAACAAATTATATGTTTCTTCACTTGTCCATTCAAACTTCAATAATTATTATTAGTGAAGCTTTGCAAATAACATACTTCTACCTAAGTTATTTACCTATTTATTGGTTTTATCTATATTTTTATACATTTTAAACTGTGCCCTCATCTACCTACGCTTATGGCAGTTAACTGTCGTTAGCTTAACCTTAAAATCAAATTTTGATACATCATGCTGATAGGGGAATGCTAGAAAGAGCGAAAAAATATATGTCTGTTGCACAAAATGAATTTCATAGGGAAAATAAGACCCTCGCCAGAGAGAGAGATCCGATCGTTGTCCAACCTCTGTTAAAACGAATAACTGTCACTTTTTGTGTCATACAGGGCCTCTAAGAAACAGTATGTTTAGAAAAAAAAGAATGATATAGGGAGAAGAAAAGAGGAAGGGGAAGAGAAGAGCAATAAATAGAAAACAGAAAGAAAACACTAAATGAAAAAATCATTTATTCAATCAATCAATCATAGAAAATTAAAGAAACATGTAAATAAAAGCAAACATTATTTTTAACAACAACTGTGACTTATGAACATATAGATATAACAATTTCCAAAATTGGAATTCCAAAGTTTTCTACTCAAGAATAAATTACTATATGTTCCAGAAATGAGAATGTACGAATAAATAAACATTCCTACATACAATACTTTCATTTGTGTTTGGTGTCAGGTAAAAGTAGACACGCTGTATATACAATTTAGGCACTAGTGGTGCTTACTTTTGAGTAAAAAACACTTGATATCAATACCGTATACGTACGGTATCATGAAAACATCTTTTCCCTAGAGCAACTTTGCCCAAAAGCAATTCGAACGTCCCATTGCAGAAAAGATTTCGCATGCAAAATTTGAAGTCGATATTTGAATTTACTCGAAAGCTATCATTCGGAACCAAACTCTGGTTTATCATTCGGAACCAAACTCTGGTTTATTACGCCTAATAAGAAAAAAATATTTTTTGTCAAAGCCATACTTTCGCTTATGTCTTGAGTTCCTCTGTAAATAGATGATAATATCCATATTGACAATTACTATTATGCCGTTAACAATTGTTTTGAAAATTTAGCTCCCTAGGAGATAAGCACACGCTTTTGCCCGCTGATTTACTATAATTTACTTGTAAACAAAACGTCAACAAATTGAGCAACATAATGAACAAATTGGAAACGGTGAATTTCTTTATTACTGATAACAACCTAGAACTAACACTTCTTAGTACCCGCGCTGAAATGTGAAGCCCCATACCTTCTCAATAACGTATAAAGTCCTTCCTCCGGCAGATGCAATCATCACAGTCTTTTCATCGAGCCAACGATAATCTTCAATATGCAGCAGTTCTTCATTTTGTTCGCCGTGGCCTTTGTGGCTTTGGCAACAGCGCACCCGATTTTGCTCGAGGACGAAGAAGGCAACCAGTATGTGGCAACGCCAATTTTGAATAGAGAAAGGAGGGACCTTGATCTCAGTCTACCGTGAGTATAAATTTAAAAATTTTCTTTTGTAAAATGGAGACAGTAAAAATAATTTCGATTTTTTATTGATCATTATTATATTATGTTTTAAATTTTTTATTTTATTTCTAAGTTGGCAAAAAGTTTAGTAAAAAAATAAGGATTATAAGATTGCGTAAAACAGTTTTCTTGATTCTTTCGAGAGCTCGAAAATTCAAATTCTCTTATATATTTTTATGTCGCAAAAATGACGTATGGGTTCTAATATCGACGTTAATTGTTTCAGTGATCAATACAAGAACCCATTCCCAGCAAATGGTGCACCCCAACCCGGTAAGTTATATCTTAAAATAATCATTGTTCACTAAAACTATTAGCAAACTTGATGTGAATAGTTCTGAAACATATACCTAGATGTCACTTATGGATGATTCTCATTTGTTGTTTCTTGGTTGCAGCTCCAATTCCGCAAGCACCAGTCAAGAACCCGTTCGAAATCAAAATACCAGAGTAAGTGTTTCGGCCGCAGCTAAAATTCAAAAATATATATTTCGCCAAAAAATCATAATCACATTTGTTATAATAATTATTTTATTTTCAGACATAACCCTGGTCAACTGACAGGAGGAGGTGCATTCAACAGCAAGCAGAATGGCGGCGCGGGAGTCAACTACCAGGCACCAAATGGTAAGCCTGTCTATTACTTATTAGTTTGATTTTTACCTAGCACACATTGATCTATAAAATCAATGAAAAAATGCTTTTTATGTCGTTCTCTCGATTCTTCTCTAAAATTCACCAATTGTACTTCCGCAGGTGCCAACGTAGGCGTTGGATACGGCCACCAAAGAGGATGGGGTCATGACGTCAGCCTTGACGTCAGCCACCCTGTGTACAGCAACGGTAAGGACACCGTCAGCCTCGGCGCAGGTATATCGAAGCACTATGGGGGTTTTGTGGGTCCCATGACGACTGACAGGAGGTTCGGCATCAGCTATAGCAGACCGTGGTAGAGGAGAGATGTGTTACTAGAATATGTATTTATTTATTGTTCATTTTATTTTTCGAATACATTTTGTAATCAATTTCCTAGTTTTTATTTGACACTAAGTACAAGAACAATGGATTGAAAGTAAAATTTTTGTAATAAAAAATGCAGAATTTTATGTGAGCATGTATCAGTGTCACGACGTACAAAAAAAAAGCAATATAAGTTTGAGTCTACATAAAAAATATATAAAATATAGTTGCCGACTATGAAGTTTTATACGAAAATATCATTAAGATTGAGCATATTTCTTCTGATTTTCGCACAACTATGTTTATCAGATGTCCAAGAGAAGGAAAGTATTAACGAAGTGCAAAAAAAAATTCGAAAATAATGAGACTACAATAATAATGGGGTAAGCATAGATGTGTGGGTGACATTGAAATTTATGATGCTTACAAGAAATATTATTATAGCTTAATATCAAATGATGACGACAAAAAAGATGATTTGGCAAAAAGGCGAAAACCTATTCCCAGTAAAGGTAAATAAAAAACAATCCCATTGAAATACTTTGTACAGGTTGTGCTAAATTAATTCTCTTATTATCTTCGTTATTTATTGATTAAAAACAAAATAATTGGACACCTGGTCTTTTGTACAATTTTCCGGAAAATTCGAATATTAACTCAAAGTAACAAGTTGATTTTAAAAATATATCGCAATATATACGAACACTTTGCAAACATTTTTTTAACAGGGGATGTATATGTATATTTTGTGAAATCTACCTACTGTTTATGTTTTGTTAAGTTAGTATATATAGCTTTGTTGAAAAATATTCTGAATATTAAATGGTACATTTTTAATCAGCACACCCTAAAACCCCCGTAAACCAAATTTGAAAAATATACAGGAAGTTCCATTGTGCAGGGTGTCACAGTTGAGTAAAATCTGGAGAGTCAAGTGTGCCATGGAATCCCGTCAAAACAGATGAACAGCACCACTCAAAGTGTTGGTGTGCAAAGATGAATACAAAAATATACAGGGTCTTTTTCTCTGCGCCATATCAAAATGCTGAATTTTTTTATTAAACTTTATACTGGTCCGGAGTGCTCTGGAATCATTGAAAAAATATTAGTAAACAAAAAAGTAATTTATTTTTTTACAAAATACCAACCAACAAACAAAAACAAATTAAATTGTTGGACCTTTATCAATGAAGTCACTGTCTAAGATGATACATTTTCTGTGCTTTTCCTGTTCTGGCACACAAGCCACTTTAACTCATATGGACTTACTGACTCTCAGGCTTCTGTATAATTTTGTAGACTTAGTTCGTTTACAGTGTCTGGGGCGGTTTTGATATACTCGATTTTTGACCCCAAAATATTCATTATTTTGAGATGACATAGAGAAAGAGACACTTTATATTTTCTATTGGATCACCAACTCTTTGATGGGTCCTGTTGACCATTCAACTGTTTTAAGGGGATTCCACGGCACACTTGACTTGCCAGATGTCTTTAAAATTCATATTTTGCTCAACTTTGACACCCTGCAGATTGGAACTCCCTTTATATTTTTTGTTCAAATTTGGTACGTGAGGGTTTTAGGGTGTCCTGATTAACACTGAGGTGTCAAAATTTAAATAAAAAAATTGCTAAATGGTTTTCGTAATTTTTTACTGGAAAAAAATCCGTATAGTAAGCCTTGAAAATTGAGATTAAGACCTGGAATTTTGCACCAAAGTAAAGAGTTTTTTGTGACCTACCGCTAGGAAAAAAAACGGCTAAAATCGGATGAAATATAAAAATTTCAAGCATAGGTATTTTTTCTTCTTAGGAAAAGAAACAGACAAATCACCAACAAAAAACGATGGCGAAGAAAAAAATCCTGGTTCGGGAGAATGAAAAACTGGATTCGAGATTGGATTCCTTCGGCTTCCTGGATAATATCATAATTTAAAAACTACTAACTTTTGTTTTTAATTTAATTACCTAACTATTGAAAGTAAGTATATGGATTACTTACCTACTGAAAGTGTAAGTAGTTTACTCATATTTGTCAATGTTTATTTAGAAGATAATCTTTTCAGTAGGGACTTCAAAGGAATACTATATCGTTGAGTGAAGAACCCAACGCTATTATACTATATCATCCACACATAATACGACATGTTTTTTTATCGATTGTAGATAACGAAAATAAATCGATTTATTGACGAAATTCATTTATTGACATACCAAAAAGTATGCGCTATCTCCCCTTAAAGTTTATTTTTATTTTTTACATAAAGAGGGTCTATGATAATACGAGGTAATTCACCGTTGGGATGAGTCAGAAAAAATATATATAAATTGGCATGTCCTAAATCTAAAATATGTACTACATTAGTAGTGTACAGCAAGTAAACTTGGGCAGAGAACTCAAGAAATATAGTAATTGATTCGAGGGGTAAGTAAAAAAATTGTTTTCGAATGATGAAACACTAATGCCATAAATATCTTTATCACATAACTTTTAATTTTTACTTGGTTGGCTAAAGTTTAATATTACTTTTCCAGAGACAGTTAAACCCGCTTCAGTATGAGTAACCCTTGGTCTGGACAGTTGGGTGTTGGCAAGAAGGTTTCAACTATACATTCTCGAATTGTAAGTGTTTAGTTCCTTTTTTATTCTCAATGAAAGTTATCTCTACATCCAGGCGTTTTTGTAAATGTTGCCTCGCATTTTTTGCAAGTCAACAAACTAATAAACCCTAAACAGGGAAATTATAGGATTAAAATATTAATCATATAGGCTATGGCATTTCTTTATTTTTGTTTGGTTTATCTTAAACTGTCAGGTTCGAAATTACTAGAAGTGGTAAAAGTGATTAACCCAAAAAGTTTTTAAGTGCAATGGCTAGTCATGTAAAAAAAGTGGACACGTTATTTATTTATGGGAAAGCCAGAAAAAATTCTAGGCTGGCCTGCAGTATTTATTGGAAACATATTTTAAATATTGACGAAAGTAGGTTCGTAAGAAAATCTACAGAACCATAGAGAACCAAGGGCATTTTGGTGTTAATGTTTGGAGCGTTAATGAAGGCGCTCTTACAAGCGAAATACATTATTTAAATTTTTTAATCGAATATTTACCAAATTTGTTGTATTATCTTCACTTTATGCACCCATAGATATTGTTTACCAAATTTGATTGAAACATGATTTTTCTAAAAAGTTTAACGCCCTGTATATCAAAAAGAAGCACTTTCGAAATTTTTTGCTTAAAAATTACCAAAGAATTAATTATGTTTTCTTAATAATTTGCTACTGCTTTTCACCTTATATACAGGGTGAGTTTTTTCGATGACCACTATGGGGATCTTGGAAACTAGCAGAGCTAGGACAAAGGTGAAATGGGGAAAGAATCACAGTTTTGAATGCCCAACCTAATGCCCCTTTTGGTTTTTTAAAAAGTTCATGGTTCACTATATATTTTGAAAAGAGTGATTTTTTGCTATTGTATCAGATTTCTGTAGCTCCGTTATTTCTGATTATACAGAAAAACTGTAGAGACAAAAATTGTAGATAATTTCCGACTTAAAATAATCTAATCTAATTTTTTACGTTGTTTGTGATTTTTGAGATAATATGATATAAACTTGTGTTTTTTTAAATGTAAATCATAGTTGGCTGTGGCCTTATCAAATCGGCCATTTTTTGAGCTTTCCAAAGATGTAATACTCGGCATAATTATTTTAAAAAATAAAAGAGCTATGGCTAATTTTCTGATTTTTTTAAATTTTCACATAGTCAGTCATGGAATATTTTCATAATCACGTTTTATTTTATAATTATTAGACATACTTCATACTTTCAAATATTTTATTTTTAGCTGGTAACAAAATGTAACGAAATAAAACAAAAACTATCATGATGGAGCTAGACCACAAAATTATTTGCCCGTAAGAAATTATCTAGATCAGCTCTATCCAAATAGTTGGATAGGGAGAAATATAGGTACCTATTTTTCCTGGCCGCCCCGATCCCCCGATTTGTCTGTTTTGGATTTCTTCTTGTAGGGAACAGTACAAAATAAAGTATGAGACAATTGTTGAATTAAGAGCAGCTGCATGTTTTAGAAGCAATTGCCAGTATTGACAGGCGCTCTCTAAGAAAGGCAACAAATTCAGTTTTAAAAAGATGCAATATTTGCGTAAATACCTAATAATGGTAGATTGTTTGAACACCTTTTTTATTTTAAAAGGTGACCTTTTAAAATAATAATAATTTGAATTTGAGTTTTTTAATTTTTGTTTTATTTTGTTACATTTTGTTACCAGCTAAAAACAAAATATTAGAAAGTTTGAAATAGGTCTAATTATAAAATAGAACGTAATTATGAAAAATAATACGAAACTACCTGGGTTTTCTACCAAATATATTGTTTTTGTTTTTTTTTTGTTTTTTTTCTTCTTCAATACAGGTTTGCAACAACGATGATGGCTTTATAAGGCCGAAACGTGCGTTGTTGCAAACCTGTATTGAAAAAGAAGAAAAAAAAACAATATATTTGGTAGAAACCCCAGGAAGTTTCGTATTATTTTTGAAATAAATAAATAATAATAAATTTAAAAAAATCGGAAAATTAGCCATTGCTCTTTTATTTTTTATAATAACTATGCCGAGTATTATATGTTTAGAAAGCTAAAAAAACGGCCGATTTGAGGTTACAGCCAACTATGATTTACATTAATTTAAAAAACACAAGTTTATGTCATATCTCAAAAATCACAAACGACATAAAAAATTGGATAAGATTATCTTATTAAGCCCAAAATTATCTATAATTGTTGTCTCTACAGTTTTTCTGTATAATCAGAAATAACGGAGCTACAGAGATCTGATGAAATAGCAAAAAAACACTCTTTTCAAAATATCTAGTGAGCCATGAACTTTTTTAAAAGTCCAAAAGGGGCATTACATTGAGCGTTCAAAACCGCAATTCTCTCTCCATTTAACCTTTTGTTCTAGCTCTGCTAGTTTCCGAGATCCCCATAGTGGTCATCGAAAAAAACCCACCGTGTATATAGGAAACATATTGCATGGGTACTTCTTGTTACGTGCTGTTGTATTTTATAGCAACAGCCGCACAGGCTGGTGGAACCTACGCCCATAGGAACGGCGCTGGTCACGACGTTGGCGTCTACGTGGCCAGCGTACCGGTCTTCCAAAACGACAAGACTACCGTGACAGCTGGAGCGGGCATCGACAAGCACTTCGGCGGATCAGTGGGTTCCAGAACCACCAACAAGAGCTGGTGGGTGACCTAGAATAATAGCGTAACCCACATAGGAGACAAGTATAGATAACTGGGTTTGATGGCGGGAAGAAGTTTATAGTAAAGTTAAGATTGTTAAGAGGTAGGAAAACAGGTCATAAATATTTTTTTTTGGATATCGGGTCATTTTTATTTTTTTATTGTAAAATAAATATACCTACACTCTAACATAAGCAACCGGAGTGATACGCAGGTATTCATCATTTTTTTCTTTTGTTATCACCCAATCCTATATTTTTGTCCACACATACACTTAAGTTATGAGGTGTCTGACACCATATTCGAATTCCTCTGAAAATTCTAGACAAGCTTAATTTTTTAACCATCATTATCTTTAAAATTACCGAGAAACACCTTTTTAACGACGTCCTGTAGGTATATTAAGTCTGACGTCATATTAGGATTCCTGGGAAAATTCTACACAACTTTAATTTTTGAATATTAAGTTTATTTTTAAAATTACCCAGAAACACTTTTTAACAACGCTCTGTACATTAAGTCTGACACCATATTCGAATTCTCCTGAAAATTCTAGACAAGCTTAGTTTTTGAACTATAAGTTTATCTTTAAAATTACCGAGAAACACCTTTTTAACGATGCCTCTGTAGGTATATTAAGTCTGACGTCATATTAGAATTCCTCGGAAAATTCTACACAGGTTTAATTTTTGAACCATCAATAATTTAAACTTAAACTTTTCGTACCTGAAAAACGTGAATGAAATATGACATCATGCTCGGGTCTTTAATATAGTATGTCGGTCCAGACTTATCTATTTAAATCTACCACAAAATATCTGGTCAACTTTATTTTTTGCAAAATCTGTCTCCTGTATCTACTGTCTTTCTGCCATATTCTTAGACCAGTGTTGACACTGTTGACGTTATGCATTAGCGTATTCTAACCTATAAATTTTAAATGAAATAAAAATATGAAAATACTTACTTCAACCTCGAATATATTCTTTATATTTGTTTTAAATTTGTTATCGCCGTCACTAATGTATTCAAAATCTTCAGGGAGATTATCCAAGCTCATTTTTTTATTTTTTAAATATCTTAGCTAACGACTAGGTAGGTATGATTAGTAATTATGTTAATATAAAATACAAATATTTTATATGATTATGTTACACAGGTGTTCGGAAATCAAGGCCCGAGCGCATGCTCTTGGCGGTATATTATGTTACAGACGAAAACAAATAAATACGTCTCTAACTTATGCAGAGGTGTTCGGCAAGCCGAGGGCTTCTTCTTGTCGGTAACATATGAAAATGCAACCGGGGGACGCAAGCAGAAGCATATTGTCGGTGGCGTCAGATACAACTTCTAGAGAAGTGGCATAATCTGTGCGAAAATGTGACTATTTGAATAAATTAGTTTTTATTTTCTTCTTGGCCCATTCTTTCCTTTTATTCCCATATACAGTGTGTCCCGATTTGATACAGGACACCTCAGAACTATATGAGGGACAAGGAAAACAAATGATCTCTATTTTTTTATTGGTAGTCCCAAGGGAGAGTATCTCATAGGGGTGGTATTTGGATGTAGTAATTATTTCATGGTCTGCTATGATTTTTTAAAATAGCTAATTTTCAAGAAACCCTATTAGGGATTTTTTTACGACAAAATGTTATTAAGAAGTCTTGTTCAGAATGAAAAACTGAGTAGAATTGCAAAATTTCAAAAGTCTAGGCCTACTTTGATTTTTAGCTTTTTCGCCTTTTTCTCCCACTTTTTTCTTAGAAATGTGTCCTTTCTGGAGCTTCAAAATATTATTAAGGAAACTTGATCATCGTGAAAAAATAAAATTTCGACGTGAAAGCTCCAGAAAAGATACTTTCTAAGAAAAAAGCGGGAGATAAATCTAAAAATCAAAGTAGGCCTAGCCTTTTGAAATTTTGCGAATCTACTCAGTCGTTCATTCTGAACACGCTTTCTTAATAACATTTTGTCGTAAAAAGTCCCTAATGGGGTTTCTTGAAAATTTGCTATTTTAAGAAATCATAGCAGGCCATGAAATAATTACCCCATCCAAATACCACCGCCTAAAAAATAAAGACCATTTGTTTTCCTTGCCCTTCATATATTTCTGACGTGTCCAGTATCAAATTGGGACACACTGTAGGTAACGTAAACGTACCAGTGCCTGACACATTGTTTAAACCCGACACATGTTTTATTTCATTGAAAAATAAGCTAATGAGCAGATACAAATCAATTCTATTGAAATATTTATGGTGGTAGAAGTCACAGTTATGAGTTATGTATGTTCCTAAGTTAGTTATCTTGGTTTCTCTATTTTTACTGACTTGTCAATTTAGAGAGGTTATATTAATTGTGGTTTCTTATCGAAATTGTTTAGTTCAGATTTGTAAAAGAGATTTTGGTTGGGATGTCAACTATATTGGCTTATGTTTATGCTAAGCCAATGCCTGACATAGGTGTCAGTCACTGGGAAAAATCACAAGTCATGCAAAAATGATCTCTAAAGTCTCTAACAATAAACCTTTATAATGGTGTACAAATTTCACGGCAATGGCAAAGAACAACCATTGGTTGTTCTCTGGCAATGGGTTAAAATATTTTTATGATACTTCTTTGAAAACACCTTATTTTCATCTGTTTTAGCAATAATGAAAGATTGGGTTTTTCGGGCTAGCGCATGGAAACAGCGCATGGAAAAACTTTCCGTGCGCTGAATAAAAATACCGAATATATGGCCTTAAAATAGAAATATACAGCAAAGTAAACTAAATTTAAGAAACTCTATATGCTCTCTGATATTTAACATATAACTATTTTGTATTTTAATTCGTAAGTGTTTCAATATTTAGATACATTTCTGTAATATTTTTGACGTTTTATTCACCTTATCTGACAGTAACTAATTTACAACAAAGCGCCTTTGAAATAATTTGAGAGTAACCATGGAAACGCATCATATATACCAAACACTATATTGTCTGCATTGTTTATTTTTTGGCAATTAAATTTGTTATAATAATATGCCGATAAAATGTTTTAAGTTTCCGTTTTCAAAGAAGTATAATAAAAAATATCGTTTATTACTGTGACATAGACAAATCATAATTTCCAAAATTGAAAAACCTACTCAAGAATAAGTTACTAAGAGTATATGTTCCAGAAATGAGAATGTACGAATAAATAAACATTTATACATATAATAATCACTTGTGTTTTCGTTTTTAAAAATTGCTGTGACAATTTTTATAGGGTGTCAGGTTTTGGTCTTATCAGATTCAGGCTAAGGGTCTAGTCAAAAATCACTATGTCAACTATGGACAAAAAATATAAATTTTAAAATATTGTTTATAAAAATATATTGCAGATTTATTTGGGCTGTTGGTAATTATTTCCAGTGATGTGTCTCCTTCTTACTCCATATCAAGAAGAATCATCAATAAACGCGCCAAATTGATTTTTATATATTAAAATTTGATAAATCAATCCTTAAGGTGTCTGGCACTGGTAAGTTTATGTTATATATCTACAAATCTCAATCTCAAATGTTCCTCTTGCTACCATTCGAAACTTGCTACGTTCAATACCAAAGTCCATCAGAACCGTTAACTCAGTTAGTTCCTTCAACCGATGCAGTTTGCGGGATGACAGTGGAGAATCATGGAAATTATGGCGACGTAGTGTAGATACTCGATTTTATTGTCCAATTTCTAATTGGCGAAGCGATAGAGCCAACTTGACCAACTAGATTGCGAAGTTATTAACCGAATTATCGGATGAAGATTGGATGCAAACCGGTCAGTAATGGAGGGACGGCTCTATTTATTTTCCATTACAAAACAAAATGAGGAAGTACCTGAATTCTTATCATTCCTTCCCAGTTCAAATTTCTCCTCAAATCGTTGCCCACGTCAAGAACTTTCAGAATAGCGGAGCGATACGAGTTTACTGAAACCGAAGCAGTTTGAAAGCCCTTACATCGCCCCCATTGTGACCTGAAGACAATAAAATTAATTCATTGGAATCTCGACTTACGAAACAAGAGAAAAAACACAGCCGGGGATTAATTCCATCCACCCTTGTTTTGCATTAATTTTGAGCCGAATTAAAGAAAATCCAGAAGGAGAAATTTACATTTTAATTAACGTCCGCCATTGCCTTTATTAATTAGCCACAGTTAAGACTGGAACGCAATTTTTAATCGGCAGAGACAATGATTTAGTTTTCTGTCGCATTTATATTTCTTGCTTCTTGGAAGGTACCTATACTCTATTCAAACTAAATGCAAGTAGCACGTAAACATGTACACGATGGAAGCACGTTAACAATTCTGAGGGCTAATACGAGGCAGGGCCGCATTAAGGACGATCTCTATGAATTTTATAATATAAAATATTAAAATAATATGCCCTAGTATTAAGAACTTTAAAAACAAACTTTTATGGCACACCTAGTCATTCACTTACCTGCAAATTTCTACTATTAACACAAATCGTAGCTCCAACAATTAATAAACCGCGAAAGAATTATATCGGAAAAAATAAAGGTCCATTTGCAACTCAATACACCTCTGTAAGAAACACCGACTCGCTGCACTCGCCCGCCGGGCCAGACTTTATTGCCGGCTGGCCAATAGCAAGCCGATCACGTGCGTATCACGCTCTAGCCATGCAACATCTTTTGTTTATGTTTCACTTGCGTTTAGTTTGAATAGAGTTTAGTTGCTATAAGTTCATTATAACAGTCTAATCCAGGGACTTGAGCTAACACGTCACATTTATAACCTTGTTTTCAAATTTGGTCACCAAAAATACGAATGGCTCGGCTCCTAAACAACCCCATCGCCCGCTGTTAATTATTTTCTGCCTCAGCATCCGTCCCTCCACGTTTTTTTGATGGAGTGGCTAGTCCCGTTTTTTAATAATTACCCCACAGGAATATGGACCGGTAGTATCTAATATCCATTATTCATCTCGACGAGCGTAAATGACGGTTTAATTTAATTGTTGCGGAGTCAGCCTTGGTGCTGGGCCTCTGGATTTATGAAATGCATTAATTTTTATTTCGGGGGGAATGTCGTAAAGATCGGGAAGTCCGATAACTAGCCAATGAGATTTAGAATAAACGAATTCATCGTGATTTACTTGGTCAAGTTTAGGTTGCGGAGATAAAACTTTTTTTAGCAAATAAGATTTTTTGTATTTTTTATTGTTTCTTCTTGTTTTTTACGTTTCTTAGTGAAATTAAAACAACTGTGATGAATATAAGAATGAATAAAAACTATTCTGTCAGTTCTGCTTTGGCGAACAACACTTTACACTTTATAAAAAAGTAACTACCTACCTTCCAAAGAGCAAAAAACATAGAGATCATTATATAGGTAGAGTGCTGGACGATGTTTTTTATACATAGGATGCGCGGAAAATCTTTGACGAAATTGAAATCATAAAATAGTAAAAATAGTAATAAATAGGTCATAACAAATAGTGGACATGCGCATTTGCAATTTGAGGTAGTGTTTTGTGAAACTTGACACTCTTTGACAGCCATTTGACAGCAACAAACTAAGTATAACCTACCGTTGTTTGCATCATAGACGCTTTGTGACATAATTTTTTCGATTTTCAGCTAATTATTAATAGTTTCTTTGCGTCTTAATTGTTTGAGTGTTTTATCTAATTAAGTGATCATCTCGAATATGTTCTGCTCATTTTACACCAGAGTGTTTAAAAACGAAACGAGTCAAAACGCAGCTAATTGAAAATGCGGTATCAACTCTATTATATTAAAACCATCTAGACCATCATTTAACTAAGTATATTAACATGATCGTGGTGTAAGAAACTATTAGTAGCTTATTTGTTTTAGTGTTAATGTTATAAAGGTAGATGAAAACAAGTCAAGTTCTAGCATCAGTGAAGCAAATTCTAGTAGTTTGGACGAAACTAGTTTTACAAGTATAAACGAACCTAGTTGTAGTTATCGATGTCTTGACCGGTCCACGTTGAGGTGAGCTTAATTTATTATCAATATACAAGTTTGTATGGAGATAGCAATTCAGAAAAAAAACTACTGTTTTGAATTGCGCGGTCTGAAGGTCTAATGCGCATGTTCCATAGGCCCATGCGCAAATCCACAATTTGTCATAAAAAGGGACTTGTTCAGCACTCTACCTGTAAATATGATCTCTATGGGAAAAAAAATCTAATCCCACAAAAAAATAATCTGCATGATCTCCAAGAACAAAGCCAACTTCGCGAAAACCAAATCAATGTCCCTCGCAATTAAAAATTGCGTTCCAGTCTTAACTGTGGCTAATTAATAAAGCCAATGGCGGACGTTAATTAAAATGTAAATTTCTCCTTGTAGATTTTCTTTAATTCGGCTCAGAATTAATGCAAAACAGGGGCAGCGCTACTAAATTAATCCCAGCGGGTTTTTTCTTTTGTTTCGCAAGTCGAGATTCCAACGAATTAATTTTATTGTCTTGAGGTCATAATGGTTGGAGCTTTCAAAGTGCTTCCGGTTCAGTAAATTGGTATCGTTTTGCTATTCCAAACGTCCTTGACATAGGAGAAAATTTGAATTTGGAAGGAATTAAAGGGAACTTCTATGCCAATTGAATATTTGAATATTTCATCATAAATAATGTAAGTAAACTGTAGTTAATAGCTAATAACAATAAATTATGGTATTATTGTTATTGTTCGAATTTTTGAAGGTTATGCGACATTTCAATTTTTTCCGTTGCTGATGCTATGAGATTTTCCTTTATTGCGACTGCAATAGTACAGGGTTTCTTTTACGATTATTTTTAAAATTTACCAACATTTATTTCATACACAGCGGATAGAATAGCGTAAACTCGGTCTCAAAATACTATACTAGTTGATGATTTATCATTTTCTACTCGGTTGTTGGCAGGGCGCCAGTGCCGTGTTTTCATAGAGGGGGGATTTTGAGGGGATGAATTATAGAAAAATCTCGGCGCTAGGAAAAAAAATTATTAAGAAAAGTGGTTCAGAATGACCATCTCTATTACCCAAAAAAATGATGCCAGTTATCTCAGACTCACCCTGTACGTGCCTGTGGCTCATATTCATGTTAATAGCCACCTAGATGTGCCATTTTTTTACAACGGCATGCAGTATAGTGTTTACCTTAAGTAATAAAGAAATAAATAACGATTTTCGTATTTTTAAAGCCAGCAGCCTGTGGCGTTATCGCAAGAATTTATTGTGCTACAACTCAAACGACAAACGGTTATATACACGACGGGAGCACGATACTTCTAGTCACGTTACGCCGCAGATGTGTTTTTATAACCGTGTTTTTTCATAACGATAATTATTATTATTATTTTGAGCGTGCTGCTAAATACGACCCATAATTTTTGTTGTAGATTATAGATGCAAAAATCCATACAAGATTTTCACAGGAAACTTGCGTTTATATATAGTAGAAGCACTCTAACCTCTGCTGCTGCCTTATTACTCAAGCTATTGTACAGGGTTTAATTTTTTTTGTTTTTAACTTATACAGGGTGTCCGGTAAGTACCTCCTAATCTCTCGGAAGCATACAGGGGAGGTCAAAATAACCCTAGTTTGTCAAAGGAAAAAAATTCATACTGTGCCCCTTAACGGAGATACAGGGCCCCAAAAGAGTACTTAGCGATTTACTTTTTTGGCTCTAACTTTTGAACCGACTTGTATAATTTAATGAAATTTTAATAGTTTATGTTGGCCATAAAGACTCATAAAACCATACTACCGTAGATGTTTCACATCGTCAGGGAAGTCAGGAACGGACTTGCCACCACACTCGTTGGGCCAAATTTTTGACAGGTGTCATTTTACAGAGCTGAAAACTGTTTTTTTAAATACTTTGGTCATTGCTCTTTAAAAAAGGTACTCTTCATTTCTTTCGACCAAATGAGCCGTTTTCTAAAAAATTAAGTTTTTGTATAACACTCAAAAGTTACTAATGCTAAACACAATATTATTTGCAGTGCAGCGGGAAAATATTCGAAGACTAAGAAAATGTATTGAAGTACGTGGAGCTCATATTGAACATTTGCCAAAATAACATTTAAACGTTTTCATTATTTTTGTGTTTTAATAACATTGTAAATTAATGAAGCTCCGATCAACCCTTTGAAAAGTTTTCGAGCTGGAAATCTTTCAGCATAAAGTCTTCTTGCCTTCGAAGAGTTGGACACCGCTTCACCATAAATTAAATGCATATCAGCCTAGTCTGTATTATGTTATTTTTAGGGTTATTTTATGGACAAGCACTCGTTAATTGTGTAAACGTGTTAAAAAACTTAATTTTTTCGAAAACGGCTCATTTGGTCGAAAGAAATGAAGAGTACCTTTTTTAAAGAGCAATGACCAAAGTATTTAAAAAAACAGTTTTCAGCTCTGTAAAATGACACCTGTCAAAAATTTGGCCCAACGAGTGTGGTGGCAAGTCCGTTCCTGACTTCCCTGACGATGTGAAACATCTACGGTAGTATGGTTTTATGAGTCTTTATGGCCAACATAAACTATTAAAATTTCATTAAATTATACAAGTCGGTTCAAAAGTTAGAGCCAAAAAAGTAAATCGCTAAGTACTCTTTTGGGGCCCTGTATCTCCGTTAAGGGGCACTGTAGGAATTTTTTCCTTTGACAAACTAGGGTTATTTTGACCTCCCCTGTATGCTTCCGAGAGATTAGGAGGTACTTACCGGACACCCTGTATATACCAAACTTATGTTTTTTAGATATAACACCCTGTATATTTCTCGATATTCGAAATATACTCATTTTTCTGGTTTCGACGATATATATATGCTATTATACAGGGTGCCCAATTTAGATGGAATAATGGATATAACTTTTTAAATACATCTTGTATAAAAAATATTTCAGGCAAGAGTTTTTCAGTTGATCTATCTGCATATTTTGGTGGCCTTGAATTTTTTTGGGAGCCAGTCATTTCGTTGCTATGGCAACCAACTTTGTTTTTTTAAATGGCACCATACACTTTTCTGTTCAAATTTGGAATCGGCTCGTTTTTGTGCATACGATCATGTAAAATTTTATTGGGGTAGCATAAGTAAATTTTTGAGAAAAAGTAGAATTTCTGCAAGTCGGTACGTCAAAATTTAAATTCGAGAGCGTTGCCTAAAAAGTAGGCCATGTACCGACCTTTAGAGACATTTAGTTTAAAACTATATGAGTGTATGTATATCCTATGCTGCAATTTGTTTTTTCTCCGATAGATCAACAGGGAAAAATATATCGCAAAGCAATTTCCATTCGAATTGGTAAAAAACGATTCGAGCAAATGGGATTTGGTATATAGGGGAATGTTATAACGCACTCTACAATCAAGAGCACTTTATAGTCTATACTGTGACCAGTGGTGGATATTTGAAAAACTATTTTAGTTTACGATTTACGCGGGTGTTTATGACGCTGGTAGTGTATTTTTAATAATATTTGTTGAAAAAACGAATTTCGCAGTTCTGATGGGAAAATGTTAAATGGGAGGTTAAAAATAAACGTACCTAGCCGTTTCAGATGGGTATTTACACACATTGTAGCATCATGTTTGTTTATGTTTATATTAAGTACCTATTTTGATAAACAATTTATAATAATTATTATTCTTATCATACTTTATCTAATGGCCATTTTCTTCACTATTTATTATGACAAGCCCTTTTTTTGGAGAGACTCGCTGCTTTTAGAAATCATTATTTCTAAAATATTTTATAATGCAAGTGGCACTACCTATTTTTGTGGTCGTAGCAAAAATATAGTGAGCAAATTACTTCCCCATTAAATCGGCTATAGCCCGTTGCGTTTCTGCCTTTTGTACGCAATTTGAAGCGGTAACGTAATTACAACTTAACAGCTGGAATTAATTCAATGCAAATGCCATAAACGGCGGTGCCTTTTAGCTCGGCAAAGAGAAAACTCGCAGAATTATTTACCCCCTTCAGTCCCTTCGAATTTAATAAAAGAAAAATTAGGCTCTAGAACAAACACCCGTTAACGAGCCTATTCGGATCCCGAGTAAAAAAGCTATTTTAAATTGTTCCGTCTGAAATTTTCTTTGTACAAGATTACATCATATTTTAGTAGAGTTCAAGCAATAACTTCAGTCTGTCGCAAAGCATTTCGCATTTAATGAACCGACCGGGTCCTACCGACTGCGGCAGTTGCGGCGCAAACCTTATTTATCCACAATTGAATTAATCGGCGGGAGCGGGGCTCAATCAATTAACTTAGTTTGGACGCCACCCAAGATTTATGAATAATTCCAGTCGGATTTTTTAATTCGATTAACTTGTTTGTCGCCGGCAAACCTCCGAATAAACCGGGAAATCGGTTCCGAATACTTTAGCGGTTGGTTTGTATTGCCCACTGAAAGAATACCATCCGTGGTACGTGTAAACGTGAGTAGGTATCTGATTGCAAAATATGGTGAACCTGCCGAGACTAGTGAATTGGATGGCTGCTGTTCGACGCACGATATCGCATACTTACAACCTGGCTTAAGCCAAGACAGGCGGTTTATAACGGCCAGTTTACATCGTATTAACTTTCTTTTCCCGTTTGCGCGTTGTTTAGCATAATAATTCGGCAGATACGAACTTTTTTAATTAGCAGTGGCGCGACACTTCCGCGACTTTATTAAAGCAAAAGCGGCAACGGGAACGCTTGCGGCCAGGTCATATTAAAATACCGACCCTGGCTATTAATTCCTGGGGCAAGATTAGTTTTTTAATTAACCGGAGAAAGACGGCGTTTTCGTAAATATAGTGGCAGTTTTTCTCGCGGCGTTAACTTTCATAAGTCTGGCCAGGCGAATTTGAAAATATTGTGATAATATCTCGTCTTATTAAACATATACAGGTAACTCCTGTTACCTGTACGCAGAGAACATCTGGAAAATAAATGTTACTATACTAGCTTGGATATCTCCAAGATATTTTTTTGTGCGAACGGGAAGAATTAAAGACAACAGTGTGATATTAATTTTCCACTGTTTCAGTTCGTTCCCCACCTGTTTTTCCATGCCTGTAATAGTCCAGAAATAATCCCCATTTATTCGCCACACCAAAAATGAATGGGACTCCGGATCGGATCCTTTTTTCCGGGGTCCGCTCCGATTTTTTCCGGTAATCCGTGCGTCATACGGGCTCAATCCTCTTACCGATATTAACTCTCTGTTAAACTTCGTCGACAGAACGGCAACGGGTTTATGTCGTGTATTTTCGCTCTACCGCATGTATGGGCATTTCTTTAGAGAGGGTATTCGAATTGTTGCCATGTAATTTTAGAAATTACGAATTGAACCGGGGTCACACTAACAACGTTGAGTGAAATACAAATTAACTAAGAAATCAATCTCTCAAACTGTAAAACCAAAATAAAAATGCGTACTTACCGCGGAACAATATAAAATTCCGCGTTTAAATAATTGGCCACAATAAAACTGGGGGAGAACTTAAAAATTCGGAGGGGATTCCAAGCTATAGCAGAGCGTTATTCATAATTTCGGAATCAATACCCTGGAAGGGGGTTCAGTCTAACAAAGCCTGTACCCTTCAACTCCAGGAGTACGCTTATTTCTAGGCCTTGCAGAAATAAGCAGGTTTATTTCTGCGATATTTCGTGGGAAAATTATTTATACCATTGATATTCGTGGTAAAATAGATCTAGAACGTTAAAAATTAATTTATATATAATATATACACACACATCAAAAAAATCTAAGGGACAAATACAAAAATGCGCATAATTACTTAATTATTTTGTATTTAAATATTTAAAAAAATGATACGACTAGGAGCACTATGAGCAGTTCTAGCAACTGATAATGCAAACGTATTAATGTTTTTTACATTAAAAAACATTACAGAATTTTTTAAAATTCAAACTAAAATACTTCTTAATTTATTAGGTATTTGCCATTCAATGCTGGTCAAGTTTGATTGATTTTAAACTCTTTATGATGCAGAGACATTATTTGGAATTATAAAGTAGCTAATGACCCAGCTGAATTATATGTAAAAAGGTAATGCGTGAAGGTCAGTTACACTCCTGGGAAAAACTTTTATTCCATAACTAACGTTTCGATTTATTTAAAATCTTCTTCAGGGTTCTACAAAAAAAAAACAATTTGGTAATGTAATATAATACAAAATATGATAAAAAAAACAAAAAATAATACACATATAATAGACAGTCAAAGAGTAAAAAAAGGAGATTTATAATAAAATGTCAAAAATGTCAGAAACAAACACACACGCAAAAAACAATTTAAAAATTTTTTTATAAAAAAATGATAGTGTACTCACCAGAAAAATCGCTTTCCCGAGTCCACAATAATAATAATTTGAATTTGAGTTTTTTCATTTTTGTTTTATTTTCTTACATTTTGTCACCGGCTAAAATAAAATATTTGAAAGTTTGAAGTATGTCTTATTATACAATAGAACGTAATTATGAAAATATTTTATGGCTCTTTTATTTTTTGTAATAACTATGCCGAGTATTATATCTTTGGAAAGCAGATTATCTTATTAAGCCCAAAATTATCTACAATTTTTGTCCCTACAGTTTTTCTGTATAATCAGAAATAACGGAGCTACAAAGATCTGAAGAAATAGCAAAAAATCACTTTTTTCAAAATATCTAGTGAACCGTGACCTTTTTTAAAAATCCAAAAGGGGCATTAGATTAAGCATTCAAAACTGCAATTCTTTTCCCATTCAACCTTTGTTGTTCTAGCTCTGCTAGTTTCCGAGATCCCCATAGTGGGCATCGCAAAAAACTCACCCTGTATATTTAAAATTATTGAAAATTTAATTTTTGTTTTTCTCTTTTTTTAGGGGAGAATGTTTTAAATAAATGCATACTTATATTTCTGACATTTCCTCTATCCTTTTTAGTTGTTTGGGTGCTTTTTAAGTGTTTTGCTGTAGTAATTAGTGTTCTATTTTTTTATATGCGGAAGAATAAGTGCACCTTGGTTATTTTATGGTCCGAATTAGTAAAATTACCAGAGAATGATTGGATTAGCCGAAACTGGAAAACTGCCCTCCCTAAGCACTTAATTTCAAATTCAAATTCTCCGTATACATCCGAGGAGAATTATAGCTAACCGAATTATAGTGCGCGGAGAAGTCATTTTAATAACGAACTATTGTCACGTCTTATTGGCGGGATCCGCAGCCGGCGTCCCGGACTTCCGGATTAAGACTTTCGTATTTCAGTCACAGTCGCGTCTGGCGGCGCTCTCATTCGCTTGTCAAACAAATTGGATGTTCCAGATAATTATCCGAAAAGATTTCATCGGTGTTTCAGAGGGAGATTGTTTTGAGAGTTCGTGAGATATGTAGTTGTTAATTACGCTTTTGAATTACTTTGAAATAAAGACGTCGTGGCATTTCACGCAAAGTGCTTTTCTTCGGAAATGCAGTCAAGTATTTTATACCCCGTGCATTTTTTTATTAGTACATAAATTTTAACTGACAGTAAAAAAAATTAATCGCAAAAAATATGACAAAATTGCTTATACTTAGAAACTTTTTAGTGCTGCTTTATTTGAACATCTACACGCATAATTTTAAACTTTTGATCAATACAAATTTTAATCTAAGTAATTACTCACATTTTCAGACAGAAATTATTTAAAAATATTTATCACAATGGCCGTCATTAAATGCTAATGACGGTCACTGTCACGGGCGTAGCCAAGGGGGGGGTTTCGGGGGTTCAAACCCCCCCCCCCCCGAAATAAGCAAAATATTACCTAAAAATACGAGGAGTGAAGAGTTAAATTATTATTACGTTTGAATATATGTAGTAATAGTAGCGCCTAGCGCCATCTTTTGACGAGAGGCAGACGCAGTTGCAGCCGAACTATTTTGTATTGTAGGGACACTTTGCGTTGTTTCTCGAGTATTCGCCACGCCCCTCGGTCGAAATGAGCGGAACTTTGTGCAAGTTTCTGGACGGCTACTGGGCTGCTATATAAGCGGCGCCGCGGCGCGTGACCGCGCTTACGGCAGTATTGTTCCATGCGAACTCGAAGCGAATAAAAGTGAAAAGTGGTGAACGAATAGTGAAGAGAATTAAGTGTACCGTGTAAGTGAGTAATTTTAGTGCGCTGTTATTCGATGACCTTGTTAAGGATAGATACGTGAATCATTATTACTGTCGAAAAATGGAGGGGAAAAAAAGGAAGGGTGATAAACTTAAAGGTATGGACTACTGGAAAAAGTGGTGTAGTCAAGGTCAAGGGGTTTCTAATAAAGAAACAAATTTGGATTTAGCTATCAAAGCTTCAGCTACCTTGCATGCTGATAAGAAGACTGCCTACCCCGAAATCTAGTTTGGAATGCCTAGATATGTGCGATAAAAACCTTTATCCTAATATTTACACATTACTACAAATCTTGGCTACCATTCCTGTATATCCACTGCTACCCCAGAAAGGTCTTTGTCGAGCCTAAGGAGACTGAAAAACTATTTACGAAACACTACAAGTAAAAACAGACTTAATGGTTTGGCTCTAATGAACATTCACTATGGAACAGAAATTCATGCAGATGAAGTAGTGGATATATTAAAGCCGAAGATTTCTTCTTTAATGGTTTTAGATTTAGTGCAGAGGAACGAAATTAATTTATCCATTTCATTTAAAGTTAACAACTTTATAAATATGTCGTAGTTTTTCGGATGAATATATAGATATTAAATTTCATGTAAGTATATTTTTGTTGTTTTATTTACTTCTCAAACTAACCCCCCCCCAAAACTAAATCCCGGCTACGCCCGTGGTCAGTGTGATAAATATTTTTAAATAATTTTCGTTTCGAAATGTAATTACTTACATTAAAATTTGTATTGATCAAAAGGTTAAAATTATGCGTCTTGCTCGTTGTATGTATAGATCGAAAAAAAGAATAGTAGTAACGCCCCAAGATATAATACATTTTATTTTATTACAATAACGTTGTAAATTTTAAATATCCCGCCACATTTTGAATCAATGAGTACCTATGTACCGAATTATTCTATTTCACAAGATCGAATAATAATTTTATACACTTTTATATTTTCTAAAATTTATTTTTGGCGTAAACAGATCCATTGAATTTTAATTGGGTTTTTCGCCACCAAACTGGTTAAAAGACAACTTTTTCAAGTTGCCTGGAAAATTAATAAATTCTTAACAGTAAAGGAACTAAACTTTGAACTTGTAACTCAAAAAATATCTTCAACAAATTTGTTTCCTGAGCTTTTTGAGAATATATCTTCCTCCTTTTTCAAAGATCATGTCACGTCAAAGTGAAATGACAGATTAATAAATTTCAGGTTAAAATGTCATGACAACAGAAACAATAGCCTAGCCACCTGTCTGATATTGTACCCTGTGTTCTACCTAATTATTTATACTAACTTCTCTTTGAATAAGTGGCAATAATATTTTACTGAATTCCACTGAATAATAATAATAAAATAATAATCAAGATGTTTCTATACTGAAATCAGATAGTATAGAAACTACTGTCCATAGAAAACCAACACATACTAATAGATATCTCCATTTTAATTCCAATCATCATATTAGTGTTAAAAAAGGAGTAATTAAAAGTTTGTATGACAGGGCTAAAGAGATTTGTTCTAATAACACAAAATTTGAGAAGGAAATTAAACATATAAAACATGTTCTTGAGAAGAATAGTTATCCTACTGAATTTATTGAGCAAGTTTTTCAGGATTGCCAACAAAATAACAATGCTAATAGAATTAGAGAAATAAATCTGGTGGACCGACCAGTAAATTTAATTATTCTTTATATTCCTGGACTATCAGAGAAGCTAAATCGCATAGGCAATCGTTTTAATGTCAGAACAGTATTTAAAACCAAAAATACATTAAGATCGAACCAGTTACAGAGGTACAAAGTTCAAAAAATTGCATTTATAATATTCCTTGCAAATGTGGAAAGTTCTATGTTGGGGAGACTTGTAGGCCATTTCGAAGTCAAAAATATGTGAACACTCTTTTAATAACAAAAATAGGATTTTGTGGGATAGTTTAGTAGAAAAATTAAAGAATCAGCATTTATTCTAGGAAATACAGACAACTCTGTTGCTGAATGTTCCGTGGAATTCAGTAAAATATTATTGCCACTTATTCAAAGAGAAGTTAGTATAAATAATTAGGTAAAACACAGGGTACAATATCAGACAGGTGGCTAGGCTATTGTTTCTGTTGTCATGACATTTTAACCTGAAATTTATTAATCTGTCATTGATATGTTTAATCTGCCGTTTCACTTTGACGTGACATTATCTTTTAGAAAGGAGGAAGATATATTCTCCGAAAGCTCAGGAAACAAATTTGTTGAAGATATTTTTTGAGTTACAAGTTCAAAGTTTAGTTCATTTACTGTTAAGAATTTATTAATTTTCCAGGCAACTTGAAAAAGTTGTCTTTTAACCAGTTTGGTGGCGAAATACCCGATTAAAATTCAATGGATATACACTTTTATGTTTATGTTTTCTGTTATTATAAAATATCAAAGGTTTACAGGACTCACGAATTTTTTAAAGCATGCACGACAAATTAAAATCGTTTCACGTTTTAAAAACTACCATTAAATAAATTAATATTTTCGGAGCACAGACCTAAGCGCTGCATTCATAAATAATTGCTTCATTTGCAGTATTTGTATGATATTTATTTCATGACAGTGCCACCATATAAATGTTTAAAAGTCAGGAGAGTTGGATATTGAAATTAATTTTTTAGGACAATTATAATATCAATGATATTATTATGAGCTCATTAAAATACAACCTTTTCAAGCTGCCTGGAAAATTCATAAATTCTTCTCAGTAAATGAACGAAACTTGTAACTCAAAAAATATCTTCAACAAATTTGGTTCCTGAGCTTTCTGAGAATAAATCTTCGTCCTTTCTCAAAAATCATGTCACGTCAAAGTAGATGTAAAGTAATGACAGATTAATAAATGTTAAGTTAAAATGTCATGACAACAGAAACAATAGCCTGATTTTGATGTTCTTTTAAACGAACGTTAAATGGCCTACAAGTCTCCCCAACATAGAACTTTCCACATTCACAAGGAATTTTATTAATGCAATTTTTTAAACTGTGTACCTCATTAAATGGTTTCGTTATAACTAGCAACGATTGCCTACGCGTTTTAGCTTATCTGATAGTTCAGGAATATAAGGAATAATTAAATTTACCGATGGGTCCTCCAGATTTATTTCTCTAATTCTGGTAGCATTGTTATTTTGTTGGAAATCTGAAAAACTTGCCCAACATTTTCAATGAATAAATTGTTTATGAATAAAGGTGACCCCATAGCCATTCCAAATTCCTGATGGCAAAATTCATTTCCTAGTTCCAAAGAAGTGGTTTTAACACATAATATTGCATCTACAATATATTCAAATTTGTCGTTTCTACTAAACTTTGACCGTTTTCTAACTTTCTGCGTAAAATATTCAATGATCTGTGAACAGGAACATATTTTTAAAAAGTCTAACCACATCAAAGGTAGCTAATGTTTAATGATCCGGAAATTGATGTTCCCTATTTTCTTTTTCTGAAAAATGATTATCTACTGTTTCTGATAAAAAAATAAATTTGAATGTTAGTTTGTGTATTTTTGGCAAACCATATAAGTGTGGAGGTTTTCAATGATGGGGAGTTAAGAGTGTCCTTTTGTCTCTGTGTCATTTGTTTGCGGTATTTATACAGTGTTTTGTATATTTTAGTTTATATTGAAGTTGTAGGGTCTTTTTTTATCCTCTTGTATGTCAGTTCCTTCATTTAATTTATTATCAACTGTATAGAGCTAACTTCAGTCCTTATTAAAAATCCGTTACCAACCACGACTTAACTACACTAAGCTCCTAGTGGGTAGTGCCAATATCTCTGACACGATGTTCCATAACGTAGTACAGTCTCGGGGGCAATCAGTTATAAATAACAAAACTGTGTTGATAATTTTAATGAATAAAAACAGAACAAAAACATATTTTCTAAAATTAATAAATACAGCGTGTCCGGAAATAAATGCACCAACTTGAAAAATTAATAAGAAAAATGGAAAATATGACGAAAAGTTCATATCAACATGGGTCCGCAAATGTTTGGTTTTCCAGATGCAGGGTGTTGAAATTGAAATTTTATTTTTGAAGTAACTTTGTGAGACGACAAAATTTTCTTGCAAAATTTGGTAGCCGGGATTTTTTGTGAAGAAAAGTCATAATTTGGTATTATTTTTGGTGCAATCCTTAGAGGGCGCTGCGTACGCTATCATTATTCAATTTAATTTGCCCTAACTTTTTTGACAGTAAGCTTTTACGACATTTTGTGAATGTATCTTCTTTCCACGCGTTTTCTAAGCAAAAAAGGTATACTTGATGAATAACGACAAAGGTGACCGTTTTCGAGAAATTTTCAAATTTCTGCATCGATGCAGGTGCATATCGACACTCGTATGCAATTAGATTCAAAATAAAATTTAAATAAACAAGCAAATTTATTTTTTGACAGTTTAATTAACTTGTTGTTTTTTTTTTGCAAGAAAATTTTGTCGTCCCAAAAAGTTACTTAAAAAAATCGAAAATAAAATTTCAATTATTTCAACACCCTGCATCTTGAAAACCAAACATCTGCGGACTTATTTTCATATGAACTTTTCGTCATATTTTCTTTTTAAGTTTTTAAGTTATTACCGGACACCCATAAAAATAATTCTTCTTCGAACCAGTAAAATCTATATCACAAAATCAAGTACTCTTTTTTTGGTCTTGAGGTCGTCAAATATCTCCTCTGGAGATAGGGGTATTTCAGGGTACACATAAAGGAATGTTAACCCATTCAGTCGGTTTTCGCTATTATTGCTTCCAATAAATTTTTTTAAAATTTTCAGTTTTGAAAATGTGAATTGAAAATAACAAATTGTAGATGTTTGATGTTCACTGCATTATCAGATTAGGCCAGGAGTATATGGTATTAATAATTTTGGTATTAGAAATCTCGTTTATCTCGACAGCTCGGGGGTCGGGGGGGGGGGGGCAATTGCCCCCTTTGCCCCCCCCCCCCCGAATACGCCACTGACGTAGTATACCTTCGAAACCGCGCTTTACTGCCAATTTATCTTTGACAGAAAGCCACTGGTAGTCGTCCCGTCTATACAGAGATCCGCGATCGCCTAAGTGTCTTCCTTGCGGAAGTGGCTGGCTCCAGAAAAGTTAAAACGGCCGAACAATGGATCCGAGCACAAAAGACCTCAATTACTGATAAATGCGGAAGGGTAATGGGGCTGGGATCTCGCTTTTTCCGTGCGGCGGGCCGCTTGGGATTGCACCGACATATTTAGAGCCGTTCGGGTGCATATGCTGGTTTCCGTTATGGATTTTCCCATATTCGGCCGGGAGGATAACAAGACACCATTTTACCCATTGGCTTTTACTTAGATTATGCACTCTGAGCCACTCCTTCGATTGTGCCAAAGTATAGCATAATCTGTGGTAGAAAGAAGGTCACAGTTCATGTCGTTTTGGACACAGCTACTCTTAAAGTCAACAGGTTAGGTTAGGTTAGATCCTAGGTATGGTTTAGAGATATACTTATGCAGACTATTGTTCTTCGGTTCATTTTGGTATGTGCGTTTTGTAACATCTGTTCCACAGATTAGTTGCTATAAGCGTATTAATAAAGACTGCTCACGGTTGTCAAGTCTGACACTTTTTTGGCTCACCATGCGCCTTCCGGGCACAAAATACAATACATTATACATTGTTAGCTATCAGCGGCGTCTGTTTTCCAGGACATGAAGCCATAGCCGTGTGAAGTCTTTATAAATACGTCAGTCAACGCTATAATTTTTTTCAGCGAATGTTCGGCCCTACGTCACAACTCCCGTCCTTGTCTTACTCGTGAATATACGATGGATATCGGTCGAAAGTGTGATTTTTTCTTCTTTTGAGTAGGTGACTGTGAATTCATATTTGACATTGTCTTGGGATTCCAAACAACTTTTCTTTGTGACATTCTGCTGTAGTTCTAAAAATATGGGTACTTTACTCTTGAGGAATTTCCACATTTTTCAACCTTCCCTGTATATGAATAGAAATTTCAAAATTTTTACGGGTGGATTTTGAGTTTAAAAATTTATAGGAATAACTTTCCCACAAATTATTATTTTCAACAAGAACATCTAATAATATAACAGATCAGCAACCTTTAGACCAACAACCAAGTTCATTTTCTAATAATAATATTAATTTAAATCTTAAAATATACAGATCTTTTCTTTATATTACAGACCTAACACCTAAAATCTCAAATTTATTAAAAAAAGAAACAAAATCTCTTTACAAAACTTAAAAACAAGGATAGGTCCAATGCAGTTTATCAGATTAATTGTACTAATTGTAATAAAACTTACATTGGTCAAACATGCAGAAGCAATATATCTAGAAATATTTCTCAAAAAAGTGATTTTCGTCTAAAGCCTGAAGCATGTGATTTATCTCAACATGTTAATTCAACAGGACACAAAATGGATTTTGATAATACTAAAGTTTTGGCGACTGAAAGAAATTATTTTATACGTTATTTTCTTGAAATATGTTACCTTAACCAAGTTGAAAATACTCTTGACAAAAGAGCAGACATTCAGGACCTTAATATATTTTTTTCAAATGTACTTTTCTTAGAAAACAAACCTAATTTTATTAACAACAATAATAATTCAAATATACCCAGATAAAGGTATATTAATAGTAACTACTGACTTTTATATACCTAAAATAATAGTTATTTATGTACCAAGGCACTGAAGTTCAACTTTTTATGACTCATGTGGAGTTTAGTTGCTGAGGCCTCTGGCCGAGGCAAATAAACCACATGAGTCATAAAAAGAACTTCAGTGCCGAGGTACATATTGTATTTTTCTTGAAATCGGAAAAAAAAATGTTTTATTAGGCAAGAAAGTAATAAGAAGGGATCACCCGTCCACGAAGCGACTACGCGCGGCGTTGCTTGACTTTACCGATCGCTCTACCTAGGACAAGTATAATGATGTACGGCACCTTCTGACAGAAAAACCAAACTGCTGCTTCTTGTGCAGCCTACACAACAAATCTATTGATTTTCAAATTTACTAAAATATGTATACTGAAGGATTGCGCTTCTATAGGAAACAATTTCGCAATGTGTACGAAAAGTTAAATGAGCCTTTATCGGCCGGGTTTTGAATATTTGGTCACTTTTGACGGGCGATTTCTCCGCGTCTGACGTTTGATGTTTACATCTCGCCAAGGCCTACTTATTGAAAAAATCGTACAATAATGGGCTACATTATGGTATGATTTCTGTACTTTTAATGACGATTTTGGGACATTTTAATGCCGATTTCAAGAAAACTATTTTTTAAGTGTCATATTGAACTAGCTTTTTGTCAAATCTAAATTATATATTTTATGTACTTTTGCCCTGTCTAGGGTTCCCCAGGAACTCTAGCCCTGTCCACATTATATAAAACAATTATAAAAAAACGATAGTAGAAGTGTTTGTCACGTCAAAATAATCTTCACAATAATAGAAAAGATTCGCCCGCCATTGATTTCACCGAAACGCGCATGCGGAAATAATTAATATATTTTGTGATTTGTTGTGGTTTGCAAAAAATCTAAATATCCAATCTGAATTACGTCGTATGCAGTTGGAAAATTTATAGTGGTAGCACTTTCATAAAAACAGCGAAATATAAACGAGGAAAATGAGGCAATTATTTATAGATTCAACCCTTCCGTCTGTACACGAAAAATTCTAATTTATTTTATGGCAGTTTTTAAAATATAAAACGATTTTAATTTGCCGTACACGTATGGTGCATGGGGCGGTTTTGATATTTTTTATTAACATAAATAAAAAAAAAGTATATTATTATTGGACGTCCTGAATATAATTGCGTTTAAATTTTAAAATTTGTGCAGTTCTGCATTCGTATTTAAATTTCTGTAAAAAATTACAGTGTGCTGATGGCAACATATTTCTGTGTTAACGGTGATCAATTTGTAACAATTCAATTAAGATAAGTATACACAGGTATCAAACATTAGACATTGAAGTTCAACTTTTTATGACTCATGTGGAATTTAGCTGCCGAGGCCTCTGGCCGACGCAAATAAACCACATGAGTCATAAAAAGAACTTCAGTGCCGAGATAAGTATTATATATTTTTTTGAAATCGGAAAAAAAATGTTTTATTAGCCGAAAATATAATAATAAGGGATCACCCGTCCATGAACAGACTACGTGCGGCGTTGCTTGACTTTGACGATTGCTCTACCTAGGTCAAGTATGATGAGACACGGCACTTTCTGACAGAAAATCCAAACTGCTGCCTGTTGTACAGCCTCCATGTAAAATAGATTAATATTTAAACCTACTAAAATATTTATAGTGAAAGATTGCGCTGCTATAGGTAACAATTTTGCAATGTGTACGAAAAGTTAAAGGCCTTCTTATTGAAAAAATCGTACAATAATTGGCTACTTCAGTGCCGATTTATGAGCTTTTAATGATGATTTTGAGACACTTCACTGCCGATTTCAAGAAAAACAAATTATTGGAAGAAAAAAAAATAAAAACACGCAGGGAACATTCTAGAGTCAGTAGACTTTAGTTTCTCTATGTCGAACGCAATGATCTAAGGTCCCAAGATGGCTGGCAGGCATACTTCATTTGAAACGAACAGGACAAATAAAAGTAAAGAACAAATCCTTTTTCTAGTGCCCATGCCGACGAAGTGTCCTATCAAAAATAAAAGTATATAATGCTATCAAAAAGCTCTTACAGAATAAGGGCAGTGCACTCTTATGTCGAATGCATGTAATAGATTGTTTTTCGATACGATTCGCGAATGGTGCGATATTTTCGCCGTTAATAATTTATTTAGTTTTGTTTTTGAGCTTGCGCTCTATAAATTATCGATGTTAGGTACAAATGAATTCGTATGAAATATTTTTTTGCTGAATTTTAAATGTCGCACAAAATGAAACAAATACGATTATTTTTTAGTCCTTAATAATGTAGCAACTTTGTTTTCTGTATGGTGGCTTTGCACCAAAATTGCCAATTTAACAATCTAAAAAATGTACCATTTCCTAAATCAGCAATAACCAAAAAATTTAGAGTCAACATTATAACTTTTCTTTACCGTAACTACAATTGAAATATTTTACACATTGTATTTTAACAAGTAAGGTTATAATGAATGAACCACACTTTAAAAAGGATACCTTTAACTTCGAGCTCACCTTGTATACGAAAGAAGAAAGTGTAGAAGCATTGTGTCGATTTCGGAGGTGTAGATCATTAAAAAAGAACCATATACGGAGCACCTCATTATCTAGCATCAAAAGATCATCATCCTGGAAAACAGAGTGGAATTATGTTAATACCCGCCCATTATTAAATTCAGAATGGCTTCTCCCATGGCCCGCTGCATTTTCCCAGCTTATTGCATAGAGAAAATCCCGAAAAATTCACTAGACGCTCTACAACAAATAAGAGAAGTTTAGGTTTTCCTTAAGATAATTCAATTCCAAATTGCGACAAGTTTTTGCAAATTGAAAAGCTTCTCAGGCGAAATGTTGATGAAAGTAGGTACCAATTAATTTTATTGGACAGTGATTGGTTGATAAGCAAGTACCTATTTGCAAAAGTATGCATTTTTTCTTAACAATGCGCGCGACAAGCTTTTTAATTTGCAAAAACTTGTCTTAATTTCAAATTGAATTATCTTAACGAAACCCTAAACTTTTTATTGGTTTTAGTACACGGTTTAAATAAAAGCTTGTTTTTAAAAAGGTTTTATTTATTTTCTATTTTATTTTGTGCTTTTTAGTACCTACCTATTTGATTCCCATGTCAGGAGGATGGTAAAGAAATTTAGTCCGCCATCTTGGGGCGGCCGCCATATTGGATTTCGTATGAAGTCATTCACCTCACTGTTTTCTACCCGTCGAGCCCTTTCATTTGATACCCATATTAAGGGGCTTGACAAAAAATACATACATTTCGAAAGTATTACAATATTGAGTATTGCATATTATATTGTCAGGTGTATGCAAAATTTCAGCTCCATCGGATGTCAGGAAGTGGTTCTAATTCAGCTTGCGAGATTAGACCCAACATACTAACAGATGAAGTTAAATAAAAGCTTGTAATGAGAATTAGGAAAACAAAAAAATTGTCCTGCTTGTCATTTGTTTGGTTAATAAAGATGTGTAAGTACAAGATTCTGATGATGTATTCTATACAGAGAGCACCTTTGATGAGAGTATTTTTTTAATGTGCAAAAAAATAAATAGCTATGGCTTTCCCGAATTTTAAAGATAGTTTGAGAGCCACTGGTCGCAATGTCCCTTCATTATTGAAGCGATGGGTCCCTACTACAGCGTTGCCACGCCGCCAGGTAATTCCTTGGAAATCTGTAAAAATATGTGCAAATTTCCACACCCCCCCATGGACTATAGCATCGGCGTGTAGTAATGACTTCACTAATATGTTTTCAGTACTCCACGTCTTAATGGCGTAACCTTTTCGTAGAAGACTGACACAAACGATGGAGGAATGTGACGCTTCGCCCACAAAACATATTTCCGTGTTATGTGATTGTGCTGATTTACCTTCCCTCTCTAGATTCCTTCCATTCGAGTGTTCCACCCCTTGTTGTATCTAAACAAACCAACTTGTTGTTCTCCCCCATCTGCCCCCCCTTTCCGGCCCCCACCATAAATCAACGTAGGCGGTGGTCCGACGCGTCACGGCGTCTACGTCGAAAGGCCAAAATGACGTTTCATTCGCGGAAAATTGCCCCCAACAAAGCGGCCGGTTACTTCTTTTCACGGCGGCCCCCCTCTCGAGGGAATTTGACTAATTATTTCTTATCTTGATTAATGGTGGCGCTAGGGGGCGCAAATCTGGCGGAAAATTGAAAAAAGGGGCTCTCACGGGCCCCACAGATAGTCGATTTGGTTCCTGTAAGAAAGCCGAGGAGTTGTTTGCTTAAAACCGAAAATATGATTCGATATAGTTGCATCACATTGTAGTATAAACAAGTGAAGGAAAGTTACCTATAAGAAAATATTATCGCGAAAACTTTAACATACCTTCTTCCTTTTTGTTTGCTACAGTTCCCCGCTATGGTGTCTCCATTATCTTTGCCAACACGGTACACGCGTAATCCCTTTTTTGTTCCCAATTATTTCACACACCATCTCTCCTCCCGCTAAAAGAAAAAAGGGCAAAGCCGGATCGTTCGTGATCGCATTGAACTGGCGGTCCGGCGCTCGTTTAAAAAATTAACCCACGCAACCGGATAGCACGTATAATCCGGATATTTGCAGGGCAGGTTTTCGCAAACGGGATACCAATTAAAAGGGCGTTACGGCAGAGGCGTACAGTGGTTTCGAAGCCTTATCTGAAAAGCGTTAAAAAAATTATAAACTTAATGTCTCGGCTCAAATCGAACAGGTAAGTATTGTCGTGCGCCATACACACGTTATCTAATTCATTGTTCACGGCGGGTTCACCATATTTAGACTGGCGACACATCGGGCAATAGGAAGCAAGAGGAAGGTCAGATTAAGAGATTTAACACTTTTTCGCATATTAAGCTTTTTTCCCGAGAGAAATCGTATCGTAATTATGTGTCGTTATCTACCTAAAAATTATTGAGATTATTTCCCTCATACTGCTTGCATCCAATGAGGTTGCTCCTTCCATAAAAATCCAACCAATCATATGCCTCTCATAGCGATAATTGCACTTGTGCAAAAGCAAAGTGGTAATACCACTTGTGCAATTATCACTTCGTTGCTTAGCAACCGCGAATCTGTTCGATACAAACACCTACTTCTTAAGATTGGTGTGTTTTACACTGTTCTGTATACATTATGTTGCGGTATTATTAAGCATTGTATCAATGAATTTATATAACTTTTACATTTCTAAATTCTTGTTATTTAGACCTCCGCCTCCGTTTAAATTTATGACACATGCAGAAAATAAACCAACGCGACAGGGTGTAGGTATAATCGCATTTGCCTTGGATACCCAAGCGTCATGTTTGTTTACTCGAACGCTACTGTCGAAGCTGTCAATAAATTCGTTCAAAATGCATCGTTTTGGAAATGTAAACATAGAAAAAATCAATACAGAAATTATTAAATAGTATTCGTGAAATAATCTAGCAAAACCACTGGTACGAATTGGGCTTTTATTTTCAGAAAATAAAAAATCAATTTATACTCGTGATCTTTCTAGACAAAATAGTGCTTTCGAAAAAATTATCGATAAAATTTCCGGCACTTGTGATATTACATACGAAAATTCCATACCTACCTAATTTTTTTGACCAATCAGAGGCTCGTTTTGTGCTTTGTTGTCATGGTAACTCAAAAAATTTCTGGAAATATTCTCACTTGTTCTAGGCAGTAAGAGGTGATTACAGCGGTAATTTTTTGACAGATGTCTTTATTATAATGTGACATTGTAACATATTTATACTCAAAAAATTTTTTATAATAATTTCGTTTAATTTACGTGTAGGTATGGAATTTTCTTACCGAATCCCCCTCGTTCTTGAATTAATATCCTGAAATTTTTCTCTAACACGATTTTTTTAAGAAAATTATCCCTCGTAGCTATGCGACTCGTGATGGTTTTCAAAAAATTCATGTACTCAAAAAATTTCCGCCAATAATTATTCAAGCACTGGGGCGATTACTAGTGAAAATGTCTCGTGATTGTCAGAAATTGCCTTTTTATGTCGAATGGCAGCTACGTTATTTCAGCTTGGGACTATGGAGTCGAAAAATCGAGAAACAAGAAAAAATACGCAATTTTGAAGAGTGGTTCTGTAGGAATTCCCGTCGATTTCGCTAATTCTACAGCCAAGTGGAAAATCGAGGGTCTGGAAATTTTCTTGGATATCGAATTTACGAGCTAGATTTCTGTCGGCACTGAAGGAAAGTACAAGACCCAACTAAGAGATTTACCACCTCCTTCGATTTTTAGAACGGCTCTTTTCTAAGTTATCAAAAGACTTTTTCGAAATAGACGGACAATGTTCGTGTGGCGGCTTGTAAGAGTAGACAGGCAACCTAAGGACAACCTAACTGGGCCAGATTGCCAATTGGATAAAGATATGCAAAAAAATCCAAACAGGATGATCTTTTCAGGGTTGCTTAGGCACTGCCTCCTGAGTGTCCAACCAAAAGATCGGCGCAAGCGCGAAAGTCGAAGCGATCGAGTAAAGTGAGAGGATATAAAATCAATTTTTAATAATCGTATTATATATATAATTAATTTAAAGCACATAGATATTCTGCAGTTTTTTAAAGACACGTTTTTTGTTTTTAAGACTCGCATTAATAGGATCTTAAGACCATTCAATATAATTAAAGTAAATGCTGTCTTTTGTGGGGAATTTATTAAAACCTCTGGAGATCAGGAGATATTTGAGAATAAGTATTTTATTACAAACAATGAAATAATCGATCAAGGAACACAGTTGAAACAATGGTGTGAAAGCAACATTATTGAAAAAATTTTAGCTGCCATTGAATCCTTCGAACATCAGGAGTCCGGTTGGACTCTTCACAGAATTTTATGTTTGGAAGTTAATATAAACAAGGTAAAAATGGGAAACGGTGGTAGATCTTACATAAACCTCCCGGAATCAATACAATCTAAACACGCTTGTATAAAAAGATATACGTATGCAGTATGCCTCTAACGAATACATAGCTAATACCAGAATACAAAGGGGTTCTGGTCATCCTAGAGTCATTATTCGTGTACCATGATTTTGTGAAAATTTTAGCAAGTTTCCACCGTGTGTAATTCTGCCTCCTCCGCCGCTGTGATAGCATTAAAATGCGAGTCCGGTCGCGTCGGATCGACTGTTTATTTGAAAAGCGTCACATCGAAGCGGTTAGACTCAGAGTCCGACAGCAGGCAACCAAACCAGCGTTGCTGTTGGAACACTGTTATACACACAAGTCGATTTTAGACGAATGAATTAATAACCGGTAAATACCAGACATGTTTACGCGATTCTGTTATTATTGGTTACGGCTCTCTGACGTCACAAAAAAAAAACATTGATACGTCATCGTTATAACCGGCAATAACCGCGGTATTTACTCAACTCAGGAGGAGGGTAAATACATTTGCTAGATTTGCCAATATTTGTTGTGAATTTGAAGACTGCTTTATTTGGAACTACTATGCACTTTTTCCCCATTGTCTATAGCATCATTGGATATTTAGGCAGGTTTCAATGGTGATATTTTCTTCGTTATTGAAAGGCTAAAACCAAGGACAACCAGAAAAATAACCGCGGTTAAAACCAAATGATCGAATTCAATCGGCTATTCTGTGAAACCGAACGTTTCATAGTCATATTGTGTTGACGTTGTTGGTTGTCATTTGTCACTGTCATGGCACCACTGTCTTGACAAATATTATGTTACTTCCACCACAGTGGCACCAAGTCTAAACTTTTTTTGTTTCATCAAAAATGCACCAACTTTCCACTTCGTGGCAAAAATAATTACCCTAACCACAGCACTATAAATCTAATCCAGTTTTTTTGGCGTTCTGGATTTAATATTCCGTGTTGCAGCGCCACTCGTGATTTACTGCCTAAAAGAAGACAGCCAGGGACAAGGTTTTCTCATAGAAATTGGACTGCTAAAACAGGAGAGACCGATATAAACGAGTTCATTAAATAATTCTAGTAGGCTTAGAGAGGTAGGTATGTACTAACCTTGGTTAGGCATTTTAAAACTTTTGTTTCGTTTCATGATTATTAACTCATTTTATTCTTTCTGTTGGCAATCCGAAGAATAAGAAAACAGTGATGCCGGTAGTAATAAATAGCTCTGTTCCTCCGCTACATTACACCTAGGCGAGCGTGGTAATTGAAACCACTCAATGATTTACTGAGAGATTGCGCAGAAAGACAAGAAAGTTTTTGAACATAAAAAATTGAATGTTAAACAGAAAAGGCCATATTTCATTGCTAATTTTACAAAATAACAAACCTACAATGATAATCAAATCTAATTAAATTTTGTTATGGTAGCATTTATGTTATCATGTATGCAATACAAACCTGAAATATATATTGTGTGTTGCCTACATATTATGGACAATCAAATCACCACATTGAATAATCTATATTGAAATGTTGAATATTGTTGTCAATCTTTGCATTTATAAAAAGTAATTCCTAAATAAAAGCCCTGATTTTAAGGTAGAGAAAAAAGGCAACTGGGCGCATATAAAGACAGGTATTTTGGGTAAAAAAAGGCAGTCAAAACTTGAAAGGCAAAAATATAGGCAATTTTGATATTTTTGAAAATGACAAAAAAAACAATTTGCCTAAAATGCTGGCATTAATAATTACATTTACAAATACTCTTATGTATCTAGGAGTATTCAAATAGGTAATCAGGCAATCGCAGTTCGGTACGTCAGTGCGCACGCTGCATTCTCTCGATAACGACGATGGATAATTGTTATTAAATTGCATCGGCACTTATCTGATCGCAGCGTTAATGTCGCGCAATTTGCGCCTTTATGGCACAGACCGAAGTTATGTAATAATTATACGACGTATCTGCGATCCGGTATTATGCATCAATGACAGACCGCCTGAAATCGACAACGTTGTCTCGTTTAATGTAATCTCAGAGCCTACAACACGCCTAGATGGATTTGATTCCACCAGTCCCCAGCACACCCTGTATGTCCCAAGTTCGTTTTATTGACAGGATTTGTGTAATAAAATCTGTATAATAAAATGTAACTCTAACGTCCCCTAAATATGCCATAGTTTTAAAAATTCAATCTACATGTGTTCCTAATAATCTAAGGCAATATGAATAGTATGGCACTCGTTATAGTATGCTCTTCAACGAGAACGGTCACTGAATATCACTCTGACATTCTGTTGGAAAGCAAACCCTGCTATCTACGTTCTAAAATTATAACGAAAAGTTCACATAATCAACCAATCGATTTCCTTTATTTCCTTTAACTCGGTATTGTCATCACGTGGATTTTCTATGAAACGCGTTAAAAAATAAATTATAAACTTCTTGAGTGAGTTGGGTAAGTAATGTCGTGTGTCAGACACACATCATCTAATTCAGTGTTCTCGGCGAGTTCGCCATAATCTCTGATTCAAGTTTAATGACAAAATCCTGGTACCCACGGAGACGAGAACTGATTTTAAAATAATCTACAATCAAGGCACTGTTTTTGCCACAAACATTTGCAGGGTACATTCAATTATAATTTGTTAAGTATAGAATTTAGTGTAGGATACAGTAAATACAAATTAATTGTTTGTCCCAAATGCGCTCTGGCGGCTAACCGTTCGGAAAATTATTAATATTTTAGTAATTTTATGCTTGAGGGTGAAACGCACAATTAATGTGCATTTTGTTTACCAATGCATTATGGATGGCCCTCGAAATTTCGCTATATAATTGCGTAATAATATTATCGAAATGAAATTCGTATTAATGATGCCTGTTTGTTATTTATTAGCGTTTTGCAACACTTGTTTGCGACTCGTTTCGAAATGGACCGTGGAAAAGTATGAAAAATCACTCGTATTTATTTAAAAAAATATTATCCCATTATTTTGGCTTGTAACAATGCAATCTAGACTTTGCATTTTTTCTGCAAATCTCTATTTTCAATTGAGATGCTTGAGAACAGACATATATCCTGCAGGTTGCAGGTGCAGGAGAAAAAAGGGATGAACTAGACAGCGAATCAATTGCTGCAGATTGGGCCATCTCTTGCAGTGTGTCAGGTGGTCTATTATTCAAATAGAGGGTCTCAGGATCTGCATCCTAGGAATATCTAACTAGGGAAAGGACAAGGCAGGCAGGGTCCTGCAAAAATAGTTAGGATCTCATAAAAAGGAACATGTATATAGGGTGATCGGTGAGTAGACTCTCTTGTATAATATTATACCAACTGTATTTGCACTGTTTACTTCGCACAGCATAGGGCCGAGCTGAATATACCCTCCCCAACGCCTCGTAGCAACATTACCCCTCTAATTAATTACATTTCCAGGCTCGACTTTTATTTATCAAGTGCGCAAATTAAGTTTGCACCCTGGGGAGAGATTACCCGTAAAACACCCACGAAAACGCGTTTATTTTTCCGTGCGTAGAACGTTTGTTTTGGGAATTACCGAAACACACACCAGGTCCGTTTTTTGCCTCGGTTGTGAGTTAACCAAATTAACTAGCTTCGATCTTCCGGCGAAAAAATATTTTGTCACTGGAGCGGTGTTTGGTTTCCCCACAATCAATTAAAATTTTCCAATTGCGACGAACGTTTAGTTCGACGCGGAAAATAGGGAATTGTGGACGCAAAAGGGAAAAGTAAGGCGAACGGAAGCATTGGCGTAGCCGAGAAATCCCAGAACGTAAAATATTTTACCATAGAAGTTAGGAAGAAAGAAGTAAATAAGTAACGTAGTATACACATAATACCCATGATACGGAGAGAGAGAAAGAGAGGGAAAGAGAGGGAAAGAGAGGGAAAAAGAGAGAGGGAAAGGAAAGAGATAAGAGGGGGAAAGATAGAGGCAGGGCACTGAGCGTTGTCTTGTCATCAAGCAAAAATGTAATATGATTGATGACAATCATGATTGAAGAAGCTCGAAAATTTAGACAATCGGATTGGCGAGAGCAGGATCTGGTTGATTGAAAAACGGACTGTGTACGAGTCAACTAGCGTACCAATGTGAAATATTAGCTTTCCGCTACATCGTGATTATGCGAGAAAAAGTAGTGAACCGATGTAAAAAAATATAATATCGTCTTTCATTAAGCCAACTTTTTTTGGTATTATACATACTGCGTTGTGTCTTTTATCCGTAGGACCTATTCGTACGTCCAGACGTAGCATTTGAATATTTACAATATGGTTCTCTATAACTTATTTTTGAGATGCTCCAAACACTTGCAGGTATCGTTCAAATCAGAACAATTTTTTGTTTCCTTCATTACGAAAAGCCTTCAGTGGCGCATAATAGTGGATACTGTTGCTATGAGGTGGACTCTGTTTTTCTTGCACATCTTAACATTAGTTGCTTTTACCTTCTCTCGGTTAACCGCCGGTCTCCGGACAAAAAAGAATGGTCCTGTTTAGGGCGCCCTTCTTCGGTCGGCATTAGCGTTCATTCCGCGAAGTTTATGATAAATTATGACAGAGATTAATCGCCTTTAAGTTTATTAAAAATCCAAAGTTGGTCGGCGAAGTTTCCCCACGAACGCGGTCGCAATGCCCCTCGTGACTAATCCAATTTGCTGGCGAAAGTTGAAAAAAGTCGTGGGGTCGATCTCTCGATTCGGCCATAATGGCGCGTTTATTTAACTTTTTCGCCATGAAAATGCGCGAGAAAGTTAAACAATTTGAAGAAAATTTGTCGAAGAATATTTTGGTAGTTAAATATTCACATGCGTATTTACATCTTACCGTCGAACGCTAGGCTTCGGTTGTTATACAGGTCGCCGCCGCCGACTGCGCTCGTACTTACATCTCACCGCCACATTCTATGCATTTTAATCAAGAAGTCGGCTCTGTGACTTTATTTATGTAGGTATGCGCAAACGTTAAGGTAGGCGGAATTTTCTCCTGAATTTCCGACACTGAAAAATTGCTAGCTTATTTATCTAACGAAACTCGGGGCTTCCGTCAATTTACAGACGCATTCCGGAATTTTCCGGGACATTTGCCACTTTACCTACTCCGGAGATCCCGTCTGAAATGCTCCGGAGTAACCGATACACCATATATTATAGAATATTTTCGCTCGACGACCTAGGAGAGGGATTATACCTATAGAGTGTGGTGGAGTGTGCTGTGCACGGGCAAAGATTGGAAATTTGTCTGAAGAGGATGCAACGGGACTGAAGGTTGTCGTGCAGAACAAATGAGGCGAAATATTGGAGTGGATGAAATTATATACGTGCAATTAACTGCACCTGCATACTTATCCATTCTGTAGATTGTAAAGAAAATAGTGCGTATAGAAATTTTACCAAGCCAATATAATTTTTCCACGACTGGGGCGGTTAAGTGCAATTCCTGCAGCGCTCGAAATGCATTTCCTGCCGACATGGATTTTATGGGATCCTAACTGTTATTTTAAAAAGTGGGGCATGCATGGAAATCCAAGCAATTTGTGGGCCGACCTGAAATTGACTTTGAAATTTTGAATAACATTCCGCCGCGCTCTGAGGCTTCCCGCGTTATTCGATTTCGCCTCGGTATCCTGGCTTTGGCTTCGCTGCACTCTTCTGCTTTCTCATCATAATATGTGGGGCGCAACAGTATTGGAAATCAAACACTACAGTGCATCCTGGATTTCTAACCGATCAACGCAGGTAGTTGCAGTTAGCTCACACCCCCTCCATACTGGTTGTTATATAACTCTTATTATTGCATCCATAATTAAGGGATAACTAACATATTTTATGTGGGGCGCAACAGTATTGGAAATCAAACACTACAGTGCATCCTGGATTTCTAACCGATCAACGCAGGTAGTTGCAGTTAACTCACAGCCACTCCATACTGGTTGTTATATAACTCTTATTATTGCATCCATAATTAAGGGATAACTAACATATTTTATGTGGGGCGCAACAGTATTGGAAATCAAACACTACAGTGCATCCTGGATTTCTAACCGATCAACGCAGGTAGTTGCAGTTAGCTCACACCCCCTCCATACTGGTTGTTATATAACTCTTATTATTGCATCCATAATTAAGGGATAACTAACATATTTTTACTAACCTGTGGAATGTAGGTAGCAACAACAACTTATAAAACATAAGCTTTAACTTCACGTGAAACATTTTTGCACTCTTCCACTTTCTCAACATAATATTATGTGGGGCGTAACAGTATTGGAAATCAAAAATCCTGGATTTCTAACCGATCAACGCAGGTAGTTGCAGTTAACTCACAGCCACTCCATACTGGTTGTTATATAACTCTTATTATTGCATCCATAATTAAGGGATAACTAACATATTTTATGTGGGGCGCAACAGTATTGGAAATCAAACACTACAGTGCATCCTGGATTTCTAAGCGATCAACGCAGGTAGTTGCAGTTAGCTCACACCCACTCCATACTGGTTGTTATATAACTCTTATTATTGCATCCATAATTAAGGGATAACTAACATATTTTTACTAACCTGTGGAATGTAGGTAGCAACAACAACTGATAAAACATAAGCTTTAACTTCACGTGAAACATTTTTGCACTCTTCCACTTTCTCAACATAATATTATGTGGGGCGTAACAGTATTGGAAATCAAAAATCCTGGATTTCTAACCGATCAACGCAGGTAGTTGCAGTTAACTCACAGCCACTCCATACTGGTTGTTATATAACTCTTATTATTGCATCCATAATTAAGGGATAACTAACATATTTTATGTGGGGCGCAACAGTATTGGAAATCAAACACTACAGTGCATCCTGGATTTCTAAGCGATCAACGCAGGTAGTTGCAGTTAGCTCACACCCACTCCATACTGGTTGTTATATAACTCTTATTATTGCATCCATAATTAAGGGATAACTAACATATTTTTACTAACCTGTGGAATGTAGGTAGCAACAACAACTTATAAAACATAAGCTTTAACTTCACGTGAAACATTTTTGCACTCTTCCACTTTCTCAACATAATATTATGTGGGGCGTAACAGTATTGGAAATCAAAAATCCTGGATTTCTAACCGATCAACGCAGGTAGTTGCAGTTAACTCACAGCCACTCCATACTGGTTGTTATATAACTCTTATTATTGCATCCATAATTAAGGGATAACTAACATATTTTATGTGGGGCGCAACAGTATTGGAAATCAAACACTACAGTGCATCCTGGATTTCTAAGCGATCAACGCAGGTAGTTGCAGTTAGCTCACACCCCCTCCATACTGGTTGTTATATAACTCTTATTATTGCATCCATAATTAAGGGATAACTAACATATTTTTACTAACCTGTGGAATGTAGGTAGCAACAACAACTTATAAAACATAAGCTTTAACTTCACGTGAAACATTTTTGCACTCTTCCACTTTCTCAACATAATATTATGTGGGGCGTAACAGTATTGGAAATCAAAAATCCTGGATTTCTAACCGATCAACGCAGGTAGTTGCAGTTAACTCACAGCCACTCCATACTGGTTGTTATATAACTCTTATTATTGCATCCATAATTAAGGGATAACTAACATATTTTATGTGGGGCGCAACAGTATTGGAAATCAAACACTACAGTGCATCCTGGATTTCTAAGCGATCAACGCAGGTAGTTGCAGTTAGCTCACACCCACTCCATACTGGTTGTTATATAACTCTTATTATTGCATCCATAATTAACGGATAACTAACATATTTTACTAACCTGTGGAATGTAGGTAGCAACAACAACTTATAAAACATAAGCTATAACTTCACGTGAAATATTTTCTAAAATATCTGATAGGTTAAAGGCAAAGTCGATCAAACTTTGGCAAGGGGTCGGTGTTCTAACACCCCTCGATCGCCTGGGGTGCATTTCTGAGACGCCCAACTGAACTAAGTTCGCGAAATTGATACGAGGAATTTGCCCGGATCATAGCTTCGGGCTTAAAATTATTAACGCTAGACATACCCACCTCTCGGACGAATAAGACGTGGGTTAATCAAACTATAAACTGCGATGATATAGTTTCAGTAGTTAACGTTTCGTGGAGTCTACGTGAAAATTATCATGTAAGATGATTTAAATATCATCGAAAGTGCCTGGATAGATACACGTTACTGTTTCTCGCTTCACTGATTATCCTGAGCTTTCTCGAGAGCCCAAATCCGTATCGAACTTCTGTCTGGCAAACACAATAATCCGGGCATGGGAATTTCCGGATTTTCCGGCATAGCGCCCGCCCAGAAGAAACCCAGAACTGACAGCTCGACGTGCTGTTTGCAAAACTCGCATCCAGACGCAAGTTTGATTACGTTTGATAACCGGCCGGGCGGCAAGTTTTATTAAGTTTGAGATTCGGAAAGTTCCCGGGCTTTGTTGCTGGCAAATCGGGGGTTAAGGGGGCCGCCTAGGGGGGTGGTTTGAATAAAAATCGAACTGGAAATAAGAAGAGAAGACGAGGAGATTCTGGACAGGCGGGGGGTTTGTTTCGGGACTTTTTGCAACAACGTGATTTTGTTTAGTGACTAATTTTCTTAGCTTAGACAAGTTGTATGAGAGAAACTTGCGAAGGGGCACTCCTAAAGTCGTCTTCAACCCCATCCTGAGTTTTAAAAGTCACCCCCACTCTTGGAACTCCGGTCAAAGTGATAAAAATTCCGCCCAAAAACAAGGGATAATTGCGTTTCCTCACTTAGCTTTTCCAATTTAGTTTTAAGCGTTGTTTTTGAGGGCCGCAAGATCTGAGTGTTGCTGGGGGGCGCTGTCACAAACAAAAATTATTATTAAATTGAGGCGGAACAAAAGGGAGGCTGGGGTATTATTAAAACCATTTTTTCACGCCGCAGGCGGTCGAAGCAATTACTCACGAAAAACCGGGGGGGAAGGTTTGGGAACGTCGCGACAATGGGAGGAATCTGTCGAAATTTTGTTGAAAAAGTCCGCATCTAGCAAGGAACATCGCAAAAATGCAAATAACCTTGAACTGAACGAATCCCCCATATCTTCATTAGCTACACATCTGAACCCGTATAAGAATTAATATGTATAATGAGCTATTTGCTCATTATTAAGCCCTACCTACTCTCACCCCAACCACCCTCTTATTAGGGGTCGAAAATCATATTCGTTGAAGATCCGATTTCCCTTAGGATGTCGTTAACATTAAACTGCTAGAGGGGGCTTTGAATTTAGACAAATACAAGGGCGATGGTCTTTCTCAAAGAGTTTAAACATACTCTCAGTTTGAATTATGGAGGTACTTACTTCATTCTGCACAATCTTTCGTTAAAAATACAGTTTTTGTCTCGTCGTTTACATGAACATGACGAAAGTCCTGTCAAACAATGAACTAATCGAAAACTATTCGATTACTTTTCCTTACGACCTTTGAATGTATTATTTCCCCCTATATACAACGCAGGACCCATTAATTACCCTCCAGTCTCCACCTTCAACCCTTATATCCAGCCTAAAGCACCCCAGGTGTACCCCAAATACAACCCCCAAGCCTCCCAGGGGTGGCAGGCGAAAAAAGGGGAGAATTATTTCGGATGGGCCAAAGGGGCCGTAAGAAATTACGTAGCAGGCCATGAGTGTATCGGAAACAGTCGAACGGCGTCCCAGGGGTGAGTACGGATCAATAAGGGGGTGATAATGCGGTACGGGAAGGGGTGTGAGTCAGATCGATAATGAGAAGGTGTATCGGCACAGAAAATCGTAATAAAAAATATATTTGTTTAACTACCAGAATACGGGCTATAATCAGTATGGTTCACCAACTCGTATTCCAGGGACCGCTTGATTTTGTTACCCACTCACTAAAATAAATATACGCTGCAGCAGTTTAGTTTGTCTTAAACCCAAAACTTCATCCTACCTACACACTATAAGAATCTCCTCGTTAATTCATTATACGCGCTACGGGCAATCCCCTTTGATCTTGATAAAAGGGCGCCCGGGGGGTTGTTTGTACTCCCTGGCAAATACCCTGGTCCCCCGCATTTGCCTAAATTCAAACGAGCCCCCGTAACATCCGCACTGACGACATCGGATGGGAAATCAGATCTCGAAGACCATGAATAAAATTTCCTACCCTCTGCGTGGGGTGAAGGCTCTATAACGAGCAAATAGCTCATTAACTATGCTAATTTTTAAAAGGCTTCAGATGTTGGTAAATAAAGAGGGTTTGATTGGCTTTGGATGGGGGAAATGACATGCAGTTGTAATGGCTGGAGGGTGAGAAGAATAGTGAGTAAGAATACTCTTCTTGAACGGTTCGATTTTGATCTCTTTGTTTTATTTGCACTTTTTCACTCGCTATAATGAGGTTAACTGTGCAGAATATCGTTATCGCCCTCTAAGCCTGTCTGTGTTGTTTGCCTTTCAAATTTTCTCATTTTAAACTTTTTGGGGGCGTCTTAACGCCACTTTCGAATTCAATGCGGCGAAACCAGATCTGAGTTCCCCAAACGAAAAAAGGTACTTAACAGGAAGTTGGAAAGAAAGAACTCCACAACTTCGGCCTTATCTGCATTTCTCCTCGGTTCGAAATCGAACAGTAGGAGTGTTATCGATACCGGTGTTAGATCGTGGAGGCTGCCTCCTAGATTTGGTTTTGATCTCTGAAAAACTTTCCGTTTTGGTTTTTTGTGTAACATATTTGGTCTGGGTGGCGAGTAGTATAGATACGTTGGTTCTGTGACACTTCTACACTGGTTAGGTGTTGCCAGTAGATTGGAGGCTTCTGCAATGTTGTTGAACCAAAATGGCGTGAAGTAATTTTTGACAGAAGAAACGAACGAATTCTTCTAGCGCGCCCTATAGTCGTAGGTAGTCTGTAACAGTAGAAAGGAAAGACATTTTCCTAGGACTGCGACGGACGCTTTGTTCGAGGGACCGCTTCACGGGCATTTCTATTGAAATAGGTATTCGTGGCTCGAGCTCGATGGGGGTATTTCTGGAACCTTATCGCCAGACATCGCCGTCCGGGCTCCTGGATCTGTGCGGAAGTGCGGCGCGGCGTCTATAAAACTTCGTATCTTTCGAAGGAAAATTAGCGACGATGTAGAAGTTCTTTCGAGAGGAAGTTGGTCATTGCAAGACTACAAGTTTGTTCCTTGTTCGAGAGACAAGGACAATGAACTGCTTTGTCAAGGGACAATTACCCCCCAAAATTGATGGCCTTCCAATGTAAAATGCCCTTCTAATTCAATTCGCCCCCCCCCCTAATTTATCTCGATAGCTAATAATGTCTGCGAGACGGCGCTACGTGACTTACCCGGGTACAATTTATCTGTTTTTCATTTAGTGCTGGGCCCGGGGGTTCAAGCTATCCAGCCTGCGACCATCCATCATTTCTCCGGCAGCCTCCACACACTCGACTTTAATAACGCACGAATGCCCGGGCAGCTTGTCCGACAGGGAGTTTATCGGGACCATCAGTAAAACGCCCGGATTGCCCTTTGTCGTTTCAAGAAAAGCGTCCTTGTCGGCAGGTTCCGAGTTGGCTTGCGATCTTCACCTTCAAAGAATCATATATCAAAAGCATCAACGTCCGTTTTCTATGAAACCCGACGGTATGGTGGGGAAGGGAGAAGATTGAAGATCTCCAAGAAAGAGATTACGCAACTGCCAGACAAAAACTGTCAAGCGTCTTGACGCCAAGAGAACCTTGCCCTTTCCCAGAATTGATGGAGGCCAAACTATTTCAATAAGCAGAGGGGCCGCCAGCCCGTCGTTTAATAGCTCATTATGCATTATACACGGGCGCCTAAGTGGTTGAGTCCCCCAGGAGTTACGCGAGACTTAACGGGTCGCTCTGGCTTCCTCCTCTTCTAATTACGCCGTATTTCTGGACTCCATTAAACCACTTACGCTGCTGTCGGGAAAAAGGGGTTGAAATTGTTTCGCGTAAAACAGGACGACCACGGTGCAAGATGGGATGATGTGTCTACAAGGAAGCGAGCGTGAAGAAATGCTAAAGTTCCAATACCCTACATATTATGGAACAGCTTCTCTTTGTAATACTTCCGCAATAATACCTATTCCGAAGAAATTGCTCCTGTTTTGAGTACAGTTATGGTTCAGTTCTATATTGGTGAAGGCGATGAGAAGTCAACTGAACTATATCAACTGTTCCTGATCCTTTTGTGGTTCCAGTTCAGAAGCTTGTTAAATAACAGGTACAGTTCTTTTGTCTCAGCCCTACCACAGATACAGATATAAGGAGAAGGTAATAGATGCAATAATATAACTAACAACACTCTGCGTTAAAACCACTTATTTTCAACTTGTAAATGAATTTTACCAGCAGGAATTTGTAATGGCTATAGGGTCTCTTTTATCACCATTCATAAGCAATTTATTTATGGAAGATTTTGAACAAAATGAGTTGTCTAGATATTTTCACCAACCTAATGTTTGGTGGAGATATGTAGATTACATATTTGTTATAAGGGAACATGGAATAGTTGATTTAAATTCATTATTAAATTTTGTAAACTCGCAAGAACCTTCTATTAAGTTTACCTTAGAAATTGAAAATAATAATCAATTACCTTTCTTAGATGTTTCTATACTGACGTCAGATAATATAGAAACTAGTGTCTATAGAAAACCAATATATATTAATAGATATCTCCATTTTAACTCCAATCATCATATTAGTGTCAAAAAAGGAGTAATTAAAAGTTTGTATGACAGGGCTAAAAAGATTTGCTCTAATAACACAAAATTTGAGAAGGAAATTAAACATATAAAACACGTTCTTGAGAAGAATAGTTATCCTATTTAATTTATTGAGCAAGTTTGTCAGGATTGCCAACAAAATAACAATGCTAATAGAATTAGAGAAATAAATTTGGTGGACCGACCAGTAAATTTAATTATTCCTTATATTCCTGAACTATCACATAAGATAAAAGGCAATCGTTTTAATGTCACAACAGAAATTAAAACCAAAAATACATTAAGATCGAAGCTAGTTAAAACGAAACCATTTAATGAGGTACAAAGTTCAAAAAATTGCATTTATAAAATTCCTTGCGAATGTGGAAAGTTCTATGTTGGGGAGACTTGTAGGCCATTTAACGTTCGTTTAAAAGAACACAAAAATGATATCAGGCAAAATCAAATTTCGATGTCGAAAATATGTGAACACTCTTTTAATAACAATTATAGGATTTTGTGGGATAGTTCCAAACCAATTCTCAAAGAAGAAGTAGGAAATAGACGAAAAATTAAAGAATCAGCATTTATTCTAGGAAATACAGACAACTGTTTGCTGAATGTTCAGTTGAATTCAGTAAAATATTATTGCCACTTATTCAAAGAGAAATTATTAGTATAAATAATTAGATAGAACACAGGGTACAATATCAGACAGGTGGCTAATAGGCTATGGTTTCTGTTGTCATGACATTTTAACCTGAAATTTATTAATCTGTCATTTCATATTGACGTGACATGATCTTTGAGAAAGGAGGAAGATTTATTCTCCGAAAGCTCAGGAAACAAATTTGTTGAAGATATTTTTTGAGTTACAAGTTCAAAGTTTAGTTCATTTACTGTTAAGAATTTATTAATTTTCCAGGCAACTTGAAAAAGTTGTCTTTTAACCAGTTTGGCGGCGAAAAACCCAATTAAAATTCAATGCATCTGTTTACGCCACAAACAAATTTTAGAAAATATTAAGGTAATGATAACTTTCAAAGGTTTCAAAAAGGTGGAGGATGCACTGTTTCAGAAGAACAATTTGAGTCTGAGAAAGATGACAAAAGATCTACAACGAAATAGTCCTTCTGGCGTCAAAACCTAACAGAATTATCCCATTTCGCAACAAAATATTTGCGCTATAACTTCTCATCAGGGAGATCGCATCTCTGAAACACGAAACTGAAAATAATTAACTCGCCCATTAAGTCAAAACGTACGCGTATACGCGTTCCAAAGTAGCTCTCTAATAGAGTTATCTCTCTTTGAGCGTTCCTCCGTACCACACAGAATATCAATTACACACTTAATGCACGTAGTAAAATTTGAATTAGGAGCTTCCAGCCACTCGTTCTCTGTCATTAGTTGGTTCTACATATAAAATGTTGTTGTATCGCGAGCTTGTCAACGATTGTTTCATGAACTTCTTTTGTCACCCAGTTAATATGTACTATGACGCTAACATTGTTAGGAAATACACAAGGGTGCCCTGATTTTCCACGTTTCAACGTAAAATGAAAGCAGGCGGCGAAAATATGAGAAATTTAAAAACGTCCGTAGATTCGCCGTACTTCGTTATATTTTATATATCAGCTTCAACGTCATGAATTCAAGCTAGCTTGTCAACACGAGCCACGGAAGGCTAAAATTAGTTTTTATGTTCGTTAGGTATGCGAATTCAGGTGACATTTACATCATAGAATAAAACAGAATGCCTCTTCCGAGCAAACGGTCTTGGTAAAATTAAATTTATATGTTTGCCGAAAAGAACAACTAGGCTCTTGGTTTCTTGGTAGTTTTAGCATTGTCCAATACTTGTGGTGCACCCCGTATAATTAAAATTTGATAACGGGATATTAGAGCAACGTATAATGCTGACCTGCAAATTATTATCCCGGAATTACCTCCAACCCGGTTATACCCGTCTCAAAGTAGAACACTAATAGAGTTAGCTTCCCCCCTTCCCACCCAAGAATATCAATTACACACTTAATGTACGTACTAAAATTTAAATTACGCTCAACGCTCTACCCTCAGCGAATCCCCTTACCGCCGTTAGTTCAGTTTTGCTTACAAAATAACGTTGGTAGTACAGACGGGTTCGCAAGTTCTGAAATTCGAAGTAAATATCGCCGTGTGTTGTGTATTTTGTGCTACAATGTTTTGATATGAAGATGCTACAAACTACCAAACCAACTGGAATGCTATTTTATAAATTTAATTTTAAGTTTCTGACATGTCTACATAACCTTGTCGCGAGATACAACCACCCGCCTTGATTTTCCGTGTGCGAATTTAAACTGAAAAGCGGCAAAATGAGGGCGGGGATAACATCAGACATTTAAAAACGTCGAGAAATTCACCGTACGTTGTTTACACGTCCCATGTTCCGGATAAATGCGACAGTGGAATGAATTCCGGCTACCTTCTCAACTTTTCATTTGGCACAGGGCATGCGAAGGACTAAATTAGTTTTTTTTATCCTCGTTTAAAGAGATACAGATCCGAGTGGCCTCGACCGTCTGGTTAAAATTTGTGAATTAAAAGTAACAGTGACTAAGGCGAAAATGTACTCTTACGATGGTGAATTGTTCAGCGTTTGGTTGTAAAATCAGAGGTGAAAAGCAAGGGTCCGGGATTTCGTTTCACAGGTAAATATTTTACAAGCTACCTTTGAAAGATGCCTTAAAACTTTATTTTTTCTCAATATAACTTCTTCAAATTTCTTCTACCTTTTGGTATGATAAAGTGCATTGTTTTGTTTATAAATAGGACCAATATGATTATTTTTTATCATCGTTTTTATTGAAAATTTCTTAAGTGGTTATGATAGTTTCATAAAGTGTGGGCTGGTTTCCATGAGCGTTATTTATTTTATTTTGATTGATTAAAAGTGTTTTAATCATGTCCTGATGATGCTAACTTAGTTAGCGAAACGCGCGTCGAGTGCAAAAACAACGGTATTGGTGTGTGGATTTAAACGTGATAAGAATAGTGTATCGCCAATAGGTCGAAATTCCCAACTTACTTGTTGTGTGCCTTGTTTATGGAATCCCTAGTCAGCCAATATGTGACAGAGTCATAAGGATACGATAGCAATATTGGATACAAGCAATAGATGGCGCCAAAAATTAAAGTGGCCCAGTCATTGTCTACTAATTTTCTACTATTAAAATCTACCAAAAAACAGCTGGATAACTTTATTTTTTGCAAAATCTGTCCCCTGTATCTACTATATTTCTGTCATGTCCTTATGTCAGTGTCAGACATTGGCTAACTAGAGTATCCATAAACAAGGATGATAGGAAAAGTAATTAATCGAATTTTGTTCGGCTTCCGGATAGTAGATGGCGCTTGGATGTTTTGATGGCATTGTTGTACGCACGCGTACACCTTCCAACGTTGTGCAACCCTCAATTTTTCATTATAGCACACAAAAGTAATCCACTCAATTTTGTTTAAATAATTCCCCTGTAACAGAGTTTTCCTCGTTTCCTAGCAGCTATTCCGGGGATTTTAATTAATCCCTCATAGATTTATGAAGGCGATAAAACTACAAGGGCCCTCCATAAAAACTTCTTAATAATCTAGTTTCCCTCTTATTTGCTTAATTTTTCAATTTAAGCGGGTTTATGTTAAGGTTGTATCTTTCTCGCGAAAATCTCCACAAAATTTAAAGTCTATTAAACAGATTTTATCGTCTGTTTTTTTTTTATGTAAATCAGAAAAAGAAGTGGAGTTTTTTTATTGTTTACTCGAAGACTATTTCGTGAACAATATTTTGGAGGACAAAACTATTGATCCTGAAATCGATATTTGGACTGGGTATGCTTGAATAGAAATTCTTGGATATTTATCACAATATGTCTATGGTATGTTACCAGGTAAAAGTTTATTAAATAAATAAGAAAGGATTTTAACAGAGAATATAAAAAATATGACGAAAGTAATTATTAATAAACAATATATTGTTAAAAAAATTCATTGGAAGACCTAAGTAATTTTTGTGAACAAAAAAATAATAAACACTATTCATCAATAAAAGAGTGCAAATTTATTCAGAACATAAATAATAGTTAATCGTTAATAATTTGGAAAGTGTTAGGCAATATTCCAAAACTGATGCAATGCCTGGTGATTGCAATTTATTTAAAATTATTTTGTCAATACAACAAATTTAGGTCGACCGAGCTGTGTACGATGATAAATTACCCGTGAATATACGAGGGAATAAACATTAATAACTATCAATAGTGTTAACCTAAAATATTTTTTGTTCGTATGTGCCAAATATTGACTTTTGAAGATGAAGGACATTTCATATTTGTCCTGATTGACACAATCACATTGACAGTTCAATAGTTTCCTCTGTTCCATGGCCGACTAGAAATTCATTGATAACAAAGATTTATTGTAATGAAGAAATAAACAGTATCATTTCTGATTTTAATTTTCAACTTTATAAAATATATCTAATCACTTTCGAACAAAAAATATTGGATGATATGAAACACGGACGAAACGTAGTTTTTGTACCAAAACAAATATTTTATGGGCATTTAAATTTGTAATACATTATATAAGTACATAATTATTAAACAGGTAGATTCAACATCATTTGTTATAAATTTTTTGTAAGTAATAAATTATTATTTACTATTTCTAGCGTAAGTTTCCCCCGTATTTTGTTAAATGAAATTGTGGTTCAAAATAAAAATACTGCAAAATAAATCATTTTTATGGCGCCATGAAAATGGTTAAATATAATTTTTCGTATGCCTTCTAACGCAAACATAATTGAGTCGAAAATTAGTGTTTCATTGTAAATATGTCAGGGCCTGGTTTAAAATGAAGTACTTTATTTCTGAGGGAAAATATGCGAGTTTAAAATAAATCGAGAGCTTTTAAAAATTGCGAACTATTTTTAATGCACGAAGACGATTACTTCTCATCGTTATTAACAACAGCCAAACAATTACGGATGAATTAGAGTTCTACAGCTGGAACCGTTTCACTGTTTCTCCCTGCAAGCTTCCATTACACTGAAACGATGAATAATTTACCCAATTTTCTACAGAAACTTAATTAAAAACTGCAGGATTACAGCAAAATAAACAATTTATGGAAACTTAATGGGGAATTAAGTTGCCAGCGTCCAATGGCAAATTCGGAATGACAAAGGCATTTCGGCTACATTCAAGTGGGGCCTGTTGTAAGGCACTTTGTCGGTATTGTTGGAAAGCCTCTCAAAACTAATTTTTAGTCAGGAAACTCAATTTGAAATGAAATATACGAGAAAATAACCAAATTCCTAATACGTTGCTACAATACATGATACATTTCAGTGATTTTCCGCTCGTATGTAGCATGTGAGACCAACTTTCAATATAAGCCCAAGTAAACAAATCGGATTACAAAATATGGCGAACACGCCGAGAAAAATGAATTGGACAGTGCGTGTTCGACGCACGATATTACATACTGATCCCGTCATTTGATCAGACGCACGTTCAGAGGACCTCCTTTACAATCTTGCTGAAGCTCTGTGGCTTGGTGTAGCTAGTATGATGCCGATAAATAATTCAGGGGGTTGTCTGGGGAGGAGACAAACGATAAGAGCGGAGAGGAAGGTGGGATTATTTAAAAATAGGCGCTATTTATCAGAATTGGTGTCACAGCCATGCGGCGCACACATTATACAGAACAGCGGGAGTCTACCGGTTAAAGTCACCGTTTCTAATTAATTGCTGTTGGGGCGAACTTTTTCAGAGTATCTTCAATTTTCTATATTCATTGTTATGGCGTTATATGTTATCAATCCATAATATATATTTATTCACATAGTGTTGTATTTTTTTAAGAAAGACTGGTAGTTCTACAGGTAAGATACCTTTTATTATAACGAAACGGACGGCTCCGTGTTGTTGATACCCACCATTTACCAGCTCATAAAGCTAAAGACCGCGCGTTTTAAAAATATCCAAAAATATGGCCGGCGATTTATTTTTTAAAACGGCAATATCTCTGGCTGGCGTGATCTGGCGAAGTTTCGCTTCCGAACGCAACTGTTTAGTCCCGGCAGACATACATCAAACTTGACGTCGGATCACGTATTAATAGCTAAGAGAGAGATACGGCAAAGTTTGTCGATCAAGCTTTGGATGCCGGTAATGTGTTGAGTCATCGAGGTTGGTTGCTTTGCTAGAGCAGACGTCTATACACTGTGTCCCGGATAAGAATGAACAGCATGGGGATATTGCAAACGGTGTGAGATAGAGCAACGGTTAAATGGGGAAAAAGTTGCGCAATTTTGAGGTCAATAAAATGGCACAAACAGATTTCTAATATTTCTTTTCGTTTTTGAGTTATTTTGAAAAAAGTGAAATTTTGCGTTTTCGATTTTATTTTTTTCCGAAGTTGTTATTACAGATAGAAAAAAAAAGAAGAACACTTTCTTATGGCACTTTTTAACGGGATCCAAGATGGCGTTTTAGATTTGTTCTACAACGTTTCGTTTTTGAGAAACCATCTTCAACTTTATTTTTTTTAAATACGGGCCCTGGATTTTTTTGCAGATTTTGAAAGCATTTGTCATTGCAAATACCATGATATATGACACAAAATATTTTTAAAATGTTTTGAGACAATTATACTGAAAATTTCTTTTTTCCATTCATTTTTTTCTAATGCGGCCCTGTATTTAATAATAAGAAGTCTAAATATTAATCAGTATTGTCGACAATTTAACTTACAACTTATCTTTCAATTGGAGAACTAAAAAAAGGACGGCAAAGACTAATAACAGTCACATACGATAATAAAAAATTAATAAAAATCCTCCACCTAGAAGGCTTTGAAACATCGAAACCAACCCCTTGATTAATATTTAGAGTTCTATTAAATACAGGGCCGCCATAGAAAAAAATGAATGGAAAAAAAGGAATTTTCAGTATAATTGTCTCAAAACATTTTAAAAATATTTCGTGTCATACATCATGGTATTTGCAATGAAAAGTGCTTTCAAAATCTGCAAAAAGAATCCAGGTCAGTATTTAAAAAATAAAGTTGAAGATGGTTTCTCAAAAACAAAACGTTGTAGAACAAATCTAAAAACGCCATCTTAAAGGCCGTTAAAAAGTGCCACAAGAAAGTTTTTCTTTTTTTTTTCTATCTGTGATAACAATTTCAGAAAAAAAAATAAAATCAAAAACGCAAAATTTTACTTTTTTCAAAATAACTCAAAAACGAAAAAAGATATTAGAAATCTGTTTGTGCCATTTTATTGACCTCAAAATCGCGCAACTTTTTCCCGGTTTAACCGTTATTCTATCTCACTGTTTGCAAGATTCCCATGCTGTTCATTCTTATCCGGGACACAGTGTATATTGAAACTGTGTTAGTTGATTCTATGAAAGCATTGTATTTTGAAAGTAATTTATCACTTCATTTAATTTTTAATTGGGTTTTTCGCCACCAAACTGATCGAAAGACAACTTTTTCAAGTTGCCTAAAAAAATCATAAATTCTTAACAGTGAATGAACGCAACTTTAAACGTGTAACTCAAAAAATAACTTCAACAAATTTGTTTTCTGAGCTTTCGGAGAATAAATCTTCCTCCTTTCTCAAAGATCATGCCATGTCAAAGTGAAGTGACAGATTATTATTATTATTATCACTTGGTTTAGGTTGTCTAAGAAAATTGCTCGAATGTAAAAGTAAAAAAATGTTCTGTTTGTCACACTACCAACGAAATGAAACGAGTTATATCAAACCCGAGCTTTAGAGGCCTCCAAGATCGATACAGGTCTCGCGTCTCCCCCCTTAAAAGTACTAACTTTTCTAACTGTATTACCGGGCGACTCGTTTACTTGTAAAGCCCGTAAGGCCGACGTATCAACAACGTGACTTTCCTTTCTCGGCAACTTGGCGAAGTTCGCGAATGGCCCACGGGAAAATTTCCGACTCAGACGCGATTATGGGACGTATTTATGACGCACAACTCGCAGAGTTGAGCAATCCAAGTTTGACGGATACGGAAGTTTGCGAGGAGTTTTCATGGACGTCATATTGGTTGAAGGTTCGGTCGGCGACAAATATTATCGCAAGATTCGAACCTGCCCAATGTCGAAAAACGGATGAATCCCGATACAACTTCTGACCAATCGGCGACGAGACAAACATTAAACAAGAACTCCGAGTGAGGGACATCCAACATTCATCCCGGCTACTTCAAATTTAATTACGGGCGGGTAATTAGAGCAACCCTCGTTTCTAAATAGTTAATCAACTATAAAGTTGGCAAATTAAGAAGTTTCGGATGGCCAGGGTCAACCGCAGCTGCGCGTCAACGTTAATTTTTAACGAAGTGCTGAAGGTGAGTTCGTCTGATTTTATTTAGGTCAAAGTTGGCTATCTTAAAGAAGAGGAGATGATACTTGTTTATTTTATAGTTAGACCAATGTTAGATATCTTAAGGTTTAAGTATATTATGGGATTAAATGTGGCAAACCACCGTATTTTGTTACAGTGACTATCATCGTTAAATGAGTCGCTCTTAATAAAGACTGGTCCAATAAGAATAGTCACTCGTGCCATCTAGAAGCGACTGGGTACAGTTTAAAAGCAACACCGTCTCACCGTTCTTTTAAATTCATTGTTCCGTATTTTTCTGATTGCTGGTTTTATTGAAAGTGAGTTCGTCTGATTTTATTTAGGTCAAAGTTGGCTATCTTAAAGAAGAGGAGATAAGACTTGATTATTTTATAGTTTGACTAATGTTAGATTTGTTAAGGTTTAAACAGATTATGGGATAAAAGGTGGCAAACTACCCAATTTTGTTACAGTGACTATCATCGTTAAATGAGTCGCTCTTAATAAAGACTGGTCCAATAAGAATACAGTCACTCGTGCCATCTAGAAGCGACTAGGTATAGTTTAAAAGCAGCACCGTCTCACCGTTCTTTTAGATTAATTGTTCCGTATTTTTCTGATTGCTGGTTTGATTGAAGGTGAGTTCGTCTGATTTTATTTAGGTCAAAGTTGACTATCTTAAAGAAGAGGAGATAAGACTTGATTATTTTATAGTTTGACTAATGTTAGATATGTTAAGGTTTAAGTAGATTATGGTGTAAAAGGTGGCAAACCACCCAGGTTTGTTACAGTGACTATCATCGTTAAATGAGTCGCTCTTAATAAAGACTGGTCCAATAAGAATACAGTCACTCGTGCCATCTAGAAGCGACTAGGTATAGTTTAAAAGCAGCACCGTCTCACCGTTCTTTTAGATTCATTGTTCCGTATTTTTCTGATTGCTGGTTTTATTGAAGGTGAGTTCGTCTGATTTTATTTAGGTCAAAGTTGGCTATCTTGAAGAAGAGGAGATAAGACTTGATTATTTCAGTTTAACCAATGTTAGATATGGTAAGGTTTAAGTAGATTATGGGATAAAAGGTGGCAAACTACCCAATTTTGTTACAGTGACTATCATCGTTAAATGAGTCGCTCTTATTAAAGACTGGTCCAATAAGAATACAGTCACTCGTGCCATCTAGAAGCGACTAGGTATAGTTTAAAAGCATCACCGTCTCACTGTTCTGTTAGATTCATTGTTCCGTATTTTTCTGATTGCTGATTTGATTGAAGGTGAGTTCGTCTGATTTTATTTAGGTCAAAGTTGGCTGTCTTAAAGAAGAGGAGATAAGACTTGATTATTTTATAGTTTGACTAATGTTAGATATGTTAAGGTTTAAGTAGATTATGGGGTAAAAGGTGGCAAACCACCCAATTTTGTTACAGCGACTATCATCGATAAGTGAGTCGCTCTTAATAAAGACTGGTCCAATAATAATACAGTCACTCGTGCCATCTAGAAGCGACTAGGTATAGTTTAAAAGCATCACCGTCTCACCGTCCTTTTAGATTCATTGTTCCGTATTTTTCTGATTGCTGGTTTGATTGAATGTGAGTTCGTCTGATTTTATTTAGGTCAAAGTTGGCTATCTTAAAGAAGAGGAGATAAGACTTGATTATTTTATAGTTTAACTAATGTTAGATATGGTAAGGTTTAGGTAGATTATGGGATAAAAGGTGGCAAACCACCCAATTTTGTTAAAGTGACTATCATCGTTAAATGATTAAATGAGTCGCTCTTAATTAAGACTGGTCCAGTAAGAATACAGTCACTCGTGCCATCTAGAAGCGACTAGGTATAGTTTAAATGCAGCACCGTCTCACCGTTCTTTTAGATTCATTGTTCCGTATTTCTCTGATTGCTTTCTACCCTCATTTAGGAACCGATGCACCTCATACCGCATTCACGTCAGTCTCGCCTCCGGCCTCAGACGATTTGTTTCGACTTTTTCAATCTCAGGTGCTCCGCGCAAAGTTCTATCTGGCGCGGTCGGCAGGATTTTAATTTAAACTTGCCAGGGCCGGAGCTAGCCCGAATCTATCGGAACATGATAAACAGCCGGTGGCCCCCGGGCGTAATCTTGAGAAACTACCCCGGTCTTAGGAGGTCTATAAATTCAGCGCGGGGATCAGTCGCCATCGCACAGGATTACAGTTTATTTATTTAGGTTGGGCCCATATACGCCGACGTGGTAGTGCATCAGGACGGATTACTGTGCGGGGAAAAAATGGAATTTGGTAAACGGAATGTTGCGTGGCACAACAAAGAGATAAAATGTATATATACAGGGTGTCCCATTTTGGGGGTTTTTCTCAAAAATCTCGGTTATTATTAAAGCTAGAGGGTTTCGGTCTTGACGCCACTGTACTACTTTTTTGAGAGGAATTTGGTGGTTGGTCCACCACCAGATTTTAGATAAGATTTTAGATAAGTTTTATATTTTCCGCGCGTTGACGCAGGACTGAAATTTTCGATTTTTTGGAAACCTCTCTCCTGGCTACAACTTATATATATATATATATATATATATATATATATATATATATATATATATATACAAGAAAAGGTGATAATGGTCAAACACTCAAAGTTAACAAAAAGAAAAAACTAGTAACCGCATACACGCGTTTCATGCTATTTGGCAATCATCAGTACGGTGTAACATCAACCAAATCAAAAGATAGGCATGATTTGGGAAGCAACAAATGAAGTCCAGGCAGGAGCCAACAGCACATTTGCAGCTTCAGTCAGCACATCCCCTATTTTGGGGCTCGTACTAACATCGCCACGGAGGCTGTTATCACCTTTTCTTGTAATTATTACATTTACACTCGCTAATCTTACATCCTTATTATCATTATATATATATATATATATATATATATATATATATCGACAAATGTAATGAACTAATTTTATAGATTTTCCTGGGCCAATGCGCGGAAACAATAAAACTTATCTAAAATCTGATTGGTCCACCAAATTTCTCTCAAAAAAGTAGTACAGTGACGTGAAAACCGCAACCCTATAGCTTTAATAATAACCGAGATTTTTGAGAAAAACACCCAAAAACACCCAAAATGGGACACCCTGTACATATAAATATATAAATTAAATAAAAAATATTATATTTGATAAACCTCTGTACGTTGGGATGTCTATTCTGGACATATAAAAGACCTGTGTTTATGAATTTCATTATGATTTTATGTTGAAAACATTTTCACCAACTAAGTGCTTATTATTATATACATACTGATACTGACAGTCTCTTTTACGAAATCCGTTGTGAAGATATGTTCGAGGAAGTAACTAAAAATCGCATTCATCGGTTTTATACTAGTGACTGTCCTGCAGATAATCGATATGGAATTCCGCTTGTAAATAAGAAGGTGCCAGGACTGATGAAGGACGAGTTAAATGGCTGTATCTTAACACATTTTGTGGAACTTAGATCTAAAGTGTATAAATACACCTAGAGGGTGTATTATACAATATTATGTTCTTTGTAGCGTTTGTAAGCAACGAAGTGTGTAACTTTCCACATCTGATCCGTTATTCCCTCCCCCCAAAAAGTCACTTAGGAGTCACTCTCGCGCGCGGCCCCTCGAGAGTCGGCATGTGGATTTCAACGGGGCCCCGGCTGGGTCCCGGCGCCCCCTTCTGGGGAATAAGGGGGCCCTTACCTTTTTACCGGGCGGGCGCCGTGGGATTTGTTATTTCGGGAGATTTAAAGGGATGCCGGCGGCGTCTCGCTCTTCGAGCCGAGCTGCAAAAACACCACCTTAAACCCTTGTTATTGCTAAATCCGGGGATGCTATAGAAAGGGGGTTGCTTGTGTTTTACAGTGGCGTACAAGGTCCATCGATAGAGCAAATTTTAACCGATTTGTCGTCGGAGAAGGCAATCTATCGAAAATATCACCGGGAATCAAATGTTGTTCTCTCTCTCTCGGTTTTCGTTTCAGTTTATGTACACCGTGTATCACTGTTTGAGATTGTCACATAGAAAGATACCGCCAGTGGTCAAATACGAAAGGTCAGCCACATCGGGAGAGCAAAACCAACGATCGATGCGTAAATTTATACGCATACGTTCGTAGATTGCGGAGCAATGTGGGTCATCGAGATTGGCATGAATTATGCGCCGACAAATTGTCATCGTTTATTTATTTGCATGGCTTACAAGGCGCGATAAAACGTCAAAAGGCGAACGGACGTTGAGTTATAACCTCGTGCGCCTGTCGCGCAGCAAAAAATCTTGACGAGAGCCAACCTATGGGGAAATTGTTCGAAAATAGGGCCACCAAAAGTTTTGTTCTTTAATTCGCAAGCGTTAGAATCTTAGGTAGCAAATTCGGCTTCCAAAACTACTCTACCTGGTAAGTTATGTTATTAGCATGGGTTCCGCATCTGTCTCAGGTATCGATAGTAGTTTCAAAGTGACTGGACAGCCAGGAAGTTACTATGTTAAAATCAGGGACTCTTTAAAATAAGGGAACCCAGCATGTCACAGTACAATTCATTTTTCGTTATTTATGTTGTGTATTTAACAATTTCACATAGTAAAAACAAGATAATATCGTGGACTACCAAAAGCACGGGCTAATATTTTGGAAAATGACCATCACCTTTATTTGTTTTCAGAGAGTACACATTCCACCAATTTTGTTGTTAACAATTTGAACACACAAAGTAGGTATTTGCTTATTATGCTAAATACCTATGCCATCGACGTAAATATTTGAAATCGTGTTGCATGTTTCACATAAAAATGTTTCGTTCATATATATTTAGAATTAATCGATATAATCATAAATATTGATACTATAAGATATACGGAAGTGATTAATTTGAAGGTTGTAGTGGCAATACATCAATTCGTGTATAAATGTCATTTTTTATTGCCAGAAATTAGCAACTAAAGCCCACTTCACTTTTCCTGAATAGCCCTAATAAATCCTAGAATCTCCAAGACACAGTGACCTAATGGGGAATATGTCATACGAGGGGTTCGGCCTTTGTTATTGTATTTCCCGGAGGAATCCGGGGGAATCTCCCGCCATTGAGGCAGGGAATTTATCGCGACCAGCCTAATTCGTCAGACGGATATTGACCATTCCTCTTGCAACGAGGGTACCTTCGTTATTTGGTACAAGGGTATCGCAGTTACTGGCGTCGATGTTGTTTTTGGGGTTGGGAAGGAGAATGGGGGAATGTGAAGATGTTCAGAGGAAGTATGGGGTGGGTTTTTGCAGTATTTTTTCGTTCGTTGTTTTTGGGATGGCAGTATAACTCACAATTATTTTTGTATCAATTTCGTAAAAGACAAATTCCATCCACTACAAAGTTGGCGTTTCGTAAATAAAAACAAAGAGAAAACTATCAAAACTGCGATCAGTCTCCCCATTATAACTCGAACAGTTTCCAAAGTTACAAGTCGAATAATAGTTCTGTCGGAAAGTTTAGATATTAAGGTCCTCGACCGGCTTACACGGACTCTTCAATAAATGATGGTGCGTTTCTTTTGTGTACAAACTTCAGAAAGTTAGTTGTAACGTAGTTATAATACAGTGTCAACAACAAAATGCAAAAACACAAGACCAAGTTGAACTGTTCACGATACGTTTACAGGAACTTTTTACCAATTACTTTTTCTGCACGATCCACCAATTTAGGTCCTTTTTAAAGTAGGCCAAACCAAACCAACGAGAGGCAGGATTCTAAAATTTATGTATACTTACTGATGTAATCGTCACAGTTTCGTATAGCGTTGGGAAATTAAATATGAAGGCACGTAGCTTTCAGCCAAAAGGAATGGACCTAACCATTAGAGTAGAATTACTACGGCTATAGATGGTGAATATAAAACCTCAATGTCTTTCCCTGGGTAGAAGTACTTTAGTTCCTCGTATTAAAAAATACATCCTAAAGCATGTCTCTACAAGCAAATAGCAATAAAAAAAGGCTGCCTGTGTAAGTTTCACAGTGTTAAACCGAGTGCTCGACAGTCGGAGACGATTACGCCTGAGAGAAAGTTAAACGACCGGAAAGTCCTCTCAAGCTTGCAGGACTAAGTCCTGACGTTCGTCTCTATGTTTTTGTCGCATATTGAACCCAGCAGAAGAGGCAAGCGGAATTGGCTGTAGTGTACATGGATAATGTTTGTTGTTTGTACTTCCCGAATTTAAAATACCACTATTCATAAATCTCCCCAAACCGAAATGGTAGTTATAAAGAATGGAACGCAGGCAGTTGGCGGTGAGATGCAAGCGACGTTCGCTCTGAATCTAGAAATAGAATACCAGCTGCTGCCATGCCAAAACGGAAACGCTTCGCCACAGTTATTTAATTACGAAACATCGAAGGGGCAGATCGACGATACAACGGAAAGTATTAGACCCCATTATAAGGCGAACTATACCTATCCGTTTGATGTTGACTTTCCGAATAGTATAGGCCCCATAGGAATATATTTTCTTTTGATGTCGCGGGGAATTCATTTCGCCTTTGTGCACCGCCGGACCGGCCCCTTACCCCACGTCATCCCCAAAATCGTATAGGCAGACAGGAGGGTAGGCTAACTCCACGGGTTTCTCAAGCGGTACATGGATGACACTGGTTTCCGCTCTGTAATTCCTTATTGCTTCTGCGTATATGCAGCCATAACGAACCCAACACAAACATATATAATTTTGGAAATATGGCGAACCCGCCAAGAATACTGATGTGCGCGGCGTACTATAGAAGATGGTAGATATTGACACGCAATGACGTCATGTATGTCTCCAGCTATCCACGCGCGTCTGAGATACCCTTGGCACGGCATAACCCAAGCATTCCTGCGCCGTCGACCGCTGGGCATTCCGTTTTTTTTATATTAAACTCCGGAAAAAGGGGAGGGGAGTTCGTGAGTTCGTGGAGGCAAAGTGGAAGGAGAAGGGTGGCTTCCAAAGCGCCAGCATCTTATTTATCGGTTTTATCGTGACGTGCACGCCCCGAATATTGGCCCAGGAGATTAGATAAAAAAAATAAGTCCGGGACTGGATTATATACTCGCAGGAAATTGAAACTTGATTGGTGAAATATGGTGGAGGCTCGAGGAATATATTTTGGAGGGGAAAATTCTGGTTTAGGGGAATTGATATATTTTCTCTGTCTCCAACGCTTTGCCTGCTGGCTAACCATTAGTCGTTAGGAGGTAGAGGAGGCAAACACATACTTGGATTTTATAACTGGATTTTTGTTCTTTTTTTCAATGAAACTTTGATTTGTCAAAACGAAGGTACGGTACATTCCATACAGATGCAGACTAAAAGTTCCGACGGTCGGACTAGAGTCCAGAGATATACTAATAAGGTAATAAATCCGGGCACTCGGCCTTGTGTAAACAAACGTTTCCCTCTTGCCCTCTCCCGCTTCCCTCCTCATCGAGACGATCGATATCTTATAATATAAGAAAATAAGCTGTACACAGTGTAGCTGAGACTGTGTTGTAGTGATGCCTAGTACCTACCTAACGCTTTTTACTGCAGTGCGGATGGCTGTAAAAGCAGTTCAGAAGACTGTATTACCTGTTTTTTATTTCCTAAAGACCCTGAAAGGTAAGATTGAGTTTGAGGTACCTACCCACAAAAATTAAGACATTTTTATGTGACATTTGAATACTAAGGTATTAATTGAAGAATAATATAGATATAATATTAACATATTGAAAACTTGAAGGTGCCAGCAATGGAAAAATGCCTTGGGGTTCATCGGAGAATATAAATTTGCGAATATTCGACCTGAAGAGGCAAATAAACCTATAAGAATTTGCAAGGCACATTTTGATGATCAGTCATTCACTTCGACCGGAAAACGTTTAGTAAAAACTGGTGTCCACTCGGCTGCCCATTAAGATTATTGCCAGAAGCTTATGGTAAGGACGCATGCTTGTGAAGGTACGTATGCGTAATATTTTGTTCTGTATTGTTTATGTCAATCCAAATATCGAAATATTTTCTACAGGATGAAAAAGTAGATATGATTAGTTTAACTATTTGTCGTTAAATATTTATTTGTTATTTATGTTTTTTTTTTCTGCTCTATGTTTTGTTAGGCTATATTAAAAACGAACGTAAAACATAAAAAAATTGCATTTTTATTCATGTTCCAACCAAAGTCTACAGATATACCTACCTACTAATTATGTAGATTCTGGTAATAGCTAACTTGTATTTTAATTTAACTGTACCTACCAAAAACTAACGGTACACTTACCTACACAAATAATGTTGTACCAAAGTCTACAAATATGTATAATAATATTTGTAGACTTGTGTGAATAATGGAAAGTCAATATGAACCTGCCCCCGTATAACTAGCTTGACGGCGATTTCGTTTAGTCGCCCTCGTAAATGCAAAGCGTGCGAGGTGACGCTGATTTACGACCGGTCGCAAAAAATTTTCGGCTTTTCAGAGATATCAAAGGAGTGAGCCGACTTTAGTATTTCTAGACTTTTCTAAAAGTTCCGACGGTCGTACGTCGTAAACCGTAATATGTAGGTTATAAGTATATAATCCCGACGTACTGCACTTCCCCCGACCTCCAATATACCTCAATATGTAGCTCTCGGCGAACATGTACATAGCCTAAACTTCAAAGGCCTCCTTGCCAGGGCAAACTGTGATCGGCCGCCCTCATCTCTGAGTGCCCATAGTGGCCAACCCCTCCCACGGAGCTCCGTACAATATCCCGCAGATGCGGCAACGCCGCATTACCGCTGTCAAACACCAGCCGTGTGCTCGGCCCACTTCGATTAACTTGTTGCTTTATGACGAAAAGTTTTGGGGGCTAGAGGATACGAAGGAATGTGGGTTGTGGTGATTGACTGGGGGTGTAAGAACGAATGCTTGGGAAATGTTGTTTTAATTAGGCGCACCTAACCTAATGTTTCTATGCCTCTAAAAATTCGCTTGGACATCAATTTGTCACCTTTGTTCGTCTGAGAAACAAACTTTCGCTAGATGCCTGAATCTGACAATTATATTTTTTCCTCTTACAATAATCAAAACTTTTAGGATGCCAAATTTCCAAAGACATCGGCCGACCTTAGAGTGGGTCGCATCATTTGACAAGGGTGCTAGATTAGCTCGCACCGGTCGATCATGTGATTACCATGGAGGGGTGGAAGTCAGGGTAGAAGTTACACGGATTAAATCATCCTGCCAGTTGTGAAGATACGCCAAGTTTTGGGGGGCCCGTCAGCTCGGCACAATTTCGTGGGGGTAGGTAGTTCCAGAAGTTTCGGTAATGAGGACGATTGGGGAAACACGTGTACAGCTATGTGAATGGTAATCGGGGCAGTTTGGATCAATCAAGGCGACTGTGGAGTTAACAGCTTGGCGGGAATTGTCTGATGTTTTATGTCCCACGAGGAATACTGGTTGCAGTTGGAAACGCACCCTTCTACACTCTATTCAAACTAAATGCAAGTGGCGCGTAAACATTTACACGATGGAAGCACGTGAACAATTCTGAGGGCTAATACGAGGCAGGGCCGCATTAAGGACGATCTCTACGAATTTTATAATATAAAATATTAAAATAATATGCCCCAGTATTAAGAACTTTAAAAACAAACTTTTATGGCACACCTAGTCAATCACTTACCTGCAAATTTCTACTATTAACACAAATCGTAGCTCCAACAATTAATAAACAGCGAAAGAATTATATCGGAAAAAAATAAAGGTCCGCTTGTAACTCAATACACCTCTGTAAGAAACACCGTCTCGCTGCACTCGCCGGCTGGCCAATAGCAAGCCGATCACGTGCGTATCACGCTCTAGCCATGCAACAACTTGTGTTTATGTTTCACTTGCGTTTAGTTTGAATGGAGTTGAACGTCATTTTTTGAGAAAATTTTCACGTCTACCTTCCTACGTTTCCCCCATGATCTCATTAGGTAATGCTTCGCGCATTTCATTCAGACGGAACTTTGCATACGGAGACCGGGTTGGGGTCTCAAAACAATCCGCATCGAGTGACCCTTTTGCCCTGGAGTTGGGGGCTTGCGCCATTCAGTTTCGACACTCCGTAATTGAAACAAATTGGTTCAAATTCTACGTTTTTGGGGGGTTTTCTTCAAAAACTGCCAGCACAAACACTAGGTGTGAACAGGGTGGTCATTTTTAGACGCCCAGCTTCTGTTGGTGGAAAACTGTCAAATATATGGAGACATTATACAGGGCGTTAGTAAATAAGTGCAACAAACTTTAAGGGGTGATTCTACATGAAGAAATAATGACAGTTTGCTATATAAACGTAGGTCCGCAAATGTTTCGTTTTCGATATACAGGGAGTCAAAGTTAAAAAAAAAGATAATTTATTTATTGCGCTGAAACGGATTAAGAAGAAGATTAAGATTAAGAAGGCGCATTTTTTGACGCCCGATTAAAAATTTTATGTTAATCAGTGGCGTGCATAGGGGTAATGGCCTCGATATTTTTAAGAAAATAAATGATACGCCACTGAGATAATTTAGAATAAAAATTATTTTTAAAATCCTCGTTTAATTAGCGACAAAAAAGCGCTCTTACCTTTTTTTCACAGGGGCCGCCATTTTTATGCAAAAAAAAATAAAACAACATAACGCGTATTTTTAATTTCTATTACAACAATATCAAAAACCTATCCTATACAGCAACAATAAATCAAAACAACAAATGAAAATAAAAATATCTGAAATAAAACATTTTCAGTTAGGTGCGCATAGCTATAACAATAAATAAATTATCATTTTTTAAAAAAAACTTTGACTCCCTGTATATCGGAAACGAAGCATTTGCGGACCTACGTTTATATAGCAGACTGTCATTATTTTTTCATGTAGAATCACCCCTTAAAGTTTATCGCACTTATTTACTAACACCCTGTATATTATCGGAGATGATAGGTCTGTGGTGTCAGATTTTAAACAAGAAAATCGCTAAATGCATTTAATGAAAATTGGGGATACAAAAAATTAGGGCATTGGAACTATGTAACAAAAGTGGTAGGTAAAAAAGTGATCACCCTGTACCTATTTCTCGGACCCCGTTTTATAACGTCATAAGGAGGAGTGTCTGGGTTTCTAAAACGTGTTGCATACTTTACTTTTTATACGAGTCTATATAAAAGCAACACAGCAATTTTAGTAGCAGTAGTAGTAGGGGTTTTTCAGAAAAATGCGTTGGCCGGGCATTTAGAAATTTCTAAGTTCACTTTCGAGCGGACTTTCAGCTTCTACGGTTAAAACTGTGTCGGATAAGATAAGAATGCATCCGGCAATTTTTTTTTTGAAAATCGTCAATTTTCAGTTTCCAAATGTGGCATCTGATTTCACCGTATCTTATACATTTCGAGGCGCTGCGTCGATTGGCGCAAGTTAGAATGTTGTAGCTCTAACCTTCAAAGTCATATCTAAATCGAAAACTCAAAGTTCGGTTAGCTGCAGCTGACTTGTACTCGTGATTAATGATGTATTTTATTCATGTAAAAAACAAAAAAGGTGAAAATACACGAGTTGTTATTAAAAAAACAAGCGTGTTTTCGCGTCAGCTTTCCAATACAAACAAATTAAAAACTTTCTTATATTCCGCCATACTTAGAAAACAAAGGGAGTTTCCTATATCGGTATTCGGGTCGAATATAAAGCTACTACACAATGAGATGCTGAGTAATGAAGAAACTTTGTGTTTGCTTTTATGTGATGAGGGTTTTTTTCCATAATATGAACTCCGCATTGTTCCAGTGGCAGTCAACATTCTCCTTCATTTCACTTTTTTCTGTAGTAATCTCTAAATAAATAGCAATTAATTTTTAGATCCAGTGAACGTCTCATATAAAGTACAAGTGAACTCACTTTGAACACAGTGATATACTGGGCGCGATCTATTTCATAGCATTTACCACGCTCTGCTACCGGTAAAAATATCAGAAATCATCCATATAAAATCAACAGGTTTTTATACGGTCGACGTCGACCTAGTCAAGGAGGCAGCCAATAAGAAAGCGAGCGTAGCGATTTGATTGGTCGGCGTTTCGGAGATCCACGGAGCAGAGGTGTCGACGCGGGCCAGTTAGGCCAGTATAACCAGTGGCGTGCACAGAAATAAGGAATGCGCTTTATTTGACGCATTTCGGTTTTGTGTATAGATTTTTGTGTGGTGTTGTTTTGTGTGTAACAAAATTATTGGTTTGCTTTGGTTTATTTTATTATTTTTTAGAGCATTTAAGTAAAATTTGTATAATATTATCATGGGCCGCGCTGCGGTCTTGTTTTCATCATTTGAGATCATTTATACCATACCTTAATATAAACACAATTATCTAAAATTATTTTTTTGTACGCTATATTGCTATAAGACCTACAGAAAAAAACCTCAACTTTGTTCATTAAAAAATATATAAATAGCATTCTAAAAATAATTTCGTACTTATTCCATGAATAATCGAATACGTCACAGACCATGAATAAAAATACTAATACCTATATCAACAGAAATTACCATTTTTAGTGGTTGTGTAAAGCAGTTAAATTGCCTTACGTGATTTGAGAGCAAGTAAAACTCCATTAAAAACTAATCTAAGCTTTAAAATTAGTTGACCTAGTATAATTATAATGTAGTGTGTACAATTTCGATAGTAAGAATTAATTTAGGGAATACTATACGATTATAAACGATCGTTTATAGCCAACAGCAAAAAAATGCTTTTTATTTTTCAGAGGAAAGGCCCATTCCAGCAAGGGCCGATCCTCTCGATACATTCGGTCATTTCTATGATTAACGTGTGGCCATAAATAAAAGTTCGAAGGCGGCGACGCGGGCATTTGTCATTGGTTCGAACGACCAGAAGGTATTGCGATATTATTTCCGAAGGTGATCGATGCGTGTGTGTTAACCCGGAAAAATTCTTTGCAAAAATTTCGCACCTAGGTACATAATATATTACGGAGAATCATATTATGTTTATCATAGCAACCAAAATAGCTGATCTGAGGTGTTTTGCACCAAGTCAACATACCTTTTTTTAGATATTTAGGTAGCCCTATTCGGTTAAAACATCTTTTAGTATTGAAAATTCTTTTGTCTTCGTAAAATCGAACCGACATGCGACATGGTCCCGGTTCGTCGAGTATGCCGAGTTTTGTTTGGGTTACAAGGAATAAATAAACAGATTATGCTTAGGTGATGATATGCACAGGGTGGTTCATTATAAATTGACACCCCCCTTAACTTGTTAGTTTTTGAGGTTAGAAAAATAGTTTTTGACAAAAGTTTTAGATACTAATACAAAGTTTTTTGTGACGCTATTGGACCGTGTACAGTGTGTTCTAGAAAGCCGTGGCCGACATAACTTATGTTTTTTTTTAATGGAACACCCTATATATTTTTGCATTTTTGAAATCTGCTCATCAAGGCAATCAAAATAATATTAAACTTTGTGGCATTATCTTTTTCCGTTTTTGAAAAATTCCGTATTCAAATTTTATACTAAATTTATTTAACTCGAATTTGTGGATCTCGTGATAAAGATAGACGATCAATGTAATAACGAAAAATATTTGTTTTAAACAAGAGAGTAACATAGTGAAACTCCAAAATGTTTAGGAGCTATTACGATTTTCCTGAAATTCTTTATTTCGAGAATATAATCAGTAAAATTTAAAAAGGCTCCTAAACATTTTGGAGTTTCACTATATTACTCTCTTGTTTAAAACAAATATTTTTTGTTATTACATCGATCATCTATCTTTATCACGAGATCCACAAATTCGAGTTAAATAAATTTAGTATAAAATTTGAAAACGGAAATTTAATTGCCTTGATGAGCCGATTTCAAAAATGCAAAAATATATAGGGTGTTCCATTAAAAAAAAAACATAAGTTATGTCTGCCACGGCTTTCTAGAACACACTGTACACGGTCCAATAGCGTCACAAAAAACTTTGTTACCGGTGCACTTTATAGGGATGCGCGGCGCGACCTCTGGTGACGACCGGTAATACCCTAAATTATTATATATTGGCGCACCAAATTAATATATCGTGTTTTGATATATTTTTTTGCGTTTACTGTAATATATACTTTTGGGCGATGCGTAATATATAAATTTGACTAAAAAAAGATTATTCACGCAATTTTCTATAAATATCATGTAAAAAAATATTTCGACTTCGGGCTTCTGCCCTTTCTGCTGCAGCGTTGCCGGTGCACTTTAGGAATGCGCGGCGCGACCTCTGGTGACGACCAGTGGTACCCTAAATTATTATATATTGGCGCACCAAATTAATATATCGTGTTTTGATATATTTTTTTGCGTTTACTGTAATATATACTTTTGGGCGATGCGTAATATATAAATTTGACTAAAAAAAGATTATTCACGCAATTTTCTATAAATATCATGTAAAAAAATATTTCGACTTCGGGCTTCTGCCCTTTCTGCTGCAGCGTTGCCGGTGCACTTTAGGAATGCGCGGCGCGACCTCTGGTGACGACCAGTGGTACCCTAAATTATTATATATTGGCGCACCAAATTAATATATCGTGTTTTGATATATTTTTTTGCGTTTACTGTAATATATACTTTTGGGCGATGCGTAATATATAAATTTGACTAAAAAAAGATTATTCAAGCAAATTTCTATAAATATCATATTAAAAAAAAATATTAGCCCGAGAAATTTATACAGTGTGACCCATTTGTTTTGGGGTCAGTCTGTAAAAAGTGTATCAATCGTGCGATTTGGCTGATTTTTTTTTTAAATTGTAGAGCTCGATGAACTGCACATTTTGAACAAAAATTGCCTGGTTCGCATAAAATCCAAAGCCTACTATGACCGTTTTTATGAGCAAAATTTTAAGAAACCATATTAGCGTTTTTTTTTTTTGAAAAAATCTGTGTGCGCCAATGGATTGAGCACCCCTCGAAATGGGTATGTACAAAATTTCATCAAAATATTTCAAGTAATAACGATTTTGTAGAAAAATTAAAAATGCAGCCAAGGTACGTCTTTATTTTCAAAAATTCAAAGTTGGCCATGGAAAATATTTGAATTGTAATAATACAACCTCTTGCGTACATTCAAAATTACATTTCGTATTTGCTGTGGAGTAATTTCCTCACAACTACGGTTTATCCTAGCTTGTAGTTCTTGTAAATTATGGGGTCTTGACTTATAAACATTTTGCTTAAGTGTACCCCAAAGAAAAAAATCTAAAGGAGTTAAGTCCGGAGATCTCGGTGGCCACTCACAGAAAGGACTATTTCGCCCTATCCAACAGTTTTCAAAATTATTATCTAGCCAGTTTCTGATTAAACGAGCATTATGAATAGGACTGCCATCTAACTGTAACTTTAAATTTAAACGGTATCTTAATGGTAACTCATCTAAAGCATTTCTAAATTCAATTTCTAGAAAATTCAAGAAGCCAGCCGTATTCAAATTCCCTTCAAAGAAAAATGGGCCAATTATTCTGTCGCGTAGTATTCCACACCAAACGTTAATTTTTTGTGAATATTGTCTCCTTGCATTTATTATAAACTCTGGATTTTCAGCTGACCAGTGACGGCAGTTTTGACTTGATACTACACCATTTGTAGTAAACGTGGCTTCGTCGGTGAATAAAATTTCATTTAAAAAGTTGCCATTATGGAGATATTCACCTTGCAGCCAATAGCAAAATTCTAATCTTCTCTCCTCATCTCCTGGTTCCAGGGTGTGCAAAAATTTTGGCTTAAACGGTTTTATTTTGTTTTGTCTCAAACATCTCCTTATACTCTCTCTGGGTATATGAAGGTCTAAACTAGCCGTTCGAACACTATTTCGAGGATTGTCACTAAAGTATTGCAGAATTTGATTGTTATTTTCAACAAGTCCACGGCGTCCATTTTGCCTAGTTTTTAATAAATTTTTAGAAATCGATCCAGTTTCATCAAAAATATTGTTTATACGTTGTACAGTACTTCGACTCACTGATCTACCTGGGTGTCTATTGTTAAATTCGGCCGCAGCTTCTGCTGCCCAGCGCTCGTTGTCGCCCACGAGTCGAACAATTTCTATTTTGTCTCTTATGCTTAAATATTCCATAATTATGATAATTAATTGTATTGAGCACAAACAATTTCTGAACTCAATTTAGACAGTTTGACACTTAATAAAAGTAAACAATTCAATTATTTTCCATGGCCAACTTTGAATTTTTGAAAATAAAGACGTACCTTGGCTGCATTTTTAATTTTTCTACAAAATCGTTATTACTTGAAATATTTTGATGAAATTTTGTACATACCCATTTCGAGGGGTGCTCAATCCATTGGCGCACACAGATTTTTTCAAAAAAAAAAAACGCTAATATGGTTTCTTAAAATTTTGCTCATAAAAACGGTCATAGTAGGCTTTGGATTTTATGCGAACCAGGCAATTTTTGTTCAAAATGTGCAGTTCATCGAGCACTACAATTTAAAAAAAAAATCAGCCAAATCGCACGATTGATACACTTTTTACAGACTGACCCCAAAACAAATGGGTCACACTGTATATTCAAAAATAATAATTTAGTCCGAAATGGCGCCTCATATTTATGTACCAAGACACTGAAGTTCAACTTTTTCTGACTCATGTGGAATTTAGTTGCCGAGGCCTCTGGCCGAGGTATTCAGTATTCAGTAAATATATATATATATCTACTTTCTTTTCGTGAAGTCTTGTAGATAGGCACGTGCTTGTGCCCCCAGTTCCCCGAAACTACCCCTAGGAAAAACCTCCCTGCCGATAATTGTCCACTTGTACCCCCAAACCACAATCCCCACCCTTAAGGGGACACCGGTGACACTTAACCTGCCCGGGGGGACCCCCGACAAACTTGCGGGGGTGGGGTATGGGGTAGAAGGGGGGGATTAATTAAACGGATTGCCGACAATTACTCGGTGGCACTAAGACGCAGGCGGCGACGTGTATCCGGCCCCTTAGTTTTGTTCTTCGCGGGGTTCGTATTAATCGGGGTGATTTAGAAATGGGAGGGGGAGAAGGTATGAAATACGGGGGTAATGTAAGCGGTCCCGACCTTATATGGCATTTACTATCAGATTCCCAATAATTCATTTTTAATAATTCACAGACCCCGCATCTAATGTAATGAGCCACCCTGTACAACCCAAGAAACGGTGGAATTCTGCCGAATTATCATATGGGCATTCACATGGTTAGGACTTTTGTTTGCCCACATTCCAGTCCAAGAAAAGTAGAAGAACATAGAAGACAGGAGCTACAATCTACAAAACTATAAATACAGGGCGTAACCAGGATTTAGTTTTGGCGGGGGTTTAGTTTGAGAAGTAAATAAAACAACAAAAATATACTTACATGAAATTTAATATCTATATATTCATCCGAAAAACTACGACATATTTATAAAGTTCTTAACTTTAAATGAAATGGATAAATTAATTTCGTTCCTCTGCGCTAAATCTAAAACCATTAAAGAAGAAATCTTCGGCTTTTTCTTTTAAGTATATCCACTACTTCATCTGCATGAATTTCTGTTCCATAGTGAATGTTCATTAACCATTAAGTCTGTTTTCACTTGTAGTGTTTCGTAAATAGTTTTTCAGTCTCCTTAGGCTCGAGAAAGACCTTTCTGGGGTAGCAGTGGATACAGGAATGGTAGCCAAGATTTGTAGTAATGTGTAAATATTAGGATAAAGGTTTTTATCGCACATATCTAGGCATTCCAAACTAGATTTCGGAGTAGGCAGTCTTCTTATCAGCATGCAAGGTAGCTGAAGCTTTGATAGCTAAATCCAAATTTGTTTCTTTATTAGAAACCCCTTGACCTTGACTACACCACTTTTTCCAGTAGTCCATACCTTTAGGTTTATCACCCTTCCTTTTTTCCCCTCCATTTTTCGACAGTAATAATGATTCACGTATCTATCCTTAACAAGGTCATCGAATAACAGCGCACTAAAATTACTCACTTACACGGTACACTTCATTCTCTTCACTATTCGTTCACCACTTTTCACTTTTATTCGCTTCGAGTTCGCATGGAACAATACTGCCGTAAGCGCGGTCACGCGCCGCGGCGCCGCTTATATAGCAGCCCAGTAGCCGTCCAGAAACTTCCACGAACTTTCACAAAGTTCCGCTCATTTTGACCGAGGGGCGTGGCGAATACTCGAGAAACAACGCAAAGTGTCCCTACAATACAAAATAGTTCGGCTGCAACTGCGTCTGCCTCTCGTCAAAAGATGGCGCTAGGCGCTACTATTACTACATAATATATTCAAACGTAATAATAATTTAACTCTTCACTCCTCGTATTTTTTCGGTATAATATTAGGTAATATTTTGTTTATTTCGGGGGGGGGGGGGGTTGAACCCCCGAACCCCCCCCCCCCTTGGCTACTCCCGTGTATAAATATATAACCGAACCGTTTCCATATCAGTTCACATTCGCAACGCTATCAAAATTTCTCCCGTTCCCGCAGTATTTCCCCACAGAATTAGCATGCGAAGGATATTCCGCCGGAACAAGTGTTCAATAAAAACGTCCCAGCGAAGAGTTATTATCCTCGATACACACACACGAGGTTCCTTCGGCGACCGCGCGCCAGCGCTCGAATCTGGCACCCCCGCGGCCGTTGAGTTACAGTCGTAATGTTGTTTTCGTGTTATTGCGAAACGTAATATAAACATTTATTTCTGCGATATGCAGCTGCGCGTACGCTTTACGTGACGCGCTCTGTTCTCCAGTCGTGTTTATAGAATTAAGCCGAGGGAAAAAATGAAAAACGGGCGCCCGCCTGCTCTGATGCAATGCTGGTACAAAGTAGTGGTAGAAATTACTTAAAAAAATAAAGAAACTAATGATTTGCATACGGAATGATGCGAGTGGCGCGAATATTTCCGCATTATTTTAATATTTATCGTATATTATGTTCCATATACACATACTTTAACCAAAGTGTCACGTGGCAGAGATGTGCAGCATAAACAGACACCATTTTGCGATAGAGTACCTCAATGACGTCAAAACCTATAGACGTGGTGCCCCATTGTTAAAATGCCCTTTATTTTGACTCCAAGATTAAATATATCCATACTACTCTAAAAACATGCTACAAACAAAGACAGAAAGTCAACCATCAACCAACTATACACCCGGTGATTCCCGGTTATAGTTCCTCCAGAATCGCACTTAGATATCGCACGTTTTTTCTTGTTTGGGGGCGCCGGAAGCATCGGAACATCACCTGAAGACTCGGGGGATGGTCTAACGACGCCAGCCTCCGAGCCCAGAGTCGAATAAATAAGTTCGCTACGGCTCGAGAAAAAGGGGCAATTTCTGACAATCTCGCGACATTTTCGGAATAATTTAATGGAGCGCTTAGATTGTGATTAGTTCTGGGCGTCAAGCGTTTATCAAAACAAACCTGTCTATAGGTTCTGACGTCATTAGAGTACCTATACTAAAATCAAGTAACTCTTACGCCTGGGGTAAATAAAAGCACGTGATCGATGACGTTCCGCGAAATAAGGCAATTGGTTAGTTGGCCATAAAATATCAGCGCGTCTGGCAACAGAGACGTACTCGATCGCAAAAGCGTATTTATGCGGTTTTATCTTGTTGTTTTCAGCCATTTAGACACTGCCACAACTTATTTTATCGATGTTTTGACGCATTTTAATTAAGCCAATAATTTTTTTCGGAAATATGTTGACGTAAACAATAATAATTGTAAAATTAGAATTAAAAAAGTCATGCCTCAGTGCGGCTCTGGCGAAAATCTCAACGCACACGTTCTTGTTTACATCAGACGTAAGATTTATTTGATTTTAGTATAGTCAATACACGGAACCCATTCGTAATAAAAAAGGATTTAGTATATGACAACATTTTGTGTGCAATTGCATTAGTTAACGCTCAAATATACATTAAATAAATGGCGAAACTGTAGATTTCAGCCTGTAAGAAAATTGTGTAACTTCGTCTTTAATTATCATAAATAAATGAGGGCTAAAAGCCGTTGTTTCATTTATTACGTGTTATGTTGGTGCATCTTACTGTTAACTGAGTACGATTTTATAACAGCTAAAAATATTGTCAAGCCTATTATTGAAAACAAGGAAAACTTGAATTTTGTGACAGATCACAACCGTACAAAACAAAAATTATACTAAGTCTTTTCTTATCTAGTCACTAGAATTAGGTATGCTGGATGTCCCTAGAATTTCGCAGGGCACATAGAATGGCCGGTGATGGCAGAGCCGTGTTCAGAAATTTTCATGTTGTGTTAGGATATTGACATTATTTTAATGTTGTCTATTATAGTAACCAACATTCTAGTTAATGTTATTATATGTGTAAGATGATCAATAACAAGATATTTGAGGGCAAATGATGCAATTATTTTGACGTGGAATAGTTTCATTCACGGCCGAGAATAAGAATAGATAAACGATCAATACCATCTTTTTAGGTACCTACCTACCATACTATTTAACAGAATAATTTGCTGAAAGAATATTGCCTTGACAATTTTGTAAATATACCTACTAATAATCTTAATTATTCTTGAAAAATAAAGGAAGTCTTGTATTTGGAAAATCTTATCTAATATATATGTTTTGGTAGGTCAGTATAAATATATTGTTTGTACGATATTACAAAAAATATCAGTAGCAATCTTCTCCGTAAATTTTTTCTCCCAGCAGTAGAACAAAATTATTGCTTCTCATCTGATATTAGAAGAAGCATCTTCAGCAGTAATGTATGATATGCGTTTATAGACATAAACATAAAAAGTTGAAAAATAGAAATATATGATTGAAAATATTAGATATTTACGGTAGATATACCAAAGTATACCAAAGGTTGTACCTCTTATTGCAAACATAAATTCTATCCTATTTTCTCATTGACTCCTTGAAGGTTACTAAAACGTTTTTATTGTAGCTACAGATGAAATACCTAGTGCTGAAATGTAGGTACTTACTCTTTATTCTCCACGGAACACACCGATCAAAATTCCATAAAAAATATTCTATTTAAATAGACTCTAAATAAATATAATATGTATGGCACTTCTGTTCAAACACATTGAAAATCAAAGTTAAGTATCTTACATTTGTCAATATGCTACCTACTTTGTATAACTAAATTTTAAAAAATGCCATTTCAGTGACTAGATAAGGAGAGACTCGATACCTATCTACAAAACTACTGAAACGGCTTTTACACTCTTGGAATTGGGTCGATTTATTCGTCAATGCAAAATGTACCGTATATTATATATTTCTTATCTATGAAAATGTACAGCTCATGCCTGTCAAATTTGATATTTAAAATTAAAAATTTAGAAAAATCGGCTTTTCCTTGGAAATAGTTATTAAGAAAATGTGTTCATATATACAGGGTGTCCGGAAATAAATGCACCAACTTGAAAAATTAAAAAGAAAAATGGAAAATATGACGAAAAGTTCATATGAACATGGGTCCGCAGATGTTTGGTTTTCGAGATGCAGGGTGTTGAAATTTAAATTTTATTTTCGATTTTTTTAAATAACTTTTTGAGACGACAAAATTTTCGTGCAAAATTTGGTAGTCGGGGTTTTTTTGGGATGAGAAATCATAATTTGGTATTATTTTTGGTGCAATACGTAGAGGGCGCTGCGTACGCTATCATTATTTAATTTAATTTGCCCTAACTTTTTTGACAGTAAACTTTTACGACATTTTGTGAAAGTATCCTCTTCCCACACGTTTTCTAAGCAAAAAAGGTATACTTGGTGCATAACGCCAAAGGTGACCGTTTTCGAGAAATTTTCAAATTTCTGCATCGATGCAGGTGCATATCGACACTCGTATGCAATTAAATTCTAGGCGTTAATCATAGGTGCCTGGCGTTCGCAATAAACAAACACATTTATTTTTTGACAGTTTAATTAATTTGTTGTTGTTAGATTATCTTTTCTACGTTTGTCTCGAAAAATGGTGATATTATCCATGCAAGAAAAGGTTCAAATGCACCTGATGTATGGAGAGGCCCGTGGAAATTCACGTCTCGCGCGGAGACTGTGCTCTGACCGATTTCCCCAACGAATACTTCCATATCATTCAATGTTTTCACGTGTGCACCGGCAACTTATGGAAACGGGTTCTGTAAATGTAACAAAATCTAATGCAGGAAGACGTCGTTTGTTAACAGTGCAACAAGAAGAAAATATTTTGGATTTATTTGACGAAAACCCCGAAATAAGCATAAGACGGGCATCACTGCAACTTGGAATTCCTAAAATGCAAGTCCACAGTTTTATTAAACTGCAATTACTGCATCCTTTTAGTGTTCAAAAAGTACAGGAACTTAAACCAGAGGATTTACCACGAAGTGTGCTTATGGACTCTTCAACGTTATAACCAAAATCCGGATTTTGTAAACCGATTGCTCTTTACTGATGAGGCCTGTTTTACAAAAGATGGTGTACTGAATCTACACAACCTTCATTACTGGGCCATGGTAAATCCACACGTCGTAAGGCAGACTCGTTCGCAAGATAGATGTTCAGTCAATTGCTGGGCTGGAATCGTCGGAGATTACATCATTGGTCCACATTTCTTGCCCCCTCGGTTAAATGCTGAAACTTACCGATATCTTTTGGAACATGAACTACCAATTCTTATGGAAGATATTCCCCTCGATATTAGACAGAGTTTATGGTTTATGCATGATGGGGCCCACCACACCGAGGGCGGATCGTAACCGAATGGCTGAATGAAAATTATCCAAGACGTTGGATTGGTAACAATTCCCCCAACGCAGCATGGCCTCCCCGTTCTCCGGACTTAAACGCTATGGACTTTTCTTTCTGGGGGGCCATGAAGGATCGCGTCTATGCCGTGCCAATTAGAAATCGCGATCACTTACAACAACGAATCCTTGCCGCGGCTGAAGATATTAAACAGATACCCAACATTCATTGGAAAATACGTCAAAATTTTGTAAAACGTCTGCGGGTTTGTGTTCAACAAAACGGTTCCCACTTTGAACACGTTTTACGAAATTGGTGAATTTCACTTACCTAATAAAATTCAATTGTAAGAATCGAACTCTTAATAAAAGTTTCATGAAAATAATTTGTAACATTCATGGTTTCTTGTTTGCAATTTTCTATGAAATGCAGGTAAGTTTCCGAGTTTAGACTGGGGACATGAAACATGGTATGATAATGCCATCTTCCGATGATTCTAACCGAATTAATGTAGCAATTTTGTTTGTTCACCTTTTGGCGTAAATTTAAATGTGTTTGTTTATTGTGAACGCCAGGCACCTATGATTAACGCCTAGAATTTAATTGCATACGAGTGTCGATATGGCACCTGCATCGATGCAGAAATTTGAAAATTTCTCGAAAACGGTCCCCTTTGGCGTTATGCACCAAGTATACCTTTTTTGCTTAGAAAACGTGTAAGAAGAGGATACATTCACAAAATGTCGTAAAAGTTTACTGTCAAAAAAGTTAGGGCAAATTAAATTAAATAATGATAGCGTACGCAGCGCCCTCTACGTATTGCACCAAAAATAATACCAAATTATGATTTCTTATCCCAAAAAAACCCCGACTACCAAATTTTGCACGAAAATTTTGTCGTCTCAAAAAGTTATTTAAAAAAATCGAAAATAAAATTTAAATTTCAACACCCTGCATCTCGAAAACCAAACATCTGCGGACCCATATTCATATGAACTTTTCGTCATATTTTCCATTTTTCTCTTTAATTTTTCGAGTTGGTGCATTTATTTCCGGACACCCTGTATAAACAAATAAATTTCAGTGCAAAATTAAGGAGGAAATAAATAAGCACGGTATATGGATGGTGTGAAAAACATTGTACTAAATTAGAATATAATAGTACCTACTTATTGATGCTGCCCAAAATTTATTTATTCATAAAATAGAATTTTGAAAATTTTCCTATGAAATAAAAAACTTGCTTCCAGCAAAATAACATTTATTTCATAGCCCTTTAATCTTACATATTTTGTACAGGGATTACTTAAAATATATTATAAAATACTTATCATAAATTTAATATAAAAACGGCAAAAACGCGTAAAGAATTATCAGCGTGCGGTACATCTAAAAAATGAAAAGGTTTCCTCTCACAGACAGTTGCCTTATACCTAAATTTTACATTGTACATTCATAAAAAATGAAGCGTCTCTCTATGGTTACATCACTAAATCGTAAACGTAAACAACACCACAGATGCGTCATATAATATCGATAATATTCCTGTATTTACAAAATATATTCGAATATTCACATTTAGTTATTTCTGATACACCGAATAAGAGCTATTTACAAAATTATTATTTACAATATTTTACAGGAAATCATGTGTGGAATGGAAATGTGCTTTGTAGAAATAAAGTCATCGTTTGTGTCAAGTCAATAGTAAACGTTTTAGCATTAAAAACACAAAATGCAGATACAAAACAAAAAGTTTCAACAAAAGGATTTCATTTAAATTAATTACATTTATAATAAAATTTTTCGCAGTAAATAGTTAAAATTAATATCTACCAACTCTCTGGATCAATAGACAAAAAATACTTTGATAAAATATTTAAATTCATTCACTCCCTATTCTATTTTAACTGTTGTGCCCATCAAAGTATAGCGACAGTAATAATTACCATTTTCAAGAGCACAAAATACTTCCCTGTTTACTTATCACAACTTTCAATTTTTGACACACCAATTCCGAAGTACTGTGCCCTCGAAAACTGAAACAATTTAGAAATCTCAAAAAGTCTTTGCTCTTCTATAAGGACGTTCTTTAGTAATTTATCTCAAATACAGTAAAGTGTATATCAGGACCACACATAACATCATGGAGTTTGAAGCCAAGTTGCCCGTGTCGAATGATTTCATGTTGAGAAGATCTTCTACCGAGTGCTCTGAAACGCAAAAGATAAAGATACAGCAAACTATCGCGAAAGGCGGTCGTAGAAAAAATATTGCGCGCGACACATAAACAAACAAGAAAATTATCTGCAGGTCCATTTCTTATTTGGTTTATTGGAAACTAGCCCGCTCGGTTATAAAAACAACACATAAAAAAGGCATCAGAATATAATGGGCGTGTTTTTTCGTTTGGGGTAATAAATTCCTCGATAATCTGTGGGAGATTTTGGTTTTTGCTTTTTTATAGGGTCGTTTTAGCGATAACCAAATTTTTGTAGAAAAAAATCGATATTTTATAGACTTGTTTGGACAATTTACAACGTAGAGTTTTTAAGATAGTAAAATTAGTTGGTATACTTCCATTAATCCCAAAATTGTAGAACAATATATCGCGGCAACCAAAATATTGACATATTATACGGTATTCGTGACGCCAAAATTAAACAGCTTCATTAAATAAACAAAAAATACATCCATTCGACATAAGGGTTGTATCCATGCCGTTCCACTTAATAATTTAATTGCCTATAAAAGCTGCATGCCCTCAACGAAAAAATAAGAGGACACCATACGGCACACAGGACTACTGAAAATGCGGGAAAAAAACGTGCATCAAGCAGGAAAAGTGCTTACCGTTGAAAATGTGAGGCTTTTCTACTGAAGAGTCTGCTCGTCGGTTTGGTAGTGCAATTTTTGTAGAGGGAAAGTGCGGGTTCGGTGTGCGAAGGTAATATGGAACAGAAAAACGGTTTCCCAGTTAGCTGGCACGGGAAAATATGCTCTAATTGGACAGAGAACGAGTTATTTTACAGGGTGTAACTTTGACGTGCAGAAAATAAAAAGTTATGTTGTCAAAAACTCTTTAACTTTTGACAGATCTTTGAAATATCGTCCTTCATCCCTAACACAAGCTTTCACTCTTCGCTCCATAGATTTTTTAATGCCAGTTAAAATTTCTGCACTAATCAAAGTTATACTCTGTACCTATAAGATTAAGAAACGGCATTCAAAAATAGCAATAATCGTACATGTATTATGGTCTGACAAATAAGCCAAATAATTATTTGCACCGGATACCAATCCACTCGAAATTCTCTCTGATCTGCGACGCACGTGACTAAATTCTCTGACAACCAATGAATTATTGCCTACATGACCCTACCCTGTAAAACTAGAGCATTCCTGTAGTGCATTATGTATCCGTCACGCTATAAATGCATAATCGATACCCTTTCCTGGGGAGTTGCCTTTTATCCCTGTTAAAATTTGAAGCATTTTCGCGTGTCCCCTCTCATTTCCTCTGTCTATTATTCAAGGTGGCTTTATAAAACTCTCAATGTTTCAGTTAGACGCGCTTCAATTATTTGGTGCATTCGCTTTTGTTTGGCAACCACCAGATTTAAAACCAGCTACTTTAATTTTTTTGACACAAGTCATCTGTACCGACATGTTTGAGATTTGGGTAGATCCAATGACGTCAGAACCTATAGACAGGTTTGTTTTGATAAACGCTTGACGCCCAGAACTAATCACAATCTAAGCGCTCCTTTAAATTATTCCGAAAATGTCGCGAGATTGTCAGAAATTGCCCCTTTTTGTCGAGCCGTAGCGAACTTATTTCGACTCTGGGCTCGGAGGCTGGCGTCGTTAGACCATCCCCCGAATCTTCAGGTGAGGTTCCGATGCTTCCGGCGCCCCCAAACGAGAAAAAACATGCGATATCTAAGTGTGATTCTGGAGGAACTATAACCGGGAATCACCGGGTGTATAGTTGGTTGATGGTCGAATTTCTGTCTTTGTTTGTAGCATGTTTTTAGAGTAGTATGGATATATTTAATCTTGGAGTCAAAATAAAGGGCGTTTTAACAATGGGGCACCACGTCTATAGGTTTTGACTTCATTGGGTAGATCATTCAATTGTAGGCTACAATATTGCCGAGACAGTTACAATTACTGACCTTTATCGTTTGTCTGAAACGTGAAAGCGTCCGAAGGTTCGGACCAACCGAACTTGTTCTTCGCCGTCACCCTCGCTTCATATCTGGCACCGGATTCCAGTCCTCTTATGACGTAGGACATTTTCTGCGATCCCCGACTTTCAATGGTGGCTGGCAATATGACGTCGTTCCAATCGGTTCTTCTATCCTTTGTCGGTTTGCTATATCCGTGCGCCGCGCTGTAGCCTACAGCCGCGTAGGTTTTGTTCTCCTGGAAGGCGACGACAGTACGAGAGGTAAAACCTTCGGTTGGGAGTGAATAATTTGTCAAATACCTTTCCAGGGGGAAATCGTCTCTGGCTCTGATGGTGCAAGGGCTGCGGATGGCCGTCATCAGAAGAAAAAGCGCTATCGGGCAACCGTCGAAAGTACAACTTGTAGAATTCGATGGGGGCAGGCGAGTCCACCGACCAACTGATGTTGTAACTGTCCCGCCAACCTCCAGTTGAAGCACTGTGGAATTTCGCGGGCACCGGGATACCTTAAGACCACGAAAATATTCTTAGAAATCAAATAACTGTTTAATACGGTTGAATACCCACCAGTAAGTTCTATACTTTTGCGGGTTTTGCCCAACTGATTGTCAGCCACGCACGTGTAGTTGCCAAAGTCGCCGCGATGGACTTTTCTAAGTACCAACGTGTGTCTGGACCCCCTGGATTCCATTATTCGACGTTCTGTGGTGTCCAGTTGCATCGTGTCTCTGTACCATAACACCTGGAACAAATTGAGAAGTATAGTGTCTCCCTGAGACATGAGTAGTCGACGTTTCGTTGACGCATTTTCATGAAACCCCATGGAACGCCATGAAACGTCATGAAAATGCGCCAACGAAACGTAAACGCGTGAAAAAATGTTACAATGTATTCAAACGGTGAAGTAAGGTGAAATGATGAAGCCCTAAGCCTTCGGACACACTAATAAATTAAATAGAAGTATCAAACGTTTAAGGACAGTTATTAGTAATCACAATCAAGAACAATACACTACGCTGCTTGTACTCCCCAACCGCATTAGTTTACGTCCTCATAAACTCCCATTAAGGCCGGACATAACTAAAATTTATGCGAAATAATTCGGCAGAATTAAAGTGAACGCCGAAAATGGATTCGGATGTTTTCGGTTAATGGCTCCCTGTGCCCCCCTATAAGCCGACATTACTCTGATTGACATGTCGTGCCTGGCGACGATTAGGACTTTATTCAATAGACATACGGGCAGATAATTCATATCGATTTGCTGTGTTGTGTTGCTGCCGCGGTTTTGGATGAGCCTTTCGAACCACACAACACAACGCCGGAACATGGCGTGACATACACGGTTGCCAATTGTAATTTTCGACCCCAATAACAATAAATTAAACGATTTATTAAATTAAGGAACTTACAAGAGGATAAACAAAGACCCTACAACTTCAATATAAACTAAAATATACAAAACACTATATAAATACCGCGAACAAATCACACAGAGACAAAGGACACTCTTAACTCCACATCATTCAAAACCCCCATACTTGTATGGTTTGCCAAAAATACACAAAACTAACATTCCTCTTCGCCCCATTGTAAGTTTAATAAATTCACCATGTCATTCGTTGGCAAAATATTTAAGTACTTAAAATTGTTAATCCGTTAGTAGGAAACTCAAATTCATTTATCAGAAACAGTAATCATTTTCTAGAAAAAATTAGGGAACATCAATTTCCGGATAATTATATATTAGCTAGCTTTGATGTGGTTAGTCTTTTTACTAATGTCCCTGTTGACAAATCATTGAATATTTTACGCAGAAAGTTAGAAAATGATCAGACTTTAGTGGAAAGGACAAATTTGAATATAGATGCAATATTAGAACTAACAACATTCTGTGTTAAAACCGCATATTTTCAACTAGGAAATGAATTTTACCAGCAGGAATTTGGAATGGCTATGGGGTCTCCTTTATCACCATTCATAAGCAATTTATTTATGGAAGATTTTGAACAAACTGAGTTGACTAGATATGTTCACCAACCTAATGTTTGGCGGAGATATGTAGATGACATATTTTTTGTTATATGGGAACATGGAGTAGATGTCAGAACAGTATTTAAAACCAAAAATACGTTAAGATCCATGCTAGTTAAAACAAAACCATTTAATGAGGTACAAAGTTCAAAAAATTGCATTTATAAAATTCCTTGCGAATGTGGAAAGTTCTATGTTGGGGAGACTTGTAGGACATTTAACGTTCGTTTAAAAGAACATAAAAATTATATCAGGCAAAATCAAATTTCGAAGTCCAAAATATGTGAACACTCTTTTAATAACAATCATAGGATTTTGTAGGTCCAAACCAATTCTCAAAGAAAAAGTAGGAAATAGACTAAAAAAGAATCAGCATTTATTCTAGGAAATACAGACAACTGTGTTGCTGAATGTTCAGTGGAATTCAGTAAAATATTATTGCCACATATTTAAAGAGAAGTTAGTATAAATAATTAGGTAGAACACAGGGTACAATATCAGACAGGTGGCTAGGCTATTGCTTCTGTTGTCATGACATTTTAACTTGAAATTTATTAATCTGTCATTTCACTTTGACGTGACATGATGTTTGAGAAAGGAGGAAGATTTATTCTCCGAAAGCTCAGGAAACAAATTTGTTGAAGATATTTTTTGAGTCACAAGTTCAAAGTTCAGTTCATTTACTGTTAAGAATTTATTAGTTTTCCAGGCTACTTGAAAAAGTTGTCTTTTAACCAGTTTGGTGGCGAAAAACCCAATTAAAATTCAATGAACCTAATAACGGAGTTACGAAATAGTATATTTCATTACGAGTCTGGAAATAAAGATTTTTCCGTTCGCGTGAGGCGCAGCCGAACACGGGAAGTCATGCAAGCACGGAAAAATCTATTTCTGGGCGTGTAATGAACGATATTTTTTATTATACCCACTTTTTTGAAAACGGAAACTTAAAACATTTTATCGGCATATTATAATAAATGTAATTGACAAAAAATAAACAATGCAGACAATATAGTGTTTGGTATGTATGATGCGTTTCCATGGTTACTCTCAAATTATTTCAAAGGTGCTTTGTTGTAAATTAGTTATTGTCAAATAAGGTGAATAAAACGTCAAAAAATTACAAAAATAAATGTATCTAAATATTGAAACACTTACGAATTAAAATACAAAATAAGTATATGTTAAATATCAGAGAGCATATAGAGTTTCTTAAATTTAGTTTATTTTGCTGAATATTTCTATTTTAAAGCCATATATTCGGTATTTTTATTCAGCGCACGGAAAGTTTTTCCATGCGCTGTTTCCGTGCGCTAGCCTGAAAAACCCCATCTTTCATTATTTCTAAATCAGATGAAAATAAGGTGTTTTCAAAGAAGTATAATAAAATAGTATATTTCATTACGAGTCTGGAAATCAAGATTTTTCCGTGCGCGCGTGACAAATTCCCGTGTGAGGCGCAGCCGAACACGGAAAGTCATGCAAGCACGGAAAAATCTATTTCTGGACGTGTAATGAACGATATTTTTTTATTATACTTCTTTGAAAACGGAAACTTAAAACATTTTATCGGCATATTATAATAAATTAATTGACAAAAAATAAACAATGCAGACAATATAGTGTTTGGTATGTATGATGTGTTTCCATGGTTACTCTCAAATTATTTAAAAGGTGCTTTGTTGTAAATTAGTTATTGTCAGATAAGGTGAATAAAACGTCAAAAATATCACAGAAATGTATCTAAATATTGAAACCCTTACGAATAAAATACAAAATAGGTACATGTTAAATATCAGAGAGCATATAGAGTTTCTTAAATTTAGTTTACTTTGCTGTATATTTCTATTTTAAAGCCATATATTCGGTATTTTTATTCAGCGCACGGAATGTTTTTCCGTGCGCTGTTTCCGTGCGCTAGCCCGAAAAACCCCATCTTTCATTATTGCTAAAAACAGATGAAAATAAGGTGTTTTCAAAGAAGTATAATAAAATAGTATATTTCATTACGAGTCTGGAAATCAAGATTTTTCCGTGCGCGCGTGACAAATTCCCGTGTGAGGCGCAGCCGAACACGGAAAGTCATGCAAGCACGGAAAAATCTATTTCTGGACGTGTAATGAACGATATTTTTTTATTATACTTCTTTGAAAACGGAAACTTAAAACATTTTATCGGCATATTATAATAAATTAATTGACAAAAAATAAACAATGCAGACAATATAGTGTTTGGTATGTATGATGTGTTTCCATGGTTACTCTCAAATTATTTAAAAGGTGCTTTGTTGTAAATTAGTTATTGTCAGATAAGGTGAATAAAACGTCAAAAATATCACAGAAATGTATCTAAATATTGAAACCCTTACGAATAAAATACAAAATAGGTACATGTTAAATATCAGAGAGCATATAGAGTTTCTTAAATTTAGTTTACTTTGCTGTATATTTCTATTTTAAAGCCATATATTCGGTATTTTTATTCAGCGCACGGAATGTTTTTCCGTGCGCTGTTTCCGTGCGCTAGCCCGAAAAACCCCATCTTTCATTATTGCTAAAAACAGATGAAAATAAGGTGTTTTCAAAGAAGTATAATAAAAAACATGTAGCATGGCGTCCCATACAAACTATTTTTATATCGTCCTGTCAAACCCTCCGGCCGACAATCACGTAAGCGCGGCATTGGGGATTCATCCCGTTGACACAGGGAGCGACCGACAACAGCGACCACAATGGACGTCATCAATCATCCCGGTGCCGTTTTTACGTCATTATTTATCGAGGATATTATGCGTCGGGTTTATTATTGTGAAGATCTGGGAAAGCCGGATGCCTGAATGAATTTTTGTGAGGGCCCAACGCGTTCGCTTTCAGCGATAGGAAGTGGAAACGTTACATTGTTGGGAGTATTCGGAGAGATATTTGGGAGTAAGATGATAATCGAGATGAATATCTAGAAAAAAATGCCGGTAGGTAGATTTAGTGCTGTATAACAAAGCATGAATAAAACCGCTACGACGTCTATGCGGTTGAACACAGTATCAAAGTCAGTATAAATGACGAAAGGAACATAAGGTATGGAATAGAATAATCATTTTATGTAACTACTTCCTGCTTACCTCGGGTTGATTTTCTCCATGAACAATACATACTAGTTGCGTCTCTAACCCTTCACCAGTATAGACAACAGGTCGTTCCACTGTTATTTCTGGTGGATCTGAAACAAATAATGAACTAGTTTACAATATTATATTTTTTGAAACTCGCAACAAAAAAAAACATTACTCCGCCAGCGTCCAGAGATATACTAATAAGTCCGGGCACTCGGCCTTGTGTAAACGAACGTTTCCCCCTTGCCCTCTCCCGCTCCGCTCCGCATCGAGCCGATCGATATCTTATAATATAAGAAAATAAGCTGTACACAGTGTAGCTGAGAGCGGTTCGTTCGCATTCTCCCGGGTGCGCGCAAAATATTACCGACCGACCGTGACTGTGTTGTAGTGATGCCTAGTAACGCTTTTTACTGCAGTGCGGATGGCTGTAAAACCAGTTCAAAAAACTATATTACCTTTTTTCATTCCCTAAAGACCCTGAAAGGTAAGATTGAGTTTGAGATACTTACCTACAAAAATTAAGACATTTTTATGTAACATTTGAATAAATAGGTATTAATTGAAGAATAATATAGATAATATTGAAAATTTGAAGGTGCCAGCAATGGAAGAGTGCCTTAGGGTTCATCGGAGAACAAAAATTTGCGAATATTCCACCGGAAGAGGCATATAAACCTATAAGAATTTGCAAGGCACATTTTGATGATCAGTCATTCACTTCGTCCGGAAAACGTATAGTAAAAACTGCTGTCCCCTCGGCTGTCCAATTAAGATTATTGCCAGAAGCTTATGGTAAGACGCATGCTTGTGTAGGTACGTACGCGTAATATTTTGTTCTGTATTGTTTATGTCAATTTAAATATCAAAATATTTACTACAGAATGAAAAAGTAGATATGATTAGTTTAACTCTTTGTCCTTAAATAGTTATTTAACGATGTATTTATTTGTTATTTATGTTTTTGTCTGCTCTATGTTTTGTTAGGCTTTATTAAAAATGTGGGTAAAACTTAAAAAATTGCATTTTGATTCAAGTTCCAACCAAAGTCTACAGATATACCTACCTACTAATTATGTAGATTCTGGTAATAGCTACCTTGTATTTTAATTTAACTCTACCTACGGAAAACTAACGGTACACTTACCTACACAAATAATGTTGTACCAAATTCTACAAATAGATATACTAATATTTGTAGACTTTGGTAAATAATGGAAAGTTAATATGAACCTGCCGCCCTATAACTAGTTTAACGGCGATTTCGTTTAGTCGCCCTCGTAAATGCGAAGCGAGCGAGGTGACGCTGATTTACGACCGGTCGCAAAAAATTGTCGGCTTTTCCGAGAGATCAAAGAAGTGAGCCGACTTTAGTATTTCTAGACTTTGACTCCGCCATAGCTTGTGAACTTACGTGGTCCAACATAGGTGCGCGGGTTAGATCTAAATGATTTTACCTTTACCTTTACTTATTTTGTCGCAAACACGTGATAATTTTATGAAATGAAGGTAGCATTATACAAACTTATTCCCGCAAAATCATCCCTTTGCATAACCGGGCATACACATACACCGGACAAACATCCTGCGGGGATTTCCTCTTCCCCACAGCGCCCCTAAATTTATTAGGCGGGGTGGAGGCGAGAAGGGCGAACCCCCTGAAGGGACTCAACCCTTTTGCCGCGAACATCTCCCGCAGATTTTGGACGCGGACACCCTCGCTGGGATTTCGGTCCCCGGAAACCCACAAGCCGCGAAAACCGAACATTTTCCACATTCGAGATCGCGGTACCGTACAGAATTGCTAACAACCATCGGTTTTTTGTTGTTGACTATATTTGTTTACATCTCACCCGCTGTTTAATCTAAATTAAATCATTTAATTATATTACAGGTCAGACCCATACAAACAAAACGTACTGACGCTGCAGAACAGCACGCGCGACGCACGTAGTATGTGCGTCAATACACATAAAATATAAACAAATGTTCTGTATAAATACAACTCCGCATAATGAATAAATCAGATCCAATTCGTTTGTGCCACCTTGGCCCTAGCAGAGAGTGAGGCTGCTCTCTGACAGTGGTGTCCGAAACAAACATCCTTACTACAAGTGCCCTCGTCTGCTGGCTGATTAGACCTCTCAGCCATTCCTAACTTGAGAGTACGCAGAAGAGTTGGAAGTATTCCACTGCTTCAAAAGGGCAGAAGTGAGTTCCTGGCAGCAGTGCCAGGACACCCGCCAAAGCTAGTTGGTAATCAATGTAGGACACACTGTCATCAGTACCAGTATCACCCACATGTTTATCATAATGTATCAGGTAGTAAAAAATACATGAATGAAACTATGTATGAACAGATTCACGGGCTATGCAAGGTTATCTAATTGTATGTCATAATAATGATCATGGCCTGCTGAGGTTTTCGTTTGATTGTGTAACGGTGTAGAAAGTGAAGAGCCCTACAAAGCAAATGGCCCAAAAACCCCATTTACAATTCTAATCTAAAAATATATCGTCCCATTTTAATATCTTGCCCACTTTAAATTTGCTAAATGGGACAGAACAAAATAAAACCAAATAATTCAGAAACTAAGAAAGTTTTTTCGGTCACAACAGAACGATAAAATATTGTGAACTGCCACGATCTATTATAAAATTCAATGCGAGAAATACAGTTGTAAAATATTTTACGTGTTGAATTTTGCACGGGGAATTTTATGCTCTGAAAGCCGGAGTTATAAATTTTGTATAAATTAATTTCAATCAAATACAAAACTGACGCGAATAGAAGAAAGCAATCGTGAATTTCGACGTATAAAATATTAAAACAATCATTTTATTATTTAGCGATATATTTTAAAAAACTCATCATCATATCACATCATAAAAAATGTTCAATTTTAGTCAGGAATATGTTTTTACTGATCCAAATTGTGATATCTTGTTGTGAGGAGTAGTTAAGCTATGGGATTTCTAGCACACTTTTCCCATGTAAATCCCCGTAAGACCGAAACATGGTAAAAACGCGACCAAAACCCCATAAGCCCTATGAAACGTCATGAAACCCAATGAAACGTCGAAAAAACGTAAACGCGTAAAAATAAGTTACAAAACTTGAGAAAAAAGCTATAACGAAACGTCGACGCGTGAAAAAAAAGTCTGTCGTAAAATTTTGGTCCCGTTTTTTACCACGTTTCAGCCCTATGAGAATCTACATGGAGATATAGTCTGTACTACGCTAGCCCTAAAGCATGTTCAGGGCCCACCCTGTAACCCATTAAGGTCTAGTATTACCCTAAATTCCAAGTTGAACTTCTATTCCAACCTACTTATTACTTCCAGCCCATAACGCTGACCGCTAGACCTCGTCTACCAATAAATTTGCTCAAATTTAGGTCTTCGAACATTAGCGGTTTGCTAGCTAATTTCAACACCTACCATAAATTTCCGTTGAACCCTATTGGATAAGACATCGGCTCCTGCTCGTTTGCTACAGGAGATAGATGGCATGGTGTGAGAAAACTGAAGTACAGCCAATACTTTAGACACTCCTTTTTAATCATCATTGTCATATTTGTTTACTTTACTTAGTTGGCACAATCTTCATAAACGACACAGGATTCGCGATTGTTTTACAGGCCCACTAATTGAAAGAAGGCACCACGACATTGCCTACAATAAGAGTAGTTAAGCATTACAGCTTCTGTGACAAATTGAGTAAACACAAATTAGTTGCAGTTTGTCTGGCTGGTTGCTTGAAGGTTGTCTTTGTTTATCTCGTGTTGAGTTTTATATTTCACACTACTTATATTTTCCGTACTCGAAAAAACAACTTCATAAAAACAACTGGCGCAACCAGACCTTGTTTACTCCGCGTACGTCCGATAGGCCCTGTCATTTTTATGTAACGAATGCCCGCGGAGCGGGCTTCTCATTTGCCTTAATGCAAGTATACGTTCCAGGCAAAAATTTAAATTGCCTTAGTTACATTAAGAGTATTTCATTTGGGATGTCGGCGAGAGCCTGAGCGTCGCAGCTTTGTTTATGCGGGCGACTGGATTTATTGCGCCCCATAAAACTGCGAAGAAAAAGCCTTTCACGGAATCAGGATAACATAAATATTATCTTTGAAATGTGAGAGTAGATTAAAAAGAATATGACGTTTAGGAGAACAAAGATAGTGTTTTATTGGTTGTTGGACAAATGTCAACGTTGTTGGCAACAAATCTACACTAGGACTGCAGCTTCCAGAAGAAGGAATATAGCTATATTTCTGGGACATCTTGTATACACCAATTTCCTTGGGATCAAGTCAACTAACCCTCTCCACCAGACTGTGGCATTTGCACACGAGTTAGCTTGATATTAGCTGTGTGTGCGGCAAGCAGTTGCCTCTGCAAATATTAAGACACAAAATTACTGATATTGATCTGGGCCGAAAGCTCCCCAAAGGCAATTTGGTAAATTGGACCCGCGGGTCAAAAGTGCACCCAATTTTCGTAGAGGCCCTGTTCCCAAGCCGGAGATGTCCCATAAGCGCATAGGCAAATGGGAACTTGTATAAGCGTTTCGTTTATTTTCATTTGGGTTTAATCATGGAGGCGAGGCAATTTTTTGGCTGTGGTCTTCAAAAAATTACAACCAGAAAATAGTAACGACTTCCACGTGGTGTTTTTTAATACCGTAAGAAATGTTGCAATTATAATTACTCGATTACAAAAGGATAGAAAGCACGAAGAGTTATTGAGCATAGTATGGAGTGTAAAATTATTACGCAGGACGATAAATTTGTCAGTGTACAATTTCGTTAGTTATTTTATTGATGGGTCCATTCGCGAAACGCACTATTTCATACAAACGGCAACCGCCACAAAAGAACTGTCACCGACCAATTCATTCGTTTTTCAACTAACATAATTTACACCGCCAAAATTTACATTACGTGGCGCTGAAATACGGTTAAATGAAACGCGGGCTCGACCGTTACACCAATAATCCCAAAGCGGCGAAAAGCCCAAAAGCGAGAATTGTTATTATTATTATTTTGGATTTAATTAAAATGCAAATAATTATAATACCGCCGCAATTGTCATCGAGCAATGTATGGATATTATTGGGATTTGGGTGTCCGCCATTTACTTCCCATTTAGTTCGGCGGTTTTTATCGAAAGCGGTTTTACGCGGCGTACTTCATTAAATGTGGCGATAGTGGGCCAATCTATAAATGCAGGAGGTAATGTATGACATTCTTTGAATTCAGAAACCCATACAATGCAAACGCATATGTAGACGCATACATATACGTAGACGCATACGTTTCATTATTAGACTAAACGCATAGGGGAAACGGAAATGACTCTGTCTATGATGCCATAGGATATCTATTGGTGACTGTAGAATCTACGTTAATATATCTAGGCAACCTACAATATACAGGGTGACCGTATTTCGAGTCTATGCATGGGGATCTTGGTTATCTTAAGAGATACGAGGTCGGTTAAATTGGGGCAAAGTTGCAGAATTTGATGCCGAGTAACATGGTAAAAAGAAATTTTGGCTGGCCCTTTTCGTTTTGAATATAATGGGAAAAAACTGAAAATTGTCGTTTTCGTTTTTATTTTTTTTTAAACGAAAACGAACGGCGCTGGACATTTATAAGTTAAACATTATTAAGGCACTTTTTTGCAAGGAATCTAAATATGACATCGCATTTTTTTTTCGCCTCCTTGGACAAACATATGACGATCAACTTTAATTTTCTTATGGGCGCCATATTGGATTTTTCAATTTTTGAAAAGAGGATTTTTTTCTGGTAAGAATGATGTGTCACACATTATGCTTTACTTTGTTTTTCTTGCCGTAATATCAAATTAATCGTTTTTGCATAGGGTGCCTTGGAAACGTAAGCCCCATAATAATTGACGTTTTTGCATAGAGTGCCTTGAAAACATAAGCCTAGTTACCCATTGTTGCGAAGTGTGCTTTGGAATATTGTTTAACGGTTCAGTAAAAATTCAGTTAATGTTAAATTTATTGATTAAATAAATCATAAACGTACCACGAGAGTATGATCTGAGACCTTGTTATTTATTCGTCATTTGCCATATAACACATTAACACTAAAAGAGTCAAACTGGAAACACAAGAACAACAAAAACCTAGACGAGTAAACAATCCTGTTTTACAATAAATGTTCAATTTGTCCTCCTTGTTCCTCAAGGCACAATGCAGCACATTTCCTTAAATTGTTTATGGCTCGTCCAATATCCCTTCGACGTCATATATATTTGAGGAATAATAAATTAATCATGTCACGCTTTTCTTCATGTGAAAATGACATTTTTTCAGTAAAATAAAGTATCCGTGACAATTAAAATTATTGTATTAAACTATCAAACGTTATATGGGGCTTATGTTTCCAAGGCATTCTATGCAGAAATGTCAAACATTCTGGGGCTTATGTTTCCAAGGCACTCTATGCAAAACGTCAAACATTATGGGGCTTGGCTTACGTTTCCAAGGCACTCTATGCAAAAACGATTAATTTGATAATACGGCAAGAACAACAAAGTAAAGCATAATGTGTGACATATCATTTTAACCAGAGAAAAATCTTCTTTTCAAAAATGCAAAAATCCAATATGGCGCCCATAAGAAAAATAAAAGTTGATCGTCATATCTTTGTCCAGGGAGGCGAGGAAAAAATGCGAGGTAATATTTAGATTCCCTGTAAAAAAGTGCCTTAATAATGTTAATGTTTAACTTAGAAATATCCAGCGCCATTCGTTTTCGTTTAAAAAAATAAAAACGAAAAGGACAATTTTCAGTTTTTTCGCATTATTTTCAAAACGAAAAGGGCCGGCCAAAATTTCTTTTTACCACGTTACTCGGCATCAAATTCTGCAACTTTGCCCCAATTTAACCGACCTCGTAGCTATCTCTTAAGATAACCATGCGTAGACTCGAAATACGGTCACCCTGTATACTCCACATGTTCCTAGTAAAATTCATACATCCACATATTTGCCTTGCCTCCAAACTTCATGTACGAATTTTGTCAGCACTCCACTGCTACCTCCTGCAGTCGCAATGTTTCCTTTTCTCTGCCTTGTTCCCTCAGGTAAGTCTGATAGAAACATTGTCCTGATTGCGAGGAAGCTCGCGGATCGCTATGTAACCGATTTGCATTTTTATACTGGGTTTGATAAACAGCCGGTCTTGCAGGAACTGTTTCATTTTCCCGGGGTTGGAATTTATCGAAGATTGCCGCTAGCTGTCGTGGGTAAAATCTCACAGAAAAGGCCCTCGAATTTCGTTTAGAATCAGACAAAATCGGTCTTTTTGGCATTACCGCTCTCTCCATTGATTGCATGCGGTTGCTCGCCAACCCTTTATCTACGACACTGCTCCTACTTGTGCATGCATGCAACGCATACGATAACACTTGAATAAGTAACTCCTATCTAATATCTCGCGCAGCATCCTAATTCGGGTAAAACACCGCCTGCATTTAAAAGTGAGCATATTCGCCCCGATATCGGGAAACATTACACCGAAATCCACTCACGACCACCCAGACGCAATCTTCGATAAATTCCAGCCCTTGAAAATGGAACAATCCCTGCAGGACCGGCTGTTTATCAAACTCGGCATATAAATGCAAATTTGTAGAGCGAGGGGCTTTGCCGTAATCAGTGTGTTTTCACGAGGATCACCTGCAGGTGAAGCAAAGGGGAATAAGAAAGTAGATATGTGCTTGCGAGAGAGGTAGATAATAACTCAACCAACATCTTGAACTACCCAGGGACTCTTGAAAGTAAGGGTACCCAGCAACTTTCCAAAGTGAGGCCTATTTTTTCCTCATTTTAATGGTCTCAGTGATGCCAATTATGCCATTTTATTGGAGAATCTATGAATATAACAGGTACTTTCATTGTTAGTAAAAATTAATAATGGTTTCCATGATTTCTAAAAATTAGACTTGACAATTTTGTGTATACAAGTGCAGAATGTGGCAACTGTCAAATGAAAGAAATTTATTTTATAGTTGAAACTGATTTCCAGCAATTATTTCCACGAATTTAAGTAATAAGCATGGTAAGTCTGTGCCAATTTTACATATTTAAGAATTTGTCGCTATTGCACCTTGTTACCAGGTTCCTCAATCGATTTGTAATATGTATACTTGAACTTTCTTCCCTTGTTGAAGGTATCTACCCAAAGAACTTTCACAGATTTCGGGATGGACTATAGGTCTAGTAGTTCTAGTTCTCGGTGTTCATTATAAAATTTTTGTAATTTTATTTCTGTCCCAAGGTACCTAATAAACTTGTAGCCGTAGATAAAAACTATTTAAAAAAGACCTGACTGAAGCTACCTGCTTAATAATTTAAAATTTTCGAAATACGATTAGTTTTGACCTACATTCCTACTTATACGTAATGCCCACGTAATGGGAATTGTAGGATTACTAAATGTGATACAGGCAAAATCTGGTTGCAATAATTATTGGGACTAATACAGGCGGCCGCATTACCTTAAATTGACACATCTGAGTATCTGGAAGTTAGAAAAGTTACAAATTGAGAATTATGATGGGAAATATTTTGCCTCCTTTAGAATCTATGGCACATAAAAACTGATGGCAGTTGGACACTGACATATAACATAACCTTGTATCAGCCTCCTTGTGGTCTCCTTGGAGTCAACAGAAAACAAACTTCCCCTCAAGGCTTCACTTTTCCTATGCGATAGACTGTATGTCCCCTTATTTTAAAGAGTCCCTCGAACTACCTTTACCGCTTGAACCATTTGTTATGTGTGATGATTATGAATAATCCTTTTATAAATGTAGCTTATTCTAGTGCGATTTTTGGACGATACGCTAACCCTTGCCCCACAAATCAAATTTAAGGACGTCCCGTGCCTAATCGCGGCAAATAGACTGTCGCAGGTAATCTAGTTGTCGCCCTCGAAAACCTAATTGTGAACTTTCCGCCGCCAGGCCCTCTCCGTCCAAATGGAATTATTCATGGATGCGACGCCGCCATATTTGCACAGATTCGCGCTAATCTGGCCGAAGTGAGGCCGCCATGTTTGCTCCTCGAGGCGCCGTGCACCATGGAGCGAGGTTTGGTTGGCGCGGGAAGTATTAAATACCGCACCTCGCCTTGTTCGAGATTGGCATACAAAATAAAAAAACAGACTTTATGTCTATTATTCTTGTCACTCGATGCTAGCGGTTCGTTAAAACTTTCATTCTCCAAAGTAAGACCATTGTTTCACCTCGCCTAAAGTCGTAAATACAAAAGATCCCACCGAAACTATTATTCCCTTCCGCTACAATGCCCGACAATAACTTTTTGTTAGCCAATCCCCCAGCACTCGATATTTTCAGCCGTTTAAGCCAGACTTTCCAGATAATTCTGGGTAAACGTCCCATCCGGATACCCTCTGGATGTTTCCCAGCTGCTAAATGATACACAGATGCGCGATTCTCTTTGGAAAACGCCACCGACGGGATATGCATTTCATTTTGCACCAAATTGCCTTTGGTCTCGAGTTTTCCGGGGAAATATTAATGGGGTGTGCTAGCGATGTTGTTGAAACAAAACATAACATTGTTGTTAAGGGTTAGCGCAGCTTGCTTTTATATCTAGGTTTTCTTTGCAGAAGCATCCTTTGATTGCAAAATATGGTGAAGCCGCCGAGAACGTTGAATTAGACCAAGGGTGTTTGCTTCACGACATTACTTACACAAGTAATGTTTTGAGCGTCTATCAACGATTGACGCACAGATTAGTGTCGCCACGAGAAGAGTAAAAAATAACCCCGGAAAACTTTTTCACTCAACGCCCGGATAAAGGCCACCTATTTGCAAATTACTCCCCGGAAGAATCCCCAATTACCCTAGGGCCGTTACTTACGTCGCCGAAGGGCCAGGGCCGGTTGTAAAACTTCACCTTTCGACTGAATTTATGAGGGAATAAGTGCCTTAATAAAAACGTAACGGTTATCACTATTCCCCGACTTGCCCCAAGATTTTACTGCGGTTTCTTCGCAGTTCCAAACATCCGGTTAATAGCTTTTTAATTATCCGAGACAATGTTGCGGTTAAGAGGTGGGGGAATAAATAGTTTCGCGTTTTACTGAGTTGAGGGGTTTGCCGGGGAGTGTTCGAATTGACACTGAAGTTAGTTTGACGTGATTATAATGTTTCAACAATATTTTAAACATTCGGATATTGATTTTGTTGCACAACCCTTAATGCAAAAGTTTCGGAGACAAAATTTGTAAATTCTTTTCACTGACTTAAGTAATATAACCTTGAGGATTGAATAAAGAGCTGGCAAAGTCAAACAAAACGGGTCCATGTCCATCAGCGACTGTATGTGGTGTCGCCGACACGTTACAACCGTTTCGATCGACCGAACACGGCTGTAACTGCTCGGCTGTCACTCGTCGGACGGTGACGGCCGCAAATCTCGTCAGAGATAAGCCTTCGCGCCGGCCGGGCCGAACAAGATATTTGCATACATTAAAAGCGATCGACGCCCACAGATGGCGCTGCGGATGATGTAGGGTTAGCCGGTGCCCGAGTTGTGATGGGATTAATTAACTGTTGTTTGTTTTAATCTAGAAAAACACGGTGTGGCGTGAAATGGAATGTAACTCCTCTCGAGTGGGGGAGAGGACATAGGGTAACGCTCAGATCAAAGTTAGTGTGACTAAACTAAAAGCTCTCATCGATACTAGACAAAGAGAACAATATATGAGGATCCTAACCTAACCTAAACTACTAGAGAAAGAGGGATCGAACACCAAAGAAAGAGAGAGAGAGAGAGACACTTAACACCCTAACTCTACTAGATAAGGAGAGATAGACCCACAGACGCCAAAAAGTGACATCAACGTGCCAAATTTCAAAATTGAATCTCAAAAATTAGGGTGGAAAAGTGGGGTGTACCATGATTCAGTTCCACCCTGTATATAAGAAAGACTTCTGGAACTATTTTTTACGTAGCATGCGCAGAAAATCTTGGGCAAAAATCGTCGATAGTTCCTGAATCAACGCCAAAATCCTGTTAATTTTGGAGTCAGTGGCACCTGCGCATTATACTTAATTTTTAATCATTCAATGGTAATACCACGATGACAACTTAAGACTCAATCTACAGCACGTGAATTCAACATTTTGACCCATAAGATGGCTTTTTTTGATTTGTAGCAAATAACACACGCAATTTTAAACTTTTTATCTATACAAATTTTAATCGAAGTAATTACTCACATTTTGAGACAAAAATTATTTAAAAATATTTATCACAATGGCCGTTATTAGCATTTGCGCAAAAAGCCTAATAACGGCCATTGTGATAAATATTTTTAAATAATTTTTGTCTCAAAATGAGAGTGATTAAAAAAATGTTGAATCACCTCATACGTGCTGTACAATGAGTCTTCCTAAATCTATATTGCGATTTTTTAGCTACATTGCAGTGTTTTCTTGGTTTTTATCGTTGTTTCTTATTGTTTCGGCGAAGTTGTGGTTATTTTTGGACTGTATAGGTAACAAATTTTCTGTGGCATTTTATAATAGACTTTTCATATAAAATATTCATCATGGGAAAGTGCCTGGTAGTGTGGTGTAAAAACCAAAGTGTAAATAAAGTTCCTGGAATAATAAGCTTCCACAGGTAGGTTTTCTAAATAATTGCTTTTGTGCTGAAAATGACTAAGTATATATTTTGTATACTTTCTTCTAAATAATATTAATTTCTTTGTAGAATATTGACCTCAAAAGAAAATTATGATGAATGGAATCAGGCAATTGGTCTGAAAAGTTATCAAAAATATCTAGGGTATGCTCAGCATATTTTAATCTGGATTGCTTTGAAATTAAATGGGGCAAAGAAGTACTGAAGAAGAATTCTATTCTCACATTACAACTTTAACCTAATAAGCCAACTTTTAAGTAAGCAGATATATATTATTATTATTTATTTGCAATTATAAAGTGGAAACTTTAAGTATTGAGGTTACAACAGTTGACGAATCAGGTGAACCTGTGCCTGGTATACTAGTCGTAGCAGTGTCACTAAGCGTACATGGAACCGAGCTGTAGTAATGTAATTACAAAATCGATATTAGATATGCATCGGTATGTTTCAGAAACAACGACTTATTTAACAACACTACAATTTGAGACTTTAAATTGTAGTAGGAAGTACCGCTATTTACAAAATGAAAGATAAGCGCCTGTCTATTTATATACAGTGCGTTTCATACTGAGTCGAGACAATTCATTATTTTTGGCAAATCAGACAATCATCTAAAAAATAATGCATTGTTTCGACTCAAAATGAAACACACTAATACCTATACTATATACTTACACAATAATAGCTACCTACACTTAATTAATAAATATATAAATAATGAATGTAATTACGGCCGCACTCTTCCTTTCTTATTAGTCTTATTACTGAAACACTAAAGGTCATTCATCCTTTAAATTAAAATTCTCGCTTTGGAATAATCGAACGCGCATGCTCCATTGACTCCAACTCTGATTACACGATTTGTCATAAGGATGGCTAGTTCCAGCAGTCCATCTTTTATACAGGGTGGTTCACTTTTATGTGGTAGGACTTTAACATTAGATAGAAAAAGATAATCTAAAATGAAAATTTTATATCAACATATATCGGGGAAAGCTTAGTTTCCGAGATACAGGGCGTTGAAGTGTTGGAAAAAATATGAAGTATTTTTTACACTGTCCGAACCAGTGGAGATATTTAAACCAAATTTGATGTGTAGTACCACCTTTTTGACTTGTTGGATATTGTTTTCATTTCCTCGTTCGACGATTCTAGTTCTCAGACCGCGAGTTCTGAATTGCCGGTGCATGTTAACAAACACCGAGGGACGCGGATGGCGCCTATTTGGAAATCGCCTCCGGTATTCTCTGGCTGTTTCCGCAGAGTTCCCATTTGCAACTCCATAGCAGAAATGGATGTCAGCCTGCTCTTCATTTGTAAATTGGAACGGCATTTTAATTATTAACAAAGACAAACTGCGGCGCTGCTACGTTCATCTACTGGATGACAGATTATTGTATTATTAACTGTCAATAAGATTTTCTTTTCCATGGCACACTTATCTTCACCAGTACGGCGATGCAGAAAGGACATTAGTATTTTGCCCATGGAGTTTGTAGTCAAAGGAAATAAGACAATTTTTAAATAACATTTTATGGGCGGAAGAATCATGTTTTACTCGTCGTGGTATAATTTAGAATTCTACAAATTTAGAATTATAAAAATTATTAAGAAATAATACTAGATTTGATAAAAATGTTAAAATGATAGTAAAGTAATGTACCTCAAACCAAGTGCCAGTTTATTTTTAAAATTGTTTCCATAAAATTAAAAATAAAATAGCTGAATCCGATAAGTGTTCCATAATTAATTTCTGTTATTTGCGATATTTATCAATAATCTTAGAAAACACATTTTTAGGCAAAAAAGGCTGAGATGGAAACGAAATAATTTATTTACTACACAACCGTGGCAAAAATACAAAAAAATGTCAAGATACACTTTTTGTAGAGAATTGAAAGAACTTTACGAAAAAAAATTTACGTTGATGTGAGACAGGTCCGTACTAATTACTTTTTAAATTTAGTGATAGTGAAAACCCATAACTCCACCACTGGTTATTTCAGGACCTTCATATTATCACTAAATATCGTAGTCAAAAAGGTGGTACTACACATCAAATTTGGTTTAAATATCTCCACTGGTTCGGACAGTGTAAAAAATACTTCATATTTTTTCCAACACTTCAACGCCCTGTATCTCGGAAACTAAGCTTTCCCCGATATATGTTGATATAAAATTTTCATTTTAGATTATCTTTTTCTATGTAATGTTAAAGTCCTACCACATAAAAGTGAACCACCCTGTATATGTCTGTGGATAGACCACCAACATAACCTAACCCTACAGACAAAAAAAGGGTTAGATTAACCTAATGAGTATAGACAGACTGCGATACGTGTATTAGCTAAACATGTTCTACGGCCACAGATTAACTACGAATATTTTTTTATATCTCGCGCTTCGCTCCCATACCGTCTGCTCAATCCCTTTTATGTCGTGTTCTCCATTCGACCAAAAGCCGGACTGGCATAGGGAAAAAAACCGCCACAAAAGAGCAGACAATGCATATTACTGTCGGCTCAGTGGCTCGGTCCTGTGTACCTGTGCATTGGGCGCAGATATTAGTTTTATCAAGCAGGATAATTACCTGTCAGCGACAGTCCGTTCGTAGCTTTCACTGGGAATGGGGACTTCCGGGTTTCGGTGACGTCATTACGTCACATTCAGTTCCGGACGATCGGCCTGGTTCGATTTAAAGAGCGATTATTGGGACGACCGCCATGTTGGAAACAACTCGAAATAGATGGTAACAGGCGTGGCTCGAGAGTTATTGTAGTAGTCCAAGAAAATTGAAAAAATTCTTAACAGGTAGATATTTATGCTCTTATACAACCACCTATCTTTTATTTATAAGCCATTCTTTAATACCTCGTTTAAACATTGCAATGGAGGAAGCTTCCTTGATTACATGCGGGATGCAATTGAAGAGAGTTACGGAGTTGTACGAGAAAGAACTTTTAAACCGGCTTGTGCGATGTGGTGGGACAACATAATTCTGACGATTCCTTGTATAACGATCATGGACGGATGTACCCGTAGATAACTTTTACAGTAAATATTCAGGCTGCTCACTTGCTCTAATTTTAGTACTGGTGTTTGGAGTTCAAATGCACTGCAGGATTTTACACAGTCAATAATTTTGCTAAAAATATACTTATTTTGCCTTACTTTATCATTATAGTCTTTTATTTAGAAATTTAGAATAAGCACTATTTCATTGCGTTCTTAACAGCGTCCAGAGATATACTAATAAGTCCGGGCACTCGGTCTTGTGTAAACAAACATTTCCCTCTTGCCCTCTCCCGCTCCCCTCCTCATCGAGCCGATCGATATCTTATAATATAAGAAAATAAGCTGTACACAGTACACAGTGTAGCTGAAAGCGGTTCGTTCGTATTCTACGGGGTGCGCGCAAAATATTACCGCAAAATATTACCGACCGACCGTGACTATGTTGTAGTGATGCCTAGTAACGCTTTTTACTGCAGTGCGGATGGCTGTAAAACCAGTTCAAAAGACTATATTACCTTTTTTTCATTTCCTAATGACCCTGAAAGGTAAGATTGAGTTTGAAGTACCTACCTAAAGAATGTGACATTTGATTACTTAGGTATTAATTGAAAAATAATATAGATATAGTATTAAAATATTGAAAATTTCAAGGTGCCAGCAATGGAAGAATGCCTTAGGGTTCATTGGAGAACATAAATTTGTGCTTGTGTAGGAACGTATGGGTAATATTTTGTTCTGTATTGTTTATGTCAATTTAAATATCAAAATATTTACTACAGGATGAAAAAGTAGATATGATTAGTTTAACTTTGTCGTTAAATATGTATTTGTTATTCATGTTTTTGTCTGCTCTGTTTTGTTGGGCTTTATTAAAAATGAACGTAAAACATAAAAAAAATGCATTTTTATTCATGTTCCACCTATCGAACTATATTCAAATTAGTTCGGTGGTTCCAACCCAAGTCTAGAGATATACCTACTATTTATGTAGATTCTGGTAATAGCTACCTTGTATTTTAATTTAACTGTACCTACCAAAAACTAAAGGTACACTTACCTACACAAATAATGTTGTACCAAAGTCTACAAATAGGTATACAATATTTGTAGACTTTGGTAAATAATGGAAAGTCAATATGAACCTGCCCCCGTATAACTAGCTTGACGGCGATTTCGTTTAGTCGCCCTCGTAAATGCGAAGCGTGCGAGGTGACGCTGATTTACGACCGGTCGCAAAAAATTGTCGGCTTTTCCGAGAGATCAAAGGAGTTAGCCGACTTTAGTATTTCTAGACTTTGTTTCTTATATCAACGCGTCCAAGGCTACCGAAAATCATAGCATGGGAAACACATGGAAAAAATAAAGTTGTTTCCGTTTTATTACTCATATCTTTATAAATAGATACACTCACTCTATTTGCATTGCATAATTTTCACCCGGTAAAAAAATGACCCAAATAGCGCAAACTACCACACACCTATATCCGGTCTATAGAATCCAAAAAACCCAAGCGGAACGTATTGAATCCATAATTCGGATTTGATAAAGCGTCAATTGCCATCAAATCTCCATTAAATTTTTATTATTCATTTTATTACTCGATCGATGCCGCAGTCTATTGAAGCTCCCACTCTATACATAGGTAAATAAATCATAGTTTCCTGAAATATAGTTAAAACAAACAAGAAAAGAAAGGATGTATCAGGCATAATTTGTTGGGCCACCATATTTATATATTTTACCTACAACATGCAATATGAAAATCGAAGAATGCATTACACAAAATATGTATATTAGGAACTAGAGGAACTATAACCTTGAGAAATTTTTGTAGATTCCTAACAAATTTTGCTGCACTTTGTCCTAATTTTTCTATGGTTACCACTTTCAAAGTCGTTTTCGCATAATTTAGGAGAACAAGTCAGCTTTGGTTTAGACTCAAATTAAATTATTATCTAACATACAACATCTCAGAAACGCTTAGCTAGTGATATACGAGCCAAAACTAGGCAACCAACTGCAGTTACAACAAACTGTAATTATTAAGAAGACAATCACGATGGAGGGAACTTATTCGCAATTAAATTCCTAAACTAATTAGCCTTCCTACACTCGGGAAACTTCCCCTACCTCGCCAAATAATGTTCGCATTTTTTTAATTTCAATTAATGAAATTGTTTTGCTAGCGGGCAGATGCCGGATATAGCCACCATCCATTGTAATTGTTTTAGGCGGGCAATTTGCAAAACTCTCAGGCCTGCCGGCTAGTCACTTCCATTCTGAGATATTATTTTAATTTCGGCACAAGCCCAGCAGTCTGGCACTTTTGGCTTGGCTGGTTTGCTGCGTTACTCTCGAGAATTACTTATTCACAGTGGCATAATTATACTTTAAACATTGAGTAACACTGTTGGTCCAGGTTATGGAAACGCCACAGCCTGCTCTAGGAAAGCCCTGTAGTTGAGAAAGCTGGCAACGTGGCCTGTCACTCCCTGTCAGTTGATTTTACAAGAAATTGACCAGAACTAATTTGTGTAGTGCGGGTAATGCTATCGTCGCCAGATTGCTACGACGAGGCAGTGTGTCTCTGGGTGGAAACAGACAGCCCGAAGTGCTAGCGACAGCTTTTTTATAAATTTGTTTTGTTTGTGAAAAAATGAAACATTTCTATAAAAGTTCGAAGTGAAGAATCGTTCCTTTACAACTTCAAGATGCCTAGAACCGTCGAGGGAAGCTAGAACGTTGTTATATACCTGGCTGTAAGTCAAATCGTAATAATAACTTAAAGTAGCTAGGTTTTCTTTGCTTGACGGAATGCGTCAACTTGTATTCGTTTTGGGTTTTCCAAAAGGACGAAAATTTAAAAATGAAATGATTACGGGCCAATTGCATAGACAAACTAAAGTAACCTGTAAAATTAAAGGAGCTTTCTAATAATCCAACCATTGTTTAGTATTGTTGCAACAATTTCTTTGCCTAATGTTAAAGTCAGCCAGAGATAATTTAGTTAAATGTATTATGAAATTGACTCTAACTGCCATTTGAATCAGAAGATAATTACTCTCCTTCACAACATGCTGTTCTCTGTTCGCTTGTTGTTTTATTTATACTTCTGTGTATATTTTGTTACTTGTTACTGCTTACATTGTCTGTTAAACAAACGTACCTACTTACTTAGGTACCCAATTATAGAGACAAAGTTCACAAATGTCTCTAATTATAATTAAAAAGAGGTTTGAACATTTATTAGAAATGATAAACTAAGCCAAAGTGCAGACTCCTCTAGACTGCATAGACTCGTTGAACCGTCCCGCTGCGGCGTTGCCACATGTTTGCACAGGGCTTGTAAGCTTGAGAAGGTTGTGGAAGCGCAGTTCATTTGATGGCGCTGCGAACGATCTTTTAAGATTAACTTATGAGGGTTTTATTGCATTCTATATAAAAACTGTCCTACGACTTGATCCCGTGACATACTGCTCGTTTTGTGGTGATTACACTGTACACGGCGACGAGAGAGGCTGCGTTCATTAATATTTACGTCTCCATGGTCGTATTACGGCGGAACCGGGACCTGAAAACTGCTTGTCGCTTGCTATCCCCCTCTCCGGCATAATTGCTTTGAAGATATTGCCGCGCCATAGGCGTAGATTCGGGAGGAGAGCGAGGAGAAATTGTCTTCCTGCTAATGCCATAAAACAAAAAAAATCTAAATGCAAGAGGCGCGATCGGACCGAGTCGGCTACTTCCGCCGTACGATTTTTAAAGGGCCATTGCTGTAATTGATGGATTTGTGATGGGATTGGTTAGCCTTCAATGGCCCATTTCAGCTAGTGTTGGAATACTACCGATGGAAATATGAGAAGAAAACACCAATGGGCCAATAATGGTTCTTTGCCATGCAACCATCAGCAAGGGATGTGCAAATATATGAATGATGTGCCACTTGCGGTCAACTATAGGCAAAAGTCCACATTATTACCTGTACTTTTTATTTACATTACTATGAATCGCAAAACCTGATGAGTTTACCGCGCTTGCGCTGTGCCACCGTTCATCATTTTGACTGCCTCGAAGCCGGCGTCGCTGGCGCCATATTGTGGTCGTGTGTTGCCGTGCGTGCGTGCACGCCGAGTTCGTTCGGTCCATAGTGCATCAAAATGTGGTCGAAATATAAGCCGTACTATATCTCTGCATGTTGGGAGGAAGCGACTTATAGATGTGGATTATGGATTAGTGCATTGTGTTATGGTAAATAGGTGAAAGATAAGGAAATTTAATATATGAACCTGGGGGCTATGCATACCTGATACCTGCAGGTTAAATCGAAGTTATGAGATTGAGTCTCACACTGATGGTTCTTTGCCATGCAACCATCAGCAAGGGATGTGCAAATATATGAATGATGTGCCACTTGCGGTCCACTATAGGCAAAAGTCCACATTATTACCTGTACTTTTTATTTACATTACCATGAATGGCAAAACCTGATGAGTTTACCGCGCTTGCGCTGTGCCACCGTTCATCATTTTGACTGCCTCGAAGCCGGCGTCGCTGGCGCCATATTGTGGTCGTGTGTTGCCGTGCGTGCGTGCACGCCGAGTTCGTTCGGTCCATAGTGCATCAAAATGTGGTCGAAATATAAGCCGTACTATATCTCTGCATGTTGTGAGGAAGCGACTTATAGATGTGGATTATGGATTAGTGCATTGTGTTATGGTAAATAGGTGAAAGATAAGGAAATTTAATATATGAACCTGGGGGCTATGCATACCTGATACCTGCAGGTTAAATCGAAGTTATGAGATTGAGTCTCACACTGATGGTTCTTTGCCATGCAACCATCAGCAAGGGATGTGCAAATATATGAATGATGTGCCACTTGCGGTCCACTATAGGCAAAAGTCCACATTATTACCTGTACTTTTTATTTACATTACCATGAATGGCAAAACCTGATGAGTTTACCGCGCTTGCGCTGTGCCACCGTTCATCATTTTGACTGCCTCGAAGCCGGCGTCGCTGGCGCCATATTGTGGTCGTGTGTTGCCGTGCGTGCGTGCACGCCGAGTTCGTTCGGTCCATAGTGCATCAAAATGTGGTCGAAATATAAGCCGTACTATATCTCTGCATGTTGTGAGGAAGCGACTTATAGATGTGGATTATGGATTAGTGCATTGTGTTATGGTAAATAGGTGAAAGATAAGGAAATTTAATATATGAACCTGGGGGCTATGCATACCTGATACCTGCAGGTTAAATCGAAGTTATGAGATTGAGTCTCACACTGATGGTTCTTTGCCATGCAACCATCAGCAAGGGATGTGCAAATATATGAATGATGTGCCACTTGCGGTCCACTATAGGCAAAAGTCCACATTATTACCTGTACTTTTTATTTACATTACCATGAATGGCAAAACCTGATGAGTTTACCGCGCTTGCGCTGTGCCACCGTTCATCATTTTGACTGCCTCGAAGCCGGCGTCGCTGGCGCCATATTGTGGTCGTGTGTTGCCGTGCGTGCGTGCACGCCGAGTTCGTTCGGTCCATAGTGCATCAAAATGTGGTCGAAATATAAGCCGTACTATATCTCTGCATGTTGTGAGGAAGCGACTTATAGATGTGGATTATGGATTAGTGCATTGTGTTATGGTAAATAGGTGAAAGATAAGGAAATTTAATATATGAACCTGGGGGCTATGCATACCTGATACCTGCAGGTTAAATCGAAGTTATGAGATTGAGTCTCACACTGATGGTTCTTTGCCATGCAACCATCAGCAAGGGATGTGCAAATATATGAATGATGTGCCACTTGCGGTCCACTATAGGCAAAAGTCCACATTATTACCTGTACTTTTTATTTACATTACCATGAATGGCAAAACCTGATGAGTTTACCGCGCTTGCGCTGTGCCACCGTTCATCATTTTGACTGCCTCGAAGCCGGCGTCGCTGGCGCCATATTGTGGTCGTGTGTTGCCGTGCGTGCGTGCACGCCGAGTTCGTTCGGTCCATAGTGCATCAAAATGTGGTCGAAATATAAGCCGTACTATATCTCTGCATGTTGTGAGGAAGCGACTTATAGATGTGGATTATGGATTAGTGCATTGTGTTATGGTAAATAGGTGAAAGATAAGGAAATTTAATATATGAACCTGGGGGCTATGCATACCTGATACCTGCAGGTTAAATCGAAGTTATGAGATTGAGTCTCACACTGATCCCAACGTAATTTTATTCTTAATCAAACATCCAAAATATTTGTCGGTTTTTAAAGTTAATAGTTAAAAAAATTTAGTTAAAACAAAAATTAATGTAGGTATTTGATAATTTCAATAATAATTTATGTTCTTTCTCTTTTCAGGTAAACATCTGGTGTTTTATTACAATTTTGAATTTTTGTTCTTGTCTTTAATTTTTATAGTGATTTATTTTAAGTTTTTTCAGAATATTGCATTTTTGTTCTTGTTTTCAATATATTAATTGTTTATTATTATTTGCATTTGATTTAAAAATCACCGTATAGGTAAGTCGGAACCCCGAAAATATACCATTTGATGTGTACAAATTAAATGACCAGCAATGTTTGAAGTATAAAAGACCTTTAATGGTCCACTATAAATATAACACACAACCTCTATTGGTACTCCTATGGTGGACCATAAGTAAATTTGCACTGGCCATCCATGCTGGAAAAGTGACTGATGGAACGCAGCCGGCCACCGGGACATTACGGACCCGGGCCAATGATGGTTTCCATTTTCCATCATCGTTCCAATGATGCAGTGATGGTTACCCAATACATTTTTACAAATGGCCCATTTATCAGTGTTTGTTGGACTCTCAGTTCTCGAGCCCCAGTCCCAGCTAGTTATACCGCTTTTGGCCATATTGCGCACGGCAAGGCGCAGGAAACGAGAAGAGACGAAATTCGCCGCCATTTTTAACCCTATATTGGCACTTCGAATGGTGGCTACTTTATTCCTTGTTTAAAATTTTTTCTATTTTATGAATGAAATTGCATTATACTTTTTGAAGGCGCCGGTAAAATCATAAAAGTCAGCTTGACATGCTTTTTTAAGAGATGCGATTTTAGTTTTATTATTCGCGATTTTTTCTTTATATTTTGTTCGGTTGCCTAATAGCTTTTGGTTTTCATATTTTCGAAATCAAAAAATGACTTGGTAAAGCACGGTAAAAATGCGAATAGACTTTTTTATTATACTTCTTTGAAAACACCGTATTTTCATCTGTTTTAGCAATAATGAAAGATGAGGTTTTTCGGGCTAGCGCACGGAAACAGCGCATAGAAAAACTTTCCGTGCGCTGAATAAAAATACCGAATATATGGCTTTAAAATAGAAATATACAGCAAAGTAAACTAAATTTAAGAAACTCTATATGCTCTCTGATATTTAACATTACCTATTTTGTATTTTAATTCGTAAGTGTTTCAATATTTAAATACATTTCTGTAATATTTTTGACGTTTTATTCACCTTATCTGACAATAACTAATTTACAACAAAGCACCTTTGAAATAATTTGAGAGTAACCATGGAAACGCATCATACATACCAAACACTATATTGTCTGCATTGTTTATTTTTTGTCAATTAAATTTATTATAATATGCCGATAAAATGTTTTAAGTTTCCGTTTTCAAAGAAGTATAATAAAAAATATCGTTCATTACACGTCCAGAAATAGATTTTTCCGTGCTTGCATGACTTCCCGTGTTCGGCTGCGCCTCACACGGGAATTTGTCACGCGCGCGCGGAAAAATCTTTATTTTCAGACTCGTAATGAAATATACTATTACATCCAGATTGTGAAATTACATTCCTTAGGTAAGTAAATCGGTATAATTTTTTGCCAAAAAATATTGTTTTTCATTGATGTTTTGTGATTTCTTGCCGATTTTTAGGTTTTCAAAAGAAAAACTAAATTTAGAAAGTGGCTTAGTAGATACTCTAGGTGTCATGGACAATAATATTGACTGGAAGGGCACTCTAGATATGCGCGTTCTATGTTCTATTCATTTTGATGAACAGGATTTTAATGCAACACGAAAGAACGCGAGAAGTGGCCCTCTGCCATATAGAAACCTAACCGAAGAAGCAGTGGCGTCAAAATTGGTAAGACCACCAAAAAAATTTATTCCGGTTCAAGAAGTATCTAACTCATGGAGAAGATGAGGAAAATGGAGACATTGTACCTAATTCTCGATACGACGAAGGGAGCCGCAGTTCTGGAGCAAATAGAATTAACCGAAGAAATGCAAACAGCAGAAGGCAGCGGAATGTGCCAGCAAAATTATTAAAGCTTATCAAAGAAGAGCGTAATTAAAAATTACTTCATTTGCATTTTTGAAGCAAAGATTAAATTGATAGAACTAGAAGTTGCCAAGCTTTCTTTTGCTTATATTTTTTAAACAAACAAAAAGAAAAAGTTGTAAGGAATAAAACTAGCCGCCTAACAATTCAGAAATAGGTATAGATATTTTCCTGGAAAATAGGTTATTGTTATTAAAAGTATTCAAAGAAATAAGTATTCCAAGTAATATTGTATGAAAACGTTAGGTAATTAAAAATATGTTCATGTTTTTTACTGTAGCTATTGTATAATGTACTATAATAATTTATATTAGTTCTCTTTGTCATGATTAAAATATGTTGTTTTGATTAAGTTGTATAATGTGTCAACCTACAAAATCAAAAGCAACAAAAATCTTGAACCTATGTTGTACCAACTAAAATAATTTCCATTTTACACAAAATGACAACCAAGACATTACATTATTTATGGAACCCACCCGCATAAATTATATCCAATTTCCCGCCTCATTTAGGGTTAAAAATGGCCGCCAAATTATTCCCCCGGTCGGACGTCTCTTTTGCGCGGTATAGGTTGCTATAAATATATGGTTCTAAGTAAACTAAATGAAAAATAGTGTGCAGGACATTTTGAAAGGTGACCTAAAATTTTGCCGGAAATATTCTCTCGAAACACATCTACGTCACTGTCGCCTAGCAGGCGTGCGAATTATTACGTCCCTGCATAATTTACCGGGCCATCTCGGCGCCGACCGCCTAGAAATTAGTTTTTACGGGACGGGGTGGTTCTGGCAGGGGCGGGGGGTGGACCAATCCCAACCCTAACCTAGCTAATTTCCACGGGCCGGAATATTGTTTCGAATCCGGGTTTTCAGCGGGTCCCGGAGGTTTATTGTCGGAAATTCGGTCCCCAGGATCACGCGGGATTCAATGGTGAAAGGTTTAGGATTTGGAATTGTTTCAGGTAACTGTACGGGGAAGATTCGCTTAGCGATTATTCATTTTGGAATTATTTTATTTTTGCCCGAGGCCAACGTTAAAGACAGGCCATGGCGCTAACGCACAATCGCGTAGTCACGTGACCAACTTACTCCTATATAATAAAAGGCATTTTTGGAGATAAGTAGAAAAAACAAAGTTCGTAACAATTTGGCGAGTTTTCTTTCTTTCATCTATTACATTACTGGTTTTGTGCGTCCTTGCTTTCTCTAATTGTTTTTTCAAAATTTTCAACCTGCCTCAGCTCTTTTTGGGCTGAGAGTTAAACGGCACTGCACTCAAATATTTTGGCACATTCTCAAAAATTGTTGGGGCAGCACCTTCCTTTAGCTTAGGTGATATTCTCTATAGGTATTTTCCTCCCTCATTTGTCCACTTGTTTCACTTTCTTGAAAATGTGTTAGCCAAACATACTCAAGGGTTTTTTAGAAATTAAATCTCAGTTGGAATTTGACGAATCGATTTTTGGCGCCAATTTTCATCCCGAGGCAAAGCAAATGTTGTTATGGTGACATTTTCTTCCTGACTCTTGTAATATATATAAATATAATATAAGCAGACCCATAATATTTGGTATTTAGGATATTTTTTACGAAATAAAAATGAAAACTCACCTCAGTATACTGTAAATATTGACGAGGTCCCAGTTGATCGGCAGCGTGAAAGGCCGAATAGGAACCGTATCAGGGCGTGGGTCGACAACGAGAATCCTCGAGTACGTTACAACACTGATTTATTTCGCACAAGGTGAATGGTGAATACAAAATACACAAACCCGAATACCAGATTTGAAATACGTTGTAAAATATTTAGTTTTTGACTGATGACGCGTAATGCACGGGTGTTTCCTTCGTACCACCGTAAATTCTCTGTGAGTGGAACCGGCTCATTCTGCCCGAAAACCACCGGCCCCAACCGAGATTTCCATACCAAAACAACCCCAAAAATAGAAACCGCCGTTGTCACCTCTCCGAGTTATAGCCGCTATATTTCTGTCTTAATTGAGCCGAGGGAATCCCGGCGTTTTAATAACATCGCCGGGGCATCGCCTACTTGGGAATATTCACCGGGGCAGAAGTAAGAAATATTACGGCGATTTATTTAATATTATTAGGCTACTTTCGAGGTTTCGTCCCTGGCAATAATCAGCGGCGTACGTAAAAAAATTCTAGTAAAAGCTGAAAATTATTTTGTTTCGTGTATATATGTTAAAATGAGAATATAGATATTGGTTGAAACCAGAGATATGGAGGTGGGGAGAATGAGCGTCAAGCTGCGCGAATTTCGTAACCACCTGGGCCGCCATTTTCTAAGTTATAATGCTTATAGGGGATAGTTAATATTTCTTTAGTATATTACCAATATTACCAATTACCAATAAAATAAACTCATGCCTGCTTTACATTGACAATTTCTTCATGAATTCATTCATGAAGCCACTTCAAGGACAAATTAATATAAAAATCGTATATTACACTGGCAATTTCTTCATGAATTAATTCATGAATTTCTTCATGAAGTTACTTCACGAATTAGAGCATGTTCTATTTTCCGTCAAGTTTTGCGTGAACTTCAGGAGTAGTAACATTGAAAATTTGATCATAAGGAAGGTTATATTTTGATACTGGTTTTTGTTTGAGGCATTAGACGAAGAATAGAGAAGAGTACATAATGTTAAAGATAATATCGTTGACCGAAGAGATAATCCTCACCCAACGATAATATACTTAGATAAAAAGTGTGTGAAATGTTACAATGTTTTATTTATGTATTCCGCTGCCAAGGAACACCTCCCTCATTCACGAAATAATCACAAAACTCCTCTCGGGCAGCAACGCAAGCATGCCTTGCGGTGAGCATGTTTGGTAAGAAAGTCCAAATTGAAATATTATATAGTCTTTATAAAGCTCTTCTAGGATGGAACTAGGACCAAAATTATGTAATGTACAACATGTCAATGTTGTGGTCAGAGCCGTAACTTGCCTAGATTGCGCCCGGTGCCAAATCTGATAAATGCGCCCCCCCCATTTTCAGAAATCTTATAAAACTTTTTATATGATAAGAATTTGCAAATATATTACATTTGAAATAAACTTACGGTTATTTTTTGTTTTTTTATCACCTGTTGAAATGTCCCTCTTTAAAACAAAACTGTAGTCCAATAAAGATGTCAGTTTTGCAAAAAAAATCCAAACAGGATGATTTTTTCATGGTTGCTTGGGGACTGCCTCCTGAAGATCCAACCAAAAGATCACACTTGATCTCCTGGTACGAATTGCGCTATAGGGTGGTTTCCTAAACATTTTTTAGAGCAAAATTACCCTAATGAAAGTTGTAGTGGATCAAAATATGAACAACTTTGCTTCATAATTCTTTATTTTATCTCTAATACGTAAGGATTACAGCTCATTACTTATTTGACAAAAATTCCTCAGGGGAATCTTGTAAACATTAAAAAAAAATGACCTTAATAAAAGTTTTATAGGATGGACTTCTGGTAAACTTTTTCTCATAATTTTTTTGTCTCTAATACTTAATGATTTACAGGGCATTATATGACAAAAATTAATTGAACAATATAATGCTCTGTAAATCATTAAGTATTGGATACAAAGTTTAGAAGAAAAAGTTTACCAGAAGTTCATCCTCTAAAACTTTCATTGTCATTTTTTTGTAAAAAAAAAATGTTTACAAGACTACCCCTGCAGTAATGCACAGTAACAAAAAAGAGATACAAAAAAATATGAGGAAAAGTTGTTCATACTTTGATTCCCTACAACTATTATTATGGTCATTTTGCTATAAAAAATGTTTAGGAAACCACCCATATTGTTTAGGAATCCACCTATATGGTTTAGGAAACCACCCTATAGCTCAATTCGTACCAGGAGTTCCAGTGTGATCTTTTAGTTGAACACTCAGGAGGCAGTCCCCAAGCAACCCTGAAAAAATAATCCTGTTTGGATTTTTTGCGACCCCTATAAGCTGAGCACATCTTTATTGAACTATGCATGATAAATTTTAGAAAATTTAAATACTTAATAACTTCTTTCAAATAATCGAGCTTTCGTTCAATGTTTTGAACTTCTTCGGGGCTAAAAAATGTGCATTCAATGTAAAAAATTCAAATAATAATAATAATAATAATAAAATACATTTGCATTTTATAAACCTAGAAATTAATACTTCAATCTAATAGTAAGTGTCTTTTAACAATTTTATTTGAATCTTTTACATTTAATACATATTCTTTTGCCTTGAAGAAGTTCAAAACATTGAACGAAAGCTGGGTTATTTGAAAGAAGTGTAGTAAATATTTTTTGGCCGTTATTGTCATTTCTACAATTACTCGACACAGCCGTATTACAAGACATTAATAAATGATAAAGAAATATTTTTTTAGTACCTGTTATTATAAATAATAAAGGATATTTTAGTGGCATATCAGGTAAGTGCCTACAGTAGGAGTGCTGGGTTCGAGTCGGGGCTGGAGTGCATTTTCAATTGATATCTTTTACCTGGTATTCCACCAAAACATTATTTATTATTTTTAATTACTAAAAAATCTTTCTTTGTTAATATTCTTGGCTGGACATAAAATAGGCTTTAGAAATGCTCCCCTATGAAAACTACTTTACCCCCTCCGTAGATACGACACTGGACATCACTCGGAATTTGAATTTATAAGCTGAAGCCCGCGAGGCTTATTAAAAAACCTGAAAAAGCCAGATACCCTGCTCTCGCGTAAAAATCAAGGAGACAGCAGGATTGTGTTCGTAATATCCTAGCAAGTAAAGGGGTTTTATTAAAAAAACGACCAAAATAAAACGTACACCCCTGCACCGTTGTTCGCGGCCTTCCTTTGAGTCCCACCTTTTGCCTTCATCATCGAATTAAAAAAACGCGGACAGAGACACAGGGAAACAGGCCTTAATGAGATAACGGGGTTTTCGCCGCGAAACTTGATATTTCTCTGAGGGATTTCGCCATTTCGACCGAAACCGTTAATGGAGGTATAGCCTAAAGTTTCTTTTACCTGGAATGCATTATTCAGAAGAGAGAGGGATAACCAAGACATTCTTATACAGGGTTTGGTTGTGTCCATAATTAACAGAGGGTAATCAGAATTTGGATCAATGGAAGTTTTGAAAAAATATTTAGATACAAAAACACTGGATTTTTATCTTAAAAACATAAATTATAATGTGTTCCCACGTGAAATTTAACACCCTGTAAGTATATGAATTGATATTTCTAGGATAATTCAACGCCCGCCAAAATGAACCAATGAAATGACATGATTTTTTAAATGTTAACCAATCAGGTGATGATTTCAGCGATTATTTCCCTCATACTGCTTGCATCCAATAAGGTAGCTCCTTCCATAAAAATCCAACCAATCATATGCCTCTGCTTGCGATAATTATCGCACTTGTGCAAAACCAAAGCGTCCACTTGTGCAATTATCACTTCGTTGCTTAGCAAACGCGAATCTCTTCGATACAAACACGTACTACTTAAAATTGGTGTGTTTTACACTGTTCTAAATTATGCAGCTTATAAATTATGTTGCGGTATTATTAAGCATTGTATCAATGAATTTATCTAACTTTTACATTGCTAAATTGTTGTTATTAGACCTCCGTCTCCGTTTAAATTTATGACACGTTCAGAAAATGAACCAACACTAACAGGGTGTAGGTATAATGGCATTTGCCTTGGATATCCAAGCGTCGTGTTTGTTTACTCGAACGCTACAGTCGAAGCTGTCAATAAACTCGTTCAAAATGAGTCGTTTTGGAAATGTAAACATATAAAAAATTAATACAGAAATTATTAAATCGTATTCGTGAAACAATCTCGACAAATACCACTCGTGCCGGAAATTTTTCTAAATAATTTTATTCTCAAGTGCTATTTTGCCCATTAGCAAAACCACTCGTACAAATTGGGCTTTTATTTTCAGAGATAAAATCCGTCGAGCTTCGCTCTCGGGCTTTTATCAGAAAATGAAGGACCAATTTATACTCGTGATCTTTCTAGGCAAAATAGCGCTTTCGAAAAAATTATCGATAAAATTTCCGGCACTAATACCACTAGTGGTATTTTCGTTACATAGTTATTTACAATAACGCAGACTCTATACCTATACGCAACTACCTACTACTACTTCTTCTCCATGCCGTTACACCATTCACTAATACCTCACCAAATATATTCGAAAACCCAACGGCATCTCTTAGATTTCCTCCTATAGATCTAGAAATGCATTTACTTCGAGGCCCCAACGCATTTCCAGTGACAGGAACTTTAATCAACACCTCCATTAGCAGACTGCGAATAACTAGCAAAATATACCGGAGTAATCTCGCTGAGAAATATCAAGTTTCATGGCATTTCGCAACGGATATTATAAATTGGGAAGCCGTGTGATGGTTAGAGATGTTTACACATCCTTTTTTCTCAGCTGAGTCTTCCGGAAATCGCACAGTGAAACCACCTCAATACAGTATTTCCCCTCATTTTCCGATGATCTGAAGCATTTGTCCATTTTTGCCTATTATCTCGCGTAAAGCAATCAACGTTGACTACGAATAAAGTTCCTGTTACTGCGAATCCATTGTGTATGGGGAGTGAAGGCTAAATGCATTTCCAGGAAGCGTCATTCTCTTTTCGAGGTTTAGCGAATGGAATTACCGAGTATGCGTCGCTTGGAGGCAAAATCCGTAGTGCTTGTGTTAATGGAATAAGTCACAGTGACATACGTTAATTAATTGTTAATTTAGCCAACATATTCAAAGATTGAAACTAAGCTGAAGTCATTTTATACATTCATTTTCAGTTGTCGTCAAGATTGATAGTGACAAACTAAGAATAATTATTATAATAACTACTGTGTGTTGTTTTCGTTTCAACTCTTTTGAATTATTACGTTGACCACTACTATTACAGCTAATGTAGACAGACGATGATTAATATATTTGTCACAGAAAGTGCCTTGCGAGGCCATTAACATATTTACAAGGGAACCATAACTAGCATAGCTCTATTCTTCCAAACATAACATTTGGGAAATGGTTTTCTGTTTCTGTAATGAATTATTCACCACCAGTGTTCTCTTTTTATAACTACAACCGTGATTAAAGTAGGAAATAAACCAAAAAGTCTCACTTACATAACACGTGTACAACGATCTGTTGCGTCACATCTTCTCCAACACCATTGTTCGCCAGACATTGATAGATACCAGCTTGGTGACGGTCTACTTTGTCCAAAGTGAGAACTGGGCCTACAAAGGACTGTTCTCCACCAGGCAGAAGGTTGTTTTTTCTCGACCAGGTCACTTTGGGCACCGGATTTCCAGATGCCTTGCATTCCAGCCTTACAAGAGAACCTTTCTTTACTTCCACTCTTCCGTTTGAGGTCAGCTGGTGTATTCTGGGAGGCACTACAACAAAAAGATACTTACAGCGTAATACAAATAGACAGAAAGTTTTGCAGACAGTCTGATCACTAGATGATTAAATTTAGAATCTTGATTGCAACAATTCTCTAATAAAGGAACCCTAATTCTAATAGACTCATGTGGTCAGTGAAAGTGAGCTTACGCTTAACATGTCGATCCCCTCCCTGCCCCAAAACTAAATTAACCCTAACCTTTCAACCCGACGTATATTACGTCATGCCCGTCCGTCCAGCAACTGTCTAAACACCCGAAAACCTAGCGTGAACCCCTCCATTATCATCTATCTACATTTTCATAGCGACCGTTGGGTTCTTGCCTCCGCTGTCGGTTATTAATTCTGGTTGGGGTCTTTGGTCGGCAAAAAAGGGTCGTCGCGTGCCTGTTTTGCGGGGTCCCGCCGACTTTTTTGCCTTTGGCAGAGCAAAGGGATCATTCGGACGTGTAAAATTTGGGTCCGTGACGCTCGGTCTCGCCGCAGGCATGGGTGGAGATGCTGCGAGAGCATTTCACCAGTAAAAATAGATTTTTAATGATAGTACCTACAATGAGTTGTCTTTCAGGAAGAACGACAGAGTTCCACTGGTAGTACCCTTGTAAAAGTTAGATTGATCCCAACATCTAAGAGATTTATTAAAGGGGATCCAATAGAGAGCAATAGAAGTTAAAATTCTTTATAGAACAAATAAACCGGAGTAGACTTAGCTTATAAAATAACTATAAAACTATTAAGAAAGTAGTTTCCCACTTGTAATTATAATAAAAAAGGGTTTGGTTTTGATTAATTTATAATTAACAATTCAGATGTTTGTGAGGGGCTTAATTGTTCCTTTTTTATGTACGAGCCATGATTTGTGACGTTATATAGCCGGACTATTTTGTGTGCTAATTTATGGTAATAAGATAAAAATTGAAAATATACAAAAATGAAAATCAAAGTTAATTTCAGAACTGAGATTCTAACCAAAATAAAAGATAGATTTTCTTTAACCCAACTAGATATATTTACGTACGTTCTTGTCATTTATAAAAAGAAACAAGTGAAAAGTAGCAAGTAAATTTATAAATATTTACCTTCAAATCTTAACAAACATAATAGGTATTTTTAAGTCAATTTCAACTCAATAAATAAATAACATATTATCCTTTAAATGTCGACAAATACTGAATTTGTTTCTAAAACTAAATATTTACAACATAAAGCAACCAAATAAAAAATATCATCATAAAAACTTTAATATACAATGTTTAAACATATATTTATAATAAATTGATTCATTCGTAGATCACTATACAAAAATAGATAAGCTTTCGTAGCTTGATAAACAAAAAATAGCTAATAGAGAAGCTTTTGTAGCTCGATAAAGCAAATAAACAAAATAAACAAAAAATATATACATGTCATCAATTTGGAGATTACAATGGTGAAAATAGGCCCAACAATGAATATTGATAATCAATCATGGTAAAACAACCAATAAAAAGTACATATTTGGTGACAGATCCAATTACTCGAACGTAAAACTATACGTTTCCACACAACCAATCTTCGTCCTTCTCTCGACTAACCACAATTCTTCTGACTGGTAAACGGCAACAGCACTGATAGATATCACTGACATGGAGACCAAACCCCTTTTTACTATTATTACAAATGGGCCCCACGTTGGGCGCCTCTTAAACAACCCCTTTAAAACAATAAAATTTTATATTATACGTATAGAAAACAAGACCAGTTTCGTCCAATAACCTATAAACTGGACACAATATACCTAGTACTTGTCTGATAACTCATAATTTCAAATAAAGATTCATTACGTAATCAAAAACTTACCTGGTTCAGTGTCTCACACTCATATGGCATCAATTAAAATTTTTACCGCTTTTTGTCAATATCCGAAAGCACTAGGGAGCAATAATTTAGCCAAAACATGCTAACCCGTGGGTATAATTTTTGTGACTAAAATACTTGATATTCTACGATCGTAATTTCTCAGAGGTTTGACATACAGTCAAGATCAAAGAATACGCCGAAAGCTTAAATTTTAACGGATTTTTTATAGTACTGCCTCAAAGTCCTCAAAGAATGGTTTTCGTCACAATTTCGTAGTGGGAGAAGGCTTCATAGTTTCGTGCCAAATCTTGGGGTGCTTCTGCGGACTCCTCGGGCTACAAACTTTATTAAAAGAGGGACGGGAAGTCGCCTTAAAAATTCCGTTTATTCGCTGCTGGTTTTCATCGTGAATGTGGACCTGAATGTTTCATCTTGCTTTGATGGTCCGCTCCGAGAAATATGGGTAATACTTATACTTGTGAAGAATTAAACAGCAAAGGATGAGCTTCTTGCTCAAAGGAAACCTGTTATAGCGGTGCTGTACTTAGGAATATATTAATTGTTTGCCCTCTACCCTCATCATACCTCAAAAGATACTCGTATGGTCCTATAGTCCATTTAAAGAGCAGAATAGAAAACGAAATGTGCAAATACTATAAAAATATAGTTTTTTTCTTACCTAGGATCTCTACAGTGTGTGTAATTTCCATAGGAATAAGGGTTCCTATCTGACAGACGTAATCTCCGGCATCCTGGGTGCTTATTTCCCTTATTTCCAGACTGTAGTCTAGATTCAGGATCACCCTGTTGTCAGGAGACACTTTTACAGAACCCGCTGAGAGCACTGCTATGCCTTTCTTCCAAACCAATACGTATTTTCCTGAAAAAAAGGTTATTCAAGATCTTCAAGAGCATTACCTAGTGTTCTTTTTGCAGCTAAATCGGTCATTTGCCTTTATGGCTCGGCTCATTTTAATCAAAATACCTAACTACCAAACCGTTCCGTACTGCTTTAGTATCTCCAGGAACGAAATGCAGTTCATAATGATGTGAAATGAGAATAATTTAATTTAATTTAATGTCCAAAAAAGATAACGTTTCAGCTAGGCGGAGATTCTGATAGAGCCGCTCCATAATAGTTCTTTGCAGTTAAATTAAACTAAAGTTTGGGGAGTACAGAAAGGCTTTAGTTTGCTTGCATAGGGCGTTCGTTTAAAGCTCGCTTTACTATATTACTCACCGATGTTGGATACTTTACAAGGCAGCACCACCGTGTCTTGGTCTTTCACTTTGAAAACTTGGCTGGTCGTCAGAAATTTTGGGAGTGTCTCTGGGTCGACCTTTATCGTTGCTTGTAGATATCCTGCAACAAATGAATGCGTTATAATATCTGTAACTTAAAATTCGGTTCGCAGACCCAAAATTAAAATATCGCGCATATTTTGGACCAGCAATTAAATCTGACTTTTTGCAATTTTACAACATTTTATGCGGCAAACTCGAACAATGTACATTTTCAAAGCGCAGTTATAAAAAAGCCGCTGTTACCACACGTTTTATTTGCATTTTTCGCCGAAATCCTCACATATTAACACATATTGCCCAATACTGTCTCCAAAATAAACAAATATAGCGCGTTGTTGGATGTGTCCAATAAAAAAGCCGTATTTATCTGTAACGGGAGTTGAGCCCCCATAAACCTGAAATATAAATATAAAAACTGACCGAGAGGGAGCGAAAAAAAATTAAAGCGCGCGTATGACGTGACAAAAACCAACTAAAACTTAATTAAAAAATGATTTATTATAGCAATTATACCCTGGCAGGGTGCGCAGTGACCCAGCGAGGTTTTTTAAGGATGCAAATTTTCCACGAGAGGAAAAAGGGGATAGTTTAAATTAAAAACTGATTTTTACATAATTTTTTTAGTTTTCGATACACATATGTAACTACTCTATAATAACGATACACTATGTATACATTGAAGCGTAGGTATTAAACACGAGCACGTAGTTTGCAGACAACGACAATATTTCCTCTGCAAGTAATGTATCGTGTTTCACAGCTTTACAGGGTTAAAAGGGACTATCCAATTTCGGTGTATTCACTCATTTACTCCGAATTGCTTTGAGTTCTGTGTCTATTTGTGCGCGGCCTAGTTGCTGGTTGTTGCAAAACAGAAAATGTAGGTAGATGTTGTTCAGGGTAGTTGTTGTTTATGTATATGTTATATGTGTGTTCTAGCAGTTTGCATAAAATTATTCAATCTTCGACACAATCATTTTCCGCTTACCTCTTCAACACGGCAATATTCTCGCCTTCTATATTTATCATTTTCATACAATTTTTTCAACACTCTGGACTGAGCTCCATGATATTTGCAAATATCTCGATGCATCTTTAATAGAATGTCTCGGATTTTTCACTAATTATAGTAAGAGTGCTTCCTGCATATTCTCAGTTAAGTTTATTTATTTTTTCTTTATTTTTTAAACTTAAAGTAATTCTCAATGTGTTATAAATACAGGGTGTCTCACCACGAACTACCATCGATCGATATCTCAAAAAGTAAACATAGAATTTTTTTGAAAATTTGGCAGCTGACCAATATCAATGAGTACTATTCATCTAAAATATTTCCAAAATGGCGACACTTCCGGTTATACCGGAAGTCGATGACAACTTCGTTATTTTAAATGAAACACCCTATATTTTATTGCATTTTTGGATTTTACGGAAAATTCTAGGTATATTTCAAGTATAATGCCCTGTACCTAAATTCAACAGTTTTTGATATATTTTCCATTTTAGAGAACAAATGGCAGATGCAGACCCGTACTTAATTGACAGTTTCTTCATAACGGCTACATATTTCGTAACGCGCTCTTGGAATTTTGTAGTCAAAGGCTTGGTGCAGAGAAATACCATAAAGAAAGTTTCCGATCTTGTACAGGGTGCTCACAAAAAAATATTCAAATATCAATTCAAAAAATGCCAAAAACTCAAAGTTTTCAAATGTAAACCCCTATTTTTTGGTAGTAGCCGTATTCAGCACAAAAAATTAGGGCAAGTTTGTGTTTGGTTCCCTATACCTAAATGTTAACATTTTCGATTTATTTACAAAAAAATAATTTTCCACTTCTTCATCAAGGGGGCGTTTCTTAAGTTTGATAAATCTAGTTGGCCATGGCTGATTACACGATTGTCAGAGAATGAAGAAATGTCATTTAGTTTAAAATTATTGTGAACAATACCGGTACGGTTAAATTACACAAGCAAAGACTATTTAAATGTATTTATTATTTATGGAGAATGCAACAGAGTTATATCGAGAACTTGTAATACATTTGCTGATAATAAATAAATTTAAATAGTCTTCGTTTGTGTAATTTAATCGTGCCGGCATTGTTCACAATAATTTTAAACTAAATGACAATTTCTTTATTCTCTGACAATCGTATAATCAGCCATAGCGAACTAGATTTATCAAACTTAAGAAACGCCCCCTTGATGAAGAAGTGGAAAATTATTTTTTTTGTAAATAAATCGAAAAGAATAACATTTAGGTATAGGGAATCAAACACAAACTTGACCTAATTTTTGTGCTGAATACGGCTATTACAAAAAAATGGGGGTTTCCATTTGAAAATTTTGAGTTTTTGGCATTTTTTGAATTGATATTTTTTGTAAGCACCCTGTACAAGATCGGAAACTTTCTTTATGGTATTTCTCTGCACCAAGCTTTTGACTACAAAATGCCAAGAGCGCGTTACGAAATATGTAGCCGTTATGAAGAAACTGTCAATTAAGTACGGGTCTGCATCTGTCATTTGTTCTCTAAAATGGCAAATATCTCAAAAACTGTTGAATTTAGGTATAGGACATGATCCTGAAATGTACCTAGAATTTTCCGTAGAATCCAAAAATGCAATAAAATATAGGGTGTTCCATTAAAAATAACGAAGTTGTCATCGACTTCCGGTATAACCGAAAGTGCCGCCATTTTGAAAATATTTTAGATGAATAGTACTCATTGACATTGGTCAGCTGCCAAACTTTCAACAAAATTCTATGTTTACTTTTTGAGATATCGATCAGTGGCAGTTCGTGGTGAGACACATATTTACATTTTTTCCCAAACTAAAAACAAAAAAGTTACGGGGGTACATTACTTATTAGATACTTTTACACATATTGCCAATTTTTAACTATAGAACACGCTGTATCAAATTTTCACCATCATTTCCTTTACACCGTGTATCATAAAGTACTCTCTGTTCAACGAATGTTCATACTAGGTCACAACTCCCGTCCTTGTCTGACTCGTGAATATACGACCGATATCCGTTGAATATTCATGAGTAGGACAAGGACGGGAGTTGTGACGTAGGTAAGAACATTTGTTGAAGAGAGTTTATGTGACATAGCTTCCCTTTTTGGGAATGATGCAGAATTTCACACAAGGCAAAAAGAAGTTATTATTATTATGAATATGTGTATAAACTGTTAGTTTAAAAACAGAACAATATGTGGGATATTTGCCTCAAATGCAACAAAAATTTCACGATGATTTTGAAGAAAAAATTCAAAAATAGTCTTTTTTAATTTTCACTCTAAAAATGGCACCGACATGAAATATGCAACACAAAAATTCAAATTTAAACGCACAAACCGGAGACCGGCACTTTTTTCCAGTCGCGTTAATTGTATTTCGGAGTTTCAGCGCGAAAACAGGCAAAAACCTATCGCACCGAAAATTTTATCTCAATTAAAAACGCTGTTTTTTAAATATCGGCCGAACGCCCACCAAAAATCGCCAATACCCAGCTACAATTTTGCGAACTATTGTTCATTGCTGTGGCAATTTATCGAACTGATTCGTATTTTTCGTCCTTCTGTTTAGAAAATAACATTTCCAGTCCTCTCGAAAGAGTGTAAAAAGTTGTGTTCGTACCTACCATTCTTAGATAATTATAGGACAGTAATCTCTTCAACAGAAGCTTGTTAACATCAAACAGGCCATGCTTTGTTCTACTTAAACAAAAAAGGCTACATTGATTAATAGCTGAAAAGCCCTAATAACATAATCCGGAGATATCAGGACCGACCGGCAACAAAACAAGTCACCAATTATTGCATTACGAATTGATGGCTTGGCCGTCGATGTCTATTCAAGTAAATCCGAACCGAAAGCGTTGAGGTCTGTCATTATGCGATTCTCGTTCCTGAAAATCCGTCCATACACAATAAACGCTCACGTCCATTAATATTTGAAGCCAGACCGGACGGAGCGCGACTGGGATAGTTTTGTGTCGAAATCCTTGTAGCGGCGACTAATTTATTATTCAGACAAATCTGAAAATTTTCAGACAGTAGAGACATGTAAATGATCTCATAAACGTATATATCTACCTTTCTCGAAAATTTACCTGTATTGGGCAATGCTACTGACTTCAACAAAACTGCTAGTTCAGAAACCCCGCGTAGTCGCTAGTAGTAGAAAACGTCACGTTTATGTCAAAAAGATAATACGTCACGTGATCGTCATAACGTCACGTAAACGTCACAATATGAAAACATCACGTAAACGTCAAAAGGTGTGCTAAAACGTCATGTAGACGTCAAACCATGTGTTAACACGTCACGTAAACGTCATGCCGTCATGTAAACACGAAAACCTCACGAAAACGTCTCGATGTGAAAACGCCACGTAAACGTAAAACCGTCACGTAGACGTAAAACGTGTGCTAAAACGTCACGTAGGCGTCGAAACGTTGCTACCACGTCACGTAAACGCCACGTTTATGTCAAAAAGGTAAAACGTCACGTGATCGTCAAAACGTCACGTAAACGTCACAATGTGAAAACGTCACGTAAACGACAAAAAACGTCATGTGGACGTCACACCATGTGATAACACGTCGCGTAAACCTCAAAACGTCACGAAAACGTCTCGATGTGAAAAGTCACGTAAACGTCAAACCGTCACGTAGACGTAAAACGTGTGCTAAAACGTCACGTAGGCGTCGAAACGTGTGCTACCGCGTCAAGTCACCCTAAGGCACACCGGGTTAATATTATATTTGCGGTAACGAACTGTCATAGCATACCTATTCCAGCTGGCGGTGATTCTATTGTGTTCTAAGTGTGTTCTCGCCTAAAAATCGACATTCTACCTTTTCTCGACCCACTTTCTTAAACGCCCCAACCGTACAGCGCCCCCTCCCACCCTTCCTGGGCGTATTTCCCCGGGCCTCGCGCTTCTCCCAAGGTGGTAATATCGCCCGTTCTTCACCCCTCGATTGTTTACGTTTGCCTTTGCGAGCTGGGGAGACTCCCACGGGAGCCAACAATCCACAACCCCGGGAAAATGAAGGGGATGCGTTAAAATTCGCCGCACGGAGGGGGTTTACCGCGATTCTGTAAATCCCCGGCCAGGCGTGTATTGGAGAGTAGCAGTATTGCTCGCTTGGTTGGGATGAAAGGCATGACATCTCCAGTTAACTAATAATTTTAATATCTATTTACCTTCTTCTGTGTCTATCCTTTTGGGTGAGAGTGAGAATTATTATTGTTCTCTTCAGTGCGTAAAGGTGTAAAACAATTCTTTTTGCCGCACATCGTACGTCAAAAAATGATCCGATCACAATCCGGAACGTTATCCTTCTTTCCCCATCCACACATTCTGTCCGTTTCTCCTTCAAGATTTCGATTTCGTTCATCGGGATATAACTTTTTAAAACCGGGGGGAAACAATTTAACCGAAGCCGGGGGCGACGCCGCTTTCGATAATTGGACCAATCAGTCAAAGCAACGTTTCCGATTCGGTCGTTATCGAGCCGCGTAGATTTGCATTCTGTATGGGAGGGGCGCGAGAATGCAGGAGACGATGAGAAGCGCTGGCAAGGGAGAGTAAATCAGGTAATATTATTAGTTTTTATGCTAGCAACTCCCGCGTTGTCTCCTCGTCCAAAAAAGTGCACTTACGCATCTTGCAATGTAACTAATTAAAACTTTCTGTGTTCATTTTACTCTACAAAAGTTATAATGTGTAAATTTTTTAAAAGAAAAGTCTTGTTGATTCCAAGTGTTTGGATTGCGATTTCTAACTACTGTTTGTTTGTTCTAGGTACAGTTTATTTCCTCGCAGTATAGTAAATACTGCCTTAAACTAATTCTGTACCAAAACGGGGAACCTACTTCATAATCCTGATTGCTTGCAATGCAAAGTAGCGAAAACAGTCTCCCAGCTTCTACATTAGCATAATTGCTTCTACCTTCGTTCCATCCGTATTTATAACTGAAATCCGATTGAAATATCAATTCCCGATGTTTGGGAAACGAAAGAACAACCCAAACTGTACAGGGTGTCCAACTAATAATGGTATGAAGCAACTTCATACATTTTGCGCATTTTGCATTAGGGCGTTGAAGTTTATGCATTGATGTTTTTGCATTAGGGCGTTGAAGTTTATGGCTACATCTCTCAAAATAACCAAAGTGCTGAACTGAAATTTGGCACTGTTATGTTTTTGTGGATGGAGAATAAGCTGAAGATGTCAATTTCTACGTATCTAACAAAGAACACTACCTGCCCTGTTTTCAGTGAGGTTATCTTTTTGGTCTTGCAAGTCCATCATTTTAGTGCACCTTTTCATTTTGCAACAAAAGTGTATTTACCCTTGTTTCATAACGATAAAATCAACAGTTTGCGTTTAAATTGGAAAAAGTGGCCCAAAACATACATATGTTAACTCTAAAATTCAGATACAGATCAGTTGTACCATTTTAATTGAGAAAAAAATTTCTATGGACAATATATCAAAAAAATTTCGCTTTGGCACTTTTTTCTTCATCTTGAATATACAGTTGATATGGAACATTTGAAAGCGTTAGGCGAAATTTTTATATTTCGAGCGGCATCACGATATTTCAAAATCTGAACATGGCTGGAGGTGTGACAATTGAATGACGGGTATTCAAGTTTTGCAGAATAAAACTAATACCAGCTCCTTCACCAAAATTATTTGTCGTTTAGTGCTGTGTAAGTTTGGTTTGATTTTAAATATTTTATGACGCAGAGACCAGAGACATCATTTGGAATGTGAAACGATGTTACGTGCTATTGGCATGTTGGAGACTGGAATTTCAAAAAGAGCTCGCAGAAGCTCTTAACACATCCAAGAGCGTTATTAATCGTTTATGGGTAATATACTGAGAAACAAGGGACTCTCTTTAGAGTACCTACAGCTGTAATATAAAAAATATGACAGGGAATTGTGTTTTATTTCATAATTTTTACCCTTGTCCCTTAGATTCTTTTTTGTGTGTTGTGTGCAGCTTCGTTTTTGCGTCCATGCAGCGGGTGTGTCATTGGTACGTAATACCCTCGACGAGTGTCCCCGATGCTATCTTTTTATTAAATTGATCAGATAAATACCAACGATGGCATCAGGGCGAATTAAAAAGGGCCCTTTGTTCGCCAGTTTTTGTGTGAGAACGGCCCTAAGCGTTTCATTATGTTTATATTACGGGTGTATATTAAAAAGCATAAATTGGCGGAGAAGCCAGACACGTAGCGCAAAGAATGGCGAAGATACAATTTTCGCGAGAAACGAGTTGGTAAGGAGACGTTATTATGACAGTAATTTAATACACAATATCGTAATAAGGATCTGCAAGTTTCGTTGTATCTTTAGGGATATTCTTCGAGACGATGAACAATACTTATGTTGCTATAATACTAAGCTAGCAGTCTAACATATTATGCATACAACCATGAATTTTTCTCATAGTGAAGTCAACCAGGAAAATAACTTCGAACAAATTCCGGGAGTTTTAGTTTATGTTGGAATGTGTTCGTTTTGATGTCTTAAAACAAAATCCGAAGAGTCGGCAGCGCAAAATAGTGTGCGATTTTTTTTATTTAACAATAACTGTCAAAAATATAATTTTTTTTGTTAATAACTTATTTAATAAGCGTTTTTATAGCATTTAAGTAAGACCATTCGAAAGAGCAGGCAGTTTTTCAAAAAAATGTATTTACATACTTTTTGTAAAATAATTAAGTAATGAATGAGAATTTTTTTAAGATCATACGTTTTCATGCTTCCTCGTATTTAAGAGGCAGCCGAAATTGAGAGCGGCGCGTGTAGCGCGAGACAGTTAAACAGTAATAACTTTTTACACACACAACTAATTCGTATGCAACAAAGTTTATTGGAAAGTGACACCGTAAAGCAATTAAAAAAATCTTGTAGCATTAATTTCCATGAAGGGATACGCTGTCATATTATTGTAAGGTTGGCCTTGATCAAAATTTCATGTATTTTCACAATAATTGACGTTAAACATGGTCATATAAGATTACGATATCAAACCTCGTTTGTTTTTTTTTTTTTTTCACTTTGGACATAGAGATTTTTCATAAATTCTTGCTATCGTATATTCAATATTTATTTCAAACGCTCATAATATCCGCATAAAATTATAGATATTGAAACGTGTGGCTTTTGTAGTGGTCACGATTGTTCAAATTGCTCACCAGTTGAGCTACAGTAACACAGCGGAGGAAGCCTGTGACATAGACTTTAATCTCGTCGACTAGAATTGAAATATAGTGTAAATGTCAATCTTTTTTTTCCAAAATAAATAAATGTTCAATCAGCATCTCAAGATACGTTTTCAGTTTCATTATCAGGAATACCTGCAATAAATTTCACGAAATCTTGAAGAAAATTCGATTATTCTTCAACTTCATTTTTACTAGGCGTCATTTTGTTTTTATTTTTTTTTTACTTCAAATTCATAATCAGCATCTCAAAAAACATAAAAATATACATTTTCATAGAAAAATAATGATTCTACAATAATTAATTGTAGACGACTTTTAAATAAAAGTATGTTGGAAGATGTTTCAAAAGGTTTTATTAAAATCCATGACTCCCTAATTAATTCCTAATTAACACCATTTTTCGTCTACGTTGACTTTTTTCAGGTCGACTTTTATTTTCAGTAGATATGTGCGAACTTCGAAGAACATTTAAATAGGCCACAATTTCCTCCTCCCCCAACTGATCAACGCAAACCCAATTACCCTCCATAAATACTCATTTCAGGCCCCCCTTCTCCTGTTACAAAGTTCAGAGGGCTCCGAGCCCCCGTCCATCAACTGCTTATAAATAAAAATCGAAGAAGCTCCAGAGAGTTTCTGCAACTCCCGTGGACGAAACTCCGCGGGTTAATGAAGTCGAGTTTTCCAAATTGCACCCCGGCGATGTAGATATAACTGTAAGCGAGAGACGAGTATTTTCGTCGTTTAAAATTTGGAGTAAACAAGGGGGACATTTGGGAGTTTTTTTTTATCGCATTTTTATTTTATAAATTTGTTCCAAATCGTATACTAAAGTCTTCATTTATCTAGTTACTAGAAATGCATTTTTTAAATTTAACAAACCCAAGTTGGTGGCATTGAGCCCAGAGAAAGATATGATGGTGGGATTTGGACCTCGTCTATACTAGCAGGTTTTCTGCTTATGGGGAAGTTATGATTTTTTGAGAGGAGAGTCTAAGAATGCTATTAAAAATACTCGCATTCAGTCTCTCAACAAAAAAATAACTAAAGTCTATCCAAGTTACAGAGACAGCGGATCAAAACATTGGCCACCACGTGACCTATTCTCTTATTGGTCTGGCCGTCATAAAATGTCAAGTGTTTACGCGGCGAGCAGAATGCAGGGCCGGCTCTGCCCTCAGTCGAGTTTCCTGCATATTTTAGATCGCATCGCGAGCAGTATATTCTGTAAATTTATTTTGCTCCTTAATTTAAGGAAATTTATAAAGATCCACGAAAGGTAAAAACACAATTTTTAGAACTTCTAAAAGAATTATAGTTCAGAATTACAAGCCACTGGGAATCTCATATTAGTCAGACCCCGGTAATCGATCGCAATGCGGCCATGTGACTTTGTTTATATCTACTGCCGCTGTAACTTGGATAGACTATAGACGAACTTACTTTGACAGTTTGTTCCATAAGACAAATAGATTTCTAAATAACAATGACAGTCTCATTTTGAGATCCCTTATATCTGATCAAGCTATCTACAAAGATTTAGAAAGAAACTCTACAAATAGATTTCAAACTAGTAATAATAAAATGTAGCTTAAAATATTATTGCATACAAAATTAATTGGTACCTACTTTCATCAACATTTCGCGCGACAAGCTTTTCAATTTGCAAAAACTTATCGCAATTTTGAATTGAATTATCTTAAGGAAAACCTAAACTTATTTTATTCGTTTTAGTACATGTCTTAAATAAAAGCTTGTTTTTAAAAAGGTTTTTTATTTTCAATTTTATTTTCAAATCGATTAAGCTTTGCCTAAGGTATTAATGTACGTAGTATATATAGCCGCCATTCTAGCTCCTATAGAGTGTTCGTAAAAAATCAAATTTGACAAAAAAATCATTTATTAAAAAAAATATCCAAATAAAAATTCGGGATTTTGCATTAAGTTTCCACTTTAAGTGATACTTATGGAGCAAATTTTATAGATAATTTTTCAGAAATACCCCGAAATAATACAAAAAAATCAGATTTGCTATGAAACGATAACACATATGAAAAAATGCTAAGAGAACGTTTTTGTTTACAATTAAAATTTACATAAGAAATTGAATACATTTTATTGCTATACAAAGTGGTTCCTTTTTTTTCTAAAAACAATTATACTAATTACCCACTTCTACGCCACTGGTTGTTCAAGGTGTTTGATATTAACAGGTTTTATGCTAACCCATGTCGTTATAGCGTGTACCAAATATGACTTAAATATCTCAACTAGTTTGGTAAATATTCAATAAAGACCACATGTTTCTTAAAACTTTAACACCCTGTAACTTTTTAATAAAGCCTTAAAATGATATAAAATGTTTATAAAAGAAAGTGCGGTTATTTTTTGGTTTTCATTTTTTCACCTGTTGAAGTGTCGCAGAATAAAACTGAATCACCCTGTATAAATATACCTATTACTGCAGCGAAAGCGTCTTCCAATAACTGATAAGAAGCAAGAATCTTGTACTACTGTTGGGATATATCGTGCCGTGGAGCCAGTCCGTTTTCCCAAAGCGCTTGTACAGGAACACAACGAAACTCTTTCTAAGCGCCATTTGACATCCTACCTACCCACGGGCGTAGCCAGGATTTAGTTTTGGGGGGGGTTTAGTTTGAGAAGTAAATAAAACAACAAAAATATACTTACATGAAATTTAATATCTATATATTCATCCGAAAAACTACGACATATTTATAAAGTTCTTAACTTTAAATGAAATGGAGAAATTAACTTCGTTCCTCTGCGCTAAATCTAAAACCATTAAAGAAGAAATCTTCGGCTTTTTCTTTTAAATATATCCACTACTTCATCTGCATGAATTTCTGTTCTATAGTGAATGTTCATTAGAGCGAAACCATTAAGTCTGTTTTCACTTGTAGTGTTTCGTAAATAGTTTTTCAGTCTCCTTAGGCTCGAGAAAGACCTTTCTGGGGTAGCAGTGGATACAGGAATGGTAGCCAAGATTTGTAGTAATGTGTAAATATTAGGATAAAGGTTTTTATCGCACATATCTAGGCATTCCAAACTAGATTTCGGGGTAGGCAGTCTTCTTATCAGCATGCAAGGTAGCTGAAGCTTTGATAGCTAAATCCAAATTTGTTTCTTTATTAGAAACCCCTTGACCTTGACTACACCACTTTTTCCAGTAGTCCATACCTTTAAGTTTATCACCCTTCCTTTTTTTTCCCTCCATTTTTCGACAGTAATAATGATTCACGTATCTATCCTTAACAAGGTCATCGAATAACAGCGCACTAAAATTACTCACTTACACGGTACACTTAATTCTCTTCACTATTCGTTCACCACTTTTCACTTTTATTCGCTTCGAGTTCGCATGGAACAATACTGCCGTAAGCGCGGTCACGCGCCGCGGCGCCGCTTATATAGCAGCCCAGTAGCCGTCCAGAAACTTCCACGAACTTCCACAAAGTTCCGCTCATTTCGACCGAGGGGCGTGGCGAATAATCGAGAAACAACGCAAAGTGTCCCTACAATACAACATAGTTCGGCTGCAACTGCGTCTGCCTCTCGTCAAAAGATGGCGCTAGGCGCTACTATTACTACATATATTCAAACGTAATAATAATTTAACTCTTCGCTCCTCGTATTTTTTCGGTATAATATTAGGTAATATTTTGCTTATTTCGGGGGGGGGGGGGGGGGTTTGAACCCCCTAAACCCCTCCCTTGGCTACGCCCGTGTACCTACCCCAAATAAGTACCCCCTAATTTCGCACTCGGCCCTCCCCCATTGTCGCCCGATTCCCCGTAACTAAACCCTCGACTTCTCCATTCACCCGAGAACCGGCCCACCTATCGGGTTTCGATATTGTCAACTGTCGTATTCACCGATTTCCGTCGCAGAACTTGCAGATGCGGAACCCCCCCCCCCCCTCCCCCCCACCCGCCCGCCCCGCGGCCATTGTCACAAGGGCGCACAATGCTCGGCGTAGGCTTAGGCTTGCAGATGCAGGGGGCCTCGTCCGTCGGTATTTGTTGTGACGTGCGGAGGGGGGATGAGTCGAAGCCGCCGCCCGTCGAGTGGGTCCTGTATCGGGAAGGGGTCGAAGGCCGCTATGGCGGAATTAGGAAGTACCTACCCAATTGGGGTGGGGAAAGAGTGATGGCGGATGGACGTTGGGCTCAATCGCAGAATCCGCACGGGGTTAGTCATATAAAAAAATGTAAATATGAAATTGTAGAAAATGTTCTTGCTATTTCAGGTATATATTCAGATGTTGGAACACCCGGTATATTTCTGGATTTTCGAAATCTACTCATTTTTTCTGGTTTCAACGATATATACAGGGCGGGTTTTTTTTTTTCGATGCCTACTATGGGGATCTCGGAAACTAGCAGAGCTAGAACAAAGGTTAAATGGGGATCTAATGTCCCTTTTGGATTTTCAAAAAAGTTCATGGCTCACTAGATATTTTGAAGAGTGATTTTTTTGCTATTTCATCAGATCTCTGTAGCTCCCTTATTTCTGATTATACAGAAAAACTGTAGAGGCAAAAATTGTAGATAATTTTGGGCTTAGTAGGATAATCTAATTCAATTTTTTATGTTGTTTGTGATTTTTGAGATATAACCTAAACTTGTGTTTTTTTAAATGTAAATCATAGTTGGCTGTGGCCTTATCAAATCGGCCAATTTTTGACCTTTCCAAAAATATAATACTCGGCATAGTAATTATACTAAATAAAATAGCTATGGCTAATTTTCTGATTTTTTTTAATTTTCACATAGTCAGCCATAGAATATTTTCATAATTACGTTCTATTTTATAATAAGAGTTACTTCAAACTTTCAAATATTTTATTTTTAGCTAGTAACAAAATGTAACAAAATAAAACAAAAATTGTCATAATGGAGCTCCACCACATAATTATTTGCCCGAAAGAAATTACCTAGATCAGCTCTATCCAAATAGTTGGATAGGGAGAAATAGACCTATTTCCTGGCAGCCCCGATCCCCCGATTTGTCTGTTTTGGATTTCTTTTTGTGGGGAATAGTACAAAATAAAGTATGAGACAATTTTGTTGAATTAAGAGCAGCTGTATTAGAAGCCAGTATTGACAGGTGCTCTCTAAGAAAGGCGACAAATTCAGTTTTAAAAAGATGCAATATTTGCATAAATAATAATGGTGGACTGTTTGAACACCTTTTTTTATTTTAAAATGTGACCTTTTAAAATAATAATAATTTGAATTTGAGTTTTTTAATTTTTGTTTCATTTTGTTACCAGCTAAAAAAATATTAGAAAGTTTGAGGTATGTCTAATTATAAAATAGAACGTAATTATGAAAATATTCCATGGCTGACTATGTGAAAATTTAAAAAAATCAAAAAATTAGCAATAGCTCTTTTATTTATTTATAATAACTATGCCGAGTATTACATCTTTGGAAAGCTCAAAAAATGGCTGATTTTATAAGGCCACAGCCAACTATGATTTACATTTAAAAAAACACAAGTTTATGTCATATCTCAAAAATCACAAACATAAAAAATTGGATTAGATTATCTTATTAAGCCCAAAATTATCTACAATTTTTGCCTCTACAGTTTTTCTGTATAATCAGAAGTAACGGACCTACAGAGATCTGATGAAATAGCAAAAATCACTCTTTTCAAAATATCTAGTGAGCCATGAACTTTTTTAAAAATCCAAAAGGGGCATTAGATTGAACATTCAAAACTGCAATTCTTTCCCAATTAAAGTTTAAAAAATAAAAAAGGGAGAAATGAACCATGACATGTTTTAACTTTTAACTGAGAATATGCAGGAAGCAGTCTTATTATACTTAGTGGAAAATCCGAGACATTCTATTAGCATCGAGATATTTGCAAATATCATGGAGCTCAGTCCAGAGTGTGTTGAAATTGCACAAGTTTAGACCATATTGTTATCGCCCAGTTCAAAAACTGTATGACAATGATAATTATACAAGGCGAGAATATTGCCGTTTATAGTGTTGGAGAGGTAAGCGAAAAATGATCAGTTTATAAGTGCGTATTTCTATCACTTGTAAATTATCACTATAAAGATTACACTATACTGCTACTACTACTCCTACGGTTATTACTATTGCAGATTCTATATGTATAGTGGACTGATGAAGCCACTTACTTTTACAGCATGTGGCTTTTTTAATAGAAGAGACACTCACTAGTGGTCATCAAAAAATACACGACAGTTTATTTCAATTCAACGACAAGGCCGAAATTCAATAAATGTTTGGTGTGGTATTTTTCGGAATCTTATAATTGGACCAGTATTATTTGAAGGTGGTTTAACTGACTAAAATATTTACAGCCCTTTAGAGGAGAAATAACTAATCTATTGAATATTGTTTGACCTGGACCAACTCTATATTAAAGACCCGAGCATGCCGTCATATTTCATTGTTGTTTGCGGACTGGGGTGGCGCTACTCGACGAAAAAAATGGAGACTTATTATAGGTTATAAAGGGGTATTCTGTGGTTATTGGTATGTCAGTTACTGACGTTTTTGACGTTTAGAATATCGCATATTTTAAATGTCCAACTTTATTACCATTTACGATCTTTTTACGGTAACAATTTTTTTTTGCTGTAAATATTTCGTAGTTTTATCATATTAACAGACTTTTTAAAGATAGATTTATTTGCGAAAACAAAAAATTTCGATGCACACGAAGAAAATCGTATCTATACACAGACATTACCTAAATTGCAGAACAATAAACACTATTTTGGAGTTATGGAATGATCTGTTAAACCAGTTGAAGAAGCGAGAATTCTATAGGTATTATATTTTGAAGAGTATTTTGCAATGTATGCAAACTGGAAAATCTAATGCATTCTATGCTTGCTTACACCACAACTAGCCATGGGCTTCATTTCAAACCGAAAGGTACCAAAATACTCTCGCTTAGTTTTTAGACTCGTTTGTCAAATTAAAGAGACATAAAAAACAAACATTTTCTTTTATTTTGGATATTGAATTTATTGTAACAGACACATCTGCATGTTTTTATTTTACAAAGATTCTGCAACAATGGTATTTTTATCATTAAACCACCCTGTCGATTTTTCCGTCATGTGGCGCCAGTGGCAATCGCTTGAAACAGCGCTATGCACAGGTCTTTAATTATAATGTCGGTCCAGGTTTGACAACAAGACCCTGCACCAGCACATAAATCAAATTATGTCAAGAGGCATTTGAATTGAATGACACTTCTTTTGTAGAGTGGATTTTGTGGAACTATTTTAGGGCCTGCAAGAAGCCCAGACTTGACCCCACTCGATTTCTTTCCCAAATAATATCGACCAAGTTAAAGAAAAAATATCTCGGGAGATCAGAGAGATGAACGAGGCAGGTATCGTGGATAACTACGAGATAAGTTTATTAAGAAAGTATATGCTATCTGTGTTGCTCAAAATGGAAGCATTATAGAAGCATTATAGAACACCTTCTAATTTAATTCATAATAAAGTATCACGTTCCATCCATAAATATGCCCATTTATTAAGACTAAAATGACAGAAAAAAAAATTAACTATAACTTAAGCCTGTTTTACATTGACAATTTCTTCATGAAGTAATTCATGAATAAGTTTACGAATAAATGCATGAATTAATTCACGACAAGTTCTATCTTACACTGATGAAGAAATTGATGAATTTTTTGGCACCTTATGTCAGATTCTAGCAAATACCAACACAAGATAATAAATAACAAAATTATTTTTTTGCGCTGCATTTCCCCTATCAGAACATATTTTCTAACCATATCCATCTTCACCTAAAGCATCTTTAACTACAGATTAAGTCTGGCTAGAAGAGTAGTTGAAAATGCATTTGGCATCTTAGCCAAACGATTTAGAGTTTTTTTGACTACGATTAATATGAATGTAGAAAAAGTGCAAACCATAACATTAGAATGTGGCACATTACATAATTTTTGAGACCCGAATGTCCTAGTTCCATCCTAGAACAGCTTTATAAAGACTATATAATATTTCAATTTTGACTTTCTTACCAAACATGCTCTCCGCAAGACATGCTTGCGTTGCTGCCCGAGAGGAGTTTTGTGATTATTTCGTGAATGAGGGAGCTGTGCCTTGGCAGCGGAATACATAAATAAAACATTGTAACATTTCACACACTTTTTATCTAAGTATATTATCGTTGGGTGAGGATTATCTCTTCAGTCAACAATATTATCTTTAAAATTATGTACTCTCCTCTATCCCTCGTCTAATGCCTCAAACAAAAACCAGTATCAAAATATAACCTTCCTTGTGTTGAAATTTTCAATGTCGGTACTCCTGAAGTTCACGCAAAACTTGACGGAAAATCACGGGCGTAGCCAAGGGGGGGGGGTTCGGGGGTTCAAACCCCCCCCCCCCCCCGAAATAAGCAAAATATTACCTAATATTATACCGAAAGAATACGAGGAGTGAAGAGTAAAATTATTATTACGTTTGAATATATGTAGTAATAGTAGCGCCTAGCGCCATCTTTTGACGAGAGGCAGACGCAGTTGCAGCCGAACTTTGTCGAAGTTCGTGGAAGTTTCTGGACGGCTACTGGGCTGCTATATAAGCGACGCCGCGGCGCGTGACCGCGCTTACGGCAGTATTGTTCCATGTGAACTCGAAGCGAATAAAAGTGAAAAGTGGTGAACGAATAGTGAAGAGAATTAAGTGTACCGTGTAAGTAAGTAATTTTAGTGCACTGTTATTCGATGACCTTGTTAAGGATAGATACGTGAATCATTATTACTGTCGAAAAATGGAGGGGAAAAAAAGGAAGGGTGATAAACCTAAAGGTATGGACTACTGGAAAAAGTGGTGTAGTCAAGGTCAAGGAGTTTCTAATAAAGAAACAAATTTGGATTTAGCTATCAAAGCTTCAGCTACCTTGCATGCTGATAAGAAGACTGCCTACCCCGAAATCTAGTTTGGAATGCCTAGATATGTGCGATAAAAACCTTTATCCCAATATTTACACATTACTACAAATCTTGGCTACCATTCCTGTATCCACTGCTACCCCAGAAAGGTCTTTCTCGAGCCTAAGGAGACTGAAAAACTATTTACGAAACACTACAAGTGAAAACAGACTTAATGGTTAATGAACATTCACTATGGAACAGAAATTCAGGCAGATGAAGTAGTGGATATATTTAAAAGAAAAAGCCGAAGATTTCTTCTTTTATGGTTTTAGATTTAGCGCAGAGGAACGAAATTAATTTATCCATTTCATTTAAAGTTAAGAACTTTATAAATATGTCGTAGTTTTTCGGATGAATATATAGATATTAAATTTCATGTAAGTATATTTTTGTTGTTTTATTTACTTCTCAAACTAACCCCCCCCCCCAAAACTAAATCCTGGCTACGCCCGTGCGGAAAATAGAACATGCTCTAATTCGTGAAGTAACTTCATGAAGAAATTCATGAATTAATTCATGAAGAAATTGACAGTGTAATACACGATTTTTTATATTAATTTGTGCTTGAAGTGACTTCATGAATTAATTCATGAAGAAATTGTCAACGTAAAACAGGCATTATGGAATATTTCCGCAGCAGTAGGTATTGGCTTGGTTGAATTTTCAATATGTTATTGTACCTATGTAATTGTGGGAATACAACAATTAATGTAAATTGTTAAATCTCAATTTATATTTTCATTTAGATTATTTTAAACAAAAACGTTAAGGGGGTTGATTGTTATATGAATACAACACGTCCGTTTCGAATTTTAAAACCTTGTGTCGCGAGTTATAACCATTTTCACGCGATTATGTCACATTTACTCCACGCCGCGCTCGGCAACGCCGCCCCGCATGACCGGCAACGCCGCGTGTCCCTCAAACAAATTTCCGCTCGCGGCCGACCCTGATTAAACACGCGCAATTGACTTAAACGCGGTATTTGCCTTCCTGCGACGGTCCAATTGGCCCCGTGGACCTCTATTCGGCACGGCAGAACGGCTGCACTCAAGTGTCCTTTGTCCAGACCGAAGGTCCGGAGTGTTTTCGTTTTTTTTTACTCGTAGACTGTTGCTGGTGGGCGAATTGACTGGTGGCCACATAACGCGCATTTTATAAAGGGAACGTCGATATGGTTAGCTGAACATACAGTGGCTTTATACGAGACAGTGGCGATAACCGTGGTCCGATTTTTGATTGGTTCCGCCATGTTTCGTCAAATTCTGTCATAATGGATCGACTTATTTGTATCGATTTCACAATGACGGCGTCATTCTACAGATCCGTCATTCGTGTTGTTGGACGTACGCTTTGTTTATGTGTGTATTATCATATTTCTGCGCTTTATCTGTGTTTTTCTTTGACCACAACGTAGATGGTTGTCATGCAAGAAATGTATAAAAGCGAGGGAAAGTTGCAAGAAGATGATGGTTATCCAGAATACAATGAAGAAGTTGGAAAAAGAGGTACAGAAGGTCAAAAGAAGGCTGATTAGCAGGAGGAAGATCATGAAGAAATGAAAATAATGGAGCTGAGGGACCGTAGAAAATTGCAAAACCAGCAAAATTTGAAAACTTTGTTATGAAAGCTATTGCAAATGTTTTAAAAATTAGTGGTCCTAATAACTATGAAGAAGCTGTAATGGATAAACTGATGGTTAGCTGTAATGGATAAAGAAATGAAGTCACATGAATAAAACAAAATTGAGTTTTACAGAGACTTCCAGAAGACAAGAAAGCATTAGGTATAGTATCATGTAAATGGATATACAAGGAGAGGATAATTCCGGATGGACCAATAGAAAAATACTAGGCGAGGTTGGTAATGAAACGTTGTTCACATAGAATAGGTGAAGACTACGACCAAACGTTTAGCCCTGTAGTCAAATCTGGAATGATAATAAAAGGAATATTAAGCATATAGCTGCTGGTGAAAATGTTGAATTGACTCGATGGATGTCTCTACAGCATGCGCTTGTGAAACAACCAAAAGGTTATGAAGATTCAACCAATAGAGTTTTGTAGACTCCAGACAAGTTTTTATGGTCTCAAACAAGCACAATGGAGCAAATTGCGAACATTTTCATGAAAGCTTTACTTATTTAAACCAAAAATATTTTGAGTGGCTGTTACTCCTGTAAAACAATGACTTAAGAAAAATCATCCAAAGGGAAGGATGTTAAAGATATTGTAATATCACTTTTCATTTTTGTTATGGTGTATCCATGAAAATAAGTAAATAAAAAGTGTCAAAAACCTAAAATAAAAGCAATTATTCTTTGAGTTTTAGTATCGTGTACCAAGTGCTTTAGGACTTCAGCAGCTCTGAAGAAAATTGTTAATTCTAAAGTTTTCTGTATGTACATAGTAACACCAATAAACACCAATTATAAATTGAACATGCCTAGATTGGAGTTGTTTTATTATAATCTAGTTATCGTTACTTTATTTCTTAAGCTAAAAGTACCATATAATTATATTGTGTTTTCCCTATTTTATATTTTTAAAATTTTCTGTTTATTGCTACCTGCTCATTTCTAAACTTTTCAAAATACAAACACATGTTCAAAATTTGTTCGTCTATTCTCGACATGTCCAGTGAGAACCATTAGGTAAATATTAGCAGTATAGTCACTGATATTAGTAATTATGTTTAAAATATAAACGAAACGGAACAGGTAGGTATGTTTTACCGTTTATTTCTCAAAAAATGGGCGATACTGGGATCTGGATTCACAATATCGATACATTTTTTAAATAGTCCCACCTCTAATTTGACGAAACATGGCGGCCGTGTCGCCACTGTCTTGTATAAAGCCACTATAGCTGAACACTGTTTACGGCGCCCGCAGCGGATGTTTACTGGACTAATGACGTGTTGGCGGTTTTGCGGGAAATTTAAATTTATGATTTAAATATTCGTTTGCAACACACAGGAATTTTTTTGGATATTACTCTGCAATAAACTCTGAAATACAGAAACATATTATACATACTAAAATCACCGATTGCCGAACTTTATTTAAAGTAACCCTGTGATGGATGACTGGAACCTGATATCCCCATGTCCCTTGAGTTATTAGACGTTCAAATATTTGTCCCAATGCGAAATCCGATATATTGCCTTACTTATGTCAATTTAGATAGGCATCTTAGGGTACACAGAGACAGATTATATTGTGCCCACATTTCCTCTGGGTATGTCACAGGTAAAATGTGTCACTTAAGACCGTGTCCCTGTGCCTATTTTGACAAAGGGGCTTTAGACGGCATTGTATTGGTTTACAGATCGTCGGTGGATAACTAAAATAGTACAAGACAAAGAAAACATATGTATGTGAAACGTGGAAATTTAACTTTTACGGTTCATAATGTGCCAAGGTTAGGTTAAAAAATCGCCTGTTTATTTTAAAATATTATTATAATTGAATAGGGTCCTTGACAATATTTTTAATTGCTCCAAAATCGTACCCAGTTTACAGTAACTACATTCAACACGAAACAACGGCTTTAAACATTATTCGTTTATGATAATTAAAAAAAGTTGCACAATTTTCTTCAGGCTGACATCTACAGTTTCCTCGTTTCATTGTCTGGAGCGTCAAACGTGGCAACAGCTGTGACTGTCAGGAGAAACGGCATTGCAATGTTGCCGGTATCCGTTTGCAATCATTCGTGGAACAAAGGCAAATGTCACTTTTCTATTCAAATGTCTACAGCTTTCCTATGAATATCTGTATTGCCACCTTTGAGCTTTAACCAATGCAATTGCACACAAAAATGTTGTCATATAAATAAATATATATAAATATAAATTGCAACTTCTACCGTAGAATAAGGTTATGTCTTAGAACACTTGCTAATTACGTAAATACTATTTTTATAAAAAAATAATGGTAGTGTCTTATGTAGGTAAGTGTCCAGGAATTATTTTATAAAATTTCGTCAAGTACTTTATTGGTAATAATCATACAGCCATTTAGGGTCGGACTATAAATGACGTCCATTTTGTGGCTGCAAGCAAAATTTAATAGACGGCGACAGAGCACACTATGATGCTTTTACTGTTCATTTTCCAAGGGCCATTTCGTCCGCAAATCTAGTTACCATAAGTGTTCGTTCCAATTTATGTCATGTTGGAAAGTGTTGTGGTTTTATGTTTCGTGTGTTCTTTAAGCTAAATTTCTAGACAAAAATTGGAAAGAAACGGGTATGGTGTAAATGAGTCTTAGGCGGAGAAAAAATAATAGAATTAACTCTGAAATAATTCAAACCAAAGCAAATGAGATACAAAACGATGGTATATTATAAAGGCCGGGCGAGCGACTGTTTCGAATTCCTGATTCCAAAAACACCACACTAAAATTGATATATGCAATCAGGCAGTGCAATCAACGGTTATGGAGCAGCGCAGCGCGTTTAAGTGGAACCGCTCCCGTTCCAGAGATGCCGATCGAGCCTGGGGCCGACGGTACAGAGCTGAAGTCACGGAAAATGTTCAAGCAATACGACGGTCTGAAGACGAGGAACCGATATTGTTCGTTACTGAAATCAACAAGCTTTTTATGTTCTGAGGCCACGAGTTGAACTTGGCAACCGCGCCATGACAACATAATAGCAAGCAACAATTTGTTCAATCATTTCAAATATCTAATTTCATCAAATACGAATAAAATAAACTTTGAAATAATTCAAACCAAAGCAAACAAATAATTTTGTTTCACACAAAACGACAATACACAAAAATCTGTACACAAAACCAAAATCCGTAAAACAAAGCACAATCCTTATTTCCGTGCACGGCACTGGTTGTACTGGCCTAACTGGCCCACGTTGACACCTGCTCCGTGGATCTCCGAAACGCCGACCAATCAAATTGCTACGCTCGCTTCTTATTGGCTGCCTCCTTGACTAGGTCGACGTCGACCGGATAAAAACCTTTGATTTTATACGGGCGATTTCTGCTGATAAGTCTGGTATTTTTACCAGTAGCAGAGTGTGGTAAATGCTATGAAGTAGATCGCGCCACGTATATCACTGTGTTCCAAGTGAGTTCATTTATACTTTTATCAGGGTAGCTCGAGAACAGGCGCCTCAGCAATACAATACGAGATAAAACACTTTTTTAACAATATTAAACCTAACCTGGTATTAGTGGTAAAAAGAGATGAAGGAGACAGAGAAGAGAGATACTGTAGTAAAAACAAGTAACTGCTTTCTCGCCTAATATAATATCACCAACACTTGCATGGGTTACACTGTTCGACGGCTGGCCACTTGTGCAGCGAAATGCGGTGGATAGCCGTGTCATAATTTCACAAATCTTAGGATATAGGTACTTGCGTAAATAGTTATAATCGATATGGCTGTTTAGAGACCTTTTGACAACATTATAAGGTGCATTAACCTTTGCGTTGTGTTTGACGACAACCTTAAAAAAAAACTTAAAATTGAAATATTATGTTGTTTGGAGAATATGTATATTTTTGAACACTGCGTGACGCTTATGTCCTATTTTCTTTTTGTGACGCCAAGTGCTGTTTCAAGTGACATTAGAAATACTATAATTCTGTGCTCAACAATTTTAAATATGTAGTAAAAAAATCATCAGTGTATTTTCGAAACTTTTAACAAATTACTATTGACACAAACATTTACCTTTCCATTAATTAAAATGTGGCGTTTGATTCGATTTAAGCTAAAAACTTGAAAATCAATTAAATTTTCCCATTCGAAACGCCAAAATTAATTTAAAAGTATGTGCGCCTTAATTCGTTTTCGGAATGCATTTTGCTCTATTTAGTTTAAAAGCCAAGTCAATTAGATTATTTGGTTTTACAGTTTGAAAAAATCAATATATAAAAAAACGAATGTATAAACCATATACACTAAAAGTTAGTTGTCACTGCTCATTTGCTGAATATGGATGTTGACAAAAATAAATTTATGTTTAAGCCTCGTAAATAGCCTCCAGTACCTGCATTCGTTTGACGTCACTGCCTTAATTGGGAAACGAGCTCGTATCCCTCGAGCTGCTGTCCTTTATGCATATTACCACAGTAGAACCTTAACCATCGCGCAGCATAAGTAGGCTATTTTTCAATTTCATTAATTTCGTTTAAGGCGGATGAGACATACCTATTGCTTCTATAAACTTTGCAAAAATTTCAATATATCGTAAAACTTGATGGAAGATATACAGCAAAAATTCTATTTCCTAGTTAGTTCCAAGTTTGAATTCAATTAAAGCCCTAACCAATCTGTATAGCACTGTTTCCCTTTAAATTAAGTTAAGAAAATTTATCGTGCAGCGCTCTCGTGGATAGAAGTTATTAAAACTTCATCGAGGTAGAGTTATTTAGACATAAAAGTTGTTTTATATGTAAAAACCCCGAACTCCTCACCAGAAAAAGCTTAGACAAGGAAAGACGGAGGACACCGCGCTTGCCTACCCTGCCGTGTATAGATTTTGTTACGTGGTTTTGAAAGGCGGTCATTTTATATGTGGCAAACAAAGCGAGTACGTTTTGTGAGTTAATTTCGTGAATTTGTGAATTGAAAGTAATAGTGATTAAGGGGAAAATATACTTTTACGATTGTGAATTAAAGGCATTAAAGTATTTTCAACTAGTAAAGAGATAGAACACCCATTTGGGTTGACAGATAGTAATAAGAGGTACCTACCATTTGTTATAACATAATATGTACCGATTGTGAAGACATTAGTATTGTCAATAGATTAATAGCCAAAGAAAAATTCTTGATTTTTCACTTGGATTGGATATGAAGAGCCTTTAGGTATCTTAATTAGGTCAACACTGAAAATAGAAATTTAAATTTTCGTTTATTGGTCCAAAACATTATTTTCAAGCTGTGATTATAAAAAATAGGTAGGTATACCCACTTTATAGTTGTTGACGCGAAAATGTACTCATGTTCTCCACAAAGATAAATGAAAAGTACCGAGAAAAAAATTCCTTTTACAACCACAGTAAAGTTATAAAAATACCTACAGCTTCAATTAAAGTCCAAACCAATCCTACCAAACTATTTTCACACTTCCAACAAGTTTGCGAAAACATTCCCGTGGAAAACTCATTTTTGAGGAGTTTCGTAAATATCGGCGAACTTTTTTAGCGACAAAAAGCAATCGTAGGTACATTTTATTTTTACAGGCATTAACATTTTTAATTAGAAACCACAAAGTTTAATGGGATAAACTTTGTATAGTGTGTCCGTGACACATAAACAGTAGGTACAAAGTATTTATAAGCTCCAAGGAATGACATAATAATTTTTTTCTCCAATTATCTCTAAAACTATGCTTTTGTAAACTGCCAATTATTTAAACCAACTCTCACATATTTAAAATTAACAATAAGTTTCTTGCAAACTTTTAAAAATCTTAACGAAGCATAAAGCAAACTTTAGTAGTACGTTTCTGTTCTACAACCAATAAAACTTTTAATTACAACCACCAAGTTTTGCTTCGATAAATTTTATGTAAGCATTTATGTGTTTCATAAAATGAAAGATACACAGTGCAAACTCAATTTCCGCCCTTCTTAAAACAATAAAATTATGAATCCGATGAAAGCACAACCCTTCAATACCTTCTCGCAAAAATAAATTTTAAAAACTTTTTAACGAGTTAGTTATAACTAAATGGTGAAGTCTCCTAAAAAATAAAAGGGGTGAATCATTACATGAACTCCAATGTATAGAAGTTAAATTGCAATAAACCTCACTAAAGAGGTCTATGAGTTTGAGTACAGAAGTCATTTAAACGTCGAAACTCTAGAAAGTTTCGGTTATAAAGGTTTTTTACCAGTACTTGGATTGTTAATGTAATGCAACAGAAAGACGATAAATGAGACGGTAAAGTATAACACTTGGGAACGCAGTGATATACGGGGCGCGATCTATTTCATAGCATTTACCACGCTCTGCTACTGGTAAAAATGCCACACTTCTCAGCAGAAATCACCCGAATGAAATTCAAAGGTTTTTATGCGGCCGACGTCGACCTAGTCAAAAGAGAAAATCGCTTAATAAGAAATAAACAAAAATATTTTCATAGCTTCAAGAGAGCCGAAGACCCTGTGTAATTTGCTGAGACTATCTGACTACGTGGATGGATAAAGCTTCTCAGTGCCATCAATTTTCAATATAAAAGTTTTCCTCTGTCTCTTAAAATAAACATTCCACAGCTATTAATAGTTTTGCTCAATTTGAGGTTTTTTTAATATTGCGCGACAAGTTGGCCATGGATGCCGATTTCTTTTGCAGCACCACTTAGCTGTCCAAAATTGCAACATTTTTGTTTCTTACGCTTTTTTTGTAGGGCGTAAAATAAGCGAGAAAATGACGGTGGTAGACCTAAAAAAATCATCCTGTATATTATATTATTATATGTATATTCCCATAAGGTTACTGTGGTGTTTATTTTATCCATAAGCAAATCTTAACTGATGCCTTTTTTTACAGCTATGAATCATTCTAGTTCTGAAAAGTCCTCTCCTGGCGCCAACTTATTAAAACTTTTCATAGCACTAATGGGTTGTTATAATAACTCCATCCCGAGCAAAAGAAATGGAGGCCAGCGTAAATTATTACACTTGCCCCTATAGAAGTTTCTGTCGGGGAGATTAATTGGAATGAAGCCTTAGCTACACTCTAACACAATCAGGTCTAGAAGTTGGAGCACAGAAATGTTTTGTACTGCGGAAACTAGGGAAAGTTCAATTTTAAAGCCACCGTCTTCAGTAAAGGGAACGTCGACTTTGTCGTGTGTCTCTCTGTTAATTGAATGCTATATTACAAACAGAAATAATTGCAACTCGCGTTTAGGTAAGCTTTAATTTTGAAAGAGATTTGTGCCAGAAATAATGGTTTGGAATAAAATAACGTGTTAAAATATTTCTTACGAAATGTTAAATGGGACTTTATTGGCAGGGTTTTGAATATTATTTGGTCACTTTTGACGGGCGATGGCTCCGCGTCTGACGTTTGATGCTTACATCTCGCCTATTTATTGAAAAAATCGTACAATAGGGGAACTAGGGGTAAGACGGGGTAGCGGGGTAAGATGGGGTACTAGCTATTTCTGGCAAACTACTAGAGCCATCTATGATTTTGACGGTGAATTATGTGTACTGACAACTACAGACCATGCGCTGTTGATTTTAATCGGCTCCCACCAGTCTCGCAGCTACAGTCGCCAGAGTCGGTCGCATTTTTCGATTTCTGAGTACTGGTTATTATGTTTGGCTGTTTTCTTCTACAAAAAGGTAAGCAAATTCATAAAATTAATTGTAATTCGTATTGCGTTTCTCAAACACATCATATAGAGACTCTATAACGGCAGTCAAATCACACAAATATCGCTTTAATTTTCGAAAAAATAAGATGATTTAAAAGTGTATCTGTGGGGTAAGATGGGGTACCTTGTGAGGGGGCAAGACGGGGTATTACCCCGTTTTGCCCCATCGCAGCCTGTATTTCCCCACCGGTATTTCAATTGAGGGTTTTGCATTAACACCTACCTATTCTTCCTCCTTCCCATACGATCAGCAGAGAGTCTGTGTGTTGTGTATGATTTTCATTTGTAAATGTATACAAGGTGTCCCGTATAAAATATTATTAATTGACATTTTTTTACTAAAGCCATATTTTATTTACGTTAAGAATGAATTTTGATTCTTTATTGTATGTAAATAATGAGTGTAACTTTAAAATAAATAAAAATCGATATACAATTTTTCCGTTTTTTTCACTTTAAAAGAAGTAGGTAGGTAGTTTTTACGTTGCCAAAATTTGAACATAACGATACGGGACACCTTGTATATATCATTTTTTCTCCTACTATTTATTTGCCGATTCCTTGCAGAGTATTGTGAGAACTTATAGAAGAATTACTGATAGGGGAAAATGGTGTCAATAGTTCAGTTACAGAATTTTAGTACCTACCCCATCTTTTCACTCTACCTGTACTATGTTTTAAATGCTGTTTTATTTTCAGAGTTTATATTTTCGTTTTGTGTTCGGAAATGTTTATAGTTTACAATAAACGTTTGTTCAACTGTCTCATTTTTATTTTTTTTTGTAATTCGACTTCAAAGATTAAGTACCCCGTCTTGCCCCTAGTTCCCCTAATGGGCTACTTCAGTGCCTATTTCTGAGCTTTTAATGTCGATTTTGAGTCACTTCACTGTAGAAATTGTATTTTTCTATAAAAGAAATTTACTCGTACACACGAAAATTTCTCGACAAGCTTTTATATCAGATACCGTTGTATAATGTAACAAAATTATGGGTTTGTCTTGATTTGATTTATTATAAAGTTTATTTTCTTCCTTTCAGAGCATTTAAATAAAAGCTTGTTTTTAAAAACATTTTTTTACTATTAATTTTATTTTCAACTTTTTAGTTCTACTCTTCAAGCCCTTTCATTTAATGCCCATATGAAGGTAAAAGAAAATGTAATCCGCCGTGTTGGAGCGGCGGCCATATTGAATTTAGTGTGATGTCACTTTATCGTTTTCTACTCTTCAAGCTCTTTCTATTGATACCCATATCAAGGAGGTTGACAAAAAATACATTATCCGTCATCTTAGAGGGGCGGCCATATTGAATTTAGTGTGATGTCACTAACTTTATCGTTTTCTGCTAAAATACATCATCCGCCATCTTGTGGCGACGGCCATTTTGAAAGTATTACAATATTGAGTATTGTATATTGTATTGTCACCGGAACTAAAGGTGTATGCAAAATTTCAGCTCAATCGGATGTCAGGAAGTGGTTCTAATTCAGCTTGCAAGATTTGACCTAAACATACATACATACATTGCACATTAAATAAAAAAGATATAGAAAAGCTAGACAAAAAGTTTTAAGACCATCAAAAACAAATTAGAGATAGACTCTCTGTTATCGAGATGGTAGTTGTACGAATATTTTCATAATTTGATTTGATAGACTAAATCTTTTTCTTCACACTTCATTCACAATAGATCTGTTTGATCAGAACTTCAAACCATTTGCAATCAGTGTGAAACTGTCAGGAGCATGCGCAGTTCGTTCTCGGGACGTCAAAATGAAACTGCGCGTGCCCTTGGTTCAAACTGGTTCGAAATTCTGCCGAAACGTGTACATTTTACAATATAACCACACCTGCGAACATCACAGTGTTCTCAATAAAGCTCAAAAGCTAATTTCAGGCACGCAGGTGACGTGATATGCAGTTAGGATAGATTTGAGCCAATTTCAATTCTGGCATACCTCCAAAAATTAATCTAATTTACACTACGGTCGATTAACCCGTTATATCGCTCCATAGCATGGAATTCAACAAATATTTGCAATTTTATTAGCGCATTTATTAACAGCAATATTATTGTTATAGCGCTGGGTTTTTAATTGTCGAATAAAGGTATAATTTCAAAAATTATATAGTACGTACGATTTAAATATGTAGAACACACTCGCACACAGTCGAGGATCAATTTTTTTTATCAAACTTATTCTTTCGTCATTTTAGAACATTTTAAACCGTTAAAACAAATCATGTGTAATATATTTTAATTTATATATAATATTTTTTAAACGTACATAGGTACTTGTAATATAATGTATAAATGTAGTTCTCGTGCTGTTTTAGTGAACATTACCTACATATATCTAGATATAAGGATAAACATTTGCCCAACACGATATTGGAACGACCTATATCTTAATAAATGTGATGATGCTATTGGGAATTTCATTTACACATTTCATATTTCGAAACTAATAGGATTAAATTTTATTTTGTACTGCTCTTAACTGCATTCACTGCTATCTGCATATTGAATAGTAATAAATTATTCTTAACCATTTTGCCATAATAGTATACATTATATATACTTTTTTCTACCCGTGCTTATAAAGATTATATCAAAATATCAAATTAAATTCATAATAACCTTATACTATAATAACAAGTAATAATAATGTACAATCACATAACACTAAAGGTGAAACCTAACCAGAAAACTGGTTAGGTTAAATCAGAAACAGAATTGCGATTTTTTTTGTCATTGCTTAAAGACCTGTGCATAGCGCTGTTTCAAGCGATCGCCACTGGCGCCACACGACGAAACAAATTTACACGGTGGTTTAAGGTTAAAACACCATTGTTGTAAAATCTTTTATAAAATAAAAACATGCAAATGTGTCTGTTACAACGAATTTAATATCCAAAAGCAAATAAAATATTTGTTTGTTATGACAAGTTCACATGGCATGTTTCCATACATTTTCTTAAGAAAAGTGAGTCTAAAAAGCAAGCAAGAGTATTGGGTATCTTTGGTTTGAAATTAAGTCCATGGCTAGTTGTAGTGTAAGTAAGCATAAATCGCATTAGATTTTTCAGTTTCTTCTTTATATGGAGGACTATTGGTTGGCTTTGGAGCTATAAACAAAATTTCCCATTTCATTCTTGCATAAGTTACAAAATACTCTTCCAAAATAATATCTAGAATTTTCGCTCCTTCAGCTGGTTGATCAGATCATCCCATAATTCCAAAATAGTCTTTATTCTTCTGCACTTCACCTAATGATATGTACAGTGTGCCTAAGTACCATTTTCTTCATGTGCATGGAAATTTCATGTTATCACAAACAAATCTATAAAAGCTGTGTTAATAGGATAAAACTGCTAAATACTGGACGCAAAGACAATTCGTTACCGTAAAAAGAAGGCAAATAAAGCTGGATATTTAAAATTCGGGACATTTTAAGCGTCAGTAACTGATATACCAATAACCACGCAGAATACCCCCCTATAACCTATAATAAGTCGCCATTTTTTCGTCGAGTGGCGCCACCTCAGTCCGCAAACAACAATGCAATATGACGTCATGCTCGGGTCTTTAATATAGTGTCGGTCCAGGTCCTTGCCAACAAGTATAATATCGTTCGCCTATTTCTGTTTTACTATATGAGCCTTCGGAAAAAATCAAAACATAAAAATCCTTTGCCAATTCATATAGGTATTTTTCACCCCGTTTTTAAAACATTACAAATTCTAATTATTATGACATTATTTTTAAGACCGCCTCTCATGTAAGAACATAATACCGAACGCCGAACAACACTCCGTTTTTATGAACCCCCCACTTTATTGTGTAAATTAACATTTGGGGAGGTTATTAAATAATTAATTAATTTCCTAATAACGTTAAAATAAAGCGAAGCCTCCTAAACATGCCACAGTTTTTATGGGGGCGAATAAAGATTTGTAGATGCTGTGTTAAAAAGTTATGGGTTTTTTTATGACGGTTTTATAACAGTTGTTGATCCTCGATAAAGGTGAGTAGGTATTTAAGTAGACATTTACACGTAAATACCAAAATAACTTAATTATTTATGTTTTCATCTTTGAAAAATAGTGGTGATTTCAAAATAAATTACTAGTAGGTACCTAATAATGAAAAAAATCACTGTAACGTAACGGGCGTAGCCAAGGGGGGGGTTTCGGGGGTTCAAACCCCCCCGAAATAAGCAAAATATTACCTAATATTATACCGAAAAAATACGAGGAGTGAAGAGTTAAATTATTATTACGTTTGAATATATTATGTAGTAATAGTAGCGCCTAGCGCCATCTTTTGACGAGAGGCAGACGCAGTTGCAGCCGAACTATTTTGTATTGTAGGGACACTTTGCGTTGTTTCTCGATTATTCGCCACGACCCTAGGTCGAAATGAGCGGAACTTTGTGGAAGTTCGTGGAAGTTTCTGGACGGCTACTGGGCTGCTATATAAGCGGCGCCGCGGCGCGTGACCGCGCTTACGGCAGTATTGTTCCATGCGAACTCGAAGCGAATAAAAGTGAAAAGTGGTGAACGAATAGTGAAGAGAATTAAATGTAACGTGTAAGTGAGTAATTTTAGTGCGCTGTTATTCGATGACCTTGTTAAGGATAGATACGTGAATCATTATTACTGTCGAAAAATGGAGGGGAAAAAAGGAAGGGTGATAAACTTAAAGGTATGGACTACTGGAAAAAGTGGTGTAGTCAAAGTCAAGGGGTTTCTAATAAAGAAACAAATTTGGATTTAGCTATCAAAGCTTCAGCTACCTTGCATGCTGATAAGAAGACTGCCTAAAAAAGCCGAAGATTTCTTCTTTAATGGTTTTAGATTTAGCGCAGAGGAACGAAATTAATTTATCCATTTCATTTAAAGTTAAGAACTTTATAAATATGTCGTAGTTTTTCGGATGAATATATAGATATTAAATTTCATGTAAGTATATTTTTGTTGTTTTATTTACTTCTCAAACTAAACCCCCCCCCCCCCAAACTAAATCCTGGCTACGCCCGTAACGTAAGCTTGCCAGTGCCTGACATTGATTTATATATTAAAAAAAAACAATTTCGCAAGTTTATTGATGATTCTTAATATTGAGTAAGTTAGAGAGACATCACTGGAAATAATTACCAACAGCCCAAATCAAATCTGCAATATATTTTTTGTAAACAATATTTTATATTTTTTTATCTAGTTAGTATCTGACATAGTAATTTTTTACCAGACTGAGTTTGATGAGCCCAAAAACTGACACCCTATAAAAATTGTCCAGCAATATTTAAAAAGGAAAAACAAATGATTATACTGTATGTAGGAATGTTTATTTATACATACATTCTCATTTCTAGAACATCTAGTAAGTTATTCTTAAAAATTTTGATGTGTTTGCTTTAAGCATTTTACTGGTGCTGGATTGAGGCCTTTTGGTTTGGTTTTCAAATTTGGGCTTTTTATATAAATATGTCACTTACCTCCATTTAAAAAAAAACCTTTGGTTTCCGTTTCGAAGTTTACTAAAATGATTTAATATCCTCAGAGTTGATGGGAAGCTTTGTCATTTATCACTAAAAGAAATTTTACTGCTGATGATGAACCCTTAGAGCTTCCGAACATGTACAGTTTTCATTAAAGAAACTGATTGTGGAGTTTTGATTAAAAGAATTCTACTTTGTTTTAACTTATAACCTCTATAAATTAAAAAGTCAGTAAAAATAGAGAAACCAAGATGACTAACTTAGGAACATACATAACTCATAACTGGGAGTTCTATCTACACAAACATATTAATAAAATGGATTTATAACTGGTTATTCGCTTATTTTTTAATTAAATAAAACATGCGTCACGACGAAACAAAATTTACAGGGTGGTTTAATGTTAAAACACCATTGTTGCAAAATCCTTTATAAAATAAAAACAGGAAAATGTATCTGTTACAACGAATTTAATATCCAAAATAAAATAAAATATTTGTTAGTTATGTTCCTCTATTTTGACAAGTTGGCATGGCATATTTCCATACATTTTATTAAGAAAAGTGAGTCTAAAAAGCAAGCAAGAGTATTTGGTACCTGTTGGTTTAAAATGAAGTCCATGGCTAGTTGTAGTGTAAGTACAAAATTTTCTATTTTCATTCTTGCAAACTTTACAAAATACTCTTCCAAAATAATATCTAGAATTTTCGTTTCTTCAGGTGGCTGATCAGATCATCCCATAATTCCAAAATAGTGTTTATTCTTCTGCAATTCACCTAACGGTCTGTGCAGTGTGCATACCATTTTCTTCATGTGCATGGAAATTTCATGTTATCGCAAACAAATCTACCTATACCTAAAAGCTGTGTTAATAGGATAAAACTGCTAAATAAAACAAAGACAATTCGTTGCCGTAAAAAGAAGGCAATTCGTAATAACACTGGATATTTAAAATTTGGGACATTTTAAACGTCAGTAACTGACATACCAATAACCACAGAATACTCCCCTATATAAGCCGCCATTTTTTTCGTCGAGTGGCGCCACCCCAGTCCGTAAACAACAATGAAATATGACGTCATGCTCGGGTCTTTAATATTGTCTCGGTCCAGGTCAGGCACTGGTACGTTTACATTATATTTGAAATCGTCGATATTTTCCAGAACGATAACCGAAAGGCGAAACTGCCCCTTAATCTCATACCGCGTTATTCATGATTTCGAAAGGCTCCGTCTTATCTCCGAAAATTGCATTTCGAAATATGGCGCCAACGAAACGAACGGCGACTCGAAACAAACGAGGCGATATTTCAGTTGATATCTGCGCAAGAAGCTGCTTGTCCATTGCTGAGGATAGATTTGTTGGATATTATTCAAAACTTTCGGCGCTTATTTGTTGTTCCGCGTAGAATGAGCGCCTCGAGATTAATTTAAAATGGGAACAGTTGCTTTCGGGAATTAGAAATATGAGGGCAGTTTGTCTAGAGGGTACAAGTATTTGTTTTGCGCTTTGTAGGATCTTCGAAACGATGTTTCATTGTCTTGTGATCGTACCTACGTACGAAAATTTGACACTAAGAATGACAATGTTTCATGAATGACCAGATTTTTTTGAAACTATGGCCAACTATGGTTTCCATTAAAAAAAAAACACAAGTTTGTGTCATATCTCGAAAATGGCATCTGTCACGGAAATATGATAACCGCATTGGGGACACAATTCCCTCCAACTTTGGTATTTACACTTTTTATCTAAAATCAGAAACAACGAAGCTAGACGGATTAGAATAAATAGCCAAAATTTTGTTTTTTCAAATTATCTAGTAAGCCATGAGTTTTTTCAAAAATCCACAAGGCGCCTTAAATTGGGTCCACAAAACTGCAATTCTTTCCCTATTTAACCTTTCTTCTAGCTCCGCTAGTTTCCGAGATCCCCATACCGATCATAAAAAAGACTCTTCCTGTATATAGAGCAAAAAAATCCCGTTGCAGCAATTCACGCAGACCAGTCTTCAATGATGAAACAATTATTAAAACCAGGGCGGAGGCTACATAGAAGCATGGAAGACTTTGGCTTTGCCATTGTTCGGATATATTTTCTAAATTAAAGATAAGCTCTTATAAATTATTGAAATTCTGCCGGGCTGATAAATGCAATTATTATTTTGTATTTTGAAAGAACTCACCAATATAATGTAGGTCGCCACAGAACAAATATTTTCCCACCAAAGGATAGAAGATATACAGTGTGTCCCAGAATAAGAGTTACTATACGTAGTAGTAGTAATTATTTATAAAATTTTCCTACTTTGGAACCTGAGCAATGCAAACTAGATTTCCCAATAGTTCATAATACTAACATCGTGTCAAGAGTAAAGTGCCCTTTTTGAAAGATAATGTGCAATTTTAATCGAGAAAGTTGTTTCTAATACAAATACAATTCTATTATTCTAATAAACTTCACGACACTAAGATAATAATGAGTTATGTTCCGTCTACAAGTATTTACTTGCATTTGTAGTCAACGTTTTATTGAGAGCGATTTCATAGAGAATTTTGGGCAGCGCAAACTTAAAAAGTAGGTATGTAGTTACTACAGTTTTTTTATTTTCCAAGTCATATTATGATAGAAACTCTATCAAGGGAAAAACTGGCAAAATATCGTGCTAATGAACCTAGCTCTTCGCCTTCAAAGATGGAAATTGACGTTCTGGTTCCTTTAATAAGGTACCTATTTGTAATTCTTTTTGTTAGATTCCTAAACATTGAAAATTATATAAAAATATGTAAAGGCTACCTGTCTTATTTAAAAGTAATAAATCAGTTAAGGTAAGTAATTAAAGATGAAAATGTACACCTTATCATAAATATTTTGTCGATTTTATTTTAAAATAAATTTTTATTTTGGAATTTGTATTTTATTTGCCTCCATTTACTTCCAGGTACATAAAATGTCCATGTTAAATTTTCTTAATTAATTCACTACTTCTTTCTGTGCAATTTTTACACGTTGTTGTGGTTATATTCAAAATGCTGTTGAAATCATCGAATTGAACTAGGAAAAAATTTTCATCCCTACAAACAAGTCCCGAATTACGGAATACAGATCATACAATAAAGAGAATTACGGAACATGCCTATTATATTGCCTGAAGCAGCTGACACGTTCTTTACGCGTCCTTGTCTCACTTATTGCCATTTGAAACATATCTCTCTCTAGGGTTGGCAGCCCCAAACGCAATGCAAATCACACCTTTCCGACTTCCATAGTACTTATCAATTCGATGGGTCTGCTATGTTTCCTAAAACAAAAACGTAGACCGAGAAGTTTCTACTTTACTACCTACTTAAATATTCGCTAGAAAGAGGCATTCGTAAAAGTGATATACCGCAAAACATTAAAACTTAAATTTTAACGTTTTATGATTCTAACCTCGGTCAGTCACAAGGTGTTTTGTGGTGAGGAGTGACCTCAGTAAAATAAAAAACATAGAAATGGCATCTGTAGATTGAAATGTTTGTAAGGGGTAGCACTTTTGATACTCTATTATTTATTTACTAGTTAAAGTTTAACAGCGTTGCCAATAATTAATAATGAAAAACCTCAGAGAAATAACCAAGGATAGAGGGAGTAAGAACAAAAAGTAAACAAAGCCAACATCTTTTTGAGTGATGCCGCGTACTCCATTGTTTACAGCATTTCATTTCAAAATAGAAGGGTTTAATAATGGGATTCAATGAAGGCACACCCCCCATAACGCTAAATTACCAAATGTAGTTATTAATTTCTAGTTTGTAATAATTTTAAACAAAAACTAAATTGCAGTGTAATTATAGTTTCTAATTATCACTTTAATAAAATCGTGACAGATACCTCAAACCGCCCGACATGGCAACGCTGCTTTTGCTGCCGCGGGCGCCGCGTCCGTTAACTCAGCGATATTTGTTTTGTGTATGCCCAGCATGTCAAGTTTTCCGATTGTTTACGTATGCATTTCTCCCGTTTTTAATTGTTTTTCTGTTAATTTAAAGGCTATTTATTAGTATTTAGGATATAGTGACCGATTTTGTATACAATGGGACGCAGAAAGTGTGTGGTATGTGGCTGCATTGATATTTCTCAGGACATAACCTATCTCAGGTAAACGTTGTACACAGGGGCCTAATGTTTGTTTACTTGGGTAAATTTGCATAAGATGTTGGTTGACTACAAAGGTATGTATTTTGAGGCTGTTGCTCCCTCTATCCTTGGTTATTTCTCTGAGTGAAAAACTTATTATTTCTCTGGTAAATTAAGATAATCTTCAAGATCAAATTGCAAATAATAGTTTTGCAACAGTGGTTTCCGTTGTAGGGACTAGGGACATACCCAATCAGTTGCAAATACGTTTGCTTTGAAGTAAATAATGGTAGATAATATGTGATATTTATGAATTGATGAGATAAGGTCTGCCTGACTAATAGGTGAATATAGTATTTATAATTATCTAGACACTTATTAGGCAGTATTTCTATACTACGTGTAGTACTTTAATCTGTGATACAACTAAGGAAACAATAATATACCTGCAATTACCAATACTAATCGCACAATCTGACAAACGCGCAAATCGGTCAAGAGTGTGCCTCACCTTGTGTTTGACACAACTGGTGCTGTGTCTTTTAGAAGCAATTTTTCGCTGTTTTTAAGTGTTTCTTAAGTATTCGTCGGTTTGAAATGCTTATATAGACAATTAAGTTATACGTTATGGGCAAAAAACGTGTATTGTTTGTAAATCAAGCAACTCGCCAAAGGAGGTTACATACAATGCGTAAGTACATAGGCGTACCTATTAGTTCGGGGCACGGTAAAAGATACCTTTACCACCAGAGGGATAATAATTCTCAACATGGGTATAAAACGAAAGGGCTCGACGGGTAGAAAACAATAAGGTGACTGACGTCATACTAAATCCGATAGGGCGGATGCTCGATGCCTCAAGATGACGGACTAAATTCCCTTCTGAGATGGGAATCAAATAGGTACTAAAAAGCACAAAATAAAATAAATATTAAAAAAAACTTTTTTGAAAACAAGCTTTCATTTAAGTAAGCCTTTTACTAAAACGGATAAAATAAGTTTAGGTTTTCGTTAAGATAATTCAATGCCAAACTGCGGCAAGCTTTTTTAAATCAATAAGCTTGTCGCGCAAACTGTAAAGAAAATATATTCTTGCTTATCAACCAATCACTGTCCGTTGGTACCTTACTTTTATGAACATTTCGCGCGACGAGCTTTTTGATTTAAAAAGCCGTTTTAGTTCATGGCTTAAATAAAAGCTTGTTTTTAAAAAGTTTTTATTTTTTATTTTTTTTATATTGTGTTCGCCGAACAATCCCCAACTAGTAACTGTCAATAACATTGATACGTTTGAATTTTAGAATTGACCCGTACTAGTTGTACCTGGGACTGGGGTTACACTTCAAATTTTATAAAAAAAAGAGATATAAAGGCAAATATATTTTTTCCTATTTTTATAACTATTTTAAAAAAATAAGAGGTACGCCACTGCTTTGTAATCGTTAGCACCAGATCTGCCACCCGAACTGTAAACATTATTTTTTTTATTATGGGAACAAACTTGCCAAAACAAAGCCAGTTCTACGTTTGTTTATTTTTCTGAGGGAGTGACAAATGACAAATGTTAGAGTTTTGTCTTGACAGGATAAGTTTTATAAACACCTAGTACACAGTAACCTTGAAGAAAACATTATGTAGGTTACTTTTAAATTGTGGGGAATCAGAATATCACTTGGATAAGTTTATCGTTCGGGGTCGTACGGGCGAACTTTAATCTCGCGAATAATAAGATTCCCTTCACGCTTCTAAGGTGATTAATTCCTTCCGCCCGAAGAAAATTAGCGGCTTGTCAGCAGCGCGGCTTCTATCAGTAACCGACCAAGAGCCAGTGGCGTAGACACCCTCGATTCTTCGTTGCAAAAATATCACCGGCTATGGAACGTGTTGCTCGTTCCCCTTGCCAAGGCCGAATGTCTCCCACGATTACCCCAGAAAATTCGGGCGGCAAATATCATTCCTCGTCACATAAATCGAGGGGGCCTCGTTTCGCGAAAATCATTTCGTAACTGACGTATTCAAATAAGGACCCTCGTTACGGCGCCCGAGCACAAAGAAATATCCGTAATCAGGCGCAAAAACCGAATCGTGAATATGTACATAAATCTTTGCCTCGAGCCTCGACTATTTGCAGTATATACGAAATTATCGGGTCCGCCTAAGTTTCTGGATGGGGTATTAGCATTACAAACGGTCCCAAGGCGGAGAGTTAAGCTCTAGGTATATAAACACGGTTTGTTGGAAATTCTGCAGTTTTAATATGATTTTAGAAGATATAATAATGTTAGAGTACCTATAGCATGTTATTATGCAACAAGTTTTAGACAAACGAATTTGTTTTCTGAGCTTTCGGAGAATAAATCTTCCTCAGGGACTCTTTAAAATAAGGGGACCCAGCATTTCACAGTCTATCACATAGGAAAAGTTAAGCCTTGAGGGGAAGTTTTTATTCTGTAGACTCCAAGGAGACCACATAAGTGGGCTGGTACAAGGTTATATATCTTATATGTCAGTGTCCAACTGCCATCAGGTTTTATGTGATTGATAGTGCCATACATTCTAAAGGAGGCAAAATATTTCCCATCATAATTCACAATTTTTAACTTTTCTAACTAAATCATGGAAACCATTATTAATTTTTACTAACAATCAAAGTACCTGTTGTATTCATAGATTCTCCAATAAAATGGCATACTTGGCATCACTGATACCATTAGAATGATGAAAGAATAGGTCTCACTTTGGAAACTATAATATTGGGTCCCCTTATTTTATAGAGTCCCTGATCTTCCTTCTTGATCATGCCAGGTCAAATGAAATGACAGATTAATAAATTTCAGGTTAAAGTGGCATGACAACAGAAACAATAGCCTAGCCACCTGTCTGATATTGTACCCTGTGTTCTATCTAATCATTTACATATACTAACTTCTCTTTGAATAAGTGAAAATAATATTTTACTGAATTTCACTGAAGATTCAGCAACACAGTTGTCCGTATTTCCTAGAATAAATGCTGATTCTTTAATTTTTCGTCTATTTCCTACTTCATCTTTGAGAATTGGTTTGGATCTATTCCACAAAATCATATGAAAATCCTAAAATTTATTAATCTGTCATTTCACTTTGACTTGTCATGATCTTTGAGAAAGGAGGAAGATTTATTCTACGAAAGCTCAGAAAACAAATTTGCTGAAGTTATTTTTTGAGTTACACGTTTAAAGTTTCGTTCATTTACTATTACGAATTTTTAATTTTCCAGGCGACTTGAAAAAGTTGTCTTTTAACCAGTTTGGTGGCGAAAACCCAATTAAAAATTCAATTTCAACTAGATATTTTTACGTAAAACGTAAAATACATAAAATCTTAACAAAAATAATAGGTAATTTTAAGTCTACTTCAACTCAATAAATATGTAACATAACCTCTAAATATCTACAAATATTGAATTTGTTTCTAAATCTAAATATTTATAAAATAACCAAAATATGTATCATGTGTATAAAAACAAAAGGAGATAGTTAGAAAGGCAAAATTTACAGGTAGCGATAAACTTCAAAAGGAACAAAATAAATGCAGTCAAACATTAGAAGAAATAACCTTAACGTACAATATTTAAAGGTATAGTTATAACAAACTGAGGCATTCGTAGCTCAAAACAAAAAATAGATAAGCTTTCTTAGCTGGATAAACAAAAGTAGCTAATAGATAAGCTTTCGTAGCTTGATAAAGCTATATATTGGTCATTAATTTGAAGGTTACAATGGTGCAAATATGCCCAACAATGAATTTTGATAATCGATTAGGGTAAAACAATCAATAAAAGATATAGTATTTCTAGAGTCACTTAAAACAGCATAAAAAACTCGAATTGGCGTCACAAAAAGAATATAGGACATAAGCGTCACGCAGTTTTCAAAAATATACATATTCTACAAGCCACATATAATATTTCACTTTTAAGGTTTTTTAAGGTTAACGTAAAGGTTAATGCACCATGTTATATTGTCAAAAGATTTCTAAAAAGCCATATCGATTATGACTATTTACGCAAGTGTATCATAACATCTGTGAAATTATAGCACAGCTATCCGCCGCATTTCGCTGTACAAGTGGCCAGCCGTCGAACAGTGTGACCCATGCAAGTATTGGTGATATTATATTAGGCGAGCATGCAGTCACTTATTTTTACTACAATATCTATCTTCTGTGTCTCCTTCATCTCTTTTTACTACTAATACCAGGTTCGGTTTAATATGGTTAAAAAAGTATTTTGTCTCGTATTGTATTGCCGAGGCGCCTGTTCTCGAGCTACCCTGGTAAAAGTATAAATGAATTCACTTGGATCACAGTGATATACGGTGCGCGATCTATTTCATAGCATTTACCACGCTCTGCTATTGGTAAAAATACCAGACTTATCAGCAGAAATTACCCGTATAAAATCAAAGGTTTTTATCCGGTCGACGTCGACCTAGTCAAGGATGCAGCCAGTAAGAAAGCGAGCGTAGCGATTTGATTGGTCGGCGTTTCGGAGATCCACGGAGCAAGTGTCGACGTCGGCCAGTTAGGCCAGTATAACCAGTGCCGTGCACGGAAATAAGGATTCCGCTTTATTTTACGGATTTTGGTTTTGTGTATGATTTTTGTGGGGTGTTGTTTTGTGTGAAACAAAATTATTTGTTTGCTTTGGTTTGAATTATTTCAAAGTTTATTTTATACGTATTTGATGAAATTAGATATTTGAAATGATTGAACAAATTGTTGCTTGCTATTATGTTGTCATGGCGCGGTTGCCAAGTTCAACTCGTGGCCTCAGAACATAAAAAGCTTGTTGATTTCAGTAACCAACAATATCGGTTCCTCGTTTCCAGACCGTCGTATTGCTTGAACATTTTCCGTGACTTCAGCTCTGTACCGTCGGCCCCAGGCTCGATCGGCATCTCTGGAACGGGAGCGGTTCCACTTAAACGCGCTGCGCTGCTCCATAACCGTTGATTGCACTGCCTGATTGCATATACCAATTTTAGTGTGGTGTTTTTGGAATCAGGAATTCGAAACAGTCGCTCGCCCGGCCTTTATAATATACCATCGTTTTGTATCTCATTTATGGAGAAGAAGAAGAGTAATTTTTCAGGGGATATTTAATAAGAAATTTCCTTGCTTTTGAAGGATTTTTCTCTGGGAACTAGAGATAGACCATCAGACAGTGACAGATTTTCCTTACTGATTTTCTCATTTATGCCTTGGAGAGTGATGAAAGGTACCTAAAGATCCAGATCATCCCATAATTCCAAAATAGTGTTTATTCTTCTGCAATTCACCTAATGGTCTGTGCAGTGTGCATACCATTTTCTTCATGTGCATGGAAATTTCATGTTATCACAAACAAATCTACCTATAAAAGCTGTGTTAATAGGATAAAACTGCTAAATACTGGAGGCAAAGACAATTCGTTACCGTAAAAAGAAGGCAAATCGTAATAAAGCTGGATATTTAAAATTTGGGACATTTCAAACGTCAGTAACTGACATACCAATAACCACAGAGTAACCCCCACCTATAACCTATAATAAGTCGCCATTTTTTTCGTCGAGTGGCGCCACCCCAGTCCGTAAACAACAATGAAATATGACGTCATGCACGGGTCTTTAATGTAGTGTCGGTCCAGCTTGTACATAGCATATGACAGGGGCCCTGTCACAGGCATATGCGCCTGACTTTAAAAATAATATCCTTGTAGACAATAATCAGGTACTATTAGTGCATCAGTCATTTTCAAGTCATCAGTGTATAAATTTACGTTTTAATTAATTCCTTTTTATTACTTTTGCGCTAAAATTAAATAAATCTCAGTTTGCGCATGCGTAATTTGATTGCCAACTGTTAAGAAACAAACTCACAACTCTACAAAACGCATTTAATAGGTTTATCCCAAAACCTGTCGTTTTTATCAGAGACTAGGTCTCGTTTTGTTCTTTGCGGATTGTTTTTAGCATTGTGTAAGGTTTTGCTGCACGAATCAAGCTTTAAATTGCGTTAAAATTAAATTACGTCAAATTGTGTTGCATAAACCCACCTTCGGTCATTATTCCCATCGCGCATATGACTCCCAAAATTCGGGTGATTGTGTTTTCTAAACTTAGCGAAAAAGTGATACCCACTCCCGGAGGTGTCTTAGACTTATAATTCTTACGGATTCGTACTTCACACAAAACAACACTGAAAACGCAACCACTACCGATACCCGATACCGATCGCAACAAGCTGCAAACTCCAAACGAAGGATCAATATGGCGTCGCTTGGCCCTCTGTTGCCTTTTGCGAGAAGTGATATGCGCAGTAGGTCCAAGCAAGCGTGTTATCCCCTCTCTAGTAGACAACTTTTTATGTGTTTCCTATTCTCCAGATACAATTGAATTATCTAATTTTATGTAAGCACAAAGAAGGACTTTTTATTGAAACGTGACGCACCGACGCGCCCAAAAATCCTACAAGTCCGAGACTAACTGAAACCACGCCGGCCATTAAAATGAGATCAGCCCCGTCCTGGATAGTGGAAAATAAGCCGGAAAACGAGGAAACGCAGCAGCCAAATTGCGGGATTTCCCCGAGTAATCCGCACCATTTCCACTCTGCCCAGAGGGCTAATTGGTATTGATGCGAAGCCAGGCTGACCTGCGGAGATTGGTCCGGTCTGTAGGTTAGGAACGTTTTTGGGTAACGCCTGGGTCATATCTACAACCGATAGTTTAGAGTGTACAGGGTGGGCCAAATTGGGGAAACTCCTATTTTTGATGGAGATAGACGAAAACTGATATCGGTGTCTGAGGCCCATTTTTTTATGATAAACTTAATGGCGAAAACCGCAAATCGATATCTATCGCCGTTCTTGAGTTACAGGGCGTTTTTCGAAAATGTGCGTTTTCGAAAAGTGGCCGTAACTTTTTTCGGGTTGAAGATTTTATGTTTCTGTATAAACATTCTTAAAGCACTTTTCTACGTAGAATCCAATGCTGCTACTACATTTTTTTTCTAGTAAATGGTTTAAGAGTTACGGACAAAAAATATTATTTTTTAAATGGAACACCCTGTATATTTTTACATTTTTTAATAGAGCAAAAAATTACCATTCCAAAAGTATATAACACTTAATGATTTACTTAAGTAGTTATCAATTACTAATAGCTTTTATGATTTCATGTGTATAATTGGAAGCAGGCCCTTTCAACAAGTAGGCTTTGGACGGTGAGACAATGAAACAACCGTAGAAAAATGTTTACTGTTACCTACCTGTCAAATTTTCAGTTAGGCTGTTTAGGCAGGGTAAAGATTTTTCTATTTTTGTGTAATTTATAAACTTTATAACATACCTACAATGAAATTTGAAAGTTATGAAAAATGGGATATGTTTTATACAATCCGGGGAAAATGCCTATCTCTGTTTAACTCGTACCTACCTTTTCGGCCTACTATTAAACAAATCTATTGACTATTACTCTAACACTATTAATCAAATTGTGTCGCAATCTTGCAAAAATGTGCCTTCTCTCTGGATACCGCTTGTAGTATAAATTGCTCGTTGCATCTGATTTTTCCCCGGATTGTATAAAACAAACTATCATATCCCATTTTTCATAACTTTCAAATTTTATTGTAGGTAGGTTATAAAGTTTATAAATTACACAAAAATAGAAAAATCTTTACCCTGCCTAAACAGCCTAACTGAAAATTTGACAGGTAGGTAACAGTAAACATTTTTCTACGGTTGTTTCATTGTCTCACCGTCCAAAGCCTACTTGTTGAAAGGGCCTGCTTCCAATTGTACACATGAAATCATAAAAGCTATTAGTAATTGATAACTACTTAAGTAAATCATTAAGTGTTATATACTTTTGGAATGGTAATTTTTTGCTCTATTAAAAAGTGCAAAAATATACAGGGTGTTCCATTTAAAAAATAATATTTTTTATCCGTAACTCTTAAACCATTGACTAGAAAAAAAAGTAGTAGCAGCATTGAATTCTACGTAAAAAAATGCTTTAAGAATGTTTTTACAGAAACACAAAATTTTCAACCCGAAAAAAGTTACGGCCACTTTTCGAAAACGCACATTTTCGAAAAACGCCCTGTAACTCAAGAACGGTGACAGATATCGATTTGCGGTTTTCGCCATTAAGTTTATCATAAAAAATGAGCCTCAGACACCGATATCAGTTTTCAGTTTTTACCTTTAAAAGTGTCCAATTTGGCCCACCCTGTACATCTGTTAGTCCAAGAGCCGGCCGCATGATTTCAACCCTCATAAGCTTATATAGAATAAGACGTTATGTAAAATGTAGACAGTATATTTCTTTCCTTGAAGCGAGTAGGTTGCCTCAGATAATATGGGCCCGATCATTGTTATTTAAAGAAGTTTTGGTTAATTTTTAATTTTTTAATAGGTACAACCCAATGACGTCAAAACCTATAGACGTGGTGCCCCATTGTTAAAATGCTCTTTATTTTGACTCCAAGATTAAATATATCCATACTACTCTAAAAACATGCTACAAACAAAGACAGAAAGTCAACCATCAATCAACTATACACCCGGTGATTCCCGGTTATAGTTCCTCCAGAATCACACTTAGATATCGCATGTTTTTTCTTGTTTGGGGGCGCCGGAAGCATCGGAACCTCACCTGAAGACTCGGAAGTTCGCTACGGCTCGACAAAAAGGGGCAATTTCTGACAATCTCGCGACATTTTCGGAATAATTTAATGGAGCGCTTAGATTGTGATTAGTTCTGGGCGTCAAGCGTTTATCAAAACAAACCTGTCTATAGGTTCTGACGTCATTGGACAACCCGTCCGACGAACATATTTACTACTTTTTCGCAAAAGTCTCTTGATAATTTAATAAACTCGAAAAGTGCCGTTCTAAAAATCGAAAGAGGTGGTAAATTTCTTAATAGGATTTTGTACTTTCCTCCAGTACTAAAAGAAACCTCGAAAATCCGATATTTAACCAAATTTCCCGACTCCCGATTTCCAAGTTTCGAGAAACGGGACGGCTGTAGAATTAGCGAAATTGACGGGAAATCCTGAGGAACCGCTCTTATAAATTGCGTGTTTTTTCTCATTTTTTAATTTTTCGGGGGCACCGGAAACATCTGCACCTCACCTGAAGACTTGAGGGAAGCTTTAAAAATTCCGACCCCAGAGCCCCGAGAAGAAATAACTTAGCTGTAGCTTGGCGAAAAAGGGCAATTTCTGACAGTTCACGGACTTTGGCTTTTAGGTGACGGGAAATGCCGACCAATCACGTAAAAAAGATGCGTCCCACCTGTGTTGGTCGTTTTGTTCGCCGAAAATCCTTAATAAGTCGAAAACGAGAAATATTTACCTGAAAAAGTTCTTTTAAATATATTGACCCGTTCTCCGGCCATCTCGCCGTACCGTCAGATCTCCCGAAAAACGCGTTTGAAATAATTTTCTCCTGTGCATCAAGCGGTATATGGCACTGGCTGTATAGCGGGACTTAGCACACAACTCGCGTCCCCGAGGTCCAGATTTGCCCCCGTCTTTTGCGCCGTATTTAAAGGCGGAGGATATTCGGGGCCCCGAAAATACTCCTATCGGATTTCTAAAAGACCAAGGGACCCTTTTTATTGTTGCTCCATGGGCTTTCTTTCCGATGGTACCTATTTTGTTCTATAATCACATGAGAGTTATAGATTTGCCTAAAAATTGACCGCAACTTCTTTAAATAACAATGATCATAGTAATTGAGGCAACCTACTCGCTTCAAGTAAAGAAATATACTCTCTACATTTTACATTATTTTATTCTAAAAGCTTATGAGAGTTGAAATCATGCAGCCGCTCTCGTACTATGTAGTCCACGTACGGTACTATTCTGATGCCGAAAAACCGTAAATCGAACTTTCAACTCAGCACCCTGCCGCCTGCCTTTGATCCCCCCATATTTTCCGCCGAAGCCTCCATTTCTCCCTAATTAATTCCAGATGAAACGTGCAAGAAACACCCGGTTAATCCATGGCGGTTTGCACCGAGTGAAAATTGCATCCAGGCCCAAACCAGAACCCGGGTTTACTAATTAAACTGGGGGCTACAAAGAAACCGTCGGTTGAGGTCGGGCGTAATTGCCTCAAGTATATACAGGTAATTACCTACCTACCGCTCGTGGGTGTAGTTTACAGGGTTATTTCGGGTTTCTTCGGTAGGAACGTAAATTTGTTGTCGATTTTCGAAATTCATCCATTTAGGGTCATGGTTAAACACTCCGACCAAAAATCCATAGATAAGTAATGTCTTATCCTCGGTCATATCTTCCCCACAGTAGAATAATTGTTTGTTATGAAGAATAGCAAAAACTTAACCTCAATTTCTTATTGATAAATAGCAATATTCTGTTTAAGTCCTCAAGGCCATGGACGTGTGCATTTTAGTAGGCTAGAAGTTGAAATAAAAATAAAAAATCATGCAAGTGCACTTTTTTAGCAGAGGAGGTTGTTTAAAGACCGAGGCAACGCGAGATATATAGATATAAGGTGATTAACTTTTTTCTAAAAAACAATTTGTTCTATATTTACCCACTTCTCCGCCACTGGTGGCTAAAAATGTTTGATATTAACGGGTTTTATACTAACCCATGCCGTTATAACGTGTACCAAATATGACTTAAATATCTCAACTAGTTTGGTAAATATTCAATAAAGTCCACATTTTTTTCCCAATTTTAACACTCTGTAACTTTTTATAAGGCCTTAAAACGATATAGTTTATACAAGAAAGTGTGGATATTTTTTGGTTTTCTATCACCTCTTGAAGTGTCCAAAAATAAAACTGAATATATCTATATATATATCTTCTATGCTTGGGGAAAAATGTTTGGAATATTTCTGTGTCAACGTAAATCGATTTCAGTGTTCAAGTTTTACAGATTAAAATGAATACCGGCGCCTTCACCAAAAGTCTAAAATATCAATTAAAGCATTTCAAATTAATCAACCATACTTATTATTTTACTCGTATACCATGATTTTGCCTGTGCCGGTAACAAAAAAATAAATGCTAAAATATTTTACTTAGGTAATCACAAGTTTTATTTCACAACTGTCTTTGGTAAATTCTTTCAGGAGAATTTCAATAATTTGTAAGAGCTTTTCTAGAAAATATATCCAAACAAGGGCAAAGCTTCTACGTAGCCTCCACTCTGGTTTTAATTCACGTCTTTCCAATTCCAGTAATTGAAGACTGGGTCTGCGTAAATCGCTCCAACGGAATTTTTGATATATCGGCAATATCCCACATAGTTTGTTCTTTACCTCAGAGTCATTACTTTTATGCAACACCAATTTAAATTTGATGCAACAACTCTCCTAATAAATGAATCTTAGACAAGGAAAGAAAAAGAACGCCTAGCAATATCACAGAAATGTTAAAAATGACAAAGTAGTTAATTTTGACTCAATTGAATCAAAATAAAATAAATAATGCACGCCCATGGAAACCAGCCCATATTTTATGAAACTATCATAATCAATTAAGAAATTTTCAATAAAAACGATGTTAAAAAATAATTATATTGGTCCTATTTACAAACAAAACAATGCACTTTATCATACTAAAAGGTAGAAGGAATTTGAAGAAGTTGTATTGAGAAAAAATAAAGTTTTAGTGCATCTTTCAAAGGTAGCTTGTTAAATATCCACCTGTGATCCACTTCTGCTTTTGCAACCAAACGCTGAACAACAGGGAAGTTGACGATTTGCCAAAGTTGGCATAATTTGTTTCCTTTTGCGGTTCAGATTGGTGTAAAGCGATTAAAAAAAATAAAATGTTTATTTACTATAGAAACTTTATTTTTCTTCATTTACAAAATACGACGGTTTTTCCGAAAATTACGTCATAATGTATTTGTACTATGTAAATGAATCCTATCGAATTTTTGATCGGATGTAAATCAGGCTTTCCTGGTCATAGGTTAAGTTAGCTGCAAATCAACAATCGCGGCGGACCTTACTTTTACATTTTATGGAAAGAGAAAATCCTAACCTAACTTTGTTATGAGTGATTTGTTTGCAAAGTTTCTGTAAAAACCACAACATTATGTTTAAAAAGTATTTTCTGAGCTATTGATAGTAGGTAACAACAGCAACAAGATTTTTGTTCGATTACACCTGGACCCGAGAGGAGAAAATTATGATTTGATCACCGAACTATATGGTGGGTTTGATGCAGGTCGCTGTCATGAACCTTCTTCCAAAGATATATTATTGTTGTGAAGATCATTTTGATGTAAGACGTACAAAAAATGCCGTGTTTTCTTGTGTGGTTAGGTGTGCAACAACGGCATAGGTACAACGTGCGATTGTTTGGAATTCTGGCGGTTTTGCGCAAAAAATAGGGTGTCTGATCCCTTCTATTAGGAGACAATATCGCACTGTCTTTTGGAGATTTGAGATTTCTATCACAAATATACAAACAGAGTACACTTCTTTACGTATAATAATTATTATCCCATTTCAGTAGCCTATGATGAAATTTCTCTTTTATTAAATAAACAATTAATTGCTTAAATCTTTATTTTCTTCACTCCAGTATATAATAATATACCCAACGTGTTAAAGAGTGTGTTACTTAGAGATAGCTAAGCGCAAAAAACCATGGCGAGACCACAGCATTGTGACCATATAAAGAAACAATACATGCATTAGCTCTCACATGGTTTTACCGAGGGTTCTACAGAAGTAGTAAAAATGTATTATCTTAGCGACAAATAAAAGTTCTTCTGCCTTCTAATTTAGCACACGTTTGTCCCGAATTCGTTATATATGCTCCAGGGCTCTTCAAAGTTTTTAAATTATTGCTTTTTATAGTAGCAGACTTAGTATTGAAGAATTAATAACTAGATCCAATAAAACCAGTTGGCTTAAGGGATAAGTTTAGCAACATAAATTTCGCCTGCAGTATGTATGAATCTCGGCCAATAATCATGGTTTCTAGATCATATCTTTTCACACCACTTTCAAAATCACCATAGTACATACTTTACTCTGTTTCTCAGAAAATTCTTAGAAAAACGACAGAAACAAAGTTCAAAACACTTCTTACTACGTTAAAGCTATTTTTCCAGGTATTCTAGGCAGATTTTCAATCATAATGTATGCTATTATAACTCTAAAGTACCATTGTTATTGTTATAATGACACTTGATTTAAAATGGTCTTATTAGTTTACAATTCTCGGAAAAGTTAACCTAAACATTTAAATAACCTAAAAATTTTAAATTTTCTTCAGCCAAATCACAAAACATTACCGATAAGTCTTCTTCTTCCTAAATCACAAAACATAACTGATGAAATATTGTAGATCAGAAATCAGGATTATTGAACACCTGTCACTTTGCTTTCGGCAATATTCGACCCTACATAATGACGTAATTTTACATTCGGTTCTGATTCGGACAACGCCTATTTTTGACATTTTTATTAATCATGGTCCTTTCTAACACCGCTTGTTTTGAAAATTTGGTAGAAGGAAACAACCCTATTCACCATCGTAAGAGTATTTTTTCCCCTTAATCACTGTTACTTTTAATTCACAAATTCACGAAATTAACTCGCAACGTAGGTACTCGCTTTGTTTGCCACGTATAAAATGGCCGCCGTTCAAACCGACGTAACAAAATCTATACACGACAGGCTAGGCAAGCGCGGTGTCCTCTCTCTTTCCTTGTCTAAGGATAACATAATATGTTTTGTGGTAATCTTTATAAACATACACATACTATTGTGACGATGGGCAGAATATATCCGTTTCTCAAAATAGTCGCGACTTGCGGTACAAATCAAAGACTCCCCCTTTGAGCAAAAACATGTTAATGTAATGACTCGGTCCCAGTCTAGAGACGCCTCGGTCTCCTCCCAATTTCAATTCCTTAATTCGTCGGGAGACGCCTCCGGCAAACGTATTCGTCCTTTGAGGGACATCAGATTTTTTTCAAGCGCGCCCCGAGATAACGAATCATTCCGAGGGCTTCTCTGGTTCCGGTGGGCGAGCGGGGACAAGCTGAATATAAACATGAGGAAGAAAAATGTAATTACCGCGCAAATGTAATTAGAGATTTCGTTCGGACGTAGGTCATCAATTTGGGTAATTGCTAGAGCGGCGGTGAAGTGTAATTGGGAAAGTTGGCTTTGCAGATTTGGGGGGGGCATGTGTTGTGATTCTGGTTTTAATAATATTGATATTATTTCTTGGTGGAGTAGGTAATCGGTAATGCAACAATGGGCCTGTTTCACACTTTTTTATTTTTGATTATGAATCTTAATAGTAAATAAAACACGAAAATATTTGTTTCCATCCAATCTTATTACGTTTAAGAAATTTAACTATCCATTGTAAACGCGTCGACGTTTCGACTGCAGTGTTTTTGTAGACTGTTCGTTGTGTTTTTTTTTTACATGCACTCTGGGAGATACGTGAGCGAAGCACCGTCGGAATACGGACATACATACCATACTACAACACAATGGTCGCACATCGTCTAGCCGCAGCTTGAATCGTCCACCGCCCAACCTTGAGTCTCGAGTCCAGGCAAGGTCATAACTACAACGATAAGAAGCTTGGAGCAACGGTGGCCAGTGTCAACGACCCAGAACTTTTAAGGTACTCCGTTGAACTCAGTAGTCTAAATTTTCTAAGTGCTCGTAAACAAAACTTTAAATGCTCACGTGAACTTTTCGTGCTTGTATGTTTTCGTATGTAATATCACAAGTGCCGGAAAAGCGCTATTTGCCTAGAAAGATCACGAGTATACAGGGTGTCTACTGACGGAGGGCCACTTGGAAATATCTCGACAAATATGCATTTTTCGGAGTACTTTATTTGAAAACAAAAATTACCTTTTTGATGGCTCAACTTTGTGTAAAAACAAATTCAAGATCCATGGCCTACTTTCCAAGAAATTTTTGAAAAACCCGAAAATTGCGGATACTTCTTTGGCATGTAACTTTTTTATTTCAAGAGCTATCGAAAATGTTTCTGAATAGAATCTGTAGGCAAAATTGATTACTTTAAGCCTGCTTTATCATAATTTGGCAAAATGCCGCGGTTTAGGGGGTGCTCTCTTAGCGCTTAAAAAAAGTTACTCAATTATAGCAGGCCATGGCATCAAAAAACTACCTATTTTATGCACTTTCGATCGATATATCACAAGCGCTACATATCCCTTGCGTTAGCTTGATTTACAATTTTTTTAGAAAAAAAAATTATATGTCTTGGAAATATGCTTTCAAAGTTCGGTTAAATAAACTACAGCTATCGATTCAATTAATTTCACAACACATTACATTGCAAATCTTTTGTCGAAATGAAATTTGTTGCGAGAAATCTGCATCTCCCACATTTTTGAAATTTTCTAGTATGCCTTGAAAAACAATAGCAACCAGCTTCTGTCGGTCAATCAATTGGATCTTTCAAACATTATTGTTTGATAGAAGTTTAAAGAATTGATTCAAGAAATAGGTACTTGTATAAAATTAGCATGGCATTTTCAAACGAAGACAAATTCAATTTATTTGTAATGTAGGAAAGCAACTTTAATTCAAGGCTAGCGTTAAGACAGTATCAACATAGATATATATCCAAACACCCCTAGTCAGAATAGAACCATATTTAAAAAGTTATCAAGTAAATTAAAAAATCATGGCGCGTTTTCACACACATCTCCGATTTACCAAATTCGTACGAGTGGTTTTGCTAATGGGCAAAATAGCGCTTGAGAATAAAATTATTTGGAAAAATTTACGGCCCGAGTATAATAATTTCTGTATTGATTTTTTTGTATGTTTACATTTTCAAAACGACGCATTTTGAACGAGTTTATTTGCAGCTTCGACTGTAGCGTTCGAGCAAACAAACATGACGCTTGGATATCCAAGGCAAATGCGATTATATCTTGGCGTTGGTTTATTTTCTGAATGTGTCATAAATTTAAACGGAGACGGAAGTATAATAAGAAGAATTTAGCAATGTAAAAGTTATATAAACTCATTGATAATATGCTTAATAATACCGCAACATAATTTATAAGCTGCATAATTTAGAACAGTGTAAAACACACCAATTTTAAGAAGTACGTGTTTGTATCGAACAGATTCGCGGTTGCTAAGCAACGAAGTGATAATTGCACAAGTGGTATTACCGCTTTGCTTTTGCACAAGTGCAATTATCGCTAGCGGAGGCATATGATTGGGTTGGATTTTTATGAAAGGAGCTACCTTATTGGGTGCAAGCAGTATGAGGAATTACAACTTGTAAATAAATTGTAAATAGGAAATTGTATTTTTTTTATTTAACTACCAAATAGTTCAAGCTTCTGGCGCTCAAATATAACCATTTTGGTTATAGTTGTAACCTCCAGTTGATGACCTATGTATATATTTTTTTCTTTATTTGCTTTATCGAACTACGAAAGCTTAGGTAGATACCTATCTATTAGCTATATTTGTTTATAGGAAAGATTATAATATATTTTTGTTTATTGAGCTACGAATGCCTCAGTTTATTATAAATACGCGTTTAAATATCGGTACCTGTAAATTTTGCCTTTATAACTTTCTCGTTTTGTTATTGTATACGTGATACATATTTTGGTCATTTTATAAATTTAGTTTTAGAAACAAATTCAGCATTTGTCGACATTTAAAGGTCATGTTATTTATGTATTGAGTTAAAATATACCCATTATTTTTGTTAAGATTTGAAGGTAAATATGTATTCCTAAACTTACTTGCTAAATTTTCAATTATTGTTTTATTTATAAATATGAGCAGTCCGGCTATATATAACCTCACAGTCTCACACATCAAGGTTTGTACATCAAAATTTTTAATTAATAACTACATTATATTTATATTTTCTCATTTACCTATGTAATTTATAAAAAAAGGAACAATTAAGCCACTCACAAACATAGTATTTCAGTATAAATGTTTAATGGTTTTATTTCGAAACACTGAAGGTCGAACTGTCGCCACAACAGAAAGGTTTCTTCGGATTTCGCTTGATTATAAAGGATGTATATATTTATGGGCTTTTTATCCGGCCATGTAATATCACATTTTAAATATCCTGTCCTGTCTGGTGATCCTTTTTGCCGCATTCCGCGGGACCAACCGCTCCGGACCTGTCCGAGCAGAATCCCCCCCAAATTGGAAAGGAAAACCGACATCGGCCACCCTTAGGGAAGCGAAATTTAGACCCTCGACCCAGCATCTATATTGCAAAAATTGTTACGGTCAAATTCATCGGAAATCCCTCGATGTTTATGTTACGCACTCGGGTAGTCCCCCAACCTGCGTTTTTTTGGACATTGTGTAGGGCTACGGGAAAGAAATAGGTTATAGAATTTCACGGGGTCCACTGAAAATAGAAGGGATACGCTGCTATTTCAGATTATATCACTCAGAGGTCACAACCGGCACCGTCGCAATGATAAAGGCCTGTGCCAGCTGACGACGCGAAACATCACTACGTCATCGCAGGGAGGTCGGGAGGTTGCTTTTTGTAGTTGTTTACGTTTACTTGTCTGGCGATTTTCCTGTTTTAAAGAACGTTGGTTGTGTGTTTGACTGTGTTTTTTAGTAATATAGGACCTAGAGTTTTATTAATAAGGTGGTAAAACAGCAGTGGTTAAAGTGATTAAAGTTCAATTCTAGTTTATAGGTTTTAGGTTGTGTCTATAGTTTCGGACAAATTTAAATCATGCCGTGGACGTCTTCCGTTCCCAACTGCAAGGGAAACTACAAAGGCGGTCCTAATGTGTCCGCTTTTTCCTCCATAAAGACCCCATTTTAAGGGAAAAGTGGGTTAAGGCCATCAAAAGAGATTTTGTTCGTACACAGTTTTCCAGGGTTTTGGTTTGGACTGTTGGAGAATGTTATACCTAACAATTTTACGTGATTAAACGCAACCACCTTGAAATCAGTAAGTTTTATGGTTTTATTTATTCGAATTTAGTTGTATCTAGGCAGGCAAATAAGAAATAATTGGCATTTCCGAAAATTTTACCGGTAGATATCTAAATGCACCAAATGCCCTTGAAAATGTGACTTTCACTCTCGCAGATTATTATCCGTGTTGTAAAACCATAAGCTATATATGTAAACAATCATTTTAAAGTGTTTTTTTTTACCAAATTTACCAAGTTGACACCTTGAAATTTGAATTTGGCGCCTTAGGCTCACCTCCCTTGGATGACTCATCGCTTTCAGCTGGCGGGCCTTGTTATTGCGACGGTCACAACACCGCAGTATCATAAGTTTCTTTGTTTAATCTATTCTGCATACTTATATTTCCTGTGATCCTTCTTGTTACTTTATACAAAGTTATACCCCAGAAAAGGACGAATCAGAAGTGGCACTTGGCTAATTTAAGAGGGCAGAGGGGTATTTTTATGAGGTGGTGGGGACGGAGAGTATTGCTAGGCCGCCAGATCCTTAGAAAGGTTAAAGCATGTCAACATATTTTTCACTATCGTTTATTCATTTTGGGTAGGTATACCAATAAAATAAATATGAAAGCAATTAATATTATCTAATGTGTGCCGGTAGTAAAATTATAATGTTTTACGAACCATTTATTCTATTTATCTGAGCCCAGAAAACCCACAACCTGACCCCTGTTTTCTGGGACTTGATTATGAAAGCGGAATGCTTGACAACAGCGCGGCGCGGCGCCACAGATTCCGTTCTTGCGGTACTGCCAGATCGTCCAGTCGGGAGCCGGTAACCAAGGCAACCAACAAAAATATAATGCAAATTAACTTAGTATAAAATGAAATCGATGATAATTTACTTATAAAAATGTTAGTCCTTGATAGTATTTTGGTTGATATTAAATTGAAGGCGATAAAAATAGCTAAATGAATTTAAGGAAATGGTCAGGCATAAAAGCTGACGAAGTCCGGCAACGTCGTTCGTGGCCTACGGCTGGCGCGCCACCTAACGACAGCGGTGTTATGTGGACAGCGTCAGCGTCAGCATGTTCAATTGAGGTTAAACCCCTTATAAAACGTAAACAATAAAACGAAAAACGATTACCAATTTCTAAGTAAAAAAGCCCAGTATTATTATCATGACTGTGATAAAAGTAGCCAAAACAGGGACCAGATAAGGTGTACAATATGTATTCAGCTCAACTTGACTGCTTGTGTTGTTACTTCGAATACTTCGTTGCTGTATTTACACTAGTGCATTGTGCCCCAGAAAACCCACTTTGTGCTTGGGTTTTGTGACGAAATGGCCCCGCAATATTGCTGTGTTCGTGGATGTTCTAACAACACGAGGAATGTTGGGATAAGTTTTTTAAAATACCTGCTGATGAAAACAGGTAGGTATCTATGTGTAGTTTGTCCCTACCTTGTTACCACAATATTATATCCTTATTATAAATTTTATGTCCTACGTACTACCACTTTTACTGGAGTATTACCTACCCCAGAAAACCCACAAATGGCTTCCTACTGATAATACCTACCTAACTATTGCCACACAGCTTTTTATTAATTATAAAGTTTGTTCAATGCACTTTGAAAATAGTATGTTTGCAAACCAGTCGAAGTCTGGGCTAAAGAAAACAGCAATACCAACTGTGTTCTCATCATGTAAGTACCTTCATTGGTAATTATGGAAATTAGTGTATGCACCGCCCGATTTTCTTGACATTTTGGCTACCCCCCTATTTTCGAGGGCCCTGAACACGAATCTGACCTCGGTGTTTTGAGGTCGGACATAGTTTCCGAGAAAGTGAATTTTCAAATTTCCTTTTGACACCCTACTTTCACGGCGATATTTATGGTTATAATCCTTCTGCAACATCGAAACTTCGCGAAAACCCGCGGAAAGACCGAAATTTTGAAAGATTTATGTCGTGTTTAGGTACGTCCGGCCCGGCCGCTGTTTTCGTAAAGTTTCGATGTTGCAGAAGGTGCAAAATAGGGTGGTGATCAGTTTGAGCTAAATTCATCTCGATTATAACCAAATATCATCGTGAAAAAGTGGGGTGTCAAAAGGAAATTTGAAAATCCACTTTTTCGGAAACTATGTCCGACCTCAAAACACCGAGGTCAGATTCGTGTTCAGGGACCTCGAAAATAGGGGGGTAGCCAAAATTTCAAGAAAATCAGGCGGTGCATACACTAATTTCCATAATTACCCCTTCATTATTAGATAATAATATGTATTTTTTGCTGATACTTGTAATTTTGCTGCATTTAATTTCTTTACTAGGTTATATCGATGAGGCTTCTTCACAGAGTCCTTCTGTGTCTGTATGCAGCAATTTGACTTTGTTAGAACCTCAACGAGAACTTGATCAACCAGTCTCGATCGCTCAACTTTTGGATCAACCAAGTACACCCCATCTGTCACAGTCACCTATAGGCGATCTCCACAGCATTACCGAATTTTCAGTTGCATCAAAAGGTAATGATCTATATTCACAAACTGTTATTATAGTATACACACCCAAACTTATATGGCATCACGCATTATTTGCGATAATTTTTTTTTGTCAAAAAAATTATATGTCATGGAAAGTCAAAAGTGTTTACTAACAAAAACAGTTAAATGTGAAAAACCCGACAATATAAATTGTAATAAATATTAAGTGATTCCATATTATAAGTTTGGGTGTGTGTATATTGTAATTTTTGTATTACTTGTTTTGTTATTGAATAATTCTATTTTTAGATGCTAGTCAACAAACTCTTAGTTTGAGTGCACATAGTCCGAGAAAGCATTCATTAAAGTTACAAATAAAAAAACTCCAAAGAAAGTTTCATCCGAAGTTGGAGCAAGCTGTCGACAGTGCCGACACTGAAATAAATGACGAACAATTTCTTGCCATTTGTGAGAAAAAACTGTCTGCTTCAATGCTACTATTTGTAAGGCATTATTTAGAAAATTCCAAAAAAGATCCACAGGGATATTGTTACTCGTCAGATATGAAACAATTTTCCTTAACAATTTATTTTCTAAGCCCAAATGCTTATAGATTTTTAATGAAACCACTTTATTTGCCATCTAAAAGCACTCTTCAAAGAATAACTAGCAAATGGCATATAACTGCAGGTCTTAACAGTTTCATTTTTGAGGTTATTAAATCAAAAGCTACAAATTTAGAGGGTTCTTCAAAACAGTGCATTCTTTGTATTGACGAAATGTCATTAATTTTTTTTTATTTTACAATACATCTTCCGATACCATTGTTGGCTTTCATAATACATTGAAGGAAAAAAGATATGCTCCTTCTGTTTTAGCTATTATGGCTAGAGCAATATTTCTAAGTGGAAGCAACCAGTTGCTTATTTCTTTATTGATACTTGTTCAGGGGAGGAATTAAAATTTATTATTTTTGAAGCAAACTTAAATCTGTAGGATTACTAGTAAGTGCGTTAGTGTCTGATCAAGGATCAAATTTTGTACAATTTTCAAAATCAGTTGGTATCTCTCCAAACTCTTCACATTTTTATGCCGACAGCGAAAAAATATTTTATATTTTTTATGTGCCGCATCACTTAAAATCAACACGAAATAATTTTTTCAGTTACACATTCGAAACCTCTGAAGGATGTACAAATAAAACGTATATTGACCAAATTTATAATAAACAAAAACAAGCCTTTGGCTCTTCGGCTGTGTCCAAAATTTACAGATGAACACATTAATTCGAGTCCTTTTAAAAAACTGAAGGTTAGTTTAGCCGTCCAAGTTTTCAGCGCAATGGTAGCTGCGGCACTTAATTCCTTTATTGAATTCGGACAATTCCCCCCTTCGGCAAACGCTACAGTGTCATTTGTAGAAAAAATTGATAAGTTATTTGATATCTTAAATTCCTCAAAAATATCAGGCAGTAAGAAATACAATAGACCTTCCAAAGAAGCAGATTACCAAGTCGATTTTTTAAAGGAAATGTTTACATATTTTGAGATTATTAAAATTTTAAAACAAAATATAGAGGTTACCAATAAAGTTAAATTTTTGAAAGGGTGGCAAATCACAATAAATTCATTTTTAGGTCTTTGGGAAAAATTTCATTGTTTAGAGTTTAGTTCCTTATACACTCGACGCTTAAATCAAGATTGTCTCGAAAATTTTTTCGGCACTATTAGGCAGCAAGGGGGAAATTGCTTGCATCCAACCCCCATCCAATGCGAAAGGGCTTTCAAGAAATTATTTTGTTTAAATTATTTCCAACACGCGGATGGGGCTAATTGTATTGAGGATTTTGATTCATTATTGTCATATGTAACCACCGAACATACACAACTTTACAACAAAGTTGTTGTGGGAAATGCAAGATCTATTTTTTCTGATTTAAGTGTGGTGGCACCAGATTATATTGATTTCGAACTACATGAATCAAATAGTATATCATATGTTTGTGGATATTTATTAAGAAAGTGCTTGGAACAACATTCATGTGAAGTTTGTATTAAATATTGTAAACGTCATACATTAGGGGATACTGATTTGTTTACTTATTTTAAAGCATACAAATCAAGTGGTAACGAAACCTTTGGACATTTATTTTCACCTCCTGATAATTTTGTCAATTATATTAAAACTCTCGAAGTTAATTTTTGTACCCTCTTTCCAAATTTGCTTTAGAAGAAAATGTTGGTGTGCAATTAAAAAATAAGCTGCAAAACATTTCATATCAACATCCATGCCCTAGTTTTAATCATGCCTATTTATTATCCCTTTATGTAAGATTTAGAATCTATTCTTTAAAATTTTTAAATCGTGATATTGTTTCTAATAAAACTAATAAAAATTATAAACTTCTAAATTTACAACATTTATAAGTGCTGCCAGGGGTCATTATTTTTAAAAATTAGGCTAAGTTGATAATGTATAGTGTGCATGTGCATAATATGTACGTAAGTAGTTTAGAATATCTTTTGTATTTATAGGTATTATATTTTATATGTGCTATTGTTTTTGAATTTTTTTATAGATTTTAGTAATAAACATTTTTGATAAATAACGTTTTTTACTGCCAGTGATACGAAGGTCAACCAATTTTGCAAATAATAATTGTTATGGATCTATATAAAAAACAAATTAATTGCCAAGCTATGAGTTTTGACGCAAGTCGATTGAAATATTGTAATATTTCAACCACCCAAGTAGAATAGTTCACTTGAACCTAAATCATAGTTGTTTCTAATTAATATAGGTAAGTATAAAATAATAAAGAGGAAATATTGTGAAATTTCCATGTACAATAAATAAAATGTATTTTTCTCTTTAGTAAAATATTAATATTTATATTTTTTTCATCAGTAAAATACCTACTTAAAATCACTTCTGGAGATTCAAATTTAACTAGATCTAATTCCAGAAAAAACTTTACTATTCTAAAAATTAATTTTGCTATATAGAACACAAAATTTTCTATAGCCCGGACCTGGCCATGCAATGGGCAAGTTCTACTCTGTCCAAACTACGGTGGGCGTGGCCAATGCGCAGATGTCAACGGCGGAGAGTTCATTTCCTATGCGCGAGAGGGGAAATTGGAACCGCGACATCAAAGGCGCCGAAAGCAAGTGCCACTTCTGATTCGTCCTTTTCTGGGGTTATACCTTAAAAGTTTGCTCCTGTCATCGATCCAAACATCAAAAGTACAAACTTCATTATCTGAACTCCCACTTCCAAAACAACCTCTTACGGACTTGATCCGGAACACTTATAGCATCAAAAACTTTATTTTACATGTACACGATGCCTTGGAAGTTTCTAAGTAAAAGAAGTTAGGCGGTAATGGTCGAAACTATCATTACAAAGCAATAGTGTATACCAGTCTCGCCAAGATTTCAACTTTCATACTTAATTACCTGATAGTTGCATGCACTTATAGGGCACCTATCAACCTACGCTATAAAATCTGAGCTAGATAATTAATAGGACCTTAATGGCTCATCAAAAAGAAACTTTGTATCTAAAATGGCGTCTCCGTGCTCGGTTCCTATCTCCCCTGGGTTAATTGCAAGTCAAAATTGCCTATCATTGTAAGTGCCATGAAGCCTAGAGGGTTCACCTTAGAAATTGCATTTTCTCACCTTTGATTTTGCAGTGATATTACAGTCGGTGAGAGATAGAACAACGGTTAAATGGGGAAAAAGTTGCGCAATTTTAAGGTCAATAAAATGATATAAACATGTTTCTAATATCTTTTTTCGTTTTTGAGTTATTTTGAAAAAAGGAAAATTTTTCGTTTTCGATTTTATTTTTTTCTGAAGATGTTATAACAGATAGGAAAAAAAGAAAAACACTTTCTTATAGCACTTTTTAACGGGCTTTAAGATGCAGTTTTTAGATTTGTTCTACAACATTTCGTTTTTGAGAAACCATCTTTACCAACTTTATTTTCTTTAAATACGGACCTGGATTTTTTTTTTCAGATTTTGAAAGGTCTTTTCATTGCGAATACCATTATGTATGACACGAAATATTTTTAAAATGTTTTGAGACAATGATACTGAAAATTCCTTTTTTCCATTCATTTTTGCTATTGCGGCAATGCATTTTTTAATAATAAGAAGTATAAATATTAAGCAGTATTGTCAACAATTTCACTTACATCTTATCTTTCAATCGAAGAATAAAAAAAAGGACGGCACATACGATAATAAAAAATAAATAAAAATCCTCCACCTAGAAGGCTTTGAAACAACGAAACCAACCTCTTGTCATTTGTCATAACTCCCACTGTATCATTTAGTTAATAATTTTTATTATTAAAAACGTTTTCAAATGAAGACAAATTTAACATGTTAGCATGTTATACAGGGTGTTCCTAAATATCATGTACATACGGAAGGGGGTAATTCTTTGGCCCATTTTAAGAAAAAAACTTCATATGAACGTATGTCGTAAACGTCCTAACTTTTGAGATACAGTTCTTTTTTTTAAATTGAATTTTTGGGGATGGAGAATAAGCTGAAAATGTCAATTTCACCGTATCTCACAGAGGGCGCCACTTGCGCTGTTTTTTGACCACGCTTTTACGCGTAACTTTTTTGAGGTTATCTTTTTGGTCCTGCAGGTCCATCATTTTAGTGCATCTTTTCATTCTTCAACAAAAAGGTACTCTTATTTCATAACGATTAAATCAACCGTTTGCTTTGAAATTGCCAAAACGTTCTCCAAAACGCCTGTTGATTCCAATATTCGAAACATAAAATTTTCACCTACTGCTTTCAAATGTTACAGATCAACTGTACATTCAAAATGATGAAAAAAATGCCAAATGGACATTGGTCAAAACACCATTGGTTTTCTTGAAATAGAGTGTCCAAATTTTGTCAAATTCAATCCTTTCCATTTTGAAAGCGAATAATTTTTGGTACATTATTCATAGGGATTTTTTTCTCAGTTTAAATGGTACAGTTGATCTGTAACACTTGAAGGTGGTAGGTGAAAATTTTATGTTTCGAATATTGAAGTCAACAGGTGTTTTGGAGAACATTTTGGCAATTTCAAAGCAAACGCTTGATTTAATCGTTATGAAACAAGAGTACCTTTTTGTTGCAGAATGAAAAGATTCACTAAAATGATGGACCTGCAGGACCAAAAAGATAACCTCAAAAAAGTTACGCGTAAAAGCGTGATCAAAAAACAGCGCAAGTGGCGCCCTCTGTGAGATACGGTGAAATTGACATTTTCAGCTTATTCTCCATCCCCAAAAACATAGCAGTGCCAAATTTCAGTTCAGCAGCTTGATTATTTCGGGAGATGTAGCCAAAATTCAATTTAAAAAAATGAATTTCAACGCCCTGTATCTCAAAAGTTAGGACGTTTACGACATACGTTCATATGAAGTTTTTTTCTTAAAATGGGCCAAAGAATTACCCCCTTCCGTATGTACATAATATTTAGAAACACCCTGTATATTGCGTCACAGAAATAGTGTAGAGGACGAACGAATTATTGTTGCAATTAATAAATGGCAAAAGTTATTGTTTTCATTGGCTTAAAGCTTTCTTCTCACAATTAGAAAAAGCAAAGAATTTACTCCAAAACACAATGCGACACTGTTTGCTGTACAACAGAGGAAAGAACTAACCAGACAGTGCCGTATTTAAAAATATTTCGAAGTTTTCGAAGTAAAAATAAACTAAGTTAAATTATTGTTGACAATACTGATTAATATTTAGACTTCTTATGATTAAAAAAGGAATTTTCAGTATAATCCTCTCAACACAATTTAAAAATATTTAGTGTCATACATCATGGTATTTGCAATGAAAAGTGCTTTTAAAATCTGCAAAAAAAATCCAGGTCCATATTTAAAAAATAAAGTTGAAGATGGTTTCACAAAAACAAAATGTTGTAGAATGAATCTAAAAACGCCATCTTAAAGCCAGTTAAAAAGTGCCATAAGAAAGTATTTATCTTTTTTCCTATCTGTGATAACAAAAAATCGAAAACTCAAAATTTCACTTTTTTCAAAATGACTCAAAAACCAAAAACTTTTTCCCCATTTAACCGTTGTTCTATCTCTCACCGTTTTCAAGATCCCCATGCTGTTCATTATTATCCGGGACACATTATATAAAGCAGGGGTAGGCAGTTGACGGTGAGATGTAAATCGGTAGCTCAATCCGTACCAATTTAAATTTAAAACCATGTGTCCAAAAGCACGTTTTCAATGGCTGTCGCCGGAAAATGTTTTTCGCCAGATAAAAATCGATTTCATTGTTTAATTCATCGGTTCGAACGGACGTCGTGCCAAAAAATTAATTGAAAATCCAAAATCGCAATCAAAAACTGCACAAGTGGCGAATACGTTAAAAAAAGACAATAAAAACGTAAGTTCAATTTTGTTTCGGTTGGAATAAAATCTTGTTAACCAAATCCAAACCGATGGACAATATTTTATCGATAACGGTCTGTGTATATGCGCTCGCTCAGAGCTGGGAAAATTACCTGTTGCAGATATGATTGTTTGCTTTGGAAATACTGGTCTTGATTAGTTTTTTTTTGTATAGACGATGTACAAATTACCGATTTTTTGGTTGGTTCGATCACTTCTGGTTTTGTTCAACCAATAATTGTTATTTCAATAGGCATCTTTTTGCTTTTATTGTCTTGACAAGTGTCAATATGCGGGCCAAAGTCGCGGTTTGTACTTTGCATTTATTTCTATAGGGTTAGATACTGGCGTAATATTTTGTAATGATTAGTTTGCCTTTCATGCCGTGTCGTTTATAAAAATGTTATCGTCTCATTTAACTCGGTGTCTTTCAGCGGTTAATGAATTATTCATAGACCTGTCGGAACTTCATTAGCATCGTCGATACGTCTTATTATACCCAGATAATGCCACGTCTGAACACCAAACAAACAGCAACACAAAAGTGGTTCGTGAATGAATAAGTAATAACAAGGAAATTATAGTTTTTGTGTTCGGGAAACTTTTGGTATTGACGCCGGTTGCAAAAGGAAAATGGGTTATGGAAATTACATGAAATATAAGTGCCCTTCAACTTCGAATGGACAATATTTTATCGATAACGGTCTGTGTATATGCGCTCGCTCAGAGCTGGGAAAATTACCTGTTGCAGATATGATTGTTTGCTTTGGAAATACTGGTCTTGATTAGTTTTTTTTTTGTATAGACGATGTACAAATTACCGATTTTTTGGTTGGTTCGATCACTTCTGGTTTTGTTCAACCAATAATTGTTATTTCAATAGGCATCTTTTTGCTTTTATTGTCTTGACAAGTGTCAATATGCGGGCCAAAGTCGCGGTTTGTACTTTGCATTTATTTCTATAGGGTTAGATACTGGCGTAATATTTTGTAATTATTAGTTTGCCTTTCATGCCGTGTCGTTTATAAAAATGTTATCGTCTCATTTAACTCGGTGTCTTTCAGCGGTTAATGAATTATTCATAGACCTGTCGGAACTTCATTAGCATCGTCGATACGTCTTATTATACCCAGATAATGCCACGTCTGAACACCAAACAAACAGCAACACAAAAGTGGTTCGTGAATGAATAAGTAATAACAAGGAAATTATAGTTTTTGTGTTCGGGAAACTTTTGGTATTGACGCCGGTTGCAAAAGGAAAATGGGTTATGGAAATTACATGAAATATAAGTGCCCTTCAACTTCGAATGGACAATATTTTATCGATAACGGTCTGTGTATATGCGCTCGCTCAGAGCTGGGAAAATTACCTGTTGCAGATATGATTGTTTGCTTTGGAAATACTGGTCTTGATTAGTTTTTTTTTGTATAGACGATGTACAAATTACCGATTTTTTGGTTGGTTCGATCACTTCTGGTTTTGTTCAACCAATAATTGTTATTTCAATAGGCATCTTTTTGCTTTTATTGTCTTGACAAGTGTCAATATGCGGGCCAAAGTCGCGGTTTGTACTTTGCATTTATTTCTATAGGGTTAGATACTGGCGTAATATTTTGTAATTATTAGTTTGCCTTTCATGCCGTGTCGTTTATAAAAATGTTATCGTCTCATTTAACTCGGTGTCTTTCAGCGGTTAATGAATTATTCATAGACCTGTCGGAACTTCATTAGCATCGTCGATACGTCTTATTATACCCAGATAATGCCACGTCTGAACACCAAACAAACAGCAACACAAAAGTGGTTCGTGAATGAATAAGTAATAACAAGGAAATTATAGTTTTTGTGTTCGGGAAACTTTTGGTATTGACGCCGGTTGCAAAAGGAAAATGGGTTATGGAAATTACATGAAATATAAGTGCCCTTCAACTTCGAATGGACAATATTTTATCGATAACGGTCTGTGTATATGCGCTCGCTCAGAGCTGGGAAAATTACCTGTTGCAGATATGATTGTTTGCTTTGGAAATACTGGTCTTGATTAGTTTTTTTTTTGTATAGACGATGTACAAATTACCGATTTTTTGGTTGGTTCGATCACTTCTGGTTTTGTTCAACCAATAATTGTTATTTCAATAGGCATCTTTTTGCTTTTATTGTCTTGACAAGTGTCAATATGCGGGCCAAAGTCGCGGTTTGTACTTTGCATTTATTTCTATAGGGTTAGATACTGGCGTAATATTTTGTAATTATTAGTTTGCCTTTCATGCCGTGTCGTTTATAAAAATGTTATCGTCTCATTTAACTCGGTGTCTTTCAGCGGTTAATGAATTATTCATAGACCTGTCGGAACTTCATTAGCATCGTCGATACGTCTTATTATACCCAGATAATGCCACGTCTGAACACCAAACAAACAGCAACACAAAAGTGGTTCGTGAATGAATAAGTAATAACAAGGAAATTATAGTTTTTGTGTTCGGGAAACTTTTGGTATTGACGCCGGTTGCAAAAGGAAAATGGGTTATGGAAATTACATGAAATATAAGTGCCCTTCAACTTCGAATGGACAATATTTTATCGATAACGGTCTGTGTATATGCGCTCGCTCAGAGCTGGGAAAATTACCTGTTGCAGATATGATTGTTTGCTTTGGAAATACTGGTCTTGATTAGTTTTTTTTTTGTATAGACGATGTACAAATTACCGATTTTTTGGTTGGTTCGATCACTTCTGGTTTTGTTCAACCAATAATTGTTATTTCAATAGGCATCTTTTTGCTTTTATTGTCTTGACAAGTGTCAATATGCGGGCCAAAGTCGCGGTTTGTACTTTGCATTTATTTCTATAGGGTTAGATACTGGCGTAATATTTTGTAATTATTAGTTTGCCTTTCATGCCGTGTCGTTTATAAAAATGTTATCGTCTCATTTAACTCGGTGTCTTTCAGCGGTTAATGAATTATTCATAGACCTGTCGGAACTTCATTAGCATCGTCGATACGTCTTATTATACCCAGATAATGCCACGTCTGAACACCAAACAAACAGCAACACAAAAGTGGTTCGTGAATGAATAAGTAATAACAAGGAAATTATAGTTTTTGTGTTCGGGAAACTTTTGGTATTGACGCCGGTTGCAAAAGGAAAATGGGTTATGGAAATTACATGAAATATAAGTGCCCTTCAACTTCGAATGGACAATATTTTATCGATAACGGTCTGTGTATATGCGCTCGCTCAGAGCTGGGAAAATTACCTGTTGCAGATATGATTGTTTGCTTTGGAAATACTGGTCTTGATTAGTTTTTTTTTGTATAGACGATGTACAAATTACCGATTTTTTGGTTGGTTCGATCACTTCTGGTTTTGTTCAACCAATAATTGTTATTTCAATAGGCATCTTTTTGCTTTTATTGTCTTGACAAGTGTCAATATGCGGGCCAAAGTCGCGGTTTGTACTTTGCATTTATTTCTATAGGGTTAGATACTGGCGTAATATTTTGTAATTATTAGTTTGCCTTTCATGCCGTGTCGTTTATAAAAATGTTATCGTCTCATTTAACTCGGTGTCTTTCAGCGGTTAATGAATTATTCATAGACCTGTCGGAACTTCATTAGCATCGTCGATACGTCTTATTATACCCAGATAATGCCACGTCTGAACACCAAACAAACAGCAACACAAAAGTGGTTCGTGAATGAATAAGTAATAACAAGGAAATTATAGTTTTTGTGTTCGGCAAACTTTTGGTATTGACGCCGGTTGCAAAAGGAAAATGGGTTATGGAAATTACATGAAATATAAGTGCCCTTCAACTTCGAATGGACTATTTTTCATCGCTATAGCTTTGAAACTAAAGATGATGGAATTTTTTTTCTTCAGAAGTTTCTAATTCTTGAGTACTTATACAGTGTGACCCATTTGTTTTGGGGTCAGTCTGTAAAAAGTGTATCAATCGTGCGATTTGGCTGATTTTTTTTTAAATTGTAGAGCTCGATGAACTGCACATTTTGAACAAAAATTGCCTGGTTCGCATAAAATCCAAAGCCTACTATGACCGTTTTTATGAGCAAAATTTTAAGAAACCATATTAGCGTTCTTTTTTGAAAAAATCTGTGTGCGCCAATGGATTGAGCACCCCTCGAAATGGGTATGTACAAAATTTCATCAAAATATTTCAAGTAATAACGATTTTGTAGAAAAATTAAAAATGCAGCCAAGGTACGTCTTTATTTTCAAAAATTCAAAGTTGGCCATGGAAAATAATTGAATTGTAATAATACAACCTTATGCTTATAAACACAAAACATAAAAACAATTAAAATTATAAAATTTTTGTAACTTCTACCAAGCCTCCATTTTCTACAATGCATTTGTCGTTCCTCTTGCGTACATTCAAAATTACATTTCGTATTTGCTGTGGAGTAATTTCCTCACAACTACGGTTTATCCTAGCTTGCAGTTCTTGTAAATTATGGGGTCTTGACTTATAAACATTTTGCTTAAGTGTACCCCAAAGAAAAAAATCTAAAGGAGTTAAGTCCGGAGATCTCGGTGGCCACTCACAGAAAGGACTATTTCGCCTTATCCAACAGTTTTCAAAATTATTATCTAGCCAGTTTCTGATTAAACGAGCATTATGAATAGGACTGCCATCTAACTGTAACTTTAAATTTAAACGCTATCTTAATGGTAACTCATCTAAAGCATTTCTAAATTCAATTTCTAGAAAATTCAAGAAGCCAGCCGCATTCAAATTCCCTTCAAAGAAAAATGGGCCAATTATTCTGTCGCGTAGTATTCCACACCAAACGTTAATTTTTTGTGAATATTGTCTCCTTGCATTTATTATAAACTCTGGATTTTCAGCTGACCAGTGACGGCAGTTTTGACTTGATACTACACCATTTGTAGTAAACGTGGCTTCGTCGGTGAATAAAATGTCATTTAAAAAGTTGCCATTATGGAGATATTCACCTTGCAGCCAATAGCAAAATTCTAATCTTCTCTCCTCATCTCCTGGTTCCAGGGTGTGCAAAAATTTTGGCTTAAACGGTTTTATTTTGTTTTGTCTCAAACATCTCCTTATACTCTCTCTGGGTATATGAAGGTCTAAACTAGCCGTTCGAACACTATTTCGAGGATTGTCACTAAAGTATTGCAGAATTTGATTGTTATTTTCAACAAGTCCACGGCGTCCATTTTGCCTAGTTTTTAATAAATTTTTAGAAATCGATCCAGTTTCATCAAAAATATTGTTTATACGTTGTACAGTACTTCGACTCACTGATCTACCTGGGTGTCTATTGTTAAATTCGGCCGCAGCTTCTGCTGCCGAGCGCTCGTTGTCGCCCACGAGTCGAACAATTTCTATTTTGTCTCTTATGCTTAAATATTCCATAATTATGATAATTAATTGTATTGAGCACAAACAATTTCTGAACTCAATTTAGACAGTTTGACACTTAATAAAAGTAAACAATTCAATTATTTTCCATGGCCAACTTTGAATTTTTGAAAATAAAGACGTACCTTGGCTGCATTTTTAATTTTTCTACAAAATCGTTATTACTTGAAATATTTTGATGAAATTTTGTACATACCCATTTCGAGGGGTGCTCAATCCATTGGCGCACACAGATTTTTTCAAAAAAAAACGCTAATATGGTTTCTTAAAATTTTGCTCATAAAAACGGTCATAGTAGGCTTTGGATTTTATGCGAACCAGGCAATTTTTGTTTAAAATGTGCAGTTCATCGAGCTCTACAATTTAAAAAAAAATCAGCCAAATCGCACGATTGATACACTTTTTACAGACTGACCCCAAAACAAATGGGTCACACTGTAGATATAAATACCAAATTGGTCGAAATTTTGTAGTTCTCGTTACGATTTATTACCAAATCCTGGGTCCAACATTTGTTCAATGCAGGGACTCTTTAAAGGAAGTGGACCCAACATTATACTTTCCAAAGTGAGGCCTATTCTTTCCTAATGCAACAAATGATTTAGGGTTTGTCTATCAGTAATGCCAAGTATGCCATTTTATTGGAGAATCTATGAATATAACAGGTATTTTGATTGTTAGTAAAAATTAATAATGGTTTCCATGATTTCTAAAAATTAGACATGACAATTTGTGTCTACAAGTGCAGAATATGGCAACTGTCAAATGAAACAAATTTATTTTATACTTGAAATTAATTTCCAGCAATTATTTCCACGAATTTAAGTAATACTAAGTATGGTAAGTCAGTAGTACCGATTTTGATAAAAAACAAATTTAAGAATTTGTCGCTATTGCACCTTGTTACCAGGTTCCTTAATCCATTTGTAATATGTATACTTGAACTTTCTTCCCTTGTTGAATGTATCTACTCAAAGAACTTTTGCAGGTTTCGGGATGGACTAATAAGATTAGGTCAAGTAAGTAGTTCTAATCATGTAGTTTTTCTCGGTGTTCATTATAAAACGTTTGTAATTTTATTTCTCTCAAGGTACCCCACAAACTTAAAATAAACTTGTAGTCGTAGATAAAAACTATTTAAAAAAATACCTGACTGAAGCTACCTGCAATAATTTAAAATTTACGAAATACGATTTTTGTTTTAAACTACCTACTTATACGTAATGCCCACGTAATGGGAATTGTAGGATTACCAAAGGTGATACAGGAAAAATCTTGTTGCAATTATTGGGACTACTACAGGCGGCCGCACTACCCTTAATTGACATTGAGTATCTGGAAGTTAGAAAACTTAAAAATTGTGAATTATGATGGGAAATATTTTGCCTCCTTTAGAATAGGTATATGGCATTGACATGTCACATAAAACCTGATGGCAGTTGGACACTGACATAACATAACCTTGTACAAGCCCCCTTGTGGTCTCCTTGGAGTCAACTGAAAACAAACTTCCCCTCAAGGCTTCACTTTTCCTATGCGAGAGACTGTGAAATGCTGGTTCCCCTTATTTTAAACAGTCCCTGGTTATTATTAACCCACTACCTTTTACAGACGGAGGGTTTATACCTCTTGACCACCCTTTCATAAAATTTTGCAATTGAATATAACTTTGAATATTTTTGTTTTTTCATGGGTACTTTTGAAACAGTATGTTCCTCGTTTAACAAAGTATCGTCCAATTAAAAAATGTTTCTTCCGTCATTTCTAAATCTTCTTATCGCTTATAGGTATAACCCTTCTCCAACAAATGATTTAGGGTTTGTCTATTTGAATAGACTTTCGGTTATGTTTGTGAGACAACGACAATGTTTTTAAAGTTAATTTTTCTATTTTACACATTGAAAATAACTTGGGATTCTCAAGTTTATATATTTTTACTACAATTTAGCCAGACAAATTATTGACAAAATAATAATAAAATAACATAGTAGCAAAAAATAAGAAAACAATAAAATTTAACAAAAACGTGGTAAAAAAAATTGTATTTATATTATATATTATATAAACACGCATATAGGAACCAAACGAACAATTTACGCAAGTGGTAGCAAGAACCCAACGTGGGCACACCGATAAATTCCATTGTATTCTGTTGTTCTATTTAAGAAGGATTAGAAGTGTCCTCTGTTGCTCCCTCCATTTGGTGAATATGGTTTTAGAGAATATTTGTATATTTTTATATATACGGATACCTTTATTCCACCAAACACTTGACTTCTTGGCATTTCTAATAACTCCTTGGCAAACCATCTGTTTGTAAACCTTTTTATGCCCGGAAATGTATTCATTTATCCTATAACGACTCACTTCTACTGCCAACAAATTTTATCTCCAAAGGGGTAACCTCCCAACGTATTTCATACCCCCCTGGCCATGATAATTCCCAAGTGGAGGTCTAGATAAAAGCGCCGCTTATTAAAAAGTAATGAAACGGTATAAGAAAGGGCCCCGAATGGAGTTTTAGATTTTATCTGGAAAGGCAATATTGGCCCAGCCAGGGGCAGAGGGGCCAGAAATTCCGAAATAAAATAACCGTGCCAGTGAAGAAGGGAACTTTACACTCGGCTGGGTTTTTTGTTGGACCTATAAAAGCCCAATTGATGGAAAATTCCAATCAAAGGACTTCTGGATGCTATCCACGGGTTTAATTTGAATTCAAGCGGTAACAATATGGTGGTTGTTGGCTATTTTCGAAGGTACATGAACTTTTTTTTTTTAATTTTATACATTTAAGTACAGGTGCAACGATTTTAGTTCAATATCATTTTTTAGTTCAATATCTTTTTTTTCAATATCTTTTTATGTTCAAAATTCGATTTTTTTCCAAGGACTAATTTGTTACAATAATTTAGCCCCATCATTAAAAAATTCTTCATTAAAACAGTTTAAGTTTAAATTAAAGTGTAATTATTTGAATAACTAGAATAGAATATTAATACAGTAGGTTTTATTTATTAATGATGTAGTTGGATAGCAATTTGTTGCTAAATAAATTTGTTTATTATTATTATTATTATATCGACTTAGCCAAAAGGCATTCGCACTCCCTCTCTGGGGAACATTCACTCAGATCCCGGGTATCCCGGATACCATAAGGATCTGGCTCGGACGAGACCCTTGCCATGTTATCGGGCCTTAGGTGACATTGATGTTGTTGGACGTTCCTGCACTCCCCATGAATTTCCTGACGGTTCGGACTGTCGCAAGTAGTACCGCTTTCTGCATGGACCTGTAAAGATTATCAGTTAGACCCAGCTCTTTGATGTTTCTCAGCAAACTTTTTGGTATGACACCAGTTGTTGACACGATGATTGGAATCGTCTGAACTTTGTCCATTTCCCATTGCCTTCTAATTCGTTCTTCTAAGTCTCTGTACTTCGCGATCTTCTCGACTTGCTTCACACGCAGGTTGTTGTTGTTCGGGATGGCCACATCAATCAGAGTTGTCTTCCTAGAAATTTTGTCAACTATTATAAGGTCCGGTCTGTTATGGGCAACTCGTTGATCTGTCAGAACTGTACGATCCCAGTGCATCTTGTAGTTGCTGTTCTCAAGAACAGGCTCCGGTGTGTAGCTGTAATATGGGACCCTCTCTGCCTGCACAAGCAGCAGTTTTTGCGCCAGTTCCTGGTGCAAGATCTTGGCAACCGAATCGTGTCGTTCCTTATATTCCGTTGATGCGAACATCTGACATCCTCCTGTTATGTGCTGGATTGTTTCTGAAGTTGGGCACCCGTATCTGCATCTGTCATCCACTACCGATGCATCTCCTACAATGAATTTTAGGTAGTTGCGAGTTGGTATAACCTGATCTTGTATGGCCAGTAGGAAGCCTTCCGTCTCGGGGAACATTCGTCCCGAGGTCAGCCAGTAGTTCGACGCTAACTTGTCGACATGTTCCTGGTTGACCTCATTAGGATGCCTCCCGTGCAGCGGCTTCTCCAACCACCTCTGTAGTGTATCGTTGTCGGTTCGGTGGTGATTTTGATGCTCGTGTTCCGTCAGACGTATAGCGGTGTTGAGACGTCTGCTCCGCATACATCTTTATGTAGTGTGGAGCTGTTGGCCTGTCTGTGGAAATAATTACGCAGATTTAATATTTGTTGGTCCAATTGCTTGCTGAGGTCTGCCAATCCTCTTCCTCCTTGTTGACGTGGCAGAGTTGTTCTTTCTACGGCACTACGGGGATGATGTTTATGAGCTTTTGTCAGTAGTGTTCTAACTTTTCGTTGCAAGTTGTTGATGTCCGTGTTGGTCCAATTCACTATTCCGAAGGAATAGCTTAGTACAGAGCACGCATACGTGTTTAGGGCCTTAAACAAATTCCTGCTGTTAAGATCAGTTCGCCCTACTTGTCTTACTCTCTTGATGAATTCATTCCTTAAATCGATCTTCATTGTTCGATGGTCTATCCTTTGAGCTTGTTTCATCCCGAGATACTTTTATGTATCTCCCATGCTCATTGCTTCGATCTCCTGGCCATCCTGAATCTCGTGTGCGCCTTGTTCGAACTTTCCCCGGACGATGTTAAGGGTGCGGCACTTGTCCAGTCCAAACTGCATTCCGATGTCCCTGGAGAACTCCTCTACAATTTTAAGCATTTGCGTTAGTTGGTTTTTGGTTACGGCCATCAGTTTTAAATCATCCATATATAATAGGTGATTCAACTTGATCGCTTTTGCGTTGTTGCTTTTTAATAGCGAAGCCGTATTTTGTAGAGTTCAACCGATGTGATAGAGGGTTCATCGCCATGCAGAACCACAGTGGACTGAGTGAATCTCCTTGGAAAATCCCTCTTCGGATGTTGATTGTTGATTGATTATTATTATTATTATTATGCTGCTCCAAGTGAGTTTATTTATACTATACTATAGTATAATAATTTTAAACAAAATAAAACTTTTTGTAATGTAGCCCTTTTCATAGAATTAAACGCTACACCGTCGTTACTTGCAGTTTTTACACTACTTTTAACTACCTTTTTCTATTTATCACTATTTTTAGCCACCTTTTTCTATAGCTAACTAAATACCTTACTTTGCGGCTAATCTAGGTAATGGCATCGCACAATATATCTTTTATTTAACGCGTAGAATAATCTATTTTTATAGTCTCTTATTATTGGCTCAATACGGTCACGACCGCAAATGCTAGAAAATGCTCTTTAACCCCCTTCTATTTTTATCGCTGCTATACTCGCCTTAATGTTTCTGTATTATCATCTAAAGTCTGCAATAATTCACATGGGAATTGTATTTCTTTGCTCCCGTTTTCGATTCAGAAACATTTCGCGTTGTGCTATCAAATTTGGCTCGCGGCTTTCTTCGATACCCAACGGATATTGGACAGCAAAAAGTGTTATGTTTTGTAAGGTTCGTCTATCGTTTTTCAGGCGTAGAGTTATTGAATGCGGCCCTGGAATATTATGGCGTAGCAATAGGGAAATTACTTACTTTACTTGCCTTGCCTTTGTTCTATTGTGTCTAATTTCCAGAGTTGAATATACTCAAGTTAGCATTTTCATGTTAATGCGCTGTTTGTAAACAAACCAGAAATACGAATGCCAGGGCTTGGTAGATCGGTGAACGTTGGGGAAAGTCGAAAACAAAGGGCGTCACGTTTCCGATGGCATGTCTAATACACATTTATATGGCCCTTATGCGAATAATTATGGAAAAAGGTTGCGTTTAAATAATACCTCTCACGGAACAGGTAAAAACCGTTATTGGGTCAGTCTTGGGGGGTAATATTTTAATTTTATGTGGCCGGGTCTTTTGTAATACCATAATAGGATTCTAATTTAACATACAGAACGATTCCGACCAGTTGATTCTCTAGGCAACTGTTGGAGTTTATTTTCGGCGAAAATGGAGACATCCCCAATATCCTACAGCACACACGTGATTCCGTCCTACCCCTTCATTTGCCGAATTCCGGAAATGACTCCATTTCGGGCAGGTAGTAGTTACCCTACTTTTCCCGGAACCGGGCCATCTCAGAGCGGAAGTTCGAAGGATTAGAAGGGGTACCGGAATTAGCCCGAGTGTCTGGCAATTAAAGTCCGCTTTTTCCAGTGTCCCAAGTGTCCCTTAATTGAAGTTCGGGAACTGATTGTTCGAGGGCGGAGTAACTAGAATGAAAGCGACAGTCTCGGAAGGAGTTCGGATTGAGCCGAGGCCTACGATAAAGACAGGCCATGGCGCACGAGAATCACGTGACCGTCTTAGTCCGACGTTACATGTCATTTGTCGCATAACTGAAAGCGGCAGCTTGGGTTTTGAGAAGTTTTCAATGTTTAAAGTGTTTTTAAACGCCTTAGTTTATATTTTGGAAACAAGTTTGTGTCTAGTGCGCGTGTGTCCTGGCGGAGGGGAACCGCCCAGGTGTTATTATGGCCTCTGGGTGGGAACCGTGCCGTCCAGGAGTATTGGTGCCGCTCGCGCCGACGCCTGAGTGCTGTAAGGGGAATTCTCCCCCCGGAATGGACAGTGGAGCCTGGGACACAGACGGGTGAACTGCTTACGGGAGATCCGCAAGTTCAGACGGCCCGGTGGCTGGAAGCCGTTCCCGTTGACCACGTTCGCGTTTGTGTATTTTGTATTCACCATTAACCTTGTGCGAAATAAATCAGTGTTGTAACGTACTCGAGGATTTTCGTTGTCGACCCACGCCCTGATACGGTTCCTATTCGGCCTTTCACGCTGCCGATCAACTGGGACCTCGTCAATATTTACAGTATACTGAGGTAAGTTTTCATTTTTATTTCGTAAAAAATAACCTAAATACCAAATGTTGGGTCTGTTTATATTATATTTATACATATTACAAAAGCCAGGAAGAAAATGTCACCATAACAACATTTGCTTTGCCTCGGGATGAAAATTTGCGCCGAAAATGGATTCGTCAAATTCCAACTGAGATTTAATTTCTAAAAAACCCTTAATTAAGTATGTGTGGCTAACACATTTTCAAGAAAGTGAAACAATTAAAGTGGACAAATGTGTTGTGGGAGGAAAATACCTATAGAGAATGAGCCAAAATATTTGAATGCAGTACCGTTTAACTCTCAGCCCAAAACAGATGAAGCAGGTTGAAAATTTTGAAAAAACAATTAGGGAAAACCTGGATGCACAAAACCAATGATGTAATAGATGAAAGAAAACTGGCCTAATCGTTACGAAATTTGTTTTTCGACTTTTCTCCAAAAATGCCATTTATTATATAGGACTAAGTTGGTCACGTGACTACGCGATTATGCGTTAGCGCCATGGCCTGTCTTTATCGTTGGCCTGGATGGTACGTAGCTAATGGATCACCTGGTGCATGAAGATTTTGCGCGAAATTATTTTTAACAAACACGACAAAAATGCTTAAAACACCCCGAATTTTGAGCCTAAGCCATTAAGGGTATAATGTCATTATTTCGACTAATCACCCCTTCCCAGAAACACCTCCACGCTGGTAATAATTAAAAACAAGGGGGGTAGGACGTAAACGATAAACGTTGGCCGGGCAAGGGAAGATCTGGCGTCGTTAAATCGCCTTAAAGCGGGGCGCTTCGGGATAATTAAGATGTAAAAAGTAAATACGCTCTGGGAAATGAGTGTGCTGAACGCTTTTCGGCGGTATCTTTCCGGGATGGGGCAGAATTAGGGTTGAAGTTTTCATTTCGTGTATTCGCAAAAATGTCTAAATTAAATTTTTACGGAACAGTCAAACAACTACTTACCTACTACCTCCGGCAAAAATAAAAATAAAAGAATCTGTGTTCTCCAACTTATGTCGAAACTACGAATCGCTATACTTAAAGCAAAGGGCCCCAACTCTTACGCCATTGCAGGGCGGTTGAGACCTGTCAAAACTTCCAGCACCGGCTACGATTATTATTCGCAGTGGCCCAGTTTCAACTGGGTGATTGGGTTTAGAATCCTTCTCCTGATATTCGGGGGGGGGGGTTCTAGTGATTTTATCACTGCACTTGCCTCTAAATTCGATATTATGGTTTTGTTATTAGGTTTCATTATTGTCTAGACGACACATGTAGAAAATATTGGTAAACAATGAGCCATTATAAACCGCAGTTTCAGCTCATACCAGGGAGTCCGTATGTAATGTCATGGGTCTTACACACATCATATAGGTACTTCAATGTTCTCGGCGACTTCGCCATAATGTAACATTTAATAATTATATCGATCTCAGGCGATGTACAACTCGTAAAATTCATTGATACGGTTCAGTATCAATCCGAATCGATTCCCAATATATTTTTACGCGAATTTTACATTGTTTAAAATTAGTTTTGGCACTAGCCTGTATCTCGTCGCTGACAAAAGCGATGGTTTATTGAATAAACCACGTCATATGCACCATTTAACTGATAATTTCCGATCCAGCAGGTTCCCCAGGTGGCTGCCGAAATAAAAGCCCCAGCGAAAGAACGCCGGATTAAACCCTAATAGAATAATTTATATGGTTGACTTTGCGTCGCTGAACCAACGACATAAATTGTCGGCGAGATAAATTCTAACGCGGGTGTGCCTGATACAGTCGTTAGAAGTTACAGTGGGGGACTTCGTACAAAAATCGATATGTGGGGTGGACAAAGAAATGCTTAGTTTTGGCAGCGTCCAGAGATACACTAATAAGTCCGGGCACTCGGTCCTGTGTAAACAAACGTTTCCCTCTTGCCCTCTCCCGCTCCCCTCCTCATTGAGCCGATCAATATCTTATAATATAAGAAAATAAGCTGAACACAGTGTAGCTGAGAGCGGTTCGTTCGCATTCTACCGGGTGCGCGCAAAATATTACCGACCGACCGCGACTGTGTTGTAGTGATGCCCAGAAACGCTTTTTACTGCAGTGCGGATGGCTGTAAAACCAGTTCAAAAGACTATATTACCTTTTTTCATTTCCTAAAGACCCTGAAAGGTAAGATTGAGTATGAGGTACCTACCTACAAAAATTAAGACATTTTTATGTGACATTTGGATACTTAGGTATTAATTGAAGAATAATATAGATATAATATTAAAATATTGAGAATTTGAAGGTGCCAGCAATAGAAGAATGCCTTAGGGTTCATCGGAGAACATATATTTGCAAATATTCCACCTGAAGAGGCATATAAATCTATAAGAATTTGCAAGGCATATTTTGATGATCAGTCATTCACTTCGTCCGGAAAACGTTTAGTAAAAACTGCTGTCCCCTCGGCTGTCCCATTAAGATTATTGCCAGAAGCTTATGGTAAGACGCATGCTTGTGTAGGTATGTATGCGTAATATGTTGTTCTGTATTGTTTATGTCAATTTAAATATCAAAATATTTACTACAGGATGAAAAAGTAGATATGATTACTTTAACTCTTTGTCGTTAAATATTTATTTGTTATTTATGTTTTTGTCTGCTCTATGTTTTGTTAGGCTTTATTAAAAATAAACGTAAACATAAAAAAATGCATTTTTATTCATGTACTAATTATGTAGATTCTGGTAATAGCTACCTTGTATTTTAATTTAACTGTACCTACCAAAAACTAACGGTACACTTACCTACACAAATAATGTTGTACCAAAGTCTACAAATGGGTATACTAACATTTGTAGACTTTGGTAAATAATGGAAAGTCAATATGAACCTGCCCGCTGAATAACTAGCTTAGGCGATTTCATTTTGTCGCCCTCGTAAATGCGAAGCGTGCGAGGTGACGCTGATTTACGGCCGGTCGCAAAAAATTGTCGGCTTTTCCGAGAGATCAAAGAAGTGGGCCGACTTTAGTATTTCTAGACTTTGATTTTGGTCTCACTGCAAACAGCAAAGAAAAAATTAGCATAATACTTATAGCCTGGTTAGTTTCGACGTTATTCCAGCTAACAGAAAGAAATAAGATTCGGGTCACATCTCTACGTGTGTCTGCAGGGTATTTGGGGTGCTAATACAAATTCATTGGCAATTACCGTGTCGGGTAGTCTCTCCCAATCCCAAAATGGGGGACCTAGCTGGGACGTGCCTTTATGACGGGGGATTACCGATAATAGCCGCCAGATCCATAGGTGTAAATGTCAAGTTTATGATGTCGTATCGTCATGGTCCCCACCAGTGGGTCCATATCGCCTCACCAGTTTTTTTTTCCGACGACGTGTCGTTCAATCCCGAGGCCAGCGATAAAGACAGGCCATGGCGCTAACGCATAATCGAGTAGTCACGTGACCAACTTAGTCCCATATAATAAAAGGCATTTTTTGAGATAAGTAGAGAAAACAAATTTCGAACAATCTGGGGAGTTATCTTTCATCTATTAAAGTATTGGTTTTGTGCATCCAGGCTATCTCTAATTGTTTCCTCAAAATTTTCAACCTGGGACAGCACCTTCCTTTAGCTTAAGTGATATTCTCTATAGGTATTTTCTTCCCACAACACATTTGTCCACTTTAATTGTTTCACTATCTTGAAAATGTGTTAGCCACACATACTTAAGGGTTTTTTAGAAATTAAATCTCAGTTGGAATTTGACGAATCCATTTTTGGCGCAAATTTTCATCCCGAGGCAAAGCAAATGTTGTTATGGTGACATTTTCTTCTTGGCTTTTGTAATATGTATAAATATAATATAAACAGACCCAATATTTGGTATTTAGGTTATTTTTTAGGAAATAAAAATGAAAACTCACCTCAGTATACTGTAAATATTGACGAGGTCCCAGTTGATCGGCAGCGTGAAAGGCCGAATAGGAACCGTATCAGGGCGTGGGTCGAAAACGAAAATCCTCGAGTACGTTACAACACTGATATATTTCGCACAAGGTGAATGGTGAATACAATAAATACACAAACCCGAACGTGGCCAACGGGAACGGCTTCCAGCCACCCGGACCGTCTGAACTCGCGGATCTCCCGTAAGCAGTTCACCCGTCTGTGTCTCAGGCTCCACTGTCCATTCCGGGGGGAGAATACCCCTTACAGCGCTCACGCGTCGGCGCGAGCGGCACCAATACTCCTGGACGGCACGGCTCCCACCCAGAGGCCATAACAACACTTGGGCGGTTCCCCTCCGCCACGACACACGCGCACTAGACACAAACTTGTTTCTAAAATATAAACTAAGACGTTTAAAAACACTTTGTGCATTTAAAACTTCTCAAAACCCAAGCTGCCGCTTTCAGTTATGTGACAAATGACGCGTAACGTCGGACTAAGATGGTCACGTGATTTTCGTGCGCCATGGCCTGTCTTTGTCGTAGGCCTCGACCTACCATATTTTGACGTCAAGTGAAACTTGACAGTTACCTCAGTGTCGTTGCACAAGCACAAACTAACGGTAAAGTTGACAAATGTGAAATAGCCATGCAAGCTTGTGACACTGACATCATCCTCTACATTTAGCCTCAAAACCGGACAACGCAGTCACTTCCCCCTCCCAGGGCGATATTGTCCCCACATGTCCCCACAGATGTTGCAGCGTTCCGACTGGTCCCAATTAGCGACTCGATAGGAGCGTCATGGCGGCCGGTCGTCGGGTAATTTTCCGGTTAAGGGGCAGCCGAAACCGCCGAGGGGACGCTACTGCCCCGCGGGGAATTCCCCGTGTCTGCCTCCTTGTTGCCCCGGCAAGGACATACCCCTGGGAGACGTGGTCGGGTTAAGCGGTAATTTGGTGTGTCTGGTCGGTCGGTAACGGATCAATTTGTAAGTGTTTTCGAGGTTTGTGAGTTATTCGTTATTCAAGTGCAGCTAGTTCCAATCGGTAAAGTCAACACGGCGCTATTCTAGTAGTGGTATAATTTGTTTACTACTAGCGCCATCTGGACTTTAAACTAGCTTGAACTAGGGTTCCTATGTGGTTCAAGGTTCAGTGCACATTCGAGCAAAAGCAACTCTGAGAATTATTGTTTAAATTGATTCCAGTATCACAAAACGTTCCGCAAAGTTATTATTATAGGAGATGGTAATGCAGGGGTCTTATAGAATAAATAAACACTACAACTTAATAAAGTAACAACTGCGAGATGGTATACACATAATATAAAGTACCTAGATGCCTAAATAGTTACTATAAGCATAGCCAAACGAGTATCGTTCGGCTATGCTATAAGTAACTGCATACCTTTGTATACTTAATAAGGTAATATTATATTTTAGAATACAACATTAACTCAAATTGTGCACAGCCACCAATAACTATTTTGAACGATATATAAAAGGCAGAACATCCCGTTGCAGAAATTTATGCAAGCCCCTTAATGGTGATAAAATTATTTGAATTGGACAGATGTAGAGAAAAGCAGAAAGAGTGATTGCATTTTCTATGTATTCTCTTGAAATAACTTATCGAAGATACTTACCCAAATTTATGAAATAAAATTGTGATTTCAAATAATAAAAAATCGATATTTTACACTTTTGACGAAAGCGCCGGTATCAACTTTAATCTGTAAAACATGAATACCCTATATTGTTTCCCACTTCTCCACCCATGTTCATTTTTTGATATATCGTGATTCCAGCAGATGATTTTGATTATCTTAATAACCTACAATATGCCCTTGCTTTACGTTGCTACAGAAATAATCCAAATATTTCTTCCCCAAAGGATGGAAGATACATACCTATATCTTATTCATAAATTACATTTATATAACTTACGAATAAGATATATATTATATATATTCTGTCCTTTGGAGAAGAAATGTTTGGATTATTTCTGCAGCAACGTAAATCAAGAGCATATTTCAGGTTATAAAAACAGTCAAAGTAATCGGCTGGCATCATGATATTTCAAAAATTGAACATGGCTGTAGGTGTGGGAAGGGAATGGCGGGTATTGAAGTTTTACAGATTAAAATTAATACCAACGCCTTCACCAAAAGTCTAAAATATCGATTAAAACATTTCAAATTAAACAACCAATTATTATTTTAAACCATCATTTATTTGCCTGTGCCGGTAACAAATAAAATAAATGCTAAAATATACGTCTTAGGTAATCACAAGTTTTATTTCATAAATTGGTAAGTAACTTCGGTAAATTCTTTCAGGAGAATACATAAAAATTGCATTTAGCAGCAGCGTATTATTTCAATAATTTATAGGAACTTCGTCTTCAATTAATATATGCGAAAAATGGTATATATATGGTATGTATGTATATGTATGTATATATGTATGTATATCAGTTATGTACCTACCTTATATGTATATAATTCGCGCAAATGTTACTTTATTGATTTAGTCTCCATTTATTCTATAGGGTCTCTTCATTGCCATTTTCTATAATAATAACTTTGCGGAAAATTTTCTGATACTGGAATCATTTCAAACAATCATTCTCGGAGTTTTCCAATATATAGGCACTCTTTGATGAGCTGCAACGAATGTTTGCAAGTATATGCACATATTTTCTAATCTTCTTTAATTATTTTGAAGTTAAAATGGCAATGTCGTTCTTATAGTGTAAAATTTTCATACTGCTTTGACTACTCTCTCAAAAATTTACTTGCAAGCCTATGAGGCAATGGTTTTTTCTTTACACCAGAATCACTACTTTTATGCAAAACTAATTGAAATTTGATGACAATTGATTGCAACATCCCTGCTAATAGAGGAACCCTGGCTTGAACGAGTTTTTCGTAGTATCATTGAGTTAAGGGAAGAGGAACAAGTTGACGGAAGCTTCATCCATGGTACAACATATAAGCTTGCCCCTATAGGAACAACGACTTACAAAAAGGAAATTATTGGCACCCAAACACTTTTCTTCTTTCCATCAAAACCCTTCGAAAACCCTCGAGTGAAATTATGCCCCCAAAGTGTAGAGGCGTGCTAAGGGTAATAAGTTAGTGGCCCCTTCGGGGCGGCCTTGTTTTTTCTGAGCCCCTGCCAGTAATTTTATTATATTGACTAATCTCCGTTTAGCACGAACACCCTACTGGCAATCATTATTAACGGCAGGGCCGAAACGCTGAACCATCAGTTTAAACTGGATAATTAAGATGTAAAGGCTAAATTTAAGGTTAGGGTGAGAGAAGATGAACGACCTTGAAGTTTTTTAATTGTACCTATCTTAGCGTTGCAAAGAAATTGTAATTGTAGTGTCTAAAGGAACATCTTGAAGGCGAATTTTAACAAGGATCACATAATTGTTCTCAAGTAGTTCAAAGAGGCTATATAGGATAATAGTAGGTACTTAGCGGTGAGATGTAAGTCGGAGGAACCAGAGCATTAGCATTCAGAGTTGGTATTCAGGAAGTTTTTCGCAAAAACCTTATCAAAGAATAGATACATCCTCAAGTAAAAAAACAGACAATATCAGGACAATTTCCACTTATAATCTCCCTAGAGCATGAATTATTTCCGGATTTTTTTTGAGGTCAAAACTATTTGAAAATAGAATTAAATTAAGCAATGAAAATAGTTTTATTGACAAATTTTATAATGTCCCTATATGCTCTAGTAAAATGTGATTTAAATAATTAAATAAAGTAGATAATATTGTACCCATAACACACCATTTTATAGTACTAGAGGAAAGGGAAAACATTTTATACCTACTTCTATTAGACGCTAATGAATTTATATCGATGGCACATTTATTTATTAATCGCTGTTTTGATGCCAAATATTTTAATTTCCCTATGCTCTAGTAGAATAAGATTTAGACAAATAAAGTAGAAAACATTCTACTTATGTCACATAACTTTACAGTACTAGAGAAAAGAGAAGAAAATACAAGCTTGTGTTGTAAATAATAGTGGGGTTTTGGTAAATCATAAGTAGTTTTAATTGCATTTTTTACTTTCCCTATGTACTCTAGTAAAACAAGGTTTAAATAATAATCTAAAATAAATATTATTCCTTAGACGTTCCATGATTTTATACTACTAGAAACAAGGGAAAACAATTAAAAATAATAACGCATACAAAATAAATGATAATTTTACGAGTTATAATAACACAATTAAGTTGGCTCTGGAGTGACAAGTTTCTTTGTAGTTAATACGCTTTGATGACATTTGGGTATCATAAAAAGCAGAGCTAATTAAATATTTATTAATAAAATGAATTGCAACACGTACAATCTTTGTTCCTTTTGTACAGAATCTGAGCATATTCAAGTTTTTCATAAAAATGTGAAGCAACTCTGGCTTAAATCCTGAACAAGAAGATCTGTTTAGGAACATGAGCAACATTCTTCGTGAAATTATTCCATATTTCGCCCATAAATCCAGTGTGGAGAAGAACAAAATGGTGTCGAAGTATTATTTTTATTTCATAAAGCATAGACATTTAGTAAAAAAAATCAACGGCTCCTTACTTTACTCGCCATTGAGGAAAAAAGGGGTAGAAAAGGAATTTCTAAAACATTTGAAAATTGTAACCGATGTTGTCGATAAATAACATGTAGGTTATACATATTTAAGTTAAAAATAAATATCTATCAATGTCTTTTACATCACTGCTTTTATTACAGATGTCAAGCCAGGGAGATTTCCACTTATTAATCTTACAGCTAGGTGCTTATGGGAGGGTGATTTCCGAAAAAATACACAAGTTGCCATGGCAACGTTAAGAAATACTTGCGTTTTATTGGTTGTTCCTTGTCGACATGAAATTTTCAAAATAATGCCACCGAATTAATACTTGCAGACAATATTTTCATCCCGACTTCCTCAATTAAATAAAGACGACAAATTCCAAGGAATCGCTGTTTTTCCCTCCAAGCAAACACTTCAGTTCTGTCAATAATCTTGCCGGGATTTTGAATAATTCAGGATTTTACCCTGGAGTGCCTGGATTAATTACAACTCCTGCGGCCCGAGCTCTCCGTAAATAATTACTAGCAATTTTGGATATTTCTTAAACGTTTATTAGCTTAAGAAGCTCTCCAGGATTGATAGGAGTCTTCATTGGCCAATACAATCTGGCTGTAAACCAGAAGCTTCAAACTCCCACAAACTGGGAGTTCAGTAGCTTCGATTAGCCTATCGAGAACAAAGCGGTATGTGTTGGACGACTGAGACAACAGAAATTGTGTTATATGACGTAAATTTTGGTGCAGCTGCCTGGAGTTATTGGCACTTGCCCCTAAAGTTGAGCGGACATTGTCAACTTGGTGTGAAACTCCAGATATGGTAGGTATACCTACTGCCTTTCCTAATATAGTTATACAGTGTCCTCCAAAAAGTTCGCACCCATCATATAGGGGGGAAATTTGTAATTAACATTTTGTTTTGAAATTTAACTTTGGGGTTACCTTTTGCTTTAAAATGATGAAAAATGACCCACTCAAATGTGGTCATGTGACTTTCGTTATCTGTCAAAAATGACATTTAAAAAATATGTCGTCAAAAATGGGTTTATTTGTTAAAATATCAAAAAGTTTTACTTGAAAAGTTGTTTCTTTTTCGATTTTACATAAATGTGCCAAATTTGAACGCTCTAATAAAAGATTTAGTTTTTTGCCAATTTTTAATATTTATGAAATTTCTGAAAATTTTAAAACTTGTAACTTCGTAAAATCTTTTTTATATCACTAACTTTATCATTCTATTAACTTTTCATTACTAATTGCCGACAAGAATAGGTATTTTTCAAAAGAAAATCATTCATAATTTTTTGTTATATTTGCTGCAAAGTTGATGTACCGTCTAGCATTTAGGGTATAAATTTAGTTACATTCGTTACGGTTTCCAGTTCTAAATTGATGCCCTAATAATAATAAATTAAATTATCATCAAACTATTTAAAGTATTTAAGCAAAATTCTTGACTTTTATGGAACAAAATAATTATTACCCTTAAGTTTGATTTCACATTAATCAGTATTAATGAGTAAGCCATGGAGACAATTGAACCAACTGTTTTTACCATTGTCCACTTCAAGAGTATTAATGTTATTCAACTGTCAAATAAAATCAATTGCTTCAATTTTTTCCATAGCCTACTAATCAATATCGATTAATGTGTAATTAAACTTAAAGGTAATAATTATTTGTTCCATAAAAGTCAAGAATTTTACTTAGATATGTAAAATAGTTTGATGATAATTTAATTTATTATTATTTTGGCATCAATTTAGAACTGGAAAACGTAATGTAACTAAATTTATACGCGAAATGCTAGGCGGTACATCAACTTTGCAACAAACCTAACAGAATTTTAAAGCATTAATATCATTTTCTTTTGAAAAATACCTATTCTTATTGGTAATTACTAACAAAAAGTTATTAGAACGATAAAGCTAGTGATACAAAAAAGTTTTTAAAATTTTCAGAAATTTTATAAAAAATATTAAAAATTGGCAAAAAACTAAATCTTTTATTAGAGCGCTCAAATTTTGTACACTTACGTAAAATTGAAAAAGAAACAACTTTTTCAAGTAAAACTTTTTGATATTTTAACAAGTAAACCAATTTTTGGCGATATATTTTTTTAAATGTCATTTTTGACAGATAACGAAAATCACATGACCACGTTTGAGTGGGTCATTTTTCATCTTTTTTCAAGCAAAAGGTAACTCCAAAATTAAATTTCAAAATAAAACATTAATTAAAAATTTCCCCCTATGGTGCGAACTTTTTGGAGGACACTGTATATAATATATAAATTATAATATTTTGTATAACACCATTCTTTGAATCTGATTATAAATTTACATGTTTCAAACTAAGTTACAAAAAGTTTATCAGCCCTTAAAAGTTCAGGTAACATGAACAGTTCTGAATACAAAGTCGACAACTAGAGACTTCATTACAAACTCTCTATAGGACTACCTACATTAGAGAAAACTGTAGTAGTTTACAAAAGGAAAAGTTTTTGTGTCATGTTCAATTTTACCGAACATTTTGTATAAATAACTAATATAAGATGAGACGGGGTTATATTATCTCGCTTTAAATTTCCATAACACCATCAAACATTTGCCAAAGTTGCTACGAAACTTGTTATCTACTTACTTTCGGGAAGTTGCGATGGAGTTGTTTTAGTTTTGGGATTAGAGTATTAGTTTGTAATTTCTCCAAGGCATTAGTACTGTATGTGGTTGCAGTAATATTATAATTTATGATAGCTCTTGCTAGAATTAACGCAACCCCAACACTAACTGCTTCGAACGGACATGTGAAGTTTCAATGAAAATATTGCAGCATAGCTTACATGAAAGCGTTGCCATTATACAAAGCACAATTTCCAAGAGTAGTTTTAACGAAATATAAACAAGCTTCACAAGGTATTATAACACATTTTGATTTTATATAGATCAAGCGAAGCGGATAAGCTGCTTCAGGCACTAAAGTTTGTAATTTTCAGCTTACACGGACTTACAGTAGTGAGGCAGGTTAGCCTGTTTATTTAGTTATTGGCGATTATATCTCTTACAGCTAAAACTTACATTAAAAGTCACACTTCCGGAAATAAGTAACAAATCCAGCATGTAGTACAACTTCCGTTGTGTGTGGCAAAATTTCGATTTCGACATGGAAATTGAATGCGGCCTTTACATAACTCCGCCGGATATTAATTCCTCACTTAGAGACCACTTTGTACGCCTTTAGCTCGGCCACGAACACGCTACATTTTGATTTTCGATAGGTCAATCCAAGTTGCGCACGAGTTTACCTTGAAAGTTCGTCATGAGTCGTTGAAGCTGAGGCAGGCTAGCTGCTAACTTTGTATTGAGCACTGTTCGGGGTAGCAGAAGCTTTAGAGGCCGATAAGCTTACGAGAGTACCTAGTTAACTATTATAAAACACGCACAAATGTACATGTACATATCGAAACTAACCTTTGAAGAAGAGGACCGTACAAAAAGTCATTACAGAAGGCCACCACATTTTCACAGTTTCGGAAGTCACTAAACTCGACAATTCTTTGTTCTTTCGACGATCTATCCACACGTCAACACTAACGGCGACGTGTCGTTGCGTCCTGAAAAAAAAGTTAAAAATAATACGCATCGAAAGATATATCACAGTGATAGTTCTGCTTGATAGGAACCAGATGTTGGTAAATAATAAGGACTCCGGCGCTTCCTACTATTTTTTGTTATTTTTAACGGTTAATTAATGGCGAAAATACGCGGATGCGTTCAAGATGTAAACAAGTATAATGGGGAAATAAAATGTACAAGAGTAGAAGCGGGAATGCAGCGAGTTTAAACTAATGGAAATGCGCAGTTTGTTCATGTTTCAAAATTTAACTACTCCAGATAATATGCGATGTTCTGTATAAATATGAAACTGACTCGGAGTGGATGAAGCTTCATTTATAAATATTTTATAGTTATTTATGTACAGGGTTATTCATGTATAACACCGTATCCCTTAACTTTTTTTGTTTTTAATTTTGGAAAAAATGAAAATTGTATAAAAGTTTCTTGCGATTTCCATTTGTGTATTCAGAAAAACAAATGAATGTCGCATTTTGGAGATGTAGACTTATGATTTTTTAGATGGAACACACTATATATTTCTCGATTTTCGAAATCTACGCATTTTTCTCCTTTTTATCGACACATATGTTATAAGTTTGCTCTAGTGCTCTAGACATTTGTATCAGGTGTTAATTTTTGTGTTACCACATCGTGCTGTGAAAATGATATATTATTGTCATAAAATTAGTGAAATTGTTGTTGCATTGTTGAATGTTGTTTCTTGCGAAAAGAATGCGAAGCTTGCAAGGCAAAATTGAAAATTACTGAAAGTTTAAAAAATAAAGAAATAATATAAATAGTATACATTTCACAATAAATCTTAATTTGCACTAAAAATTATGTCACCCCACTATGCCATAAGTAAAATTAATTATTCGTTGTACTTTGGCACAATACTCCGCCATTCTTATTGCGTCGTCCTTATTTCATCAACATTACAAAAAGCAGCTTAAGAGGTGCATGTATGGTATTGAATAGTCTAATAGTCTTTTTAACGTAGTAAAGCACAGCAAAACCGTTTTTTCAAAAACGCTTAAAGAGTCAAAGAGCTTTCATGATAATTTACACAGGTTGTTTGGTACAACATTTATTTCTGCTGTGTAAAGCCTCTGTAAACGTCTATAAAATGGTTATATAAATGTGTTTGTAGCTTTTATAGAACTGGTTATAGAGCGAAAACGTTGTATAAATTTGTGCCCATTTTAGCTCTATAAGGGCTCTAAGAACGCTGTAAAAACGTTTATCGGACTTCAGATGTTTTATAAGGTTATGCTCTATAAACGTTCTTACAGCTTTTATAAAACAGAAAATTGTTACTTGGGGGGTGTTCCTCTTGGATGTATCACCCTGTACATGTATCGTCGAAAAATATACAGACTGTTCCATCTAAAAAAATCATAAGTTTGGTCTATATCTCCAAAACGCGACATTCATTTGTTTTTCTGAATACATACCTGACATCGCACGAAAATTTTTTACAATTTAATTTCTACATTTTTTCCAACATTGAAAACAAAAAGTTAAGGGAGTAGAATGTTATGTGACTTTTTATAATGAACGTGGAATTTTGTCTCAGAATAGATATACTAAAAAATTGACCCATTCCTTAAAAATATGAGTCAGTACAAGAGTTATGTTATATCTCTAACCTGGACCAACACTATATTAAAGACCTCTGCATAGCGCACACGACGAAACAAATTTACAGGGAGGTTTAATATTAAAACACCATTGTTGCAGAATTTTTTATAAAATAAAAACAGGCAACTTATGTATCTGTTACAACGAATTTAATATCCAAAAAGTTCGCATGACATGTTTCCATATATTTTCTTAAGAAAAGCGAGTCTAAAAAGCAAGCAAAGAGTATTTGGTACCTTTTGGTTTGAAATGGAGTCCATGGCTAGTTGTAGTGTAAGTAAGCATAAAACGCGTTAGATTTTTCAGTTTCTTCTTTATATGGAGGACTATTGGTTCGCTTTGGAGCTATAAACAAAACCTTCTATTTCCATTCTTGGATACGTTACAAAATACTCTTCCAAAACAATATCTAGAATTTTCGCTTCTTAATTCTAAAATAGTGTTTGTTCTTCTGCAATTCACCTAATGGTCTGTGCTGTGTGCCTAGGTACCATTTTCTTCATGCGTGCATGGAAATTTCATGTTATCACAAACAAATCTAGGTACCTATATAAGCTGTGTTAATATAGAATAAAACTGCTAAATACTGGACGCAAAGACAATGTTCGTTACCGTAAAAAGAAGGCAAATCGTAATAAAGCTGGATATTTAAAATTTGAGACATTTTAAACGTCAGTAACTGACATACCAATAACCACAGAATACCCCCCTATAACCTTTAATAAGTCGCCATTTTTTTCGTTGAGTGGCGCCACCCCAGTCCGTAAACAACAATGAAATATGACGTCATGCTCGGGTCTTTAATATAGTGTCGGTCCAGCTCAATGACGTCATAACCTATAGACAGGTTTGTTTTGATAAACGCTTGACGCCCAGAACTAATCACAATCTAAGCGCTCCATTAAATTATTCCGAAAATGTCGCGAGATTGTCAGAAATTGCCCTTTTTTGTCGAGCCGTAGCGAACTTATTTCGACTCTGGGCTCAGAGGCTGGCGTCGTTAGACCATCCCCCGAGTCTTCAGGTGAGGTTCCGATGCTTCCGGCGCCCCCAAACAAGAAAAAACATGCGATATCTAAGTGTGATTCTGGAGGAACTGTAACCGGGAATCACCGGGTGTATAGTTGGTTGATGGTTGACTTTCTGTCTTTGTTTCTAGCATGTTTTTAGAGTGGTATGGATATAGTCAATCTTGGAGTCAAAATAAAGGGCATTTTAACAATGGGGCACCACGTCTATATGTTTTGACGTCATTGGTTCAGCTCCAACAGCAGTCATTGTCTAATTACAGGAAATTCGTGGAAACATCGAAACAAAAACCGACAAATTACTAACATACGCCCCAAATCCCTCTCATTTTCCTTAAAGGTATACCCCTGGGTAAATCGCTTCAGAAACACCGGTACAACAGGCGATGCGGTCTTAAACTCCGTAACTACCCCAAAGTTGGGCGCGAGCGGGTTTTGACGCCATAAATACGATGCCGGGTAATTCGCGAGTGCATGGTAATCCCGGAATTATTTTTCGAACGTTTTATGGGCACAGCAGGCGTCCCTGAAGGCCCTGCGGGGGCGGTAAATTCCCCAGGAATATTTTACAGAGGGAACAAAAACCGAGGTATTAATAAGTGGGGTTTGAAACAAACTTTTGATTTTACCGCGGACGCGTTTTGTTATAAAATGGAAAAAGTAACTGGGAGTGAATATTCCCGAAACGAACCTACCTAAACGAAGAGTTGAATTTTATTTTTATTTTTTATATTAATCTTTCTTTAAGTGGTGTATTGTGAACAAAAAACTTAATTATGTAAATACACTCAAAAGCTCAACAATGCAATAAATAAAACTCTACTCCCACCCCTTTACATGATTCATTACTGGCTTACACATAACAATATAGCATTGATTGATTAAGATTTATTATGTAGGTAATGAAAAAATTAACAGTATTATTTATGATTTTAATTTTTTTGTTTTGACAAACACTATTTTTTGTCATAGGTACGCTCCCAAAATTTTGTTAGACGCTTTTTACAATTCTTCAGAACGCTTAAATTTGCAAATTTTCCATAATTTTTGAAATCATAATGTTCGAAAAAGTTTGCTTAGAAATTGATATCGAAGCAACAAGTTTGTCTATCTGATAATGTTGTCATGTCATTCATTCATTTAGGGACTAGGCCGAAAAAGAAGCATTTTAAGTAAATCGAACATTTCATATTACTAGTATAGACCAAGACCAAACGCTTTATTTTCAAGCTACAAGGAGTTAAAATTTTAATCGGTTACATATTCCTTGATTTACACCAAGTTTTTTGGAAAAAAATGACTTGAGTTGGATTTTAAGTTTCTTTACGAATTACAATAGAACAAAAAAGTGAAATTAGACATGAAATCATGAAATCGTAACAGACAGCTATAAAGAAAGCCAAGAGGTGATAGATATTAAAAAAATAACCGCACTTATAAAAAAGTTACAGGGTGTTAAAATATGTGGACTTCATTGAATATTTATCAAACTAGTTGAGATATTTATGTTAAATTTGGTACACGTATAACACCTTGAACACGTTGAAGATACAGGGCTTAAAACATTTAGAGAAGATTAATGTTACTCTCTGTATCTTGAAAAGTAAAACCTCAAATGGATAACTTTATTGGAAAAAGTTACTATATTATTTAAAGTAAGATACCCATTTTTTCTACTTTGAGTCTTACCTATTTGGCAAATTTTTTAGTTAATTTTTCGGAAATACTTTATCATTTATTTTATTAAGAATTTATTAATTTTCCAAGCAACTTGAAGAGGTTGTCTTTTAACCACTTAGGTGGCGAAAAACCCAATTAAAAAATTCAATGAATTTTCAGAAATACCTTGAAACAACACAAAAACACAATTTTGCCATGAAACCATGACACATACGAAAAATTGCCAAGTCAAATTTTTTGTTTATAATTAAAATGTACAAAAATTAATACTTTTTTACTTTCCAAGGTGATTCTTTTTTTTTCTAAAGACAATTGTACTAATTCCCACTTCTACGCCACTGGTTGTTCAAGGGGTTTGATATTAACAGGTTTTATGCTAACCTATAATGTGTACTAAATATCTCAACCATTGGTAATTATTCAATAAAGTCCACATACAGTGTGGATAGAATTGTGGAATATTGCTCATATTTCTTAAAATATTCCTCATATGAAAAACTTGTTTTAATAAAAGTGTTAGGAGAAATTATTTCCCGTTTAGTGATATCCAGCAATCTTTCGTAGCACAAAAAATGTGGTTGCCATGGTATCCGACTTGATTTTTTTAAATGGCACCATATACTTTTTTGATAATAATTGATATATTGGAACTTTCTGAATACAATTTTAATGGGGTCGCTTAAGGAAAAAATACAAAAAAAATAAGTTTTCTATTATGCTATTTATTGACAATGTTTATCAAAATAATTATTAACATCACGTAAGCCATGCCAAAATCAGAACAACGGGAAACTGTCACTAGCTGTCAGTTGCTTGTAATTGTGTGCATTGTTACAGTAAACGTACTTTTTTACTCAATTTTCTGTGTACCTACTTAAGTACTTAGTAAGTTATAATGGCGCTTGCATTAAGTGAAACGGAAAGAATACAGGTTAACATACTAAGTACTTTAGAAAATTGAGTAAAAAAAGTACGTTTAGTGTAACAATGTACACATCAGTAACATAGCTAGTGATAGTTTCGCATTGTTCTGATTTGGGCATGGCTAACTTAATTTTAATAATTATTTTGATAAACATCGTCAACAATAGCATAATAGAAAACTTTATTTTTTTGTATTTTTTCTTATGCGACCCTATTAAAATTGTATTGTTTCGTATTCAGAAAGTTCCAATGTATCAATTTTCACCAAAAAAAGTAAATGGTGCCATTTAAAAAAAAATTAAATCGGTTACCATGGCAACCACATTTTTTGCGCTACGAAAGATTGCTTGATATCACTAAACGCGAAATAATTTCCCCTAACACTTTTATTAAAACGTGTTTTCGATATGAGGAATATTTTAAAAAATATAAGCAATATCCTACAATTTCTATCCACACTGTATATTTTAAAACTTTAACTTCCTGTAACTTTTTTGTAGGGCCTCAAAAATATACAGTATATAAGAAAAAGTGCGGTTATTTTGAATTTTTTCTATAACGAAAAAGAAGATATCTGATTATTTTAAAATGTTTTGTGATGTTGCCATAATTCTTTGTATTTGTTTTTATAGTTATAAAGTATAAAAATTAGTTAAAAATGATATTTTTCTTGACAAATAAATGTATGAATTGACCGAATTCCGAAAATTGTTTTTATTGTTGAAATCGCGCCGAAAATTTATTTTTGCCCTATAATTATGTAGGTATAGCTAAATCGTTCAGTAGATATTTTAATACACCATATGGTATTGGAAACAAAATATTGTGCCATGAACGTCAGAATCCCTTATGTAGAATACCTAACAGTAAAATGAAAAAATTATTATAACGGTTATTATCTGACGAAAAATAAATTAAAAAATTCGAAACCGCAAAAAAATGTGTTCCTAATTTTTCTTAAACTAAAAAAAAAGTATAATCCTCAATTCCCAAACCTACTTTCTCCTCTCCGGCAAACTAAAGGCCGAATGACCGCCCGCACATTTTCAAAATATCCGCGCGCGATCTCCCTATACCGAAGAGAAGCATCACAGCAGGCTCCGAGCTCCGAGGTCTGTCGCGACGGCACTGGCTGGCGGGGGGGCCGCCGAGCGCTAGAAGGAGGGGTTGGCGCATGCGCGGGGTCACGTGACGCCGCGGAATAAGGGTGGGGGTCCGGGCGGGCGGCAAACAAAAAAAGCGCGAAAAATAGGAGAGGGAGCGATGGAAAAATAAAGTGGTTGTGAGGGTAGTATTGGGGATAATAATAATAATATCGAAAGGAAAATTAAATTGCTGAAATACCGTGCTGTTTATACAGGGTGTAACTGAACTGATTGTCAAAAATGAAACCACGTATTCTTGGAGTCAAAATAAGGGCACTTCTACATATAATTTTTCTCCTGCGGGCCATAGTTTTTTTTATACAGAGCGTAGAAATTTAGAGAAAAATAAGCATATTTCTTAGTATCTCTAGAAGTATACGAGATATTTTCTTCAAACTTAGCGTGTCACATGAGCGGATGAGTTGTCAAATTTAAGGTTAATATGAAGCTTGTGAGGCCCCCAGTTGCGGAGATACGGGGTGTTATTAAAATTAATTAGTTCGGAAAAATATGAATACCCTGTATAATCGCATTTTTTAAGCCTGTTTTGAATGGTAAATTCAATGGTTAACAAAAAGTATCTCTTAGTATTTTTTCATATTCTCAGCCGTTTCTTAACTATTTGCAAAGAACTGCAATGCTGCAATAAACCAGTCATTTCAAGAATAATTCTAATAATCTGTGGAAGTCGATTAAACTTGGCATTATTTGCATCATTTGGCTGCTAACTTTGCACTAGTATCAATATTTTGAAAAATGATATTTTCTTTCGAAGAATTGACTGATATGCACTTTTGCTATGGATTTGCCAATGGCAATAATAAACATGCGGAATGGCATAGTTGCGTGTATTTCGAACATTTAATAATTTAATTTTCTAGTAGCATTACGTTTCTTTCATTATCGATTTTGCTTTTGTATTTTGTTAAATAAAGTTTAATTATTGACATCCACAGATTGCTAGATTTATTCTTAAAGTGACTATTGTTCATTGCAGCGTTGCCGTTCTTTGAAAATAATTAGGAAACGGCTGCGAATATGAAAAAACACTAAGAGATACTTTTTGTTAACCATTGAAATTTCCATTCAAAACAAATTTAAAAAATGCGATTATACAGGGTATTCATATTTTTCTGATCTAATTAATTTTAATAACACCCTATATCTCCGCAACTGGGAGCCTCATCAGAAGCTTCATGTCAACCTTAAGTTTGACGGCTCATCTGCTCATGTGACACGCCAAGTTTGAAGAAAATATCTCGTATACTTCTAGAGATACTAAGAAATATGTGTATTTTTCTCCAATTCTTCGCTCTGTATAAAAAACTATGGCCCGTAGAAGAAAAAATATATGAAGAATGCCCTTATTTTGACTCCAAGAATACCTGGTTTCATTTTTGACCATCAGTTCAGTTACACCCTGTATATTTTCCAAAATTTATTTCTTACGTAAAAAGATCCATTGAATTTTAATTGGGTTTTTCGCCACCAAACTGGTTAAAAGACAACTTTGTCAAGTTGCCTGGAAAAATAATAAATTCTTAACAGCAAATAAACTCGCAAGAACCTACTATCAGTGACTATAGAACTATAGTCACTGCTACTATTAAGTTTACCTTAGAAATTGAAAATAATAATCAATTACCTTTCTTAGATATTTCTATAATGAAATCAGATAGAATAGAAACTAGTGTCTATATAGAAAACCAACACATACTAATAGATAGATATCTCCATTTTAACTCCAATCATCATATTAGTGTTAAAAAAGGAGTAATTAAAAGTTTGTATGACAGGGCTAAAGAGATTTGTTCTAATAACACAAAATTTGAGGAGAAAATTAAACATATAAAACATGTTCTTGAGAAGAATAGTTATCCTACTGAATTTATTGAGCAAGTTTTTCTGGATTGACGACAAAATTACAATGCTAATAGAATTAGAGAAATAAATCTGGACTGACCAGTAAAGTTAATTATTCCTTATATTCCTGGACTATCAGATAAGATAAAACGCACAGGCAATCGTTTTAATGTCAGAACAGTATTTAAAACCAAAAATACATTAAGATCGATGCTAGTTAAAACGAAACCATTTAATGAGGTACAAAGTTAAAAAAATTGCATTTATAAAATTCCTTGCGAATGTGGAAAGTTCTATGTTGGGGAGTCTTGTAGGCCATTTAACGTTCGTTCAGAAGAACATAAAAATTATATAAGGCAAAATCAAATTTTGAAGTCGAAAATATGTGAATACTCTTTTAATAACAATCATAGGATTTTGTGGGATAGGTCCAAACCAATTCTCAAAGAAGAAGTAGGAAATAGACGAAAAATTAACGAATCAGCATTTATTCTAGGAAATACAGCCAACTGTTTTGCTGAATGTTCAATGGAATTCAATAAAATATTATTGTCACTTATTCAAAGAGAAGTTAGTATAAATAATAAGGTAGAACACAGGGTACAATATCAGACAGGTGGCTAGGCTATTGTTTCTGTTGTCATGATATTTTAACCTGAAATTTATTGATCTGTCATTTCACTTTGACGTGACATGATCTTTGAGAAAGGAGGAAGATTTATTCTCCGAAAGCTCAGGAAACGAAGATATTTTTTGAGTTACAAGTTCAAAGTTTAGTTCATTTACTGTTAATAATTTATTAATTTTCTAGGCAACTTGAAAAAGTTGTCTTTTAACCAGTTCGGTGGCGAAAAAAACAATTAAAATACAATGGAGCCGTGTTGTTTAATTCTCTATGGCTCTTAAATGAGACGTTACGATAGCAACGGCGACGGCACTAAAGTTCAACTTTTCATAATGAATGTGGAATTTCGTTATAAAAATAAACCACATGAGTTATAAATACTGCGTTTTTAAAAATGGCTAAAAGTATATTAAAATAATAATAATAATAATAATAATAGACAGACAGTAACATCGAGACCGACACAATCAACATCCGAAGAGGGATTTTCCAAGGAGATTCACTCAGTCCACTGTGGTTCTGCATGGCGATGAACCCTCTATCACATCGGTTGAACTCTACAAAATACGGCTTCGCTATTAAAAAGCAACAACGCAAAAGCGATCAAGTTGAATCACATATTATATATGGATGATTTAAAACTGATGGCCGCAACCAAAAACCAACTAACGCAAATGCTTAAAATTGTAGAGGAGTTCTCCAGGGACATCGGAATGCTGTTTGGACTGGACAAGTGCCGCACCCTTAATATCATCCGGGGAAAGCTCGAACAAAGCGCACACGAGATGCAGGGGGGCCAGGAGATCGAAGCAATGAGCATGGGAGATACATACAAGTATCTCGGGATGAAACAAGCTCAAAGGATAGACCATCGAACAATGAAGACTGATTTAACGAATGAATTCATCAAGAGAGTAAGACAAGTAGTGCGAACTGATCTTAACAGCAGGAATTTGTTTAAGGCCCTGAACACGTATGCGTGCTCTGTACTCAGCTATTCGTTCGGAATAGTGAATTGGACCAACACGGACATCAACAACCTGCAACGAAAAGTTAGGACACTACTGACAAAAGCTCATAAACATCATCCCCGTAGCGCCGTTGAAAGAACAACTCTGCCACGTCAACAAGGAGGAAGAGGATTGGCAGACCTCAGCAAGCAATTGGACTAACAAATATTAAATCTGCGTAATTATTTCCACAGACAGGCCAACAGCTGCACACTACATAAAGCTATATGCGGAGCAGACGTCTCAACACCGCTATACGTCTGACGGAACACGAGCATCAAAATCACCACCGAACCGACAACGATACACTACAGAGGTGGTTGGAGAAGCCGCTGCACGGGAGGCATCCTAATGAGGTTAACCAGGAACATGTCGACAAGTTAGCGTCGAACTATTGGCTGACCTCGGGACGAATGTTCCCCGAGACGGAAGGCTTCCTACTGGCTATACAAGATCAGGTTATACCAACTCGCAACTACCTAAAATTCATTGTAGGAGATGCATCGGTAGTGGATGACAGATGCAGATACGGGTGCCCAACTTCAGAAACAATCCAGCACATAACAGGAGGATGTCAGATGTTCGCATCAACGGAATATAAGGAACGACACGATTCGGTTGCCAAGATCTTGCACCAGGAACTGGCGGAAAAGCTGCTGCTTGTGCAGGCAGAGAGGGTCCCATATTACAACTACACACCGGAGCCTGTTCTTGAGAACAGCAACTACAAGATGTACTGGGATCGTACAGTTCTGACAGATCAACGAGTTGCACATAACAGACCGGACCTTATAATAGTTGATAAAATTTCTAGGAAGACAACTCTGATTGATGTGGCCATCCCGAACAACAACAACCTGCGTGTGAAGCAAGTCGAGAAGATCGCGAAGTACAGAGATTTAGAAGAACGAATTAGAAGGCAATGGGAAATGGAGAACGTCCAGACGATTCCAATCATCATGTCAACAACTGGTGTTATACCAAAAAGTTTGCTGAGAAACATCAAGGAGCTGGGTCTAACTGATAGTCTTTACAGGTCCATGCAGAAAGCGGTACTACTTGCGACAGCCCGAACCGTCAGGAAATTCATGGGGAATGCAGGATCATCCAACAACATCCATGTCACCTAAGGCCCGATAACATGGCAAGGGTCTCGTCCGAGCCAGATCCTTTTGGTATCCGGGATACCCGGGATCTGAGTGAACGTTCCCCGTAGAGGGAGTGCGAATGCCTTTTGGCTAAGTCGAGATAATAACAATATAAAAAACCGACTAAAAAGTAAAAATATTATATTATGTACCAAGGGACTAAAGTGCATCTTTTAAGTTACTATTAAAATAAATGCCCAGACCACTGATGCAGTTTACTCTGTTCAGAGGAATACCATCTATGGTGTAATCAAAAACTATAGGATCGGATATCCTACAGTAACTCATAATATTGCATTTATCAACGTTAAGGCACAACTTATTTTCTTTAGACCAGGTTACAATTATATCGATGTTATTTTGCAGGATGATACAGTCACACAAATATTTTAACATCATCTGTTACAGGTCAGCTGTCCCAGAAGATCATCGATAAATATTAAGAACAAAAGTGGCCCAAGATTTGAACCTTGTGACACACCGGATGATGGAACAAACATTGACGATTTGAACCCTTCGTATTCAACAAACTGTTGACGCTTAATTGAATAAGACTTCAATAGATTCAGCAGACGGGTTGTTCCACCAAACTGGCGACACTGGCGTATTTTAAACAGCAGTATGTAATGGTAATGGTCAATCTGAGCAAACGCTTTCCTGAAATACGCATATATCACGTCAGTCTGGCCCCGTCTATCTAAGGATTCACGTATATGTTCAGAGAATGAGCACAAGTTAGTCATGCAAGATCTCTTAACTATAAAACCGTGTTGCTTAGTGGATATAAAATTTCTCATGCTATAAAATTTACTTATTTATTACCAGCTTATGGTATGTGCTTATCTGTTCACAAATTTCCACTACTCAAATATTTTTATTTAATATTAATATATTTTTTATAATAACAAATAACATAATAACAACATGTATATAGTGAGTTAATATTGCATTGTCATCTAGTTCTGAGGTATACAGGGTGACCGTATTTAGAGTCTATGTATGGGGATCATGGTTATCTTAAGAGATACGAGGTCGGTTAAACTAATGCCGAGTAACATGGTAAAACAATTTTGGCTGGCCCTTCTCGTTTTGAAAATAATAGGAAAAAACTGAAAATTGTAGTTTTCGTTTTTATTTTTTTAAACGAAAACGAATGGGGCTGGCATTTTTTACAGGGAATTAAAATGTGACCTCGCGTTTTTTTGTCGCCTCCCTGGACAAAGATATGACGGTCAACTTTTATTTTTCTTATGGGCGCCATATTGGATTTTTGCGTTTTTGAAAAGAGGATTTTTTTGTGGTTAAAATGATATGTCACACACTATATGCTTTACTTTGCTTTCCTTGCCGTAATATAAAATTAATCGTTTTTGCATAGAGTGCCTTGGAAACATAAGTGCCATAATGTTTGACATTTTTGCATAGAATGCCTTGGAAACATAAGCCCCATAACGTTTTATAGTTTAGTACAATATTAAGTGTCACGGATACTTTATATTACTGAAAAAATGTCATTTTCGCATGAAGAAAATCGTGACATAATTCAAATTTATTATTCCTCAAATATAAATGACGACGAAGGGATATTAGGCAAGCCATAAACAATTTAAGGAAACGTGCTGCATTGTGCCTTGAGGAACAAGAAGGGCAAATTGAACGTTTATTTTAAAATAGGATTATCTATTCGTCTAGGTTTTTATTGTTCTTGTGTTTCCAGTTTGACTTTTTTGGTGTTAATGCGTTATATGGCAAATGGCGAATAAATAACAAGGTCTCAGATCATATTCTCGTGGTACGTTTATGATTTATTTAATCAATAAATTTAACATTAACTGAATTTTTCTGATCCGTTAAACAATATTCCAAAGCACACCTCGCAGCAATGGGTAACTATCGGCTTGTGTTTCCAAGGCACTCTATGCAAAAACGTCAAACATTATGGGGCTTATGTTTCCAAGGCACTCTTTGCAAAAAAAACGATTAATTTGATATTACGACACGAAAACAAAGTATAGCATAATGTGTGACATTATTTTAACAGAAAAAAATCCTCTTTTCAAAAATGCAAAAATCTAAAATAAGAAAATAGGGTCATCCATCCATGAGCAGGCTGCGCGCAGTTGCTTTGCCTCTGTAGGAACTGTATCTAATAAAAATATATATATTTTATCAAGAAGAAGTATGGAAAACTTCCATCTTTCTCCCTCTAAGCCCCATGCAAGCTCGCAAAATACGTATTATATCGGTGTCAATTTTCCGATGACCGGTCTAGTACGGATTTATACGCGGGCGTGGCTCTCGACTCTCAACTCCGCAACAACTTGTTTGTTTTCAGCGAGCCTCGCCGTTGAATTTAACTTCTGCAGTCGAGTTTTTCGATTAAAAACTTATGCGGAGGGGGTAATTCCCATAAATAAATCGTGGCGCGTTTAAAATATTGAATGTCCGCGTACTGGCGGACGAACGGCCGGATACGTTCCTATTGTAGATACTGGGCAGGGCCGAACTTGGGAAATATATATATTTTTTTAATCTTCAATGTTTCAATGTAAGATTGCTGTAAGGTTCACAATCTCGTGAATTCAAGGTTTCAAATTTCTACCCTGTAAATTTCAACACCCAAAGCATTTGCTTTTTACTCTATTGGGGTACTTGACAGTATTTTGAATTGAAAACACTGTATAACTAGCGCAAACAAACCACACCGAGACAAAGGACACTCTTAACTCCGCATCATTCAAAACCTCAACACTTGTATGGTTTACCAAAAATACACAAAACTAACATTCCTCTTCGCCCCATTGTTCGATAAATTCACCATGTCATTCGTTGGCAAAATATTTACTTAAAATTGTTAATCCGTCAGTAGGAAACTCAAATGCATTTATCAGAAACAGTAATCATTGTTTAGAAAAAAATAGGGATGTGGTTAGTCTTTTTACTAATGTTCCTGTTGACAAATCATTGAATATTTTACGCAGAAAGTAAGAAAATGATCAGACTTTATAGTAGAAAGGACAAATTTGAATATAGATGCAATATTAGAACTAACAACACTCTGTGTTAAAACCACTTATTTTCAACTAGTAAATTAATTTTACCAGCAGGAATTTGGAGTGGCTATGGGGTCTCCTTTATCACCATTCATAAGCAATTTATTCATGGAAGATTTTGAACAAAATGAATTGACTAGATATGTTCACCAACCTAATGTTTGGTGGAGATATGTAGATGACATATTTGTTATATGGGAACATGGAGTAGATGATTTAAATTCATTATTAAATTTTATAAATTCGCAAGAACCTTCTATTAAGTTACCTTAGAAATTGAAAATAATAATCAATTACCTTTCTTAGATGTTTCTATACTGAAATCTGATAGCAAAGAAACATCATATTAGTGTTAAAAAACGAGTAATTGAAAGTTTGTATGACAGGGCTAAAAAGATTTGTTCCGATAACACAAAATGTGAGGAGGAAATTAAACATATAAAACATGTTCTTGAGAAGAATAGTTATCCTATTGAATTTATTGAGCAAGTTTTTCAGGATTGCCAACAAAATAACAATGATAATATAATTATTAGAGAAATAAATCTGGTGGACCGACCAGTAAATTTAATTATTCCTTATATTCCTGGACTATCAGATAAGCTAAAACGCACAGGCAATCGTTTTAATGTCAGAACAGTATTTAAAACCAAAAATACATTAACATCGATGCTAGTTAAAACGAAACCATTTAATGAGGTACAAAGTTCTAAAAATTACATTTATAAAATTCCTTGCGAATGTGTAAAGTTCTTGTTGGAGAGACTTGTAGGCCATTTTAAAAGAACATAAAAATTATATCAGGCAAAATCAAATTTCGAAGTCGAAAATATGTAAACACTCTTTTAATAACAATCATAGGATTTTGTGGGATAGGTCCAAACCAATTCTCAAAGAAGAAGTAGGAAATAGACGAAAAATTTAAGAATCAGCATTTATTCTAGGAAGTACAGACAACCACTGTGTTGCTGAATGTGCAGTGGAATTCAGTAAAAAATTATTGCCACTTATTCAAAGAAACGTTAGTATAGATAATTAGATAGAACACAGGGTACAATATCAGACAGGTGGCTAGGCTATTGTTTCTGTTGTCATGACATTTTAACCTGAAATTTCTTAATCTGTCATTTCACTTTGACGTGACATGATCTTTGAGAAAGGAGAAAGATTTATTCTCGAAAGCTCAGAAAACAAATTTGTTGAAGATATTTTATGAGTTACAAGTTCAAAATTTAGTTCATTTACTGTTAAGAATTTATTAACTTTCCAGGCAACTTTAAAAAGTTGTCTTTTAACCAGTTTGGTGGCGAACAACCCAATTAAAATTCAATGGATCTGTTTGCGCCGCAATTAAATTTTAGAAAAAGTTGCACAATTTTCTTCAGGCTGAAATGTACAGTTTATTGTCTAGAACTCCAAACATGGCAAGCTCTGTGCCTGTTAGTAAAAACGGCATTGCAATGTTGCCTGTGTTCGTTTGCAATAATTCGTGGAATAAAGGCAAATTGTACCTTTCTATTAAAATGTCTCCAGCTTCAGACTTCAATAATGCGTAAATATGGCAACGCCACCCGACCACCCATGCCGCGTCACCTGACGTCCCTTCATGCTAACTGTCATTCCGTATGCCGCTCAGTTCAAACATTAGTAGACATATGTGCGATTTATTATAAAGTAGATATAACCAATAATGATCCCTGCGTCCCAATGTCCAACAATTCAATTTCCATTGTCGACCATTGTGACGTAGGGATCAAGCTTCGTACTGCGTGATATCCACTATTCATTATGATATTGTTTGTGTAGTTATCATGTTGCAGTAATTATCATGGACAAAGATTACGTGAAAGGGCAATCCGATCATTTGACGTCTATACCGAAATGTTTGTATGTTGTAGTAATGGTAAAGTATTATGAGTTCTAATAAATGGAAAACTTGTTGCTAGGGACCATCTTGAAGGCGCTTTTATGAAGGCGTCATAATACTTACAATTCTGAGCCTGAATTCCGTTTACCTAGGCTCAACGTTGCCAAAAAAAAATTGCAGAAGAACGCGACTGAATGTTTACGAAAAAACACTTCTTGACTAAATGTGGTTTGATGGGGCATCCTAAGTCTAAGGGTTAAGGGTTACAATTTTGAACTTTCCTTGCAGAAAAAGGTTATGTCACTTGTAACGTCATAAGTGCTTTCCCGTCAAATTTCGAAGAAAGTCTAAACCAGGGACTCTTTAAAATAAGGAGACCCAGCGTGTCTATCGCATAGGAAAAGTGAAGCCTTGAGGGGCAGTTTGTTTTCTGTTGACTCCAAGGAGACCGACAAGGGGGCTGATACAAGGTTATGTTATATGTCAGTGTCAGTGGCATCAGGTTTTATGTGACATGCCAGTGCCATAGATTCTAAAGGAGGCAAAAGATTTCCCATCATAATGCACACTTTTTAAGTTTTCTAACTTCCAGATACTCAGATGTGTCAATTAAAGGTAATGCGGCCGCCTGTAGTAGTAGTCCCAATAATTGCAACCAGATTACGTATAAGTAGGTAGTTCAAAACAAATCGTATTTGGAAAATTTTAAATTACTAAGCAGGTAGCTTCAGTCAGGTCTTTTTTTAAAGAGTTGACTACAAGTTTATTTTAAGTTTGTGAGGTACCTACCTTGGGAGAGAAATAAAATCACAAAAATTTGATAATGAACACCAAGAAAAACTACATCATTAGACCTACTAGTCCTAATCTTATTAGTCCATCCCGAAATCTGTGAAAGTTCGGTGGGTAGATACATTCAACAAGGGCAGAAAGTTCAAATATACATATTACAAATAATGGAATGAGTGAATGAGTAACCTGGTAACAAGGTGCAATAGCGACAAATTCTTAAATAAGCAAAATCGGCACTCCTGACTTACCATACTTATTAGGTACTTAAATTCGTGGAAATAATTGCTGGAAATCGATTTCAACCATAAAATAAATTTCCTTTATTTGACAGTTGCCACATTCTGTAGTTGTATACACACAATTGTCAAGCCTAATTTTTAGAAATCATGGAAACCCTTATTAATTCAAAGTACCTGTCATATTCTTAGATTCTCCAATAAAATTGCATACTTGGCATCACTGAGACCATTAGAATGAGGAAAGAATAGGCCTCACTTTGGAAAGTATAATGCTGGCTGGGTCCCCTTACTTTAAAGAGTCCCTGGTCTAAACGCTTGCTAATTACCCCTACGTAAATATTATTTTTAGAAATGATCGCAGGGTATTTTGCCAGTGTCCAGGTGGCTATTTTATTGTATGGCGTCTTGATAAATTTGACATGTTAGTTATGTAGTTCCTGGGCCCACACTATATTAAAGACCCGAGCATGCCGTCATATTTCATTGTTGTTTACGGATTGGGGTGGCGCTACACGACGAAAAAAATGGCGACTTATTATAGGTTCTGACGTTTAAAAAATCCAAAATGATTTACCTTCTTTTTACGGTAACGAATTGTCTTTGCGTCCAATATTTGGCAGTTTTATCCTATTAATATGGCTTTTCGAGGTAGATTTGTTTGTGATAACATGAAATTTTCGCGAACATGAAGAAAATGGTATGCACAGAGCATTAGGTGAATTGCAGAAGAATAAACACTATTTTGGAATTATGGTATGATCTGATCAACCAGCTGAAGAAGCGAGATTAAAGATATTATTTTGGAAGAGTATTTTTTAACGTATGCAGGAATGAAAATGGAAAATTTTGTTTATAGCTTCAAAGCGAACCAATAATCCATATAGGTATACCTAAAGAAGAAACTGAAAAATCTAATGTGTTTTATGCTTACTTACACTACAACTAGCCATGGACTGCGTTTCAAACCAAAAGGTAACAAATACTCTTGATTATGAAAATGTATGGAAATATGCCATGTAAACTTGTCAAATTAGAGGGACATAACAAACAAATATTTTATTTTATTTTGGATATTAAATTCGTCGTAACAGACATATTTGCATATTTTTATTTTATAAAAGATTCTGCAACAATGGTGTTTTAACTAAAACCACCGTGTAAATTTGTTTCGTCGTGTGGCGCCAGTGGCGATCGCTTGAAACAGCGCTATGCACAGGTCTTTAATATAGTGTTGGTCCAGGTAGTTCCAAGTAAAATTTCAAAATTTCCCACAGATCCACCCCTGCATTTTCCAGGTAAACCCTAAATTCCTAGAAGCCAAAGCGAGTGGTCGAACTTATATTTTATCAGCGCGTCAACTAAGAAATCAAAGCTCGCTCTACCCCGTCTTTCTCCAACTTACCGGCTTCGCGACTCCGCTCCTTTTCTCTAGGCGGGGTATCAGGACCTCCCGTCAGCAGGAGATTGATACTTCACTCGTAAATCTTGCCGGGGCAAATGATTTCCCGAGGTCTGGGATGCTAGATGCTAGACCCCATATGTAGTAAATCGGGTGGTGAAGGAACATTTTGCTTGCGGAGATGCATTACGAGAGGAAGGAAGCCGAATTTTGGGGTATATGACGCAAGGTATTGCCGGAGAAATTTGTTTCTGATACACGGATTTTTATGGTGATGATAGAAATATTATGTTGGCGGAGATAGGATGCTTGCTCAACTAATATTATTCATTCGTAGAAACTGGGAAATCATTCTCAAAGTCTGTTACCTCTCTTGTGTCTTTGTAGTAGCCTCTCGATGTTAAAGATTGCGTATATTTTGCATATTTAGCATATTATACAGGGTGTTCGAAAAATAGACGGAGATATTTTAGAGGGTGATTCCCTGTTAAGAAATATGAAAAAAAGTTTCTATAAACATGGGTCCGGAAATGCAGAGCAGTGGATACAGGAATGGTAGCCAAGATTTGTAGTAATGTGTAAATATTAGGATAAAGGTTTTTATCGCACATATCTAGGCATTCCAAACTAGATTTCGGGGTAGGCAGTCTTCTTATCAGCATTCAAGGTAGCTGAAGCTTTGATAGCTAAATCTAAATTTGTTTCTTTATTAGAAACCCCTTGACCTTGACTACACCACTTTTTCCAGTAGTCCATACTTTAGGTTTATCACCCTTCCTTTTTTTCCCCTCCATTTTTCGACAGTAATAATGATTCACGTATCTATCCTTAACAAGGTCATCGAATAACAGTGCACTAAAATTACTCACTTACACGGTACACTTAATTCTCTTCACTATTCGTTCACCACTTTTCACTTTTATTCGCTTCGAGTTCGCATGGAACAATACTGCCGTAAGCGCGGTCACGCGCCGCGGCGCCGCTTATATAGCAGCCCAGTAGCCGTCCAGAAACTTCCACGAACTTCCACAAAGTTCCGCTCATTTCGACCTAGGGGCGTGGCGAATAATCGAGAAACAACGCAAAGTGTCCCTACAATACAAAATAGTTCGGCTGCAACTGCGTCTGCCTCTCGTCAAAAGATGGCGCTAGGCGCTACTATTACTACATAATATATTCAAACGTAATAATAATTTAACTCTTCACTCCTCGTATTTTTTCGGTATAATATTAGGTAATATTTTGCTTATTTCGGGGGGGGGGGTTTGAACCCCCGAAACCCCCCCCTTGGCTACGCCCGTGAATAACATTGATGTGTTGATATATGAAACATCATAACGAGATTATACATTAAAATTAGGTGAATGGGTGTAGGTCAAATATTATCATCATTAAATTTAAATTGGTTTTGTATAAAAGTAATGACTCTGAGGTAAAAAAAAACATGTGGGGATATTGCCTCATATTGGTAAATAAAGCAGTAGGTATGAACATTTGCCACTAAGAATGACACTGTCATTTTAACTTTAAAATAATTCATGAAGATTATATACGCATAAACTTGCAAGCATTCGTTGCAGCTCACAAAAGAGTGCGTATTGCAAAACTAATTATACGGTTCAGTGTGCATTTGAGTAAAAAGTTACTGTTAGAATGAATATTATTTAAAATGGTTCCAGTATCCCAAAATATTTCGCAAAGTTATTATTATAGAAAACGGCAATATGAAGCCTTATAGAAGAAAATGGAGACTAAATCAATAATATTCAAGTTTTACAGAGTAAAGTTAATACCAGCGCCTTCACCAAAAGTCTAAAATACAGGTTAAAACATATGAAATTAAACAACCATTTACCTATTAATTTAAATTATTATTTATTTTCCTGTGCCCGTAACAGATAAAATAAACGCTAAATATGAAATAAATTATGTAAATGAAAATCATGGGTCCTTCCAGCAGATATATTTTTCTGTTTCATCAATAATAGCTCAATATGTAATGGATGACAGATTAGAAGTTTCTTTATCTAAAGTTTCTTTCAATGTATTTTTTATTAAAAATTATGGAGATGATATTGTTTGCTCTATCCCTTTTGATTAAATTGATAAAGTTTTAAACATCTTTAATTAGTTTAATGATAAATTGCAATTTACATGCTGAAAAAGAAATTAATAATTCCTTGCTTTTTTAGATACTAAAATTATTAAAAAAATATAAATCTTTAATAACTTATTGGTATATAAAACATACCAATTCTGAAAGGTACATAAATTTTTCCCTCACCATAGTGATATTGAATTTAAAAAATAGAATTGAAAAACTTCTTCACTCTTACCTAAAATATTAAAACCTACTAAATCTGAAATACATTTTAATTTCTAATTCTTTTCCAATAAAAAAATATTAATAAAATTTTATTTAACACAAGAACTAACATAATAAATTCAAATAATTCTAGCATTCCACGGGAATTAACTAGTAATGGCGATCATAGAATTTTATGTAATTTTTTCCTTATATTGTATATTTAACACGTAAAATAATAAATTATTTTCTTGGTGAGCATAAAAAAATGCACTTAAAAGTGATAAACATCTTTATTTCTAAATTATTATACACAAAATTAAAACATAATACACCAATTTATAATAAAACATGAAATTATTAATGTCTTAAAAATTATTTACTCGATTCTGTTGAAATTTGGCAATGTTATTTGTTGTATTAAGAGGCTAATTTCGCCCTAACTAGATTAAATTTATTAAGTCCAGTGGCGTCCCGGGGGGCACCTTAGCGAATATTATTATCAAAAAAATGTACGCCACTACCTTTTTTGCAACTTTAATATTTTTTGTTTGATTAAGCATCTAAAAATACAACTTCTTTCCTTCTTGTATTGTTTTCCTATCTCACTTCGTTTTCGAGAAAAAAAAATAAAAACCGTTTTATTGCATGTCACTGGACAAAATTGGTTGTAGTGTACTTTATGTTATGATATTGGAAAAGTTGCAATAACACTCTTTCCTAGAAATGCTTTTGATTATTTGTTTTCCAAGGCACTTGTGATTTTTTTTGCAAAAATTGATATACCAATTTTGTCCAGTGACATGCAATATATTTAACATCGTGTATCTTGAAAACTCTGCATTTCCGGACCCATGTTTATAGAAACTTTTTTTCATATTTCTTAACAGGGAATCACCCTCTAAAATATCTCCGTCTATTTTTCGAACACCCTGTATGCATTTTTTTAAATATTTGCATATACCCTTAAAATGTGGCATATTGTGCATAATTGAAAGAATTTAAGATAATTTAAATCTTTGGCAGGTGTTTCATTCATTTTTCGGAACAGGGGTCGGTGTCTAGGTAGGTACCTGGTTTTCCCAAAATAATTTAGGTAAATTATAATTTTATGGGCACTAATCCTGGTGATCTAAAAACGGATAAAGTAGGTATTTATACCTATTTAATAAAGTACAATTATTGAAAAGGACAGAATAAATTATAGATAGGTAAATATTTATATATGCATTGACAGTGACCAGATTTGTTGAAGAGGAATTATCAACATTTTTTCTTCCTACACCTGTTCCTACCGATAATTTTTTGCTCGTTTTGTCAGATGCAGCACCGTACATGGTAAGAGCCGGTCAAAATTTGCAAATCTTTTATCCGAAGTTGATACATGTAACATGCCTTGCTCATGCTTTAAATAGGGTTGCTGAGGAAATTAGGAAACGTTTTCCGCTTGTAAATAGTTTAATTTCCAACATGAAAAAAGTCTTCCTTAAAGCGCCTATAAGGGTTCAGTTCTACAAAAAAAAAAACTACCAAACACTCCTTTTTCACCTCAACCTGTTATTACAAGATGGGGCACTTGGTTGGAAGCTGCATTTTTTTATTGCCAACTGAAAGATCTAATTTCAGAATTTTCGAACGAATCTTCCCAGTCCCTTACAGATGTTAAACAACTATTCGAAAACAAGGAAGTAAAGAAACAACTTTCCTTTCTAAAAGCAAATTATAGCTTTCTTTCTAAAACAATAACACAAATTGAGGAATCTAATTTGCCATTAATCCGAAGTGTAGAACTTGTAAAACAATCTGAGGTTGCTTTTCAAAATGTCACAGGTAAAATTTGGGACAAAATATTTCAAAAATTTAGAAATGTGATGGAAAAAATAGTGGGTTTCAGTTTTTTAGCAAAGTAGCAAATATTTTAAAGGGAGATTTTACCGAATCTATCGATTTGGATCCTGTGATAGTGAGCAATTTTAAAAGCGCACCTCTTACATCGGTTGATGTGGAAAGGAGTTTCTCCATTTATAAATTTTTATATTCTGATAGAAGACAAAAATTTTTAATTGAGATATTTGAGCAACATTTAGTGGTTTATTGTTTCTACAACTAAATTTCAACCTGATTTTTATAATTTATAATAAATGCATATTTAGATTTAGTTCAATCGCTTTGTATGTAGAAAATTTAAAATAAAATATTATTCCCAAGCAGCATTAAAGTTGCGGTAACTGAGATGGAAACTTTGAATAAGTAGTTATTACGTAATTATTACTTAAAAATCGACTTATTAGTTTTTATTACTTATATTGAGAAAGTATGAGTAATTACGTAGTAATTATTACTACAAGTTGGAACTTTATGGTTTCAGTACTTCTAAGTAGTTTTTGAAGTATCTGGAACGGAATTGTTACTATGCAAAATTACGTTAAAGTCACGTTAACTCTAAAGTTATATTCAATGGTCACAATTACTTTGTCGTGTTACTTGTTTATCACTTTAAAATTTTCATTACTTTATGGTAACGGTGAAAGTAATTTCTACATCTTAGCGACTTTAGAAATACCTCCAAAGTTTCGGAACTATATAGTCATATCATTGAATAAGGAATTCGTACCTTAATCAATGGTCATATTTAAAGTGAAATTAACTTTCCCGCTACTCGAGAAAACTACTGTATGGTAAGTTTTACTTCCCACTCCATTTTAAAATTACTAGAAAGTTCCAATTACTACAAAAAAAATACTTTAAAGTAACTGTCACTTCTATAGGCACCAAAATGGAAACTACATTTAGTTCCTTACAATCGTTTGAAGGATTGAGTCGTTTTTGCGAAGTGATGAAAATGTCAGCCATTAGAAAGAAGAAAAATTATAGACACACATTCACATTTTATAGAAAATTAAAGCAGCAGTTGGATGAAACGAATCGAAACAGGAGCACTTGTCTTCTATACAAAATTACAAAACGCTTCTCTTGAGTGGCTAAAATTTTAAATATCAACTTTTCGAAATATAGCACAAAATATACCGGCTGAAAATAACACTCTCATATAAAAATTATAGGTTAAAGTTCCAAATGAGACCTAGTAGTAGCATTCGGAACTTAAACGAGGCTTCTGGAACTTTGAAGTTCTCTTGTAGTAATTGGGACTTTAGAGTTTAAAATATCTAAAACTAATTTTCGTCTTAAAGGTATAAGAATTACCTTAAAGTGAAAAAAGTCTAGTTGCCGTTACTACCAGTTGCAGTGACAAAGCCTTCAAACACCCATTTTAAGGTAAATAATACTTAGAAGTAATTACTGAAAATTACGCCATATTTTCTTATAAAATGATAGACGCCATTAATATCAAATGTCAATTTCCTCTGGTACTGAAATAGTTATTTCTTCAAAATTGTCCCAAAAAAGATAAAATTGAGCAAAAATGAACTCGTATAACTTATAGAAATATTAAAAAAGCATTTTTCGGCATTTTTAGGTAATTTCGCACATTTTCGTAATTTATCCTCCCGATAAAAAAAGTGTTAAAACATACATTTTGAGAGGGCGCGTTGTTACTTTTCAATCTATCAACGTCATATTTGACAGAAAATTTTCAATCGTTTTAGTTTCTCGAATCTAGCAACGAGAAATAAATCAGCAAATTAATACCTTTCTTATACCTACCATTATTCATAGATATGAGTTCTAAATAAATATTAGGTACTTCCATTTTCCACGGTTATTGAAAAATGACGGAAGATGCTGGGCTAGAATAGTTTTTAATTATTTAGACAAAGACAAAGCGAGGACGCGAATGTAAAGAAGCAAACAAATCCAACAAAGTAGCGGTGACCACGCCGCTACGTCTCCACCACGTTGCCGGAACGTAAGCGCGTCGTAGCGGTGTAAGTTGCTAGGTGGTCGCCGTTACGTATCTATCACCCTCAAAATGTTCCCCATTTTAGTCGCAGGGACGTAATAGGAACGTAGTAATTACGTTCCTATCAGTAGTAATCACAACTTTAAAGTTGCAAACAAAAGTCGCCGGAACGTAACGGCGACTAAAAATGCTGCTTGGGTTACATTTACTATGTATAAATGCATTTAGAAATTTGTATGTACATTATATATGTTTATTTGTAAATGAAACAATAAACTTATATTTTTAAAGTATTTCTTAATTTGCATATTTTCAACATTTTTTTGGGATTTGGGATTTGGCATATTTTTAGGGATTCAACTTGCATATTTGGGTTACTCTACTTCAAAGTCACATCGAAACAGGAAACTCGAAGTTTGGTTTTTTCTTTGTGTCTCTCGATCGGCTGTAGATAGTCCACTAGAGGCGTAGGTTTTCGGGATCAGCGTGCAGACTGGGATAATTTTTGAGCCACCGACTTCGAGTTATATAACTCTGTTTTTCTTGCCCCCTTGTCTCTCGGCTGAGTCACAGTTATTTGTCGATGACACCCTTCCCCCCCGAATAATGGGGATGATAAATTATCATATCGCGGGGTGCTTAAAGTATTTCGCGCGGTTATTGCCACAATATGGCGGCCTTTATCTGTAGGACGCCGGCGTCGCGGCGGCTAATCCGACGACTTTGGAATTAATCAATCGGTTTATTTAATTTCTGGACACAAAGGCGGGCTGGGGGAGATGTTTTTCTCGTGCCGAGCGGAAGTAATGCCTTTGTGGCGCTTTAATCTAGTTTGGGGGTAGAAGCCTCGGGATGGGAGGTTTTAAAATGAGTTTACAGATGGGAAATAACAAGCGCTATTTTCTTTCGAATGAAACAACAGGATTTTAAGGACTAAGATCATATCGAAACGAACGTTATGACACATATTTCCTCATTATTTTGTTACTTCTGCCATTCCGTACCTCAGCATCGTGAAAATTAAAATTCTGATGCATTTAGCGCTAAAGTAAATAAAACAACAAAAATATACTTACATGAAATTTAATATCTATATATTCATCCGAAAAACTACGACATATTTATAAAGTTCTTAACTTTAAATGAAATGGATAAATTAATTTCGTTCCTCTGCGCTAAATCTAAAACCATTAAAGAAGAAATCTTCGGCTTTTTCTTTTAAATATATCCACTACTTCATCTGCATGAATTTCTGTTCCATAGTGAATGTTCATTAGAGCCAAACCATTAAGTCTGTTTTCGCTTGTAGTGTTTCGTAAATAGTTTTTCAGTCTCCTAGGCTCGAGAAAGACCTTTCTGGGGTAGCAGTGGATACAGGAATGGTAGCCAAGATTTGTAGTAATGTGTAAATATTAGGATAAATGTTTTTATCGCACATATCTAGGCATTCCAAACTAGATTTCGGGGTAGGCAGTCTTCTTATCAGCATGCAAGGTAGCTGAAGCTTTGATAGCTAAATCTAAATTTGTTTCTTTATTAGAAACCCCTTGACCTTGACTACACCACTTTTTCCAGTAGTCCATACTTTAGGTTTATCACCCTTCCTTTTCTTCCCCTCCATTTTTCGACAGTAATAATGATTCACGTATCTATCCTTAACAAGGTCATCGAATAACAGTGCACTAAAATTACTCACTTACACGGTACACTTAATTCTCTTCACTATTCGTTCACCACTTTTCACTTTTATTCGCTTCGAGTTCGCATGGAACAATACTGCCGTAAGCGCGGTCACGCGCCGCGGCGCCGCTTATATAGCAGCCCAGTAGCCGTCCAGAAACTTCCACGAACTTCCACAAAGTTCCGCTCATTTCGACCTAGGGGCGTGGCGAATAATCGAGAAACAACGCAAAGTGTCCCTACAATACAAAATAGTTCGGCTGCAACTGCGTCTGCCTCTCGTCAAAAGATGGCGCTAGGCGCTACTATTACTACATAATATATTCAAACGTAATAATAATTTAACTCTTCACTCCTCGTATTTTTTCGGTATAATATTAGGTAATATTTTGCTTATTTCGGGGGGGGGGGTTTGAACCCCCGAAACCCCCCCCTTGGCTACGCCCGTGAATAACATTGATGTGTTGATATATGAAACATCATAACGAGATTATACATTAAAATTAGGTGAATGGGTGTAGGTCAAATATTATCATCATTAAATTTAAATTGGTTTTGTATAAAAGTAATGACTCTGAGGTAAAAAAAAAAAACATGTGGGGATATTGCCTCATATTGGTAAATAAAGCAGTAGGTATGAACATTTGCCACTAAGAATGACACTGTCATTTTAACTTTAAAATAATTCATGAAGATTATATACGCATAAACTTGCAAGCATTCGTTGCAGCTCACAAAAGAGTGCGTATTGCAAAACTAATTATACGGTTCAGTGTGCATTTGAGTAAAAAGTTACTGTTAGAATGAATATTATTTAAAATGGTTCCAGTATCCCAAAATATTTCGCAAAGTTATTATTATAGAAAACGGCAATATGAAGCCTTATAGAAGAAAATGGAGACTAAATCAATAATATTCAAGTTTTACAGAGTAAAGTTAATACCAGCGCCTTCACCAAAAGTCTAAAATACAGGTTAAAACATATGAAATTAAACAACCATTTACCTATTAATTTAAATTATTATTTATTTTCCTGTGCCCGTAACAGATAAAATAAACGCTAAATATGAAATAAATTATGTAAATGAAAATCATGGGTCCTTCCAGCAGATATATTCTTCTGTTTCATCAATAATAGCTCAATATGTAATGGATGACAGATTAGAAGTTTCTTTATCTAAAGTTTCTTTCAATGTATTTTTTATTAAAAATTATGGAGATGATATTGTTTGCTCTATCCCTTTTGATTAAATTGATAAAGTTTTAAACATCTTTAATTAGTATAATGATAAATTGCAATTTACATGCTGAAAAAGAAATTAATAATTCCTTGCTTTTTTAGATACTAAAATTATTAAAAAAATATAAATCTTTAATAACTTATTGGTATATAAAACATACCAATTCTGAAAGGTACATAAATTTTTCCCTCACCATAGTGATATTGAATTTAAAAAATAGAATTGAAAAACTTCTTCACTCTTACCTAAAATATTAAAACCTACTAAATCTGAAATACATTTTAATTTCTAATTCTTTTCCAATAAAAAAATATTAATAAAATTTTATTTAACACAAGAACTAACATAATAAATTCAAATAATTCTAGCATTCCACGGGAATTAACTAGTAATGGCGATCATAGAATTTTATGTAATTTTTTCCTTATATTGTATATTTAACACGTAAAATAATAAATTATTTTCTTGGTGAGCATAAAAAAATGCACTTAAAAGTGATAAACATCTTTATTTCTAAATTATTATACACAAAATTAAAACATAATACACCAATTTATAATAAATCTAACGTTGTTTAGTTTTTTCCTTGTTAAAATTGTGATAAAAAGTACAAACTTCACAATTATTAAAAAAGCGTATTTCTGGCCATAAAAGTGATTGCAAATTAAATAAAAATCAAAAGGAAGAAAAAGCAGTGAACAAATGAATTATTCAAGATTTAAGCTCTATTTACTCTTATATTTTATTTTCTTGAATCCATCTGCTATTTTCATAACCTATAACTTTAACATTAGGTCACTGTTTTAATTGATATTTGTGTAATCTATATTTATATCACCTGTTGACTACAACCTGTACCTAAGTGTTTTCTAAACTTTTGTGTCCAATGTTATTTTTTTTATTGAAAATTATTATTTTTCAAAATTAAAGCCGGGTTCATACAGCTTCTTTATCTTTTAATTTTTCTTTATCTTTAAGAAATATTAAATGTCATTGGTCAGTTCAAATCAAGGGACAAATTCCGTCGGTTATTTCTTAAAGATAAAGTAAAATTAAAAGATAAAGAAGCTGCATGAACCAGGCTTAAAAATTAATTATCATACTAAAAGGTATAAGAAATTTGAAGAAGTTATATTCAGAAAAAATAAAGTTTTAGGACATCTTTCAATGGTAGCTTGTTAAATATTTACCTGTAAAACGAAATCCCGGGCTCTTGCTTTTACTTCTGCTTTTGCAACCAAACGCTGAACAATTCTCCATCGTAAAAGTATATTTTCCCCTTAATCACTGTTAATTTTAATTCACAAATTCACGAAATTAACTCACAACGTACCACGTACCCGCTTTGTCTGCCACATAGAAAATGGCCGCCGCCGTTCAAAACGACGTAACAAAATCTATACACGGCAAGGGAGGCAATATCCCACCTGGTTTTTTCTTTACGCTTTGATGATGACATTGATTGCCACAACTCTTCCAATGGAGGAACCCTAGTTAACACCAATGTGAAAACTACAGACACACAATTAATCCGCTCTCTCCACTCCGTGCAAAAGTAGAAAACCCCTAAAACCCCACTTTTAAAAACGTCACATCCCCAAATCCCCTTTATATAAAATTTAATTTTGCCCCTCATCCTATTAGAAGCGCGCCGGTGAAAAATCCCCATTACCGAGTTAATTTCGGCGAAATTAATTATACCAAGGTGTGGTGGACGCTAGGGGAAGCCTAATCCACCGAGAAAGTTCGGTCCGGAGTTGGCCAACTCCGGCCGCCGTTGGTTTTTTGTCCGGGAGTTTTGAGGGAGTTATTTAAATTTTGCCGGAATAAGCGAAATATCTCCGGGGCGCTCTGCAATTCAATCGCGGGGAGTTTTGTGGTTTTGTGCGGAAGTCTTTAAGAGAAGACGAATAAAAATGATTGCGGTGGATGGGGTTGTTATTAAAAGATATCTCGGTAAAGTTGGATTAGAGAAAATTTACTTTTTCGAGGTTTGAAGATGCATTTACTTTCAGAACCCAAGATCTAACGTGTATTAAGTTCATCAAGGCAGCCATACCCATCTCAAACAATTCAAACTGAAATTAACACTATTGCTGTAATGTTACCACGCCATCTGTCTGTTAAGAGAAACAATAATTCGCCATTATACTATATTTTTATTTAACACATTTTAAATGGACACATGCGAGTCATCCTATTTCATAATATAAATATTTGATAGCTTTTTCGCCAGTTAAAATCTACAAATTTTATATAATTGCCAATATTTTCGTTCCAATACGTTTCTATTTCCTGTCAATGAAAATTTAACGTAGCGTTAAATTTATTATATGATGCGCCGAATAAACTGGTTTGAATAATATTTTCAGGCAAAAAATTCGACTTTGGATGATATATCGTATTCCAGTTCTTCATTTTTGTACATGTCTATCATTTTCTGTATGTCAGTGCTCAGGGCTTCTAACTGAGCCTTATGAATTGCTTCTAGTTTCTCCTTTTCTCTATGCTGTTTTATTGTCAAATTTTTACGTTCATCCATGAACCTCTTGGTATTATTTTGTTGTTTTTCCTTAAGCCTCCTTTCTTTATCTTTCTTTGTTTTCAATGTTTTATCATTTGCTACCTACAACAATTCAATATTAATCTTCTATGAGATGAAACTCAAACCTTTTACCTCTTTTGCTGTTTCAACTGAAGTTTTAGCTTGCTCGGCATTCATGTCTTTTAATTCTTTATCATGTTTAGCTTCCACTTGCTTAATTTGTTGCAATTGCAAAATTTCCATGTGTTTTCTCAAAGTCTCTCTTTGTTCATTAAGATGATTTCTTAACATTTCCCATTCCTGCTTTCTATGTCTTTCCATTAGTGAACTCCACTCTACAGTTTGATCAGACACCAGTTTGCGAACGCCTGCATCATTTATTATGTCGTTTTTGCTAAAATGTATATCTATCAGTTATGGTGACGTTTTAAATATTATTTATTACTTTTTGCCTTTGATCGATTTATCTATAGAAGTACATTGCGATTTTTGGACCGCCATCTTTTCTTTTGCTTGCTTCTTTTTGAGTGTATCATACTCTTTCTGTTGCTTTTTGTTGGCCTTTTGGAAGTTTTTGTCTTGTTTTATGCTTTCAACTGTTATTGGTTCAAACTGCATAGTTTCTAAAAAACAAAACTTGCAAAAATAATTCTAAGCTAAGAACTCTCTCTCTTCTCACCAAACTTTTTCGCTTCTTGCTTGGCAGCTGCCTGAGTCCCAGTGCCACCAGTCACCTAAAATTTTAACATTACCTTACAAAGTGACAATTTAGATTGCTACCTCTATGCCCATTGACGACATCTTTTCGTTTTGCTTCTGTTGAGCACCCAGGAAACCCCTTGGATCACTCAAAGCTGCCATAAAGTCACCAAAACCGTCAGGTACATAAATTTTCAATTCAATGTTGCAAAACAACATAGGAAGCGACATTGGAAAGTTTGCTTCTGTTCTTAAAGCAATATGTCTATAACCGGCCTAAAAAATACCAACAAAACTAAACTCATTCTGGAAACACATGTTTTCTTACTTGTAAGCCATCTAGCGGAAGAATCCTTTGTCCAAGCAGCTTCCCGTTTTCATCGTAGACTCCAAACCGTAGCACTGCCAAATCAGGAAGCACCACCTTCCTGAACGAGAATGGTTCTTCATTGTAAACAGGATTTAAACCGTTCGCAGGCACCAGGCGTGTCCTAAATTCTTTTTTGATGGTATCGGCCGGCAAGCCATACATATCAACCTCTACGTAAGTGCCAACTTTCTTGTCCGATAAAAATTGACCTGCGATGACCTGGACCGCGCATTGGGCGGCAATGACCCCATCTACCGGGCTCTCGGAGAATGGGTCGAATGTTCGGTCTTGTCTTCTCATAAAATCCGGTTTTAGAAGGTACCCGCAATTGCCGTTGTATTCAAATTTGCCTTGATTCAGCTGCATGGGTAAGTCGGATGTTTGGAAATTTAGGGAAACCATTTGGCACCCCGCATTCCAAAATACCTACAAAATAAACACTAAGGCACCAGTTTGGAAGATATTTCTGATTACTTGTGGCATATAGTTCGACGAATTAGCTCTTGCTCCACTAGGATATATCCTGGACATCTGTCGTTTGTTGTAATTGACGAAATCGATAGACTGCGTCTTCAACAAGTTAAGTCCAACCGGTTCGGAGAAGCTAGACATGTTGTGGTGGATATTTTTATTTTCCGCTATTTCGAAACTTTGAAATTTGACGGGTTGAGCATAGTTTACCATCGAACTCAACCAAGGGTGTACGCTTGTGGTTGATCCAGTATAGTTTGCTGCTGGAGCAGCTCCGTCACCACCTTCTGTTGCTGCATCAGGTGGTGGTGCCTAAAAAACACACTTAAATAATGTTTAAAGAACAAATAAAGTTACTACATCTGCTGGTATGTCAGCTGGAGGTGCAGCTGTAGTACTAGCCGAGGCATCTTCTTTCTCTTCGTCTTCAATCACGAATTGTCCTTGCCTGAAGAGTTCTAGCTCGGTCTTTTCAACTTCAGGCTTCAACCTTTTGTTCTTTATCATTATCTTCTTCTTGAGAAGCGAAGGGGGAGCAAGGGGAGCACCAGGTTCAAGCGGGTAGTCCGGTAGCGGTTCTTTTAATAAAAGGTCGCCTAAAAATTCTGGTTAGAGTTCTATTAGACACGATCTTGTGAAGTTTTACCAAATATTTCGTCACAATACTTTGCCAATTTGTGCTGCTGTGTTTTACAACAGTGATTTTCAAATGATAATATTATAGGATATTCCGAAGTGACAAAAGCAGTGTCTCTTATGGCGTAAATAACGTCTTTAAACAAGATGTCTGTGCACATGGCTCTACCATGAGTTATTATAGGTTCTTCATCTTCGCCTTTGCCTAAGAAAGTTTAACTATAAAATAAACAAAATTTTGAAGCAAATTCTTACCATCCCAACAGTCTAGCTCAACACATCTACATCCAGCAAGAAGAACCTGTCTGTACATTTCAACAGAAGACTTTCCTCCAAACTGTCTACCACTCAAATAAGTGTTGTGGCTCGAATTTATGTAGTAAGCACATAATGGTTGATCCATGTCCATATAAATATCGAGTTTGTCCAAAAATACAGGAGCATTTTCGTCCGACATCAGATACCTTATAAACCCATCTTTAGTTAGTTTGTTTTCTGCTTTTGCACCTTCATCTTGTTCATAGTCATTTATTATTTCCTTGGCGCGTTTTTCGTCATATAAAGGATATAATATTTCGTTCAAACGTGGATCTCTTTGTTTTTCGTTTAAAAAGTCGACAAACTGATCGAGGGACAAAAAATCACCTTTACCTTTAGTACTGAAAATTTTAAAACTTCAAATTAATTTTTGATATATTATATTTCTTACGTTATTTGAAAAAGTTCCTCTATATCATTCCTTGGACAAATTTTGTGATACAAAGCGTAAAACTTGTCAAAAGTGAATGCCTCTGGATCTACCGAATCATTTTTACCACTAGGAAGACCCAACTCGTTCAAAAATTGGTAGACAAGTTTTTCGGTTTTACCAGAAGCAAAGGTTCTTGCTATAACTTTTACTGGGATCTTTCCTTTTGGGTCTACAGAGAAACCAATACGATACCAACTAGAAAACGAACAACGGAAAAACACTTATGTTTTGTTTGAAATAAAAAAATACATCGTTACAGAAAAATGTCTAACTAGCGCAGTCAAGCGGAGCTTACTGTTTCATCAGTGCCGTCCTTGGGCACACGTTGTTCATCTTGTTGTTATGCGTGATGAGTCTGAGGCCCTCCTTCCACGTCTACGGCAAAATTTAGACGACAAATTACGACATCAATCCAGAAAGGAAAGCACACCTTGGCCGTGTCTGGGTTGGGGCAAACAATATGCGTGTAGTTCACATTGATGTAGTCAGCTCCCGTGCAAATTGTTAGCGATTTGTCTTCGAGGTCGTTCCCGTGTTTGTTGAGCAGCGTGTTCAGCAATTTCATGTCTTTGGGGACGCCACCTGCCCTGATGTCGCTCACCTGAGACGTCTCTATCACATCGCCCTCCTAGAAAACAGTGAATATTTCCGTGTTGATTGTAATAACGTCTTACCTTCCCTTCGCTCTTCCAGTATATAAAAAACCCATTTTCGTCCACTTTAAACAACGCCTTTGCTTCATATTCCGTGTTATCTTTCTCCTCTGTCCATCTGTCGAAGACGCAGCCAGTGAGTAGAGGTTCTGGAACTGGAATGTGCCAATCAAATTCGAATTTTTTGGTCATTTTCTTTCTGCAGAGGGGTTTAAAACCCCCACTTAACGCTAACGCATTCTAAACAGAACTGAACAGGGGTTTTTCCTTATGGGAAGCCTTATAAGAAAATCTAATAAGTTATGCTTATGGGATTAGTTCTAATAGGCTTAACAGATTATATAACTATAGTAAGGGCAGAATGTAAAGGCGAAGTCGGCCATAAAATCGAGAGAGATGGGCTATGATTTTCCTACCTGCTCTCCCTTATGTTTTGGAGCGAGGGGATCGGCTTAAAGAACCGCAAGACCCACTTTTTATTGCTCTGTCCTTGTCTGATACGTTATGTTAATAAAGATAATATATTCAAATGGGAGTACGCCTATAAAACAGGGCAGTAATTAAATATTTGGTTTATTTTGGTGATAGACTTCCTGTAATAACAATGCAGCGTGAAGTATTCAGTGCCCAAAGTAGAAAATTAATATTAAATGTGGTGGAATATTTAAAAGAAAAAAAAGAGAACACACGTGAAAATTTATCGGTACTTCAATGTGCATCGGAGGCGTTACAGATTAGTACAAGGACCATTTCACGAATTAGGCAAGAAGGCATATTAAAATGGTACACACTAAAAGTAGATTTGACAGAATCGGATAAAGGAGAAATAAGAAGTTTGATTTATGACATGACAACTAACAAGCAACACTTAACTAGGGAAAAAATAAGCGAAGAACTGGAAAAAAGGGAATTTTGAGCTGCATCAAATCAACGTTAAGTGTAATTTTAAGGAATGTATATACTGACTTCTGACTATGTAAAGTTTATTTTATGTTGATATTTAATTTGTAACTAAAAATATAATTATATAAATAAATATTTTTGCCTAACCATTAAAATAATTATTTAAATACCTAAGACCTACTTTGAATTTCAGGATCATTATCTTTTAATTGCCAGTCTAAATTACCGAATTACAAAGGAAATTACAACAGGTACCTAGGTACAAATTTTTAATCCGTCCGTTCACATCAGGTAGTAAAGCAATAATTTATTCTAGGCCGACCCTGCCCGCCTTAAACAATCAACTAGTAATACAAGACAAGTACTAGGTTTTCTATCTCTCTTCCTTTCATGAAAGGTGCTCAGCGAACTTTAAGACGTACGTCGAATACAAATTGGAGGAGGAGACATGAGTGTAATTGTGCGATGGCAAGTAAAGCAATAGATATAGCGCTCTCTCGTTGATGATTTATTGCCGACTTCGCCTTTACATTCTGCCCTTACTATATATAGAGATAAACTTAGTGCAGCGCCGTGAAGAACTGTAAGAACTGAGGTTTGTTGCCTGAGGATTTAATCCTCGATTTATGAGTGAATAATACTCTTGCATATTTCTTATAGAACCCCACGAGAAGACCTTGCGAGATCTGAACAATTTCGAAGGCATTCGCTTATTGCCGCTCACCTCGGCTTCATAACCTCAATCCGCGAGCTTGCGGCGGCCGAGGAAGGAAATAAAATAATTAGTCGCATATGAAATTCCGGATAAGGAATGCAGCAGGGAAATAATATCGCAGCGTGCTAGAATGGGGATCCATCCGTTGAGAACGGTATCGGGAATTTTAAAGAAGGCCATGGAACGGTGCCAATTGTTCGCTGACAATCGAGTGATTATGTGGGATCTCCGGAAGGTGGGGAAAATTACGTAAGGGGTCTGATTACTGCAACCAAAATGAAACTGTTCTTGGCAAGCTGAGGGTCAAGCCGAGATGAAGTTTACTGTGGTAATAAACTCCTGGACAAAATTAACGCAACATCATAAATGTGCCACTTATTTGATGCTATTTTTTTTCTGAATTTATGATCCGATTTGAATGATTTTTTTTGCATTGTAGGTTGGTTCCTTGACAATGTCATAGTTTTCGCTGTTTATGATAAAAAGTACATTTTCGATTTATACCGGGTGTAACAAAAATGTTATGTTTTTTCCGAAAATTCGTATCACCCTGTGGAGTATACTAGCAACCGAAACAAATAGCAGTTGACATTAGAATGTAGGTCCATCTTTCTTCAACATTTTCTTTTTTGGTTTACTTCATTATCTCTGTTATTAAAGGAGATACACTGTTTTATATCGTAACATGCTTTTATAGACTTTATTATTCAACACATTCATTGTTAAATGTTTTCAAATAGGCTATGGAACTTTTCTGACATTTCAAGCGATGTGTCAACAGATGCTGTGCTTTAAAGTTACAAAGGTCAAATAAAATTCGCCATACCGATATAAACTGTTCAGAAACTGCTTATTAAACGTTCGTTTCATATGCCCAGTTGCCCGACTATTCTGTCGTTTAAACCAGCCTCATTTAAACTTCTTCTGATTGTTCGAGACGATATTGTATGATGGCGAGCAGTTCTGAGCTCACTTTTTAGCCTAGTACTAGTGATATCCCTGTTTCTTAGAGCAGTTTGCCTAATAAAACGCTCATCCCTTGGATCAGTACATCGGTTTCGCCCTTGGCCTGACCTTCGAGAGTAAGATCCTGACTCGTTAAATCGTTCAACCATACGACTTATAGTCGAACGATGTCTTCCTATCACGTTAGCAACATGACACATCGAATAGCCTTCATCCACCAAAGTTAAAGCTCTTACTGCTTCTTCTGCCGATAAATTTTTTGGTCGATTCATTTTTCAATTTTAAAATACTAGTCGGGCAACTGGGCATATGAAACGAACGTTTAATAAGCAGTTTCCGAACAGTTTTTATCGGTATGGCGAATTTTATTTGACCTTTGTAACTTTAAAACACAACATCTGTTGACACATCGCTTGAAATGTCAGAAAAGTTGTCTTAAGCCTAAAAATTTTTTTTTCAAATTGTATAAAACCCCTCGAAAAACGCCGCCTATGGACGCCCGCGTGACGTGTCTTAAAATTTTGCCTATGTCAATGGTAGTGACAGGTAGTGAAATAGCGCAGCGTTGCCACGTCCATCAATTTATCCGAGGATTCACCACAAAATTTCGATTTCCTGTTGGAAACGGTTACTTTCTAAGGAACATGTAGAATGCCTATACACCTACCTTACTGACATTCCCAGGATTGAATATTCACATTTTCTAAATTTGTTGGGGACCTCTTATTTCCCTCCGCCATTGCTTTTGTTTGAAGCGAGGTACTCAGCCTGACGACCACGGAGGAGGATCCCCTCCGCCAGGAAAACGCCGAAGGGTAACCAAAAAAAACACAACTGGACTAGCACACATTGCACATGCAGAGAACTACAGTAGCTGTTCAAAGAGGCCGCCTTTAACCTCGATGCACAAATTCACTCGGTTAATCAAATTAAAAATGTTTGCATTTTTATTTCAGGATCTTCTCTTCTACTTATTCTGGGCCAGGCCAAATAAGTGGGTCAATCAAAAAACATTACTTTGACCAAGCGAGGGTGCTTCGTAACTTAGCCGTTAAGTTTGCCTGGTCGATTACACAAAGTACATAATCCTAAGGTACTTCTTTTTTCATCAATATCTCCAGTGGAAAAATGTTGGTCGCACGCCTAAAAACATGTTTCACTATTTCACGTAGGTACCTACTTTCAAAACTAAATTAATTTTAGCCCTTCTAACCTGTAATGTTGGGGTCCTAGTGCACTAGTAAAAAACCTGGCGTTCAATTAATTCCGAAATAGCTTTAAAACACACCAAAATGCACGAATACGGGAAAATATCGCCGAAAATTCAGAGGGACGCAGGGAAACGTCGAGTAAACATCGGCCCACGATACACAAACAATATATCGTGCATGGGCCGAACTACGATGATTCACGCGTTCGCGTTACCCTGTCTTGTCGTGCAGGTTGCAGGCAACCAGACCAGCAACTAGTCTGAGGTGTAGAGATGCGACGTCGAAGAAAACTATGCGTCGATTCGATACACATTGACATTCTTTGTAATGCAAAGCGTTCAGTTCAATAACGCCGACATTAAGAAAGCACACCATTCTTTTTATTTAGTTTAGATAGATTTTCAATAAGTTTTATTAAAATTATCGCAATCAACTAATCTAACATTGACATCGATATCGATAATTATTACGCACCACACCAAGCTCTACTGTTTTGTGCGTTTGTGTCCAGTTTTTACGTCTGTCAGTAGTGTCAGTCCGTCATCTCTACGAAATTTTCGTGGCTTCGCGAGGCGACAAATGTGTATGTAGTTTTGTAATTCCTTGGTGCTGCTATGTGAAAATGAAAAAACAAAAAACGCCTAGAGATTCAGGATTACCTAGCCTCGGGATCGAGCTCGGGACTCTGGATTCATATCCTGTTTTCTGTTTTCAAATTTCAAACTAAGGTAAGCTAAATCCAGGCGAACCTTGAGTACCTAAATCTAGCAGCGCTGCGGCTGTACAGATTCAAATCGATTGTTATTTATGTATTTTTTAAATTTGTTTGAGTAAAAAGGTATTTTCATCCTTTCTAAAACAACGGCAACACCGCGGACAATCATTTCCAGCTGATAGTACGTTCCGAAGCCATATTGGTTGACGTAATTAGAGGCGGAGATTTACAGGGAAAATAGGGGTTTTTACCCTTCTTTTTTAAGATCGTAAAAAAATTATAAAAATAGTTTTCTATGTTTTCTTAAGCCACCCTGCGCACGTGGTAAATTTTTTTGTACTAAGTGATAAGTTAATCCTGTATAGTACACGGTATATGATCCAGCCAATGTGGCAAATTGAAAGTACGTGCTTTATCATCCGGTTGGGGATGAATTTTTCCCCTATTCCGCCCCATTATGTGCCTTAGTTGGGGCTGTATTCCTTTGACTGGGAGTTGCAAAATCTGTCGGTCCTCAAAGCCAATCAGGCGTAACACTCTAATTCCATCGAGTAATGCTACCGGGACATATCGGAAAGTTTACAGGATTCGATGTTGTCCTCATCAACGTTGATATAATCGGAAGAAGATTTTGCGTACATTCCATAAAGTTAACTTCAACTCCGTTTATAAAGCGTGTACAAAATACGTCCAAAGCAATTTTGGTAAAAATGTCTTGTATTCTACCCACGGGCGTAGCCAAGGGGGGGGGTTTCGGGGGTTCAAACCCCTCCCCGAAATAAGCAAAATATTACCTAAAAATACGAGGAGTGAAGAGTTAAATTATTATTACGTTTGAATATATGTAGTAATAGTAGCGCCTAGCGCCATCTTTTGACGAGAGGCAGACGCAGTTGCAGCCGACTTGCCTACCCCGAAATCTAGTTTGGAATGCCTAGATATGTGCGATAAAAACTTTTATCCTAATATTTACACATTACTACAAATCTTGGCTACCATTCCTGTATATCCACTGCTACCCCAGAAAGGTCTTTGTCGAGCCTAAGGAGACTGAAAAACTATTTACGAAACACTACTAGTAAAAACAGGCTTAATGATTTGGCTCTAATGAACATTCACTATGGAACAGAAATTCATGCAGATGAAGTAGTGGATATATTTAAAAGAAAAAGCCGAAGATTTCTTCTTTAATGGTTTTAGATTTAGCGCAGAGGAACGAAATTAATTTATCCATTTCATTTAAAGTTAAGAACTTTATAAATATGTCGTAGTTTTTCGGATGAATATATAGATATTAAATTTCATGTAAGTATATTTTTGTTGTTTTATTTACTTCTCAAACTAACCCCCCCCCAAAACTAAATCCTGGCTACGCCCGTGATTCTACCTATGAACTTTTGAAATTGACTGGGTAGAAGAGGCGCTGCGCTCTCGTCTCCGCATCCCTATTTTTTAGCATTTAAAAGGGGGAATTCTCCCTCTATGTGCGCCAGAGAAAATGAAATCCATTGACTAAAAGATTAGATCGAACATTGAAATATCCGAGCCCTGGGAGACAGTCGAATCGGCGTCTCTCGCTTCGTATGCACATAGAAATTTGCGTCTGAGGAATCCACAAAGAAAATACGGTTAAGGGCGGGCGGCTGTGAGGGGGTGTTGCGATTATGGAAACAAAGGGGAGAATTTGGGATTTTAAGTGGGAATTTGGGAGAGAGAAATTTACTGTGGCCAAAAAAATTACCTAAAAGTGTATTGTTCATTGTTAAAATGCCTCCTTTTTAGAAAAGTTATGCAGTTAGAAAAATAAAGACCTCGTTTACTGTATATATCTTTCACCAATAATTGCATTATCTTGCGATGCTATAGAAGAAAACATTATTTCGCCTCATTGATAGAAATATAGACAAATTCCAGAATTCTTTGCAACCTCTCTGGTAGTTTAAAGTCCGCCCATTTCTTTTTCAGTTTTCGCTTTGGAGCCGGTTCGATTTTCAATAAAATCGCCAAGTGCCGGCAGTTAGCGCATTGCCCATTGATTTCCTATTCTCTTATTGCTATCGGAATCGAGATAAAATAAATTTACCGGAAAGGTATTTCCCCATTACGGAATCATGTTGCGCTAAACCGTATGGTTTCCAGACGCTTATATAAAAAGCAGGCAGTTTACAAGCGTACATCTATACGCCGGGAACAAGTGTCACAGACCCCCATATTCTCACTACCAACTGATGAGAAATCCTCGACCCCATTACGGAATCATGTTGCCCTAAACGCATGATCGTATGGTTTCCAGACGCTTATATAAAAAGCAGGCAGTTTACAAGCGTACATCTATACGCCGGGGACAAGTGTCACAGACCCCCATATTCTCACTACCAACTGGTAAGAAATCCTCGACCCCATTACGGAATCATGTTGCCCTAAACGCATGATCGTATGGTTTCCAGACGCTTATATAAAAAGCAGGCAGTTTACAAGCGTACATCTATACGTCGGGAACAAGTGTCACAGACCCCCATATTCTCACTACCAACTGGTGAGAAATCCTCGACCCCATTACGGAATCATGTTGCCCTAAACGCATGATCGTATGGTTTCCAGACGCTTATATAAAAAGCAGGCAGTTTACAAGCGTACATCTATACGCCGGGAACAAGTGTCACAGACCCCCATATTCTCACTACCAACTGATGAGAAATCCTCGACCCCATTACGGAATCATGTTGCCCTAAACGCATGATCGTATGGTTTCCAGACGCTTATATAAAAAGCAGGCAGTTTACAAGCGTACATCTATACGCCGGGAACAAGTGTCACAGACCCCCATATTCTCACTACCAACTGGTGAGAAATCCTCGACCCCATTACGGAATCATGTTGCCCTAAACGCATGATCGTATGGTTTCCAGACGCTCATATAAAAAGCAGGCAGTTTACAAGCGTACATCTATACGTCGGGAACAAGTGTCACAGACCCCCAAATTCTAACCACCAACTAATGAGAAATCCTCGACATAAATTTTCAAATGTCGATCGAACATTGGCAACGTGAAAAAAGAAACCGAGAGCTTGGAACTGGACGGTTCATTAATAAAATACCGCCGGAGGAGGCATAGCTTTTAGTAAAATTGATCAATCCAATAAAGATTTAATTTGGTTAAAAAGATTAAAACATCTATACGCCGGGAACAAGTGTCACAGACCCCCATATTCTCACTACCAACTGGTGAGAAATCCTCGACCCCATTACGGAATCATGTTGCCCTAAACGCATGATCGTATGGTTTCCAGACGCTTATATAAAAAGCAGGCAGTTTACAAGCGTACATCTATACGCCGGGAACAAGTGTCACAGACCCCCATATTCTCACTACCAACTGATGACAAATCCTCGACCCCATTACGGAATCATTTGCGCTAAACGCATGACCGTATGGTTTCCCGGCGCTTATTTAAAAAGCAGGCAGTTTACAAGCGTACTTCTATACGTCGGGAACAAGTGTCACAGACACCCCAAATTCTAACTACCAACTAATGAGAAATCCTCGACATAAATTTTCAAATGTCGATCGAACATTGGCAACGTGAAAAAAGAAACCGAGAGCTTGGAACTGGACGGTTCATTAATAAAATACCGCCGGAGGAGGCATAGCTTTTAGTAAAATTGATCAATCCAATAAAGATTTAATTTGGTTAAAAAGATTAAAACTTCCCACCTGAACGTAGTGCCCGGGAAAAACTCGTAAAATTTTATTCTTCGATCCGAAGGGGGCGCACTGCGCAAATGTAAAACAAGACGTCGGGGGTGAAGTTTAAGGTCACCGGTCCCCGGGGCGGAGATATCTCAAATTTTGTTTCTTTGTATCGATCGCTTTACGACGCCATATTTCGCGAGATTATAATTTCAGTGGAAAAGAACAAAGGCAAAGATTATAATTTGCCGTGTCGCGCAAAACGGCGAAAAATAATTGTGAAGAGGAAAGGGACGGGCGAAGTTAGGTATATTTCTCTACTAAACATCCGGAGAGTAAAAAAGGAACAGGAAGGAACATTAAGAGGAGACAATTTAATAAAACGACTCGAGATGGGATTATTCTCCGCCACTTCTGTTTTGTAGGACCGAAGCGGACTTCTCACTTTTATAAGAGTATATTCCTCGACTATTGAGAAACGAATTTCAAGTAGGTAAGTATATAAATACTTCTTACTTAAAGAAAAAAAAATTATACCTAGTTACTATATTTACTACAAACAGAGAAATTTAATTTTGCTTGCACTTAGTACGACCAAAGTCTAGAGAATACTATAAGTCGGATCACTCCTTTGAAGTCGTCGAAAAGCCGCCGATTTCTTGCGACCGGTCGTAAATTAATGTCAGCTCTCCACTCCGTTATTTACGAGGGTGGACTATCCAAAACACCGTAAAGCTGGTTGCACCAAGTTATCCGGGGGCATCTCTATATTGACTTTCCATTATGCACAATAGTAGTAATAGGTATAGCGGAAAAATACGGAGCATAATATGTATAATAAAAATGCAGGTATTTTACTTTTTGCGTTTAAATAACGCAAGATCTACCTAACTAAACATAGGGTATGTAAAAATGTACGTAAGTGTGTACCTAGGAGCAAACAAAATTATTTACATAGTTTACAACTTTTGCAAAATTGTATGTTTGCTATTTGCAAATTTAAGTGTGTAGTAAATACGAACTCGCGTATTTTACTGATCGGAATTCCTTTAATAGGCTAGAACCTAAGCCTTCCTGATGCGATGAGTCATCAAATTTTGATAAGAAAATATTTTCTAAATTGATTATATATTCACTAAATTCTCATGGAGGTACTGTCAAACTGCCAAATGGTCCTGAACTGCCTTCATAGGCTTTTAGTTCACAAAATATTGTTAACTTGTATCTGCCTGCCAGATTACGCATACGAATATGCCTCTAACTACAAGCTTTTGGTATTAATCTTAATGGAACAGTAGTTGTTGTTAATAAACTTTTTCTGGACAAAGTGAATGATTGGTCATCAAAATGTGCCTTACAAATTTCTATATGTTTATGTGCCTCTTTAGGTGCAATATTCGCAAATTTATGGTCTTTGGCGAACCCTAAGGTCTTCTTCCATTGCTGACATCTGCAATTATCAATATTTTTATTTAGGCACAACAAAGAAAGAAACACACCTGTGACATGTTGGCTTTATATTATTCAACATATACAATGTATATGTCATATAATATTATGCATAATAAGGCCATTATGTAATAATATAATATTTCGATGACTATAGAACTGATTAAGACATTTTTCTTAATTATAAGTCAAACTAAATCTTACCTTTCAGGATCTTTAGGAATTCAAAAAGAACACGCAGTCTTTTGAATTGCTTTTAGAGTCATCCGCACTGCAATAAGAACCGTGATAAGCCATCACTACTCAAAATTGGCAACGGTATTGGATATAATTTACGCGCACCCTGTACAGTATCAAGTTATTACACTACTTGTTATACACTATTAACAATTAATACACAACGATTTGTTTGATAGATATTTTGTATCAACATCCATATATGGAATTTGATTCGTCCATCCATTATTTTTTATAACACACTCCGTTCTTTATTTCATTTGATCCTCCCGTTTGCATCCTTATCCCAACACAAAAAATTTATCAACCCCTATAAAAATAAAACCCGAAACCTCGAATATCAATTCGAACCCTTGGCCCCGACTTGTTTTCGTTTATTTAAGATAACCTCCTTCTGGGAATGTTTTAACAAAAAACGCAATAAATTTGATTTGTTTATCCCTGGGAGATGCTAGTAAATAACTATGTTACCATAAAATAAAATTAATATGAGCAGTTTTGTTGAATCTCTATTATAAACATGGTTCTTCCCTTGCGAATGTATTGCTTTTGTGCAGGGAAGAATAGATTCGATAGCAATTTCATTTTCTCTAAAACATGTGGAGAAGGAGAGAAGCGGAATCCTTTCTAGATAAGATTGATTCTTATACAAGAGAAATACCACTTACTTGTCTCATGCAATAGAAGGGGATATGTAAACGTAAACGTTTATTAGTAGTGTTTAGTGATAGTAAGAGACGCGTCATGATTCCGCGCGTTCCTATATAACAAAATTCAATTCTTCCCCCCTTTTGTATTTTAGCCGATGCTCGGTTTGATATATCCCCATTCTCACACAAATACTTATCAACCGCTATAAAAATAAAACGGGGAAAACCCCAAATATCAATTCAGGCCCTCGCTTCTCCCCTAGACTTGTTTTCGTTTGTTTCATATAAACACTTCCTGTGGGAATATTTTAGGCAAAAAACGCCGGGATAGGAACATTATTTGTTTATTCCCGGCCGTCGTTCTATAATATCATAGTAAATGATCGGCGCTGCCGGAAAGAGCAACGGGAAACCGAAAGGAATATATCAATCTCTATAGCTAATAAATGTCAAACTCGCTGTTTAAGTCCCGAGAGCCGACGCATTAGGGTAATAAAATCCTGGGTTGTATAACAAGGGGCGGATTCACAGACACAAGTTTTACAAATAAGGGTATACTGTGCAAGGGGGGATTAGATCTATACTTGAAAAGGGCGAATAGATGCGTTTTATTGTGAAGGGGAAGTGTCTTCTCAATAAACATGGTTATTCGCTTTGGAAATTATTGCATTTGTGGATACTTTTGATTACAATGGATGTTCGAGGGAAAAGCAAACTTTCTCTTTCATTTTCTTCCAAGATTACACAGAGTTTGATATCTCCCCCTTTACACTTCAAATAGCGGCATTATCGAAAAACTTCTTAAACATATTACCATATAAGTGGGAGATGTGACACATATTTCAGCTTCTTTGCACACCCCCCCGAACATTACGGGCAGCCTCGAAAGATAAAAACTGTTATGTTTAGCGTCGTATACGCATAATATCGTGATATAGAATCTAGAATCCTCTGGGTATTGCTAAATTATGCCAGAGCCCACTTTCCTCACTAAAAATACCGTCGACATTTTGTCTGACGTCATCATTCCGTGTGTCGAGGCCAACGAAAAAGACAGGCCACGGCGCTAACGCATAATCGCTTAGTCACGTGACCAACTTAGTTCTATATAATGAAAGGCATTTTTGGACATAAGTAGAAAAAACTAATTTCGTAACAATTTGGCAAGTTTTCTTTCATTTATTACATTATTGGTTTTGTGCATCCAAGCTTTCTCTAATTGTTTTTTCAAAATTTTCAACCTGCCTCGGCTGTTTTAGGCTGAGAGTTAAACGGCCCTTCACTCACAATATTTTGGCACATTCTCAAAAATTGTTGGGACATTACCTTCCTTTAGCTTAGGTGATATTCTCTATAGGTATTTTCCTCCCCCAACACATTTGTCCACTTTAATTATTGTTTCACTTTCTTGAAAATGTGTTAGCCACACATACTTAAGGGTTTTTTAGAAATTTAATCTCAGTTGGGATTTGACGAATCCATTTTTGGCGGAAATTTTCATCCCGAGGCAAAACAAATGTTTGTTATGGCGACACTTTCTTCCTGGTGTTTGTAATATGTATAAATATAATATAAACAGACCCAATAATAATAATAATAATTCTCACCCTCACAGTACTCCAAACTAGGAGTACCCCAGAAGCAAGTACATGCTTGTGCGCAATATTTGGTATTTAGGTTATTTTTTACGAACTAAAAATGAAAACTAACCTCAGTAGGTATACTGTAAATATTGACGAGGTCTCAGTTGATCGGCAGCGTGAAAGACCGAATAAGAAACCATATCAGGGCGTGGGTCGACAACGAAAATCCTGGAGTACGTTACAACACTGATTTATTTTGCACAAGGTGAATGGTGAATACAATAAATACACAAACCCGAACGTGGTCAACGGGAACGGCTTCCAGCCACCCGGACCGTCTGAACTCGCGGATCTCCCGTAAGCAGTTCACCCCTCTGTGTCTCAGGCTCCACTGTCCAATACTAATACCGTTGGGTGAAGATTTAAAAAGAGAATCTACGCCCATGGAACAGCGTGCCGATTTAAAAACATCTCCGGAGCCCGCTGGCACCCTCTACATTCCGGACCAGAAATTAAAGCGGATCGATATCGAAAATCTTCTGGCATCTTCGCCGGAGCCATCTTGCGGCTAGCGGAAGTAACAATTATTCACAGTCGGTGTCGCTGACTCGAAAGCAAAGTCTAGAAAACAGCACACTGTTTTCTGGGGTATACTGGGATAGCTCGGTGGGAATTACAGATGGGACATTTCGAGTCTGGCAATATCTTGATTTTGACTTTTGACAGGGTTTTACTTGACATTAAGCCCTGGGAATTGGGCCTGGAGAAAGTGAAAGGTTAGAAAGCGATTTTGTGCGAATTTTGGAGCTGAAAGAATATTCTTGGGCAGTGACAGTAATCTGACAAGTTTATTTGTGATTTTTGAAGGCTAAACAATAAAGGTGGTAACCAAGGTAACGAGTTTACGCAGAAAAAGAAATTTACTTGGGGAAAGGACCCGCCCAAATACACTTATTAAACAGGGGTATCATTCCATCCTTTTCCCTTTAATAGAAATCGTATATTACATCAACCACACACGAGCAGAAAATACAGACACAAAATTTTATATTTCCAGCTCCATAGATGGTGTTTATTTTCAACGAGTACGTTGGGATCTATAGTAAACCCTAGAGCTGCGGGCGAGACTTCGAATTTTTTTTAGCCTTGAAACTCTTTTTACACATTGTGAAACTATTGACTAGTGGGGGACTATTATTATTGCCAAAACAAATAACATACAGTGTGTCCAACTTTAAAACTGTACAAATCCGTAAAATCTTCATTTTTGGAGACAATCGCCCAAACTTTTTTTTGTTTGAAAGGCCTTCAAAAAGCGCTTCTTTTGACCGTCCCGTCATTTTCAAAATGCAAATCCAGGGCCGGCTGCGATTTTTTTATACCCTCGATTTTCACGAAAACCATTTAGCGATTTTTTTATTTAAAATCTGACCCCACAGCATTAATCAGAACACCCAAAAACCCCTTTACACCAAATTTGAATAAAAAATATACAGGGAGTTCCAATCTGCAGGGTGTCAAAGTTGAGCAAAATAGGACTTTTAAAGGTATCTGCCAAGTCAAGATTGCCATGGAATCCCCTCAAAACAGTTCAATGGTCTATAGGACCACTCAAGGTATTGGTGTGCAAAGGTCCAATACAACATATACAGAGTATTCTTATCTGTGCCATCTCAAAATGCTGAATTTTTATGAAACTTTATATGGGTCATGAGTGCTGTAGAATCATTGAAAAAATATTGATAAACACAAAAGTAATGTATTTCTTTAAAATTCCTATTTTGCTCAAATTTGACACCCTGCAGAATAGAACTCCCTGTATATTTTTTATTCAAATTTGGTATATAGGGGTTTTGGGATGTTCTGATTAACGCTGTGCGGACAGATTTTAAATAAAAAAATCCCTAAATGGTTTTCGAGAAAATTGGGGGTATAAAAAAATGGTAGCCGGCCCTGGATTTGCATTTTGAAAATAGCAGGAAGGTCAAAAGAAGCGGTTTTTGAAGGCCTTTCAAACAAAAAAAGTTTAGGCGATTATCTCTAAAAATGAAGATTTTACGGATTTCTACAGTTTTAAAGTTGGACACCCTGTATAATAATTGTATATGCGTTAAAATGTTCTTACTTATATAATTTATTTATGTTGACAATATTTCTGGATTTGGTATTTAGGTATTTTTTTAATAAATGTGTTTTCTCATTTAACTATTTTATTTTATTCCTCTCTGTCAAAAAATGTTCAAAGGTAATTCTGAATGAAAATGGGTAATTACTTTCTGGCGTGTTCAGTCAATACCTACTTAAAAAATCTCAATTCCTACATGTAGGTACATACATAGTCAACAGTTTAAAAAATCCTTATTTACCTACTTTTACTATTTTTGTTTATATCACTAATAAAAGTAGCATTTCATAAAACAGTGTTAGTTTTTTTATTAAGAAATTCATTTTCGTCAATGTAATTTGAGCAAAAACTGCAAATTAAACAGTTATAGAGGGCAGGCCGTTACCTTGATTTAACTATAGAGAAAAATCAAACGGCAGAACATAAAAAACGCGATCACGTAAATTCAACAAAAGTGTCTACTTAAAACTGAACTTAGCACTTAGCAGCCAATTTTCTAGGAGCCAAAAATTTCAACGTTTATTTTTTGATGAATATTTTTCTTCATTCTCCGGTTTAATCTGCTTAGAAGGTTTAATAATAGTTACCCTTTCTACTTTATTTTTATCAAAATAAATTTGTGGAAATAAGGGCGAGGAAAATTTTTTGCTGCCAGAAAATCGGCTACTAACTTTACACCGGTTTAGTTAGGCACATTGATTTTTAAATGTCTTCCGATATTTGGCCCCGCCTGTTTAAGTTTAAATAGTTACGAGCCGCCACTGATTAAGTGGTGTGGTATCATAGTTTGGCAGATATAAGCAATAATATCGTTTTAACAATGGCAGGCATTGTCCTAGCTAGCTAGCTTTTAAAATTGAGGGTACAGTTTACTCCGGCCTTGTTTTTTTCGACAAAAATACACCCTGTATACACTGTGTACTGATAGCAAAGTCTAGTATTCTCTAGACTTTGCTGATAGGTTCGGCCAATTATTGGGGCAACACCAAACAGAATGTCAACTTACAATTAGAATTTTTTTATCGTTTACACCCCTTGGGCACTGAATCGCCGGACACACAGTATATATTTTTATTAGTTACTTAAGCTAAAAAAATAAAAATAAATAACAACCTCTTTCTGTATTCAACATTTTTCCAGAAAAACGCCTAGGTACATTAAAAAATACTCCCTAATAGAGGGAAGGCAATCAGTTTTTTCACTTTTCTCAAAGTTTTCATTTTGGACATATTTTTTGTTTTTCAAATCAACGTAAGAAATTGAAGCAACATGTAGATGTAGATCACTATATCCTAAAAAAGAGAATTTTAAAAATCTGCCAATCCGTTAAAATCGTCAAATATCAAACTGAAATACGCCCAACCCTGAATCTATTCCTAATTTTATAAAAGCCAAATCGTAGAATTATTTCACTGGCCCCTTCTCCCTTCTCCCCCCATGTATATTTTTAGACTTGTTTGCCCCGCCCCGAACACAAACGAGCCTTTTGGAATACGAAATTGTCGAGTACGAAATCTACCACTAATTATCGATTTTGTTAGAGTCATTGTAATTATCGAAAATAGATGGTGCTAAACAGTAGTACTGGACGAGAGCTAAATAGAAATAATAATACCGCTATACACCAGTAGATGGAGTTGGTGCGCGGAGGCGAATGACTACGATCATTGGAAAAAGTTTTAAATACAATCGAATATCCATAGTCCTTCGCCTCCAAAAGCGCTCGGCATTTTATCTGGATCCGTGAGAGGTCTTTTTAAACCTTCAGTCAACGCTAATACTGTCCCATGTCCATAATAGTCCATTCCGGGTTCCCTATTCTATGGTTCGGGGGAGAATTCCCCTTACAGCGCTCACGCGTCGCGTCGGTGCGAGCGGCACCAATACTCTTGGACGGCACGACTCCCACCCAGACACCCATAATAACACCTGGGCGGTTCCCCTCCGCCAGGACACACGCGCACTAGACCCAAACTTGTTTCTAAAATATAAACTAAGACGTTTAAAAACACTTTAAACATTGAAAACTTCTCAAAACCCAAGCTGCCGATTTCAGTAATGTGACAAATGACTTGTAACGTCTGACTAAGATGGTCACGTGATTTTTGTGCGCCAGGGCCTGTCTTTATAGTAGGCCTTGTCCATGTGTCAATCAACGACACGCGTGTTGTGTCTCAGCGTTGACTGAAATATTTAAATATTGCACTCATTGCCACTCCATACAAGTGATTGTCCTCGGCGCGTTCGCCATATTTTATAGAAGACGTTTTACGACAGTCTCAATTGCGAAAATATAATGAGCTTTCCCAGCCCCTATAATAACCGCTTCAGTCATCCCCTCACGCGCTTAATGCAGAAACAATATAGATAATGCACCCCTCACCATTCGCTTATTGCATGGGGTTTCCCCCCGCAGGACTCGGTTACGGTTTACGACCTCGCAAATCCGTGGAAGTAACGGCAGTTTAGGCGACAACCGGCAACGCCGTAAAGCAGGGCCTACCGAGAATTTTTGCGAGCGCCCCCCCTCCCCGACGATGGGCTTATAAATCGCCGCGATATGGTCCAAGTTTTGCGGTTACGAGGGGGGGTGCTTTTGGGTAGCTGAGACTCGGGTTTAGTCAGAGATGGGCAGAGGCTGTCTAAAAGTTTTTTTAAGTTTAGCTTACCATTGCTGACGCATCTCTCTCGCGAGGATAGTGTATGCGCAATCCCATGGCAAGCAAATAAAGAATCCGCCCCTACGTGAGGGGTGCAAGGGCCATAATAAAAGGGCTGTTAAGGGAATGATAGATAGTTACCCCCCCGAGTGCAGATTGCCCCGACGAGCACTAGATGAAAAATAGATAAGGTTCTCTGGGGTGGCCGTTATAGACCGACGCGGAGAGGCGAGGGGAAAATTAGTCGACCGGAGAATTTGTTTTATTACGTGAAATTGGGGTGAAATGTATCCAGTCTGAGGCTGAGGATTTGCTATTGTTAACATCGAGTAAAAGAATATTTATTTTCATAGGATAAGAGTTGGGCCCACGAACTTGTCACGGCGAGTTCGCCAAAAATGCAATTATTGATAGAGAACGTGACGATGTGGAATACTACAGTGGCTTTATACGAGACAGTGGCGACAACCGTAGTCATAATGAATCAACTTATTTGTATCGATTTCATAATGACGGCGTCATTCTACAGAGCCGTCATTCGTGTTGTCCCTTATTATGGACGTACGCTTTGTTTATGTGTGTATTATCATATTTCTGCGCTTTATCTGTGTTTTTCTTTGAGAAAAGTGAAGTAAGGTGCTCACAACGTAGATGGTTGTCATGCAAGAAATGTATAAAAGCGAGGGAAGGTTGCAAGAAGATGATGGTTATCCAGAAGAAGAATACAATGAAGAAGTTGGAAAAAGCGGTACAGAAGATCAAAAGAATACTGATTAGCAGGAGGAAGATCATAAAGAAATGAAAACAATGGAGCTGAGGGACCGTAGAAAATTGCAAAACCAGCAAAATTTGAAAACTTTGTTCTGAAAGCTGTTGCAAATGTTTTAAAAATTAGTGGTCCTAATAACTATGAAGAAGCTGTAATGGATAAAGTGATGGTTAGCTGTAATGGATAAAGAAATGAAGTCACATGAATAAAACAAAAATGATTTTTACAGAGACTTCCCGAAGACAAGAAAGCATTAGGTATAGTATCTTGTAAATGGATATACAAGGAGAGGATAATTCCGGATGAATCAATAGAAAAATACTAGGCGAGGTTCGTAATGAAAGGTTGTTCACAAAGAAAAGGTGAAGACTACGACCAAACGTTTAGCCCTGTAGTCAAATCTGGAATGATAATAAAAGGAATATTAAGAATATAGCTGCTGGTGAAAATGTTGAATTGACTCGATGGATGTCTCTACAGCATGCGCTTATATAAAAAAAATCGATGAAGATGTTTATGTGAAACCAAAAGGTTATGAAGATTCAACCAATAGAGTTTTGTAGACTCCAGACAAGTTTTTATGGTCTCAAACAAGCACAACGGAGCAAATTGCGAACATTTTCATGAAAGCTTTACTTATTTAAACCAAAAATATTTTGAAATCATCAATCATCCAAAGGGAAGGATGTTGAAGATTGTAATATCACTTTTCATTTTTCTTATGGTGTACCTATCCATGAAAATAAGTAAATAAAAAGTGTCAAAAACCAAAAATAAAAGCAATTATTCTTTGAGTTTTAGTCTCGTGTACCAAGTGCTTTAGGACTTCAACAGCTACGAAGAAAATTGTTTATTCTAAAGTTTTCTGTATGTACATAATAACACCAATAAACACCAATTATAAATTGAACATGCCTACGTTTGGAGTTGTTTTATTATAATAAAGTTATCATTACTTTATTTCCTAAGCTAAAAGTACCATATAATTATATTGTGTTTTCCCTATTTTATATTTTTAAAATTGTCTGTTTATTGCTACCTGCTCATTTCTAAACTTTTCAAAATACATTAAATATTAGCAGTATAGTCACTGATATTAGTAATTAATTTTAAAATATAAACGAAACGGAAGAGGTAGGTACGTTTTACCGTTTATTTCTGAAAAAATTGGCAATAAATTGATTTTATTTCATATATAATAGTCATATCGATAAAAAAAAATCGATACTGGATCTGGATTCACAATATCGATATATTTTTTATAGTAGTCCCACCTCTAATTTGACGAAACATGGCGGCCGTGTCGCCACTGTCTTGTATAAAGCCACTGTATGGAATACATGTATTTAGCGACATCTAGTAAACAATAGCTGAAGTTCGTTGTACTTCTTTGTGTTGTTGTTACCATGGCTACTAGCCGCCACTAATCTAGGTCTATAGAATTACCGAGAATATTACAAAGAAGCAAAATGATAAAATGCTGTAAGAAGGTGATACTACCAACCTTTTTGATTGAAGGCAATGAATTTTAATTTAACATTTTTATTTCTAGGCATGGTTTAGACCGAATGGAAATGCACTATCCTCTTGGTGAAAAAACTTATGCTTATGGCCCAAACAAAAATAAAAATCCCTTAATAAAATATCAAATTCCCCCAAAGGGCGTTCCTGTTCCTAAATTATTACTTCCCCCTGAAAATATTCATGATGCAATGCGGAGAGTAAAAAATAAAGTACGCTAAAGAACCTATAAACTATCTGAAATTTGAATGGAATGCTCCTGTGAACCCAAACGGAAGACCGGAGAAATATGCTTCGGGCGGGCTTCAATTTTTGGTCTGCGGCATAAAATTAACATAAGGGTAACATTTTTTTCGTTAAATAACGAGAAGTCGTGGGGCAACCCTCCGAAATTTATTATTGACTGTTTCCTGTTTTTCTTTACGAGAAATCGAACTTTAGAGAGCTTCCGAGGCTTATAAAGTTTTGTAAGTTATAGTCAAGGTTATGGTGCTTGAAAGTTTATTGCGAAAAAAATACGAGTTAGAATTTTCAGTATCTATAAACTTATTAATATTTGAATCATTGATAACGATACTATTATGAATGAAGGAAGATACTTCATGCATTTTAATCCTTAATTTGACTTTACCTACACCACAGAGAAGGCTAGAATACAGAGAGTCCATCTTGTCAAATGTGTCAAATAGAGCCCAACTTTTACGTAATTTTTCACACACCCGATAAGATCCTTCAGATAAACTATGAAGTATACTGGATGGTACAATGGATTTATTACCGTTTATAGTTGTGCTCCATTTGACATATTTGACAAGATGAACTCTCTGTATTCTGGTCTTCTCTGTGCCTACACTTTCTCCGATTGTTAACTTGTCCCCATTTAACTTATCAGTTTAAACATGTCTGCCTCGTTTCATGCCTCTAAAACAATAGTTGTTGTCCTCGCATTCGTTTAACTGACTGACGTCCCTAAATTGGTACTATATGCGTTGTCCGGCCCTGCACAAGTGACTTGCCCACAGGGCATCGCCTCGCCTGCCGAAGACAGAACGAAAATAGGTAAAGATAGAGCCTAGAGCGTTCGGAGTTCCGCTTTGAAAACCAATTAAGTGCGACGTAGTCGAGTAAGTATAGGATTGATAAGCAATCAGGTTTCGTGAAGGGATATAAGTGCATCGTTCAATCGTTGGTTCAACGGTTGAGTCGAGTGTCCACTTATGCACAATATATATCATAGATGATAAAATTTCACGTCCCCAATAGATTTTTACAAAAAGAAAGTTAGCGGCTTTATGGGACTATAAATTTTGGCAACTGGTAATATCATACCAACATCCAAGTTCTAATAGATGTGCCGGTGTTTTCGTATTTGAATCGTTTGGGAAGGTAGACTACGACAGCTGTTTCCCCTTATTAGGTTCATCAAGGCAGCCATAACCTTCCCGAACGACTCAAACCGAAACGACATCAGTTATAATGGTGTAACTTGCACTTGGAGGTAAGAAACGAACCAGTGGCGCCATCTAGTATCAAACTGATAGTACCAGAGCCGAAATTTTACAAAACATAGTAAAACACTTGGATGTTGGTATGATGTTACCAGTTGCCAAAATTTATAGTCCCATAAAGCCGCTAACTTTCTTTTTATATTATAGATAGTAGATACCAGAGACTTGGCCTTGAAATTATGTTTTTAAATACAATATTGACTATCGCGTTCGCCAAAATTTAAAATAGTTGACATAAATGAGTGAGAAAACGGATATGAAAGCATTTTTTTGATATTTTTACTCTAGTTTTGTCCCCCCACTTCTCCACACTTAACCCCAACTCTTCCTCTTTTACTTTTAGCCACCACATCATACACTCAAACCACGGGGCACGACCCTGCATCCAGATCGACACTTATTGAAACAGATGCGCGAGGGGAGCGGATACCGCCGACCTCAGCTTACCCCCCCCCTTCCCCCCCGCACACCCCCATCCTCCCCAGCCTACCCAGATTACGGAGATTGTTTATGTTTCGCGGCGGACACATGCCCCGCTTTCCGAATTTTCAGCGAAATTGGATGGCCGCACATATTTCAGCGAAGCACCGGTACGGAGAGAGGTGTAGTTCGAATCGCGGTGTTTTTAGACAAAATATAAAGGTGGGGATGGAGTTGAGAGCACTTGGAGTTGCGGTTGACTTTGGTTTGCGACGATATGGTCAGAAGGCACTCGATAAAATAGTGTAGGGAGTGGATTTGAGGTTGCCTCGATGCAGAGAAAACTTTATACAGTTCGCGCCATAGGGGGAAATTTTTAATTAACGTTTTATTTTGAAATTTAATTTTGGGGTTACCTTTTGCTTTAAAAAAGATAAAAAATGACTTTCGTTATCTGTCAAAAATGACATTTAATAAAATATATCGTCAAAACTGGGTTTATTTGTTAAAATAACAAAAAGTTTTCCAAGGAAAAGTTATTTGTTTTTTAATTTTACGTAAGTGTGCCAAAATTGAACGCTCTACTAAAAAATTTAGTTTTTTGCCAATTTTTAATATTATGAATTTTCTGAAAATTTTAAAAACTCGAAACTTCATAAAAACTATTTTATATCAATAGCTTTAACATTCTATTAATTTTTTATTACTAATTACCGATAAGAATAGGTATTTTTCAAAAGAAAATGATATTTTCGCTTTAAAATTCTGTTATGTTTTTTGCAAAGTTGATGTAAGTACCGTCTAGCATTTGGGGTATAAATTTAGTTACATTACGTTTCCCAGTTCTAAAATGATGCCAAAATAATAATAAATTAAAATATCAACAAACTATTTTTCGTATCTAAGCAAAATTCTTGACTTTTATGGAACAAATAATTATTACCTTTAAGTTTAATTTCACATTAATCGATATTGATGAGTAGACCATGGAGAGAATAGAAGCAATTGATTTTATTTGACAGTTTGAGAACTGTCAAATGAAAACAACTGTCAAATAAAAACAAATGCTTCAATTCTCTCCATGGCCTACTCATCAATATCGATTAAAGGTAATAATTATTTGTTCCATAAAAGTCAAGAATTTTGCTTAGATACGTAAAATAGTTTGATCATATTTTAATTTATTATTATTTTGGCATCAATTTAGAACTGGGAAACGTAATGTAACTAAATTTATACCCCAAATGCTAGACGGTACATCAACTTGGCAACAAACATAACAGAATTTTAAAGCGTAAACATCATTTTCTTTTGAAAAATACCTATTCTTATCGGTAATTAGTAATAAAAAATTAATAGAATGATAAAGCTAGTGATATAAAATAGTTTTTACGAAGTTTTTAGTTTTTAAAATTTCCAGAAATTTCATAAATAATATTAAAAATTGGCAAAAAACTAAATATTTTAGTAGAGCGTTCAAATTTGGTACACTTACATAAAATTGAAAAACAAATAACTTTTTCAAGTAATACATTTTGATATTTTAACAAATAAACCCATTTTTGGCGATATATTTTTTTAAATGTCATTTTTGACAAATAACGAAAGTCACATGACCACGTTTGAGAGGGTCATTTTCCATCTTTTTTAAAGCAAAAGGTAACCCCAAAATTAAATTTCAAAATAAAACGTTAATTAAAAATTTCCCCCCTATGGTGCGAATTTTTTGGAGGACACTGTATATCCGGCATGCGATAAGGAATACAATGTAGGTTATGGACACAAAGTGTGGGGTTACTGTTGGGAACCTGCGCTTGGCGACAACTCAGTAAAGCCAAGCGCAGATCCTGCTTTTATATTTTTAAGTTCTTCGAATTGCATTATAATGACAATCGCGTTCGCCAAAATTTAAAAAGGCATTTAAACTTAACTAAATAAGTAAACAATAAATTTAAAGTGCATGTTTTCACTATGTTAGATTGTAAACGGCTTACAAAATGTTGGATTCTAGAAAAATCTACGTAACCACCAAAGTTGTAGCCTTCTGTTTTAGTACAACGTAATCACTCGAATACTAGCAATGATTACTACCCTCTTATTTTCATCCACCCTAGCAGAGTGCAAGCGTTACGATCTGGAACAGACATCAGTTTAAACCATTCCGGAACTTTTACAATATGACGTCGGCCGGCCGGGCAGCCGTTTTTCTCCGGAATTTTCTCACCCCATCGCCGCAACGAACACAAAAGTAACTGCCCCAAGGTAATGGCGAGGGTGTGTTGATACCGGCTCCCCGGGAGTGCAGCCGCAATAAAACCCGGATATTTTCTTATATTGCGAGTTCTTCGGTCCCGGTAAGAGGCTTATACTGCGCACCAGTGGCGGCGCCAAGGGTTTTTCTATTTAAAAAAGGAATTTTCGTTATTTAAAGGAGTCCAAAATTTTTGGCAACGCCGCAGAGATAGCAACCTCGGTTATGGCGATAGCCAGAGCCGTAATTCAGCCAGATTTACTCTGTCGCGGATTTAATTTCCCCCCTCCGGTTTTTGCACGAGTTTATTAGCAGAAATTATGCCCGACCTTATCTAAATTCGAACGCATACGTGCTGGGGGTAAACATAGGGGCGAATCCGAATAATTTTTGCGTCCGACGTTGAAATATGGGGTAAAAGATAGTGGGCATAATACTCCGTGTAATTTGTGGTAATTACGGGCCTTTCTTTCTGATAGGACGACCCGGGGTGCGGTAATGAAATTATCATATGAATTTTTTATTAAGAGATATGGAACAGTCCAGCACCCTCTCTGTTCGTTCATTTAAGGTTTCCTTGCATTTTCAGTTTGATGTTTTTGATTAAGTAGATCAGTAGGCTACTAGTAAAATGTGTACTAAATTTGAAGAAAATCGGTGAACAGCAAAAAAAGTTATGGCAAAATATTATTACAGAAAGATTAACTTCGAGGTTATGTATAGTAAGGGCAGAATGTAAAGGCGAAGTCGGCCATAAAATAGAGAGAGATGGGCTATGATTTTCCTACTTGCACTCCCTTATGTTTTGGAGCGAGGGGTTCGGCTTAAAGAACCGCAAGACCAACTTTTTATTGCTCTGTCCTTGTCTATAAAGATAAAGATTCAAATGGGAGTACCCCTATAAAACAGAGCAGTAATTAAATATTTGGTTTATTTTGGTGATAGACTTCCTGTAATAACAATGCGGCGTGAAGTAGAAAATTAATATTAAATGTGGTGAAATATTTCCAAGAAAAAAAAGAGAACACACGTGAAAATTTATCGGTACTTCAATGTGCATCGGAGGCGTTACAGATTAGTACAAGAATTAGGCAAGAAGGCATTAAACATATTAAAATGGTACACACTAAAAGTAAAGCAGCCCCTAAAACTAAAGATTTGACAGAACCGGATAAAAGAGAAATAAGAAGTTTGATTTATGACATGATAACTAACAAGCAACACTTACCTAGGGAAAAAATATGCGAAGAACTGGAAAAAAAGGGAATTTTGAGCTGCAGCAAATCAACGTTAAGTGCAATTTTAAGGAATCTTGGATTTAAGTACAAAATAAACGATGGAAGACAATACATAATGGAAAAGCCATATATAGCATCAAAAATAGTTCAATTTCTACGACAATATACATCCAATTTATTTTCAAGCTGACCTCTAGACTTAGTGTTTTTAGACGAGACCTGGATTTTTCAACACGGGGCGGATATGAGAACTTGACAAAAATCCAAAATGTGGGTACAACAAAAAAGCGAATGATGGCAACAGGTTTATAATTGTTCATGCCGGTAATAAGGACGGATTTATTGATGGCGCTGAGCTTATATTTTCAACTAAAAATAAAAGTGCAGACTACCACGATAATATGAACGCCGAAATGTTTGAAAAATAGTTGGAGGAGAAACTATTGCCGAAACTTGAAAACCCTTATTTAATTATAATGGACAATGCAAAATACCGGTCCAGGCTTTGTGAAAATGTGCCCAATACAGCTACAAAAAAAAGAAATAATTAACTGGCTTCGAAATAAAAAAAATATATTTTCCTGAAAATTCCCTTAAAATGTGAGTTGGTCCAGATCGTTAAAAATTATATAAAAATTATAAATCCAAGTTGCTTTATGCGTCTGACAATATAATTAAGAAAATGGGACCCCATATCATTGTATATGTAATGCAATAGAATTGATATGGGCCCAATTCAAAACTTTTTTTAATAAGAAAATTGTATCTGAGGCAATGCTTGATGATAACACGGTAATGTCTATTTGGAAAAAAGCTCATTAAAATTTATAACGAATTAAATGTATATTATTATTATTATTTATTTATTATGTATATACTGACTTCTGACTATGTAAAGTTTATTTTATGTTGATATTTAATTTGTAACTAAAAATATAAATATATATTTTTTCCCTAACCATTACAATAATTATTTAAATACCTAAGACCTACTTTGAATTTCAGGATCATTATCTTTTAATTGCCAGTCTAAATTACCGAATTAATCTTCAAAAATTACAAATGAAATTACAACAGGTACCTAAGTACAAATTTTTAATCCGTCCGTTCACATCAGGTAGTAAAGCAATAATTTATTCTAGGCCGACCCTGCCTGCCTTAAACAATCAACTAGTAATACAAGACAAGTACTAGGTTTTCTATCTCTCTTCCTTTCATGAAAGGTGCCTAGCGAACTTTAAGACGTACGTCGAATACAAATTGGAGGAGGAGACATGAGTGTAATTGTGCGAGTGCAAGTAAAGCAATAGATATAGCGCTCTCTCTTTGATGATTTATTGCCGACTTCGCCTTTACATTCTGCCCTTACTATAACTCCGCTATTATCGAGATTTTGGCAAAATGCCACATGAACTTGTACCATTTTTTTCGTTCATAGAATCACACACGGGCGTAGCCAGGATTTAGTTTTTTTGGGGGGGGGGGGTTAGTTTGAGAAGTAAATAAAACAACAAAAATATACTTACATGAAATTTAATATCTATATATTCATCCGAAAAACTACGACATATTTATAAAGTTCTTAACTTTAAATGAAATGGATAAATTAAATAATTAAATTAATCTAAAACCATTAAAGAAGAAATCTTCGGCTTTTTCTTTTAAATATATCCACTACTTCATCTGCATGAATTTCTGTTCCATAGTGAATGTTCATTAGAGCCAAACCATTAAGTCTGTTTTCACTTGTAGTGTTTCGTAAATAGTTTTTCAGTCTCCTTAGGCTCGAGAAAGACCTTTCTGGGGTAGCAGTGGATACAGGAATGGTAGCCAAGATTTGTAGTAATGTGTAAATATTAGGATAAAGGTTTTTATCGCACATATCTAGGCATTCCAAACTAGATTTCGGGGTAGGCAGTCTTCTTATCAGCATGCAAGGTAGCTGAAGCTTTGATAGCTAAATCCAAATTTGTTTCTTTATTAGAAACCCCTTGACCTTGACTACACCACTTTTTCCAGTAGTCCATACCTTTAGCTTTATCACCCTTCCTTTTTTTCCCCCTCCATTTTTCGGCAGTAATAATGATTCACGTATCTATCCTTAACAAGGTCATCGAATAACAGCGCACTAAAATTACTCACTTACACGGTACACTTAATTCTCTTCACTATTCGTTCACCACTTTTCACTTTTATTCGCTTCGAGTTCGCATGGAACAATACTGCCGTAAGTGCGGTCACGCGCCGCGGCGCCGCTTATATAGCAGCCCAGTAGCCGTCCAGAAACTTCCACGAACTTCCACAAAGTTCCGCTCATTTCGACCGAGGGGCGTGGCGAACAATCGAGAAACAACGCAAAGTGTCCCTACAATACAAAATAGTTCGGCTGCAACTGCGTCTGCCTCTCGTCAAAAGATGGCGCTAGGCGCTACTATTACTACATATCAAACGTAATAATAATTTAACTCTTCACTCCTCGTATTTTTTCGGTATAATATTAGGTAATATTTTGCTTATTTCGGGGGGGGGGGGGTTGAACCCCCGAAACCCCCCCTTGGCTACGCCCGTGGAATCACACCCCGTATTTGAAATAGCTCTTAGTCATTCCTAAATGCATACAAATGTCTCGACTACCAACCAACTGCACCCCATCCCCTAATTTCCCAGAAGTGTCCGTCTGCCCCCACAACAATAAATCCGCTCTATTTGTTTGCCCACCCATTCCAATAATGGCCCAAGTTCCCATAGAAATAAAAATAAAGGCGAGCGACAGCGCGATTATCATATTCAAACTTGGGAAGGACCCCGGGAAAAACTCCCTGAAAAGTTTCATCATTCGGGAACGTTACGTCGCGCGTCTAATGGGAATTCCATTTTATATGGGGCTTGGCGCGCCGGTTTTGACACGTCTGGATTCGGTCGTATTTTTTTGTGTAATAAAATTGGGGAATGATGTCTTTGGGGGGATAAGTTTCATTTTGTTAGGAGACGAATCCTATTTATTTTCCAATACACATACAACACGTAGGCGACAAATGTTCTGGGTACCAATTTTCGAATCACCCAGTTTGTTTTCGGCGAGAATCTCCGTTAGGGAAATTCCCTCGGCTAAATCGAATCTTGTACTTTGTTAAAAAAGGGAGAAGCGGCGGTCAGCGGTTTTCGCTATGTAAGAGGGGTAGGTCAAAGGAGATAGGGGGTGCCTCCAACCCCTATATTGGATATCTGGGGGGTCGTCCGAATCGTACATTGAGTGGAAGCAGTCTTTATTGAAGCGGAGAGTTAACAGAAGGCCTGAGAGGATTCCACGGTGATTTTATGGCAAAATTTCTCCAAAAGTTCGAAGTGAAGAATATATTTTTTACAATTTCTAGCCTCAAGATGCCTAGAACCATCGAGGGAAGCCAGAACTTAGTTATATACCTAGCTGTAAGTCAAATCGTAATAATAACTTGAAGTAGCTAGGTTTTCTTTGCTTGACGGCAAGCGGTCAACTTGTATTCGTTTTGGGCTTTCCAAAGGACGAAAATTTAAGAATAAAATGATTAAGGGCCAATGGGGAACTCGAACAAAAATTAAATTTGAAAAATATTACTTTCAAACCTAATTTATTGTCATTAAATGAACCACAGTTCACAAAAAAAACTCATTTTTTGACGTCAACTAGCTCGTTGGTGGTGGTGCCTCTGGTGGGCGGCGGCACCACGTATAAACTAATATGGGCGGTACATGTATCAAAACTACTACAGCACCACGCAAGCTTTGCTTAGAAAGATCAACGAGAACATCCCATCCTTGCCTATCCATCTTATTATAGTCTATCGCAGTATTGATATTGTTGACAATGTTTGAAAAGAGTGTGCTGTATTAAATAGTTATTCGTAAAACTCTCTCCGAGGCCAAAAAGAGCTTACGCATCGAGCAATGTATTACATTTCCTGCTACTGACAATTTCATATTAGGTAGGTAAGTACTTTGAATTTAAATACTCTATGGAGTAGATTGTGTAATAATCTTCATAATCACCATTGTCATATTATTACTAAAAATGACAATCAGTGATAAATATAAGAGGTAGAATGCAGTGATAATTAAAAAAAAATTATTCTTTTGTAATTGAACCCGAGACCTACCAATTACTAGTCCCGTGGCCTCATCATTCTGTTAAAGAAGTGCTTGTTAAATTTAAACATTTAGGCGGTACTTATTTTTTACCTACATCAGATCTCTCTAGAAATGGGTCGCCGAACAGTTTATTTTAACGTTAAATTTCCATTCTTCCTTCCCTAATTCTGTGTAGCTGTCACTCCTGTCACTGCCTTATGATCGATCGAGCTATTTGACGTCACAAGCATTCCCGCGCTTTTCGTGTCGTTTCAACTTTAATTATTTATTTCAAGTTAAATATTGCGATTTGAGGGCTGATATTTGGTAGGTGCTCTTTCTATAGAGAGGCAATTATATTAAAGAAATAAAAAAAATCGTTCAAGTTCCCCATTGCATAGACAAACTACCCTTTAAAATTAAAGGAGTTTTCTAACAATCCAACCATTGTTTAGTATTGTTGCAAAAGTTCCTTTACCTAATGTTAAAGTCAAAAGATAATTTAGTTGAATGTATTATGAAATTGACCCTAACTGCAATTTCAATCAGAAGAGATTACTTTCTTACACAACATGTTGTCCTCTCTGTTCGCTTGTTTGTATTTTTATGAAAATTTAACCAACCAAAATTCGACTTACAATAAAATTTAGTCCCCTCTATTTGCCCAAACTTACCATATTATTTGTCGAAAATGTACTTATCTACACCAGGAATCGTACTTATTATAAATACTTCTGTGTATATTTCGTTACTTGTTACTGCCTTTATTGTCTGTTAAACAAATGTACCTACTTACTTAGCTACCCAATTATTGAAACAAAGTTCACATATCTATTTAATAGTTATAATTAAGAAGAAGGTTGAACATTTATTAGAAAATATAAACTCAGCCAAAGTGCAGATTGCTCTATACTGCATAGACCCGTTGAACCGTCCCGTTGCGGCGTTGCTTGTAAACTTGAGAAGGTTGTGCTACTGCCTTTAGTTTGAAAATAGATGATCTGTTGGAGACAATATGTATAATTAAAATAAATGTGAAACTTATCATAGAAACATGTTTATTTCTGTTAATCATTAATTGGGTTTTTCGCTACAAGAACAAGCAAACTGAAGTGGTAACTGACAACCATATGAACTTATGAACTTTACATTAACACATAATCGTTGACTGATATATTATTAAAGACTACTCACGGCTGCCACGTCTGACACATTTTTGGCTCACCATGCGCTTTCCGGAGATAAAATACAATGCGGAATACATTGTTAGCTATCAGAGCCATCTGCTTTCCAGGACATAAAGCTATAGCCGTGAGAAGTCTTTATAAATACGTCAGTCAACGACATAATATTAACGTGCAAAATTAACATTTAATATTAACAGTTAACATTTAACATTGACGTTTAACAGTAACGTTAACATTTAACATTAACATTAACGCTAAAAAGACCCATTTGGAAAGTAGAAGCCTATATCCGTTGTATTTCATTTCAAAATAAGAATTTCCTTGAAACTTTCATCTTGTCGATTCGATTTCTCTTTGAATCCCCCAATACAATGAGAGAGGGCCTACGGAGTGCCCTTCGTGGGAAAAGCGATACGTCCGGCAGGCCGCCCCTGCCTAATCCAATTAAATTAAACGGGGGTGGCCGCCTCCCTGCCCCCCATCGCCCCCAAAAAGGGGGGATGGAAGCGGGGGGGGGGGGGGGTTTCAGCCCCCTTTTTATCGCCCCGCGTGAGCGCCCGGTCACCTGCAACCGCCCCTGGAATTTGGGCAGGTGAATTTTCGCAGCGGAATGTGCGGGGCTTTAGGGGTAGTTCGCATAGTCGCATATTATGGTGATTATGGGGTCGGACTATATAGGACAATATAGCCGGGGGAGAATATTGTTTATCGGCGATGCAAAGTGGTGGCGTCTAAGTTGTTGTCTCAAATAGTACTAGCCTAGCCTGACCTGGCCAGCTTTTGGATACATTGTAATTTGAAGTGGACAAGCTTCTGGCAATGATCTTAATGGGACAGCCGAGGGAAGAGCAGTTTTTACTAAACGTTTTCCGAACGAAGTCAATGACTTCATCAGAATTTGCCTTGTAAATTCTTATAGGTTTATATGCCTCTTCAGGTGGAATATTCGCAAATTTATGTTCTCCGATGAACCCTTAGGCATTATTCTTCCATTGGTGGCACCTTCAAATTTTCAATATTTTAGTATTAGGTATATCTTTATTATTCTTCAATTAATACCTAAGTATTCAAATGTCACATAAAAATGTCATAATTTTTGTAGGTAGGTACCTCAAACTCAATCTTACCTTTCAGGGTCTTTAGGAAATGAAAAAAGGGTAATATAGTCTTTGAACTGGTTTTACAGCCATCCGCACTGCAGTAAAAAGCATTACTAGGCATCACTACAACACAGTCACGGTCGGTCGGTAATATTTTGCGCGCACCCGGTAGAATGCGAACGAACCGCTCTCAGCTACACTGTGTACAGCTTATTTTCTTATATTATAAGATATCGATCGGCTTGATGAGGAGGGGAGCGGGAGAGGGCAAGAGGGAAACGTTTGTTTACACAAAGAGTGCCCGGACTTATTAGTATATCTCTGGACGCTGCTACTATGCTGCTATAAAGGCGACTTTGGTCTTGGCAACGCTGCAACCTTAATTTACATACCTCGCCGTAAGATGAAAATCGCGCGTTCCCCCAGAATCGCAATGAATCTGGAAATACAATAAATTTCCTCCGAAATTTAATATACTCGCCGCCTATGTACCCAAAGGGGTCGCGTCTTTCATTTTCTGCCACACGAGTGCCGTTTTGCATTTCAATTTCTTAATTAATACCGTTTTGAATTTTGATTCGGGACGTCGTCGGTGCCTTCTTTGTATAATTATTCAAATCCCCAATGGCAAGCTCCGGAATCTCATAGACCCGGATATCTACCACAATAATTTATGGCATTACGGAGATGGGACATGGGATCGAGTCAGTTTTGGTTTAATCATGCTACAGAGGAAGACACCCAGTAAAGTCATATAGATACAGTATTCTGGAAACGAGCTCTCAATATCAATTTCTTGAAAGTCGTCTTACTCACTCTTGAGCTTGAATCTCAACTCCTCAAAATAGGAAAGAAAGTGGTGGTAAGAATACACCTGGTAGATTTGATTCATGTTACACATTTTTTCACGAAGGCTTTCTTTAAAGAAGGCTCCGCCGCCGAGGCGTTGGACTCATCAACACCTGAGATAATCGCCTCGGTTAGATGGGAATTTGCATTTTTCCAGAGGGGTATATTAAGACGTAATTGGATCCCGAGAAATTAGCTGAACCGTTTCACAGTCCGCGGGTCTCCTCATTGAAATTTTAAGTAACTTAGGCGATAAATATGCAACCCGGGCCGACCCCTTTATTTTTAGACAATGGTCTAGATTGTGAAGGAAATTTCACGAGTAATTTGCTTGGAAATATCGTATTATACAGGGTGATTTATTCATAACTACATTAATTTTAACAGTGGGTAGGGAAAAATGCTATGAATGCGAAATCGCAATTAAAAAAATTCCAACTTTTTTTTAAAGCCGGAATTATTTTTTTTCTAAACCGCATTTTTACCTATTTGGCCCTCTATTTACGGCTGCCACTGGATTGCTTTCAGGGCGCATGAGGCATCGGACGACGCTTGCCATTGCGCGCGTCAACATTGTTGCCAGATGTACGCAACTTTCGTAAATTTAAAGGAATGTTTTCAGTACATAATTATTTGTATTGTAGGCGAATGTTCCACCAAATGCTTGCGGAAATTATGGACAAATGTTAACGCTTACCTCTTGTAACGGTTAGTTTTGCCCTGAGACACCTTAAGGCGAGCCTTAAGGGATAAATGCCAACGAGAAAAATAAATGAAACGACTGCTTACGTGACCTTTTGATTTTTGGATGCTTTATTAAGTAGGTACCTGTTCAACTAGGGGGCTTACATGATTTCGTGGACCTCGACACCACTGAAGACGATTTTTTCTCGATAAAACGAACTTCACTCACTTTCGCTTGGGGCACTAATATTTCCGCTCACTAGTTCACTGATAATCCTTTTTACTACACCAAGACGCTCCTAGAGTAAGTAGTTGTGTTCTGTGATTGTTCTGCTTCCTCTGAAATAAGAACGTCAAAATTAGCCAACATCTCTGGGATACAGTTGCTTAAAATTACCTTACTTTCCGCTTAAGTTGGTTACCATCACCAACGATACACTTCTCATTCCTTTATTTCTCGTTATGTTTGCTTTTCATTGTTACTAGGGATCCATAGGTATTTGCAATAGAATCGTTTCCGTGGGGGTGGTCCTCCTCTGTGACATTGGTTCAGTCGTAAGTACTTGAATCTTTCTAATTTCCACCTTTCGATCTTTACAGCTTTTTCTAGTTTCTTTTCCTGCCGTTAGGTATGTTACCGGGTATAGCCTGATGTGTAACCTACAGAGTCTTAGTATTATTTCTGGGCGAGTTAGGGATGATGGGTTGCTAAAAGTCCTTAGCTTTCTTGACTTCTGTTTGTCACAACCCTTGTCGTGCAGTCGTTAGTAGGAGTAGGAGGATGTGTGTAGCCCGAACTCCGCAAAAGGAGCTTGGCGATTGCCCGTGGCCGAGAATTTCCGGCACGTGGCGCGTTGGTGTTTGCGGCATTGATCCTTGCCAAGTTTCTGCAGAGTGCACTGTGAATTTCCTTTCGTTTCTCGCACTCCGCCTCACTAATCGCACATGTGATGTTATTGTTTCCCGTATTTCACAGTGCACATTCTCCGTATTTTGGTTTGGATATTTTTAAAGGTTATGTCCCATGTCGCATTCATTGACACTACTTCGTTCGTAGAAAGCATTCCCGTAATGAAACGTCGTTGTGGTTTCGTACTTAGTTTCGCTACCTGCCGATAGGTGGCGCGCTTCTAAATAGTTCCGCGGTAGCTTGACTGACATTCTGCAGGCATTCTCCATGAAGGATCATTATTATGTCTATCATTTCCGCATTTGTCTAGAGAACCGTTTTGGTAAAAAAGCAAAAATGTTGCACAAAGAGTACCGAATATACCTACAGAATGTAGGCAACTCTGGTTTCTGTAGTACGTGCTGCCATCTATTAGAAAGGTTCGCTAGTTACCGTGTCATAAAGCGCGCTGTAGACTTTCGGTTTTTAACACACAAGAGGGTGACTGAGAGCTCAACCACAGATTCGGCGACGTTAATACCAACGAGATGGCGCCACATACAATAGAAACCGGCAGCAGATCCTTGACAATGACAAGTTTGACGTAATAAATAATAGTTGTGGAATGCGGATGGGACGCCTGCGTTCTTTTTAATAAAACTTTTGTCTTAAATCTCAAAATCTAGCGAATTTCGGAGACAGTTTCAGTCTTTTGAGGTTTCAGTATTTTCCACCCTCTGTAGACACTGAGTGCGTTTTGTGCGTGTGATTGTGAAGGCCTTTTGTATTGTTATAGCGGGTGCTGTGAAAAGTGTAGTGATAAGGGTCTCTCGAGTTAGATGCTGAACACGCCAAGTCCAAGGTGTGCTAACACCCTGTTATTGGCATATCAACTAGGTAAATAATTCATAAACTGAATATTTTTTCGTAATTAAATTATCAATAAATAATGGCAACGTCGCGGCCGGTGCCATGTGCTGCAGCATAACGTCGTAGCCACATGCGTTCAGGTGCGCCTCGTTACGCGGGATTTGGGATAAATTGCCCCATTATTTAAACATGCAGCAAAAATTTTTTTTTTTGCGTTTTCGGTATATATGTACCTCCCTGATGACGTGGTTAAAATTAATGTATTTATGAATAAATCACCCTGTACAGGCAGAAAACATCTTTATCGGCAGTATTCCTTCAGGTTGCTTCAACATCCACATACAGACCAATGCATTCCATAGAAACTATCTGTTGAAAATGAAGATCTTCTTGTCTGAATTGGGGTCTCGAGACAACTTGTCACAAAGAAACATCAGCGTGTTTACAATGCGTTCATAGTAAATAAAGAACGTTAAACAAAATTAGTGACGCTGCATTCTAGATTCACATCAAAATGGAAAGGGCACTTGTTTTTGTGTACTGGACACACAGAGCATATCGCGTCAATTTATCTAAATGACGCGTCTTTTACACTCGAGCACCCTTCAAGCATACCGCCATTTATAAAAGTTAATTGGCAGATACAACATTGTGCACCCTTAATGAATGGGTGAAAGCCAGTCATTTTCATAGCGAGAAAGAACTGGGGACCATTCATGTAATCGCCACCTTTCAGTGACCTAAAACGTTTGGTTTCACAATTTCTTGTAGGTTTGGATGATTATAACCACCACATTATACAGTATTTCCGAACAATATTTACCCAATGAAAATCCTCTAATATGATCCCGTGGTTCAATCACAGACTTACCTCCAGCCATAAACTAACGGCGAATGGGGCTCGAAAACACTGCTCTGTTGCCATTAATAATAAACAAGGGTTTGATAGAGTGCCATGCAAAACGACTAAAGGTAAACATGCCGCGTATCTATAGAATGGGAGATGTATAGGTATTCCCCCGAGATCCGACAACGCGTGTATATATGGACAGGATAATAAGGCAATTGCAAGATTATATGTTGCGTAATCTCCATGCTGTTGGCAGGGCTTGGAGAGGGAGAAGACGGAAATTATTAAGTAGACGTTACTTTTGAAAGCAGCATTCGTGTTTAGCACTCAAGGTAGTCTGTCCAATCTTCTCACTTATCACTTGAGTATGATCGTTAGAACTCAAGGAACAAATTTCAATGTAACGCAGCAAAAAAGCAATCCATTCTTTACCCTTACGATCCTTGTTAACACGACTAGACATATTTTGTGGAATTAGTGGAGTAATTCCGCCGTCTCAAGGAATGACCAAAATTAACCCACTTATTCTAGCCCTAGAAAAAAGTAAGGGTGTCGTTTGTCATCATGAGTGTTTATAAGAAGTAATATAACAAGTGGTGTGCCTATTATCGATAATACCTTTCGTTAATTTTACGAATTATAACCCCAAAGCCGAAAATACCACGACTGCGCAGCAGGAGTGGTATTTTCTTAGCATTGGGATTAAAATGAGTGATAAATTAAGGAAAGGTATTATCTATTATTAGGCATACCACGAGTTGTATTTAAAAAGAGAATTTAACAACTGCAAATAGTTAGTTTGACAGCTGCTGTCATTTAGATTAAACTTTCGGTTCTGAATATGTTATTGGTTTAGCGTAACTAGGACGTAACTAAGAGAGTAGGATTTCAGCGAAAATACCACTAGTGGTATTATCGTATATAATATCACTAGTGCCGGAAATTTTATCGATAATTTTTTCGAAAGCGCTATTTTGCCTAGAAAGATCACGAGTATAAATTCAGAGATAAAATCCCTCGAGCTTCGCTCTTGGGATTTTATCAGAAAATAAAAGCCCAATTTGTACGAGTGGTTTTGCTAATGGGCAAAATAGGGCTTGAGAATAAAATTATCTAGAAAAATTTCCGGCACGGGTGGTATTTGTCGAGATTATTTCACGAATACGATTTAATAATTTCTGTATTAATTTTTTCTATGTTTACATTTCCAAAACGACTCATTTTGAACGAGTTTATTGACAGCTTCGACTGTAGCGTTCGAGTAAACAAACATGACGCATGGGTATCCAAGGCAAATGCGATTATACCTACACCCTGTCGGCGTTGGTTTATTTTCTGAATGTGTCATAAATTTAAACGGAGGCGGAGGTCTAAATAACAAGAATTTAGCAATGTAAAAGTTATATAAATTCATTGATATAATGCTTAATAATACCGCAACATAATTTATAAGCTGCATAATTTAGAACAGTGTGAAACACACAAACTGTAAGAAGTAGGTACGTGTTTGTATCCAACAGATTCGCGGTTGCTAAGCAACGAAGTGATAATTTGCACAAGTGCAATTACCGGTAATTGCACTAGTGCAAATTATCGCTAGCAGAGGTATATCATTGGTTGGATTTTTATGGAAGGAGCTACCTACCTTATTGGATGCAAGCAGTATGAGGGAAATAATCGCTGAAATCATCACCTGATAGGTTAATACTTCAAAAATCATATCATTTCATTGGTTCATATTGGCAGGCGTTGAATTCTCATGTAAATACCTCCTCTTTTGTCAGTAGTTAGTCGGAGGACATAATATAAAATCATCGGGAAGTGTAGAAAATGAATTTCTGCATCCAGTATACGTTGAAATGCATCCATGATTTTCATCTTTCATCGAACCAAGAGTTAGCCTTTGCATCGAAAGAAACTGCTTCGCATGAGCAATTCGCGAGTCATCAGCGAAGTATGGCCAGAGGCGCCTGAGATCGGTATCGACCGTTTTAGGCTGCCGTAAAACAAGATGTCGCCCGTAAAAATAAAAAGGCCGTAAAATCGCAAAACAATGTAACTTTTAGCGGCGGTAAAAGGCTAGCCCACCGCTTCGAATAATTCAATATCTCCGGCGTTGCTCGGGAAAACAGTTTTAACTCGTGGTTTCCGCTTTTATGGTTCGGCGGTATTTAATTTAAATACCTACAGGTGGCGTGATCTCCATTCGCAATTTGGTTTAACAAATCCAGACGTGTGAATATTTTTATCTCAAAAATCTCGACACATTCCAATTTCTTGATACACAGCACCTCCAAATCGCAATGAAGGTGAATATTCCTTTCGGATTTGATTCAGTTGAGACTATATACGTCAGCAGACTAAGAACGTATAGTAAAAGGGAAGGTATTTAAGTGATAAAAACCCATCCTGCTTCCGCACAGGACAAACGACACACTTACTTTTTTCTAAGAACAAATGACGGGGGCTGTGGATAAGTGGGGCAATTTCCGTCTTTCTTTGAGAGGGATCTGCCACGTCACTAATTTCAGGACAATGGGAGATGTAGGAGAATACGTCTAATCTTGTATTAACAAAGATGGTAAGGAACGGGATTGCCTTTTTTAGTGTTACATTTAAGTTTCTTCTAACTTATATTGATTACTAGAAGTCTGCAGAAGGCTTATACAAGTTATACGAGTTTGAACGATTTTCGCCCACATTACATTTTGTCACATATAATTTATGGAAATACGTTAACTATCTCCCCCACTCGGCACACATTAAGCACTCCAAGGCAGGAGGCAGTATCCAAACTGAGCGCACTTCCTTCCGGTTTCACTTCCTTCCCCTTCCGCTTGCCTTAATGGTTACAGATGTCCCTGAGGGCCCTACAATAAGGAGGAATTAATTTAGGTAATAAAAAGTAGCGTTATTTCCACATACGACAAATGGCGCACTTAATTTTTTTGTAAGGGTGACTTTAGCAACGTTAAGATGGCGAATGATGGTCTGCGAAGTACATGTCTTTTGTGTTTAGATATATTTATGGTTGTGTACAACAATCGCGAATTTAGATATTGCATCAAATTATTCTTTTAAAGAAATTTTCAATGCATTTAAGTCTTACCCATATATAGATTCTTGCTGAATTGGACTTTCCGAAACGTCGAGTAGAATTAGAATTTTTCAGGAACTCCTCCCTAGCGAACAATAAGCGAAATCAAGGAGGATATGGTGGCATTTTTCGGGAAAATCCGACTCTTCTTCAGAACAATCCTTCTCCCTTGCCAGTGATTTAATTTCAAGAGTCAGAATTCTATCTTTGCGAATTAGCACAGAAAATGTTTTAAGGCATGGGCGCCACATGATAAAGTTCATTCTGAGTATAATAATGTGCGCAGTCCTCACCTTACTAATAAACAAATATTACGACGACACAGCTAATAAAAATCAACAATCAAAAGCATATCAAGTGTGCTGTGGCCGCAAGTCAAAGAAACTTATAGTTACTATGATAGCAGGGACCTATTAGTTTGTAAGGAATAATATAAATTAAAGTAAGTGGCAATAAAGGATATAGAATTTTTTATAAATTTTCCCCATACTTTTAAACCAAAAACTGACCACACCGCCTATGGTTTCCCGCGAGAATCCTAAGCGTTCTCGTAACACAATTCTGCCGCTATGAAAATGATTAAGTTTCTTTTGTGTTACTCGGAATATTCAAACTGAGGTGGTGCGGGAGAGAGGGGTGATGTGAAGGGCGAGAACAGCAAATCCAATTCAAATAAACATTTCGCGAGCGTCAGATTCGTTCCTGGTGCCTGCCGGAGCCTCCAACGTCGCTCTTATTTAATTTCGGATGATAAACCTTGGCCCTATCCAACATTTTAGTTTATTATTTCACGGTAAATCGTCTGTGGAAAGGTTAGAAATTAGCACTCAAAGTGGTAAAACAATACCTACAGAAGTGGCATTCAAAACCGAAGACGCGACTTATAGCACAACCGTACAAACTATTTCAATATTGATGACTTGTAGCACAACCGTACAAACTATTTCAATGTTGTTGAATAATCATTCCTATTGGGTTAACCTCAACCTAACCCTGGCGTTCTGCGATCGGCCCTTTAAGGGAGCGTCTGTTCGAGCAATTAAACCGTCTGTATCGGGAGCGTGGGCGGCCCCCTCTCCTCCCCCCGAAGATGAGTATTTATGCGAAGTCAAAAAGGCGGGGGAGCGGACGCAGCGAGCGTTTCGGTTCTCTGGTTTTTTCCAGTCCCATAACTCGGAACGCAGGTGGCTGATAGGCCTGGGGGGAGATCTGGGAATTGGGGGAACCCAGGGGGGTCCCCCCAGAAACCGGCTTCCGAGGGCTTTATGAAAATTTGCTGGCGAGACGCTTAAGTGGAGAGAGCAGTTAACGCACACCTTGTAGGCAGTGGAGGCGGACGGAGGAGCTTCAAAGAAACACACACAAATTTAAACACGCTGTATCTCTAAAAGGAAACGTTGGCGGATGTTTGATTCGCAAACTTATTTAAAATTCCATTTTGTAGCTTTGTATAAAAGTTGATTTACATGAAACCATCCGCGTGTACGTCGAATTAAACTGCTATTTTCTCTTACGGAGATTCACATGGGGTAAGTGGTCGAGAACCCTCCTTATCGCACTACTCTCGTTTTTATCGGTGGTTTTTCTGACGAGTCGCCGATGGCGTCGTGTGCATCTGGCCTAATTAAAAAATGGCTTCCGACGAAATTAAAATGGCCGACGGAGCTGAAACGTACGGCCCGAACGCTGGCAATTTAATTTTGGGCGGGTCGTCTTAACTTCCCGATTGTACTGGCTTGTTTATGGCGCCAGTGCCGGCAGTTCGCAGTTCCGGCGACGCTTTTTTCCGGCAATTATCGCCCGATTTCATCTGCGTAAATTTCGTCGAAGGACATTCGGGAAACGCCGCGACGTGGCTTTTCAATTAAAGTGGTGTGAATTTTGACGTTTGATGCAAGATTGTTATGTACAGGGTGGGCCAAATTGGACACTTTTAAAGGGAAACATTTTTTATGATAAACTTACTGGCGAAAACCGCAAATCGATATCTGTCACTGTTCTTGAGTTACAGGGCGTTTTTCGAAAATGTGCGTTTTCGAAAAGTGGCCATAACTTTTTTCAGGTTGAAAATTTTGTGTTTCTGTAAAAACTTTCTTACAGCACTTTTTCACGTAGAATCCAATGCTGCTAATAATTTTTTTTTCTAGTCAATTGTTTAAGTGTTACCGATAAAAAATATTATTTTTTAAATAGAACACCCTGTATGTTTTTGCATTTTTTAATAGAACAAAAAATTACCAATAAAAAATATATATAACACTTAATGATTTACTTAAGTAGTTATTAATTACTATAGCTTTTATGATTTCATGTGTATAATTGGAAGCGCGCTCTTTCAACAAGTAGGCTTTGGGCGGTGAAACAATGAAACAACCGTGGAAACTTGTTTACTGTTACCTACCTGTCAAATTTTCAGTTAAGCAGTTTAGGCAGGGTATAAATATTTTTCTATTTTTGTGTAATTTATAAACTTTATAACATACCTAGCTACAATGAAATTTAAAAGGTATGAAAAATGTTTATACAATCCGGGGAAAAATCAGATGCAACGAGCAGTTAATACTACGAGCTTTATCCAGAGAGAAGACATCCTTTCAAGGACATTTTTGCAAGATTGCGACAAAATTTGATTAATAGTGTTATAGTAATAATTAATAGATTTGATTAATAGTAGGCCGAAAAGGTAGGTACGAGTTAAACAGAGATACGCATTTTCCCCGGACTGTATAAAACAGACTATCATATCCCATTTTTCATAACTTTCAAATTTCATTGTAGGTATGTTATAAAGTTTATAAATTACCTACACAAAAATTGAAAAATCTAAACAGTTTAACTGAAAATTTGACAGGTACAAAGCCTACTTGTTGAAAGGGCGCGCTACCAATTATATATATATATACACATGAAATCATAAAAGCTATTAGTAATTGATAAGTAAATGATTAAGTGTTATATATTTTTCGAATGGTAATTTTTCGCTCTATTAAAAAAATGCAAAAATATACAGGGTGTTCCATATAAAAAATAATATTTTTATCGGTAACTCTTAAACCATTGACTAGAAAAAAATGTAGTAGCAGCATTGGATTCTACGTAAGAAAGTGCTTTAAGAATGTTTTTACAGAAACATAAAATTTTCAACCCGAAAAAAGTTACGGTCAGTTTTCGAAAACGCACATGTTCGAAAAACGCCATGTAACTCAAGAACGGTGACAGATATCGATTTGCGGTTTTCGCCATTAAGTTTATCATAAAAAATGAGCCTCAGACACCGATATCAGTTTTCGTCTATCTCCGTCAAAAATAGGAGTTTCCCTTTAAAAGTGTCCAATTTGGCCCACCGTGTACATGATCTTGGGTTTTGAATATTATAGTGAACTAAATAGAGGCGCTGCGTCGATTGTCGCAACGTCTAAGCTCTAAGCGGTTTGGCTCAAATGGTCTTCAATATCAAATCGACATCAAGTTCGACATTCGGTTCGGTTCGGATCTGCTGGAGATACACCCTTAAACGTCTAGGTTTTCAGAATCGGCGCGTCGATACGCGTTGACTGGAAGCTGCGCCGCTGTAGAAAAAAGAAGTAAACAATCGTTTTAACCTTCAATGTTAATTTATCGGTGTCAGGGTACACTTGCTTATAAGTCTATGGGGTACACTAGAGGCCCTGTATGACACGAAAAGTGACACTTATTCGTTTTAACAGAGGTTGGACAACAGATTTTGGCAGATCTAGTAACATTGTTTTTATTATATTCTTATCTTGGCAGGTGCCAGTTTGTCAACAAAACTGTCGACAAATTATTGAGCGTGCTCATTTTCTTTTGCAAAAAGGAATGTTAACAGTTAAAAGTTACATCTTGTGTAATAAGAAACTGCAAGAATTTTGAGCAGGATGAATTTTTCATAACACCCTTTCCAAAAAGCGCAGAAGAACGAGCACGATGGTGCAAATGAAATACCCTAACATGAGAGTTGGAAATGATACGAAAATTTGCGAGGTAAGTAAATTTAATTACATAAGTATCTCTAGTTTTTTATTTTTTGTTTGATCTGTGATTTTAATCTGCAGAATAATTTTCTTAATCTGCATCAGCAACATAACATAAGATACCTAAATTAATACGTATTAAATATTAGTACCTACCTATTTATTTTCAATAAAAGTCCATAAGGTTCTACAAACCCCCTATTAGAATTCTTATGAAAATTTCCCAATGTTAAAGAGATAAAATTAAAATTTTTGCCCTTCAAGGAGGTAAAATCTGTTAGGTATATTTACACTGGACCGGGCTAGGCATTTTTCGTTTCATGGAATAATATAAATGTAAGTATATGTGTTAGAGAGAGGCAGTTTTGAAGGTGCTTTATTTTGCACCAAGACCAACAAAATCGGACAAAAAAGAAGTTAACACGGGTGGGAATATAAAGAACCCTTTTTGTGTAGTCAGTTAAATGTGTGAGCTTATATTCCATTACAAATTTCTTGCTGATAAAAAAAATAGCATTTGATGGCAGCGTTTTATTATGTTTAGGTAGCTTAAATTTATAGTTCTTTAACTTTCAGAGGTTCACTTCTCCGACATGGATTTTGAGTGGTAGGTTGTGCTGAAGAAAGGATCATCTCCTGCAACGTTTGATGAACGTGACTTTAGCAAGAAAGAACCATTATTAAATATGTATAAATTTCTGAGAACTTGTACTAGTTTGATTTTTCCTATTTACTTACAATATATCTTTAAAAACAAAAATAGGTACTGTTGTCTTCTTTATTGAAATGTAGATGATCTCTCTTGCATTAAAAAGTTATTAACTTTTATTTTACCAAAAAAAGAATGAGAGACTAATATATCGATATTAAATACCTAGGTACTCATTTTTTTATTCAGCCTAATTCCTTATTATTATTGGTTGATTCATATTACCAAAACAAACTTTCCAACTTTTTGTTCCGTACAAATTTCAGTATTAATTGTCTTAAAATTATGATGGTATGTATAAGAAGAGAGTTTGAAGAAACGAAACCATACAGTAAAACCATTTAAAAGACCTTTTTTTATTTGTAAATGAACGGAATAATTATTATTGCAGCTATGATTCCTATTGAAGAAATATTCGAAAGTTTGATTAGTTGGTATGCTAGAGCCTTGTTTAATTTTATGTACATACCTATCTACATATACCACCCTCCTACAAAAATTTAATAAATGTTTTTATCCTGATATCCTAAAATTTCTGTTTTCTTGGAACAAATTATATGTTTCTTCACTTTTCCATTCAAACTTTAATAATATTATTAGTTAAGCTTTGCAAATAGCATACTACTACCTAACCTATTTACCTATTTATTGGTTTTATCTATATTTTTATACATTTTAAACTGTGCCCTCATCTACCTACGCTTATGGCAGTTAACTGTCGTTAGCTTAACCTTAAAATCCAATTTTGATACATCGTGCTGCTAGGGGAATGCTAGAAAGAGCGAAAAAATATATGTCTGTTGCACAAAATGAATTTCATAGGGAAAATAAGACCCTCGCCAGAGAGAGAGATCCGATCGTTGTCCAACCTCTGTTAAAACGAATAACTGTCACTTTTTGTGTCATACAGGGCCTCTAGGGTACACCTTTGGACGTCTCCTGACATGTCAATTCCGGAGCTACCCGCTCGTTCCATCAAATATTCATTCGGAGGCTCGAACTGTCCCTTGCATTATGTATTAAAATGTTGTAATGCTCTCCGGGCGTACCGTCTCCCTTATTCATGTTAAGATCCCAGACTCCAGACACTCGGGGGAGGCTTACGAAAATGTAAGCAATTCCACTTAGCGCCTCTTGCGTATACCTTGCTACCAGATCGCCGCAGATGCGCTATTCGCCGTTGTCCTTTGAAGGAGTAAAAAGGGTTGTGCAGTATGATTGAGTACGTATGCCCCCCTTTTAACTTTTGAGGATAGAAAGTTGTAGATACGTATCTGAACGTTGTAGATTTTGAACAAAATGAGTTGACTAGATGTGTTCACCAACCTAATGTTTGGTGGAGATATGTAGATGACGTATTTGTTATATGGGAACATGGAGTAGATGATTTAAATTCATTATTAAATTTTATAAACTCGCAAGAACCTTCTATTAAGTTTACCATAGAAATTGATAATAATAATCAATTACCTTTCTTAGATGTTTCTATATAATGAAATCAGATAGTATAGAAACTAGTGTCTATAGAAAACCAACACATACTAATAGATATCTCCATTTTAATTCCAATCATCATATTAGTGTTAAAAAGAGAGTAATTAAAAGTTTGTATGACAGGGCTAAAGAGATTTGTTCTAATAACACAAAATTTGAGGAGGAAATTAAACATTTAAAACATGTTCTTGAGCAGAATAGTTATCCTACTGAATTTATTAAGCAAGTTTTTCAGGATTGCCAACAAAATAACAATGCTAATAGAATTAGAGAAATAAATCTGGTGGACCGACCAGTAAATTTAATTATTCCTTATATTCCTGGACTATCAGATAAGCTAAAACGCATAGGCAATCATTTTAATGTCAGAACAGTATTTAAAACCAAAAATACATTGAGATCAATGCTAGTTAAAACGAAACCATTTAATGAGGTACAAAGTTCAAAAAATTGCATTTATAAAATTCCTTGCGAATGTGGAAAGTTCTATGATGTTGAGACTTGTAGGCCATTTAACGTTCGTTTAAAAGAAAATAAAAATTATATCAGGCAAAATCAAATTTTGAAGTCGAAAATATGTGAACACTCTTTTAATAACAATCATAGGATTTTGTGGGATAGGTCCAAACCAATTCTCAAAGAAGAAGTAGGAAATAGACGAAAAATTAAAGAATCAGCATTTATTCTAGGAAATACAGACAACTGTGTTGCTGAATGTTCAGGGGAATTCAGTAAAATATTATTGCCACTTATTCAAAAAGACGTTTGTATAGATAATTCGATAGAACACAAGGTACAGTATCAGACAGGTGGCTAGGCTATTGTTTCTGTTGTCATGACATTTTAACCTGAAATTTATTAATCTGTCATTTCACTTTGACATGACAGGATCTTTGAGAAAGGAGGAAGATTTATTCTCTAGCTCAGGAAACAAATTTGTTGAAGATATTTTCTGAGTTATATATATTAGTATATATATTTTAGTTTATTTTAGTCATTTCTCGCTTTTTTCAAATACTTCAAAATATCAAGTAGCCTGGGAGTTCAGTTGTCAAGCTGATAAAATGACACTAATTTTTAAATGTCACATAGAAAATTTTTCATTATTTACCTAGGTATTTTTTTATTATCATTATTTACCTAGGTAGAGAAATATTACTTCTCATTAGAGGAATGAGGTAAATAATGGTGATTTCTCAGGTTAGTAGTAAAAAAAAACTCTTCTGCTTTATGTGAACAAGTAATGATCAACACGCAGGTCTGCTAACTTCAATCAAGTTACCATTTTAAAAAAGAACGCAACTTAAAAAGTTACTTTTTCTAGGAATAGAAATGATTGCAATTAATAAAGAAGATAGAATGAACAAAAAAACTGATATCAGTGATCTAACCTCAATTTATTCTTACATCTTGTCAATGGAAAAAAACTACCTACTATCATCAATTTTACACCAAAAATAAGAAAATGTTGTTTACTAATAATGTACTACACTTTGTATATTTTATATTATTGCTTTAAAACCTAAAAAAATGGCATTCATTTTATTATCATATTTACCTGTACAGGGTGGTCAGATTTGAGCCGGAACACCCCGTTAAAATTTTAATGCGCTCCACGAATTTGATGATTTTTTATGTGTGTTTAAGAAATGTCCTTGAAGTGCCACCTTGACATATCGTCATGGTGGCATCACTATTCCACGGCCCGCTATAATTTTTTTCGGTGCGATTTTTTGGAAAATGCTATTAGGGATCATTCTATCGGAAATCTGGCAACTTAGCTTTATTTAGCTCTCCGTGAAACCCCAATGTGTCAAGTTTTATTAATTTACTTCCCCGAGTCCTCGACTAACATTTCTACAACAACTAATATTATTCTACTGTTTTAAAATAACACTTAAATATGGCATATTCTTCACAGATCACAGAAAATATGTCATATTTTGATATTATTTTAAAACGGTACGATGGTGTTTTTAGGATGTTCAGATTAAGTTTACCCGATTTTCAAATATTTCCAAAGCATTCCTGATTTTTAGATGAAAATTGAAAAAAAGAAAACAGTTTTCCCAACTTTAAGGTCCTGTAGAAATGTTGATGAATAAAGCTACGTTGCCAGGTACTCCCTTTTTAATAAAAAAAGAATCATCGAAATCGGTTCAATATGAAATTTCATCCTCTATTTATCCACCCTGAGGGGTGGAATTTTTTCTTCAAATTTAATGGGACCATTCCTTTCAAATAAAAAAGAATTGTCCAAATCGGCTTAAGTATAAATAACGGAGTTATGAGGTAACAAACAACAAAAACATACAACTGAATTGATAACCTCCTCCTTTTTTTGAAGTCTGTTGAAAATAAAAAAAGTATTTTCTCTTGTCAACTCAATCCGTGGATATACCATCTTAAAGTAGAGATTTTAACGGCTAAAGTGAGCAAAACGAAAAATCGGTTATATTTTTTATCCTTTACAGTCCGCTTTGGCATTAGCCCCACGGGCGTAGCCAGGATTTAGTTTTGGGGGGAGGGGGTTTAGTTTGAGAAGTAAATAAAACAACAAAAATATACTTACATGAAATTTAATATCTATATATTCATCCGAAAAACTACGACATATTTATAAAGTTCTTAACTTTAAATGAAATGGATAAATTAATTTCGTTCCTCTGCGCTAAATCTAAAACCATTAAAGAAGAAATCTTCGGCTTTTTCTTTTAAGTATATCCACTACTTCATCTGCATGAATTTCTGTTCCATAGTGAATGTTCATTAACCATTAAGTCTGTTTTCACTTGTAGTGTTTCGTAAATAGTTTTTCAGTCTCCTTAGGCTCGAGAAAGACCTTTCTGGGGTAGCAGTGGATACAGGAATGGTAGCCAAGATTTGTAGTAATGTGTAAATATTAGGATAAAGGTTTTTATCGCACATATCTAGGCATTCCAAACTAGATTTCGGAGTAGGCAGTCTTCTTATCAGCATGCAAGGTAGCTGAAGCTTTGATAGCTAAATCCAAATTTGTTTCTTTATTAGAAACCCCTTGACCTTGACTACACCACTTTTTCCAGTAGTCCATACCTTTAGGTTTATCACCCCTCCTTTTCTTCCCCTCCATTTTTCGACAGTAATAATGATTCACGTATCTATCTTTAACAAGGTCATCGAATAACAGTGCACTAAAATTACTCACTTACACGGTACACTTAATTCTCTTCACTATTCGTTCACCACTTTTCACTTTTATTCGCTTCGAGTTCGCATGGAACAATACTGCCGTAAGCGCGGTCACGCGCCGCGGCGCCGCTTATATAGCAGCCCAGTAGCCGTCCAGAAACTTCCACGAACTTTCACAAAGTTCCGCTCATTTTGACCGAGGGGCGTGGCGAATACTCGAGAAACAACGCAAAGTGTCCCTACAATACAAAATAGTTCGGCTGCAACTGCGTCTGCCTCTCGTCAAAAGATGGCGCTAGGCGCTACTATTACTACATATATTCAAACGTAATAATAATTTAACTCTTCACTCCTCGTATTTTTTCATTATAATATTAGGTAATATTTTGCTTATTTCGGGGGGGGGGCTTTGAACCCCCGAAACCCCCCCCCTTGGCTACGCCCATGATTAGCTCAATATTCCTAGAGAAATTTTCACGTTCTACATCAGCACTTCGCCTAGAGAGGCTCCATCCCCCATCCTAGATTCTTTATCTCCATTTCCCCCATACCCTCGTGCTTTTTTGCTACAAATGGCCGGCGGCAGGCGGGCCCACTTATTACATCAATTTAAATCTCAATTTGCGATATTTACATGTCCCAGTGGCGCGAGACGTCCCCGCAGACCAACCTTAACGAGCTCTGCAGCCATTTTTACGATTCGCCTCCCAGGGAACATTTTGGTCTAGGCACCGGGGAATGTAGCCGGCGAGATTGGCCTAGTTCCTATTTTTAAAACATTCCGAATCTTTACATAAGATAATGGCTTAGAATTAGACACTACAAAACTATGTCGATTATAATGAAATCCAACAGGACATTACTTCTATTATTTACCCCAAATGGACGTGTAGAGAACATTACTAAGATTGTGCAGACGCATAGGTACATTCGAGTGGCGCGGTTATAGCTTCGCCGAAATAATTTAAATGCCATAGAGAGGGTAGATATGGAATTTCAAATGAGATCGGCTAGGCGAGCCGGGCTGAAACCTACCTTTGAATTCAACGTAAAAATTATTCTAATACCTCCCTGGAAAGTTTCTCTATTCAACTGTAAGCTCGAACATTAGGTTTGTTTAAAAGTCTAATAGTTTTCTTGTAGGGTTTACAGTGCTCCTAGTCCTTCCAGTGATAAACGTTTATGAATGAAATTTTATACTGTCGTAATTTAAAATTCTTGTTCCAGTCCAAGCGAAAAGTTGGACTGTTCCTTTGTTCCACACCAATATAGATTTGAGTAAACAACGAATTTTTTCAATCCGCCTTTCGTTTCTATAGAAAAAAATAATACAACAAATTTTAATAGGTTATAGCTGGTGCAAATAATGTAGCTAAACATCACTAAACACGACATTTAAATTCAGGTTCCCTCTATCAAAATATAATTTAAACAAAAATTTATCGCAAAAACGCAAAACCACTAAATTAATGTTCCCATTAGTTCTAGTTACGATCGCTACATACTTTCCCAGTCCCCGGTAAAAGTATAACTGAAGGGTGGCGCAAGCAGTATGTAATACCTTTCACACACGCAGCCCGTTATGTTATATTTATGACATCTGATGGCAAAAGGGGTAGTGATATATGAATGCAGTTTTTCCCGGTTTTATTACAGAGCTAGCTGGCATAATAGTGTCTAAAGTTCTGTTATTTGTGGCGAATTAGTAGATACAAGTTAATTGTTTGTCTGTTTTATTGTTTAATAGAAACTATACGGGTAATAAAGTTGTTTGGCTAGGTACCACTACCCTGTACACTACACACAAACATGAATAATGGCCGGGCATTACCGTTTCTCAAATTAGGCCGAAAGTCAATTAGACTAAACGACGTACGGCTAGATACAGCGTAAATCCCTTGCCTGAATTATAAATCCTAATAAGCCCTTTTAATGGCCTTGTCGCGGCCTACCCCCACCTACCGAACACCCGTCGAAGCATACGTTTGCTATGTTGTCAAGTGTGTTAACATCGACCTTTAAATAAAGAATACTAAGAAGGACTCAAAGCTCTATGTGTATTATAAAATACGTGAGACAGAAATAGCAATGAGTAGTAACCAAGTTTTGACACAATATTTTGATATCTGACCCGGTGATAGGTAGGTGCCAGTATATGGTATTTAGATACCTTTTCGAGTTATTATGCTTAGCTGTGCGGCTTGTGGCATACTTCCCTGACCGCCAAAACTAAAATGTTTGAGGATAATAATCCAACGGTAAGTAATTTTGTAATTTAAATTAACGTTTGAGGCCATGCCCCAAAGTGGCATAGGCGTCTGTGTAGGTACATATTTCTTCATAATTTTAGAAATTTAAAATTATAATTGCTGTATTATCAAGGATTCCTAAACTTAACGACATAAACGTGCCTTATAATTTTTTGCTTGTATTGTAGGTACCTACTGATTTCACGAAAAATGAGTATATCTGCCTGGATTAGTTTGTCGAAACGACTGAAAGGTGCGCGCCACTGTAAAAACGGAAACGGCACCCCGCCATTTGCAGAGACTGTCCCGGTCGAGAATTGAGCCCAAATTTGCTCTTTCCTGGGGTTTTTTATTCAAAGATATCGACAGAAAAGTTTTCTTCCTTGTCGACCTGTTGACAATGCTATGAATCTCCGTAAACTTATAGAGGTCGTTACCTGTATTATTTCCCCCAAACAGACCTGCACAGAACATTACTAAGATTGCGCAGACGCGTGGGAGGCAATAGCTTCGTCGAAATAATTTCAATGTCACAGAGAGAGTAGATATGGAATTTCAAATGAGATCAGCTGGGCTAGCCGAGCTGAGGCCTCTCTTTGAATTTAACGTAAAAATTATTCTAATACCTCCCTGGAAAGTTTCTCTATTCAACTTTAAGGTTGTTTAAAAGTCTAATAGTTTTCAGGTCGGGTCTTCGGTGCTCGCGTTTTATACGGTTGAAATTTAAAATTCTTCTGTTTCAGTCCAAGCGAAAAGTTGGAACGTGTAAACAATAAACCGTTTTAATTGAATTTTTTTATTCCGCCCTTCGTTTCTATAGAAAATTCGGTCAGAAACGTTAAACGAAATCCCGGCTAGACCGGCACCGCGCCCGTCGTTCGACACCGACATTATCGAATCGAGTGTATCGGAATTTAGAGCCCTGGTCGCAATCGCAAGAATCTATTGCCGTCCGGAAGTTCTTTGACGCCGCAAATTTTATTTAAAAGCACCGCGTATTATCGACGGAATAAATCTTTCGCTCGCGAATTGTATATAGAGAGACGACGGAAAACTGTTGCACCGCAAATTGCTTTTACTAAGGATTTAAGAAATATATTTTGAGGGGAGTAGGGTGGAAGGAGTATACGTTGGTCAATGGTTCTATTTGAACGATGCTTTGACCTCCTATTCCGGCATACAAGCCGTAATTGAAAATGGCAGTAACATTAATATCCTCGCAGTTTCGGAATGCAACCGAGCGGGACATTAAAATTTTTACGACGAAAATAAATTTTATTTTAAAGGCGGCCTTATCGTATCCCCCGGCGAAACTAATTATTGTTCTTTGTGCCCGGAATTTACATGTGAACGGCGCCTTTCGCCGCAACACCGACAACACTTTCTCCCCGCTTTCCCCCTTTTGCTATTCGCGAGGTGTTTACGTCGTTTCTTATCAGGTGACGGATTGAGATGCGGGCGTTTTATGTAAAAAGGGTGGAGGGCTCGAAGAAAACTTTGGCGAAACGCCCTGTATGTACTTTATATGTCGCCTATTTACAGAGTGATATAAGTAAATGGAAGTAGAGCAACCAAAGGCATCGTATCACTATAGAGAGCAAATGAATTTGGGGCAAGTTCCTTCAAATTATTGTTAATTTATACTGACTACTCGCGACGGTCGCCTACAGACTGACCGCTGTGGAACCGCGCGCGGCATCTTATACTTACCCCACTCCTGACAGTCTCGCGTTGCCATTGGTAGGGCACCAAACGCGCGAATCAGGGAACTCAGTGAACACGATAATAAAATCAGTGAAATGGGGAACTTGCACAAAAATTAAATTTGAAAAATATTACTTTCAAACGTAATTTATTGCCATTAAATGAACCACAGTTCACAAAAAACTCATTTTTTATTTATATGTAATAAATATAAGCAATTAAAAACTGCATAATTCAAATCATTCTTGCAACGCGCCCTCCTTTGTTGTGACGTCAAGTAGCTCGAGGCGCCACCACCATGTATAAACTAATATGGGCGGCACATGTACAAAAACTACAGCACCACGCAAGCTTTGTTTAGAAAGATCAACGAGAACGTCCTATCCGTCTTATTATAGTCTTGATATTGTTGATAATGTTTGAAAAGAGTGTGCTGTATTAAATAGTTATTTACATTGCGAGATGCGTAAGCGCACTTTTTTAGCCGAGGAGGTTGTTTAACGCCCGTGTTGTCTCGGGTCTTAAAACTCTCTCCGAGGCCAAAAAAAGCTTACGCATCGAGCAATGTATTAAATTTTTCCTGCTACTGACAATTTCGTATTACGTAGGTAAGTACTTTAAATTTAAATACACTATACTATGGAGTAAATTGTGAGGAATAATCTTCATAATAACTATTGTCCAATTATTACTATAAATGATAATCAGTGATAAATATATAAGAGATAGAATTGCAGTGATAATTAAAAAAAACTTCTTGTGCGATTCAACCCCAGACCTCACCATTCAGTTAAAGAAGTGCTTGTTAAATTTAAACTTTCAGGCGGTTCTTATTTTTGACCTACATCGGATCCCTCTAGAAATGGGTCGCCGAACTGTTTATTTTAACGTTAAATTTCCATTCTTCCTTTTCTAATTCTGTGTAGCTGTCAGTCCTGTCACTGCCTTCTGATCGATCGAGCGCTATGACGTCACAACCATTCCCGCGCTTTTCGTGTCGTTTCAAATTAATAGCTTGCGGTCACAACTTTAATTATTTATAGCAAATTAAAGATTGCGATTTGCGGGCTGGTATTTGGTATGTGCTCTTTATATAGATAGGCAAATATATTAAAGAGATAAAAAAATTGTTCAAGTTCCCCATTGTGGAGACATGTGGATGTAAATATAAACAGTTACATTTGTTGCTGCCACGGGCGTAGCCAGGATTTAGTTTTGGGGGGGGGGGTTAGTTTGAGAAGTAAATAAAACAACAAAAATATACTTACATGAAATTTAATATCTATATATTCATCCGAAAAACTACGACATATTTATAAAGTTCTTAACTTTAAATGAAATGGATAAATTAATTTCCTTCCTCTGCGCTAAATCTAAAACCATTAAAGAAGAAATCTTCGGCTTTTTCTTTTAAATATATCCACTACTTCATCTGCATGAATTTCTGTTCCATAGTGAATGTTCATTAGAGCCAAACCATTAAGTCTGTTTTCACTTGTAGTGTTTCGTAAATAGTTTTTCAGTCTCCTTAGGCTCGAGAAAGACCTTTCTGGGGTAGCAGTGGATACAGGAATGGTAGCCAAGATTTGTAGTAATGTGTAAATATTAGGATAAAGGTTTTTATCGCACATATCTAGGCATTCCAAACTAGATTTCGGGGTAGGCAGTCTTCTTATCAGCATGCAAGGTAGCTGAAGCTTTGATAGCTAAATCCAAATTTGTTTCTTTATTAGAAACCCCTTGACCTTGACTACACCACTTTTTCCAGTAGTCCATACCTTTAAGTTTATCACCCTTCCTTTTTTTCCCCCTCCATTTTTCGACAGTAATAATGATTCACGTATCTATCCTTAACAAGGTCATCGAATAACAGCGCACTAAAATTACTCACTTACACGGTACACTTAATTCTCTTCACTATTCGTTCACCACTTTTCACTTTTATTCGCTTCGAGTTCGCATGGAACAATACTGCCGTAAGCGCGGTCACGCGCCGCGGCGCCGCTTATATAGCAGCCCAGTAGCCGTCCTGAAACTTCCACGAACTTCCACAAAGTTCCGCTCATTTCGACCGAGGGGCGTGGCGAATAATCGAGAAACAACGCAAAGTGTCCCTACAATACAAAATAGTTCGGCTGCAACTGCGTCTGCCTCTCGTCAAAAGATGGCGCTAGGCGCTACTATTACTACATATATTCAAACGTAATAATTATTTAACTCTTCACTCCTCGTATTTTTTCGGTATAATATTAGGTAATATTTTGCTTATTTCGGGGAAGGGGGGGGGGGGTTTGAACCCCCGAAACCCCCCCCTTGGCTACGCCCGTGGTTGCTGCTCTATACATATAATATTTTGGTGAAGCCACTTCTCCCTAAAAGCACGCCACTGGCTTCTTATTATCGTCTTCTCTAGATAAAATATGATGATATTGAAAAATTGGAAATAAACCCATTGTTTCCCCTACCACGCTCTCCCCTTATTCTTTAAGTATCATCCCTTCGCAAAGCAATGCTCCTTCCGGCGCGAATTTTTGCAACTCCTCCCCAGTCCGCGCGAATAAACAACCCCCACCCTTCACCCGCGGGGGCTTTGGAATTTAATTTAATTAAACTCCTTATTAATTAAGGCGCGTCCGACGCCGCCGTCGTCGTTTCCCCGGATGCAACAAAGGCCGCCCTGAAATAACGTATTAAAGTAACGTTTGAATGGGGGGTAGGGGCGGGTCGCAAATCCATATGAATGAATGTCGGCGCCAGATAATATTGCGCCCGGATTCGAACGCAGGGGAGGAGGGGTCGGATCTTCTTGGGGCGCCGCGAAATAAACCGAGGAAGAACGAAATTTCGTCCGCTCAACTGAGACGAAGCACCTGGCTGCAGACTACAGAAAAATTTCTTCATTGTCATTGTTCGCTTAATCACTTAATAAATAGAGAATACTTAGTGTCCGAAAGTAACAAACCTTCGCCTGCGCTCCTGGGTGCCCATCCCACCGCCTAGATGTCGCCCAATATGGAAATCCGAGGCGGTGCAAGGAGATAATGGCCTTCGCGGTAAGCGGAACGGAATAAACACCGGCGAGAGAATTTGCATCCACCCGTTTACATAATTTCGCAGCTTTATTGCCTTCACAGAGTTACCCGAACGTCGGCGGTGTCGCGGGATGAACGTCCCACCAATAGGGACGCGAGAATGGCAGAAGTGGGGGGAGTATATGACTCCGCGCGCGGTTGTAGAGCGGTCAGTCGGTAGGCGACCGTCGTCGAGTGATGTCAGTGTAAATTACAGCAATTTGAGCTGACAGAAGAAGAAATTTGTCCCAAACTTATTTGACCTATCATTTCTGTAACGGAATTTTTTTCATTTCCATTTCAACATAATAGCAAGCGAAAATTTAATCAATCATCAAAATATTAACTTCTAAAATCAAACGATTTAATTTTGGTAGACAGTGTGAACCCCGAGCAGTCCGGCTATATTACAAATCGAGGTTCGTGCGCCAAAATTTTTATATATTCGTTATATATTATATTCACTTGGGTAATTTATAACGAAGGAACAATCAAGACACTCACAAACATGTGAATTCTTAATAATAAATTAATTAAAACCAAACCCCTTTTGCATTATCATTGCAACACTTATTTCACTATGTAAATGTTAATAATGTTTTCGCTTGTATTCTTTTAAAAAGGTTTTCTTCGAGGCCTTCTTCACAATTTATTTTGCTTTCATCTGTACATAAACGCTCGCATGTCAATTCATCACCTGATAAGAAACGGCGTAAACACCCAGCCACCACGCGTCGCGAATAACAGAATGGGGGAAAGCGGGGAGAAAGTGTTGTCGGTATTGCGACGAAAGGCGCCGTTCATATGTAAATTCCGTGCACAAAGAACAATTAGTTTTGTCGCGAGATACGATAAGGCCGCCTCTCCCGCTCGGTTGCATTTCGAAACTGCAAGGATATTAATGTTACTGCCATTTTCAATTAAGGCTTGTATGCGTTGAATTTTCGGGATAGGTTTATTTGGACGAAGTTTTTACGATTCTCCTGATAGAACATCGTACAAAAATCCACTGCACACTTGGAAGAGAGTGCTGACGTCCACGTTGAGATATCCATTAGACAATTATTATGAAAAATAATACACCCAATATCGAGATAATGCCGAGGATAAATCACTCACATTTTAGAAATTCGGTAATTATTTCCAATGGTGTAATCCACCCCCGATATGGCTAACCCCCCCCCCTCCCCCACCCGTATTTTCGAGGTCTCTGAACAGGAATCCGCGGCCTTGGTTTTTCCCGGTCGGACGTAGTTTTCGAGAAAATGAATTTTCAAATTTCCTTTTGACATCCCGGATTTCACGACGATATTTGTGGTTGTAATTGGGATGAATTTTGACTGTAAGCAGCTCAAACTAATCACCACACTATTTTGTACCTTTTGCAACATCGAAACTTTGTGAAAACCCACGGAAACTTCGAAATTTTGAAAGATTTTTGCCGTGTTTACGTACGCTATTTTCGCCCATGCCCGGCGCGCCGACGTACCTCTCTCTACTCTACTAACGCCTATTATGGAGGCGGTTTCACATAGCACTTGACTGCGATCGCAGTGACTGTTTGGTGGGCGTGGTTCCGCTGCCAAGCGAATATCGATGTAATCGGAGTACACTGTTATCGCAGATACTGTTACGACTAGAAATATTTTTAAATTTCAGATGAAAAAATGTATCATATAATCGAATTATGAGTCTATGGGACATTTAAAATCACCTCATTGTATTTTTCGTATGGGAGATTTGTAAAATTTTGGAAATCTCCGTCTACTGTTAATATAATTCAGTAAAAAAGTGGTCTGCTTAACCCATTAACGCCTGAATTATGTATTTTTTCAAATTTCGATATTTTTTCTTAAATAACTGTAAAAAATGACTCCCTGAAACGAAAATATTTTATTCCAAAAATATCTGAGTAGTACTTTTTGAAATATAGGCTGTTGCCATATGGTAACGCTAGGAGCTTGTGAAGTCAAAGTGTCTAATTTTATAAGAAATCAAAAAGGTTTTGGCAGTTATTTGGAAAGCAATGAAACAGTGTAATATCGTCAAGTATATATTATTTTCAATAATATGCAATAGCAGATTATGCTATCGACAATGGAATGGCTGGAAATAGTCAATACACAAGGCTACATTACACTTCCAGCACATTGTTCTAATTATGGACTTGCATGTACCGCGCGCGCACCTTCTTTTTTTATGGCCTTCTGTATGCCGAACAAAGTGGTCAATTCTATCAAATCTAATATTATCTGAAATACGGCTATTATCTGAGGACTCTATTGATCCTGCATGTCCAGCACCTTTAGGACGAACTTGATACGCAAGTTGTTAGTTAGGGTGCACTGTGTTGGACTTCTATTTTCTCGAATTGTCCCAATGGCGGAATAGCCGCGAAATTGCAAAAAAGAAAATAGTGCTGGATTAGAAAATAAATTATCCATATAGAAAGTATACCCCAACTTTCTTTTTCCTAGCGGAAGTTCATCTAACATTATCAGAAGTGGGCTAGCGGCTTTACCAAATAGAACATCATAGTCCGAATTCATTTTAGGACTCTTTCCCTGATAAAAATCAAAGTTTATTAGGTAGCCATCTTTAGTGTTTATAAACACTAAATCTGGAGCCTATAGGCTCCAGATTTTGTAGCCAAACCTGATTGGCTTGCCCCAAATAAACTGTTTGCAACTGTGCGTCCCATAATACTTTACCATACTTTCATCGTATGCTAGGTTCAATTCCGGAACAAAATTGTGGATACATCGATCTTTTAGCATTTCAATCATTGGTCTAAGTTTCATCATTGTAAATCATATCTAGTTCTTGAGAAACTGAGAATCCTCTCCTGGAATTAAAAAATAAATATTTACTGAATGTAAGCGCCTAGCGTTGCCATATGGCAACAGTCATGTTTACGAATATGTAAGTCAGCTAGTTTTTAGTAAAATGTCTTTATATTTTGTCAATGAATACTCTAACGCATTCTATACATAAATATAAATCCAAAGTAACAAAAATATGTGACACATAAAAATAAACATACTTACTCAAACCGAGGCTCCATTTTTTTCGATGATTTATTTGAATGGTATATTCTAGCACTGCTCACACTCTAACAATCGAATGTAAACTGAATTTGCCAGTGCGAATGTATTACAAACAGTAATACGGCGGTAATAAGATTCCTACCGTAAACGAAATAAAATCGCTGACAAGTTAGGACGCGTCGAAAAGATCACCTGTTGGACGTTGCCATATGGTAACGCAAGGCGCTAATGGGTTAAAGGCGTTTTCATCCAATACCTTCTCTTCTTATATTTACGTCTAATATTTAACATTAACTTTTTTAATCAAAAGGCACATGATAGAATGATAGCATACATTTTTCCTTAATCGGCGCCATTTTGTAACTACTATTGTCTACTGTCAACACACTTTTGCAAATATAACAACAACGATGCATTTATCCTTGTGGATTTTCATAATAACCCGTGAGGTCAATTTAAAATAGGCCAGGCGGCTGCGGATAGGAATGAATTATTATTAGACATTAGTAATCTTGACTCCATTAGTAATAATTGGGGAGATTTTGCATGAAAATATAACTGTATTTTTTAATATAGTTTATTATTAAACATTGAAACAAATTTGAAGTAAATTAGGTGGGTCATTGGCCAAATGACGCTATGGAGAAGCCGCGCCTGGTGTAGTCTAGAAGTCATTGAACACATTTTTACTCCAAACGTAAGTTTCCAATTTAGAGGCCTTCTAAATAGTTCAAATCTGATCTAGATCCCAATCCAAGTTTTAACCAATGTATAATCCTTCTAAGTAGAAACGACAATAAATGAATAAACTTTTTATTTTCCTTACCTGACCCTTATCCAAACAAACCATTTCGCAAGTGACTAAGAGTGCCCTGGTTTTACTTGCATCTAATTAACTACCCAACCCTCCGCCTATGGGCTTACAATTTGCTTTATTAACATTTTATTTCCTATTGCGATTTGGAGATTACCGGGTGCGCCCAAGGAAGAACGCAGATACATTGAACAAATCTCAAAGCCTTTTGTCGGACCCAGGTAGTCTCTTAGACAGCCTGCTATCAATTCCTTTCGAGCAAATAATAGGCGGGGCATTAATGCGTAATAATTACAGATTTAATTACGGCACGGAACTCCTGGACCAGTATCTGCCCGGATAATCGGCATCCCCGAGTTTAGCACCTTAGTGTGTTAATTGCGTCACCTCAGAAGGCCCCTCGATCGATCGGCGGTCAACAGTGTCCAACTGGCCTCCCGATCGAGATACCGTACACCGGTTGATCTATTTCGCGATGCAATTATAGGATAAGCGTTACAGGACGAGAGGTCAAGTCGCAGGTGATAATAATGGGCGATGATCTTGGAGAGACATCTGTAGTCCTTATTTTCCTTTCATTACAACATCTGCCCTACTCTCTTCAAAATACAGGGTTTCCCGACGAAAACTTGACACCCCCAAAAATTAGAAAAACGAAAAATATTTGAAAATTCAACTTTAAAATTTCAAGTGGACCTACCCCACTTGTGGCGCATCATTTTAAAGCCGTTTTAATTTCGAATACAGTGATGCATCGTTTTTAAAAATCTGTTGAGATTTGACAGAATTATTGGCTAAAAACGGAAAATTGACAATCCACTGTACGCGTAGTAATTTCTACACAAATGCCCGCCACTATTAAGTTTTTTATCTACTACACACGACCAAATTACCTAGTTTTTATTGACGTGTCGATCAGTTTACAAAAAAGTCACAAATGAAAAAGCTGAAGCAAAACAAAAAAGTTCATATGAATTCAAACCTTATATATTTTTAAAATAACAAAAAGTCACTGTCACAAAAAGGTCCCCGTTTTTTTGCTTGCAACTACGAAATCGTTAGTTTCAGCCTGCTATTGAAAGTGTAAACGTGTTTTTGAAATGGTTTATTCTATCACGGAAAGGTTAGAAATTGTTGCAATTCGTGCTGTAGCTTTAGCGCAATCATGATTTCGAAAACAAATTGCAACAATTTCTACCCTTTCCGCGATAGAATAAACCATTTCAAAAACACGTTTACACTTTCAACAGCAGGCTGAAACTAACGATTTCGTGGTTACAAGCAAAAAAACGGGAACTTTTTTTTGTGACACTGACTTTTTGTTACATATTTTAAAAAGATACCTATAAGGTTTGAATTCGTATGAACTTTTTTGTTTTGCTTCAGCTTTCATTTGTGACTTTTTGGTAAACTGATCGACAGGTCAATAAAAACTAGGTAATTTGGTCGTGTGTAGTAGATAAAAAACATATTAGTCGCTGGCATTTGTGTAGAAATTAATTACTACTACTAGCCAATAATTCTGTCAAATCTCAAAAGAATACTAAAAATGATATATCACTGTATTCGCTTTAAAATGATGCGCCACAAGGGGGGTAGTTCCATTTGAAATTTTAAAGTTGGGGTTGCTAGGGATTAGAGGGATGAACATATCGGGTTGGCTTGACTGTCAAAAAAGCTCCCCCCCAAGAACAAAAATCGACGGATTTCCGCCAATTTTCAAATATTTTTCGGTTTTCTAAATTTTGGGGGGTGTCAAGTTTTCGTTGGGAAACCCTGTATATTAAAAGCTATTTGCGGTGCAACAGTTTTCCGACGTCTCTCTATATCCAATTCGCGAGCGAAAGATTTATTCCGTCGATAATAGCGGGCGCTTTTAAATAAAATTTGCGGCGTCAAAGAACTTCCGAGCTTCGATTCCTACCCTCTCTCTAAAGCTACAAATTCCGGGACGCCCGCTTCGATAATGTCGGTGTCGAACGACGGGCGCGGTGCCGACCTAGCCGGGATTTCGTTTAACGTTTCTGACCGAATTTTCTATAGAAACGAAGGGCGGAATAAAAAAATTCAATTAAAACGGTTTATTGTTTACACGTTCCGACTTTTCGCTTGGACTGAAACAGAAGAATTTTAAATTTCAACTGTATAAACTCCATTCCTAAATAACGTTTATCACCGAAGGGGACGCGAGCACCGAAGACCCAACCCGAAAACTATTAGACTTTTAAACAACCTTAAAGTTGAATAGAGAAACTTTCCAGGGAGGTATTGGAATAATTTTTACGTTAAATTCAAAGAGAGGCCTCAGCTCGGCTCGCCCGAAATTCCATATCTACCCTCTCTGTGACATTTAAATTATTTCGACGAAGCTATTGCCTCCTACCCTGAATGTAGATACCCACGCGTCTGCGCAATCTTAGTAATGTTCTGTGCAGGTCTGTTTGGGGGTAAATAATACAGATAACGACCTCTATAATTTACAGAGATTCATAGAGTTGTCAACAGAAAAAGAATAAAACTGCTCTGTCGATATCTTTAAATAAAGAACCCCAGGAAGGAGCAAATTTGGGCTCAACTCTCGACCGGGACAGTCTCTGCAAATGGCGGGATGCCGTTTCCGTTTTTACAGTGGCGCGCACTTTTGAGTCGTTTCGACAAACTAATCGAGGCAGATAACCTCGTTTTTCGTGAAATCAGTAGGTACCTACAATACAAGCAAAAAATTAAAAGGCACGTTTATGTCGTTAAGTTTGGGAATCCTCGATAAGACAGCAATTCTAATTTTAAATTTCCAAAATTATGAAGAAATATGTGCCTACACAAACGCCTATGCCACTTTGGCGCATGGCCTTAAAAGTACAAAATTACTTACCGATGGATTACTACTATCCTCAAACATGTTAGTTTTTGCGGCCAGGGAAGTGACACAAGCCGCATAGCTAAGCATAATAACTCGAAAAGGTATCTAAATACCATATATTATACTGGCACCTACCTGTGAGAAACGGTAATACCCGGGCCTTATTCATGTTTGTGTGTAGTGTACAGGGTAGTGGTACCTAGCCAAACAACTTTATTACCCGTATAGTTTCTATTAAACAATAAAACAGACAAACAATTAATTTGTATCTACTAATTCGCCACAAATAACAGAACTTTAGACACTATTATGCCAGCTAGCTCTGTAATAAAACCGGGAAAAACTGCATTCATATATCACTACCCCTTTTGCCATCAGATGTCATAAATATAACATAACGGGCTGCGTGTGTGAAAGGTATTACATACTTCTTGCGCCACCCTTCAGTTATACTTTTACCGGGGACTGGAAAAGTATGTAGCGATCGTAACTAGAACTAATGGGTACATTAATTTAGTGGTTTTGCGGTTTTTGCGAGAAATTTTTGTTTAAATTATATCTTGATAGAGGGAACCTGAATTTAAATGTGTTTAGTGATTATTAATCACAATGTTTAGCTACATTATTTACACCAGCTATAGACCATTAATATATTTGTTGTAAATATATTACGTAAGTATTTCATTTGTTAAATAGTTATAGATGAGAAACAAGAAACAATGATATTATGTGTAAAGAATTCTTGTGGTATTGTGCCATTCTATTTAATTTCATAATCGTAGGTAGCAACAGCAGCAGCGAGCAGTCATGGAAATATTTTATTGCAACTGAAAATGCTGCCATGCCCACCATTTTCCTAATTGGATTTTCGCATAAAAAACATGGAGGAACGGGGCAACTTTGTAGTTCTCGTGGTTAGTTTCTAGTTTTTTACAGCTTGCGGTGTCAGACATACACCAGCCCGCATGTAGTTGTATCCTACTTTGAAATTAATTCTTTCTATTTAGCTAGGCACTTAAGTGAAATAAACCAGAGGGAATAATTATAAGAGGATTTTGCTCGTAACTTTATTAGTAGTCAGTATAGTTTTCTAAATAGATATGCTGCATTTTCCAAGGCTATATAAAATGTGTCAATACATCTCACCGCTCGGTGCTAACCAATCAAACACTATAAATAACGATACATCAAGCGCAATCTATAATGAAGTAGGACGTAGGACAAATTGACAGGCTGATATTTTGACCGATAATAGGACGACTTCGATTTTACACTTTTTTTTTGTCATTCGGGAGAAAAAATAAAGCATGATGTTTTTTTAATTGAAATTTTTTATTAGGCTAACATTTATTTCCTGTCATATGCAGGTTGGTGTCTTACCACGAACTGCATCGATCGATATCTCAAAAAGTAAGCATAGAATTTTTTTGAAAATTTGGCAGCTGACCAATGTCACTGAGTACTATTCATCTAAAATATTTTCAAAAAGGCGGCACTTCCGGTTATACCGGAAATCGATGACAACTTCGTTATTTTAAATTGAACACCCTATATTTTATTGCATTTTGGATTCTACGGAAAATTCTAGGTACATTTCATGTATCATTTCCTATACCTAAATTCAACCGTCTTTGAGATATTTGCCATTTTAGAGAAAAAATGACAGATGCAGACCCGTACTTAATTGACAGTTTCTTCATAACGGCTACATATTTCATAACGCGCTCTTGGCATTTTGTAGTCAAAGGCTTGGTGCATAGAAATGCCATAAAGAAAGATTCTGATCTTGTACAGGGTGCTCACAAAAAATTATTCAAATTATAATTCAAAAAATGCCTAAAACTCAAAATTTTCAAATGTAAACCCCCATTTTTTTGTAGTATCCGTACTCAGCACAAAAAATTAGGGCAAGATTGTGTTTGGTTCCTTATACCTGAATATTATCATTTTCGACTTATTTACAAAAAACTCATTTTCCACTTCTTCATCAAGGGAGCGTTTTTTTAAGTTTGATAAATCTAGTTGGCCATGGCTGATTATACGATTTTCAGAGAATGAAGAAATTTCTTTTAGTTTAAAATTATTATAAACAATGCCGGCACGGTTAAATTACACAAACGAAGACTATTTAAATTTATTTATTATTTATGGAGAATGCAACAGAGTTATATCAAGAACTTGTAATACATTTGCAGTGAATAAATAAATTTATTATCCACCCTGTATATTTGTTTTTTAAATACTGGATATCAATCACAGAAAGCAGAGATAAGAGAAGATAAAATAAGCAACAACTAATACTATAAATATTTCACATTTTTTTTGTAAATTTTCGTATTTGTTTCATAATTCACATTCACATTTTACAGAAAAAAAACAAATTGACGCATATTTTCAAATTTTGCTATAGTTTTGGGTACAAAAACAAAATGATAAAATGTATTTTTAATTTTTTTAGGAAATTTAAAATTCAAATTTGTGACAATTTTGTAGCTATCTTACATACGAACAAAATTGTTTGGTGCAATCTTATTTTTATAGTTATAGCTTTTTCATCTATTATTAGTACCTATGTCTATTAAATTTTTCGACTTGCTGCAAAATATTTTTAACAATATCGATACATCTCACCGCCCAAAACTATCTTATTAAAAACTACAAATATGAATTCACAAAGCGAAATATATCGAAGTCCGATGTCTTATGGATGGTACGTATAGCCAATCATAGGATACCTAACTTAAATTAAATTTCCAAAAATGATACTATTTTTTATTTTTTATATATTTTTTAGATTTTGCTTTAATTATCTTTGGAAGTGCAAAGAATCATTGTTTAATTTGTTGAAATATCGAAATGTTCACCTTTTTTTATGAAAAAAGAAAGTTGAACGGCAAAAAATGAGATTTAAATTTTCGTTTTCAAATCAGATTACTTAAATAATTAAATTTTGCCACAAAATAACAATTTTCCAGAAGAAATACATTTACACATCAGCAAAAATTATATTACCGATTTCGCAATATTATCTTTCGTAGTTTTAGAAAATCTTCGTCCAGCTATTGCTTTTGAATGAAATAATTCTACATCTCACCGATTTGAACTAACCGGCCAGGTGCTACAAGTTCGTATTTTCTTTTATTCGTTTCAGCATTAGAAGATTCTTTTATATTTATTTGTTATTTACATTTATAATTTTGTCATAAAGTAACAACTAATGCTGTAAATGCAACATAATTTTTTGAAAGAAAAATGCAGGTATATCTCACCGCTTACTACTAGCCTGCATATCTACACATATAGACTTACGAAGTGTGGCCTACTTAGAGTCCGTAACTAATGAATGGCAAGAATTAAATTAGCCACTCATTAGTGACTTTGACTCCCTTTACTTTTTTTATTAAAAATATTAGATGCTTATTTCCAAATGAAAGAAAAGTAATATTTACAAAAAATTGTCAAATGTGCTCACAATGTGTGAGCTTATCTTTTCTTCAGGGCGTTACAGACTTGCGTTACTTATTTCACGCCCGCTTCTCACCGGCTAAGCAATAAACAATTCGCTTTCTGTCATAATTAGGCGGTAATAATTTATATCAGCCTTCGTAATTAGCGCGTCAGCAATTAGCCGAGTTTTTAATGAGGATGGCACTCTAGGCGACGAACGAAAAACACAAGAAAAAATACAACTACTTAGTCCCTGTGCTCGTTAATGAAGCAATGAATATTTCATTAATGGATTTCTTTGACGGGTCACTCTTAAATTTTGGGCGCTGCGGCACCGGCTTACTACGATAAATCTTAACACACGGTGTGTCCAGCCAAGTGAAATCAGCGTCCAAAAATATACTAATGAGTCCGGGCACTCGGCCTTGTGTGAACAAACGTTTCCCTCTTGCCCTCTCCCGCTCCCCTCCTCATCGAGCCGATCGATATCTTATAATATAAGAAAATAAGCTGTAGAGGAAGAGACCCAAATTTGAGATAGGTGCCTAATTTTAATTAAAATAAACTGGGGTGTAGTGTTAAAGTGGTAGTTGAGCGCTTCAGTTCGTTTGTTTCTGTACAAAAGCACGTTTGGTGTGATTTGACTGCTAAAATTTTTTTGATAGTGTAAATAAACTGGCATTTACAGTCAAGGTGAAGTGTAAGAAAAATTATGTGTCGTAGTTAGTAAGGGAGGTGTTGCTTAATGATATTTTATTGAAATCTGGCACTATTTTTTCATAACTAATGGGTTCTGTTAATTGAGACTATGTCAAATTAGGCACCCAAACAATATTTTAATTTTTTTGATTACAGATGCCAAAAAAACACAAGAAATGGGACTCTTATGCTATGGTAGAAGATGTAAAGGAAGTGTGTAATTGGGATGTCAGTCTGTCTCAAATTAGTCAGCTTGTCTCAAAATAGGCAACCTTTTATTTTATGGGGCAATTGACAAAAAAAAGTTTAAACTGAATAATTTGTCTAGATCGCTATTTTAATGTAGTTTCTTTGCATCACTGTTTTGTCAATACATTGAGCAAGTATTCCAATACAAAATTATTAAAAAAAAATTCGTTCGCATTCTACCGGGTGCGCGCAAAATGTTACCGACCGACCGTGACTGTGTTGTAGTGATGCCTAGTAACGCTTTTTACTGCAGAGCGGATGGCTGTAAAACCAGTTCAAAAGACTATATTACCTTTTTTTCATTTCCTAAAGACCCTGAAAGGTAAGATTGAGTTTGAGGTACCTACCCACAAAAATTAAGAAATTTTTTTGTGATATTTGAATACTTAGGTATTAATTGAAGAATAATATAGATATAATATTAAAATATTGGAAATTTGAAGATGCCAGCAATGGAAGAATGCCTTAGGGTTCATCGGAGAACATAAATTTGCGAATATTCCACCTGAAGAGGCATATAAACCTATAAGAATTTGCAACATTTTGATGATCAGTCATTCACTTCGACCGGAAAACGTTCAGTAAAAACTGTTGTCCCCTCGGCTGTCCCATTAAGATTATTACCAGAAGCTTATGGTAAGACGCGTGCTTGTGTAGGTACGTATGCGTAATATTTTGTTCTGTATTGTTTATGTCAATTTAAATATCAAAATATTTACTACAGGATGAAAAAGTAGATATGATTAGTTTAACTCTTTGTCGTTAAATATTTATTTGTTATTTATGTTTTTGTCTGCTCTATGTTTTGTTAGGCTTTATTAAAAATGAACGTATAACGTAAAAAATGCATTTTTATTCATGTTCCAACCAAAGTCTACAGATATACCTACTAATTATGTAGATTCTGGCAATAGCTACCTTGTATTTTAATTTAAATGTAGGTACCTAACAAAAACTAACGAAACACTTACCTACACCAATAATGTTGTACCAAAGTCTACAAATAGGTAAAACTAATATTTGTAGACTTTGATAAGTAATGGAAAGTCAATATGAACCTGCCCCCGTATAACTAGCTTGACGGCGATTTCGTTTAGTCGCCTTCGTAAATGCGAAGCGTGCGAGGTGACGGTGATTTACGACCGGTCGCAAACAATTGTCTACTTTTCAGAGATATCAAAGGAGTGAGTCGACTTTAGTATTTCTAGACTTTGGTGAAATTTCTAGGTACGGATACCGTCTCTTGTCTGCCCTTTTCCCATAAAATACCCACGCACCCCGCCTACTATATATATTATTTATGCCGGAAGCGACGCCCCGCCGCCGGAAAAAAAAACCGTTCGGTCCCGTCTTAATTCCGCAAGCGAAAAACAACGGCGCTAGCCGTCGATGGCGCGACGCAAACAAATAAATCACCGGCCCTGGCCGGTCCTTTAAATCCGTAAACAAAAAAGACGGCCGCGGGCCGGTGAGTAATGGCTCAGTCGGTCGGATTTATCGCTCGTGCGGCCGCGCGGTCGTAGTAGGCGTGCGTGCGTCGGGTCCGACATGGAAATTTGAGGGGACGGTGATGGCGGGGCGAGCGCGGCATGATGGCAAAGTCTAGAAATACTAAAGTCCGCTCACTTCTTTGATCTCTCGGAAAAGCCGACAATTTTTTGCGGCCGGTCGTAAATCAGCGGAACCTCGCACGCTTCGCATTTACGAGGGCGACTAAACGAAATCGCCGTCAAGCTAGTTATACGGGGGCAGGTTCATATTGACTTTCCATTATTTACTAAAGTCTACAAATATTAGTATACCTGTTTGTAGACTTTGGCACAACATTATTTGTGTAGGTAAGTGTACCGTTAGTTTTTGGTAGGTGCAGTTAAATTAAAATACAAGGTAGCTATTACCAGAATCTACATAATTAGTCGGTATATATCTGTAGACTTTGGTTGGAACATGAATAAAAATGCGGTTTTTTATGTTTTACGTTCATTTTTAATAAAGCCTAACAAAACATAGAGCAGACAAAAACATGAATAACAAATAAATATTTCAAGACAAAGAGTTAAACTAATCATATCTACTTTTTCGTGCTGTAGTATACAGGGTTTCCCAACGAAAACGAACCACCTGGAATATTTCCCAAAATAGCGCTAGGTACTCAAATTTAAAAAATAAGTGACACCTCCTTTTAAAGCCTGTTTAAAGTGAATGCAACGGTGTGTCGTTTTTGAAATTTCAACGACATTTAAGGAATTTGTGAACTAAAACGTGATTTATGGATATTTTCTGATCTCTGATGTTATTGAAGAATAATAATTAGAATAAATAATTCGCTTATAATTTTAAAAGTCTTTTTGCTATTACAAGGGAAATGAAACTGACAACCGATTTTAAATAATAATGTCCTTCATTTTGTAGCCTGTTTGACGAAGGGTACTATTTTGACGTGCAATTTTTGAGGTGCGCCACTGTATATCACTTTCGATATCACAAAAAATTTAATAACTTCTTTCGATAAAAAAAATTGTTTGCTAGTAAATGTCTTAGTTTCTTTTCTTAGTCACTTCAGTGTAGTTAAGTCTTAGTTCGTTATTTTTCTTACTCGACAAAGTTGGGCAATGAATTTGAGGCACGATTATATCACTGCCTTGCGATGGATGTAAAACATTTCGAACATCTGTTATAATAAAGTTATTTAAAATTCGTTGTCAGTTTCATTTCCCTTGTTGTAATAGCAAAAAACACCGAAACTGATTTTAGAGAAAAGGTTTATTTTAAGAAAAATTAAAAGAAAACAAATACATAAAACACCTCGTAAAATACCTACCTATATTAAAGCAGAATTATAAAAACATTTTAATTTGAAATTGTATAGTAGGAATTTATGATTAAATACTTTCAAAGTTTTCCAATAAAAATATTTGCCTTCTGTCGGTAAAAATATGTTTATAGAAAAGCTTCTCTCAACATCTACCGATTTAATAGGACAATATTTTAATTTGGGTAGTAAAGTATATAAGGCCAAGGTGCAACTTCGTTGGATGATTTACCATCAAAAATACCTACTCTTTACTGCCATTAAAGATTTGAACCCTTCATTATTTTCTAAAATAGCATCTAATTTGGGCTCTCATAATCTTGGTTATATCTTGTATCTATAAATAAATATTGGAAAAACATGCAAATATGAACAAAAATATAGTTTTTCCATAAATATGCAACGTTTTGCAAAATTGAATAAAATATGCAAAAAATGCATATATATGCAATTTGCATATATTCCGCCCCTTACTCATTATTATTCGTCAATAACATAAGAGATCAGAAAAATATCCATAAATCACGTTTTAATTCACAAATTTCTTAAATGTCGATGAAATTTCAAAAACGACACACCGTTGCATTCCTTTTTAAACAGGCTTTAAAAGGAGGTGTCACTTATGCTATGGTTCCATTTACTATAAGCTTCTGGCAATAATCTTAATGGGACAGCCGAGGGCACAGCAGTTTTTACTAAACGTTTTCCGGACGAAGTAGATGACTGATCATCAAAATGTGCCTTGCAAATTCTTATAGGTTTATATGCCTCTTCAAGTGGAACATTCGCAATTTTATGTTCTCCGATGAACCCTAAGGCGTTCTTCCATTGCTGGCACCTTCAACTGTTCAATATTTTAATATTATATCTATATTTAGTATTCTTCAATTAATACCTAAGTATTCAAATGTCACATAAAATGTCTTAATTTTTGTAGGTAGGTACCTCAAACTCAATCTTACCTTTCAGGGTCCTTAGGAAATGAAAAAAAGGTAATTTAGTCTTTTGAACTGGTTTTACAGCCACCCGCACTGCAGTAAAAAGCGTTACTAGGCATCACTACAACACAGTCACGGTCGGTCGGTAATATTTTGCGCGCACCCGGTAGAATGCGAACGAACCGCCTCAGCTACACTGTGTACAGCTTATTTTCTTATATTATAAGATATCGATCGGCTCGATGAGGAGAGGAGCGGGAGAGGGCAAGAGGGAAACGTTTGTTTACACGCCGAGTGCCCGGACTTATTAGTATATCTCTGGACGCTGGTGATGTGTTCGATTCCCAGCGCGGCGAAATGAAATTCTAGCGGTGGGGATCGATAGAGGTGACGGTTTATCTCCCCACTCAAAAACCATATAGCGTAAACCGAAAAAATGTCGTTTTACATGCGTATCTCCCACTGCCGTATCTCGTTCCGCTGTCCAGACAAATCCACTGGTTATGCGCAATTCCTATTCCGAAAATTAAAAAAAAAGCGACGGGGAGATAAGCAGGTAATGGCGTTTTCATGGAAATCAGGGCGCTAATTTCATTTAATATTCATCGAAGCTATATTATTAATATTATATCTATATTTATTATTCTTCAATTAATACCTAAGTATTCAAATGTCACATAAAATGTCTTAATTTTTGTAGGTAGGTACCTCAAACTCAGTTTTACTCAGGGTCCTTAGGAAATGAAAAAAAGGTAATTTAGTCTTTTGAACTGGTTTTACAGCCACCCGCACTGCAGTAAAAAGCGTTACTAGGCATCACTACAACACAGTCACGGTCGGTCGGTAATATTTTGCGCGCACCCGGTAGAATGCGAACGAACCGCCTCAGCTACACTGTGTACAGCTTATTTTCTTATATTATAAGATATCGATCGGCTCGATGAGGAGAGGAGCGGGAGAGGGCAAGAGGGAAACGTTTGTTTACACGCCGAGTGCCCGGACTTATTAGTATATCTCTGGACGCTGGTGATGTGTTCGATTCCCAGCGCGGCGAAATGAAATTCTAGCGGTGGGGATCGAGAGAGGTGACGGTTTATCTCCCCACTCAAAAACCATATAGCGTAAACCGAAAAAATGTCGTTTTACATGCGTATCTCCCACTGCCGTATCTCGTTCCGCTGTCCAGACAAATCCACTGGTTATGCGCAATTCCTATTCCGAAAATTAAAAAAAAGCGACGGGGAGATAAGCAGGTAATGGCGTTTTCATGGAAATCAGGGCGCTAATTTCATTTAATATTCATCGAAGCTATATTATTAATATTATATCTATATTTATTATTCTTCAATTAATACCTAAGTATTCAAATGTCACATAAAATGTCTTAATTTTTGTAGGTAGGTACCTCAAACTCAGTTTTACTCAGGGTCCTTAGGAAATGAAAAAAAGGTAATATAGTCTTTTGAACTGGTTTTACAGCCACCCGCACTGCAGTAAAAAGCGTTACTAGGCATCACTACAACACAGTCACGGTCGGTCGGTAATATTTTGCGCGCACCCGGGAGAATGCGAACGAACCGCTCGCAGCTACACTGTGTACAGCTTATTTTCTTATATTATAAGATACCGATCGGCTCGATGAGGAGGGGAGCGGGAGAGGGCAAGAGGGAAACGTTTGTTTACACGCCGAGTGCCCGGACTTATTAGTATATCTCTGGACGCTGGTGATGTGTTCGATTCCCAGCGCGGCGAAATGAAATTCTAGCGGTGGGGATCGATAGAGGTGACGGTTTATCTCCCCACTCAAAAACCATATAGCGTAAACCGAAAAAATGTCGTTTTACACGCGTATCTCCCACTGCCATATCTCGTTCCGCTGTCCAGACAAATCCACTGGTTATGCGCAATTCCTATTCCCAAAAATTAAAAAAAAGCGACGGGGAGATAAGGAGGTAATGGCGTTTTCATGGAAATCAGCGCGCTAATTTCATTTAATATTCATTGAAGCTATATTATTAATATTATATCTATATTTATTATTCTTCAATTAATACCTAAGTATTCAAATGTCACATAAAATGTCTTAATTTTTGTAGGTAGGTACCTCAAACTCAGTTTTACTCAGGGTCCTTAGGAAATGAAAAAAAGGTAATATAGTCTTTTGAACTGGTTTTACAGCCACCCGCACTGCAGTAAAAAGCGTTACTAGGCATCACTACAACACAGTCACGGTCGGTCGGTAATATTTTGCGCGCACCCGGGAGAATGCGAACGAACCGCTCGCAGCTACACTGTGTACAGCTTATTTTCTTATATTATAAGATACCGATCGGCTCGATGAGGAGGGGAGCGGGAGAGGGCAAGAGGGAAACGTTTGTTTACACGCCGAGTGCCCGGACTTATTAGTATATCTCTGGACGCTGGTGATGTGTTCGATTCCCAGCGCGGCGAAATGAAATTCTAGCGGTGGGGATCGATAGAGGTGACGGTTTATCTCCCCACTCAAAAACCATATAGCGTAAACCGAAAAAATGTCGTTTTACACGCGTATCTCCCACTGCCATATCTCGTTCCGCTGTCCAGACAAATCCACTGGTTATGCGCAATTCCTATTCCGAAAATTAAAAAAAAGCGACGGGGAGATAAGGAGGTAATGGCGTTTTCATGGAAATCAGCGCGCTAATTTCATTTAATATTCATCGAAGCTAGACCCCTGACCAGGGGCCACAGCCATCTGACGGAGTTTGATCGAACCGACCGCGTTTGTGGTAAAGGGCCAGCTCTCCGATGTTGCCCTCTACTAATTTTTTAATGTACAGGGTTATTCACATCACATTTTGTAAATATTAAATTTTATAAAATTTTCTTGCGATTTCAGATTTCAAAAAATTTATTTTGAAAAAAGTGAAATTTTGCGTTTTCGATTTTATTTCTTTCTGAAGTTGTTATCACAGATAGAGAAAAAAGAAAAACACTTTCTTATGGCACTTTTTATCGAGCCTTAAGATGGCGTTTTTAGATTTGTTCTACAACGTTTCGTTTTTGAGAAACCATCTTCAACTTAATTTTTTAAATACGGACCTGGTTTTTTTGCACATTTTGAAAGCACTTTATTGCATATACCATGATGTATCACACGAAATATTTTTGAAATGTTTTGAGATAATTATACTGAAAATTTATTTTTTTCCATTCTTTTTTTTTCTATTGCGGCCCTGTATTTAATTAAGAAGTCTAAATATTAATCAGTATTGTCAACAATTTAACTTCCAGTTTACTTTTATTTCGAAAAATTAATATTTTTAAATACGGCCCTGTCTGGTTAGTGCTTTTCTCTGTTGTTGTACAGCAAACAGTGTCGCATTGTGTTTTGGAGTAAATTCTTCGCTTTTTCTAATTGTGAGAAGAAAGCTTTAAGCCAATGAAACCAATAACTTTTGCCATTTATTAATTGCAACGATACATTCGATCGGCCTCTACACTATTTCTGTGACACAAGATATAACATGCTAACATGTTAAATTTAGCTTCATTTGAAAAAGCACCCTTAATTTCTAATATTACAAATTATTAACTAAATGATACAGTGAGGGTTGGGTTATGACAAATGACAAGGGGTTGGTTTCGTTGTTTCAAAGCCTTCTAGGTGGAGGATTCTTATTTATTTTTTATTATCGTATGTGACTGTTATTAGTCTTTGCCGTCCTTTTTTTGGTTCTCCGATTGAAAGATGAGTCGTAAGTTAAATTGTTGACGATACTGATTAATATTTAGACTTCTTATTATTAAATACAGGGCCGCAATAGAAAAAATGAATGGAAAAAAGGAATTTTCAGTATAATTGTCTCAAAACGTTTTAAAAATATTTACTGTCACACATCATGGTATTTGCGATGAAAAGTGCTTTCCAAATCTGCAAAAAATCCAGTTCCGTATTTAAAAAAATTAAAAAACGAAAATTAAAACGAAATGCGGTACATCTTGAAGCCCGTTAAAAAGTGCCGAAAGTGATTTTCTTTTTTCCTATCTGTGATAACAACTTCAGAAAAAAAAAATCAAAAAACGCAAAATTTCACTTTTTTTAAAATAACTCAAAAATGAAAACAATATATTAGAAATCTGATTGTACCATTTTATTGGCCTCAAAATTGCGCAACTTTTTTCCCATTTAACCTCTGTTCTATCTCTCACCGTTTGCAAGATACCCATGCTGTTCATTCTTATCCGGGACACATGGTATATCGTTATCAGAAAAATGCGTAGATTTCGAAAATCGAGAAATATACAAACATATCCAAAGTTTGGTCTGTACCTCCAAAACGCGACATTCATTTGTTTTTCTGAATACACAACTCAAATCGCAAGAAAATTTTATACGATTTTCATATACGTATTCATTTTTTCCAAAATTAAAAACAAAAAATTGAGGGAATGATATATGAATAACCCCGTGCATGGCTTTTTTATTTCCAAAAATAGCCGTAAATAAGATAGGTCTCTAACCTGAAATCAAACGACACGCGAGACGGAAAACACACCCCTCCGCCAACTCAAGGGTGACAAAAAAAACACCCTCGAAGTGAAAACTCTTGTCCTAGGACGGAGCTGGGGGTGTCACGCTCCCCCCATTCGAAGGCGTTAGGTGCGTCTGCAAGATAGTTCTAAACGTTTCGGAAGTTAGGAGCGTCCCCCTTGGGATTATAAAGTTTAGCGGCAGTTTTTTCACGTGGGAAACTATAAGCTGTTAGCGCCGTTTGGGAAGTTTTAAAGGGAGGAAAATAGAATAGGAAGCAAGTGTTATTAGTTTCTATTTAAAAAAATGTTAAATGTGGAAACTTACACTAGTTCACTTTGATCACTTCGGTCACTTCGTTCATTTCGGTCACTTCGGTCACTTCGATCACTTCGGTCACTTCGGTCACTTCGGTCAAATCGGTCACTTCGATCACTTCGATCGTTTCAAAGCCGTTCGGTGGGGTTGTTAATACGTCTATAGACATGCCACGTTGCCAAGCGATCAAACCTCCGCCCACTCATCCCGCATCCGACCTCACCCTTCGTTTCCGGATCGGCTTAAGCCTCCTCGGTCTGACGTTCGCCCCGAACGGCGGGCCGATGAGTTTTCATTAGGTTTAATATCGGAGGCGGTGCGTAAGCCGTAAGCCACCGCCGGCAGTACAGGGAGATGCCGTATAGGTACGCCGGGGGTAGTTATTCTAATTTATTGGGGCTGGTTTCCCCGGGGATATTAATTGCGCAGATACGAATTTACGTGCGTGAGTGTGTTTTATGGCCGGAGATAAGGGGGGGTGGGTGGGGAATTTGGGGAAGTGTAGGTTACCGGGGTTGAGATAGCGATCTCCGCAATGCGCAAAAACGGGAACATCGGGGGGGATTTCCCAGAAAAAAAAACGAAATTTAAAGTTCTAATTTTTATCATAATCATTAAGCCAAACCCATAGAGATCATATATATAGGTAGAGAGCTGGACGATGTTTATAGGATGCGCGGAAAATCTTTAAAATAATAAAATAGTAACAAACAGTACTGAATAGGCGCAGTGGAAATGCGCATTTGCAATTTGTGGTAGTGTTTTGTGAAACTTGAAACTCTTTGACAGCGACAAACTAAGTATAACCTACCGTTGTTTGCATCATAGACGCTTTGTGGCATAATTTTTTCGATTTTCAGCTAATTATTAATAGTTTCTTCGCGTTTTAGTTGTTTGAGTGTTTTATCTAATTAAGTGATCATATCGAATATGTTCTGCTCATTTTACACCAGAGTGTTTAAAAACGAAACGACTCAGAGCGCAGCTAATTGAAAATGCGGTACCAACTCTTCTATTGAAACCACCTAAACCATCATTTAAGTAAGTATATTAACATGATTGTGGTGTAAGAAACTATTAGTAGCTTATTTGTTTTAGTGTTAAAATTATAAAGGTAGATGAAAACAACTCAAGTTCTAGCATCAGTGAAGCAAATTCTAGTAGTTTGGACGAAACTAGTTTTACAAGTATAAACGAACCTAGTTGTAGTTATCGAAGTCTTCACCAGTCCACGTTGAGGTGAGCTTAATTTATTATCAATATACAGGTTTGTAGGGAGATAGTAATTCAGAAAAACAACCACTGTTTTGAATTGCGCGATCTGAAGGTCTAATGCGCATGTTCCATAGGCCCATGCGCAAATCCACAATTTGAAATAAAAAGGGACTTGTTCAGCACTCTACCTATATATATATGATCTCTGTAACTGTAACCTAACTTTTAGAAGTGTCTAGTTACACAGTGTTACCTTGTAAAACATGGAAGAAAATCGTATAGGTATCTTCTTTTTAAAAGATTTATTATTGCAATGTAGGCACTAGACTATATAACGCCTGGAAATGAGTTTAAGGTTAGACGAATCATTATTGCTTTATTGGTGTATCCGCTATCAGTTTTATTTGGGGATATATCGTAAACTCCAGCACCGTTTGGCTCAATAACTTCAAGTCTGCCACCATAGAGCTTCTCCTAACAACAGGACCGACAGAATCCTTTCAGAACACTCAAAACATCAAAATAAAATATTGGTAGGTAATATTCAGTAGATAGCAACAGAGCGTTATCGCCTAATACAAACTGGGCTCCTATTGGTAAACTCGGACTATACCGAACAGAATTTAATGTAAGCAATGAATAAAGGAATAGAGCGTTCTGGTTTGGAGTGAACCCTCTTGTCGCTTAGTTATACCATTATGGCTCTTGCTTCCTACGCCAAATATCTACAGATTTACAATGTTTTTATTGCTCCCTATCAAAAGCTTATCACGTCTTAAAGTTCCCTTTATTCAGGAAAACCTCTAAATAACGGTATCGTAACAATAACCTAAGCTAGGGATGAAAACAACCTGCACGAAACTTTTTTTATTGGTATAAGTGTACGAAAATACAAGGATATAATTATTACGAATTATATCATTATTATGAATAATAGATAGAATAACACACGATGAATTTTCTTTTTTATTATTATTTTAGTTATCAAAAAATATCTACAGATTTAATTCTTTACTGCGTAAAATAAAATAGTAAACAATAAAATCTGTTTGTTTTACTTTCTTCTATGGGTTAACGCTCGACCGGACAGTCTCTGGGATGCCACACCACGCTTGCTGTTTTCTGTGGTACTACCCACAAAATATATAGGTTAGGTCCTACTACCAAAATCTAGAGAATACTATAAGTCCGCCCACTTGGCCTGTGTAAACAAATATTTCCCTCCTGCCCGATCCCGCTCACTTTGCCTTAACTATCCCTCGATCGATATCCCGCTGAGCGGGCGATTCCGAGCGTCACTTTGTTACACGATGTCTCTCGGAACGGTGTGCTTCGTATTGTACCGGGTGCGCCTAAATTATATCCAATACCGTTGCCAATTCTGAGTAGTGATGGTTTATCACGGTTCTTATTGCAGTGCGGATAGCTGTATAAGCAATTCAAAATCGTGTGTCCTTTTTTCGAATTCCTAAAAACCCTGAAAGGTATGATTTAGTTTGACGTATAATTAAGAAAAATGTCTTAATCAATTATTTCTATAGCCATCGAAATATTATTATATTATTACGTAATACTCGTATTATGCATAATATTATATGACATATGCATTGTATATATGTTGAATAATATAAAACCAACATGTCACAGGTGTGTTTCTTTCATTATTAGCCGTCCTCCTTTTACAGTTTTAAGTGATCTCAAATCGATTCCGACTCACTTTGAGATCACATCATCTGACATCGAGTGTTCCTTTTACAAATGTTCAGTTGATTATGAAGTGATCAGTTTTCGCAGCAAATCGATTTTTATGTAATTTGTGTTTGTTTTGGGTGTTTCTGGGCTTAAGGTGGTGACAAATATTGAAAAATTCATTCAAGGGTTAGATTATAGATAACTGTTCCATTTACCAATAAAAAATCATGTTACTGTCAGATCACTTCATGTTCATTTCACTTCAAAATCACTTGTGCAAAAAGTCAAAAGGAGGACAACCTTTGTTGTAAATAAAAATATTGATAACTGCAGATGTCAGCAATGGAGAAAGGCCTTAGGGTTCGTCAAATAGCATAAATTGGCGAATATTGAAGAGGCACATAAACGTATAGAAATTTGCAAGGCACATTATAATGACCAATTATTCATTTCGTCCGGAAAAAGGTTATTAACAACTGCTGTTCTATTAAATTTTCGCCACGACTATTTGGTTTCATTATATACGCTGGTTCGTATTTACTACACACTTAAATTTGCGAATAGGGATTTAAAAACCCAAAGACAAAATAAATCAAATCCAAAACTTACAATTTTGCAAAACTTATAAACTATGTAAATAGTTTTGTTTGCTCCCATGTGCACACTTATATATATTTTTACTTACCCTATGTTGTAGTTAGGTATATCTTGAGTCATTTAAACGGAAAAAGTAAAATACCTGCATTTTTATTAGGTATACATATTATGCTCCTTATTTTTCCGGTGTACCTACCTGTTACTCCTATTGTGCATAAGTCAATATAGAGGTGCCCCCGTATAACTTGGTGCAACCAGCTTTACGGTGTTTTGGATAGTCCACCCTCGTAAATAACGGAATGTCGAGCTGACATTATTAATTTACGACCGGTCGCAAAAAATCGGTGTCTTTTCGAAGACTTCAAAGGAGTGATCCGACTTATTATTCTCTAGACTTTGGTACTACTAATGTAGGTTTCGTTCATTATTGTAGTGGAAGCGAACTGTAGCCTCCTCCATTTGCCAGAAAACGACAATGCCCCCCCTTATTTTTTACATTCTCTACTCTCCATTAGCATTTTAACGCGAGTTCTTCTTTTTGTGGCCTAATATTGCGTACAATATTCCAGAATTAGGGCGTTTTTTATGCTGCTGTTTTTACGGCATCGCAGCGAATATGTTAATTTTATTTTTATAGAAGTCGTCGCGCGTATAGGAAAAACTCCGGGAGATAAAATTAGAATATCAATTGGAGATGGGGGGGGGCGCCTCCAAAGGGGAGAAGTTTATTGTTTCCGGAGTTTGATCTACGCCGCCGCCGGGTGTGGGTTGGTGTTTGTCTGGTTGCTGTGTTAATGGGGTAGTGAGGAGAATGGGTAAAATGAGGGTAGCCGGTAGAATGGCAAATAATTAGTTTGCCATAGTGAGATGGACAGGAGGCGTCTTAGTAGGCTACAATAAGGCGGCTGCACCACACATCGCTATCTCCTTCTTTGGGCAAATTAATGTTTTTTTTCGTTTACAATTTACAGGCACCATATATAATGTTAACCCATTAACGCCTGCATTATGTATTTTTTCAAATTTCGATATTTTTTCTTAAATAACTGTAAAAAATGACTCCCTGAAACGAAAATATTTTATTCCAAAAATATCTGAGTAGTACTTTTTGAAATATAGGCTGTTGCCATATGGTAACGCTAGGAGCTTGTGAAGTCAAAGTGTCTAATTTTATAAGAAATCAAAAAGGTTTTGGCAGTTATTTGGAAAGCAATGAAACAGTGTAGTATCGTCAAGTATATATTATTTTCAATAATATGCAATAGCAGATTATGCTATCGACAATGGAATGGCTGGAAATAGTCAATACACAAGGCTACATTACACTTCCAGCACATTGTTCTAATTATGGACTTGCATGTACTGCGCGCGCACCTTCTTTTTTTATGGCCTTCTGTATGCTGAACAAAGTGGTCAATTCTATCAAATCTAATATTATCTGAAATACGGCTATTATCTGAGGACTCTATTGATCCTGCATGTCTTCCAGCACCTTTAGGACGAACTTGATACGCAAGTTGTTAGTTAGGGTGCACTTTGTTGGACTTCTATTTTCTCGAATTGTCCCAATGGCGGAATAGCCGCAAAATTGCAAAAAAGAAAATAGTGCTGGATTAGAAAATAAATTCTCCATATAGAAAGTATACCCCAACCACAGACTAAACCAACTGTCTTTTTCCTAGCGGAAGTTCATCTAACATTATCAGAAGTGGGCTAGCGGCTTTACCAAATAGAATATCATAGTCCGAATTCATTTTAGGACTCTTTCCCTGATAAAAATCAAATTTTATTAGGTAGCCATCTTTAGTGTTTATAAACACTAAATCTGGAGCCTATAGGCTCCAGATTTTGTAGCCAAACCTGATTGGCTTGCCCCGAATAAACTGTTTGCAACTGTGCTTCCCATAATACTTTACCATACTTTCATCGTATGCTAGGTTCAATTCCGGAACAAAATTGTGGATACATCGATCTTTTAGCATTTCAATCATTGGTCTAAGTTTCATCATTGTAAATCATATCTAGTGCTTGAGAAACTGAGAATCCTCTCCTGGAATTGAAAAATAAATATTTACTGAATGTAAGCGCCTAGCGTTGCCATATAGCAACAGTCATGTTTACGAATATGTAAGTTAGCTAGTTTTTAGTAAAATGTCTTTATATTTTGTCAATGAATACTCTAACGCATTCTATACATAAATATAAATCCAAAGTAACAAAAATATGTGACACATAAAAATAAACATACTTACTCAAACCGAGGCTCCATTTTTTTCGATTATTTATTTGAATGGTATATTCTAGCACTGCTCACACTCTAACAATCAAATGTAAACTGAATTTGCCAGTACGAATGTATTCCAAACAGTAATACGTCGGTAATAAGATTCCTACCGTAAAGAAAATAAAATCGCTGACAAGTTAGGACGCGTCGAAAAGATCACCTGTTGGACGTTGCCATATGGTAACGCAAGGCGCTAATGGGTTAGACAGCTAGAAGTATATCGTTCTGGATATTTGTGCAAATCAACAAACTAATACACCGTAACAGGGAAATTATAGGATTAAAATATTAATCATAATAGGTCATGACATTTCTTTGTGTTTGTTTGGTTTATCTGAAACTGTCAAGTACGACATTGCCAGTGGTACAAGTGATTAATACAAAAAGCTTTTTAAGTGCAATGGCACAACCTACCCAAACTTGACAAGCTCTGCGCAAACATCTGGCAACGCCGCAGCGGGACGGTTCAACAGGTCTATGCAGTCTAGAGCAGTCTGCACTTTGGCTTAGTTTATCTTTTCTAATAGATGTTCAACCCTCTTTTTAATTATAATCAGATACATGTGTGGCCTTTGTTTCAATAATCGGGTACCTAAGAAAGTAGGTACGTTTGTTGAACAGACAAAAAAGCAGTAACAAGTAACAAAATATACACATAATATAATATAAGTAATACTAAGTACGATTCCTGGTGTGGATAGGTACATTTTCGACAATTAATATGGTAAATTCGGGCAAATAGAGGGGGACTACATCTTGTCGTAAGTCGAATTTTTGTGAGAATTTTTCGCAAAGTGCGCCGTCCGGCAAATGATGATTACCTATCTTCCCTTATGGTTAAATTTTCATAAAAATACAAACAATAAACGAACAGAGAACTGCATGTTGTTAAGGAGAATAATATCTCTTGTGATTGAAATGGCAGTTAGGGTCAATTTAAATCTAAAATATATTTTGACTTAAATAAACTTTTGCAACAATAGTAAACAATGTTTGGATTGTTAGAAAGCTCCTTTAATTTTAAAGGGTACTTTCGTTGACTGACGTATTAATAAGACTTCTCACGGCTATAGTTTCATGTCCTGGAAAGTAGATGGCGCCTATGGCCAACAATGTATTTCGTATTGTATTTTGTCTCCGGGAAGCGCATGGTGAGCCAGAGAACTGTCAAACATGACAGCCGTGAGCAGTCTTTTTTTATTAATACGTCAGTCAACGGTACTTTAGTTTGTCTATGCAATTGGCCCGTAATCGTTTCGTTCTTAAATTTTCGTCCTTTGGAAAGCCCAAAACGAATACAAGTCTACCTACCGCCTGCCGTCAGCAAAGAAAACCGATTGGACTTACAGAGCCAGGTATATAACTAAGTTCTAGCTTCCCTCGACGGTTATAGGCATCTTGAGGCGTGAAATTGCAAAGGCACGATTCTTCACGTAGACCTTTTATAGAAATGTTTCACTTTTGACCAAACAAAACAAATTTATAAAAAAGCTGTCGCCAGCACTTCGGGCTGTCTGTTTCCACCCAGAGGCACACTGCCTCGTCGTAGCAATCTGGCGACGCACTACACAAATTAATTCTGGTAAATTTCTTGTAAAATCAACTGACAGGGAGTGACTGTCGGCTGTGGCAATGGCTAATCATATAGAGAAAGTGGACAGGTTATTTATTTATGGACGAGTCAAGCCAATTAATTTCCTTAATTTTCTGTATATTGTTGCCTGTAGATTGTAAACGAAAAAAAAAACAACAAAACAATCAAGACAAAAGTTACTTAGAAAAAGTAGGGCTACCTACCTAAATTGTGTTTATTTTAATGGAACGCCGTAGAGAATGCTTAAAAGGAAGCTGGCTATCATCGTAGAATTGCTAATCGGGATGGAAAGAAAATGTTAGAAGAACAATTTTCTGTTCCACGCCCTCTCTAGGTGGTGATAAACAAAGCAGCGCAATATCAAAGTATTACCTCAAAACAGAAAGAAACTTATTCTATATGCATGTCATACATTCATACATCGAAAACCTGGTTACCACGTATCCTGACAAGTCCCTATTTCGTCAGTAATTTTCTAAACCTTATCACAGCTCGCGTGCGTATATGGATCAATTTATGCGGCAGCGCGCATCCCCCATTTTTCTGACTCGGTAAACTCGAAAAGGTGCCTGTAATTGTGCCATGCTGTGAGCCAGAGACATATCGCCCATGGGCGTAGAAGTAGTTGACAACGTTTTACTCTCAGACAAATAATAAACATAGGCTAACCTAAAGGCTGCATTGTAATCAGTCCACATAGAAAATGCCTACTCAAGACAAAAACGACAAATTTAACACTTATGCCTGCATCATATAATAACCAGAGGTTATACGTTTCCTATGCCATAAATCCAACACTTTATACTCTTCCCATCGTTCTTAAAACTACAATAATTCGCTAGTAACAACCTGAACTATATGTCTTTTGTCAAATAACCCTCAAAAAACAAGAATAACGCAAAAGTAAACACTCGAAACACAACAACACAAACCGGCGAAATCTCAACGAACTCTGGATCAGCTGTTGGGGCATAGCAAAGCAAATGCGCATCGAGCACAAAGAGCTCGTGCAACGTTGCCACGTTAGCCAGAATAAGCAATTTATTATAGATATTATTTATAGACCAAGTAGGATAAGTGAATTCACAGAATCAGTCAAATTTATTTTTAACTGTCAAAATTTTTACTATATTATGTAGATAGAAGATATCAACTAATTGTTCCAAATTGAGGTTTTTTAACATTGGTTATACATTTATTTCGTAAGTACAAAAATGAAGAAGTTTGTCAATGGTGCAATCATTGCTTTGTTTTGTTTTAGATTTCTATTACTAACTCAGACAAATAATGTTACTAAACATTTTTTTATCTTGGCAGGGTCTGTATTATATTGAATTATTAGTCTATGTTTATTATTTGTATGAAGAGTAGGGTTGCCACCTTTCCTTTTTTGAAAAGGACAGTCCTTTTTTCAAACAAATTGTCCTTGTGACTTTTTTAATGTCCTTTTTAATAACCTTAGGGGTGACGGGGTCGGTATAGTTAGAGTTCGGAAAGCGGCACATGCTCTACCAGCTCCTGGTGACCTGACTCCTCGATTATCGTTTTTATCATTGTTGTCGACTTTACTGGATTACTGGTGCCCAACTCCATTTTACTATATTGATATTATCAAAGATCTATCCAACCTAGATATTCAGAGAATGTGTTTGACAAGGGAAATGAAAATGTAACCCTATTTTCGCCCACTTTAGTGATTTAATTACTTCGAATTTTGACAAAATTTAAACTTTTTAATGTTTTGTTATAATTCAATTTGAAAATTTCTAGAACTGTTAAAACATTTTAAGGCTACTTCCAATATTTTTGCCTAGAATAATCACAAGTTCTGTAAAGGCAATGGCATTTACAATGTTGTTACACGAAGTTTTATTGAGACACGATACGTTTACAATAATTGGAAAGTGAATAATTATTATGGACTAAAAGAAGTCCGTTTTTTCATTTTCACCTGTTTTACAATGAAAAAATAATAATATCATCGAGGTATACGACACAATAATTTTGAAGGCCTCGGAGAATATTATTCATTACTCTTCGGAAAGTGCTGGGTGCATTTTTGAGATCAAATTACATGCTTTTAAATTAATAGTGACCTATGTCTGTAGAAAATGCAGTTTTGGGCTGGACCAACACTATATTAACGACTTGTGCATAGCGCTGTTTCAAGCGATCGCCACTGGCTCCACACGACGAAACAAATTTACACGGTGGTTTAATGTTAAAACACCATTGCTGCAGAATCTTTTATAAAATAAAAACATGCAAATGTGTCCGTTACAATTAATTTAATATTGAAAATAAAATAAAATATTTGTTTGTTATATCCCTCTAATTTGACAAGTTCACATGACATAATTCCATACATTTTCTTAAGAAAAGCGAGTCTAAAAAGCAAGCAAGAGTATTTAGTACTTTTTGGTTTGAAACGAAGTCCATGGCGGGTTGTAGTGTAAGTAAGCATAAAACGAATTAGATTTCTCAGTTTCTTCTTTATATGGAGGACTATTATTGGTTCCCTTTGGAGCTATAAACAAAATTTTCTATTTTCATTCTTGCATACGTTACAAAATACTCTTCCAAAATAATATCTAGAATTTTCGCTTCTTAAGCTAGTTGATCAGATCATCGCATAATTCCAAAATATTGTTTATTCTTTTGCAATTCACCTAATGGTCTGTGCAGGGTGCATACTATTTTCTTCATGTGCATGGAATTTTCACGTTATCACAAACAAATCTACCTGTAAAAGCCGTGTTAATAGGATAAAACTGCCAAATATTGGACGCAAAAACAATTCATTACCCTAAAATGAAGGTAAATCGTAATAAAGCTGGATATTTAAAATTTGGGACATTTCAAAGGTCAGAAACTGACATACCAATAACCACAGAACACCCCTCCTATAACCTATAATAAGCCGCCATTTTTTTCGTCGAGTGGCGCCACCCCTGTCCGTAAACAACAATGAAATATGACGTCATGCTCGGGTCTTTAATGTAGTGTTGGTTCAGGTTTTGGGTATATCTTCCGGTGACATTACTTCGAATTTTGACAAAATTTAAACTTTTTAATGTTTTGTTATAATTTAATTTGTAAGAAAATTTCTAGCAGAATTGCTGACAATGTCCTTTTTTCACTTTGCGAAAAGGTGGCAACCCTAATGAAGAGGAGACGAGAGAACAGAGAAGGAGCGTTGTTCCGTAACCTCGACGATATAAGTATGCAAAGGCAACAATAATAAACAGACGACAATCAGTAGACTGATGACAACTAAGAAGGCCAAGAACGAATTATATGATCTGAAGCTGTACTACACCCTATTCCCAATGCATTTAGGCGGCGCTGAGGTGCCGCCTATGTTTCAGAGTTGCCCCGCGCCGTTTCAGAATAGGTGTAATCAATTACTTATTATAAAGTTGCCTCGCATCGTACAAAGTAAATCAGAGAGGCGGGCGAGGCTGATGCTAGCATTAAGACCTTCTCGAGCGTACGGAGAGGACTGGCTGCGGAGTCTGCGACAGATATGGACCGCTCTGAAAATTGGGAACTGGTCTATTACTAATTGGGAAGGAGCGTCGTTGTTAGACGCGAGTGAAAATAACGTCAACATTGATCTATTTTGATATTGTCGTCGTCGTCTTTTTACCTTTACAAGTTTTGGCTAGGTATTTTTTCTAATTCTTTTTTGTTTGCACATCTACCTCTCAAACCCTTTACAATTATTCTGCGTTTGTCGCCAAAATGTTTTGCCATCTTCGAATTATTGTAATAAATATAATTTCTACTCGGTTCCCTCTTCTGATTGATGGAGGGTGCTTCAAGTCACGACCAGCATCTTAGAAGTGCAGCTTTGTTCCGTGTTTGAACAAGATCTCTATGATTTTAATCCGAAACAGATGGTTTTGCACAACTACAGGGAGTTATTCCGTTGAATTGCACCTTTTTTATCTAAAAATATAGATTCATACTGGAGGTTGTCACAACTTTTGGTTCAATTTTTCCGAGGGGCAAAAATTATAACTCAGGTAGGTGCGAGTTTGTTTTATGGACCCCGAAGTTTAAAAGTTTTAAAGTACAGTTTTCGCATATTTATAGTTTATAAGACAGTAATTGCAGGGGAAATTTGCAAGCACAGTAAAGCACTTTAATTTCCAAAACTATAACAAATGATGAACAGTTTCTTAACTCCCCCAAGGGAATGCACACAAAGTATAATACCCTGGACCAATGAAGTAACAATCCGGATTTTCCTATACACTATCTTTTAAAAAATGCAATTAAATTTTCATGCAAAAACTCCCCAATTATTATTAATGGAGCCAAGATTACTAATGTCTAATAATAATAATTCATTCCTATCCGCAGCCGCCTGGCCGTATTTTAAATTGACCTCACGGGTCATTATGGCAATCCACAAGGATAAATGCATTGCAAGTGAGACAGAGACAACAGTATACGCGCCCGCTCTGAAGCCGAAAAGAGACAAGCAGATGACGAAATCGTCGACGGCCGACTATTCATAATGTATGCCGGTTTCACATAGCAGCAGTCAACTCAATCACAGTTCAACTGTTCGATGGGGGAGGCTTATACTGCTATAGCAGAACTGTTATGTGGTGTTTCACAATATTTGCAAAAGTGTGCTGACAGTACCTAGTAGTTTTACAAAATATGAAAAGTGCAAGCTACCATGTGCCTTTTTGATTAAAAAAAGGTAATGTTAAATATTAGGCGTAAATAAATATGAGAAGAAAAGGTATTGAGTGAAAACGCCTTTATTAAGCAGACCACGTTTTGACTGAATTATACAGTGTGGATAGAAATTGTGGAATATTGCTTATATTTCTTAAAATATTCCTCATATCAAAAACATGTTTTAATAAAAGTGTTAGGGGAAAATATTTCCCGTTTAGTGATTCAAGCAATCTTTCGTAGCACAAAAAATGTGGTTGCCATGCTAACCGATTTAATTTTTTTTAAATGGCACCATATACTTTTTTTTGGTGAAAATTGATACATTGGAACTTTCTGAATACGATACAATACTATTTTAATTGGGTCGCATAAGATAAAAAAACAAAAAAATAATAAGTTTTTTATTATGCTATTGACAATGTTTATCAAAATAATTATTAACATCAAGTTAGCCATGCCAAAATCAGAACAATGCGAAACTGTCACTAGCTGTGTAACTGTGTACATTGTTACACTAAACGTACTTTTTTACTCAATTTTCTGTGTACTTGTTAACCTGTATTCTTTCAATTTAACTCAATTCAAGCGCCAATATAACTTACTAAGTACTTAAGTACACAGAAAATTGAGTAAAAAAGTACGTTTACTGTAATTACAAGCAACTGACAGCTAGTGACAGTTTCCCATTGCTCTGATTTTGGCATGGCTAACTTGATGTTAATATTTATTTTGATAAACATTGTCAATAGCATAATAGAAAACTTAATTTTTTCGTATTTTTTTCTTATGCGACCCCATTAAAATTATATTGTATCGTATTCAGAAAGTTCCAATGTATCCATTTTCACCAAAAAACGTATATGGTGCCATTTAAAAAAATCAAGTCGGTTACCATGGCAACCACATTTTTTGTGATACGAAAGATTGCTTGATATCACTAAACGGGAAATATTTTCCCCTAACACTTTTATTCAAACATGTTTTTGATATGAGGAATATTTTAAGAAATATAAGCAATATTTTCTAAAATTTATTTGTGGCGCAAACAGATCCATTTAATTTTTAATTGGGTTTTTCGCCACCAAACTGATTGAAAGACAACTTTTTCAAGTTGCCTCGAAAATTAATAAATTCTTAACACTAAATGAACGAAACTTTAAACGTGTAACTCAAAAAATAACTTCAACAAATTTGTTTTCTGAGCTTTCGGAGGATAAATCTTCCTCCTTTCTCAAAGATCATGTCACGTCAAAGTGAATTATAATTATAATTAATTAATTAATCTGTCACTACACTTTAACGTGACATGATCTTTGAGAAAGGAGGAAGATTTATCCTCCGAAAGCTCAGAAAACAAATTTGTTGAAGTTATTTTTTGAGTTACACGTTTAAAGTTTTGTTCATTTAGTGTTAAGAATTTATTAATTTTCGAGGCAACTTGAAAAAGTTGTCTTTCAATCAGTTTGGTGGCGAAAAACCCAATTAAAAATTAAATAAATATAAGCAATATTCCACAATTTCTATCCACACTGTATCTGATTTTTTGTGCTGATATACTTCCTTTCTAACCAAACCCACTACGCCTCTGATCTAACTCGAATGTAATTAGTTGCCTCGGGTACTCGTCAAAAGCATTAATTGCAAGAAGACAGAGATACATATTCTGCTAAATTTAAGATTCTGTCTTGGTGCTAAGACAGGGACATTTTCCACAAAGGGGGCGCCAAACAGCTGAAGTATTCATTGTTTGCGAGATCCCGGACGAGCGAATTGTTTCCCAACAAGCTAGTTTTGTAATTACGGTCTGTTTTGTTTATTTAGAAACGAAATGGGTTGAAGAATTTAAGGAGACTCTTTTTATCCTAACAAAAGCACAAACAGCTCTCAATTTTGAATCTGACAATACGTAGGTGCCCTCTGTATCCGTAAAATTATGGAAATACCTCGGGCGTTTTACGTGACAATTACCCCGGTCCCAATAAAAAGATATACGAAATCGTGCGAGGCGAGGCACAACTCTGGAGTGTCGCTTTCGGGAAATACAAACTAGCTTAGCCATAAACACAGCGAGAGCAGAGTGTTTCGGGGCAAAGTTGAAACTTTTTGAGCATGCAGGCGAGTCATAAACTGTCTGCTGTGCATGCGAATGGAGCGTGTTTGGAGAATGTTTCATTACATAAAGAGAAATGGACCTTATCGCTCAATCCTCCATATAACTACTCTTTTTTGAATTGTGAAAAGGGAGTAGGTGAGTATTGGCCAAATGTTGATGAAAAGTAAGTTGATCCAGGGCCGTAGCTAGGGGTTTTCCATAGGGGGGGTTTAGGTTTAAGGCTAACTTTTTGAGCATTATCCTCAAATATACAGGGTGAGATGCCCACTATGGGGATCTCGGAAACTAGCCGAGTTAGAACAAAGGTTAAATGGGGAAAGAATTGCGGTTTTAAATGCTCGATGTAATGCCCCTTTTGGATTTTTAAAAAAGTTCATGGCTCACTAGATATTTTGAAAAGAGTGATTTTTTGCTATTTCATCAGATCTCTGTAGCTCCGTTATTTTCGATTATACAGAAAAACTGTAGAGACAAATAATTGTAGATAATTTTGGGCTTAATAAGATAATCCAGTCCAATGTTTTATGTTGTTTGCGATTTTTGAGATAGGTATGACATACACTTGTGTTTTTTAAATGTAAATCATAGTTGGTCATTTTTTGAGCTTTGCAAAGATATAATACTCGGCATAGTTATTATAAAAAATAAAAGAGCTGGCTAATTTTCTGATTTTTTTTAATTTTCACATATAGTCAGCCATGGAATATTTTCTTAATTACGTTCTATTTTATAATTCGACATACTTCAAACTTTCAAATATTTTATTTATAGCTGGTAACAAAATGTAACAAAATAAAACAAAAATTAAAAATTATTATTTTAAAAGGTCACCTTTTAAAATAAAAAAGGTGTTCGAACAATCCACCATTATTATTTATGCAAATATTGCATCCTTTTAAAACTGAATGTGTCGCCTTTCTTAGAGAGCGCCTGTCAATACTGGCAATTGCTTCTAAAACAGTTGCTCTTAATTCAACAATCAACAATTGTATCATACTTTATTTTGTACTGTTCCCCACAAAAAGAAATCCAAAACACAAATCGGGGGATTGGGGCGGCCAGGAAATAGGACTATTTCTCCCTATCCAAATTTTGATAGAGCTGATCTAGGTAATTTCTTACGGGCAAATAATTATGTGGTGGACCTCCATCATGATAATTTTTGTTTTATTTTGTTACATTTTGTTACCAGCTAAAAATAAAATATTTGAAAGTTTGAAGTATGTCTAATTATAAAATAGAACGTAATTATGAAAATATTCCATAGCTTACTATGTGAAAATTAAAAAAAAAACAGGAAATTAGCCATAGCTCTTTTATTTTTTGTAATAACTATGCCGAGTATTATATCTTTGGAAAACCCAAAAATGGAAGATTTGATAAGGCCACATAGCCAACTATGATTTACATTTAAAAAAACACAAGTTTTTGTCATATCTCAAAAATCACAAACAACATAAAAAATTAGATTGGATTATCTTATTAGGCCCAAAATTATCTACAATTTTTGTTTTAACAGTTTTTCTGTATAATCAGAAATAACGGAGCTACAAAGATCGAATGAAACAGCAAAAAATCACTCTTTTCAAAATATCTAGTGAGCCATGAACTTTTTTAAAAATCCAAAGGAGGCATTACATTGAGCATTCAAAACCGCAATTATTTTCCCATTTAACCTCATAGTGGCCATCGAAAAAACTCACCCTGTATATTGCCAAACGCTAAAGCTTGACCTTGATGGCATGTTACATGTTACAATCATCCAAGCAGTACAATCATCCAAGCAGTACAATCCATTTTGGCGGGCGCCGGGCGTGCTAATTAATTTTATATATACCATGGGGGGGGGGGGGTTTGAACCCCCTAAACCCCCCCCTTACATACGGCCCTGAGTTGGTACGGTAATTGATGACGACTACAAATAAACTGCAGAAACGTCATTTTTCTCGGCGCCTAGAAACCTTCTAGACCAAACTCCTCTTTCAGCTGTAGCTTACAAAAAACAAAACTGTCGGAGGTCGGACTGCTCGAAAGCAGCTTATTCCTCAAAATACGAACTGAATAATAGAATCACACACACCTTTAGCCGTTTTTGCCAAAGCCTGCGGGCTCTGGGAGAAACATAAATGGAACTCTTATAGGAATTGTACGGGCGGATCTAGAACGTGTGGTAACTTGAGGTTGCTCGTGAACAGGTTTCACTTTTGAACAGGTAAAGCCATTGGAGGCATTTTGAGTATAAGGCACTCTTATAACATTTGCAAATATTTCTTATTTTCTGTGAAACTTGATCCGTTTTTGAATGTTGAAAACTACTCTCTATCAACATCTTTTATTTTAAATATCCTAATGGAAATAAAAGATTTCTTAAATGGTAGTTACCTGGGTGTTATTTTGATACCAACTTAGCGGATTCAGACGTAAGATGGCAGCTTTTAGCGATGCTTTAAATGGAAAATAACAATACTGGAACTACAAACAAGTTTTAGTTAGATAAACGCTGTACTGTACAGGATTTGCGTTACATTATGTAAACTTCATATGGAAATCCCTGAGTGTGAGCAAAATTTAATTGTTTTAAACCCATTGGTGCGGTTCATAAATTAATTCTGTTGTAAAGAATTGTAAGTTATTTTGATAATTACTGACAGTTTCATACACAAAATAAAATTTTACATTAGAAAATTCATCTTCCTTAGGTACGTACGTGGGTATACGTAGGTATGTCGGAAACTGTACATTATTCGTGGTAGGTAATAATATTGTATGAAAGCACCTACGAAGTATATTAAAAACCATTTCATTTCCTTCGTAAAATGTAAAATATGGCTGAAATAAAATGTCACATAAATGCAACTTAGAGCTGGATATATCGCGTTCAATATGAAACCGTAATACTTTGGAGATTCGGAAGAGACGACATTTTTATTGAAAGAAATGTGTGTGGACAGCAATAAAATATTAAATACATTAGTAAAACTTATTCCGCAATATTTGAAATACAAAAAAATATCTATTACACCGATACGTATTTGAGACCTAAGATCCAAAAGTAACTGGAGAACCATAGAAGGTATGTAGCATTCGCAAACTCCAGGTAATTGAAATCTATGTTTGAGCAGGAGTCCCCTGAAATCCCCAGAATAAGGCAAACAGTATTTTTGCCTCGTAATGGTCGGGCGAGTCTACCAAATCCCAAGACTCCGCGCTGGGAGAAGAATGGGAAAAATGAATTTCAAATGTCTCGCCGGTAATGTTTTCCTGTGTTTTAAAGCGGGAAAAATGGTCGGGAAAGCGCACATCGAACATATTTACAGTTTGGCCTCAAGTAAAAAATATAATACGCCGAACACTGAATTGGATGATGTGTGTACGACGCACGACATCACTTACTTATCGTCTAACCTAACGACTGCTGCAGGTGTCATAATATCTCTTCAAACAAATCCTGTATCTCCATTACACGCGTCAATATACCCCTGCCGTGTTATCCTAAAAAAAACTGCCGAAATTTATGGAAAACTGCTTTTCCGCCTCTGCAGGTCTCTCCGCGTCCATTTGCCTGAAAACTGGGAGTGGAATTAACACCGGTAATGCGACACAAATGGCATATATTAGCGATACCTGCCAGAGCGAAAACCAGAACCGGTAACGAAGTTCTACCTTTTTAAAAAGGTCCCCCCCCCTTTTTGCTCATTCGATGTTTTTCGTTTTTGATGTACGGAATTTGTAATAAAACGTGGCGGGCTTATTTAACCGGATAAGTAAGTGCTTGCACTACCCAAAAAAGTACCTACTGCCAATTAATTAACTTGGTAAAAGACTTTTTGCCCGAAATCCGTTTCGCTTAATCCAATTTAGGGAATACTTTCTCCCACTTAATTCGGGAATCCAATTTAAAAGATAATTAATAAAGCCCGTCCGTGGCGACCACATAATTCATTACACTTGGAAGAATTATGATCTTGGGAGGCTGGAAAAAATTCATCAGCTGATGAGTTTCGCCGAATGGAATATCTGCGGAAAGTGCATTCCAGGCAATACTGCGTGCTGGAAATTTACTGCCGGCTGAAATCAGCATAATTAATAAGTTTTATGGATTCTTTGCTACGTTTTAAAATGTTTTGAGATAATTGATAGCCAATTTCGCATTGCTGATATAAATAAACGGAGAACATATTTTTACTGTTTTCATATACAATGTGTCCCGGATAAGAATGGACAGCATGGGGATCTTGCAAAGAGATAGAACAACAGTTAAATGGGGAAAAAGTTGCAAAATTTTAAGGTTAATAAAATGGTACAAACAGATTTCCAATATATTTTTTTTCGTTTTTGAGTTATTTTGAGAAAAGTAAAATTTTGCGTTTTCGATTTTTTTTTCTGAAGTAGTTCTCACAGATAGGAAAAAAAGAAAAACTATTTCATGTGGCAGTTTTTAACGGGCTTTAAGATGGCGTTTTTAGATTTGTTCTACAAAATTTCGTTTTTGAGAAATCATCTTCAACTTTATTTTTTAAATACGGACCTGAATTTTTTTTGCAGTTTTTGAAAGCACTTTTCATTGCAAATACCATGATGTATAACACGAAATATTTTAAAAATGTTTTGAGACAATTATACTGAAAATTCCTTGCTTCCATTCATTTTTTTCTATTGGGACCCTGTGTTTAATAATAAGAAGTCTAAATATTAATCAGTATTGACAAAAATTTAACTTACAGTTTATTTTTGCTTCGAAAACTTAATACTTTTAAATACGACCCTGTCTGGTAAGTATTTTCCTCTGTTGTTGTACAGCAAACAGTGTCGCATTGCGTTTTGGAGTAAATTATTCGCTTTTTCTAATTGTGAGTATATATATATACACTATTTCTGTGACACAAGATACAACATGCTAACATGTTAAATTTGTCGTCATTTGAAAAAGCACCCTCCATTTCTAATAATACAAATTATTAACTAAATGATATCTACAGTGGGAGTTATGACAAATGACAAGGGGTTGATTTCGTTGCTTGGAAGCCTTCTAGGTGGAGGATTTTAATTTTTTTTTATTATCGTGCGTGGCTGTTATTCATGATACAACAAAAGAGAGATATGATATTTAGCCGCCTCAATTTCGTTCCCTTCTGCGCAATTACGTCACGCGGTAAGTTCCCGCCTACTTATGACATGCAAAGTATTACAGTATGTCCACTGATTGAGTTTACAAAGGGACAAATGGACCAAAGAGTAATTAACAGTAATTTTACAACGCAAACTTCCGCAAATTGGCTGAAAATGCAGAGAACACTACAATGACACTCAGACGTTTCTGACGTTTCGGTTGTTTATAACCAGATGATACAACTTGTACCATTGTTTATAACCGCGTGACGCGCCAATATGGTGTCCAACCTGCGCAATATCATATCTCTCTTTTGTTGTATCATGGTTGTTATTAGTCTTTGCCTTCCTTTTTTGGTTCTTCGATTGAAAGATAAGTTGTAAGTTAAATTATTGACAATAGTGATTAATATTTAGACTTATTATTATTAAATACAGGGCCGCATTAGAAAAAAATGAATGGAAAAAAATAAATTTTCAATATAATCGTCTTAAAACATTTTAAAAATATTTCGTGTCATACATCATGGTATTTGCAATTAAAAGTGCTTTCAAAGTCTGAAAAAATCCAAGTCCGTATTTTAGAAAATGAAGTAGAAAATGGTTTCCCAAAATGTTGTAGAACAAATCTAAAAACGTCATCTTAAAGCCCGTTAAAAAGTTCCATAACAAAGTGTTTTTCTTTTTTTCTATCTGTGATAACAACTTCAAAAAAAAATCCAAAATAACTCAAAAATGAAAAAATATATTAGAAATCTGTATGTACCATTTTATTGACCTTAAAATTGCACAACTTTTTCCCCATTTAATCGTTGTTCTATCTCTCACCGTTTGCAAGATCCCCATGCTGTTTACCCGGGACACATTGTATACTTACCGATTTCGCAACTGGAAGTATTTTATATCCCAATCACCGATATACCACCGAATGAATGAGAATGTTGGCAGGCGCTTTGCTAATTGGTCGTTATAAATGTTGGCTTCAAACGGATATTATTACAGATTCTGGCGAACCCGCCGAGAACGCTGAATTGGATGATGCGTGTAAGGCGCACGATTTTACCAATGCAGCGGCTCTCCCCGGCCAACGACAAGATTCGTGGTACAGGGTATAGCTTTACCCTCTGCCAATTCTGTTCTCCGGACGTATTTTCGCGTGTCCGGGTCTTTCAATCGCCTGGAAAATTTTAATGAACGGCAGCGATAGCCTGAAGCGAGTCTCGCGACGCCGACCACCCTGAAAGCCGAACCGTGTTATCGGTGGGTGGTTGGGGGGACGATCGCTCCCCCCCCCCCGCCCAGGAAATTGGTCTAAATGGGGGGCCACACGCGCCGACAGGACTTCATTAGCCGAGAGAGTTTTTTCCCGTAAATGGTCTTTAAAAGGTTATTTCCCCCGAGAGGCGCTGCTCGAATGTTGAGTATTCAACTTTAGCTTTAAAAATATGAAAAGTGATTCGCTCAAACGTGGTAACGTGACTTTTGATATCTGTCACAAATGGCATATAAAAAATAAAACCGCAAAAAAATTATTTGTTAACATTTCAAAAAGTTTTACTTGAAAATTTTTTTCAATAACATATTGACGTGAAAGCTACAGAAAGGACATTTTTCTAAAAAAAAAGTGGGGATAAAAATCTAAAATCACAGTAGGCCTAGACTCTTAAATTTTTGCAATCCTACTCGGTTTTTCGTCCTGAATAAGTTGCCTTAATAACATTCTGTCGTAAAACCTACAAAATGGTCACTTTATTGGTGCAAAAAATTAGTTTTTTCAAAATCTCCAAGGCATTCGTGATTTTTCGAAACTAGAGTTATGTCACAAATTAGTTTCAAATCAAGCAGGGCTGAACCCCAAAAGAAAATTTCAACTTGCAATTTTTCTGTCAAGAGTCTTCTAAACAATTCGGCGACACATGTTTGTTTACTTTGGTAAATTTCCGTTAGATGTTGGTTCCACTTATTTTCTCCAAAGGAGAGAATATATATTTCATATCTTATTCGTAATAACTTACATAAATTCGAAGGTTCAGGCTCAAATGATATTGATTGCAACAGCCTTCCCAATAAAGAAACCCTAGCTGTAACGTAGGTAAATGTCGATAATCGTGATATGGTGTACCTAACCTAACTTTCAGTAGCTGTCATTTAAGTGTGCAACATATGGGCCTTTTTTTATTAATTGCATAACCAAAATACAGACATTGCCGAAAGTTGATGCATGTTCAGTTATCATATTAGGTGCACTAAGAATGGTTGCAAGTTAAATAGCATACAGGTTAGGTCAAAAAATATAAAAATTGCACAAGAGTAAAGTACCCCTATTTAAAAAAATTCAGCAAAAAGTTATTAAGAAAAGTTGTTTAAAATTAAAATTTCCAGTTTCTTACTAAATATTTAAAATAAAAATTTTGCACCTTAAAGGAGAGTTTTTTAATACACACATTATCGTTACTTTCTTCAGAAGAATTTTTGCGAAATTGTAAAGTTTTGTTTAATATCGTTGCAACAAACATGAAGTTTGTCATTCCCTAAAAAATTAAAAATCTAAGTTAATTTAACAAATATGCTTGAATTTGAACAAAGTTATGCAAAATTGATATAATTTTGACTGATTTATGAAATTGTTTAGAGTAAATAATAGAACAATTTTTTTTTGGGAAATTATTAATATTTTTCAAAAATATAATATTTTTTTCTTAGGAAGCCGCATGTTTTGGTATTTAGGCATAACTTTTAATTCTAGACAACTTTTCTTAATAACATTTTGCTGCATTTTCTGAAATAAGGGTACTTTACTCTTGTACAATTTTTATATTTTTTAACCTACCCTGCATGCTGTTTGACTTGCTTTCGGGAATATTTATATTTTCGTTATGCAATTAATAAAAAATCCCATATGTTGCACACTTAAATGACCACACTATATACTAACACATTGCAACGATTTTTTTTACACTCGTCTTTATCAGTAATTTTGTATTTGCTATGAAAACATCTCTCAACTCGAAAATTGTCGAAAATTTGCACTGCACTGCACTGTCAAAAATGAACCCTTTCCTTCTTCGCTCATTTTACTATCAACTCCATCCTCAAGATGTTTATTGCCACGCCAGACATCGTCCCGGAGGCATATCGCTAATGAAATTGCCATGGACCCAGGGCCGGACATGAAAGGGGCAGGCCAGCAGAGGCTGTTATGTTAATTAGATCTAGTGTCCCTGCGGGGGTTGAAAAAATCGGTGTCCGGGCGTTGCGGATATGACAGCCCGGTGGGAGTAAATCTTGATTTGAGATGCTGCCGGGCGTTTTAGGGGCGTTTTTTGTGTCTCCGTTTTGCTGTGGTCTTTTACACAAACAACCAGGAAGTCGATCTTGAGACCGGTGGAAGTCGAACCTTGTTTTCCTCTCTGTCATCTCAGAAACAAACAATCATGAAAATGGCTGTATGTCGACAAATATGTGTCTCCATAGTGTCTGCGTATGACACAGAGCAGAAGGTCGTAACTTCTACGTTGATTTTTCTCTCCAACTTCCTTTCAAAATTGTTTCAACGAGCAGGCCGCCAGTGCAGCGATTAGATCTACGTTGCCTATGCCGGAAATTGTCTTCCTTTGCCGAAGAAAGGGAACAAAACCGGTAGAAGTCAGGGGCGGCAACCAATGAACCGACCCCCGATGTTCGGGAAGTAGATAAGTGCGCGGGAGTGTGAAATAAATGGTGCGAAGGCACGCGATACGCGATTTAGGCCTTCATTTCTTATTTAACGGAAACTTGTAATGTCGGTAAGGAAGACGAGACTCCTATAATAGACGTCTAGCGAGTAGCAGCAACAACACAAGCATGTATCGATTGTGATTGTTGAGTTGGGGGAAGAGAATCAATCTCTAATTATAAACTTTCAAAATTGCAAGAAAAGAACACACTAAACTTCAGCTATTGTTTACCAGATGGCGCAACTAGAAAAAGTATAAATCTATAAAAGTGTGTAACGACATCTAGGAAAGTTTTGTCAACTATAAGATTCATTGATTTTTCTTCTTCGAATTTGTTGTTTATATTTGGTAGTATTCTGTTTACAATTATTGGTATTTAATCTGTAGAAAGTTTGTTCGAAATATAAGAAATGCCACGTTTTTGAAATGTTATAAAAGAGCTCGATTTTCCAATTCCCTGTCTCTTTCTGGAGTATGCGATATCGTGATCTTTACAAGCCGCGTCCAACTTATTTATACCAGGTAGAACAGTGGGACAATAAATAAAATTCCGTTCTAAACATATACTTTTATTGAAGTTACTTAATAAATAAACTTCAATTGCAAAATCAACTTCAAAATTGCGAGAAAACAACACACTAAACTTCAGCTATTGTTTACCAGATGGCGCAACTAGAAAAAATATAAATCTATAGAAGTCTGTGACGACATCTAGGACAGTTTTGTCAACTACAAGATTCATTGATTTTCTTCTTCGAATTTGTAGTTTATATTTGGTAGTATTCTGTTTACAATTATTGGTATTTAATCTGTAGAAAGTTTGTTCAAAATATAAGAAATGCCACGTTTTTGAAGTGTTATAAAGGAGCTCGATTTTCCAATTCCCTGTCTCTTTCTGGAGTATGCGATATCGTGATCTTTACAAGCCGCGTCCAACTTATTTATACCAGGTAGAACAGTGGGACAATAAATAAAATTCCGTTCTAAACATATACTTTTATTGAAAAGTTACTTAATAAATAAACTTCAATTGCAAAATCAACTTCAAAATTGCGAGAAAAGAACACACTAAACTTCAGCTATTGTTTACCAGATGGCGCAACTAGAAAAAGTATGAATCTATAAAAGTGTGTGACGACATCTAGGAAAGTTTTGTAAACTACAAGATTCATTGATTTTCTTCTTCGAATTTCTAGTTTATATTTGGTAGTATTCTGTTTACAATTATTGGTATTTAATTTGTAGAAAGTTTATTCAAAATGTAACAAATATGAAAATTTGAAAATCAATGTTATAAAAAGAGCTCGATTTTCCAATTCCCTGTCTCTTCCTGGAGTATGCGATATCGTGATCTTTACAAGCCGCGTCCAACTTATTTATACCAGGTAGAACAGTGGGACAATAAATAAAATTCCTTTCTAAACATATACTTTTATTGAAGAGTTACTTAATAAATCATCATAGGTAATATATTTCCAAAACACCAACATAGTATTCCTTATATAACCTCCACCACGCATGCATCATACCTATGTTTTTTTTTGTTTACACGATTAACAGGTATAAAATCTAAACTACTGGTCATGAAAATATCTTAGGTCTCTTTCTCTATTTTTTTCTTGATTTAAAGCTAGTCACAAAACTATCTTTTTGGGTTAGTACAAAAAACTGCGGTGGCGTTTTTTGCAAAAACTTTCGGAAAAATTTCACAACAACTGGGATATTTTAACTAAAAACTTCTCATATAAAATACTTATTTTACGAAGTCTACGAGTAGCTCACTGATGTAATATTTTTTGTTACAGGCACAACATGTATAATAATAAATATCAATATAAGTATTATTTTATGAACGTACATTTAGCGGTATATTGTTACATTTTTTCCGTATTAGAAAAAAATGTGGAGAGCATGAAAGAAGGTTAGCAAACTGGCAATAGTAATTTAGAGAAATTAAATCCAAATATGAAATTTTACTTGGCAAGATCATACTTAGTAAATCTGCTGAAGGTAAATCAACTGTTTCAGTAACTAACTTTTAGTAATATAGAGAGATCACATGAGACATGCTTAAGTAAAGTTCATTCATAGATATAAGAAAGTGCTCATTATAGATAATTTCCCGTTAAATAATTTGTACTTATTGTAACAAAATGTGGGGTAATATAATTATCTGATTATTAAGCATACCACAAATTGTACTTAGGAAGAGAATTTAACAACTGCAAATACTTTAATTTTTCAGTGTTCAAGCGTAACTTGCCAACCAAATTTATCAAATAAATGAACTAAAAAAATTATAAATATTTTGCCACTAGATCATTGTGCTTCCATATAAAATTTACTTAACTAGCCACAAATTTAATTACTATGCTTAAAAGTTGAAGTCCAATTGATAGCTGTCATTTAGGATGACCCTTCAGTTTTATTGGTTCATATTATTGTAGTCATTGAATTGTCAATATTATACAATGTTTTTTTATCATGTTGAAAATATAACATTTCATGGCGGCACATCGAGTGGCTCAGCACTTGGTTATATTTATAAATGAACTTTAACCCTAGTTTTAGACAGCGTCACTATTCTACAGTTATTTCTAAAGAGTGATTGGTGTGGTGTTTACAGTCACGTATTCTGTTTATTAATAAATGATTGTTTTCATTTACTTGCTTTTTTACGCTACGTACCTACCCTTTATAAAACCACCCACAATCGAAGTAATTATTTGGGTTTTTTAGAATTTTTATTTTATTTTTCATCTCACTAGGAATTTGAGAAAAATTCTATCTAACTTTTTTTGATATAGGAACGACGAGAAAACGAACAGAGTTTATTATTGTTCCACCTAAAATATCACTAGCTCGTTTACAGAATAATTCTTTGAAATTTGGCACTTACTCTGAGGATTGTAAAATATTTTTCATGCGCGATAAAATAAATTTGGGTTAAAAAATTATCGTTCACCTAAATCTATATAGTTATCACATATACGTTTGAACATGCTATAGATTAACGCACTACTGTAACCCTGATTTGTCAGTGATTATATATGAAACTCCGTTCGTTTTCCAGTCCACAATAGTAGAGCTTGGTGTTTAGAAAACGAAACATCTAAAACTTAATAATACTACACCTACATAAAATATTATAGAGTAATACCGCTCGCTCAGAATGCTCAGAGAGATATCGAGAGAACATCCGGGTGTACACCAGATCCCCAGAACACCCCAAAGTAGGAATGGGCAAAAAACACCGATGTTTTCATCACCATCATCGACGTTGTTAGCATCGATGTTTTGGTTTCGACCTTCTGATGATACCATCGATGGTACATCATTAGCACCTAAGAATGTACCGATGACTGGTTGCGATGCAGCATCGATCTCGAACGTCGATATTTTTTCCCTGTCCCCAGCCCAAACGAGCACCCCCTCAATCCCCCAATCTTTGGCATGATTACGATCTCCCCCCTCCCCCCGCGATCCAATCCCCCCCATACTTCTTCGGGCGTGCGTCCTAGAAGAGCAAGAAGGAGACGCGCGTGCGTCGCGAGTCTCCCTTGCCCCGCCGGGACATGCCCAACTGTCACAGAGAGTGGTCGCCGCCGGCGCCGGCCGTCCCCTTGCTGTCCCCGGCGCCGCCGCCGCCGCCCCCGGGCGCGCCGCCCTCGCCGCCGCCGACGCCGCGGCCCGAGCCGCCTCCGGCGCCCCTGAACTCCAGCTTGTACTGGAACGGGGTAAGGCGGGGTCAGTGGGTGGGTGGGCGTGGGGCGTTCGCGACGAGACATCGATGAAACAGGGACGAAACGGCGCGTTGATATGACATACGGCGATGAAACAGCGCGTTAATATGATATACGGCGATGAAACAGCGCGTTAATATGATAGACGGCGATGAAACAGCGCGTTAATATGATATACGGCGATAAAACAGAGCGCTAATATGATAGATGGCGATGAAACAGCGCGCTGTGAAATATAAGGGGATGAAACAGCGCGTTAATATGATAGACGACGATGAAACAGCGCGTTAATATGATATGCGGCGATGAAACAGCGCGTTAATATGATATACGGCGATGAAACAAAGCGTTAATATGATAAACGGCAATGAAACAGCGCGCTGTGTGATATACGGCGGTAAAACAGCGCGTTAATATGATAGACGGCGATGAAACAGCGCCTTAATATGATATACGGCGATGAAACAGCGCGTTAATATGATATATGGCGATGAAACAGAGCGTTAATATGATAGACGGCAATGAAACAGCGCGCTGTGTGATATACGGCGATAAAACAGCGCGTTAATATGATATACGGCGATGAAACAGCGCGTTAATATGATATACGGCGATGAAACAGCGCGTTAATATGATATACGGAGATGAAACAGAGCGTTAATATGATAGACGGCGATGAAACAGCGCGTTAATATGATAGATGGCGATGAAACAGTGCGCTGTGTGATAGACGGCTGACAGACAGCTCGTTAAGGTGAAAAACAGCGTAAAAACAAAACAAAAACGTCATCAACGTCCATGAAACGTCATCAGTAACCAGCGAGTAAGGTGATAGACGGCGGCAAAACAGCGCGTTAATGTAATAGAAAGCGACGAAAGAATTGTTAGAATGTAAAATTAAATGTTCTTTGGAGAAGACATAATGAGCCCTGGTCTTTCAAAAGTATGCTTTTAATAAATGATTTAGTGATAGTAATTCCAGTGAAATATAGTTGGCTTGAATGATGATTACAAAATTACCTAAGAGAATATACAGCGACAAATGATATCCATCGACATTTTGGCGACATTCGGTAACATCCATGAAAAGAAAAATAAGTCATAACTGATTACGAAAAAACTAATTACATTACAAATGTTCTACTTTTAATATCGAAATTTCGTATTTTCTCTTTGGAATTTTTTGGATACCAACTACAGACTGAACATATCTCGAAAGCCGTTAGGGATATTTGATATTATAAGTAGATATAGTATGGGGTTTCTAGCCCCCTTTCCCATGTAAATCCCCATAAGGCCGAAGCGTGGTAAAAACGCGACCAAAATTTTATGAAAATGCATCAACGAAACGTCAGAGCGCGAAAAAAAACGTTAAAGAAAAGTCAGACTTATGGGGATTTACATGGGGAAAGTGGAGTAGAAACCGCATACTATATCTACTATTATACAATAGGTATGTCCGCGGACAGAGCAGAATAAAAAAACTTTATTTTTCGAGGAATAATGACATATATCTGAAAAGCCTGTCGATGTCTCGTCACAGAACCCCCAAAAGACATGAATATTTATATACACTGGTTCCTTTACATCTGTTTTCTACTGAACTGGGATTGGAATTTAATAATTTAATACCACATCTCAATACATCAGTCAGTATGTAAAGCAGCTGCAAAGGATCCTAACTTTGACAACATTTCTGCAATATAAATGTATAGCCAACATATCGCAACGCTATATTCATACTTGTTAGACAGTAAGTTCTTCTACTTTTATGCTATTCACAAGCAGATCTAATGTTAAAGACCAAATCAAGGCAGTTCATTACAAGTAGGCACCATCAAAAGTCTCGAAAAATATTCTTCTGGATATTGTTGTAACGAACTACCTGGAGTTGTACAAAATACCAGCGTCAGCACCACAGTAGCGTCAGCACTAAGCACAAATATATCTAAAACACAAATACAACACAATACGGGTCTAGCTCTCCACAACATTTTGTTAACCTGGTTGAGAACGTCGGTAGAGGGAGCGCCTCGGTAGCCGGCAATGTTATTTAGCTGATTGGAAAAACACTCGGTTCAGTTTATCGAAAGCTTCGTAAGCGTCGCAACCAAAAAAACTGGTTTTTGATTGTGATCAGTCAAGAGCAACAATAACTACGACGGCCCGGAAGCGTTTAAGCTACGACGATTATTGTTACCCTTTCGACAGCCCGTTGTATTCCAAGAGATCCGGACAACCAAATGCGGAAGAAGAGAGATAGATTAAAAGGTTAGGGAAGAAGAGGAATATAGAGAAAGAGATCGAAATGAAGTTCAACAACAAACGGAATGACACTGTCGAAGCAACATTCAAACATGGTTTATTTACCTTATATCTCAATATTCTGTTTTTTGTTGAACGTAAATGTGTTTGCTCTTAGAATACAAGGCAGCTACATGAGTATATCATCTGTGGTTGTGTCATTTGCTTTGTATTCTGTCTGGTATTGTGGTGTATTTTCTGTAATAAAAGCTCCAATACTCCAAAATCTAATTTCCTACTAATATGTTACCTTCTCCAAAAAACTCGGGCCTTCAAAATAAGATTGGAGCCTTTAAAAAAAGAGTCGTGTTCAAATATCATCATGTCTCGTATGTATTATGAACACCGTCGCTATGTGAGCTGCTAGATGAAAGACTAAACCTATTTCGTAGGTAAAAAACGGGTAAAAAGCGTGTTACCAACTTAACCATGCCCTGATTCCAAACAAACATCATCAATAAAAACTGGAAGAAATTCAGAAGGTTTAGAAGAGATTTACAGATACAGATTTTGCAGCCAAGATACTATTTTTAGTACGAGGTAAGTATAAACAGGTAAATACGTTTTAATAATGAGTTTTAGTTTCTAAGAATAGAGATGGCATTGATTATTTTGAACAAAATTCCGCAAAAAAATTCAAAAAGCCAAGTTTGCCATGAAACGGAGACAGGCTCAAAAAATGCCAAGAGTAACGAGTAAATCTTTAGGTTAGATAGCTCAACGCTAGTTTTATTTATGAATTTATGATACTGATTCCGATTCACATCAACAGGAACCTTAGATCGTATACTGTCTTGAAATTTCTGATTTTGAATATAAATATACAAGTATACGTATACGCCATTGAATATAAGAAATACGCCCCCAGGAGGCTCAATGTTAAACTAAGTCTATGGGCCATGCCATTTTGTTGATCCGTATATTATGTTTTCTGTTTTGTTCAAAATCAGTCAAAAAAGCTTTATTTTCTAAAGTTGACTATTATAATAATGTGGTAAATAACAACAGTTGAATTCAAATGTTTAAATATTCCCGCCACGCTTGTGCCAAAAAAGAGAGAAGAGTAAAAGAAGAGTTGTTAGAAAATGAAATAAAGCAAGTAAAATGTGATTTTTATTATGATTACCACGTCCAAAAAGCCTCCCACAGTTATCAGAAGTGAAATTTGAACATGCTAAAGTGTTATGCAGTGTAATTACGAAGTTTTAGTGCGAGATTCGGACGAAAAACCGTCTTGATTCGATCGCCGAGGTCCTAACCTAAACATTTTTTGTTCCTGAAAAGTTTCGAATCAATTTAATTTAACCAACAAAGTTCTCTATTTCGAATTGTGCTTTTAGTTCATTTTTAGTTGCCTGTTGTCTTTGCAATTACATAAATCATAAACAATAATGTTTAAACTTTATAATAACCGGTAAGTACAGTTTCCCCTAGTGTATGTCTGCCCCGATTTTTTTGAAATTTTGGCTACCCCCCTATTTTCGGGGTCCCTGAACACGAATCTGACCTTAGTTTTTGGTGCTCGGGCGTAGTTTCCGAGAAAATGAATTTTCAAATTTCCTTTGACACCTCACTTTTCATGGCGATATTTGTGGTTATAATCCGGATGAATTTTTACTATATGCAGCTCAAACTGATCACCACACTATTTTGCACCTTTTGCAACATCGAAACTTCGCGGAAACCCGCGGAAAATCCGAAATTTGGAAAGATTTGTGCCGTGTTTACGTCCGGCCCGGCCGCTGTTTCCGCCCCACAATCGGCGCGCGCCGATTGTCGGGGGAACTTTTACCTAATAACAAAATAACTTTATGAAGACAACCACAAAAGTAAATAGAAGACGACAAGAACAATGAACAAGAACAAAGTACAACGCAGTGTAAACCCAAAGTGTGCCCAAAGCTAGAGGTGACAATGGCCCATATAGTTAGTTCGCATAGTGCCCGTCGGGGCGTTGGCATCTTAAATTCAGTCGCGTATACAAGCAGCAAACAAGACTAGTCCTGACGTCATTCTACAGTATCGCAAAGTATTAAGTCGATTTCAGATGCTGTTACTGCGGGCGGTGTCTCATAGTAGGTAGCACGCAGAACGGTTTGTTTATCTTTATTTAACGTCGGAATTAAATATATTATACACTTTAACATAAAAATTTACTCGTATGTATAGTTTTCAGAATCCGTGGTCTGTTACTGTTTATACCATCTGTATTCAGAGGACAAGAGGACTAGTTCGATTTTTAGTATCCATGTGCATGGTTAGTATTTGGGTTAGATTTTCCAAACGTTTACCATCATCTAGGCAACGAATAAGTGCCTTTTTTGGACCTCATCATTCTGTTGAGCGCCTGGGGACTCAACTGCTGTGGAATGTTTCCAAATTCGTCAGATGCACATGGTACCTTAACTCTTTGCGGCAGAGAAACTTTAAACTAAACAAAAAGGGGTACATAGATAAAAAAATTCAATTTCCGTAAAAAAAACACTGCAGCTAATGATGCAATAGGTAAAAAGCCGAAGAAAGGGAAACATGTTGAACAATTTTAAACACAAATTTATTGCAGGTATTTTAGTATTTTTTTATTTAATGTTGTAGGGTATCGGGTGTTTAAGTAAGAATTTAACTGTTCGTGTATTTAAGAATTGTTTTTTCTAAATCGGTGGGAGCGGATGGACTTACTTTTGTGGCACATTCGAAACACGTGGTTACAACTTTAGATATAACATTCATAAGATTTTTGGTTTCTTGGATCACGTTGTCAACCTTGTTGAAAGTTGCTGCCTTGCCAACCGTGTGGTCCTTCACCGTGAACTGGAGTCGCTGGACGAATGTAGGAACTCTGTCCAGATGTTCCAGGAGTTCCTTCTTATTTGTTCCGCCAGGCACCTACAACATGAAGAACTTTGTTAAAATATTACTTCCTGAACGTTTGGAGGAACCACGCCAAAAACTTTCTGAAATTGTTTACTCAACCTAAAATCAGAGAAGCTAATGAGCCTCTTACGTAAAACTTTCCCGAACTTCCATTTAGGGATAAGAGATTCTTTGATAACAAGGTCTTACCTGATAACTGAACTGTCTTATGACCTTATACAGTCTGTTCGCCTCTTCTGCAAAATATTCAGCTTGCGTGAAAAGATCTTGAGTAGTCTTCAACTCTCCTTCTCCTTTAGTGAACTGGTACATCGAAAATGCCATGGCCGACATGTTTTTCGCCCTCTTCACTATGTCGTTGTTTTCCTGAAAGCAAGATATTGTAAAAACTTACACCATGCGCGAGTTTCCTTACATCGATCTGAGTGTTGTTGCTCTCCTGCCACTTGTCCGTCTCCGCGTCCATCTCACTAGTTATCAACTTCATTTCCAATCCAGACTTCGCGATCTTCTCTTGTTCTTCCGTGTCCAATCTTACTGCTTTGAGTGGCTTAGAAGTAGTTCCGTGTTTCTAAAAATTCAGAAGATGAGCTTTGGGACGAACACATGTCGAAGATTTTACCCCTGGCCTAGGAAGAGACATGTACACCTGCTTCTCTGGTTTTGATTGGCTCGCCTCGAGGACATCTTTAACGATCGTAGTCACGTCAGAGACCAACCACTGGTACATTTCGGCGAAGACTTCGAGGTTCTCCTGCGCTATTTTGCTACCTAAAATTGTGTTAGACCGAAAATGTATAATCGGTATACAATTTTTTACCTGGATGCAAGGCTAGTGATTTTGCTGCGGTTATAACCTGAGGACCGTACACTCTCAAGTTAATTTCTGTGAATTTCGCGCTGACCTGAAGCGTTTCCGACACAGCCACGTGCCTCAACAATTTACAAACCTAAAACCGACACCATCAACCGAGCGTTTGCCACACATCAACCCTTTACCTCTAAAATATGATCTATAGATTCCTGAAATGCATCTGAGGTATGATGTAGCCTATCTATATCGGACAAGATCGCTTGCTGCCTTATGGCCGCCACCAGTTCAAGTCCCTGTGACAACTTTGTTTGAAAAAATGCTCGAAGATTCTTCGTCGCTCACCTGTTTCGTGGCAGAACTCAACTCTTGCGCCTGGTTGATCGCGGCGTTCGCCAGATGCCTCGACAAGTCTCTCGCCGAATTTATACAAGCCTGAACTGAGTTCTCTATTTCTGGGCAGTTCGCGGCCCCTTCGAATCCCATCTGGAAGAGACGGAAATACAACAAACGTAACGTAAAGGTTTATAACCTTACGCTAACTACGTTGGCGTATAAACCTAACAATATATCCATCTCAGACTTAAGTCGTTCGCTACTCTCTAAAATAGCCTCTCGATGCTCGTGGCTGGTATACGCGCTGTCCGTAAAGTCTTGTGTCCTCTCTAGTATTGCTTCAAGGGCAGAAGGAAGAGTGTCTTGGCAAGAAGAATCTAAAAGAGACAAATAACTACCTACTTCTTCTTTCGAACATGTTTTTTTTTACCCATCGTCACTTTGCTATGTTCCAGAAGCTTCTGCATGTGTCTCATGCAAGCGTACGCTGTTCCCCTATCGCTTTCCAATTCCTCGCGGTGCCCCTGCCCGCTAGAATCCGAACCATTTAGGATGCCATCCTTAACGACGTAATGGATGAGATCCATGGCCCTTCTCATTTGACAAAAGACGGTGTCGCGGTTCTCTCTACTCGAACTACTCTCCGGATGTCGAAGGCATGTCTAGACACAAAGGAACTCAAACCTAAAGAAAATAAACGCAAAGATCTCACCTTGCTCGAAGTGAGAAGCATCATGGTGGACCTCTCAAGGACCTGCCTAGCAGCAGCCATCTGCGCCCTTCTTCTCTCGTCCTTCAGATCGTTTTGCCTGTCGCCCGTGAGGTGTGCGAGCTCCACCATCTCAGCTCCGAACTGACTGAAGGCCTTCACGAATTCCGTGAAGTTGTTCACCGACTCCAATCGGTCTAAGCTGTGCGACACCTGAAATTATCCATCCATCAAGGTGTGTTTAATTCCGACGAGAGGCGATAACTTGCCTTGTCTTTGGCTAGGAGCAGCTGTTTCACAACCACTATGTCTGCGAGAAGGAGCACCCTTGTTATGGCCCCCAAAAGGCATCTGGCCGCCCGTACTAGTATGCTTCTTTCTGGAAGCGCGTCTTCTCTGGTTTCCTCGCAGATTTGCTCGATCATACCGCCTGGGACAAGAGAAATATGATAAAAGAAAAGGTTTCATAATAATAAAAAAATGCTCACGCTCACAATACTCCAAACTAGGAGCAGCGTCCAGAGATATACTAATAAGTCCGGGCACTCGGACTTGTGTAAACAAACGTTTCCCCCTTGCCCTCTCCCGCTCCCCTCCTCATCGAGCCGATCGATATCTTACAATATAAGAAAATAAGCTGTACACAGTGTAGCTGAGAGCGGTTCGTTCGCATTCTACCGGGTGCGCGCAAATTATTACCGACCGACCGTGACTGTGTTGTAGTGATGCCTAGTAATGCTTTCTACTGCAGTGCGGATGGCTGTAAAACCGGATAAAAAGACTATATTACCTTTTTTTCATTTCCTAAAGACCCTGAAAGGTAAGATTGAGTTTGAGGTACCTACCCACAAAAATTAAGACATTTTTATGTGACATTTGAATATGTAGGCATGATTTGAAGAATAATATAGATATAATATAAAAATATTGAAAATTTGAAGGTGCCAGTAATGGAAGAATGCCTTAGGGTTCATCGGAGAACATAAATTTGCGAATATTCTACCTGAAGAGACATATAAAGGCAAGGCATATTTTGATGATCAGTCATTCACTTAGTCGGGAAAACGTGCTGTCCCCTCGGCTGTCCCATTAAGATTATTGCCAGAAACTTATGGTAAGGCGCATGCTTGTGTAGGTATAGGGTGTTCACGAAATATTTGACCCCCCCACTAACTTTTTTATTTTTTGAGCTAGAAACACGAATAAAAAAGCATTTTATAGAGAATTTTATAAATTTTTTTGCGGTTTTATTGCATTTTATATAGGGTATTTAGAAAAAGAGTGGCAAACTAAACTTATGATTTTTTAAATGGAACACCCTATATATTTTTGCATTTTTGAAATCTGCTCATCAAGGCAATAAACTTTGTGGCATTATCTTTTCCGTTTTTGAAAAATTATGTTTTCAAATTTTATACTAAATTTATTTAACTCGAATTTGAGGATCTCGTGATAAAGATAGATGATCGATGTAATAACAAAAAATATTTGTTTCAAACAAGAGAGTAATATAGTGAAACTACAAAATATTTAGGAGCTTTTTCAAATTTTACTGATTATATTCTCGAAATTTTTTTCACTATGTTACTCTCTTGTTTAAAACAAATATTTTTTGTTATTACATCGATCATCTATCTTTATCAAGACATCCACAAATTCGAGTTAAATAAATTTAGTATAAAATTTGAAAACGGAATTTTTCAAAAACGGAAAAAGATAATGCCACAAAGTTTAATATCATTTGAATTGCCTTGATGAGCAGATTTCAAAAATGCAAAATATATAGGGTGTTCCATTTGAAAAAACATAAGTTTAGTTTGCCACTCTTTTTCTAAACACCCTATATAAAATGCAATAAAACCGAAAAAAAATTATAAAATTCTCTACAAAATTCTTTTTTATTCATGTTTCTAGCTCAAAAAATAAAAAAGTTAGTGGGGGGGGGGGTCAAATATTTCGTGAACACCCTGTACGTATGCGTAATATTTTGTTCTGTATTGTTTATGTCAATTTAAATACCTATCAAAATATTTACTACAGGATAAAAAAGTAGATATCATTGGTCCAACTCTTTGTCGTTAAATATTTATTTGTTATTTATGTTTTTGTCTGCTCTATGTTTTGTTAGGCTTTATTAAAATTGAACGTAAAACATAAAAAATTGCATTTTTGTTCAACCAAAGTCTACAGATATAGATATACCTACTAATTATTTAGATTCTGGTAATAGCTACCTTGTATTTTAATTTAACTGTACCTACCAAAAACGAACGGTACACTTACCTTCACAAATAATGTTGTACCAAAGTCTACAAATAGGTATACTAATATTTGTAAACTTTGGTAAATAATGGAAAGTCAATATGAACCTGCCCCCGTATAACTAGCTTGACGGCGATTTCGTTTAGTCGCCCTCGTAAATGCGAAGCGTGCGCGGTGACGCTGATTTACGACCGGTCGCAAAAAATTGTGGGCTTTTCCGAGAGATCAAAGATGTGAGCCGACTTTAGTATTTCTAGACTTTGCTAGGAGTACCCCAGCAGCAGAATGCTTGTGAGAGGGTCAATTACTATTATTTTGTCTTCGTGACTATGTGCATGCAGTCTGCCTCTGCCTCGTTTCGAACCAAGGTCGATCGAAGGCAGAAAAAGAGTCTAAATAGCGGCACATTTAGCCTTAAAAAAAATCTTTCTTCACCTGAATCGTTATGGCGGACAATTTGTAACGCCGCGTCTATTTCTATCCCGTCGCTTTAAAAATGCCCCGCCGCCGTAATTTTTCACACCGCGAAACCTCATTTTCTAGATCCGAGCCCCTCTGGGAGCCACCACCTCGGCCATCAATCATCTTCCGCGGCGATTTTTTTCAGTTCTGACGCGGTAGGCGGGGGCCGCGTGTCAGACACGCCACCTACGATGGACGTGATTGCGCGCCGCGTGTCGCCCGCGGCCTACTATGCGCCGACCGCGTCTACGTCAGATCGGCACACTTGATTGCGGTCAGGAGGCACGCCAGAGCGCGTAGGTGTGTAAAAGTGGGTTGGACACGGGCAATTGAATGTGCGGTGCTGTAATATCGTGTGTCTAGTTTGTGATAATTATAGCCAGGATCTGAAAAATGTAAAAAAAGCGCCCATAAACGCAGGGTACAATTAACAATTACAATTACAAACCAATTATTTATTGTAAGTTATCACTAAATGCTTTTCTATATAACAAATTTTGTCTCCTGTCGCTTGCTTCTCAAGTTTCAAGTTTTGCGTTAATGTACCTAACTTAAGTTTCGTATTTATTTTCCCATTATTCAAAATGTTTTCAGCTTCTCAAATGACGACGAATCGTCAGTAAACAGTGACCTGATACTTTCTATTTCTTTAAAATATGCCTTGCACAAATTTTAGACCACATTTCAAACTAATAGCGACATCTAAACTTTCATCTGACAGCGTAACATGATGGCTACAACCGGCACCGTCGCAATGACAAGGTCCGGCTGAAAGCGATGAGTCATCCAAGTGAGGTGGATCTAAGGCGCCAAATTCAAATTTCAAGATGTCAACTTGGTAAATTTAGTAAAAAAACACTTTGTTTACATATATAGTTCATTATTTAACAACAGGGATAATAATCTACGAGAGTGAAAGTCACGTTTTCAAGGGCTTTTGATGCATTTTGATATCTACCGGTAAAATTTTCGTAAATGCCAATTATTTCTTATTTGCGTGCTTAGATACAACTAAATTCGAATGAATAAAACCATAAAACTTCCTTATTTTAAGGTGGTTACGTTTAATCATGTAAAATTGTTAGGTATCAAACTCTCCAAACAGTCCAAACCAAAACCACTTTTACCCTGGAAGACTGTGTTAGAACAAAATCTCTTTTGATGGCCTTAACCCTTTTCCCTTAAAATGGGGTTTTAGGGAAGTAAAAAGCGGACACTTTAGGACCGCCTTTGTAGTTTCCCTTGCAGTTGGGAACGGCGAACACGTCCACGGCATGATTTAAATAAGTCCGAAACTATAGACACAACCTAAAACCTATAAACTAAAATTGAATTTTAATCACTTTATTCTGAATCACAGCTGTTTTAGCGCCATGTTAATAATACTCCACGTCCTATATTACTTAAAAAGAAACATCAAGCATATTATCAAATCAATTATTTTTTCTCTTTAGTTAATAATAAATGAGTGTTTTCTAGTTTTTTAAACTATTATCTATATTAATTTTTATATTTAAAAATGAATCTATTGATATATCAACGGTTTACTGCAAAAATAAAAGTCCTCCAGTAGCTTTGTTATAGACTTACATCAGAAAAACGTATCTGCAATAAAATTATGATTATATACAGGATGAGTCTTTTTCGATGCCCACAATGGGGATCTCGGATACTAGCAGAGCTAGAACAAAGGTTAAATGGGAAAAGAATTGCAGTTTTCAATGCTCAATGTAATGCTCCTTTTGGATTTTTAAAAAAGTTCACGGCTCACTAGATATTTTGAAAAAGTGATTTTTTGCTATTTCTTCAGATCTCTGTAGCTCCGTTATTTATGATTATACAGCAAAACTGTAGAGGCAAAAATTGTAGATAATTTTGGGCTTAATAAGATAATCCTATCCAATTTTTTATGTTGTTTGTGATTTTTGAGATATGACATAAACTTGTTTTTTTTTTTAATGTAAATCATAGTTGGCTGTGGCCTTATAAAATCGGCCATTTTTTGAGCTTTCCAAAGATATAATACTCGGCATAGTAACTATGTAACTGTTATAGTTATAGTTTAAATTTTCACATAGTCAGCCATGGAATATTTTCATTATTACGTTCTATTTTATAATTAGACATTCTTAAAACTTTCTAATATTTTGTTTTTAGCTGGTAACAAAATGTAAGAAAATAAAACAAAAATTAAAAAACTCAAATTCAAATTGTTATTATTTTAAAATGTCACCTTTTAAAATAAAAAAGGTGTTCAAACAATCCACCATTATTATTTATGAAAATATTGCATCTTTTTAAAGCTGAATTTGTCGCCTTTCTTAGAGAGCGCCTGTCAATACTGGCAATTGGTTCTAAAACAGCTACTCTTAATTTAACAATTGTCTCATACTTTATTATGTACTGTTCCCCACAAAAAGAAATCCAAAGCAGACAGATCGGGGGATCGGGGCTGTCAGGAAATAGGTCTATTTCTCCCTATCCAACTATTTGGATAGAGCTGATCTAGGTAATTTCTTACGGGCAAGTAATTATGTGGTGGAGCTCCATCATGATAATTTTTGTTTTATTTTGTTACATTTTGTCACCAGCTAAAAATAAAATATTCGAAAGTTTGAAGTATGTCTCATTATAGAATAGAACGTAATTATGAAAATATTCCATGGCTGAATATGTAAAAATAAAAAAAAAAACAGAAAATTAGCCATAGATCTTTTATTTTTTTGTAATAACTATGCCGAGTATTATATCTTTGAAAATCTCAAAAAATGGCCGATTTTATAAGGCCACAGCCAACTATGATTTACATTTAAAAAAACACAAGTTTATATCATATCTCAAAAATCACAAACAACATAAAAGAATTGGATAGGATTATCCTATTAAGCCCAAAATTATCTACAATTTTTGCCTTTACAGTTTTGCTGTATAATCATAAATAACGGAGCTACAGAGATCTGAAGAAATAGCAAAAAATCACTTTTTCAAAATATCTAGTGAGCCGTGAACGTTTTTAAAAATCCAAAAGGGGCATTAGATTGAGCATTCAAAACTGCAATTCTTTCCCCATTTATCCTTTGTTCTAGCTCTGCTAGTTTCCGAGATCCCCATAGTGGGCATCGAAAAAAACTCACACTGTATATTTTTTCAATACAAAAATAACAACTGGCATAGATAAAGGTACACATAGACTTTCAGAACCATTGTTGAAATTTCCTCACGCTACACCAAATATTTTATATAAAAACTAATAACTAAATTAAAATAACTATACCTCAACCTAATATCGAGTCCCAAGAACAATTATTGTAAGACATCACAATTTATCTGTTTTGATTATTGTTTTCGCTTTTTGAAAGTTGGTGTAGCAGGATTTTTGCGGACGCTTTCAACAATGCTTCTGATTATCTATCTCCTTTAATCTATGTTACTGGACAGTTTCTTTCTTGATACTAAACAGCAGATTTCCTTAAATTTCATGAACTAGTGTGATTATCAAACCTATTAATCGGCATTTACCGTGCTAAATAATGTATTTTTTAATATAACTGAAAAAGATTATCGATTAAAAAGTTTCCCAAATGAGGACTAAATTTTCTAACTACAGCGTTTGCACCTACTTATGACGCTTGTAAAAAAGTTGAAGGGCTATACTAATTATAAACCCTGCTCTTTCTGTTATTTTTAAAGTACCCACGTAACTCCGGGAGCAGAATTTCACGTTGTAAATGGAAGCCAACTAACTTCGTTAGTGTTGAAGGTTACAGCGAAAATCGTTGGAGAAGTTTAAGGTAAAAGTTGGGGCTTAAATGTCATGACTACACTAAGTTAACAAATTTCAGTACAATCATATTTGTTACAATATTTTTACATTACTGAATAGCTAGAAATAATTCATTTTGGAAACTTAGTAGGTACAAATTAAATTTAGCATGACAGCAGTTCCCATAAATATTTCATAAAGTTACACAAACTTTTCCGACTCTCCTTCAACTTCCACAATGCTTTGATCCAAAACTTCTTTAATGTAAACCAAAATATAAAATATGTAATAAAGTTGAAACGAAAATAAACAATGATCTTTTTATTGTGTGTTTATATGTTTTCTATTCATAAATCAAAGGGACGCGTTTTGACGTGTAAGATAAAATGGGTAAGTGTTATTGAATATGTATTATTATACTACTTATTAATAAAAATTGATTCATGCCGAAAAATAAAAAGTAAAACCTTTAGGTGTATTGATTATTCATGATTAAAAATTTAAAAATTAAAAATTACGTATAAAATTTTTTGAGAAACGTTTTGACGATGTAAAGTTTTGGATGAAAATACTAGGAGCACAAGTGGAAGTGGATTTTAGAAACAGCAGATTTATTAATAATACATTCACCAAAACGGCTTACAATAATTTCTTTCAGATGAAAACATATTAACAAGGACAAAAATACCATTTTTGAATTTTTCTCATTGTTGACACAATTTGTCTCGAAAACCAAAATGTTTTTAAGTAATGTTTTTCTGTGGCCGCGACCACGGCCACAGTATGATTTCATACTACAGAGCGCGCGGCTCAGCTTACATAGGTATCTTGCGTAAGCTATATACATTTGATCCAAAACTTGACATCGCCAAATTTTTTTAAGCAGAAACTTTAAAAGTTCTACGTTACTTGCCACCTATGTGGTAATTTTAAAAAGGTGATCACTTTTATAAAATTTATAGGTACCTGCTTTACTTATATAGTTATTATAAAAAAAAGTAGTAACGTGTTGTAATTTTAGAATACCTACATGCCCCTTACCTACTTCACATCAGTTGCATAAACGAACGAAAATTCAATTTTTTTTAAATTAAGGATGAATGGAAGATAAAAAAAGAAGCTGCCAAATTGTTATGCAACGCAGATTGATAAATATACCAGTATATAAGATTAATATTATTAAGGATAAAATAAAATAGGTAAATATTTACTAAGGTATTATTGTTATTATCAATGAAAATTTATTGATTGACCACTTTTAATGATTTAACCTTCAGTGTACTGTGTGAGTCATCATATTTTGTATCCCACCTTTTGGAACAAAAATATGTTAGTACCTAAGTTATGTTTCTTCTATATATCAGGATCTTTTATTAGCTGAAACAATTAAGCAATGCACAGTGGGAAAAGAGTACCTACCCAAGTACTTTTTTTGTATATAATTACATTTTTAAACTCCACCATAAATTTTAAATACCTGATTTTATGAATGATGATCTATATAAATAAATTTAACTGTGTTCTCGAAATATTGAAGTTTTTAATGAATGTTTTAATTATTAGATGAAATATGAATGTGTTTAATCAAATTTTATAGTTTACATTTTAATGTTTAATAAATTGTTATGTTATAATATCATGTTATGTAATACCTTTTGTTAAAATGATATATCATGCTAAACAAACTATAATATGTATTTTATAAACGAAAAAATGAGTTTTATTAGTATGATATTTTTATTAAATTAAAAAAAAATACTCAAAATTTACATGCCTTTCTAGTTGAAAATTTGCCATAGGTGCACTTGGGAATGTGTAAAATTTATTTACTGTTACTATTCTTAAAAAAAAATCAATGTAAAGTAAAATTACTTGTATCTGGAATTTTCATTACCCTTCAGATACTTGCGTAAGGTACGAGATGCGAGGTCTGTGAATTTTTTAATTGGTTTGGATCCCACTTTTTCGGAACTTGCCACAAACGAGCAAGCATTTGTGCGAAAACTTTAAATGCGACAAACTTTCTCAAAAGTAAAACTCCAAAACCGATAACGGTACGCCAAACTTTTTAACTGTTTTCTTACAAGTTCCCATCCTCGAATCTTTGTTCAGGTCACGGCGCTTTTCACGAATCCTCAATTCCCCGCCTATTTGCATTGCAGAAAGATATTTTCTTCGCGCAATTTCGTCTCACAATTCCACAAGGGTTTCTGAGAGAAAATATCTCTGGATAAATTATTCTATGTAAACGAGTTACTGCTTTCAGCGGGTTGTAATATGATAGTTTGCGCAAAATTTATGGTTGGTTAAGAAATTAGATATTATTCTATAGTTAGTTACAAAGTAGTTTAGAGTGCTTTGTTGCCAGTTAAATATGGCAAAGAACCTTTCACACGCTGAGTATTTGTATACAGAAAAAAAAAACTGTTTTCTTGAAATCGGCATTAAAATGTCCCAAAATCGTCATTAAAAGCACAGAAATCGTACAATAATGTAGCCCATTATTGTACGATTTTTTCAATAAGTAGGCCTTGGCGAGATGTAAACATCAAACGTCAGACGCGGAGAAATCGCCCGTCAAAAGTGACCAAATATTCAAAACCCGACCGATAAAGGCTCATTTAACTGTTCGTACACATTGCGAAATTGTTTCCTATAGAAGCGCAATCCTTCAGTATACATATTTTAGTAAATTTGAATATCAATAGATTTGTTGTGTAGGCTGCACAAGAAGCAGCAGTTTGGTTTTTCTGTCAGAAGGTGCCGTACATCATTATACTTATCCTAGGTAGAGCGATCGGTAAGGTCAAGCAACGCCGCGCATAGTCGGTTCGTGGACGGGTGATCCCTTATTATTATTGTCTTGCCTAATAAAACATTTTTTTTCCGATTTCAAGAAAAATATAATATGTACCTCGGCACTGAAGTTCTTTTTATGACTCATGTGGTTTATTTGCCTCGGCCAGAGGCCTCAGCAACTAAACTCCACATGAGTCATAAAAAGTTGAACTTCAGTGCCTTGGTACATAAATAACTATTATTAACAATGTTATCAAAGCTTGGTCAACCCACTACCTATCTCCCTTATACTTATTGATTTATTATTTTGGCGATATTTTAGGGTTTAGGGGAAATCAAGAATATTATTTATCGGATTTATGAAGGAAACAAAACCAGACAATAATACCGTTGGCAAGTCACCAAGTAATTCCAGTATTCGGGAAGCTAGTTTGGGAAGGAAAGCGGTGGAAATTTAAAGTTTTCAACTTCGCGAGCAACTATTAAAATAGTTCATCGAAAAGTGGCTTGGATAACTTTTTTTGTTTGGATTGTTGAAAGTTCGCTAATGACGTAAAGTTGCTACTTTTATTTCGGCGTGTAGTTTTTTTAATTAAAAATAAATTTCCATTTTTCATTTTTAAACACTTTATTTGACTTATAACTTCAAAATATATGCAAGGTATTACCACATTTTACCTGTACAGGGTGGTTCATTATAAATTGACACCTCCCCTAAAAAGTTTTATATACTAATACAAAGTTTTTTGTTCTAGAAAGCCGTGGCAGACATAACTTATGTTTTTTTTAAATGAAACACCCTATATATTTGTGCATTTTTGAAATCTGCTCATCAAGGCAATCAAAATGATATTAAACTTTTGGCGTTATCTTTTCCGTTTTTGAAAAATTCCGTATTCAAATTTTATACTAAATTTATTTTACTCGAATTTGTGGATCTCGTGATAAAGATAGACGCTGTTAGGCGTCCTTGTCTAAGATCTTCCACAACGAGGAGTGTTCGTAAACAAAAATCAAATCTGCGTTAAAAATAGAAGAAAACCGAGCCGTATTTTATTATCTGTGTTAATCCCTCCAGTTGGACGAAATTAATAGATTGCCTGCGCCTGCCGATTTTTCAAGTCAATGTCAGCGTATTTAATTAGTTGGGATTGCAGAGTAATGCCCAGTTAACACGCACGTGCCGCAAAACAAATACATTTCGCCACTCTGTCGGGGTTATCGAAATTAATGATGCCCGTGCTGAAACTGAAGTATTTTGGTGAATACATCATTAATATTATGAGTTTATTAGGTACAGTTGGAATATTTCTTAATTAATAAAAATATAGGGCATTTTTAAATATTCGTCGATGCAATTAAACCGTTCCTCGCCCATTTTGGAGCATGGCCACGCCCATTCTTGTGACGCCACGCCCACTGTTACTTTTTCCCTCCCATTATACAGTGTGTCTACTTTTAAATGTAGAACCCGAACACCCCCTATAGTTTTTGTTCAAATCTGGTGTATGGGATTTTTGATGTGATTAACGCGAAGGTGTCAGATTTTAAATGAAAAATCGCTAAATTGTTTTGTAAAAAAAATGTTGACAAAAATAATGACTTCAACAGAATCTTTTCTTGAGGACCTTTCGAACAAAAAGGGTTTTAAAAATTATCTCACGTTAACCCTGTCCACTTCCACTCGGATAAGTTCCTCGACCTTAGCATAAGACCCATCAGATTTAAAAAATAAAACAAATAGAAACCTTGTTAAAATCAAACTTAAAGCGGAGAAAAACGTACTAAATCCGTCTCCCTCCAATTCAGAGGTAAGCCACGCCCACTTTAGCAATGGCACGCCCACTATAGCAATGCCACGCCCACTATAGCAATGCCACGCCCACTATGGCAACGCCACGCCCACTATGGCAACGCCACGCCCGTTCTAGTCACTCCCCGCCCACGTTCCGTATCTCCGTTGTTTACCGGTCGATTTCCACGATCCAGGTACCATATTGAAGGGCGCGAAAAGCGCCGTTCGACACTTGCCTGCCTGCCTGGCCTCCTTGCACGCCTCGCCCATACCGGGCCGGACCTCCAGGTGGTCGTCGGCGATCGCTTCGCCCACCGTCACGAAGCGCTCGACGGCGACGCTGACGGCCTGGCCGACGCGCGCCACAGCCTCGGATCGGACCGGCTGCGGGCCGCCGCCGCCATGTTGCTCCACCAGCGCGGAGATCTGAGGAAAAAGGAAAATTTTGCGTTTGAAATCGGCGTTAAAAAGCCTCAAACCACTCGTTAAAAGCTCAAGATGCGATACTAAAGTAAGCCATTATAGTACCTTCCACAAAAAAATGATTGAAATGTGGCAACATAGCTCTCCAGTGCCAACCTTGACGGTTGTCATTGAAGCAGAAGCGTCAAGTTACTTGGGTACTAAGGTTCATTTGCCCCGAGTTTTAAACTTTAATAAAAAAAAACTCTTTCGCATTTTCCTTTTTAGTAGGCCCGCTGTGTGGTTAAAATTTTTTATATCATGACTGAATCGCTCTGCGTACAGAAAATATAATGCCTTATTTCCAAAAGAAAAAATATACTATTAAAAAGAAGATAAAATTTCACGTCCAGAATAGATTTTTACAAAAAGAAAGTTAGCGGCTTTATGGGACTATACATTTTGGCAACTGGCAGTATCATACCAACATCCAAGTTCTAATCGATGTGCCGGTGCTTTCATATTTGAATCGTTCGGGAAGGTAGACTACGACAGCTGTTTCCCCTTTACCCTTTTAATATTTCTACGGCTATAAGATGCAAGTTTCGCAAGGATAGGGCTCCAGGCCAGATCCTTGTTGATTTCCACAAATTTGGAAGATACAGTGGTGAATGGCCAATGAGCCTGTTTCCTGTGTCGCTTCTTCTTCACATTATTTCGTAGTTTTCTGGATTCAACACCAACCTAACTTTTTCTTGTTGGTGTTTACTATGTTTTGTGAAATTTCGGTTCTGGTACTATCAGCTTGATACTAGATGGCGCCACTGGTTGGTTTCTCACCTTCAAGTGCAAGTTACACTGTTATAAGTACTACCGTTTCGGTTTGAGTCGTTTGGGAAGGTTATGGCTGCCTTGATGAAACTAATAAGGGGAAACAGCTGTCGTAGTCTACCTTCCCGAACGATTCAAATATGAAAGCACCGGCACATCCATTAGAACATGGATGTTGGTATGATATTACCAGTTGCCAAAATTTATAGTCCCATAAAGCCGCTAAGTTTCTTTTTGTAAAAATCTATTGGGGACGTGAAATTTTATCATTTTTTAAATATTTCCACGGCTATAAGATGCAAGTTTCACAAGGATAGGGCTCCCGGCCAGATCCTTGTTGATTTCCACAAATTTGGAAGATACAGTGGTGAATGGCCAATGAGCCTGTTTCCTGTGTCGCTTCTTCTTCACATTATTTTGTAGTTTTCTGGATTCAACACCAACCTAACTTTTTCTTGTTGGTGTTTACTATGTTTTGTGAAATTTCGGTTCTGGTACTATCAGCTTGATACTAGATGGCGCCACTGGTTGGTTTTTCACCTTCAAGTGCAAGTTACACTGTTATAAGTGCTGCCGTTTCGGTTTGAGTCGTTTGGGAAGGTTATGGCTGCCTTGATGAACCTAATAAGGGGAAACAGCTGTCGTAGTCTACCTTCCCGAACGATTCAAATATGAAAGCACCGGCACATCCATTATAACTTGGATGTTGGCATGATATTACCAGTTGCCAAAATTTATAGTCCCATAAAGCCGCTAAGTTTCTTTTTGTAAAAATCTATTGGGGACGTGAAATTTTATCATTTTTTTAAATATTTCCACGGCTATAAGATGCAAGTTTCACAAGGATAGGGCTCCCGGGCAGATCCTTGTTGATTTCCACAAATTTGGAAGATACAGTGGTGAATGGCCAATGAGCCTGTTTCCTGTGTCGCTTCTTCTTCACATTATTTCGTAGTTTTCTGGATTCAACACCAACCTAACTTGTTCTTGTTGGTGTTTACTATGTTTTGTGAAATTTCGGCTCTGGTACTATCAGCTTGATACTAAATGGCGCCACTGGTTGGTTTCTCACCTTCAAGTGCAAGTTATACTGTTATAAGTGCTGCCGTTTCGGTTTGAGTCGTTCGGGAAGGTTAAGGCTGCCTTAATGAACCTAATAAGGGGAAACAGCTATCGTAGTCTACCTTCCCGAACGATTCAAATATGAAAGCACCGGCACATCCATTATAACTTGGATGTTGGCATGATATTACCAGTTGCCAAAATTTATAGTCCCATAAAGCCGCTAAGTTTCTTTTTGTACAAATCTATTGGGGACGTGAAATTTTATCATTTTTTAAATATTTCCACGGCTATAAGATGCAAGTTTCACAAGGATAGGGCTCCCGGCCAGATCCTTGTTGATTTCCACAAATTTGGAAGATACAGTGGTGAATGGCCAATGAACCTGTTTCCTGTGTCGCTTCTTCTTCACATTATTTTGTAGTTTTCTGGATTCAACACCAACCTAACTTGTTCTTGTTGGTGTTTATTATGTTTTGTGAAATTTCGGTTCTGGCACTATCAACTTGATACTAGATGGCGCCACTGGTTGGTTTCTCACCTTCAAGTGCAAGTTACACTGTTATAAGTGCTACCGTTTCGGTTTGAGTCGTTCGGGAAGGTTATGGCTGCCTTGATGAACCTAATAAGGGGAAACAGCTGTCGTAGTCTACCTTCCCGAACGATTCAAATATGAAAGCACCGGCACATCCATTAGAACTTGGATGTTGGTATGATATTACCAGTTGCCAAAATTTATAGTCCCATAAAGCCGCTAAGTTTCTTTTTGTAAAAATCTATTGGGGACGTGAAATTTTATCATTTTTTTAAATATTTCCACGGCTATAAGATGCAAGTTTCACAAGGATAGGGCTCCCGGGCAGATCCTTGTTGATTTCCACAAATTTGGAAGATACAGTGGTGAATGGCCAATGAGCCTGTTTCCTGTGTCGCTTCTTCTTCACATTATTTTGTAGTTTTCTGGATTCAACACCAACCTAACTTGTTCTTGTTGGTGTTTACCATGTTTTGTGAAATTTCGGTTCTGGTACTATCAGCTTGATACTAGATGGCGCCACTGGTTGGTTTCTCACCTTCAAGTGCAAGTTACACTATTATAAGTGCTACCGTTTCGGTTTGAGTCGTTCGGGAAGGTTATGGCTGCCTTGATGAACCTAATAAGGGGAAACAGCTGTCGTAGTCTACCTTCCCGAACGATTCAAATATGAAAGCACCGGCACATCCATTAGAACTTGGATGTTGGTATGATATTACCAGTTGCCAAAATTTATAGTCCCATAAAGCCGCTAAGTTTCTTTTTGTAAAAATCTATTGGGGACGTGAAATTTTATCATTTTTTTAAATATTTCCACGGCTATAAGATGCAAGTTTCACAAGGATAGGGCTCCCGGGCAGATCCTTGTTGATTTCCACAAATTTGGAAGATACAGTGGTGAATGGCCAATGAGCCTGTTTCCTGTGTCGCTTCTTCTTCACATTATTTTGTAGTTTTCTGGATTCAACACCAACCTAACTTGTTCTTGTTGGTGTTTACCATGTTTTGTGAAATTTCGGTTCTGGTACTATCAGCTTGATACTAGATGGCGCCACTGGTTGGTTTCTCACCTTCAAGTGCAAGTTACACTGTTATAAGTGCTACCGTTTCGGTTTGAGTCGTTCGGGAAGGTTATGGCTGCCTTGATGAAACTAATAAGGGGAAACAGCTGTCGTAGTCTACCTTCCCGAACGATTCAAATATGAAAGCAAAGGCACATCCATTAGAACATGGATGTTGGTATGATATTACCAGTTGCCAAAATTTATAGTCCCATAAAGCCACTAACTTTCTTTTTGTAAAAACATACTATTGATCGCAACGTGCTCATTTATTTCAGTAAATCTTAAAAAAAAACATTGAAACGTTACATTTCTGTATGCCGTTGAAAAAGCAATAAACGCCGAATGAATGCCCATACCCACACGTGTAGGTAAATCGCAAAAGGGCACAACGAATACAGAGGGCTTTTCGTTCGTGGGTTCTAATTTATGTCCTTGCGCAGTGCCAGTAATTTGGAAAATAACGACATTCATCGTGGTGGCGAATGAATAGGTATGGGAGGCAAAAAATACGGTGGCCCTGAAAAGCAGGACTGTAACAAACGGGCCTGTATTATCGGGGATTCGTGAGTTGTCCCCCAGCATTCCAAAAGAGGCATACAGGGCTGACGATAATGTCCCCTTTTCATATTACCGAGCAGGATAAAAAAAAGGTTTTCACATTGATGAAATTTTCAGAAAGCATTCAATTTATTTATTTATTTATTTATTTATTGCCCAACAGAAAAATCCATTTACAGGACAACATACAAAGATAAATATAAAGGGAACATAGCACCACAGAAAAAATAAAGAAAACTGATTATAAAGTAAGCACAGCTCAATCAATATAATCAACATAGTATAGGGAGCCCCACGCAGGGTATCTACCCTGTACAGTACAATTATCAGCGGACTAATACTAATACTACCCAACACATAACGTGAAATTATGAAAAGCACTCAATGGCACACCTCAAAAAGGAAGGCTTGGAGCAATCAAACAGATCACATTCATCAGGCAACATATTATGGAGACTGGATGTAAAATAGATTGGCGACTTAAACATTATATTAGTACGAGCATAGGGAACGTAAAATGTAAATGTTAGCCGTGAATTAGGTCTTGGTACTCGTATGTTTAGTCTAGAAAGAAAAAAAGGAGAATCTATATTGTTTCGGATACAGTTATATAAAAAGGAAACACCAGAAACGGATCGGCGAACTATCAATGAACACATATTAAATTCATTAAGAAGTGCCTGATGGTCATATCCACGAGGAGGGTACATGCCGTGAGTTTTATAATAAAGAAATTTAAGAAATTTTCTTTGAACATACTCTAATTGCTTTTCATGGGTTTCATAAATTGGATGCCAAATAACAGAACAATATTCCAGTTTCGAACGGACGAGTGAAAAGAACAGAGTCTTCAAAGCCGCAATATTTGTGAAGCCTCGACAGTGTCTCAACAAAAAACCCAAAGTTTTGTAGGCAGACATCGAAATATTATTGAAATGCTCATTGAACGACATGACACTATCAAAGCGGACCCCAAGATCATCAACACTGTCCTTAGAAGCAAGACTTGTGTTACCTAATTTGTAATCAAATGTTATATTTGACTCTTTTCGAGAGTACCTAACCACACTGCACTTGGCAGGGTTTAAATCCAGGTGATTAACGACACACCAAGCATCCAATTCACAAAGCTGCTTCTGGAGAAATAAGCAGTTCTCTAAGGATTGTATTGAACAATAGGTTTTTAAGTCGTCCGCGAACAAAAGTTTACCACATTTGAGATTATCAGTAATATCATTGATAAATAGAAGGAATAACAGAGGCCCCAGATTGGAACCCTGAGGAACTCCAGAAGTGGCAATATATTTGCTAGAATTAAAGCCATTGTAACATACGGACTGGGGGCGGTTCTTCAGGTAAGACTCAAAAAATGAAACGAGGCTATCACTAAAACCAGCCAGCGAGAGTTTGTACAATAAAGCGGGATGATCGATCCTGTCAAACGCCCTAGAGAAGTCCGTATACACCACATCAACCTGCTCCCTGTCATCGAGCCTCTCACAAATGAACTGGGAGATTTCAACGAGATTGGTGGTCGTTGAGCGATTTTTCATGAAACCGTGCTGCGAAACTGATAGTTGGTTTCTGAGCTCCGGATAGATGCGGTTATACACGCACATCTCAAACACCTTCGCAAAGTTAGGTAAGATGGAAATCGGCCTATAATTAGATACATCAGAAATAATCCCCTTTTTATGAACAGGACACACCCGAGCAAGTTTCCAGCAATCAGGGAATGTTGATGTTTTAATTGAGAGATTAAATAAAAAAGTTAATGGCTCAGCAAGAAGTGGAGAACAATCTTTAACAATAAAACTAGGAATTAAGTCATGACCAGACGCAAGTTTATTTTTAAGTTTGGATATTGCCTGTTTTACATCTGCAAGTGAAAACATTGATATATTGATAGTATCAGTCAATTTATTAGAGAGGGTCTGACTGACAGCACAAGAATAGAATGGTAACTGGTAGGTGCTAGCAAAGTATGAAGCAAAAGCATTCACAATTGTATCCGGATCAGTCAACTCGCCCCGGTGTGACGTCAATCTGCCTGGAATTCTTGTAGATCCTTTTTTATTATGAACAAATGACCACAGCTTTTTAGGATCAGTGACAATAGAGTATTCAACACTATTCACATATAAGTTATAAGCTTCATGGATAAGATTCTTTAACACTGCTCTGAGTCTTTTATAGTCATTAAAGGTGGAGTTGCTTTTAGATGTTCTGAATTTACGCCAGTAATGCTCTTTAAGTTTAATCATGTAACGAATTTCACCAGTATACCATCTCGGAAACCTACGACTTAATTTATTTCGGTATGTAGGAACATATCTGTCAAATATGGTAATTGTCTTAGTGTGTCTATATTAACTTCAACGTGACATTTAATTTAAAAACTTCTATAATCATAGCGTCCAAAATGTACATTTTATCAGAGAGTAAGTCTCGGGCTCATAGAATAAGAGCACCGCTATGAATACTAATTTTCTCATTTAAACTTGGAGTTTAAGGAGGCAGTGCTTCTTTTAAAATGCGAATGGAAGGCTCATTTTCAAATGAAAATAAGAAAAAAGTTATTTTCCAGGTAGCTAGCTCCTTTCCATTCAGATATTCTAAGGATATTCTAAGTCCTTTTGCTTATAGGAGAACCGTTGAAAGCAATTTTCCTTGGGATAATTTAATATAAGACGAGTTGCATCTCAGCTCTACACTTGCTATAATGTCCACTAAGAGCCTCCTCTATATATAGAGGGTGACTTTTTTTTTCGATGACCACTATGGGGATCTCGGAAACTAGCAGAGCTAGATCAAAGGTTAAATGAAGAAAGAATTGCAGTTTTAAATGCTCAATCTCATGCTCCTTTTGGATTTTTAAAAAAGTTCATGGCTCACTAGATACTTTAAAAAGAGTGATTTTTTGCTATTTCATCAGATCTCTATAGCTCCGTTATTTCTGATTATACAGAAAAACTGTAGACACAAATTGTAGATAATTTTGGGCTTAATAAGATAATCTTATCCAATTTTTTATGTTGTTTGTGATTTTTGAGATATGACATAAACTTGTGTTTTTTTTTAATGTATCAAATCGGCCATTTTTGAGCTTTCCAAAGATATAGTACTCGGCATAGTTATTATAAAAAATAAAAGAGCTATGGCTAATTTTCTGTTTTTATTTTTTAATTGTCACTCATGGAATATTTTCATAATTACGTTCTATTTTATAATAAGACATATTACTTCAAACTTTCAAATATTTTATTTTTAGCTGGTAACAAAGTGTAACAAAATAAAACAAAAATTATTATGATGGAGCTCCACCACATAATTATTTGCCCGTAAGAAATTACCTAGATCAGCTCTATTCAAATAGTTGGATAGGGAGAAATAGATCTATTTCCTGGCAGCCCCGATCCCTTGATTTGTCGGTTTTGGATTTCTTTTTGTGGGGAACAGTACAAAATAAAGTATGAGACAATTTATTGTTGATAGACGCTCTCTAAGAAAGGCGACAAATTCAGTTTCAAAAAGATGCAATATTTGCATAAATAATAATGGTAGATTGTTTGAACACCTTTTTTAATTTAAAATGTGATCTTTTGAAATAATAATTTGAATTTGAGTTTTTTAATTTTTGTTTTATTTTGTTAAATTTTGTTACCAGCTAAAAACACAATATTAGAAAGTTTGAAGTAAGTCTAATTATAAAATAGAACGTAATTATGAAAATATTCCATGGCTGACTATGTGAAAATTAAAAAAAAAACAGAAAATAGGCCATAGCTCTCTTATTTTTTATAATAACTATGCCGAATATTATATCTACTCAAAAAATGGCCGATTTGATAAAGCCACAGCCAACTAAGATTTACATTTAAATAAGAAATTGGATCAGTTTATCTTATTAAGCCCAAAATTATTTACAATTTTTGTCTCTACAGTTTTTCTATATAATCAGAAATAACGGAGCTACAGAGATCTGATGAAATAGCAAAAAATCACTCTTTTCAAAATATCTTGTGAGCCATGAACCTTTTTAAAAATCCAGAAGGGGCATTACATTGAGCATTCGAAACCGCAATTCTTTCCCTATATAACCTTTGTTCTAGCTCTGCTAGTTTTCGAGATCCCCATAGTGGTGATCGAAAAAACTCACCCTGTATATTTATAACATGTGGTATCTCACAAGATGATAATAGTAATTTTACAATAACATTTTTTTACTTCAAACCACTAATTTTATCATGTTTAAAACAGCAACATGACAACTATTATACTGATCCTTTTTTGTTATCCAACTATCTCGAACTAACAGCTGATAAAGCCAAAAGTTTGACGGTATTCGACGTCATCCGACTAACTTTCTCGAGTTTGAAATTTCAGAGGCGACAAAGACAAATTAATTCTGATAGACAATTTTCCTAATGGTTTCTACGAACTGTGTAGCTTCGGGAGTTAATTGATAGATTTAAATTTCGAAACTGATAGCCTGGAAAAGCCGTTTTTATTGACAAATAAACGATCGGGAAGATTCCATTCAATTTAGAATTTTTGGGGTACTTGTGCTAATTGAATTGAATCACTATTATTTTCCCCAGAAAGTGTTACATAAAGTGAAAATTTTCGATGCCATAAAAATTAGTTTCGAATTTAATTTCCTATTTACGAAACAATTCATGTAACCATTAATTATTTCTATATATTGAACAGAGATTTATGTTTAAAATTATTCATAAATTGGATTTATTTTGTATCACGCATGGTCGCTTTTTGCTGAAGTCAGCACACATTTATTATAGACTGGGGACATATTCCATTATTTACAGCTTTCAACAAAAACGGTTTTTAATTTGTATATTTGTAGAGAACAGATTTTTAATAAAAAAAAAAACGCTGTCAATGGAAACATTGTTTCCACTTGACTTATTTTTCTTGAAATCGACAGTGAAGTGTCCCAAAATCGTCAATAAAAACTCAGAAATCGGCACTGAAGTAGCCCATTATTGTACGATTTTGTCAATAACACCAAACGTCAGACGCGCAGCCATCGCCCGTCAAAAGTGACCAAATATTCAAAACCCGGCCAATAAAGGCCCATTTAACTTTTCGTACACATTGCGAAATTGTTACCTATAGCAGCGCAATCTTTCAGTAATAATATTTAAGTAGGATTGAATACGAATCTATTTTACATGGAGGCTGCACAACAGGCAACAGTTTTGAGTTTGTGTTGGGAAGCGCCGTGCCTCGTCATACTTGACCTAGGTAGAGCGATCGTCAAAGTCAAGCAACGCCGCGCGCAATCTGTTCATGGACGGATGATTCCTTATGATTATTTTCCCTAGTAAAACATTTTTTTTCCGATTTAAAAAAAATGTACCTCGGTACTGATGTTCTTTTTATGACTCATGTGGTTTATTTGCCTCGGCCAGAGGCCTCGGCAACTAAATTAAATTCCACGTGAATTAAAAAAAGTTGAACTTCCGTGCCTTGGTACAAAAATAACTATTATACTTTGTAGTCTGTTTTTTTATGTTATTATATTATTTGAGTACACTTTTAGTCCTTTTTAAAAGCACGGTATATTAAAAAAATATTTAAATTTATTATTTTCTGCTTTTTAGTCTTGTGTTTGAATTTTTGCAATCGAATTTAATCATTTTGATGAGATTATGACGGAGACATGTGACAAATTTCAGATTTATTTTCAGTTTCTCTTCACCTTATCATATTTGAAATAGAAAATTGTGTGCATACTCTTTGTTAATAATATAGCAATCTGTTTAATTGTTATTTTCCTAAAAATAAAATAAAGAAGAAATCAAAATTATTGTTATAAGATTTTTTTTCGATATTAAAACAAATTATTTCCAAATCCTTCTTAGTTACCATCTTATGGTGCTGGAGGCTCTAGTTGTCATCCTTTCTTCTTAACGCGTTTTTAAAACATCATTTTTATTTATTACCAGCTTATGGAATGTGCTTATTTATGCACAAATTTCCACTAGTCAAATATTTTTATTATTACCAGTTTATGGAATGTGCTTATCTATGCACAAATTTCCACTAGTCAAATATTTTTATTATTACCAGCTTATGGAATGTGCTTATCTATGCATGATTTTCCACTAGTCAAATATTTTTATTTAATTTATTCACACTTTTTTTTGGCAACATGCACAAGTTAGAAGCTCTAGAGGTTTAGGATGTGAGGCATACCTTGGAAGCGTGAAGTAGATAAAAAAGGGGTCTAGTGATACGATGCCTTTGGTTTTTACGCTGTAAAACTTTTCTAAGTAAAACTTTCTGAAATTATTATAGCAAATAAGTCCAATTATAACGATTTTCTTTAGCCTCACGTGACCATGTTCAAGTGGCTCATTTTTCATATTTTTTTAAGCGAAAGGTAAAAAAGTGTCAAAACAAATCACAATTAAAAAATATCACCTTAAGATACGAACATTTTGGAATACGCTGTATAATGGAATTCAAATTGATCCTTATAGCTTGAGTTTAAGGGACCCAGAATAGAGTGATCCCTAGAGGTTAGATGTTCTCCCACCCCCTAAGGAGCTATCTATTCACTAACGACTTCATTAACTTCTTAGTGGAATGAGTTGGTATACTTGACTTTAATGCTTCTTTTCCTTGTTTGTGTAATTATTCAATCATCCATAGAAAAAGAAAACCGGGAAACAATCTTGCAGACCTTGGTTTCCCTCTCTTTCACAATATAACGGAGATAGTGCGTCTTATCTCCCCCACAATATCCAAAATCTCGAATAAAATCATTGCTATTTTTACCGTCTCGGATGCAAATTTGTGGGCTACAGAAAAATTTTCCATGAGAATTGGGAAGGAAACTGTTTTCAGGCAGATTTCTGGCATAAAATGGAAGGAGGGTGATATGGGAAATTGATGCATGTTCGATAATCATATTAGGCGCACTTAAAATGGTTGCAAGTCAAACAGCATACAGGGTAGGTAAAAAAATATAAAACTTGTACAAGAGTAAAGTGCCCTTATTTCAAAAAATTCAGCAAAATGTTATTAATAAAAGTTGTCTAGAATTAAAAGTTATGCCTAAATACCAAGACATGCCCTCCTAAGAAAAAAATATTTATTTGAAAAACATTAATAATCTCCAAAAAAACTTTTGTTTTAGTATTCACCCTAAACAATTTCATAAATCAATCAAAATTAATCAATCAATTTCGCATAACTTTGTATGAATTCAAGCATATTTGTAAAATTAACTTTGATTTTTAATTTTTTAGGGAATCACAAACTTCATGTTTGTTGCAGTGATATTAAACAAAACTTTAAAATTTCGCAAAAAATCTTCCGAACAAGGTAAAACATTAGTAATGATAATGTGTATGTTAAAAAACTCTAATTTAAGGTGCAAATTTTTTATTTTAATTTTTTTTCTTAGGAGGCTTTGTTTTGGTATTTAGGCATAGCTTTTAATTCTAAACAACTTTTCTTCATGACCTTTTGCTGATTTTTTTCTTAAATAAGGGTACTTCACTCTTCTAAAATTTTTATATTTTTTTACCTGCCCTGTATGCTGTTTAACTTGCTACCATTTTAAGTGCACCTAATATGATTACTGAACATGCATCAATTTTCGGCAATACCTGTAGTTAGGTTGTGCAATTAATAAAAAAATGTCCCATAAGTTGCACACTTAAATGACCACACTGTATATTAATTCCCTCCTACATTATAGCATGATGATCAGTATGGGGATCTCGGAAGATAGAAGGAAGGTTAAATGGGAAAAGTTTTGTAGGTCCAATTTAATGCGCCTTGTGGATTTTTGAAAAAAGACATTACTTACTAGATATTTTGAAAAAACGAAATTTTGGCGAAAATGGTAGCTGTCACGGAAAGTAGGTCATGATAACCGCATTGGGGACACATTTCCCTCCAACATTGGTATTTACGATTTTTATCTAAAATCGGAAACAACGAAGCTAAACGAGTTAGAATAAATCGAAAAAAAAAATCATTTCTTCAAAATCTCTAGGAAGCCACGACTTTTTCCAAAAACTCACAAGTCGCGTACTGACCATAAAAAACTCACCCTGTATAATAATATTATCTTGGCACATGTTAATATTGTAATGCAATTCGAATAGAACAATGTAAAGCGCTCTCGCTTCACGGAACTGTAACATCCAGATATATTGTGAAAGCAAAGATAGAGCTTCAACACGTTGGTTGAAGCTGGAAGCATGCATGTGTAACCACGAGTATGTTATACCGATAATATATCCGCCAAGGGGGTTTTATACCATTTAATGCACAGAAAATATACGCAATGACGTCAGAACCTATAGACAGGTTTGTTTTGATAAACGCTTGACGCCCAGAACTAATCACAATCTAAGCGCTCCATTAAATTATTCCGAAAGTGTCGCGAGATTGTCAGAAATTGCCCCTTCTTGTCGAGCCGTAGCGAACTTATTTCGACTCTGGGCTCGGAGGCTGGCGTCGTTAGACCGTCCCCCGAGTCTTCAGGTGAGGTTCCGATGCTTCCGGCGCCCCCAAACAAGAAAAAACATGCGATATCTAAGTGTGATTCTGGAGGAACTATAACCGGGAATCACCGGGTGTATATAGTTGGTTGATGGTCGACTTTCTGTCTTTGTTTGTAGCATGTTTTTAGAGTAGTATGGATATATTTAATCTTGGAGTCAAAATAAAGGGCATTTTTACAATGGGGCACCACGTCTATAGGTTTTGACGTCATTGGCTGCACGTAAGCAATCCAAAATGTCACAGAAGCCCTCTAACTCCACTACTTACTCGTATATGGACAATAATAGCTGCCAACCGCCTCCACAGTGAATTATGTGTCACAAGAAGACTTGCAAACTGTCTTTCAAAATTATTAGTAGACTTGCTCATAAGTCTGTTATATATGCTACAATAACCTTGACATAAACTTCCGAAGCTGCGGCTTCGGTATCCCCTCATTTTATCTTTAACCTTCACGTGAAAATGCGAACAGGTAAACGACTTACTCGTCAACAAATTAAGTTATTTTACGCGGTATATATTGGCTATAATCGATACGGGTCTCTCCAGGTAATATCAAGTTGCAGCAAGGTTGTTTACTATGGTATACGATGGCAGGGAAATCAATAAAACTATTAGGTTTCATAAATAAATCATGGTCATAAATTGTTGATATACTTCGTCCGCATGATACTCATAATAATGATAAAAAATGGAAACTGGAATTAAATTGTAATGCGGAAAACTGTTGCCATTGTACACTGTCCTTTTTCCATTCTAGAAACAAGCAAGCTGAAAAAAGATCAATGAAAACTACTGAATAAGAGGCATGAGCAACGCAGAGAAGCAAGTGGGTGTGATATTCATTGAAATGGATATGATTTGGAAACCCAGAAGCTTAGCTAGTTAACGGATCACCCGAATTATCAGGAATGGAATCATTTTTATAAACCTCAACCTTGACCGGAACTAGGCAACAGACCCTTTGGAAGATACAGTGTGGATAGAAATTGTGGAATATTGCTTATATTTATTAAAATATTGCTCATATCAAAAACATGTTTTAATAAAAGTATTAAAAAATGTGGTTGCCATGGTAACCGATTTAATTTTTTTAAATGGCACCAATACTTTTTTTGGTGAAAATTGATACAACTTTCTGAATACGATACAATACAATTTTAAAGGGGTCGCTAAAGAAAAAAAAATAAGTTTTCTATTATGCTATTGATCAAGTAAACCTTGCCAAAATAAGAACAATGCGAAACTGTCAGTAGCTGTGTAACTGTGTACATTGTTACACTAAACGTACTTTTTTACTCACTTTTCTGTGTACTTAAGTACTTAGTATGTTAGCATGTATTCTTTCCGTTTCACTTAATTCAAGCGCCATTTTAACTTACTAAGTAACTAAGTACACAGAAAATTGAGTAAAAAAGTATGTTTACTGTAACAATGCACACAATTACAAGCAACTGACAGCTAGTGACAGTTTCCCATTGTTCTGATTTTGGCATGGCTAACTTGATGTTAATAATTATTTTGATAAACATTGTCAATAGCATAATAGAAAACTTAATTTTTTTAATAAAACACAAATTTCTTGGGATTCGACCGAATAAAACAATATTTATTAAAAAAACTTTCTCACTTAATAAATATTGTTTTATTCGGTCGAATCCCAAGAAATTTGTGTTTTATTATTGACGAAACGACCAAGAAACTAAATTTGTACTTAATTTTTTTGTATTTTTTTCCTATGCGACCCCATTAAAATTGTATTGTATCGTATTTAGAAAGTTCCAATGTATCAGTTTTCACCAAAAACGTATATGGTGCCATTTAAAAAAATCAAGTCGGTTACCATGGCAACCACATTTTTTGTGCTACGAAAGATTGCTTGATATCACTAAACCTGAAATAATTTCCCTTAACACTTTTATTAAAACAAGTTTTTCATATGAGGAATATTTTAAGAAATATAAGCAATATTCCACAATTTCTATCCACACTGTATATTAAATTTTCGCGGATGTATTAACAAACTTATACCAACGATATATAAGAATAGATACATTACCAAAGGCTTGTAAACTTGTTTTGTTTCATGAGCACATTAGCACATCCAAGGCTTCCAGTTTTTTGAAACCGATTTAGATTATTGTGTAAATATAAGTATCTCAAAGCATTATACAGGGTGTCCAACTTTAAAACTGTACAAATCCGTAAAATCTTCCTTTTTGGAGATAATCGCCTAAACTTTTTTTTGTTTGAAAGGCCTTCAAAAACCGCTTCTTTTGACCTTCCTGCCATTTTCAAAATGCAAATTCAGGACCGGCTGCGATTTTTTTATACACCCGATTTTCACGAAAACCATTTAATGATTTTTGTATTTAAAATCTGACCCCACAGCGTTTATCAGAACACCCCAAAACCCCTATATACCAAATTTGAATAAAAATATACAGGGAGTTCTATTCTGTAGGGTGTCAAAGTTGAGCAAAATAGGAATTTTAAAGGCATCTGCCAAGTCAAGTCTGCCATGGAATCCCCCCAAAACAGTTGAATGGTCAATAGCACCACTCAAGGTGTTGGTGTGCAAAGGTCCAATACAAAATGCACACAGTGTTCTTATCTGTGCCATCTCAAAATGCTGAATTTTTAGGAAACTTTATACGGGTCATGAGTGCTGTGGAATCAATGAAAAAATATTGATAAACACAAAAGTAATGTATTTCTTTACAAAATGCCAACTAACAAATAAAAACAATTCAAATTATTGGACCTTAGGTGCTCAACAAAGTCACTGTCTAAGATGATACATTTTCTGTGCGTTTCCTGTTGTGGCACATCAGCCTCCTTAACTGATATGAATTTACTGACTGGCAGACTTCTGTATTTTTTAGATTTAGTTCGTTTTTCGTTTATAGTGTGTGGAGCGGTTTTGATATACTCGATTTTTGACCCGTTTAAAGTTCCAAAAATTCAGTAATTTGAGATGGCACAGATAAGAACACTCTGTAGATTTTGTATTGTACCTTTGCACACCAACACCTTGAGTGGTCCTATTGACCATTCAACTGTTTTGAGGGGATTCCATGCCACTCTTGACTTGGCAGATGCCTTCAAAATTCCTATTTTGCTCAACTTTGAAAACCTTGCAGAATGCAACTTCCTGCATATTTTTTATTCAAATTTGGTATATGAAGGTTTTGGGGTATTCTGATTAACGCTGTGGAGTCAGATTTTAAATAAAAAATCGCTAAACGGTTTTCGTGAAAATCGGGGGATTGCATTTTGAAAATAGCAGGAAGGTCCAAAGAAGTGGTTTTTGAAGGCCTTTGAAACGAAAAAAAGTTTAGGCGATTATCTCCAAAAATTAAAATTTTACAGATTTGTACAGTTTTAAAGTTGGACACCCTACATATGATACACAAATAGGGTTGCAAATAGTCTATCAAAAAACTATTTCTTATGCATTACAAAATAAGAAAGACTGAATTTAAGAAATGCCAATGTAAAAAAGCAAAATAAAACCGTGTTATTTGTATTAGCGTGAGTCATTTATTCCTATATATCGTTGACATTCAAAAAACACCTGGGTAATGGACAAATTAAGATCTTTTGAGAGCGTTACTATTTGTATATGGCAACGCTTGGAGTTAGCAATATACCCGAAGTCGTAAACTTAATAATGTGCCTTTATTTGGGCCTTTTCAAGCTGCGAAAGCTAATTATTGAGTTAGTTATTGGCTATAAAACGACTACATCGAAGACCGACGGATCGGAATTATGTGCTCGAGTTGTAAAATGTTTAGGTGCGATCTAGGAATTTATGTTTCCTTGTTCGGTGTAAAAGAAACATTTTAGTATCGAATCTACTTGATTTAAAGCTTTCAGTCCCTGAGTATTCTGTCATGTGTTCCATATTTTATTTTTAAAATCGTACCAACTGATGTATATTAATGATTCAGGCGTTAAGATGTGAACGATCATGAAGCGAAAGAGCATGAGATTTACAACGGTAGAAAATAGGCTTAAAGGATTTTAAACGGTAGGATTTATGGGAATTATGTAGGAATGCATAAAGCGAGAATTTGTATTTGTGAATGAGCAATTCGTTTTCATAATGTTGCAATGTAGGCATTAATAAAATTTAAGGATACTTGTCAATTATTGTATTGTTGGTATATGATTGTTTATATCATAGGTATGTATTTTCGATGTAGGTACATAAAATTTATTACAACCTATTTTATAACAAGCTATTAATTTTTTTACCTACTACCTATACCCACTCCATTCAATAAATCATCTCGAGCATTACCTACACCTTTTTAAAATTAGTTCCCGGTATTTTCCTTAAAATATTACATCGCTTATTGCTCATAAATTTTGAAACTTTAATAGAATCTTGAACCCTCCTATATTTCACTCCTTTCCCAAATAGCAGTTGAGCATTGTGGGGTCCTACGGAGAAATTCGGGTGGAGATAAGATGGAAGATTTTCATTATATCGCTCTAACAAGTTTTATATCCTTGGATGGAGGTCTTCAATGAAAACTTTATTAGGTATGGCAAGTAAAGACGCAGTTGGTAATAAATTAAAATAAAAAATGAGCTACCTATTCCAGAGATAAACTTAAACTTCCATCAAAATCCGCATACATAACAAAAGATGTCTTAAAAATGATCATACATAATCAGATCAGACCTACATTTATCTCAAGCTTACGAATGATATACTTCAACAATTTTACAATGTTTTAAGATGTCTGAATAGTGGTTTGAGCTTTCCAAAACAATAGGCTCTGCACTATTATGCTTCTTGGGTCGATATACCTATATTTAATGATGTCCCAACTCCTGACCTGAATAAGACAAAGGTCTAATGGATTCGTCAAGGCGATTACTACAAGCTAAAAGTTTGAGAGAATTGGGGAAGAAAATTTGTCCAGAATATTACTTGAGGACAGAAAAAAGTACGTGTGATTTTGCAGTCTAAAAATAAAAAGTAATATCGTGATAACACTTTTTGGCACTAGTGCTCGTGTGAGGGTTAAAAAAATGTAAAAACGAGCAGGATTTTGGAAAAATTCCAAGATTTTATGGATGGAATTCCGATACGTCGCTACTGTATAAGAAACGAATTAAAAATTGTCCCAAAAAAACGCCGCCCTGCCGATAAAATTCCAATAAAAATGCCGTATGGTATGTTTAACCATCTTTTAACCAGTGGTGGTTCGTTAAAATTAAAACTAACCGAATAGATAATAATAATATGGTCATCAGAGGTTTCCATGGAAACCATCTCAATTATTTTTCAGCCATCAGCTGCAGCCTGGGCTGTAGGAAATTATTAAATTTAGATTGCCATTTATCAACGTGATTGATTACAGAAAATTTGGTAGCAGTCTGACGAAGTAACTCGTTTTTAGTTAACGGTTCGATAATTATTTTCGTCTTATGGGCGGTTTTTGCTAAATTAGATTGCCTGGGATATTAATTGTGCAATGTTCAAATAAGAAACAAGGATTAAGAAACAAGCCAAACTAGGGTTGCCACCTGTCGTTTTTTGAAAAGGACAGTCCTTTTTTCAAACAAATTGTCCTTGTGACTTTTTTAGCTCTAAAATGTCCTTTTTAATATCCTTAGGGGTGACGGGGTCGGTATAGTTCGAGTTCGGAAAGCGGCATAATATGCTCTACTAGCTCCTGGTGACTTGACTCCTCGAGTATCGTTTTTATCATCGTTGTCGACTTTACTAGATTATTGGTGCCCAAGTCCATTTTACTATATTGATATTATCAAAGATCTATCCAACCTAGATATTCAGAGAATGTGTTTGACAAGGGAAATGTAAATGTAACCCAATTTTCGCCCACATTAGTCATTTAATTACTTGGAATTTTGACAAAATTTAAACTTTTTAATGTTTTCTTATAATTTAATTTGTAAGAAAATTTCTAGAACTGTTAAACTGTTAAAACATTGTAACGCTACTTCCAACATTTTTGCCTGGAATAATCACAAGTTTTTTAAAGGCAATGGCATTTATAATGTTGTTACACGAAGTTTTATTGAGTCACGATACGTTTACAATTATTGGAAAGTGAATAATTATTATGGACTAAAAGAAGTCAATTTTTTCATTTTCACCTGTTTTACAATTTAAAAATGATAATATCATCTAGGTATACAAGACATTAATTTTGAAGGCCTCGGAGAACATTATTCGTTACTCTTCGGAAGGTGCTGGGTGCATTTTTGAGACCAAATGGCATTCTTTTAAATTGATAGTGACCTATGTCTGTAGAAAATGCCGTTTTGGGTATATCTTCTGGTGACATTACTTCGAATTTTGACAAAATTTAAACTTTTTAATGTTTCGTTATAATTTAATTTGTAAGAAAATTTCTAGAAGAATTTTTGGCAATGTCCTTTTTTCACTTTGCAAAAAGGTGGCAACCCTAAGCCAAACCTAGGAACTCGTCACCATGCCATTGATGAAACATTGATAGTACAGGGTTATTCATATAACATTATACCCCCTTTCCCTTTTTTGTTTTTAATTTTGGAAAAAAATATAAATATGTAAAATGTGTAAAATTTTATATAATCCTGTACAAGAGAAGAAAGAATATATTGCTGTATCTCATGATAATATTGACTTGATAAATAAACTTTCCTAGTTGAATAGGAAGCCTTGGTCTATAAATAGCTACTAGTAAAAATTTCTAGGATATACATATAATAATTAGTAGAATATTTATATTATTTTGTATTTGCCATTTGAAACAAGGCATTGTTGCACATTTACCCTCCCATTCTGGAGGACCCCCATTAACTTTTTTCGGAGAGACAAAAAAGCGAGACACATTTTGCATAATGCATAGCAGCGTCCTATACGTATGTATAGTAATAGAATAACGGCTTTTTGTCCTAAAGGCATACCGTCCATAAATTTCTGGGTTTTGGGGCTAAGCGGCCTCAAAAGTTGGTGGGCTCGGGGACGTGGAATTCCTAAAGAGAATGAGGGAAATGAATATAGGTTGAGTTTGAGAATGTGTAAAACCCCAAAATTTCAAAGCAGAATAACAATATTAAATTGTGGCTAGTACAATGTTTCAAAACTACAGGTTAAGGTCTGGGGGGTGAACATACAGAGTAGTTATACATGATGGCTTCTGTGACATTTAGACGAAATTAAATTGTCTGCAAAAATTTTTGTGTGCAAAAACTGCACAGCAAGTCTTGGACTGGATATCAAAAGTAGTTATGCGTGGGGGCTTCTGTGACATTTTGACGAAATACAATTTTGTCCGCTTGTAAAAAAATGTTTTTGCTGGTTTGTCAGCATTAACAAGTGTTTGTCCAGAATCTTAATTACCGTCCCACAAAAGACCAAAGGCCGCGCCTCAGCAATTTTTTTATTAAATTCTCCGTCAGTCATCCCAAATTACGTCTCTTCAAAGCCCACTTGACTTTGTAAGTGGGCCGGAGCCCAGAACACGTCTCCATTATTTTCCAGATTCTCGAGCAAGATTGATTACCGGAAATTGATTTTTTTGTCGCCCCCAAGGAATTATCAGAGTGACGCCTGACGTCCTAACCTATTATCCCGCGAAATATATTCAATAAGGAGCAATGGAGCAAACTTTCCACTTGGCAACGCCTAAGTCTTGGGGTTAAGCAATGACGTCAAAACGTATAGACGTGGTGCCCCATTGTTAAAGTGCCCTTTATTTTGACTCCAAGATTAAATATATCCATACTACTCTAAAAACATGCTACAAACAAAGACAGAAAGTCAACCATCAACCAACTATACACCCGGTGATTCCCGGTTATAGTTCCTCCAGAATCAAACTTAGATATCGCATGTTTTTTCTTGTTTGGGGGTGCCGGAAGCATCAGAACCTCACCTGAAGACTCGGGGGATGGTCTAACGACGCCAGCCTCCGAGCCCAGAGTCGAAATAAGTTCGCTACGGCTCGACAAAAAGGGGCAATTTCTGACAATCTGGCGACATTTTCGGAATAATTTAATGGAGCGCTTAGATTGTGATTAGTTCTGGGCGTCAAGCGTTTATCAAAACAAACCTGTCTATAGGTTCTGACGTCATTGGGGTTAAGGGTGTAGAAATGGGTCAGGAAAACGACGTTTCGCCAGAAAATGTTTTCACGATGCTTTAGGAAACTCTAAATCCATGTATTTTTACTGTACATATATTGTTTAAGTTTCTCGTTAATTGGCAACAGATTAATGGTTGTTGTATATTTTTATATTGCTGTGAATGGTCGTCATAGGTTGTTTAACTATCTAAATTATTAATGTTCTTCCATCTGCCCTTTTCGTCTGTAAATATTCAGAAACTTAGAGGCGAAAACTTGTTGCTTTTACCACTCGTACGGGAGTATATACTATCCTCGAAGAGGCTAGGAGTGTTGGAAACAGACCTAAAGTTGAAGTAGCAAGGCTATAAGTACATATTTAACTTCAACTGTTAGAAAAAGAGGAGTCTAAGAATAGACTCTGGAGAGAGAGGAGAAAGTGTATCAGTTCCTTCATATGGCAATGATTCAAAAACTTTCTAGGATCATTGCCAAATACAATATCTAGTATAGTATGAAGGTGAACAAATATTGGGTTTGTTCCAACAGCAGTTCTCTACCAGTTCTAATTGGTTCAAAACAATTCTGTAATTAGTTTTCTGCATTCTGATTCGCTAGAACTGGTTGAGAACTATTATTCCACTCTTGCGATTGGATATACAATAAACAGACTTTAAAAGAGAATAAGTACATCGTACCAGCAATCTTGGCATTCATTGCATCAGTTTAAAATACACCAACGTGTTCATAAACCTAACAAAAGGCTAAGCACTCGCAAATATATTACAAAATTTGGTGAACCCGCCAAGTACACTGACGTGCATAGATGGATGCATTGTACGATGCTGGTAAGTATCATGATTGTTGGTACGGAGTAAAACGTTGTCTTACCTTCCCGTTCGTAGACCTGTTGGCCAGACACGACCTGCTGAGACTCATCTTGATTCTTGATATACGGTAGTAACGTTCAACAGAAATTCATTGCTTAAGCTCTCTTAAAACTATAAGATATGTGCTAACGATGATAATAAGTGATTATCACAACGTCATTAGGTACTCGATATAAGTTACAACGATTCTACGAAAAGACGAATATATTGTATTGGTTTATTGTACCGGGTAAATTTGTATAGTCCATGAGGTTAGATTAGTTTTAGTTTAGTTGGAAAGATTCGTTGCATTCCATAGGAGTGTTATTTCATGTTGATATGAAGTGTTCTACGGTCGCCTTCTGTGGAAAGACGAAAATAGATAGATAGTACATCTGCCTAGCTTTAGAATTGGAAATCGTTCAGTTTTACTATGCTTATTGTCTACGTGCATTTTCATTGTCAAATGTCATTTAAGACCCAGTTTTTTACGAAGTTTTATTCGACCGAGAGATAGTGACAGATTTTTTGACGTTATTTTACTCAGTATGTCTTTTTATATTGTGGATAATACCATAATAATAAGAGTCATCCTGGGTTCTTTATATGAAAAACTGAGTTTTCATTTATTCGAAAAATATGCGTTTTGATATGATTTTAGTCAGGCTGCTATGTATTTATAATGATGTTCAAAATAGAAAATTCCTTGGAAAACCATAGGCATACCGTTAGCGTATGCTACTATTATTGTCACGTGAACTTGTATTTTAACAATTAATTTGTGTACTTGGACATGCGCAAACGGTGTGCCATCTTTTCTTCAGCAGTTTTATGACAAGAACGTACATACTTATCATTGGGAGCCTGTTCAGAAACGTGGAAAAATTAATAATTAAAATACAAGTTCACGTGACAATAGTAGCCCTTTGGGTCCATGCTAACAGTATTTTCTATTTTGAACTTCATTATAATACACATGGCAGCCTGACTAAAATATACCAAAACGTATATTTTTCGAATAAATGAAAAATCACTTTTCCCTATGAAGAACCCAGGACGACTCTGTGATTTATACCTTATTATTGTGAGAATATACGCAATATAATGCCCTTTGAAAGGCACACTGAGTAAAATCGCGTCCAAAAAATCTGTCACTATCTTCCGATCTGATTAGGTATGTAGTAAGACGACCCACGGCATTTAATAATGAAAATTCATAAATATAAACCAGGGTCTCTTTAAAATAACATAGGAAAAGTGAAGCCTTGAGGGGAAGTTTGTTTTCTGTATACTCCAAGGAGGCCACATAAGTGGGCTGGTACAAGGTTATGTTATATGTCAGTGTCCAACTGCCATCAGGTTTTATGTGATAGATAGTGCCATAGATTTTAAAGGAGGCAAAATATTTCCCATTATAATTCAATTTTTAAGTTTTCTAACTTCCAGATACTCAGATGTGACAATTAAAGAATTTTAACTATACAATAAATTTGTTTCATTTGACAGTTCCCGTATTCTGTAATTGTAGACACAACATTGTCAAGTCTAATTTTTAGAAACCATGGAAACCATTATTAACTTTTACTAATAATCAAAGTACCTACTGTTATATTCATAGATTCTCCAATAAAATGGAATACTTGGCATCACTGATACTATTAGAATGAGGCAAGAATAGGCCTCACTTTGGAAAGTATAATGCTGGGACCTCTTATTTTAAAGTGTCCCTGATATAAACAGTAAACCTAGTAAAGTCGATTAATTTTATTTATTATATTTATTAACGAAAAAAAAACAGTATTTTCTGGAAGTCTGAGATCTAGTACAGCGCTATAAAATTGAAAGACAACTTTTCTATACATTTTTCTAAATTTTGAAAAATAATGCCGTTTTGAGAAAAAAATTATACAATGTCAATATGATCATCATTTTTTAAAGCAAAAACAACTAGCGACGTCAAAATAATAAAAAGAGTAGCATCATGCGAGTGTGTATAATTATGAAATTAATCTTGAATTATTTTTATTTATTTTTTCAATATTTTTAGGATTGATGTTTACAAAATATTGTTCAAACTAAATATTAAACATAACAAAAGTAATTTTTTAAAAGTTTGATATTTTTCGACCATAATCTTACAAAAACAAAAGGTTATTAAAAAAACACCTAAATATTCCTTGCAACTTCGCGATACTAAGAAAAAAAAACGAAACAATAAAAAATATTCTCCAAAAAAACCTCAAAACCCTCCTCACCCCCTGTGTACCGCCTACACCCCCAAATCTGGCTCTCCCATCTCCATTCCACGGCCTCCCCCTCCAAAAATAAAACCAAAGCTAGGCAGACCGCAAAGAAATTTCCGGACACCCGGAAAAACACGCGGGCGCTTCCAGAGCCTCGTGCGCTGCGACGGCTCCGGACTCGGCGGCGGGAAGACTGGCCCCGGAGCCGCCGGTCCGGAGTCCGGAGCTACCCGGATCGATCCGGGGGGCCGAGACTGGCGCAGGAGCGCGGGCGGCCGCGGTAGAACATTTTCGAGGTAGGATGAGAATTATCTAAATGTACAGATTTTTTTAATAAGCCTATGGATATTTTTAGAGTTACGCCAAAGGTGTTTTTAGTTGAGTTAGTGTACATAAGAGTATCTACTTGCAATTAAAAGAAGGGTAAGAGAAGTAAACATAATGTAATTTTTTTAATACTTTCAAACATTCACTTTTAAGTGGACACAAATCAATAAAAAATTGATTTGTTGGGATATTTTCAAAAAAAAATTTATACAAAGGTCTTCAAAATGCGCAACTTTCTACGTGAACGCATTTGACAAATTGCAATTCCAGGGTTGGCTAAAATTTTTTTTAAACCCCGATTTTCACAAAATCTATTTAGGCATTTTTTTATTTCAAATCTGACCCCACAGCGTTAATCAGAACACCCAAAAACCCCTATACACCAAATTTGAATAAAAAAATATACAGGGAGTTCTATTCTGCAAGGTGTCAAAGTTGAGCAAAATAGGAATTTTAAAGGCACCTGCAAAGTCAAGTGTGCCATGGAATCCCCGCAAAACAGTTAAATGGTTAATAGGACCACTCAAGGTGTTGGTGTGCAAAGGTCCAATTCAAAATATACAGAATGTTCTTATCTATCTGTGCCATCTTAAAATGCTGAATTTTTATGAAACTTTATACGGGTCATGAGTGCTGTGGAATCATTGAAAAAATATTGATAAACACAAAAGTAATGTATTTCTTTACAAAATGCTAACTAACAAATAAAAACAATTTAAATTATTGGACCTTACTCAACAAAGTCACTGTCTAAGATTATACATTTTCTGTGCGTTTCCTGTTGTGGCACACCAGCCACCTTAATTGATATGGACTTACTGACTGGCAGGCTTCTGTATTTTTCAGATTTAGTTCGTTTATAGTATGTGGAGCGGTTTTGATATACTCGATTTTTGACCCGTATAAAGTTACAAAAAATTCAGTAATTTGAGATGGCACAGATAAGAGCACTCTGTATATTTTGTATTGAACTTTTGCACACCAACACCTTGAGTGGTCCTATTAAGCATTTAACTGTTTTGAGGGGATTCCATGGCACTCTTGACTTGGCAGATGCCTTTAAAATTCCTATTTTGTTCAACTTTGACACCCTGCAGAATGGAACTCCCTGTATATTTTTTATTTAAATTTGGTATATAGGGGTTTTTGGGTGTTCTGATTAACGCTGTGGGGTCAGATTTTAAATTAAAAAAAAATACCTAAATAGATTTTGTGAAAATCGGGGTTTAAAAAAAATCTTAGCCGGCCCTGGAATTGCAATTTGACAAATGTGTTTACGTAGAAAGTTGCGCATTTGGAAGACCTTTGTATCAAAAAAATTTTTTGAAAATATCCCAACAAATCGATTTTTTATTGATTTGTTAAAAGTGAACACTCTTTAAAATAAGAGGACCTAGCATGTCACACTCTATCACATAGGAAAAGTGAAGCCTTGAGGGGGAAGTTTGTTTTCTGTAGACTCCAAGGAGACCACATAAGTGGGCTGATACAAGGGTATGTTATATGTCAGTGTCCAACTGCCATCAGGTTTTATGTGATAGATAGTGCCATAGATTTTAAAGGAGGCAAAATATTTCCCATCATAATTCACAATTTTTAAGTGTTATAACTTCCAGACACTCAGATGTGTCAATTAAAGGTAATGCGACCGCCTGTAGTAGTAACAATAATTTTGCAACCAGATTTTTCCTGTATCACCTTTAGTAATCCTGCAATTATTCTCATTACGTGGGCATTACGTATAAGTACCTAGTAGTGCAAAACCAAAAAACGTATTTAGTAAATTTTAAATTATTAAGCGGGTAGAGTTTTTATCTACGACTACAAGTTTATTTTAAGTGTGAGGTATCTTGGGAGAGAGATATAAAAATACAAAAATTTTATAATGAACTCCGAGAAAAACTACATGATTAGAACGACTAGACCTAATCTTATTAGTCCATCCCGAAATCTGTGAAAGTTCTTTGGGTAGATACATTATATATATATTACAATTGGATTGAGGAACCTGGTAAGAAGGTGCAATAGCGACAAATTCATAAATAAGCAAAATAGGCACTGATTTACCATACTAATTACTTAAATTCGTGGAAATAATTACTGGAAATCTATTTCAACTATAAAATAAATTTGTTTCATTTGACAGTTGCCATATTCTGCACTTGTAGACACAACATTGTCAAGTCTAATTTTTAGAAATCATAGAAACCATTATAATTTTTTTACTAACAATCAAATTACCTGTTATACCTATTCATAGATTCTCCAATAAAATGGCATACTTGGCATCACTGATACCATTAGAATGAGGAAAGAATAGGCCTCACTTTGGAAAGTATAATGATGGGTCCCCTTACTTTAAAGAGTCCCTGATAAAATCTTTATTTTTGGAGATGATCCCTGAACTTTTTTTATTCCAAAGGCCTTCAAAAGCCGCTTCTTTTCCTGGGTTCTTCATGTGAAAAACTGAGTTTTCATTTATTCGAAAAATATGCGTTTTGAAATAATGATTTTAGTCAGGCTGCCATGTGTTTTATAATGAAGTTCAAAATAGAAAATTCCTGCGAAAACCATAGGCATATACAGGGTGTAACTAAACTGATGGTCAAAAATGAAACCACGTATTCTTGGAGTCAAAATAAGGGCACTTCTTCATATATTTTTTTCTCCTACGGGCCATAGTTTTTTTTATACAGAGCGTAGAAATTTAGAGAAAAATACACATATTTCTTATTATCTCTAGAAGTATACGAGATATTTTCTTCAAACTTGGCGTGTCACATGAGCAGATGAGTTGTCAAATTTACGGTTAATATGAAGCTTGTGAAGCCCCAGTTGCGGAGATACAGGGTGTGATTAAAATTAATTAGTTCAGAAAAATATGAATACCCTGTATAATCGCATTTTTTAAATTTGTTTTAAATGGTAAATTCAATGGTTAACAAAAAGTATCTCTTAGTATTTTTTCATATTCTCAGCCGTTTTTTAATTATTTTCAAAGAACGGCAATGCTGCAATAAAAAAGTCACTTTAAGAATAAATCTAACAATCTGTGGATGTCAATTAAACTTGGCATTATTTGAATAATTTGGCTGCCAACTTTGCACCTTAATATCAATATTTTGAAAAATTATATTTTCATTTGAAGAATTGACTGATATGCACTTTTGCTATGGACTTGCGAATGGCAATAATAAACATGCGGAAACGCATAGTTGTATTGAAAGAGACGGCGGTCATTTCGAACATTTAATAATTTAATTTTCTAATAGCAATACGTTTCTTTTATTACCGTTTTTGCTTTTGTATTTTGTTAAATAAAGTTTAATTGACATCCACAGATTGATAGATTTATTCTTAAAGTGACTATTGTTCATTGCAGCGTTGCCGTTCTTTAAAAATAATTAAGAAACGGCTGCGAATATGAAAAAATACTAAGAGATACTTTTTGTTAGCCATTCTATTCACCACTCAAAACAAATTAAAAAAATGCGATTATATAGGGTATTCATATTTTTCTGAACTAATTAATTTTACTAACACCCTGTATCTCCGCAACTGGGAGCCTCAGAAGCTTCATGTCAACCTTAAGTTTGACGGCTCATCTGCTCATGTGACACGCCAAGTTTGAAGAAAATATCTCGTTTACTTCTAGAAATACTAAGAAATATGTGTATTTTTCTCCAAACTTCTACCTACGCTCTGTATAAAAAAACTATGGCCCGTAGGAGAAAAAAATATATGAAGAAGTGCCCTTATTTTGACTCCAAAAATACGTGGTTTCATTTTTGACCATCAGTTTAGTTACACCCTGTAAACCGTTAGCGTAGGCCCAAAGGGCTATTATTATTGTCACGTGAACTTGTATTTTAATAATTAATTTTTCAACGTTTCTGACCAGGCTGCCAATAATAAGTATGTAAGTTCTTATCATAAAACTACTGAATAAAAGATGGCACACCGTTTGCGCATGTACAAGTACACTTTGCATCGAATAAATCGTTTAAATGATTAAATAACATTCAATTTAAACTGTAGTTGGACATGCCATCCTTTTTCAGCAGTTTCATAACAAGAACTTGCATACTTCTCATTGGCAGCCTGTTCAGAAACGTGGAAAAATTAATTATTAAAATACAAAAAATCTATAGGTTTTCTGCCAATCCTCTCCAACCCAATCTTCGTGCACCGTGGTCGTAGCGTAGCCTGTGGCTTCCTGATCGGACAGACAGCGTGTCGTGCCTCCATGGCTTCAACCTGCGCATTGCCAGGCCAGCTAGCCTCTCGAAGGATCAAATAGGCACTGCAGAATGGGGGGAAATCATATTACGCTCCGGAAAAGGCGCAGGAATGCCACCTGCGACGTGGAAATTGGAAAACGGGGAATAGTCGGGTTTCCAGAGGTGTGGATGACATAAAGGGGATATTGGAGTCGTTGTAAACATCGCTTGGGATATGCTAGAATGAGGTTTAACGTTTTTGGTTTCGTCAAGACGAGATAAGACAGCGGTTCTTACAATAGGTCTTGGTGTTTGATGATGAAAGAATTGCCAGCTACTTTCTTCAGTGTATATTGTAAAACTGTATAACAATAATTGTATACAAACTGTTAAAATAGCTCAGCACAAAACACACACAATCGAAATAAATACAAACACCCCGAAACATTTCGGAATATTTCCACTTGCATACTCAACTGGGGCCTCCGTTATTTTCCTAGGTGACTCTTTTAGCTCCTTTATCAGTTCCAGACCACACAGCGCCGGGTAATCTAGAAAATAGCATAATAGTATTCCAAAAACATCCTCACGATTGTGCTTCTATTCTAGTATCTACAACAAACTAAGTAAGTAGCATAAAACTTTACTACAACAAGCAAATAATTCCTTCCTACCTATAGAAGTACACCCGGTACCGTCTAAGCACTCGCTACAAGCTTCTCCGATTCTATACACAGGCTGGCCAGGGATATTCCCAGATGGTCCGTAGTTACAAACGAAATGTTCTTTGTAAGTGACAATCGACTTGTTGGTGACTTGGAATTCTACCCTGGCACAGCCTATGAGGTACGTGTCAGCCCATACTAGCTGAGTATAGTGAGATAATTCTTCGTCTAAAGCGCTAGAAGGTTCGTCTAGAAAAATGTAAAGACCCCCTCTCCTTACTTACTTATTATACTTTTTTATATTATCGTTGCCATCAAAATAATCGACATAATCAAACCAGTCCTTTATAAAAGCTACTTCGCTGCTTCTAGCATAGCCACCTCTAGCTATATTTTGACCTACAGGGAACCTCGTCAGGTCCCTACATTTGTCATGAGCGTAAACGCATTGACTAGCCCATCTTTTTGCTACTAGTTCTAGTTCGTCATCCCATCGAACCATTCTCATATTGGAAGCAGCTGGTTGAGGACCTATTTGAAAAATTATAGTTTTTTTGTTTGAGAAATTGAGCTATTCAAACCGTTTAATCCTCTATTCTCTAAGCCTAGAGCTACACGATTTCTTATGGTGTTATGGGCGTCCACTATCCGAAGTTTTTCGGTTTCTGTGAAGGAAACACACATGAAACCTTTGCAGCCAGGACCTACTTCTGGATAGATGCAGAGAGAGTGAATCCCACATCTTTTTCCACCTAGAAGGTATCAATTTATTAGGGCAACGCTTTTTGATTTTTACAACCTTTAGATTCTGGAGACATATCCAAACAACACATGGCGCAATAAGTATTTGTTTGTATGAGTTGTGTCTGATTCATAAGCCATTCTATAGATTCTTTCTTGGTTAGAATGGAAAGAAAATTTGATATTTCTCTTGAAGATGCATTTTTGACGAATGTGACAATAAATAGTAAAATTTTGTATAAAGGTGACATCTTGAATATACCTATGTCATGATGACAAATGAATTATAACCTATCATAACCCTATAGGGACCATCAGCCAGAAAAAAATGTCCCCAACATAAATCCTTGGGACTTCTATCATTGTAGGTATCTACAGGTCTATTCTTTGAGAAATTATAGAAATATCAAAGGTCGACATAACCTCGAGAGACTTACAAAACTTCTATAAATTTCCGCACATGCAATACCCTAAACTAGCTACCTTATTTTCCATTATTATCCAGGACGAGATATGCCTGGATACTATGCATGCCTGGAAAAATTAGATTTGGTTTCGTAACGAGAATAGATAAACATTTTCCTGGCGAATTGCCAACGAAACTTTTCTGTCTTGTTTGGTTGAACATGGCCGTGTAGAGGGTGAACACGTGTTAGGGAAACAATTACATTTGTTTGAGGATTTGATTAAAGGAAACATTTGAAACAAGTCAAATCTTACGCAGAAAGAAAAAGTTAGGTTATGGTAACCCTGTAGGTATAATGCTTTCAGTATTTTCGCCAATTGCCTCACAAAATATACAACGTTATCTCTATGGGGCATTTGGTTGCCCGGACTGTAACAAATTTGATGCTCTTGTGTAGAAATAAATACGTTAGCATGTAGGCTCGTTGAGAGAGACATTTTTCCGCTTGAAAAAAGAAAATAACAAAAATAGCAGTGCTAAACAGAGTGGTTCAGTTAAAAGAAGGAAAAGAGGGGTTTAATACCAATCTAACGTATAAAACTATTGATAGCGTAAAACAAGCTATAATCTCGGGTCATAAATCCAAATTACATATCGTCTGTTTTCACTTGGCGTCCTACAACTGTACCAGTGTGTTCAATTTGCTGAAACAAGACCTCGATCTAACCTATTACCGTTAACACCAGTCAGATTGCTCGCAGAACGCAATTTCCTTGTCATAGCAACTCCAGACGACAAACACTGGTCTAATCGCTGCATTTCTCCTATTCAAATCCGTTGATCTCATTTATGTGTAGCACATGCCAGGCTGAAGTTTGAGATTGCACGGAAATTTGACTCTATATCAGCAAAGCAAGGCAGGATTTAGAGCCAGTCATTGAATGGTAACTGAATTATGAGGTAATAGCGCAAGACTTGCAATCAGACAGAAGGCTGGTAAATACTGTTGTGCAAAAATGTTATAAATTTTCCCAAAAGCCAAAGGTTAACTTCTGTAAGCGAGGTAACTTAACCCTCGAAGTAATATTTTCACGTTTTAATTTTGTTTTCGTGGCGCTCGCGGTATTCAGAAAATGTAGCAATTAAAACTTCGCTTAATGCCTCGAAATATAAAAGCTGAAAATTATATCCCAGGGATTTCCGCAGAAGAGGCACTTACGCTGTTTCGTAGTTTGCGACTCTCTGAATAAACAGTTGCAGAAGTAAATATTTTATTTCAAATAATTATGATCTCACTTTTGTATACCATTTTTTCAATACTTGGGATTAACTTCGCTTTTATTGCAAAACTTTCTCAAAATCTGCCTCTATCCAAAACAATAATAGGTACCAAACAACTATACAGCAGGGCAGTTCTTTGTTCTTCTTGAAAACTTAAATCTCAAACTGCTCAAAGTTTGGACGCTGTGTTTTCCTCAATGAAAAGTTTAATCCCAGAAGTGAGAGCCGCAATTCAAAATAATATGGAAAGCGAAGGGAAGTAGAAATGTTGTGCAATATTCACACAGGAAGTTATTGAAGTAGGTTATTGCTAGGAATATTAAATGAGACGTCTGTGGCAGTAGGGTATTACTTGGGAAATACATTTCGAGGTTTATTCGAGTTTCGGGAAATTCGAAGCTGGGTGGCGTCTCGAATCTCAATCTGAAAATATGCATTAAAGTTTCGAGGTCGCGATTTTCGATACGAAAAGTTACAGTGATCTTTAACCTTTGCAGAGAAAAGAGACGCAGTTCCGTATTACATAGAATGATATTTATATTATAACAAAATTAAATCCTGGCATATGTGTGAGAATCCTATAAACAACACATTCTTGATTTATCTCTCTCGTTGCGTCGTATTTGACCACAGCATCTCACGTAAATTCCTAACGAGATAAATAAAAAACGACAAAATATTTCAAGCCGTAGTTTATTTACTTCTTCGTGAAGTTATGGGCTGATGTTTTGCGAGAATAGAAGACGGATTTTTTTTTGTGAAGCCATGTTCAGATAATTTATATTACCTATGTCGAATTCGATTGTTTATTGACAAAAATTGGAATCACATGAATGTGTAAAAGTTATAAAGTGGAAAAACTAAAAGCTGAGCTTTAGTATTGAAAAAAAAGTATTTGTCACATAAAAATTATTCTCACAATAAGAGCCATTCATTTTTTATTTTACTTTTTTTTAATACTGTGGTCTCACCTCCTTTGATGTCAGTAGGAAATAGGTGCCAAATCTACGACTTTTCCAATATTTCAATCCACTACATAAATGCTCAACTCTACTGGAAAATAAACTGAAATAAAATTTGCGGGAACTTTGTAATCTATTGGAACAGCACGAGAAATGTTGCACATTCTACGAAGCGACGAAATGTAGTTATTGAACGTAGTTTCCAAGAATAGTAAAGTGATAAAGAGATATATCTCCTGGTAACTAGATTTAGAGGAACTTATTAGGTAGGTATTCCATGGACAAATAAAAGTTATATCTATAGTAAGGGCAGAATGTAAAGGCGAAGTCGGCAATAAAGAGAGAGCGCTATATCTATTGCTTTACTTGCACTCGCACAATTACACTCATGTCTCCTCCTCCAATTTGTATTCGACGTACTTACGTCTTAAAGTTCGCTAAGCACCTTTCATGAAAGGAAGAGAGATAGAAAACCTAGTACTTGTCTTGTATTACTAGTTGATTGTTTAAGGCAGGCAGGGTCGGCCTAGAATAAATTATTGCTTTACTACCTGATGTGAACGGACGGATTAAAAATTTGTACTTAGGTACCTGTTGTAATTTCCTTTGTAATTTTTGAAGATTAATTCAGTAATTTAGACTTGCCATTAAAAGATAATGATCCTGAAATTCAAAGTAGGTCTTAGGTATTTAAATAATTATTGTAATGGTTAGGCAAAAAAAAATAGATTTATATTTTTAGTTACAAATTAAATATCAATATAAAATAAACTTTACAGTCAGAAGTCAGTAGATACATAATAAATAAATAATAATAATAATCATTTAATTCGTTATGAATTTTAGTCAGAATATAAAATACCTACTATCATCCGAATATGAATCGTCATTTAAATTAATAATAATTGGGTCTATGTCAACGTCCAATATCTTTTCTTTTTCCTAACAATCCTTAATAACGTTCTCAGTGTGTTTTATACAACTGGCCTAATTCGTTGAATGGTCCTTGTACTTATCTGTAACGCCTCCGATGCACATTGAAGTACCGATAAATTTTCACGTGTTTTCTTTTTTTTCTTGGAAATATTTCACCACATTTAATATTAATTTTCTACTTTGGGCACTGAATACTTCACGCTGCATTGTTATTACAGGAAGTCTATCACCAAAATAAACCAAATATTTAATTACTGCCCTGTTTTATAGGCGTACTCCATTTGAATATATTATCTTTATTAACATAATGTATCAGACAAGGACAGAGCAATAAAAAGTGGGTCTTGCGGTTCTTTAAGCCGAACCCCTCGCTCCAAAACATAAGGGAGAGCAGGTAGGAAAATCATAGCCCATCCCTCTCGATTTTATGGCCGACTTCGCCTTTACATTCTGCCCTTACTTACTATACATCTGTTGCAATGTAGATCAGCCAACAATTCCAAAAGAGCAATTCAGTCTGATTTTCTCCATGTATGTACCTATATAAATACAGGGTGTAACTGAACTGATGGTCAAAAATGAAGCCACCTATTCTTGGAGTCAAAATAAGGGCACTTCTTCATATATTTTTTCTCCTATGGACCATACCTTTTTTTATACAGAGCGTAGAAGTTTGGAGAAAAATACACATATTTCTTAGTATCTCTAGAAGTATACGAGATATTTTCTTCAAACTTGGCATGTCACATGAGCAGATGAGCCGTCAAATTTAAGGTTGACATGAAGTTTCTGAGGTCCCCAGTTGCGGAGATACAGGGTGTTATTAAAATTAATTAGTTTAGAAAAATATGAATACCCTGTATAATTGCATTTTTTAAATTTGTTTTGAGTGGTGAATAGAATGCTTAACAAAAAGTATCTCTTAGTATTTTTTCATATTCGCAGCCGTTTCTTGATTATTTTCAAAGAACGGCAACGCTGCAATGAACAATAGTCACTTTAAGAATAAATCTAGCAATCTGTGATTGTCAATAATTAAACTTTATTTAACCAAATACAAAAGCAAAAACGATAATAAAAGAAACGTAATGCTATTAGAAAATTAAACTATTAAATGTTCGAAATGACCGCCGTCTCTTTCAATACACGCAACTATGCGTTTCCGCATGTTTATTATTGCCATTGGCAAGTCCATAGCAAAAGTGCATATCAGTCAATTCTTCAAATGAAAATATCATTTTTCAAAATATTGATACTAAAGTGCAAAGTTGACAGCCAAATGATTCAAATAATGCCATGTTTAATTTACATCCACAGATTGTTAGACTTATTCCTAAAATGACTTGTTTATTGCAGCATTGCCATTCTTTGAAAATAATTAAGAAACGGCTAAGAATATGAAAAAATACTAAGAGATACTTTTTGTTAACCATTGAATTTACCACTCAAAACAAATAAAAAAAAATGCGATTATACAGGGTATTCATATTTTTCTGAACTAATTAATTTTAATAACACCCTGTATCTCCGCAATTGGGGGCCTCAGAAGTATTTGACAGCTCCTCCACTTATGTGACACGCCAAGTTTGAAGAAAATATCTCGTATACCTACTTCTAGAGATACTAAGAAGTATGAGTGTATTTTTATATAGAGATAGAGATACTAAGAAGTATGTGTGTATTTTTTTCTAAATTTCTACGCTCTGTATAAAAAAACTATGGCCCGTAGGAGAAAAAAAAAATAGAAGAAGTGCCCTTATTTTGACTCCAAGAATACGTGGTTTCATTTTTGACTATCAGTTCAGTTACGTACACCATGTCACAGAATATTTAGTTATTCTGTGACCATGTATAAATAATCTTTATCTTCTTTTAATAACGATGGTAATGTTTTTTCTTTTATTTCATTCTTCGGTGACTATGTGTGTTTCTAAAACAGATTGTTATTGTACTTACCTTATCTTTTGACCTAAAACATATTTAAAATGTATCTAGGTATCTAAAAAGCAAGTTATAAAAGTAGCAGAATCACAATACCTACGTTTTGAAATACCTTATTAAACTTCAAGCACATAAAATGGTTAAGTATCACACCATCACAAAAACATAGAACAGGCTAGTACCTATTATAACAAATTTTAAACTCTAAAATTGTCTTCGCGCGTTTCTCTAACAACTAAACCTCCTCCCCTCCATGCCACTAGCAAATCTAAAATTAGCCTCTAACCCCACTAACCCCGACCTCCACCCACCCCGGCGCCTCCACCCACACCCGAATCACGGCAGCCCGTGCACACGTGCCACCCAAACAGCCGAACGTCACTGACCTGCTTGATGAGCGGCAGCAGCGTCTGCTCGACGCTGCGCGTCCTGATCTCCATCGGCTGGTGGTCGTCGGGGCTGGCGGCGGCCATGTTGGTTTCCGCCTCATGCGGGAAATATCGCGGCAGGCCGAGGAGGAGGCGCCCCGGGCCCTTCCGGGGAACACGCGACCCCGCGGACGCCGGATCAGCTGACTGCGGGGCGACACCTGGCGGGAAAAGGCGGCGGAACGGAGCGGGCGGCGACGAAGGGACGCCGCGACACCTAGCGGTGGGGGCGCGAAGTTCGAGGGAGTATCGACCGTGAGGGAATTATTGTTGGGTAGAAAACGCGAAGCGCTCGAGTTATTTTGGTTCGTAGAATGTAGATGGCGCAAGCGTCTGTGTATGAAGTTTCGCCACAAAGGAAAAAATAGTTATTTATGTACAGGGTGGTTCATTATAAATTGACACCCCCCTTAACTTGATAGTGTTTGAGGTTAGAGAAAAAAAGTGTTTTACAAAAGTTTTAGATACTAATACAAAGTTTTTTGTGACGCTATTGGACCGTGTACAGTGTGTTCTACAAAGCCGTGGCAGACATAACTTATGTTTTTTTTAAATGGAACACCCTATATATTTTTGCATTTTTGAAATCTGCTCATCAAGGCAATCAAAATAATATTAAACTTTGTGGCATTATCTTTTTCCGATTTTGAAAAATTCCGTTTTCAAATTTTATATTAAATTTATTTAACTCGAATTTGTGAATCTCGTGATAATACGGAAGCTTAGAAGGGCCACGTAGTAATATTTTCTAAAATTCAGACTTTTTTCTCAAAATTTTGACTTTATTCTCAAAATTTTGAGATTTTTCTCAAAATTTTGACTTTTTTCTTAGAATTTTAAAATTCGGACATTTTTCTCCGAATTTTAAAATTCAGAGTTTTTTCTAAATTTTGAGAATAAAGTCAAAATTTTGAGAAAAAGTCTGAATTTTGAAATTCAGAGAAAAAACTCTGAATTTTAAAATTCGGAGAAAAAAGTCAAAATTTTGAGAAAAATCTCTAAATTTTGAGAATAAAGTCAAAATTTTGAGAAAAAGTCTGAATTTTAAAATTCAGAGAAAAAACTTTGATTTTTAAGATTCGGAGAAAAAAGTCTGAATTTTAAAATTCTGAGAAAAAAGTCCGAATTTTAAAATTCTGAGAAAAAAGTCAAAATTTTGAGAAAAAAGTCTGAATTTTAAAAAATTTTACTACGTGGTGCTTCTACGCTCCCGTATGATAAATATAAATGATCGATGTAATAACAAAAAATATTTGTTTTAAACAAGAGAGTATATATATAGTGAAAGTCCAAAATGTTTAGGAGCTTTTACAATTTTCCTGAATTTCTTTATTTCCAGAATATAATCAGTAAAATTTGAAAAGGCTCCTAAACATTTTGGAGTTTCACTATATTACTCTCTTGTTTAAAACAAATAGTTTTTGTTATTACATCGATTATCTATCTTTATTACGAGATCCACAAATTCGAATTAAATAAATTTAGTATAAAATTTGAAAACGGAATTTTTCAAAAACGGAAAAAGATAATATGCCACAAAGTTTAATATCATTTTAATTGCCTTGATGAGTCGATTTCAAAAATGCAAAAATATATAGGGTGTTCCGTTTAAAAAAACATAAGTTATGTCTGCCACGGCTTTCTAGAACACACTGTACACGGTCCAATAGCGTCTCAAAAAACTTTGTATTAGTATCTAAAACTTTTGTAAAAAACTTTTTTTCTAACCTCAAAAACTAGCAAGTTAAGGGGGGGTGTCAATTTATAATGAACCACCCTGCACAAAGGCACTGAAGTTCGACTTTTTACGACTCGTGTGGATTTTAGTTGCCGATGCCTGTGGCCGAGGCAAATAAACGAAAAGTTAAATGGGCCTTTATTGGTCGGTTTTTGAATATTTGGTCACTTTTGACGGGCGCTGGTTCCGCGTCTGTCGTTTGATGTTTACATCTCGCCGAGGCCTACTTATTGAAAAAATCGTAAAATAATGGGCTACTTCAGTGCCGATTTCTGAGCTTTTAATGACGATTTTGAGACACTTCACTGCCGATTTCAAGAAACAGATTTATTTATACTTTTATACAACGACCAATTTAAACATAAAATGAGTTCCTTATATTATATGTTTCAACTTTCCTTTCATTATGACAGTCACAATCGGTACCCCATGTATTTTATGAAAACAATATCATTTTAAATTTATACAATGTTTTTTAATATATTTTTATTACCTACCTACCACAAATATGTTTTGTGTGCCTTGAATTACTTTAATTACTTTCACAACTTATATTTAGGAAGGTTCTTTGATGTAATGGTAATAAAATGAGAAAAAAAAACAACACATTTTCACATAAATATATTTTAAGAATACCATTCAAAATATTAAAATTTTTTGTCTTTTTCCGTTTTGAAATTTTGGAAATAATAAAACTAGGAAAATTAATATCATGAAATTTTGTATTCCCTATTTTAATACCTAATAGGCTACAGTTTGTTTGTAATAATAAATATTACACAAATACCTTTATCTAATATTAAACTACCTACCTATATTTTTGCTTTATTTGTTTCAATATACAATCTTATACTATTTACAATAATAATATGTATTAAAATATGTGCCCTTTTTGACATTTTTCGTTAAATAAATTTACAATTTTTTTTTCGTAAATAGCGTTTTCTGCCCTAGGGAGGACATTACTTTCCTGCCTGTTATCATAAGTATAAGTACTTTGATCTTCGGAAGCATTTTGTGACAAATGATGTGGTTTTGATTGCTGTTCTTTATTATTATTATTTTAAAATTATTATATTGATAGAAAATATCTTTGACAAATTAAGAAACATGAAAATGTTTTAAAAAAGAAGTAAATGGTTTAAAAAAGAGGTTGTTTATAATCCAAAATAAATACCTAATACAAATACAAAATTGGAAATCTGAATTTTGAATTTTATGTTTTTATTTTTCTAAAGCTGAGTTTATGAAAATTCAAAATAAAAGTCAGTCTTGTTAAACATACAATAAAAATGAAATAACCATTATTTGTACGATTCAGAAGTTCAACTTTAAAAAATAAAAACTTTTTATAATTATATTTTTATTATAATTTTCTATTGGCGAGGCTCTATTTTTGATTATAAACAACTTTATTTTATAAAATTTTTTGTGTAAAATAATAAATTATGGTATACCTACTACTCTCTTGAAACATTTTCATATTTTCTTATTTATTATTAATCAATAATAACAAAATTTCTCCTCTTGTGGACACCCTACACCTTAATCACAGTTGATGGGATTTTTTTAATTAATTGCTTAACCAAAATACAGATATTTCCGAAAGTTGATGCATCTTCAATAATCAGGTGCACTTAGAATGGTTGCAAGTTCAACAGCATACAAGGTAGGTTAAAAATATAAAAATTGTACAAGAGTAAAAGTACCCTCTTATTTCAGAAAATTCAGCAAAATGTTACTAAGAAAAGTTGTTTAGAATGAAAAGCTATGCCTAAATACCAAAACGTAGCCACCTAAGATAACAAATTTTTACTATTTTACCTTGTTCAGAAGAATTTTTCCGAAATTTTAAAGTTTTTTTTAATATCGTTGCAACAAACATGAAGTTTGTGATTCCCTAAAAAATTAAAAATCTAAGTTAATTTTACAAACATGCTTGAATTTGAACAAAATTATGCGAAATTGATTTAATTTTGATTAGTTTGTGAAAGTGTTTAGGTGAATATTAAAAAAAAAGGACACTGTAAATTTAAAAAAAAATCTTAGGAGGCCATGTTTTCGTATTTAGGCATAACTTTTAATTCTAGACAACTTTTTTAATAACATTTTGCTGAATTTTCTGAAATAAGGGTACTTTAATCTTGTAAAATTTTTATATTTTTTTTACCTACCCTGTATGCTGTTTGACTTGCAACCATTCTAAGTGAGCCTAATATGATTATCGAACATGCACCAACTTTCGGGAATATTTTGGTTGTGCAATTAATAAAAAAAATCCCATACATATATTGCACACTTAAATGACCACACTGTAGGTATATTACATTGAAGGAAAGTGTACCTAAGTATTCTCTCCCTTGGATTTAAATCAAATAATCCGCATGAGAGCATATTACTTCTCTGCTTGGTAATACAAATATGCCTACCTCTTTTAGCTATTTCACAAATGTGTGTGTTTTATAATTTCCACACTATTTTCCTTACTTTCATTCATCATCCTCAACAAATCAAATGCATATCTCTTACTTTGTTCTGTCCAGCTGACTGGCCTGCCCCCAACGTTGTCTTCTATTACATTTTCGTACACGTTTTTTGAAACCAACGGTTTTCTTTTGGTAACAACTTCTTGTCTGGCAACCAGATCCGCTCTTGATATCCTTGACGAATGCCTTGACGTTGGTCTCTTGTCTTTTAAAGGACTGTGACCTTTGAACCTCACTCTTCTCTCTGATAGAGCTCGCGTGAATGTTGCTGGTTTTATTATTTTTTCTACGTTCAGTTTTTTACTTGTCGGTTGTATTATAGAATCACCGCAGCTTACGTAGGTTGAATCCAAGTTTTCGTTGTTTTCGTACGTTGTTTTGCCAGATTTTGTACTGCTTGTTTTGGCACTACCACCGCTGCTCATAGACCTAGTTTCCTTGCTTCTTTTAAGGTAGAGTTCTGCTTGTTGTAGTTTTTCTTTGACTGTCTTTTCCATTATCTGCACTTTTTTCTCTCTGGTCAAAAGTTTGTGTTCGAATTCCAACAATTTTTGTTCTTTTATTTGAAGAACAAGCTCCCTGTTTCGTAGTTTTTCTAATCTTGAAGAATATGGCAAAGGTTCAGGTGGTAATTCTGGAAAAAACAATATGATATAAATATTATATAAAAATAACATAGTGCGTACACTTACCTCCTTCTTTTGGGTACTTTTTCACCTCCTCAAACTTCAAGAAACATCTTTCTTCACTCCATTTCGAAGATTTCATCAAAATCGTGGGGTGACACAAAATCTTGTTGATATTTTTCTTCAGCTCGCTACTATCCTTGGCCATTTGAATTACCAAATTCAAAAAGCTGCTGGAATAAACTTCACAAAGCTGCGACGCTAGTTTTTCGTGTGAGTTTTTATCAAATCTTTCCAAAACGCAAAGTTCATACATGACTAAACCTAGGTGGCACATTTTTTGGTCTTTTTGTTTTACATTTTTGGTTTCCGTTGAAAAATTGTATAGTTTTACGTTGTAACGGTCGTCTAGTAAAATTTCTTTTGTTGAAATCTTTCCAGAAAATGTTTCAATTGTTTTAAAAGCAAATGCTATTTGATACAAAATTTTGCAGGCAAATTCTTCATGGATCCTTTCGTTTCTTTCAACACAACATTTTATCAAATTGTGCAGAGTCCCAAGTTCACAGTATTCTTTCACGAGGTAAACTAATTTTGCTTCTTTTTCTTCTACAAAATCATAAAACCTCACCAGATTTTGATGGTCAAGTTGCACCCTTGTTTTCAACTTTTTTATGAACTGATTCTTGTCACTATCACTGAAATATTCACATTGAACCCCTTCCAACACCAGCACCGTACCACTTATCCTGTCTCTTGCTTTGAACGAAATACAGTTTAAACTATTCCCCAAGATGCTCAAAATATCGAAGTCGTCGAATGACATGTTGCTTCGGCCGAAGTCTTCTGTTGACAACTGCGTTTAAAGACCGTTTAAATTCGAATTATTCTTCATCTCGGCTGATCTCAAACCGTAGTGGGTCTCGGCAGGTAGGTCTACTACCAGAGAGCCTGGGTACAACATTCTCGTGTGGTGGGCGGGTACAATAACTTTTATCGCGGTTGAATTCAAATTTAGCTGCTCGTTTTCCGTTAAAAGATAAACACAAACAAAAAATGCGGGAGCTGTCTGGTGTTTGTGGAGAAACACTATATAGTGCGGAAATGTGATATAAACCAGTTTAAATATGTGTAAAACTATAAGGGTTATTGGAGCAGGTAGGCGAAATTTTAGACGAGAAGAATGATTTTAAGAGGAATGGTACCGTAACTATGTTAAGCAGATTCAAAGAAATCAATGGGCAAATGTAAAAGGGTGTTAAATTATATGTTTTATAACGAAATATTTGGGAAAAATATATGTTTGATGGAAAATTGATGGTACTGTCAAGCATTTAGATGATTAATGTATTTACACTAAATTTTAAATTACTAAATTAGTGCCAAAATAATAATACATATAAAATATCATGAAACTGTTTCACATGTGTATCCAAAATTCAACACTTTTTCAGAACAAATTACCGAAGATATTTTAAGAAGTGATTAATTCTGGTTAGATAATAATAATATGTTAAATTTGAGATATTTTAATTTATTATTGGGTATATTTGCATCAATTTTGTAGTGGAACTTAATTTTATGTAAATGAGTTTATACAGGGTGTAACTGAACTGATGGTCAAAAATGAAACCACGTATTCTTGGTGTCAAAATAAGAGCACTTCTTCAAATAATTTTTCTCCTACTGGCCATAGTTTTTTTATACAGAGCGTAGAAGTTTAGAGAAAAATACACCTATTTCTTAGTATCTCTGTAGAAGTGTACGAGATATTTTCTTCAAACTTGGTGTGTCATATGAGCGGATGAGCCGTCAAACTTAAGGTTGACATGAAGCTTCTGAGGCCCCCAGTTGCGGAGATACAGGGTGTTAGTAAAATTAATTAGTTCAGAAAAATATGAATACCCTGTATAATCGCATTTTTTAAATTTGTTTTGAATGGTAAATTCAACGGTTAACAAAAAGTATCTCTTAGTATTTTTTCATATTCTCAGCCGTTTTTTAATTATTTTCAAATAACGGCAATGCTGCAATAAACAAGTCATTTTAAGAATAAATATAACAATCTGTGGATGCCAATTAAAACTTGGCATTATTTGATTCATTTGGATGTCAACTTTACATTTTAGTATCAATATTTTGAAAAATAATATTTTCATTCGAAGAATTGACTGACATGCACTTTTGCCAATGACAACAATAAACATGCGGAAACTTATAGTTGCGTGTATTAATTTAAATAAAAAATTGAAAATCTTAAAGTCAAAACTCCACAAATAGTTTTTAATAAAATAATAATTTACTAATTTTCGAATATCATTACACGTTTCTTTTATTATCGTTTTTGCTTTTTTATTTTGTTAAATAAAGTTTAATTGATATCCACAGATTGCTAGATTTGTTTAGTGAAGTATTGCCCTTCTTTGAAAATAATTAAGAAACGGCTGCGAATATGAAAAAATACCAAGAGATACTTTTTGTTAACTATTGGATTCACCACTCAAAACAAATTTACAAAATGAGATTATACAGGGTATTCATATTTTTCTGAACAAATTAATTTTAATAACACCCTGTATCTCCGCAACTGGGGGCCTCAAAAGCTTCATATCAACCTTAAGTTTGACGTCTCATCCGCTCATGTGACACGCCAAGTTTAAAGAAAATATCTCGTATACTTCTGGAGATACTAAGAAATATGTGTATTTTTCTCTATGGCCCGTAGGAGAAAAAAATATATGAAGTGCCCTTATTTTGACACGAAGAATACGTAGTTTCATTTTTGACCCTCAGTGCAGTTACACCCTGTATACATATACTAAATTCTTGATGGTACAAATCAAATTTTCTTTTGAAAAAGATACATTCTTATCGGCATTGACTAATAAAAAAATAAATAATAAATCTTGTGATATAAAATAATATTTGGGAAGTTACAATAATTTATAATAAAAAAATTAAACAAAAAAATTAAAACAGAGTTCAAAAATTTGCCCGTATGAACACTCCACTAAAAATAAAAAAAAAAAACAACAAAAAATAATACGGACTTCACAAATTTGCCCGTATACACATTTCAACTAAAATTTTAGAAATATTTTTCTCTTTATAAATTGAGTTATCTTTGGATTTGGTGACAGTCAAGGCAAGGAATTTAAATCTATTTAGATATGAATACATCATATTCTACATACATCATAACTTACTGTCACCGACTCCAAAGATAACTCAATTTAGAAGAGAAAAATATTTCTAAAATATTAGTTGAAATGGGTATACCTACTGGCAAATTTGTGAAGTCGGTGTTATTTTTTTGTTATTTTATATTTCTTATTTTTAGCGAATTATTAAGAATTATCGAAATCTGTCCAATATTAAATTCCATCCCCTAATTGTCCACCTTTAAGATTGAATTTTTTCTCTTCAAATTTAATTTCTCTTCAAATTTAAATGTGACCAGCCCTAAAAGGTAGCCCCTTTCTAATAAAATAAGAATCATCCAAATCGATCCAATATGAACTTTCATCCCCTATTTATCTAACCTTAGGGATGTAATTTTTTCTTTAAAGTTAAATGGACCACACCTAAGCATCGAAATCGGTCCAATATGAAATTTCACTCCCTATTTTTCCACCCTTAGGGGTGGAATTTTTAATTCAAATTTAAATGGTGCCACCTCTAATATACAATAAAAAAAGAATCACCGAAATCGGTTCAATATGAAATTTCATCCCCTATTTTTCCACCCTTGGGGGGTGGAATTTTTTCCTCAAATTTAAATGGGACCATTCTGAAGGTATACCCTTTTAAATGAAAAAAGAATTGTCCAAATCGGTGTATAAATGAAGGAGTTCTGAGGTAACAAACATACAAAAAATAAAAATACAACCTCCTTTTTTGAAGTCTGTTAATAAAAAACATTAGAAATCAAAAAATTAATCGCCCTGTACGTAGGTAAGTCCATATCTTTTAGAAGAGTGAGTGGTGAAAGTAGAAGCTGTATGTGCAATTGAAACTTGAGAAGTGAAAAGACCCTTGTATACTTTGCACAGTTATTTATATTAAAAATCCTGACAGAGCGCTTTCGGTTATACAACCATCATCAGTGTCATTTGTCGGATACAAACCCTACAGATGCGAACAACCACATGTTGGTAACCTTCAAGGTTAATTACGAACTAAGTCGTGGTGAAAAACAATATTAAAATATTCCAGTTACAACCTGATACATTATAACTACTTATATAAAGTTCAGGAACATTCGATTGCAAATTAGAAAACTCATTAAAAACAAATTTTTTTAAACAATGGACAGGACGTGGTTAAAATAATTTCGTCTCGAAATTATTTTAACCACGTTGTTTTTAATGAGTTTTCTAATTTGCAATCGAATGTTCCTGAACTTTATATAAGTTATAATGTATCAGGTTGTAACTGGAATATTTTAATATTGTTTTTCACCACGACTTAGTTCGTAATTAACCTTGAAGGTTACCAACATGTGGTTGTTCGCATCTGTAGGGTTTGTATCCGACAAATGACACTGATGATGGTTGTATAACCTAAAGCGCTCTGTCAGGATTTTTAATATAAATAACTGTGCAAAGTATACAAGGGTCTTTTCACTTCTCTTTTAGAAGAGGCATAAAAATAAGCACGGGCGTAGCCAGGATTTAGTTTTGGGGGGGGATTTAGTTTGAGAAGTAAATAAAACAACAAAAATATACTTACATGAAATTTAATATCTATATATTCATCCGAAAAACTACGACATATTTATAAAGTTCTTAACTTTAAATGAAATGGATAAATTAATTTCGTTCCTCTGCGCTAAATCTAAAACCATTAAAGAAGAAATCTTCGGCTTTTTCTTTTAAATATATCCACTACTTCATTTGCATGAATTTCTGTTGCATAGTGAATGTTCATTAACCATTAAGTCTGTTTTCACTTGTAGTGTTTCGTAAATAGTTTTTCAGTCTCCTTAGGCTCAAGAAAGACCTTTCTGGGGTAGCAGTGGATACAGGAATGGTAGCCAAGATTTGTAGTAATGTGTAAATATTAGGATAAAGGTTTTTATCGCACATATCTAGGCATTCCAAACTAGATTTCGGGGTAGGCAGTCTTCTTATCAGCATGCAAGGTAGCTGAAGCTTTGATAGCTAAATCCAAATTTGTTTCTTTATTAGAAACCCCTTGACCTTGACTACACCACTTTTTCCAATAGTCCATACCTTTAGGTTTATCACCCTTCCTTTTTTTCCCCTCCATTTTTCGACAGTAATAATGATTCACGTATCTATCCTTAACAAGGTCATCGAATAACAGTGCACTAAAATTACTCACTTACACGGTACACTTAATTCTCTTCACTATTCGTTCACCACTTTTCACTTTTATTCGCTTCGAGTTCGCATGGAACAATACTGCCGTAAGCGCGGTCACGCGCCGCGGCGCCGCTTATATAGCAGCCCAGTAGCCGTCCAGAAACTTCCACGAACTTCCACAAAGTTCCGCTCATTTCGACCTAGGGGCGTGGCGAATAATCGAGAAACAACGCAAAGTGTCCCTACAATACAAAATAGTTCGGCTGCAACTGCGTCTGCCTCTCGTCAAAAGATGGCGCTAGGCGCTACTATTACTACATAATATATTCAAACGTAATAATAATTTAACTCTTCACTCCTCGTATATTTTTTCGGTATAATATTAGGTAATATTTTGCTTATTATGGGGGGGGGGTTTGAACCCCCGAAACCCCCCCCCTTGGCTACGCCCGTGAAAATAAGGTAACCCCTGCATTTTTCACGTTTTTAATCCATACACAAAAACTATAACAATACAATACAAAAACCATCCAAAACGAAACTAAACGCAAACTAATGTTCTCCCTACTTAACTTGAACTGTAGTGTTCTTATCTACCCATCCCAGAAAAGCGAAGGAAAAATCCAAAAACTCGTTAACCATCAGCCCCATGTCGTCCAAGGCCTTTATGGCCTTTTGGATCTCCTCAAGGGCCAACACGTCCTCGACCAACTTCTTGGTTTCGTCGCTGACGATCTTGTCCACCAAATCTTTGAACCCGCCGCTCTTCGTCAACTTCGGAATGGCCAGAATGATCTGCCCGACCGGTATGACCATCTCGACGTCTTTCAGGAAGGACCTGAGGTTCGGCTTGGCGGTCGGAGTGCCCGCCACGGTGATGTTGTCCACGAAGGCGTTGGAGCACCTGACTATGCCCTCGATGTCAATGTCGACTTCGTGCAGCCTGTCCTTCAACCTGATCCATTCGGGCTTGTGGCGGATGGCATCTTGCAAACCCTTCCATTCCTTGCTCTGCATGTACTTGACGGCAGCTTTGAAACCTTCGTCACTCTTCAAATGCTTGTGGGCTATTTGTTCTATCTGGTCTCGTGGAATCAGCGACACTATGTCCATCAGGGATGGGTCTTTTTCGTGTTTTGGGGTTGTTTGAACTGCGGCACATACACCAACGAAGAAAATCGTTATGGAAGCTAAGATACAACTCTTCATTTTCGATGAGGAATGTTCACTTTTCGCGCTCTAGAATATAGCAGACTCGCTTGACGTTTAAAACGATATTTGTTGACTGGTTGCTATGGTGATGTTTTAAATGGCTGCTTGATAGGAAAATGAAGTAATACAGGGTGTCAACGTCGCCATTTCCTTGTTGTGGGACTGGGGCGCGCAAATCCCACGTTTTTGTGTGTTCATCGGGGAATTCATTTTTGCGTCAAAATCTGGTTCTATAAACTAAGAACCAACCGCAGCGAAGATTAGCCCGAGGGTACCGCGTACGGTACCGCGGCACCAATCGCTTTTAAGGTCGGTTTTCTACGCTGCGACACAAATAAGTTGATGCGTAAACTTTAAATTATAATAATAATTATAAAAAAAAAGTTAGAGTTCGTCTGACTAAAATATATTCGCTGAATTTATAACTACATGGTATCATCCTCAATGGCAAATATTTTATATAGGTTGTCTATTCGGTATTATTTTTAATTTTTAACCGACTTAAAAAAAGTAGGAGGTTATCAGTTCGGTTGTATGTTTTTTTTTTGTGTTTTTGACCTCAGAACTCCGTCATTTATAAACCGATTTCGACAATTCTTTTTTATTTGAAAGGGTATACCTACAGAATGGTCCCATTTAAATTTGAAGAAAAAATTCCACCCCCAAGGGTGGACAAATAGGGGATTAAATTTCATATTGAACCGATTTCGATAATTCTTTTTTATTAGAAATAGAGTACCCTAGAAGTGGCCCCATTTAAATTTAAAGAAAAAATTCCACCCCTAAGGGTGGAAAAATAGGGGATGAAATTTCATATTGGACCGATTTCGATGATTATCTTTTTATTATAAAGGGATTACTTTAGGAGTGGCCCCATTTAAATTTGAAGAAAAAATTACACCCGAAAGGGTGGAAAATAGGGGATGAAGGTTCATATTGGACCGATTTGGATGATTCTTATTTTATTAGAAAGGGGTAACCTGAGGGGTGGTCACATTTAAATTTAAAGAGAAAAATTTCAATCCAAAGGGTGGACAATTAGGGGATGGAATTTAATATTGGACCGATTTCGATAATTCTTAATAATTCACTTAAAAATAAGAAATAAAAAAATGTTAACAAAAAATTAAAACCGACTTCAAAAATTTGCCCGTATGCACATTTCAACTAAAATTTTAGAAATATTTTTATCTTTCTAAATTGAGTTATCTTTGAAGTCGGTGACAGTAAGTTATGATGTATGTAGGATATGATGTATTCATGTCTAAATAGATTTAAATTCCTTGCCTTAACTGCCACCAAATCCAAAGATAACTCAATCTAGAAAGAGATAAATATTTCTAAAATTTTAGTTGAAATTATGTGCATACGGGCAAATTTGTGAAGTCGGTGTTATTTTTTTTTTAATTTTTATTGGAGTGTGCATACGGGTAAATTTTTTAAGTAGTTGAAAATTCACAGGGATAGGACAATAAATGCAACCTTTTAAAACAATTGCCGACGTTTCGTCAATATATTTTGACTTTTTGCAATTGTTTTAAAAGGTTGCATTTATTTATTTATGTCCTATCCCTGTGAATTTTCAACATGAACACTGAAGGACGTGAAACAACTAACGATTTTTTAAGTAGGTTTTAATTTTTTTGTTAAAATTTTGTAAAGAAGTGAATTATTTTATACAGAGTGTGCAAACTATAGTTACATTGTTTTTAGTTTTCTGTTTAGGTAAAGAGCTCTTTTTTATGGCTACTTGGTAACACTTTTATTGTGTCGCAGTATATTTTATCTCAAATGTAATCCTTGCAACAGGTTCCTTCAGTTAGCGAAAGCAGTACGGTACTATTAAATGACTATTTTATTAAATTCTCACTTAATTGAAGATATTTATTGTGAAAAACAGTGGGTACTATGAACTTTTAAAACAGATAACAAATTATTGTTGACTTTGCTTAAATGAACCGAGTAGGTACCAATAGCTTATTCTTGTTCAAATAGAACCCACACGAATATTAAATTATCGGTATTAGATCCTCTTGTGCAACTTCCTTCGAAGGAACTTGTTTTGGTTTTAATATTGGATCGATGAACCCAAAAGTTACCCGTTGATGTTTGGTTCTTTTTTACGGAGGTACCACTACAATATAATCGCCATTTATTGTGTTTACCAAACAGGGGTGCCCCATTTTTAACGACCTTCCGAACGTTGCGGTACCCGGTTCTGGGATGGTGGTACCTTCTATGGCAGGTACCCGAGTAGTGGCACCCATGGGTGCGTGATCCTCGTGACACGCCGAGAGAAGGCCGGAACGCGCGGTCCGTCGAACACCCAGTACCATGCCGCCGGCCGATGCGGCAGTACCACCTATATGCATAGGTGGTACCTCGTACATCGTGTTCTGTTTGTTCGGGGTGGAAGCAGACGGTTTTTGCTGAGGGGGTGAGTATAGGCGTGGGAAAATCGACGAAGTACCGTAGGGTGGTACCAGGGTACCACTTTATACGGTGTATACAGGGTGAATCAGTTTTTTGTAGCAGGAATTTAACAGGTGATAGATCTTCAAAAATAATGGCACTTTCTCGTATAAACTATATCTTTTTAAGGCCTTAGAAACAAGTTACAGGGTGTTAAATTTGGAAAAAATATGCGGACTTTATTGCATATTTACGAAACTAGTTGAGATATTTAAGTCATATTGGGTATACGTTAAAACGGCATGGGTTAGCATAAAACCTGTTAATATCGAACATCTTGCACAACCAGTGGCGGAGAAGTGGGTAATTGGTAAAATTTTTTTTTGAAATAAAAAAGAATCACCTTGTATTTTAACAAAAGGTATTGAATTTTGTATGTAAATTTTAATTGCAGACAAAAATGTCCTCTTGGTATTTGTTCGCATGTGTTATAGTTTAATGGCAAATTTCATTTTTTTTGTATTATTTCGGGGTATTTCTGAAAAATTATCTAAAAAAATTGCTCCATAAGAAACACTTAAAGTAGAAAAAACGTGTTTCTTACTTTAAAGAAAGTATCTTTTTTCAACAAACTAACCCATTCAAGGTTTTACTTTTCAAGATACAGAGCGTAACCTTAATTGTATCTTACTTTAAGCAAAGTTATAGGTTGTATATATCTTTGCTTTAAGTGTTTTAGACCCTGTAACTTCAAAAGTATAGCCTTACACATGCGAACAAATACCAATAGGACATTTTTGTATGCAATTAAAATCTACATAAAAGATTCAATACCTTTTAGTACAATACAAGGTGATTCATTTTTTTCTAAAAATAATTTTACCAATTTCCCACTTATCCGCCACTGGTCGAGCAAGATGTTCGATATTAACAGGTTTTATGCTAACACGTGCAGTTATAGCGTGTACAAAATACGACTTAAATATCTCAACTAGTTTGGTAAATATTCAATAAAGTCCACATATTTCTTACAATTTTAACACCCTGTAACTTTTTTATAAGGCCTTAAAATGATATAGTTTATAGAAGAAAGTGCGGTTATTTTTTGAAGATCTGTGACCTGTTAAAGTCCTGCTACAAAAAACTGATTCACCCTGTATAAGCGTCAACAAAATGCAGACTTTTTTAAATAATATTTTTTATTTCCTAAACTAAATAATGAGATATTCAACCCAAATTTGGTATGTTTGGTATTTAGATAAGGTGTTATATTACTATCTAATATTTTAAAGAAAGAATTAAGTATCTAAACAAATAGAAAAAAACTTAGTTTATTTGCCAACAAGACAATGTAGATAGTATAAGAAACTGTGAATACTAAAACATAAAATTTCATTAATTTTGAATAAATTTCATTACAATGCTACTGAGAGTTTACAAAATGTATGTATGTAATTTAATAAAAAAAAATTATAATGCCAATTTTCAATAAAAATTACCGGCAATAATAATTTCTATTTTCCAACATCGAGGTGGCTAATATATGATTTGAATGACTCACTTTATACCAGAATAAAATCCAATCTCAGCATTTTCATATAAGTTTTAATAAGTTTTAAAAATTGCTGCAATAGGTAAAACATAAAATGCCCATTCATTCAGAAAAATTTTGACTCTGCCACTATAAGTGACAGCAAATAATACAATAATTTATTCATCTATATATTTTTTTTCTATTAGCAACTTTATATTTACGTAAGAAAAACAGTAATGTATGTTTTATATTCCCAAACCAGTTTACCAATTGCAAATATTTTCTTCAGATACTACCTCTGCAATTTCCTCGTAGGATTGAATTCATTTCAAATTGCCGATACGTGACAAGATATTCCGCAAAGAATATAATAACAACAGTTAGATATCACTTCACCAACGCGTTTTTTTAGTTTTGCTCTACTTCCTGCTAAGTATTAATTTTTTGCAGGATATGGACAATCGTCTACAACTGTCCACTCTACAAGGCAAATATGTCACACTCCCTGGATGCCAAGACAACTGCCAGAGACCCATTATTTTCGTGAGGATTCCTGCTGATTCACCAACGTTAGATTTGGTACCTTCGCTTCAATATGTTACCTCACTTTTCAGGTAAATAAAACACACATTTTTATTTTTGAGGTAACTGTCTTCTTTCTTGTAGTAACACAAGTAGATCGAGAGGATTCACGGTATTGGTAGATGCCAGGAAAGGTCCTTCTAAGGTTATAAGGTCCTGTATAAGGCAAGTGGGCGCTGCTATGCTACAGGAAGAGCTGGCTCAGTTGATCGTTCTCAAACCTGATGGGTTTTGGGATAAACAGAGACTTGAGAATTGTACTTCGTTCCAAAATGATAAAGAGGTAACTTTCGTCGTACATATTTTTTATTTGGTTCATTCATTGTATACAACATTCAGTTCATTTTGCATCAGTATCAATATCTCGTTTCAAAACATGATTACTAAATGAATAGGTATGCAAAATTTTACACGCCTATGTTTTCATTTAAGGCGCCATATCAATGAGATTGTTTGGAAAAGCTATTTAGACATTGCTTTGGTCTTGTATCTTTGCTTATAAAAATGTAGGTGGCACTTTACACATTATAAAGCTTGCTGATAATATAATAATTGATCGGAATTTTATGTAAATGTTTGATAAAAAAGGCAATTGCTTCGGTTCTTGTTCTTAGAATATTATTATTTTTATGAATAACAATGGGAAAACAATTCCGAGGCAAAAACGTGCTATATATCGTAGGTACACTGAAGACAACACTAAAACAAATTTGTAAAGGAACCATTATTAAATTGGATTCGACTATTGTTTTATTTAGGATTCTAACGCGTAGTGATCAATTTCCAGACGATCTTCATTCATAAATCCCGCCTAATCAAGTTTATTGACCCACACCAACTGCCCACAGATCTAGGCGGTAAATATATGTATGATCATGAAAACTGGATGGAAGCAAAGCAGGTAGGCTCATTTCTTAATAATTTTATTGCAGAATTTTTATTTTGGAACGTTCACTATTCTATATAAACCATCAGGGTGATTGAATTTTACAAAGATCGTTTGTCAAAAATAAGGTTATTTTAATTTTGATCAGATTTCTGCACAATCATTCTGTTTTATATTTATTTAATAGCGGAAGTCATTCATACTATACACTAGATTAGCCGGTGCTGATACATATACAGGTTGTTAAAAAAAAAGTAGGTCATCCAATACGCACAATGTTTTTTAAGTAAAAATGCTTTGCAAAATTCATCTTTAACACCCCCTATGTTCTAAATGAAGAATAGCATAAGGGAAGTCCCATTATTTAAGCTGAAAAAGAATCAGTTTTTTTTGTAATTTAAAAAATCATTTTGAAGTTTTTCTCGGCAAAATTTTCAGCAAAATCCTAACATTCCAGGACACAAAATCAGTCCCACGCAACTTCTTCATTTCTCACAACCACCTACTTAACCCAACCGGTCGAATACCGCAAATTCTCAGACCGCAGCCTCTCGTATTCAATAAAACCGTATAAGTTGTGGTTAAGGTATTAAAATATCTCTGTGAAAAAAAAAACACGATAAGATAAAAGAAGCTTTCTGAAATTTACGACAGCCTTTTAATAAAAGTTCATTGCAGAAGGTCGAGGAGTTCTACACAGACTCGGAAATAACATTGAGGGAGCTAGAGGAACTGCACCAATATCTTGTGAATAGCAGGACTTTGAGACCCTGCGAGGTTGAAGATGCAATCAGTACTAGTTCCCATATGGCTGAGTCTACTAAGATGTTGGTGCACAACTCTACAGAAGCAGGTCAGTATATAGAGTCCTTGCACAACTACAGTACAGTTAGGTACACTTTCTCTCGATTCTTTCCTGAAATTTAAAATAAATGTGTTCGATTGCAGTACTCGGCTTTTATTTGGTCAGCAAGTAGGTCATCAATACTGTTGTAAAATAATTAATAAACAAATAGGTGCTTACATTTATATTTTCAGGAAAAGACTTGGTACAGAACATAGAATACGAAAACAGAACGAAGAAATTATCTTCAGAAGACATCGACCCAAATTATACACCACAAGAAACCCTAGACACGATAGAACAAATACACCAAGTTATAAACGCTATCAGAATCAAACAAAACGAAATAGAGACTGAATGGTTGAAGACCCAAACGTTTTTCGAAGAAGCCAAAGAACTCCACGCGATAGAAAAAGGCATTTCTAAAGTAACCACGTGGATACTAGGCATAGGAGAAAGCTTACTCAACAGCAACGACAGGATAGGTTACGATATGGGTTCTTCGGAAGAATTGATCACTGCCTTCGAAGAAATAGAGGTTCAGTGTTGGGAAACGTACGGGATGTACGCTGAACTGACTCAGAAAATGTGCGTGTTTTCCGGCAAAGAAAACAACTTGCCTCTTCAAGAGAGGGAAGTGATCGCTCAGAAAGATTTCATGGACTTCATTTGTACAAATTATGCGGCTAGGTTGGAAAGCAGGAGGAATGTGCTCATGGTTTCCTTAACGTTCTTCACGCTGGTTTCGGAATATTTTGATAGAACCGGCGAAGTTTTCGATAATTTGATTCTTGGTAACAATATTGGCGACTTTGAGAACGCGGCACCGAAGTTGAAGCAGTTGCAGGTCAGCCAAAACGTTTTAGGTGCTGTTGTTACCTTCAATTATATCGTTGGTACTAAATATGCATTTTTAGATTCTCTTGAGGCTGAAGTGATAGCAGAGGGTGAAAAACTGGCGGAAATGTTGGCGGAACCCATCAAAGATGCATTGGGAAGAGACGTTACAGTAAAGTACAAGTAAGATTAGGTGATTGTTCAATTTGGTAGGTATATTACGATTTTTCTGTTGTTTCAGTGAGGATATAGCAAATATAAGAGATATTCTGGATGCTACGATAGCTAGAAGAAACATATTTAGTGACAGTATCGGTAAGAAATGAACCAGAAGAATATATGTTTCAATACAACTTTAACCAACTTTCAGAAATTCAAAAACTAACCTTCCAACAAGTCTCCCTGATAGACCAATACGAGAAAGATGTGCAAGAATCCATAAAAATGCTGGAGAACATCCTGATGATTCTCCTAAAGCAACACGGCCACGTTGGTTGCACCATATACGAGATTCAAGGTCAGAAAGACGAACTGTTGGTCTTCAGAGAAATTTCCAAGGTAAACATCGGTGTTCCCCCTAACCAAATGACAAAATAAAGTTTTCAGAACACTTATACATACGCTTGTCAACTGTTGAATGCTTCTTTAGTCTTGAGGCAGGCGTGTAAGCTGTCGCTGGAGTTCCACGCAGGTCTCTACCAAAAATTGAAAGGTTCCTGGCAGAAGATGAACGGTGTGAGTCAAGAACAGATTGCGAGACTGAGGGTGTCAGCTGTGTTCCACAGAACAATAGGTAATGGAGTCGCACTTAAAGCAACGAGGAATAAATATGATTTTTTAGATGAACAGTGCAATCAGTTGAGAGATCTTAGGGAAGAGGTGGCAACGATATCGCTAATGGATTCTACCAACAAAAGTTCGAAAGTCGACTATTACTTTATCGTTAGAGAAAAGTTGATTACTGAAGTGGGGAGAATGGTGAGAATTGGGAAGTTGTTGAGGAGTAGGCTGAAGGAGAACTTGTGTCCAGACGAAGCGTAAGAAATAAAAATTTGATTCTAAACTTCGTACACTTACAGTTCAGCCACATTATTTGTTCTAATTTTGAATGTATGGGAGAGTGGTAGAGGGGGCAAATACAACAAGCACTCAACGGCAGTGGTGCCGTAGCCTTCAAACGCTTAACATCATATAGTGAGTAGAAAAATTAAAATTAAATGTTTCCTCGTCATACAATACTAATTTTAACCGGCGGTAATCGAGAACTCGCATTTCGGTTTACACCGTCTTATTTTTGATGTTTTTGGGGTATTTTTAGCATGCATCAGAACGGAGTGAATTCGTGGCATAAGATATGGTTACCGCATTGAAATTGTGGGCAGAAACTGCAACGTACGGATTTTGTTCTATTTTGGCAAAAAGTAATATAAAAATAAATAATAATTTGTAAAACAAGAAACATGGTACGCTCTCCTAAAAAATAGCGTTTAAAAATTACATTTTTCTTTACTAGTATAGGGTGAGCGAAATTCGAATTAGCTTTTTTGATGTTTGGGAAAATGGTAGTTGTGACGTCATTGATATTATTTTCCCAGAAACATAAAATTTTTCCCCTACATGTTGAAAGTTCTTATCATTCTCAACAACTTTTTTAGGAAAATATTTTCTGGATATTTTATTGTTCAAAATATACAGGGTCAATAATATGTAAACAAACATGGAAAAAACATGGAATTTTTTCTAATTCTAGCTAGCCATGGAAACAATTGATAGTCAGAAATTATTTAAAAGTATGTTATGATGTCTTATGCACCTTTAAATTTATTCAACTGGAATATTTTTTTATTTTTATTGGATTGTGCTTGTTACTAACTTGTTATACGTATGAACGTGGTAAGTGTAGGTATTTAGGTATAGTTAGTATAAATGAACTCACTTGGAACACAGTGATATACGGGGCGCGATCTATTTCATAGCATTTACCACGCTCTGCTACTGGTAAAAATACCAGACTTATCAGGAGAAATCACCCGTATAAAATTCAAAGGATTTTATGCGGTCGACGTCGACCTAGTCAAGGAGGCAGTCAATAAGAAAGCGAGCGTAGCGATTTGATTGGTCTGCGTTTTGGGGATCCACGGAGCAGGTGTCGACGTAGACCAGTTAGGCCAGTATAACCAGTGCCGTGCACGGAAATAAGGATTGCTCTTTATTTTACGGATTTCGGTTTTGTGTATAGATTTTTGTGTAGTGTTGTTTTCTGTGTAATAAAATTATTGGTTTGATTTGTTTTGAATTGTTTCAAAGTTTATTTTATTATTTTTTAGAGCATTTAAATAAAAGGCAAACGCCGTTACAAGTGAGTTCATCTATACTATACCGTTAAATATTCCTCAAAATGATATTGCTTAATATTAAAAATATTTTTTTTACTCTTAGTTTGATTAATCCAGGGATTCTTTAAAATAAGGGGACCCAGCATTTCACAGTCTATCTCAAAGGAGAAGTGAAGCTTTGAGGGGAAGTTTGTTTTCTGTAGACTCCAAGGAGACCACATAAGTGGGCTGATACAAGGTTATGTTATATGTCAGTGTCCAACTGCCATCAGGTTTTATGTGATAGATAGTGCCATAGATTCTAAAGGAGGCAAAAAATTTCCCATCATAATTCACAATTTTTAAGTTTTCTAACTTCCAGATACTCAGATGTGACAATTAAACAATTTCAACTATATAATAAATTTGTTTCATTTGACAGTTGCCATATTCTGTAATTATTGTAGACACAACATTGTCAAGTCTAATTTTTAGAAATCATGGAAACCGTTATAAATTTTTACTAACAATCAAAGTACCTGTTATATTCATAGATTCTCCAATAAAATGGCATACTTGGCATCACTGATACTATTAGAATGAGGAAAGAATAGGCCTCACTTTGGAAAGTATAATCCTTGTTTACGGAATTCCTAGTTAGCCCGTGTGTGACAGAGCCATAAGGATACAAAAGCAATATTGGATACAAGCAACAGATGGCGCTAAAAATTGTAGTGGTCCAGTCATTGCCTACCAAATTTTCTTCTATTAAAACCTACCAAAATCTGCTCCCTGTATCTACTGCATTCCTGTCATGTCCTTATGTCAGTGTCAGACATTGGCTAACTAGAGTATCCATAAACAAGGGTATAATGCTGGGTCCCCTTATTTTAAAGAGTCCCTGGATTAATCTAAATCTTGTTACTAACGAAAGCATATTTATAGTTACGATGGTGACTGACAATGACAATAATTTCAGTAATTAATTTTAGGTTGTCAGTTTCAAATTTGAACATTTTGTTGTAAATCTGCGAAAAATGTCGAGTTCGGATACTGAGGGAGAAACTATTTGTACTTACTCCTCCAAATATAATTATTGAAACAGCAAATTAAGCTGCAACAGATTTATGATTAGAAAAAGTCATATACACGGTGATCGTTTTGAAATGGAAACACCTTCGTATTCCAGATTATTTAGTTGTTTTTTTTTTTCAAATTTGGTATTAGAGATATAGAGGATCTTATTCGAAAACTTCATCGAGTCAATTTTAGCAAAAATGTATTACACCTCCTTAAATGTGTTGTGTTTAGGGACTTTAATGTTTCCTAATTTGACAATCATCCTTTTTTATAACTATTAATATTACCCACTCCCATTAAAAGACCACTCGGGACTTAACAAGAAAGCTATAAACTGAGGAAAAGACGTCTAAATGTTTACGCGAAACACACGATTTTAAATATAGATCACCGCAACGCCCACCCACTTACGTCCAGGACCATCAGCGTAAGGCGTGGATACACTTAAAAAACGCCGCAATTTTTTTATTGCAGGTTGCTACTGACAACAGCAACGAAAAACAACGAATCACCATTCACCTTCGTCCGCACTTCCTGCGAAAACAACAAGATAGCGTCGGACGCCATCACCGACAAACTAGCCGAGGTCAGTCAACTTTCGGAAGAGCTCGACCAGGCGCTGAAGAGCGCCCATCAAGACAGCATCGTATTTTCCACTTCGTCGGCTTCCACGACTTGCTCGATTGAGAGCAGCGAGAGCAGCCTGTGTTCGGCTCCGAAGGATTTTGGGAGCATGGACAGCAACCCTGGACCATCCCAGGTGAGATAAATGCTCTGACTTCTTATACTTAACAATGTTTTATTGTGAATTAAATATAATAGGGTACAAAATCAACAACACATAGACAACAAGTTAACACAGGTATCATAGCAATAATGGGCACTATATACAAACAATGATACAACAAGGATCTGCGAGATCTATCCGTCGTAGCTGCCAATGCCTCCGTGGTGGGAGTGACCTTCAAACCTGACCTTGTAATCTACACCGTGTTTACCGGCTACGTACTCCACGATCCTCTTCCTGCCGTCAGGTTGGAGGAGTTCGTATTTTCCCTTGGTTTCGTGGTGGTTTCTCGTCTCGTGTTGGCTCTTGATGTCGTGATGGTGCAGGTCGTGGACGGCGTAGTCCCAGTGGTAGTGGGGTGGTGCCTGTATAATAACTTTTTATATAAAAGATTGTTTGTTGAATTCACAATATGTCGAAACAAGATTAGACGGATTTATTGCGAAGAAAAATTAATAGGCCGGGTTGGGTCGAAACTGGTGCAGGTGGTTTTCATGAAACGGCCGATTTAAAGTTTTGGATATGCACCAAAATGTAGTGGCCAAACAATTCTGTTAATTTAAAACGTATGTTTGCAATCAAGAACTTGGTTTTCTATCGGATTTGAAACAAGCTTCGATATGACTAGTTATGTTTTAAAATACTTCTTTCAAAGCAAATTATATGATATTATTATTATTAAATATACACCCTGAAACCAAATTTGGACAAAACATATACAGGGCGTTCCATACTACAAGGTGTCAAAGGTGAGCAAAACAGAAAAGGCATCTAGCGAGTGTGCCATAGAATCACCTCAAAACAGTTGAATGGTCAACACTCAGAGTGTTGGTGTGCAAAGATTCGATACAAAAATGTACAGGGTATTTTTCTTTAGCAAAATTACCGGCAACTTGTCAAAATTATGTTAGGTTAGGTCAGATCAATTCAGGTTGGGTTAGATTAGATTAATAAATATATGATTCAACAATGAAGATTTTTTGAACTACACAATTTAAGTGGTTCTTCAATAATTAGTTCAAATTTATCAAATTTTGATTTTACAATCAAAATTACAAAAATTAAGGAATTACGATATTTTCAAAAGTCTATGTTGTTTAAAAAAATATGTTATAAACTGCTCAAATGCCAAAAATTAGATTTTAGGAAAATGCATATTAAAACTTTTTAAATCGAAATTTTGCAACATATAGTTGTTGACTGTCAATAGGTTAAATTATCTTTAAACAGAGCTGTTAAAAAGTCTAATGTATCTTCCAAAATGAGCCTGTAGAAAAGTATATATTATTCTAGTTACCTATTCAGAATTAGACGAAACCCAAGCTTGTTTCTGATGCTTCCTTTTAAATCTATTAGATTTCTCAAAAAACTACATGCATCCCAAACACTAAATTATATTTCTCATTGGACAAAAAAATCAGCCAAATCCGATGAATCTCTTGCAAGAACAATATAGGTACCTACCTAAAATGCATTTCTTCTTCTTCTTCTCAAATATAAAATTACCAAAAAATATTAGTAGATATTTACATTGTTCTTGAAAGATCAGGTTTGGCAGATTTTTTGTCAAAAATATGGCCATAATAATATACAATGTGTGGAAAAGTTGCACAATTTTTAGGCCAATAAAATGGTATAAACAAATTTGTAATATATTTTTTCGTTTTTGAGTTATTTTGAAAAAAGTTAAATTTTGCGTTTTCGATTTTATTTTTTCTGAAGTTGTTATCACAGATAGGAAAAAAACACTTTCCTGTGGCACTATTTAACGGACTTTAAGATGGCGTTTTTAGATTTGTTCTACAACATGTCGTTTTTGAGAAACTATCTTCAACTTAATTTTTTTAAATATGGTACTGGATTTTTTTGCAGATTTTGAAAGCACTTTTCATGATGTATGACACGAAATATTTTTAAAATATTTTGAGACAATTATACTGAAAATTTCTTTTTTCCGTTCATTTTTTTCTTTTTATGCCCTGTATTTGCCGTACAAGAACAGAGGAAAGCACTAAACAGACAGGGACGTATTTAAAAATATTAAGTTTTCGATGTAAAAATAAACTGTAAGTTAAATTGTTGACAATACTTACTAATATTTAGACTTCTTATTATTAAATACAGGGCCGCAATAGAAAAAAATGAATGAAAAAAAAAAAGAATTTTCAGTATAAGTAATTGTCTCAAAACATTTTAGAAATATTTCGTGTCATACATCATGGCATTTGCAATGAAAAGTGCTTTCAAAATCTGCAAAAAAAATAAAGGTCCCCTATTTATAAAAATAAAGTTGAAGATGGTTTCTCAAAAACGAAATGTTGTAGAACAGATATAAAAACGCCATCTTAAAGCCAGTTAAAAAGTGCCATAAGAAAGTGTTTTTCTTTTTTATCTGTGATAACAACTTCAGAAAAAAAAAATCGAAAACGCAAAATTTCACGTTTTACAAAATAACTCAAAAACTAAAAAAGATATTAGAAATTTGTTTATACCATTTTATTGGCCTAAAAATTGTGCAACTTTTTCTCGCCGTTTGCAAGATCCCCATGCTGTTCATTCTTATCCGGGACACATTGTACAGGTAATTATCAAACACATTTAAATTATTTTGGCTTTTGTACTTACATGGTAGTCTTTGTATTCCTCTAAATGAACATGATGGTGGTGATCATCATGGCCAAACTGACCATTGACGTAGGCAGAGCCTACTACTAAGACTACCAATACCTATAGAGAGAAAAAATATTTAAAAAAATATAGGTACGAATTATTTTCTGAAAAACCGAAAATGATACTCACTACAAAAAAATTCATTATGTCTAATATAATTAGCTATATATATCACTAAACTTAGTCGCTACCGAACTGTGCGGGTCAGAACGTTTTGCTCCATATTTATACCCATATTGTTCAAATCGCAACGTTCTACTGGGGATACATTTTTATTTATTTCGACACAAGCAACAGAACCAATTATCATATTCTATTAGTAATTCGTATCTTTCTATTTCTATCCAGATTGGAGGTGTAAGTACCCATGTGTACGAAATTGTCTTTAAAAATTTGCTGCTATAGCTGCTACTATTATTACCTCATTATTCATTAATTATTTAATGTTAATATCGAAAGTTCTGTCGCTAATTACTGCAAGCCCACATGTTTGAGTTTAGTAGGTACTTTTCAGCGGTATAATGAGACATATTTAAGTTAATATATTCGTTGGTATTTTTCAAAATTGTGCCACCTTTTACCGCTTGGTTAAAATATTTTTAAAACAAAAGAACAACATTAATTTTGACAATATGAAATGCAAAAAAATTGCGAAACTATTGCTTTTTTGAGATTAGATTACAGGGTGTTCAAATAAATTAAAATTTAATTTTGAAAAATTCCAATAAAATTTCCAAAAATTTTAAACGCTTGATTTTTTTCAGAATATGATAGTGTTTTTGTCTAGAACAGAGAAAAATATTTGAAAAACACGAGCCATAATTTTTGTTCTATTTTAAATTCAGTATCTAAATTAAAAAAAATGAAGTGGTACCTGCCTATATCCAAATACAAACGTACATTTTTGCTAACTTTCTATTATGTTACTGTTTATATTTTTCAATGCAAATCTACCTGCACTAGTAAGTATATACTACTTGCAAATATATCACACATATTTTTATGAGCCAATTTCTCTTCACACTTTGCAACGGTCAGAAGAAATGGAATTTTTAAAAAAGCGTTACGTGTAATCGTTATGTCACGTTACAAAATTAATTGTTCTCGATGAAAATAAGTGCCGAAGTGCACGAAGTGGTCAGTTAATCTTTGAATGGTTTTTGATGCAAAATATGCAGCACATGCACCCACATAAAAATAACAAAACAGTTGAAGAAGTGTGATAGGATTCGTTCGGGCCTGACCTGGTATTTTTAGATATCCTGTACTCTGGTATCTACTGTAGGATACCAAGACAAGTGGTACAGGAATATGAAACTCAAGAAACATATCACTCGCTATTGAGTGCGTGCACAAAATTTGATATACGGGTTAATTTTTTTTGGTGATCAGTATGGGGATCTCTGGTGGAGTTAAAAGGAATTTTAAGGGGAAAGAATGGCAGTTTTGTGGAAACAATTTAACGTGCCTTGTGGATTTTTGAAAAAAGTCATGGCTTACTAGATATTTTGGAAAAAACGAAATTTTGGCGATTTATTGTAATCCATCTAAGACCAAAATTGGAGAAAATTGTGCCCCCAATGCGGTTGTTATGTCCTACTTTCCGCGACAGCTGCCATTTTCGAAATATAACACGAACTTTTCTTTTTTAAAATGGAAATTATGGTTGGCCATGGTCTCAAAAAATCAGACAATTTTAGAGCTTTCCAAAGATATAATACTCATTGCTCGATATGGTTTATCAGAAAAATAACGAAAATAAATATGGTTAACATATTTTCTAAAATTTATTTGTGGCGTAAACAGATCCATTGAATTTTAATTGGGTTTTTCGCCACCAAACTGGTTAAAAGACAACTTTTTCAAGTTGCCTGGAAAAATTAATAAATTCTTAACAGTAAACGAACTAAACTTGTAACTCAAAAAATATCTTCAACAAATTTGTTTCCTGAGCTTTCGGAGAATAAATCTTCCTCCTCTCTCAAAGATCATGTCACGTTAAAGTGAAATGACAGTTTTATAAATTTCAGGTTAAAATGTCATGACAATAGAAACAATAGCCTAGCCACCTGTCTGATATTGTACCCTGTGTTCTACCTAATTATTTATACTAACTTCTCTTTGAATAAGTGGCAATAATATATTACTGAATTCCACTGAACATTCAGCAACAGAGTTGTCGGTATTTCCTAGAATAAATTCCGATTCTTTAATTTTTCGTCTATTTTCTACTTCTTTGAGAATTGGTTTGGAACTATTAAGTTTACTTAGAAATTGAAAATAATAATCAATTATCTTTCTTAAATGTTTCTATACTGAAATCAGATAGGAAACTAGTGTCTATAGAAAACCAACACATAGGTACTAATAAAAATATCTCCATTTTAACTCCAATCATCATATTAGTGTTAAAAAAGGAGTAATTAAAAGTTTGTATGACAGGGCTAAAAATTTGAGGAGGAAATTAAACATATAAAACATGTTCTTGAGAAGAATAGTTATCCTACTGAATTTATTGAACAAGTTTTTCAGGATTGCCAGCAAAATAACAATGCTAATAGAATTAGAGAAATAAATCTGGTGGACCGACCAGTAAATTTAATAATTATTCCTTATATTCCTGGACTATCAGATAAGCTAAAACGCATAGGCAATTAATGTCAGAACAGTATTTAAAACCAAAGTTCAAAAAATTGCATTTATAAAATTCCTTGCGAATGTGGAAAGTTCTATGTTGGGGAGACTTTTAGGCCATTTAACGTTCGTTTAAAAGAACAAAAAAATTTAATCAGGCAAAATCAAATTTCGAAGTCGAAAATATGTGAACACTCTTTTAATAACAATCATAGGATTTTGTGGGATACTTCCAAACCAATTATCAAAGAAGTAGGAAATAGACGAAAAATTAAAGAATCAGCATTTATTCTAGGAAATACAGACAACTGTGTTGCTGAATGTTCAATAAAATATTATTGCCACTTATTCAAAGAGAAGTTAGTATACATAATTAGGTAGAACACAAGGTACAATATCAGACAGGTGGCTAGGCTATTGTTTCTGACGTCATCACATTTTAACCTGAAATTAATCTGTCATTTCACTTTGACATGACGTGATCTTTGAGAAAGGAGGAAGATTTATTCTCCGAAAGCTCGGGAAACAAATTTGTTGAAGATATTTTTTGAGTTACAAGTTCAAAGTTTAGTTTATTTACTGTTAAGAATTAATTTTCCAGGCAACTTGAAAAAGTTGCCTTTTAACCAGTTTGGTGGCGAAACACCCAATTAAAATTCAATGGAACTATGGTTCACATTTAAGAAAACACAAGTTTGTGTCATGTCTCGAAAATGGCAGCTGTCATGGAATGTAGGACATGATAACCGCATTGGGGACACAATTTTCTCCTACTTTGGTATTTACACTTTTCATCTAAAGTCAGAAACAACGATGCTAGATGGATTAGAATAAATAGAAAAAAATTCGTTTCTTCAAAATATCTAGGAAGCCATAACTTTCTTCAAAAATCACAAGGCGTTAAATTCCTTCTATCTCCTCTAGTTTCCGAGATCTCCATACTGATCATAAAAAAAACTCACCCTGTATTTAATAATTGCAAGTTAACATTACCACTATAAAAGATCTAAGCGACTGTTGCAAAGTTTTCGTTGAAAAAAATTCAATTCCTAAACCTGCATGAAATGTGTGACCATACGTCGACCATACGTTGACCAACAACCACAGAATATTGACCTACGTATATTTCATTTCAGAAGCGGCAAAAACCAGACGACATGAAATCAGACGACGAATTCCACACTGCGTCAGATGGTACGCTGCAACACTCCAGATCGTCATCTTATAATACCGCCTCGGAATGCGAGCAACGCTTTTCCCCGTGGTGGCAACACGGCAAAGACGACACGAAGGAAGACATCGCCAAAGAGAAGATGGTGCTCGGCGTGGGCCTTCCCGATCTTCCCCCGGTGAGGGAAGTCCTAAAATCTTCTCCAAGCGTACCTCCGGGCAAAATTGCTCGAGAGGTTGTCGAAACGACTCACATCAAAGTGCAGCAACAACACACGATGGGTAATTAGCGACGAACGCTACGAAAGTTATTTGACCTCGCTCGTGTTGCAGGTGTTAAATCGTTCGTGCTTACCTCGGAAACGGTTAGAGATAAGAAGGACGAAGGGTACACGGCAAGGGAGGAGACAGTGAGGGTGAGGGACGAGCTGGGCAGAGAGGTGTTGATACCGGTCGATGTGGACGAAGGAGAATTCGAAAGGAGGATAAAGGAGGTAAGTGGGAGCACGCCCAGAACGTGGAGATGTTACAGAAGAACCGCCAAACATGCCGTTAAAGGTTTTATTTGAACAAAGACGAAATTCATTGTTATTCGTTTTAATAAACTCGATCGGGCGTTTCGCTTGGCGTTTACGTAACGGCCAATTTATTTTGTTTTGCTGTAAAACAGAGACATAAATGTTAATTTATTGCGATTGCTTTTTGTGTGTTCGTTTTGTACATAGGCGATTAAATGCTGAGATTTTTTTTATGTTTTTGTGCATTTGGTGTTGTTTTGGTTTCTAGTTTAACAATATACGTTTTTAAATTTTTGCGCTTGTTTTTTTTTTCTCTAACCCTTGACCTGTTGGCCTGGAAGAATTGCATGGAAGTTTTTACAGATCGACGATAAAAGTAGCCACAAACGTTTTTTCGAGCTTCCACTCCGGGTAACGTATACTACTGCCACCAAATCCAAAGATAACTCAATTTAGAAAGAGAAAAATATTTCTAAAATTTTAGTTGAAATGTGCATAGGGGCAAATTTGTGAAGTCGGTGTTAATTTCTATTATTTTTTTTAGTTTTTAGTGGAGTGTGCATACTGGAAAATTTTTGAAGTTGGTTTTAATTTTTTTGTTAAAATTTTTTTTATTTCTTATTTTTCAGTGAATTAAGAATTATCGAAATCGGCCCAATATTAAATTCTATCAACTATTTGTCCACCCTTAGTATTTTAATTTTTTTTTCTTCAAATTTAATTTCTTTTCACATTTAAATGTGACCACCCCTAAAGGTAACCCCTTTCTAATAAAATAAGAATCCTCCAAATCGCTCCAATATGAACTTTCATCCCCTATTTATTTACCCTTAGGGGTGGAATTTTTTCTTTAAATTTAAATGGGACCACACCGAAGGTACCCCCTTCCAATAAAGAAAGAATCATCGAAATCGGTCCAATATGAAATTTCATCCCCTATTTTCCACCCTTACGGGTGGAATTTTTTCTTCGAATTTAAATGGGGCCACTCCTAAAGTAATCCCTTCCTAATAAAAAGAGAATCATCCAAATCGGTCCAATATGAAATTTCATCCCCTATTTTTCCACCCTTAGGGGTGAAATTTTTTCTTCAAATTTAAATGGGACCATTCTGTAGGTATACCCTTTTAAATAAAAAAAAGAATTGTCCAAATCGGTTTATAAATGACGGAGTTCTGAGGTAACAAACATAAAAAAATACAACCGAATTGATAACCTCCTCCTTTTTTGAAGTCGGTTAAAAATATTTCTATTATCCTTATTTTTTTCGCGAGCCTATGAATATACTTTGTGTGCCATGGTATTTTCGTAGTTTTTGTCTCCTTGTATCAAAAAAACGCATTTCAACTGTTTCTAGGCAGAAACATAAGATAATAGTTATTTATGTACCAAGGCACTGAAGTTCAACTTTTTATGACTCATGTGGAGTTTAGTTGCTGAGGCCTCTGGCCGAGGCAAATAAACCACATGAGTCACAAAAATAACTTCAGTGCCGAGGTACATATTATATTTTTCTTGAAATCGGAAAGAAAATGTTTTATTAGGCAAGAAAATAATAATAAAGGATCACCCGTCCACGAACCGACTACGCGCGGCGTTGCTTGACTTTACCGATCGCTCTACCTAGGACAAGTATAATGATGTACGGCACCTTCTGACAGAAAAACTAAACTGCTGCTTCTTGTGCAGCCTACACAACAAATCTATTGATTTTCAAATTTACTAAAATATGTATACTGAAGGATTGCGCTTCTATAGGAAACAATTTCGCAATGTGTACGAAAAGTTAAATGAGCCTTTATCGGCCGGGTTTTGAATATTTGGTCACTTTTGACGGGCGATTTCTCCGCGTCTGACGTTTGATGTTTACATCTCGCCAAGGCCTACTTATTGAAAAAATCGTACAATAATGGGCTACATTATTGTACGATTTCTGTGCTTTTAATGACGATTTTGGGACATTTTAATGCCGATTTCAAGAAACAGTTTTATTTTTTAATTTTGTGCCAATTTTCAGCGAGCCCGGGTCACCCTGTATACTACAATGTAATATCACATTAGAGTTTATTTTTACCCCAAACTTTGGACCGTGGGTGTTTTAGATTTCTTGATGAGATAACGGAATTTCAACAACAAACTTATTTATCACTTAAAGATTTAGGTAAATAAACCTGGCATAGAAAATTTTGGAAGCTGCCCAAATTATTGCTAGCAGTTTGTCCTAAGAAATTAGCAGAAAATTAAGGATTTTTGCGATGGCACTTTCTTATTCTATTTTTGAACAACATTTATTTGTTATTTGGTTTTGTTTATAATGTAACTGCAACACTTCAAATTTTACGTGTTGTTTTGAATGAACGGGGTACACAAATAAGAAAATAAACCTATTCCTATTTAAGCCAGGCTATATTGTGTCACTAACAATTTGTTTTGTTTTTGTCATGAAGAATTTTTTAGAGATAATATCGTCTAAGTATAAGCACCTATAAGGTATCTTTGCTCGAAGATCTAAAGACCCTATTCATAAGTATATAAGCTTGTCGCATACCAGAGACTATAAAGAAAACGACCAAGGACTTGATATGGAATAAATTTCTTTTGAAATGAATGTTTTATGTTGAAATCCAATTATATTTTTTCGTTCAAAAATATGTATTGATGTAAAGAGTCATAGAGTCGATACCATAGTCAAAAATGTAATTAGACGTATCTAATCACTAAAAAAGCGTGTCATGTTATGTGAATATTTTATATAATATGGAGAATTCCCCAAATTCTTGCAAATTTTTGATGTCGAGTTGATATAAACGGTCAACAAATGTATGCGCTTTTGTTCAATCAACGGAACGCAGAGTAGTCAGAAATATGCTACTGGACTTGAAATTTTGCTGAAGGCGCCGGGAATTAAATAGGTATAAATAGGTCCAACTATGAAATCCATCATAGAGTCTTATATATTTCCAGAATCTAGAATAATCAGTGGCGCATGGTAGTATTGTCAGCATTGATTGCGGTCGATGCCAGATGATATTATTTTTTAAGAGTTGACAAATCACAGAAAAATTTTGGCACCATAAACAATACTAGTAATGTTTCTGCGGCCTTGGCAACTAGTATAGTAGGTACATTGGAATCATCGAAGGAAATAGTATATTTCATTACGAGTCTGGAAATAAAGATTTTTCCGTGCGCGCGTGACAAATTCCCGTGTGAGGCGCAGCCGAACACGGGAAGTCATGCAAGCACGGAAAAATCTATTTCTGGACGTGTAATGAACGATATTTTTTTATTATACTTCTTTGAAAACAGAGACTTAAAACATTTTATCGGCATATTATAATAAATTTAATTGACAAAAAATAAACAATGCATACAATATAGTGTTTGGTATGTATGATGCGTTTCCATGGTTACTCTCAAATTATTTCAAAGGTGCTTTGTTGTAAAATAGTTATTGTCAGATAAGGTGAATAAAACGTCAAAAATATTACAGAAATGTATCTAAATATTGAAACACTTACGAATTAAAATACAAAATAGGTATATGTTAAATATCAGGGAGCATATAGAGTTTCTTAAATTTAGTTTACTTTGCGGTATATTTCTATTTTAAAGCCATATATTCGGTATTTTTATTCAGCGCACGGAAAGTTTTTCCATGCGCTGTTTCTGTGCGCTAGCCCGAAAAACCCCATCTTTCATTATTGCTAAAACAGATGAAAATATGGTGTTTTCAAAGAAGTATAATAAAAATGTCATTACGTCAAGATGAGTATTATTATTAACAATCCAAATTTATAATCCGCAATAAAATTATAAAAACTAAAACTTATTATTATTATTAAGATAATATTTCAGTCGAGATTGGCAAAATGCCAATAAAGATATGTCATCAAACGAGTGACAGTGTGGCACTTTTCAGCAAATTATGACTTGTCTCTGAAAACATTGTCATAAGTTGATGAAATTGGCACCAGAAAAGTTCTATATTAAAATCAAGGTTTACCTTGGACAACGTTTTTAAAAAGGACAAAAAGTGTAGTAAAATAAAATAATAATATAAGATGAACTAAAAACTATAAAATAATTTTTTCTTGAAATCGGCAGTGAAGTGTCTTAAAATCGGTGCATTATTGTACGATTTTTTCAATAAGTGGGTCTTGGCGAGATCTAAACATCAAACGTCAGACGCGGAGCCATCGCCCGTCAAAAGTGACCAAATATTCAAAACCCGACCAATAAAGGCTCATTTAACTTTTCGTACACATTGCGAAATTGTCACCTATAATAGCAGCGCAATCTTTCAGTATAAATATTTTAGTACGATTGAATATCAATCTATTTTTCATGGAGGCTGCACAACAGGCAGCAGTCTGTAGTTTCTGTTGGGAAGCGCCGTGCCTCGTCATACTTGACCTGGGTGGAGCGATCGTCAAAGTCAAGCAACGCCGCGCGCAGTCGCTTCGTGGACGGATGATCCCTTACGATTATTTCTTTGTCTAATAAAAATATAATATGTACCCCGGCACTGAAGTTCTTTTTGTGGTTTGTTTGCCTCGGCCAGAGGCCTCGGCAACTAAACTCCACATGAGTCATAAAAAGTTGAACTTCAGTACCATGGTACACAAATAACTATTTCTTGAAAAATACAATAAGGAAGGAACCAAAATTAATGTCAGAATATTTTTAATTCTGTTAATTCCAGACCCTTCTTATAGTTAGCTTTTTGTCTATTTGTTTGTTTATATCTCATCCTTTCTTCTTCGCATTTTTAACACGTTATTTTTATTTATTACCAGTTTGTGGTTTATCCGTACATAAATTTCCACTAGTCCAATATTTTTATTTAATATTCATATATTTTTTTATAACAAATAATACAGGGTGTCCGGAAATTACGTGCACATACGGAAAGGGGTAATTCTTTGGCCCATTTTAAGAAAAAAACTTTATATGAACTTATGTCGTAAACGTCCTAACTTTTGAGATACAGGGCGTTGAAGTTCATTTTTTTAAATTGAATTTTTGCTACATCTCCCGAAATAATCAAGCTGCTGAACTGAAATTTGGCACTGCTATGTTTTTGGGGATGGAGAAGAAGCTGAAAATGTCAGTTTCTACGTGTCTCACAGATGGCGCCACTTGCGCTGTTTTGGATCGTGCTTTTACTCGTAACTTTTTTGAGGTTATCTTTTTGGTCTTGCAGATTGATCATTTTAGTGCACCTTTTTATTCGACAACAAAAAGGTACTCTTGCTTCATACGCATAAAATCAACCGTTTGCGTGGAAATTGGCAAAATGTGCCCCAAAACACCTGTTGACTCCAATGTTCGAAACATACAATTTTCACCGACCGCTTTCAAATGCTACAGATCAACTGTACCTTCAAAATGAAGAAAAAAATCCCTATGAAGAATGCACCAGAAATTATTCGCTTTCAAAATGGAAAGGATTGAATTTGACATTATTTGAACACCCTATTTCCAGAAAACCAATGGTGTTTTGACCAATATCCATTTAGCATTTTTTTCTTCATTTTGAATCTACAGTTGATATGTAGCATTTGAAAGCAGTCGTTGAAAATTTTATGTTTCGAATATTGGAGTCAACAGGTGTTTTGGGGCACATTTTGCCAATTTAAACATAAACGGTTGATTTAATCGTTATGAAACAAGAGTACCTTTTTCTTGCAGAATGAAAAGATGCACTAAAATGACGGACCTGCAGGACCAAAAAGATAACCTCAAAAAAGTTACGCGTAAAAGCGTGATCAAAAAACAGCGCAAGTGGCGCCCTCTATGAGATACGGTGAAATTGACATTTTCAGCTTATTCTCCATCCCCAAAAACATAGCAGTGCCAAATTTCAGTTCAGCAGCTTGATTATTTCGGGAGATGTAGCCAAAATTCAATTTAAAAAAATGGACTTCAACGCCCTGTATCTCAAAAGTTAGGACGTTTACGACATACGTTCATATGAAGTTTTTTTCTTAAAATGGGCCAAAGAATTACCCCCTTCCGTATGTGCACGTAATTTCCGGACACCCTGTATAATAATCTTTATAAAACGAGTTAATATTGCATTGTCATCCAGCATCATAAGAAAGTAAGGGTAAAATGATGATCCTTATCTTGGTACGATACAATAAATTTAACATCGAAAAGACATGACACAGATGAAGCATCCAATGACACACCATTCAGTCCAAGAGTAGTCACTTTTTCACAGACCTCATATTCCAGAAAGACTTTCAAAAAGTTCTAAACTCTAATAAAAGCCTATGTGACCTTGGAGTCATATCAGATCTAACTCCTTCATATTCCAACATTGAGATGAAGTATTGAGCGAGATCGTGTGAGATCTTTCGTGAAGTCTCGCGCATTTTCCGATCAACCAGCAACAATAAAACGAGCTGAAAGATGTAATTCGACGCGTTATCATGGAGAAATTGTACCGGCAAGATCATTTGATGGATATTTTGTTCCACACTTAATATTCCATACTTCGCTACTTTTCAAGAAGTTACCAAAGCATCCTCCCGTGCTCCTCCCGCTCTGGTCAACTCAGCACCTCCGGTGGCGAACGGTATGCGTCACAGCGACCAGTGTGCTTTCGAAGCTTGGCGCGCGCGGTTTCCCAATATCTCCCACCGTACAGTCCGCTGTGATATTATGTGTTAGTTCGCGATACCATCATGGAAGCAGGGGACATGGAGAACGGGGAAGAAGCGGCTGCGGCGATGTCCAAAACGACCACCATCAGCACCATAGCGGTGCAGAGCGGCAAGACTAGAATCGTCATCGCTCTGCTTCACGTAGGTTGATGGTGGTGTTGATTGTGATCGTTGACAGCGCTCCTGGTGTGTCAACGCATGTGAAACTATTTGGTTTTAATATGCGACGAATTGTTGGCGTAGAAAGTTTTTCTGGACAAGTTTCCTTATATGTACGGTTGTTTAAATCCGATGGATCGAAAGAGAGCATCTAGAGTTTCATTTCTTGGTTCCCAAAATTTGTTTGACTGTAAGATGGTTAAAAGAAACACTGAAAAATTTGGCACACTTTATTTAGATAAGATATTATGGGGATATAATAAAGGTTTTCCCCAATCTGTTTGATGTTATTTCTCTCATGAAGCTTTCTAAATCAGCACTATTAAGTTACGCTGTTAAAGGATAAATAATTTTTTCTATTCTTGGAAACCATATTAGTTCAATGTAGAAAACAAACATAACGTATGTAATAACTCGGTTAATACTTGAATCTCTTCAGATATTTTTAGGCTGTTATTAAGTATACGCCATGTGCTGGAGGAGTTTAACCACATCTTCTAACCGAAATCGTTGCCTAAGCTACGTAAACGAAATTTTAATTTATAACATATACGAAATGTGTCAGTAAAGCATATACAGCGGCGTCCCACTTGTTTGTAGGCTCTAATTTTAGACCGGTTGACGTAAAATGCAAAAATACACTCGTCAAAGTTAGGCAGGCTCCACTGAAACCTGTACCGGTAACAATTTTTAAAATCATTCTGATATACCTATGTTGTATAGGTACGGGCAGTCCGGCCAATGAGAAAATTGGCCTCCGCATACCTGTATGGACATAATTTATCAACTCAGCAGAAAGAATTGACCAGCCTCGATCGAGTATGTAGGCTGTATGAGAACACACGTCTACTTACCTACATTTTTAATGTAAATATATGTTTCTAGCTTCATTGTGGCAGCAACAAATGGACAAACATTGTAAAGAGAAGTTGTTAATCTTACAACGTGTGTACGAGTTTCTCTAACAGAAAAAATGATTTAAGGTTTATTTGTCTTTCACGACAGGGAAAATAGTTGCAAGACATAAAGTAACAATATTATGATCTTTCTATATTTAAAATATGAGTAATGAGCGAGTTATAAATATATCAAAAATGCTATGTCGAACTTTTAATTTGGGCATATAAACTGCATACTATAGTTGACAATGCTTCTCAAAATTCATGATTACAATTTGTGATTATTTTGAAAATAGGAGCGGAGCATACTGTTTCGGGTTATTATTAACATTTTGCAATAATTCAACAAACCATATATAAACAAAAATAATGATGACTATGTATGACGTGTACCATAATGTAAATTTTGTATTATCTATTATGCAAAAGGCGCCATGTATAAAAAAATTTTATTCCAAAATTATCTACTTTTATTTTTCGACCTTGTCCAAATAAACATACATTATTATTTATTACACTAGTTACCACACAATGGCGTTACAGTTAAATATTTGCAAGAGCTCATTCTTACTTATCCAAAAAAGTGTCAATAATTGAGTAATTTACTATTCTATAATTGATTTAAAAATAATTATTTGGCAATGGCAGCATTTTGTTAAAAATCAGTCCAATAACAAGCTCCTATACAAACTAACTGTGAAAATGGTTTCGGGTGTGAAATTCAACGCCAACTTGTCTTAGTCCTTTTTCGGTAGTTCTTGAAAATCACGGCCTACTAGACTGGGAGTCAAGGTGGTCCGGTTGGTAGTGTGTAATTGTTACTTTTAGAATGGGACTTCTCATTCCATAAAAATTAACGACCATCTATTAATTATCTATCGCATTTTGTTTTTCGTTTTGAATAAATTAAAGATAATTAGGATATAAAGTGAGACTATAATGGGATCGAATATAAATTTAAATATACTTTACTGGAAAAAATTGGACAGGCTAAACATTGATGTATGTTCAAGAATAAATTTATTCTACATTCTCGGTTGTCTGGGTTTATACATACTTTTGACAAGCTTTTATTTAACTTGCCCTGTTAATATGTACATATGTATGTATGTATGTATGTATGTATGTATGTATGTATGTATGTATGTATGTTTGTATGTAAGTGTGGGTCAAATCTTGCAAGCTGAATTAGAACCCCTTCTTGACATCTGATTGAACTGAAATTTTGCATACACCTTTAGTTCCGGTAACAATACAATATGCAATACTTAATATTGTAATACTTTCAAAATGGCCGTCGCCACAAGATGGCGGATGATGTATTTTAGCAGAAAACGATAAAGTTAATGACATCACACTAAATTCAATATGGCCGCCGCTCCAAGATGGCGGATTACATTTTCTTTTCAACCCTCTTTCAACTTTTCATGTGTAAATTTCTTTTATAGAAAAATTCAATTTCTATACCTACTATTTTTGACACTGACTTTGAATATATCAATATATTAAAATTTTTACTAAATATTTACATACCAGAAACAAATTTGGTAGTAAAACGTTAATATACTTACAGTATTATTTAAAATCATCAATCTTATTTCTGTAGTCTTCTTTTTATATATATATAAACAAAGCTAAAACAAAAAAATATTTATAAGCTCTTTTTAAAAATATTTTTTTATTAACGATTTTATTATTCCATTTTTAAAATAAATGGCTTATGTTTGGCAGAACAACTGACAATAAGTGAAAATGAGTTCTTACAATTTTATTACCACTAGATTCAAGGACAATCCGTTTTTTATGATGTGGGATCATAAAATCGCAATCCAGACTCATAAAAAAAGTAAAAATTATTGGAATCCACATAATATTATACTGCTTTGATATTCAAAAACGTTGATGCTGTATTGTTGTCAGAAAATCCTACCAATATTGACCTGTTTCCTAGTTCTTCTTTCCAAATTCCAGTGCTTCTGTGTTGTTTCCCAGGCCAAATTTCGTTGTGTAACTGTCGACATTCGTCAGACGATCCCTTGATAACATAAACAAACAAAACGGGCGGTCAGACCGCTGTTCCAAGTAACATTCGAATGTCACAGTTTATTTTTACACAAAGCAAAGCTATTTCCTCGCACTAAACCGATTGTGAATTCATTCACGGTAGCGTGAATCTGGCCATACACGACGGGAAATATTAGGTAGCGGACATGTGGTTAGGTTGGTCAAAATTTACTTTCATGTAGGTACCGTCAAAGTTGAATATTTAGCAGCACGCATTGATGATATCATTTCAAAACAAATCAAAGTGAATGCAACATTTTTTATTCAAGAAAGAAAATACTCTGATATAATCTTGCCGTATATGTATACATTTAGACCACAGGTACAAACTACAAACAAGTAATCTGTGGCTAGACTCCTATATGCCACCAACAAAGAGAACTAGGTCAAAAAGCTATAACAACACAGAAATTTTATTCTTGTCTATCAAAATGAAAATATGTACCTTTGACAAGATGTTCTAACAGAATATGAAGAGGTCAGGTGGTCAAACCCTGTATATAGGGCGAAATATACTATAAAACGAAAAATGTAGGCTGCTTGCAAAGTAAAATATTTATGGCCATGTGCAAGTTGACCGGTTTAGTTACTATAAAGCGAAAGGTGAAAAGATATCATGATGCAACGAGAGTCTCGCATGCTGGGAAGACTGGTCGGTTTTATATTTTGCATAAATGTGAAGTCTGGGTGGTCAGGTCGGCAATCTGCAATATTCACATTGATGTCGCATCAAAATTAAGGACATTTACGCAACTTTGTTCATATCTCATTAATTTATTTATGCGGTTTGGCTAATGAACACTCTTTCTTGTTTTGTCAGTACTGGTGTTCTATAGCATAGTAGTCGTCGGTGAGATGTAACTAACTACTGAGGCAGAGTAGTTGACGGTAAGATGTAACTACACGTGCATAGCAAGCGGCGGTGAGATGGAAATACGTAACTACGTGCAAAGACAATATGGGATTGTCTTTGCTACCTGTTAAAATGACACGATCAAATTACGACGCATTTCAAACGTGTTTCCGTTGTTCACATCCCATACATCTCACCGCTTGGTACTATGCGACATCGCGCTACAAATATCGTTAAAATAAGTACGTCTATCGGAGTCCGACGTCTGGTGAGTTGGAGCTTGCCAAGGGCTGGAGATCGGCAAGTCTTCAGCCAGTCATCGCTGTGGTGGCTCACTCGGAATTACACTACCCCGCGGGCAACTTTGACTCCACATTTTTTTTATTATTATTACTATTTCTTTTTGCTCGGGTAACAACCTTCATTCTCGTTAAAAGTGGGACTTTAGTCCTTTGGCACATATTATAATATTGTTGGCAATTCTTATATTGCTTAGTCAGTGGTGGTGAGATGTAATTGTTACAACATAGTGATAGGTAGAGTAACCCAAATATGCAAGTCGAAACCCTAAAAATATGCGCATAAATATGCAAATAATTTAGTCAAAATATGCAGGAAATGCTGAAAATATGCAAATTAATAAATACTTTAAAAATATAAATGTATTGTTTCATTTACAAATAAACATATGTAATGTACATACAAATTTCTAAATGCATTTATACATAGTAAAAGAAACAATATTTTATTCTACTCAACTTGGCAATATGAGTAGAAGTTTTTACATGTTGGTCTACTTGGAATTTTTTATCGCATGGAATCTGCAATGAAAGAAAAATTGGATTATAAAACTGAATATCATTAGGAACTTCGATAGAAATGTTAAACAAAAGTGTCGTGATTCCTGAGTGTCCCAATGGTGCGAAATCGGTTGATATAATATGTGTTATTTTTTAGATAAAAAAATATAGATAGACAAACGAATAAAAAATATATGAGGTTCCATAATGTAGGTATCCCAAGAAGAATTTAACTTTCGAATGATTTTGCACCATTGGTACACCCTGTATATTAATTATTCAAAAACTATACTTACAATTTTAACGCATGCGTATCAGTAGACTTTTCCCATATTATCTATTCTTAGTTCTTTGTATGGCTTAATCCACACTGACGCACTATTGACTTTGGGCATTTTACTGGGTAAAATACAATAACTCCCAACACAAAACAAACACAAATCGAGTCCGCCGTGATCACTTCAAAAGCAGAATCAGAAATAAAATGCAGAAATGGATTATCCTTCGTATATAAATATTTATCTATCTATAATTTTTTCTGTCCTTTTCAATAATTTTACTTTATTAAATAGGTATAAATACCATATTATTTTGGGAAAACCAAGTACCTACCTAGACACCGACCCCTAGTCCCAAAAATGAATGAAACGCCTGCCAAAGATTTAAATTATCCTAAATTCTTTTAATTATGCACAATATGCCATACTTTAAGGATAAATGCAAATATTTAAAAAAATTCATATAATATGCTAAATATGCAAAATATGCGTGTTGCATATTTGGGTTACTCTAGTGATAGGCGATGAGATGCAACTACTGACGCGTAGTAGTTGACGGTAAGATGTAACTACACCCGTGTAGCAAGTGACGGTGAGATGGAAATACATAACTACCTGCTAAAATGACACGATAAAACTGCGACGCGTTTCAAACGTATTTCCACTGCATTTCGAGAGCGATTAATGTTGTTCACACGCCATACATCTCACCGCTTGGAACTATGCGACATCGCGCTACAAATATCGTTAAAATAAGTACGTCTATCGGAGTCCGACGTCTGGTGAGTTGGAGCTTGCCGAGGGCTGGAGATCGGCAAGTCTTCAGCCAGTCATCGCTGTGGTGGCTCACTCGGAATTACACTACCCCGCGGGCAACTTTGACTCCACATTTTTTTTATTATTATTACTATTTCTTTTTGCTCGGGTAACAACCTTCATTCTCGTTAAAAGTGGGACTTTAGTCCTTTGGCACATATTATAATATTGTTGGCAATTCTTATATTGCTTTTGAGGTTTTTTCAACGCATAGTAAGTAGTGGTGAGATGTAATCGTTGCAACATAGTAAACGGCGGTGAGATGTAACTACATGACACATAGCAAGTGCTGGTGAGATGGAGATACGTAACTATCGGTTAAAATAATACCACCAAACATCAAACGACACTTTTCAAACGTATTTCCACAGCTAAATACAATAAAAAAAACTTTTAAAAATAACGTCAGAGAGGTTGGATCATTATGCGAATGAATAACATTACTAGTGCGTTAGCACCAATCGACAGACATGATTTGTTTTAAATTCAATGATAATTGGATGAAAGTGGTATTTTCTTTAGATAGCAGCCGAACACACCCACTTAAACAGCAAATATATAAGCGAGACGCGACGAAGATAATAGTAAATCGTTAGATATTAAAATTACTAAACCGTATAGGCACTTACGAACGCTTTAACTATCTGGCTATAAACGGCAGTTTATTATTACAATTTGGTTGTGAAAACAGAAAAGCCAGGATACACAAATTGTATGATGAACATGCCAAGGCAGTTATAAAAAGAGAAAGACAACAAGCTAAGTTAGCGTGTGAAAACTTTAAATTAGGTAGGTACCTAGGATAGAGATATAATCTTAAATTTAAATTAAAACTATTACTGTAGCTTCTTTGATGAGTTTAACAATATACGACTTTCTGACATACAAACCTACAACTTTTTATGTGTGTAATGTTATTTAGAAAAAATTCTCACTAGAACATATCTTGCGGATGTAAATTTACATAAGTATTTAACCTGCTGTCTTCTATTCCAACGATTCTGTCATCGTTAGAAAATGCTGTTCGAATGAAATAATAATAATATGAAAAAAATCCATAATAAGAGACCTGTCCATTCGGAAACATTAAAACGAATGGCTTGTTGATTTGCCCTTAATTCGATTGTTTACAAACATCTACAGTTAAGTGACTTTTTATTAGATCTAATAGGCTCTCTAAGCAAGTAGGTAAATACCAAAGTTTGACTCGCGGTGTGGTTAAAAAATTTTCAATGACCGTTGTACACCCAATTTATGTGTGCACAGAGTGTTCCAAAGGGGAGGTGACTGCTTACTTACAAACGCCAGTAAACGTATCTTCTTTCTAATTTCGCTTGGCTATTGTTTTCCGAATAACGGAGGAAACGGCAATTACAGCAATTAGTCGGCTCGGTCTACTGAACTCCTGTGCGGAAATATAAGTTTTCATTAGTGGACGCAACGTTGTTGGCCAATCAAAAAAAAAACAAGAAGCAATTGAGGTCTAGATAATGCGACAACAGAAGCGGCTTAGGCAAATGGTAGGCACAGTTAGTACCGTTCAAGTTCGTAATTTTTTTGCAATCAAACTTTGAATTGTACTTTATCTTTTTAACCAACACTGTGTTGTATCTTTTACACAGAAAACCTTTCTTTATCTATCATTTCTAGAGTAACCCAAATAATAAAAATATGCAAATAAATATGCAAATTTAAATTTATTATTTCATTTACAAATAAACATATAGGGGAGAGGCGGGAGGATTGGGACGATATTTTTCAGGGGCATATTTTTATGGGTTGTAATACTTGAAAACTCTTTGAAATTCCACAAAAGGAAGAGTACACAACTATAAACCAAAAAAAACTTTAATTCTTATAAAAACTTAACAGTTTGTTTTGTACCTATATTTAAAAGAAAAGTTAAAACTGTCTCACACCTCCCTACCATAGGGATGTTTGGACCAACCTAGCGGGACGTTTGGTACATGATTAAAATTATCGCAAATTTTCGTAAATTGTCAAATTTTCTTTAAAATGTAAATATTTACTGGTTCTTTTACTCGGTCCCTTGATTTTTGGCTCTTGCAGTTTTCCTATAATTTTGTTTACAGAAACCTCTTCTACAGTGTGACCCATTTGTTTTGGGGTCAGTCTGTAAAAAGTGTATCAATCGTGCGATTTGGCTGATTTTTTTTTTTAAATTGTAGAGCTCGATGAACTGCACATTTTGAACAAAAATTGCCTGGTTCGCATAAAATCCAAAGCCTACTATGACCGTTTTTATGAGCAAAATTTTAAGAAACCATATTAGCGGTTTTTTTTTTTTAAAAATCTGTGTGCGCCAATGGATTGAGCACCCCTCGAAATGGGTATGTACAAAATTTCATCAAAATATTTCAAGTAATAACGATTTTGTAGAAAAATTAAAAATGCAGCCAAGGTACGTCTTTATTTTCAAAAATTCAAAGTTGGCCATGGAAAATAATTGAATTGTTTACTTTTATTAAGTGTCAAACTGTCTAAATTGAGTTCAGAAATTGTTTGTGCTCAATACAATTAATTATCATAATTATGGAATATTTAAGCATAAGAGACAAAATAGAAATTGTTCGACTCGTGGGCGACAACGAGCGCTCGGCAGCAGAAGCTGCGGCCGAATTTAACAATAGACACCCAGGTAGATCAGTGAGTCGAAGTACTGTACAACGTATAAACAATATTTTTGATGAAACTGGATCGATTTCTAAAAATTTATTAAAAACTAGGCAAAATGGACGCCGTGGACTTGTTGAAAATAACAATCAAATTCTGCAATACTTTAGTGACAATCCTCGAAATAGTGTTCGAACGGCTAGTTTAGACCTTCATATACCCAGAGAGAGTATAAGGAGATGTTTGAGACAAAACAAAATAAAACCGTTTAAGCCAAAATTTTTGCACACCCTGGAACCAGGAGATGAGGAGAGAAGATTAGAATTTTGCTATTGGCTGCAAGGTGAATATCTCCATAATGGCAACTTTTTAAATGAAATTTTATTCACCGACGAAGCCACGTTTACTACAAATGGTGTAGTATCAAGTCAAAACTGCCGTCACTGGTCAGCTGAAAATCCAGAGTTTATAATAAATGCAAGGAGACAATATTCACAAAAAATTAACGTTTGGTGTGGAATACTACGCGACAGAATAATTGGCCCATTTTTCTTTGAAGGGAATTTGAATGCGGCTGGCTTCTTGAATTTTCTAGAAATTGAATTTAGAAATGCTTTAGATGAGTTACCATTAAGATACCGTTTAAATTTAAAGTTACAGTTAGATGGCAGTCCTATTCATAATGCTCGTTTAATCAGAAACTGGCTAGATAATAATTTTGAAAACTGTTGGATAGGGCGAAATAGTCCTTTCTGTGAGTGGCCACCGAGATCTCCTTTAGATTTTTTTCTTTGGGGTACACTTAAGCAAAATGTTTATAAGTCAAGACCCCATAATTTACAAGAACTGCAAGCTAGGATAAACCGTAGTTGTGAGGAAATTACTCCACAGCAAATACGAAATGTAATTTTGAATGTACGCAAGAGGAACGACAAATGCATTGTAGAAAATGGAGGCTTGGTAGAAGTTACAAAAATTTTATAATTTTAATTGTTTTTATGTTTTGTGTTTATAAGCATAAGGTTGTATTATTACAATTCAATTATTTTCCATGGCCAACTTTGAATTTTTGAAAATAAAGACGTACCTTGGCTGCATTTTTAATTTTTCTACAAAATCGTTATTACTTGAAATATTTTGATGAAATTTTGTACATACCCATTTCGAGGGGTGCTCAATCCATTGGCGCACACAGATTTTTTCAAAAAAAAACGCTAATATGGTTTCTTAAAATTTTGCTCATAAAAACGGTCATAGTAGGCTTTGGATTTTATGCGAACCAGGCAATTTTTGTTCAAAACGTGCAGTTCATCGAGCTCTACAATTTAAAAAAAAAATCAGCCAAATCGCACGATTGATACACTTTTTACAGACTGACCCCAAAACAAATGGGTCACACTGTATGTCTTCTTCGCTGGGGAAATAGAATTCATTCTTTTTTACACTTTTACGAAGCTATTTCACGTTACCTCCAACACCTTTCCACTGTATTGTACAAAGTTTTCTCTTTTGCCTTCTACTTTTAGTTTCACTAAAATGTAATCCCCTTCGATGTACGTTTTATCACTGACGTCTAGTTCAGTAGAATTATTGTCTTCTTCATCGCTACTAAATTCTAAACCAGAGCTACTATCTTTGTGACTAGTTTTTCTGTCAATGTCTTTGTTTTCAGAGGAAGAACATTCTGTTGTCACTATTGGCTTTCTTATTGTAGCTTTTCTTTTCTCTGCCTCCTATTTCCTTTTTCTGCAAAGTTGTTGTTCCTCTATTTCATTTTTTTCGGGTGTCCCTGTTATTACCCTTGACTTTCCAGGTCTTCGGCCACCACTTTTTTTAATACGTGGAGCTGCCTTTCGGAATGGACAAATTCTTTTGAGGTAAAATTTCTCTATTACCTTTATTCTTATATTTACGAAGCATGATAATTGTTTTGAAATCCTGAAATATCCAGTAATTTTAGATAATCATTGGCAGATAATCATTGGACTCTGTCCCAAACCTCCCTATATTGAGTGTCCCAAACCAAAACCGTCCCAATCCTCCCACCATTCCCCATAATGTACATACAAATGGAGAAACTCCTTTCCACATCAATCGATGTAAGAGGTGAGCTTTTAAAATTGCTCACTATCACAGGATCCAAATGGATGGATTCGGTAAAATCTCCCTTTAAAATATTTGCTACTTGGCTAAGAAATTGAAACCCACTATTTTTCCCCATCACATTTCTAAATTTTTGAAATATTTTGTCCCCAATTTTACCTGTGGCATTTTGAAAAACAACCTCAGATTGTTTTACCAGTTCTACACTTCGGGTTAATGGCAAATTAGATTCCTCCATTTGTGTTACTGTTTTAGTAAGAAAGTTATAATTTGCTTTTAGAAAAGAAAGTTGTTTCTTTATTTGCTTGTTTTCGAATAGTTGTTTAACATCTGGAAGGGACTGTTAAGATTCGTTCGAAAATTCTGAAATTAGATCTTTCAGTTGGCAAAAATTCTCGCAATAAAAAATGCAGCTTCCAACCAAGTGCCCCATCTTGTAATAACAGGTTGAGGTGGAAGTGGAGTGTTTGGTAGTTTTTCTTTGTAGAACTGAACCCTTATAGGCGCTTTAAGGAAGACTTTTTTCATGTTGGAAATTAAACTATTTACAAGCGGAAAATGTTTCCTAATTTCCTCAGTAACCCTACTTAAAGTATGAGCAAGGCATGTTACATGTATCAACTTCGGATAAAAGATTTTCAAATTTTGCCCGGCTCTTAACATGTACGGTGCTGCATCTGACAAAACGAGCCAAAAATTATCGGTAGAAACAGGTGTAGGAAAAAAAAATGTTGATAATTCCTATATAGGTATATAAATACCTACTTTATTCGTTTTCAGATCACCAGGATTAGTGCCCATAAAATTATAATTTACCTATATTATTTTGGGAAAACCAGGTACCTACCTAGACACCGACCCCTGTTCCCAAAAATGAATGAAACGCCTGCCAAAGATTTAAATTATCCTAAATTCTTTCAATTATGCACAATATTCCATATTTTAAGGATATATGCAAATATTTTAAAAAAATGCATATAATATGCTAAATATGCAAAATATGCGTGTTGCATATTTGGGTTACTCTAATCATTTCTATTAGAATAACCAGTTTTTTTAAGTTGTAGTAGATAAGCTATGGGAGTACGAGGCCACTTTCTCATAATAATCCTTATGGGGCTAAAAACGTGGTAAAAACGTGGCCAAATTTTGATGAACTTTCACGGAAGTTTTCATGGACATTTATGAAAATTTTCATGCACTTTCAGTAAGATATTGGCTATGTGGCTTGCCTGCCAGCCATGCAAACTTCCATAAAAGTTCTTCAAAATTTTGTCACGTTTTTACCACGTGTTAGGCCCACATGGGGAAAATGGCCTCGTACTCCCATAGCTTACCTACCTTATAGTGCAGATTTCTGAACTGACAATTTGTGACTATTTAGTGTCAATTTTACAAAAGATATATTGAGTACCATATACTCAGAGCATTATTCCGTACCTGTGAATGTTTTTAATAGTACAATTTTAAATGGCACTGTCTATATCAATATTGAGAAGATGTGTGTCGCTGGCAATGTCAAGTTCACGTTCTGATAGGATTCATAGCACCTTATTAACTAAATTAGTCTTGCTTGATATTTTATTTTTAATAGTAATTGGTATAAATAATAAAGACGTCAATTATTTTGAAAATAGTGTACATACATCTTTTTGTATAGATACAATGGAAATGAATTAAGTATAAATAACATTTATGGTTTCTTCGACATTTCTCGTGATAACCTTAATCGACTTTTTGCATAAAACTAATTAGCAATAAAATTAGTATTAAATAAATTATCATACACGAACTCCAATTAATTTATTTAAAAATAATTCTATTCTTCGCTGTGAGCCAATATCTTACAAATTCCATTCATTTAAATGCAAATACACACTGTAACTGCGTACGCATACAATAGTTCTTCCTTTGGCAGTACCGTACCACACCGGTATCTACTATTTAAAAAAATGATAAAAAAAGTCTTGAGAGCTATGCGTGAAGACCTAGAAAACATATGATATTGTGAGGATCGTTCTTTTGAATTGCAATAAAAAATTGATTGGGTATATCCCAACCAAACTATTTTTTTTTATTTTATTATTTGTCAACTTGTACCTACTTGATAAACAAACAATAGTCCTTGAAATACATCCAGGAATAAAAAAAGGATCTGCGCAGATCAAATCTCAAAAACAATGGTTACGTTACGACCATTTAAGGCGAGCACAACCTTTGGTGTTGAAATTTATTACATAAATCATGGTCTATTATGCCTCTAAGAAGTAATCACAACTTAAAATTAATACTTCTTTATTATAGCCGACACGCAACGCTCTATGACATTGCCAGTCAAGGATTTTAGATTTTATTAGTCACGATCTAGATGAAGAAACGTCAGGAAAATTAAGACATTGATTTGGCGACTGCAGGAAATTTTGCAATGCAGGACATTTTTTTATAAACGTTTGCAATTTTATTTTCTCAGTATTGACCCAAAATTTCTGGTCGTTGGACAAGAAATTTAATAAAATATAACATGTTTACATTTTTTTGACCCTATAATGTTTATCCTATTGTGTTTTAAATAGTGCGAATTAGTTTATTACCTTTTGAATCATTCTTCTGGTATTAAGAGAATTGAATTGATATAGTATATTACATAGCGAGAGTTGTAAACAGCTTATTACGTATGAGTGGAAAAGTTGCGCACGAGCCCCGCAGCGGCGAGTGCTGTAATTCCACGAGTACCTATGTAATAAGCTTACAATTCGAGTTTTGTATTATAATTTTTCTTCGACAAAAGAAAAACTATTATAATTGATAAACTATACTTCTGATTATCTGACAGGCAACAATTAGTATGTTGGTTAGTTGCTATGGTGACGCGGATGCCGCGCTAACAAGGCACCCTTGATAATTGCGTTTTAATTAAGAACAGATACGTAATTTTTTTTTATTACGTGTCAGTCATTACGTGTCAGTGTTCGTAACAATGGACAATGGACTTACTTATAACCTAAACCGTCACTTAATAGGTATGTTACTAGAATAGGAGTAGAAAAATGTATAAACATTGCTGAGATAGTTTTTTGTTGAAAATATTAGTAGGTGTATTTATACGTAAAACAAAAGTTTATACTGCATTTTGTGTTGTTAATGTTAGATCATTAAAAACCAAGAAGAAAAAAAAAACATGTAGGGTCTTTTGATTAAGCACATATGCTAAGCCAGATTATCCATCATATTGTGTTCACCAAGTTATTTAATTCTTGTAATATGTTATTAAATCTGACTCAAGGGCATGTAAATCGTGTTAAATTGGATCGCGTCTAAAAGATACAAGAGAAACTTCTTCTTTCGTAAAATAATTTTAAATTTTAACATCTAGGATGCCTTGCTAGTAGAAACATGTTTAGGTAAGAACATGAAATTTACCCAATGTTTGTTTGAATAAGAAAAAAGACGGAATCTATTTACTCAAACGTTCTAAATTTAAATTTTCGTAAATTTCGAATTTCTGTCCGTCTGCAGAGTTATATTTAGATTTTAGCATTCTCTCGTGGCTGGAATTTGGTGAATTAACCAGCTGGATAGACGTACATTAGTTAGAATAACAGAGAAATCAAACACATTTGTTTGTGAAGTCGTCAACGAAAAATAACTTCTGTTCTTCACCTTCTCGATAATATCATGAAAAAAAATCCATCTATAATAAAAAAGAATAAAGTGTTTGCTTGTTCAGTCAAACACTCTTAAACTGATTAGTTTTATATTGAAGGGAAAACATGCCACACCCTCACCGTGTCAACAGTTATTTATTAAAAAGCATAGGTACTGGAGAAATTATACATGGTATATTTTTAAAAGTTGGACCTATCCAAAAATGGATATATTACACACCATGACCAGTATAGTGACTCATAACGTCCATATAATTTTTGGTTTTGTGGGTGGGTGCACCAAGTCTTAAATTTTATGATTTATATTCACCTTTCTGTTCCAGTGTGGAGATTGGATCAACCTGAAAATATTGGAAGTTACCCCTGAACTTACAACGTTAGGAAACACATTGGAAGAAGCTCTGCAACTTCAGAAGGCCCACGATGAAGTCCTCAGACAGTTACAGGTAAAAAACGGTTCTTCGCTAAACAATCCCAGTGTGCAATTTAAGAATTTTATTATAGTAATTATTCTCTTTCGACATATCACGCCAGAAGCAACTACAGATTTAAAAATTAGGTCGCCAACTCATTTCAAACACAAACTGCCTTTAAACAAATCTCGAACATAATCTAATATTGCTTCTATTAATACCGACGTCCATCTGGTCTAATACAAACGAGCAATAAACAAACTGCAGGTTAAATATGTTGAACTAGCCACTGGATTTGGCAAGCCGACTATGTAAACAGACCAAATAAAAAATTTCTTCCTTTCAGAACAAGCAAAGTCCGGTTGAAGAATTGCTCCGCCAAGCCGACCAACTGATAGCAACCCAGAAGCCAAGGGCGGAAGTTTACGCAGCTATGGCGGAATCGCTTGGTAGAGCCTGGAGGGACATCAACAGTCTCCTGGAACTCAGGAAGGTCATCTTGGACCTTAACGTCCAATACCACGAGAGGGCTGGTGAATTTTTCAGGAAGATGGACGAACTCGAGAAGCAGTGTTCTGATACAGTGGTTCCAGTAGGTAAGCGAATACGTTGAAGTAGTTGCGTAGCGGAGATGTTCATAAAAACGTTTGCTTTGCAGAGATAGAAGTAGTAAAGAACTTCCTGACGGCCATTCACGAATTGAGAAGGTCGCTTTTGGAGTTTCTGATGGGCGCTCTGCAAGCTGGCAACTCGCTGTTGGGGAAACTGAGAGAACTGGGAACGGAAGGCACACTCGACTCACGACCCGACCGAATTAGGACTTCAGTAAATCGAGGTACGAAGTCCTTGGAGCTTCTGAAATGAACCTATGAATAAGTTTCCCGTATGTTTTCAGCGATATCACAAGTTCAAGGTTGGATGGACGATCTGCACCTCAAGAGGCAAATCCTCGAAGTAACCTTTGCCAAAAGGAAGACTCAGCTCGAGCAATGTCTAGCTCTCGCCTTGCTAGCTGCGGATCTTAGAGAGCTGGAGGAAATCTTACAGGACAGAAGGGAGATGTTGGCAAATAGCAACCATTACGGTAAGTTGCTTCTTCTTTGCGAAATATTCATTCATGTACAAACAATGGCGCCAAGAACAATGAAAGTTTTTATGCAGTTTCCTACTATTGTAAAAGTCGAAAAAAGTACGGTTTGAAGAACGATAAATTCTGCTGCGAGCCATTCAAGGCGAACAGCCAATAAATCATCGGCACAATCGTTGTATATTGGCCATAAATTCGACGGACATCTGAAAACGGTTGTAAAATCGTGTCGAGCGTTCTTAAGTCTGACTAGGCGTTACATAAGTCATCCATAATGGAGCCAGCAGGTTTCCTTATTGCTTCTTTGTTTGAAGACTGCCAAAAGCGTGTACCATAATATAACATATATTAGGTATGTTGGAAATAAACATTTCTTTCCTATTTTCAGGAGACTCGTCTTCAAGCGCAGAACTGCTCCTTCACGAGCACAAGAAGCTTCTACCAGAAGCTAGACAACTTCAAGAAAGAGCTCTCAAAATCACCAAAGCTACAGAGCAGCTGGTAGCTTCAGGCTGCTTCGCCGGCGAAGAAGCTACCCAACAAAGCTACCTGATTCTTTCTTCCACTTCTGACTACCTCACCGATCTTCAGAACAAAGAATCCATCCTATCCAGGGTTATTCAGTTCTTCAGATCGGCGCAGACGGTAATGGGTTTGTGGCTACCGGCATTTAACATACACCTACTCACTTGTAATAACCACCTTTCTACAATGCACGGCATAATAGTCTTTGTTGCATTGTGCTTCATTTCAATTCGTCATGCTGATGCAGATGCAGTAATGATAGCGTGTCTGGTAGTGCTACAAATTGATGAACCTTTCACGTCGTTTGCGACTGCTTGCATACATCAGTAGATTTTTTCGTCTCCTTCAATTAATGTTCTGCTCCTTTTTTCAGGTGTTAAACAAGTTGGACCAACTAGAAATTCAACTGACAACATCTGAGCTGTCAAGAACTTCACCTCAACTGGCCCAGTTGCATTCGCAATGTTCCAGAGCTATTGATGAGGCCACTTCAGCACCTATTGCTGAAGGTTATGGAATTTTAGACCTGACAGGCAGAGGGAGTGGCAGTGAAGGAATAAAGAAGATGGTGGAAGAATTAGAGAATAAGAAGATTGCCTTGGATAGTCTCTGCATTGCCCACAAAGAAGAAAATATTAGGTATGAATCTTTGTCGCAGTAATACCTCAACAATTTAATATATTTTAATATTTTTCAGAGTTAATCAAGCTTTAAATAATTTCCTGGAGAAGCACAACGATATTTATACCTGGTTGGTGACAATAGCCGAAGCTTTCCTTCAGAGACACCAGGATCTTGGGCACGACTTGAATTCGTCTCAAGATTTTCTAGATCTACACAACCAGCTGCTTACAGACTTACAAGTAAGTCATTTTCCTTATCCCCAAATTTCTTTTAACGTTTTTTTTTCTTGTTTCAGACCAAAGGAAACGAAATTAACTCACTGCTACTAACACTACCACCAATATTGGAATACTTGGAAGATGAACAAAGGAGAGATGTAGATAGAAAAGTCGAAGAACTGCATGATAGGTGGATGAAACTCAAAAATATTTTAGAAAATAGGTTAGACCTAGCGAGGATTTATCTTAAGTTCCACATGGAAGCTGATATTGTCAATAGGGAGATGGATCGATTAGACAATATTGTAAGGGAAAATAAAGAAAGTATAGATGAAGAGGCTGAGAAAGCTATTCAAGAAAAGTTCGAAAGTTTAGTGCCACTGTATCAGTCTGCTAAAAATACTGGTTTGACCTTCATCAGTGAATCTAAGAGGGTAAGCAAAGAACGTTTTAATATAGGACATACATTTATGATTATAGACGATAATATTGGTTGTTTGAAGAGTATTCTATATGATTGTTTGTCAAATGGCCTTTGCAATTATCTAAAATTTACAGCTATTAGAAATTTAACGCCCACCATAAACAGAATTTACATATGCAATGCATTTAAAGTCATTTTTATTGTGCATATGAAAAGTTGCGCTATCTGAAATAAACTTAAACTGTGATTTGCATTGCCAAAGCTAGAAAGCTATTGTTATTTAGCGGATAACTAATATTATTTGGATCAGCAGTTGTTTTAGACTTGCATACATACAGATTACAACAAATCTATTTATTCTGTTTCTATATAATTTCAATCTTCACAAATTTCATTTGTCAATTAAATACAAAAAATATTAAACAATATGGTTGATCTTAGGAATTCTGTAGTAAATTACTTTGTAACTTAATGGGTTTGATATCCGCCCCATCCTCTATTATTTATATATCCTGTATAACTACACCATAATCATTATAATTTCCTTACATCGACTTTTTAACGACTAAAGTCGTCCCATTCTATTTCTGGTCTTCAGATTTATAGTCAACACTTGTACTCTCAGCTTGTCTCCAGACCCAGTGGTGTAGAAGTCTGTCTTTGTAGTTTTTGCAGCAAAACTCATACAAAATTGTAAAATGTATAGCCACAGATAATTCGTGTCTGTTTCAAAATTGTAACGAGTACGGTCCTGGCTTTTCCAAAAATATCCGTGACGCTGGAAAAACATTATTCTTGCGGGAGGCATAAGTTCGAATAGATTTATGTCGCCATCCAAAATATTGTATCTTATTTATATCACTGGCACTGGATACGCAGAATGCAAAACAGCGTAAAACATATTATAGATTTGCGGCAAGCTTGAATTCAAAACATACTCCAGTAATATTTTGTTACACAATCATGTGTGGGCTTAAGTAGCCGTTATTAATTTTTCAAATGTATTGACAAAAGTTATACACGTAGTCTGATACCTACTAATTTTTGAAAAAAAATTTACCCCTATATCAAACTGCAACACCCTGTATGTTTTTGAATTTTTGAAATTTATTCCCTTAAAATGTGGTTATGCAATTCATCACATTTCAAATTTGGGATATAACTTGTTGATATAGTAAACAGTTGGGAACTTTCTAGACATATATTTCTCACTCCAAATTATAACTAAAATTTGTCTGTCCTTCACACTTCTTTGTTGCTTTATTGCTACAGCTTATTGTATTGTGCATCGCATTTATCACGACGTTTTCATCAATATTTAAAGCAGTATTACTTGGGACAGCGCCAAGGGCTATTCCAATAAAAAAAAGTAAACAAAAAATCAAAACCAAAATTGTATTCCAGGACCAACCCGAGCAACATTTAGACTTACAGCGCGCGCGCCGCTGCGTTGATACGGTCCTGGAGCGTCTAGCCAACCGCCAGTTGCTGGTACAGAGATCCTGGCAGACGGTCAAAGAAGAGACATCGGAGAAGAGAGAACTGTTGGTCCGTTTGGAGGTGGCTATGGCCGAAGCAACTAAGGTCAGTTGAGTGGAGTGTGGTTTTGGAGTATTTGGGGTGATGATATGTAGTGTTAACGTAGAGGTGAGCAGTTAGAGGAGACTTCTACATGGGAAATATTAATGGTTTTAGGAATAGATTCAAGGTATAGATGACTTTAGAAATGGTTTAGGAGATAATCTGCTTCTTAACACGTGCTGTTGACTTAAGTTTGGTGCTTTGTTTCTTACAATTTTCTTATTTTTATTGCACTTGGAGTTTGTACGTCTTGATTCCACCAAAGACATTCAGCTTGGATTCTTTCTTTCTGAATAAAGTTACATTTCGCCTTTCATGACTCTATTTTATAAAGCTATTTCTCAGCCAGTCAACTAAATGTTTTCTTTCAGTTCTAAAAATACCAACTAGGTACGTACACGCTAGTCTTCCTTGATTCCAGAGGATATATTTCTTATTTTACTACTAGTTGGAAAGACAGTAATAGATTTTAGGGGACCCCTCTCACATATTTGTAAAACGCATGCAATATAAACGATATTATTTGGCATCAACGCCAATCCTTTATTTATTTTTGCAGTAATGTTATTTGTTTTCCAAGAAAATAAGATCATTGATATTTTAATCCAAAAGTTTATGTGTAGGCGTACTTAACGCATTTATATGCTTCTGTTTTTATTATATAAAAACCGTAGTTTGAACAAGGCTAACTTCTAGCAGCATTTACAAATGCAATTATCATCGTTAACAGGTCTTTAAAATAGATTACTTCATTTCCATTTATAGAAAATAAATGACACCTATTATTTCTTATTTCCAGACCGTCAGTTGGGTATCTAGATTAGATTCTCAACTTTATCCTGTGATAACAACAGGTTCAAACAAACCGAGGGACATAGCGAACCACTTGGAACAAAAGTTAGAATCAGTTGTTCCCGATATTAGAAAAGCTCAATGTGAGGTAGAACAAAGGATCAAGAGCGCAGAGGCTTTGCTGGCTCAAACAAAATCTACAGACGAAAAAGCTTTAAGCGTCACCGCGAAACTCAACGAACTCAATCAAAAACTGCTGGAAATTACTTCAGACTACCAGGTTTTACTTCAAGTTTTGATTGGGTACTTTAAGAATTTAGAAGAAATCGATGTTAAGGCTGAACAATTTAATACTCGACTTGAGAAGACTGGATATCCTAAAGATATAGTGGCTGTGGAGAACGTACTTAAAGAACATGAAGTTACAAGAGAAACGGTTTTGGAAAGGTTCAGATTCGCGCAAAACGAATGCGATCAGATCGCGCAAAGAATCCGAAAACAGGTATTCGAAAACATAAAATTCCATACAAGTTAATAAAAACTTTTTTCTTCAGGAACCCCCTCAAGCAGCAGAACAAGATATCAACAAGCTGCAACACGTCCTAGAACTAAGGAGAGGCGAATTCGAAAACCAGTGGAGGCAACGGCACGAATCTCTAAAATCTCATCAACAAATATCGCAATTTGACCACGACCTTCATCAAATAAACACCTCGTTAAGTGACCTTGAAAGAGGCCTTCGCGACGCTAGAGCACAGTACGGCGAATCGGCCATTGGTGCTAAGAACATTTCCAGGTCGTTTGTGCAATATGAAAGCACCATTCAGGTTTGTTTAGGCAACACGTTTTTGCGTGTAATATTTTTTTGTTTGGTAGGAATTGGAAAGCAGAATACAATCGTTAATAAACACCGGGGAACAACTTTTAGAAGAGCGCCACGTGCAGTCTTCTCACATTCAAAGCAACCTTTCAGAAGTTATAGAAAGATGGAACAACCTCAAACACCAAGTGAAGAACACCAGGGACACCATTGATTTGGCTGGGCAATATTGGAACTTGGTAGAAGAGGTAACAATAAACCAGAACGTATTTTAAAATCTAATAAAACTTCCTATTTCAGGCTGACGATTGGTTCAAAGAAGGTAGCAAACTTCTAGTCACCATAGCACGAAAATCTACCTCGGTGAAACGTCCGGAAGAAGCACACGAGCTACTTGACGAAATCATGCACTTCCTAAGACCAGGAGAGGAAATACAGAACGATAGAATCCAAGAAATATCTCAGCTAGCCGTTCAGATCTATGGCCCAGACCGTTCGAAATACGCCCCAATAATAAGCCAAAACAAGGAGATGCTCGAATCATTCTCCTCGATAATAAACGAACTGAACTCCCTCTCTTCCAACCTTATAGCGGCCGAAGAAGAAAGGGAACGACTTCTGCGCGAGCGAGAAGCGGCTAGACGTGCCGAAGAAGTGCGCCGCCTCGAAGAAGAAAGGCTAGCCGAAGAACGAAGAAGAGCGGAACAAGCCCGCCTAGCGCACGAGGCACGCCTGACAGAAGAAAGAAGACGCGCGGAAGAAGCCAGACTCGCAGAAGAGGCGCGATTAGCCGACGAAAAGCGCAAAGCAGAAGAAGCTAGGATAGCCGAAGAAAGAAGAAAAGCAGAAAGTGCCAGATTAGAAGCCGAACGCCTAGCCGAAGAAGCCAGACTCGAAACGCAACGTCTAGCAGAAGAAAGGCGGCTAGCCGAACTCGCGAGACTAGCCGAAGAAGCTAGAATAGCAGAAGAAAAGCAGCGCGCGGAAGAAGAAAGAAGGAAAGCCGCCGAAGCTGCTAGACTAGCAGAAGAATCGCGTAGGGCGGAAGAATTGCGCCTGCTCGAAGAGAGGAGGCGCGCGGATGAAGCTAGGTTAGCCGAAGAACGAAGACGCGCGGAAGAAGCAAACGTGGCCGCAGAAAGAAGAAAGGCGGAAGAAGCCAAACTTGCGGAAGAAAGGCGTAAGGCGGAATTGGCGAGACTCGAAGCGGAAAGGTTGGCGGAACAAGCGAGACTCGAGGAAGAAAGGATGCGCGCGCAGTCCAGACTCGAAGAAGAAAGGATACGCGTCGAAATTGCCAAGCTAGAGGAAGCGAAGAAACTGGCGGAAATCGAAAGGGCCGACGAGGATAGGAGGCGCGCGGAACGCGCGAAGATTGATGAAGAAAACCGACTTGCGCAGCTGGCTAACATCGAAGAAGAAAAGAGGAAAGCCGAACAAGCAAGAATCGAGGAGGACCGCAGGCGGGAACAAGCTTGGAAGGAAGAAGAAAGGAGGAGAGAGCTGGCGAGGCTCGAACAAGAAAAAATCAGAGCGGAACAAATAAGGGTTGAAGATGAAGAGAGACGTGCGGAACAAGCAAGACTTGAAGATGAAAGAAGAAAAGCGGAACAAGCTAGAATTGAAGAAGAGAGAAGGCGCGCGGAACAAGCAAGGCTTGAAGAAGAAAGAAGAAAAGCGGAACAAGCTAGAATTGAAGATGAAAGAAGACGTGCGGAACAAGCAAGACTTGAAGAGGAAAAAAGAAAAGCAGAACAAGCTAGAATTGAAGATAAGAGAAGACGCGCGGAACAAGCAAGACTTGAAGAGGAAAAAAGAAAAGCAGAACAAGCTAGAATTGAAGATGAGAGAAGACGCGCGGAACAAGAAAGACTGGAAGAGGAAAGAAGAAAAGCGGAACAAGCTAGAATTGAAGAAGAGAGAAGGCGCGCGGAACAAGCAAGACTTGAAGAGGAAAGAAGAAAAGCGGAACAAGCTAGAATTGAAGAAGAGAGAAGGCGCGTGGAACAAGCAAAACTTGAAGAGGAAAGAAGAAAAGCGGAACAAGCTAGAATTGAAGAAGAAAGACGGCGCGCTGAACAAGCCAAAATTGAAGATGAAAGAAGACGCGCGGAACAAGCAAGACTTGAAGAGGAAAGAAGAAAAGCGGAACAAGCTAGAATTGAAGAAGAGAGAAAGCGTGCGGAACAGGCAAGACTTGAAGAAGAGAGGAGACGCGCGGAACAAGCTAGAATCGAAGAAGAACATCGCCGTAGAGTAGAAGAAGAAAGAATCAGGAAGGAGCAAGAGTCAAGACTGACCATAACAGAGATAACTGAAGTGCACAAGATCGAGAGCGTCGGTCGCGAAAAATCGCCAATAGAGGAAGCACTAGAAGCACCTATCTTCACCTCTCCACTTAGCGACGCCGTCATCCAGGAAGGTTCGAAATTCACCTTCATATGCCAGGTATCCGGCAGTCCGACTCCGAACGTTACCTGGCTGAAAGCGGGCGTACCAATAGGAAACAATCCCGACTACCACACCACCTTCAGGAATGGTTTGTGTCAGTTGACGATTGAAGAAACGTTTGCCGAAGATTCCGCCAAGTATACCTGCAAGGCTAGCAATGCCGCGGGTTCTGCAGAGACTTCCGCCATGTTGTTTGTGAAAGAAACAGAACCGGAGGAGCAGTTGACAGCTCCTACCTTTGCGAAGCTGTTGCAGCCTGCCGTGGCGAAAGAGGGGAATACATTTCAGTTTGAATGCAAGGTAAGAAGGAATTCTTCTGTCTGTGGCGACTATTAGGTATATGGTAGCTGGTGTGTTGTAGGTTGTGGGAAATCCTCTGCCAACAGTCCAGTGGTACAAGAATGGCGACTGCATTGATAATAGTGCTGATTACGTTATTACTTACAATAATGGCGAGGCAATCCTGAAATTTGAGAAGCTCTATTTGCAAGATAAAGCTGAGTATACGTGTAAAGCGTCAAATCAGCTTGGTACAGCCCAAAGCACTGCTAACTTGATCGTATCACGTAAGTAACAAATGATTATGTTCGGTTTGGATTTAGTAGAATTGTGGGTTTGTTGAACTCGAATTCGCGACTCCAAAATAGATGTGCTCTCATTTTTTTGTGGAAACGCATTAAGGTATTTTTAAAAACAGTTCTCATGGGTATTTTTATGGCGTGTCTATCAGACATGTTTAGAGTTTGCATGTGCAGAATGTATCTCACCAATAGATTTTAAAATATAACAAAAAATTTGTGGATATAACATAAACTTACCAGTGCCTGACACCTTAAGAATTAATTGATTTATGAAATTTTAATCTATAGAAATCAATTTGGCGCGTTTATAAATTGATGATTCTTAATATGGAATAAGTAGGAGAGACATCACTGGCATCAACAGCTCAAATCAAATATGCAATATATTTTTTGTAAACAATATTTTAAAATTTATATTTTTTTTATCCAGTAATTGACATAATTATTTTTGACTAGATCCTTAGCCTGATTTTGGTAAGCCCATTCCTAGCACCCTAGAAAATTTGTCACAGTAATTTTTAAAAAGGAAAACACAAGTGATTATTGTATGTAGATATGTTTATTTATTCGTACATTCTCATTTTTGGAACATATAGTAACTTATTCTTGAGTAGAAAACTTTGGGATTCCAATTTTGGAAATTATTATTTCTTCATATGTCACAGTTGTTATTAAAAATATTAGCTTTTATTTACCTATGATAATATTGATTCTTGTAAACGTGTTCCTATTTTATTTAGCTCCAACGTTTTTTTTTTCTCATTTAATATTTGGTATCTGTTTTTTATTTATTGTTTATCTTCCCTCCCTCTTTTCTTCTCCCCATCTTTCTCTTTTATTTTATAAAAATACTGTTTCTTCTCTTTCACTGAAATGACAGACTGCATAAATTCTCTAAAGGGTCGTTTCTTAACTACACATCTTTGAACTTATTTTGAATAATGGAACTTAATTTGACACAGTAAACTTGTAAAGATCGTAATAGTAGTTGTTGATCGTGTTCAGCACTTTCGACAAGAAGAAGACATGGCTCAGAATCGTTGAGTGACAAGTCTATACAATGTTCTGATGCTCTTGAAGACAGTACTCTGAGGTGACCGATAGCTGACACATTGTATAGCCAATGGCTAACAGGGGTGTCAGGTATTGGAAATATTTAATCCATTGGCGTGAAATTTGTACACCAATATAAGGTTTATGGTTTATTGTTAGAAACTTTAGAGATAATTTTTGCATGACTTCTGATTTTCCCAATGACTGACACCCTCCGATCAAATCGGAGCTGACACCTATTTCAGGCATTGGCTTAGCATAAACATAACATAAGCCAATAAGTGACATATACAAAGTGATTCAGTTTTATTCTGCGACACTTCAACAGGCTATAGGAAACCAAAAAATAACCCCACTTTCTTTTATAAACTATATAATTTTGAGGCCTTATTAAAAAGTTACAGGGTGTTAAAGTTTTAAGAAACAAGTGGTCTTTATTGAATATTTACCAAATTAGTTGAGATATTTAAGTCATATTTGGTACACGTTATAACGGCATAGGTTAGCATAAAACCTGTTAATATCAAACACCTTGAAAAACCAGTGGCGTAGAAGGAGGTAATTAGTATAATTATTGTTTTTAGAAAAAAAAAAGAATCACCTTGTATAGCAATAAAATGAATTCAATTTCTTATGTAAATTTTAATATTAAACAAAAATGCCCTCTTGGTAATTTTTTGTATGTGTCATGGTTTCGTGGCAAATTAGATTTTTTGTATTATTTCGGGGTATTTCTGAAAAATTATCTAAAAAATTTGCTCCATAGGTAGCACTTAAAGTAGAAATAATGTGTTTACTACTTGAAATAAAGTAACTTTTTCCAATAAACTTACATATTTAAGGCTATACTTTTGAAGATACAGGGTCTAATACATTTAAGGAAGATACAATTAATGTTACGCTCTGCATTTTGAAAAGTGAAACCTTGAATGGATAAGTTTATTGGGAAAAGTTGCTGTATTTAAAGTAAGAAACACATTTTTTCTGCTTTGAGTGTTACTTATGGAGCCAAGTTTTAAGTTAATTTTTCAGAAGTACTCCGAAATAATACGAAAAAATCAAATTTGCTAAGAAATCATGACACATATGAAAAAATGCTAAGAGAACGTTTTTGTTTACAATTAACATTTACATAAGAAATTGAGTACATTTTATTGCTATACAAGGTGGTCCATTTTTTTCTAAAATCAATTATACTAATTACCCACTTCTACGCCACTGGTTGTTTAAGATGTTTAATATTAACAGGTTTTATGCTAACCCATGGCCGTTATAACGTGTACCAAATATGACTTAAAGATCTCAACTAGTTTGGTAAATATTCAATAAATTCCACATATTTCTTACAAATTTAACACCCTGTAACTTTTTTATAAGGCCTTAAAATGATATAGTTTATAGAATAAAGTGCGGTTATTTTTTGATTTTCTATCACCTATTGAAGTGTCGCAGAATAAAACTGAATCACCCTGTATATCTGCTTATTAGCTTATTTTTGTCAGATTTAGGCAATATGTGTCGGGCACTGGTACTTTTACATTACTATGTTTTTTTTTATATTAATATTCGTTACTTTACTGTCAGTATTTCTGGTTTCATAAATAGAATTATGATGTTTTTTTGAGACCCTCTGTACCTATAAAAACCTTGCTTATACTAAAAGAAATAATGTTTTCCGTTACGGTGGTTATTATGCAGTTTTAATTATGAAATATTATTAAATAAGTAACATCTAATTAGTTTGTTTTTGTACACTAACGGATAGCATTGATATTTCTTAGCAGTCACTTTCTCAAAGTCTAACACACTGTTTGGTAAGTCTCAAAATAAGTATACACCGTCGTTTTTAACATTTACTGGAATGCGTTGCACTAAAACTACAACAATGCAATAATTTACCTCTCTGAGAAAACTTCCCACACCGAAAAAACTTCACCACGAAAATTCTTTCCAGCACGCGAGCCAACTGAGCCACCTCAATTCATCCTGCCTCTATCTAACGTCATGGCCAGAGCGGGACAGAAAATAAAACTAGAGTGCGAGGTAACGGGTGTTCCCCTACCAATAGTAACCTGGACGCACAACGACAAGCCCGTGAAGGAGACCAGGGAGCTCAAGGTAAGTCATTTTGCCCCTTTTTCGACAACGTCAAAACGCCTGGATGCCCCTTTTTTGGCTACGCCGGCGTAACTATTTTTAATACGATTGCGATTTTAGAATTTTGCCGAGTTGTTTAATTAGACTGTTGGCTGGCGACCTGCGAATAATTTCAACTTGTTTATTAGCTTGGCGGATTTAGAAATATGTCCCGACGTATGAAGCAATCAGCCAGAATTTGTACGATAGCAACATTTGGGAACACGCATTCTTTTCTTAGCGCCTTCCAGAGTTAACGTTCATTTCCGTCCCTCGAAAGAAAAGCAAAACCTCCCAAAACAAATTTAACACGAACTTAAAATAGTGAACCAGCATTTGCTTTCTTCGACTGGCCAGGTTATTTATAAATTCTGTATTTGCACGACGCCTGGACACTTCCTAGTTATGCTTTTGCTCCTAATGATCTTAGAATGTGTAAACCGACTCACTAAAAGCAAAAGGCAGTTGATAACGCTCTCGCGAATTTCGCGTTTCTATTTTCGTTTTCATTGCAAACCGTGGGCAACTCGAATAACACAATTCTAGGTAAATATAGAAGCATATAAGATGCCTCACCTTTGAATCATCATCATCTCTCTATATTACAATCTTCTGTGACAATTTTTTTCTTTTATCAGCTCCAATTCGAAGGGCCCAAGGGCACCCTAATCATCGTAGAAGCCTTTCCCAAGGACGCAGGAACATTCACGGTCACCGCTAAGAACATAGCCGGCGAGGCAAGATCTAGCTGTCAAGTGGTAGTCAAGGGCCGCCTCCCAACGGAGACTTCCGACTCGGAAATGGCTAGCGACCTTGAACCCATCAAACCTTCAGTGCAGCTACCGCTCACGGATATCAAAGTGAAGGAGGGCGACAGGGTGAGACTCGACTGCGTGATTGTCGGCCAGCCAGAGCCGGAGGTCATCTGGTATCACGATGGGAGACCTGTGAAGGAGAGCCAAGACTTCCAGCTGCTCTTCCAAGGGGACAGGTGAGTTTCCAAACAACGAAACGGACCTCGGAGGTTGTATTTGTCCCTTGTAGATGTTCCTTGGTGATACAGGAGGCTCTGCCTGAAGATGCGGGCGAATACAAGGTGGTAGCCTTGAATTCTGCGGGAGAAACGTCAAGCAAATGCGTTTTGACAGTTGGACCAGCCGCTGAAGCTAAACCGGAAGACAAGCCGGATCTTGGAACGCCTCCGAAATTTGTGAAGTTGCTGACCGACGTCTTGGTTAGCGAAGGTGACAAGGTGGTGCTCGAAGGCAATGTTGTTGGTGAGCCAAGGCCAGATGTGAAATGGTAAGTGACATGTTTCTCTTCAAAGACGGTTTTCCAATAGTTTTTTTACCTTAGGTTATTGAATAACCTACCAATAACCGACACCGAACATTTCAAAACGACGTACGACGAACAAGGTAACATTAGAATGGAAATTGATAATGTACGGCCTGAAGACAAGGGCGTCTATACTGTGAAAGCTTCAAATACTGCTGGCGATGTTAAATGCTTTGGCCAGCTAATCGTAAAATCGTTCAAGCCCGTAGAAACAGTGGTTCATGAAGAAGTGAAGTCTGCTCCGGTCTTCAAAGAAACATTCGACGATAGAGTTGCTTTCGAAGAAACAGCCACTAAATTCGAGTGTATTGTCAGTGGAAAACCATCTCCAAAAGTGAGATGGTTGTTCAATGGCAACCCAATTGCAGGAAAAGATTTCTTGATTTCCACTTCGGGAGATAGACAAGTGTTGTCCATCCCAAACATCAAGAAAGAACATCAAGGCACCGTCACTTGCGTAGCAGAGAATGACGCGGGAAAAGCAAGTTGTGCAGCAAGTTTATCCGTCCAATCAACTACCGAAATAACCTTGCCAGAATCTCAACAACTGTTACCAAACGAAATTCAAAAACAAGTAGCGAGTTCTTACTCTATCAACAGGGAAGTTGTATCGCAATCCTCAACATCGAAATCCAGCAAATTTATTAGTTCAAGTTTCGAAAAAGCCGAACCACACGTCGAGGAGCACAAGATCGTTTCTCAAAACGCGCAGACATTCAAACAAATTAACCAGGGTGCTCCCGAAATAAAAGAATCCCATAGAACTGAAGAATATCACAAAGTTGGAAAAGATGCGCCAGTTATTCACGAAAAATCTTCAATGACGTATTCTATTGGAGAAACTAGAGACATTCAACAACAATCCAAAGTAGTGGAACATCAAGAGGTCATCAAGAAACCCGTTAAAATCGCTAGAGCGCCCAAATTTGTTACACCGGTTATCGGGAAGATCATCGACCAAAACGTCAATGTTCTTCTTGAAGGGATTTTGGACGGGCAGCCCACTCCGAACGTCAGCTGGACCAAAAATGGCGAACCATTGAAAGAATCCGACCGGTTGAAGATCAAGTTCGTTTTGAACAAGGTTTCGGTTGAAATTCGAAACGCAAATGTTGAAGATGCTGGCAGATACAGTTGTACTGCTACCAATGAAGCTGGTACAGCAGTGAGCACTGCTGATTTAGTAGTCAGAAGTAGGTTTTTCTAAACGGTTTAGTCAAAATTTATTCGTATATTTTTTAGAAACGATTTTTCCGCCTGTATTTGGTAGGCGCCTCCAAGCACAAGTTATCAAGAAAGGAGACAGGGTTATCATGGAGGTTGAAGTTACCGGTACCCCTGAGCCTACTGTAACTTGGTACAAAGATGGTTCACCATTAAAAGAGAATAAAGATTACAAAATCAAGTCGATGGGGCAATCGCATACTGCAATAATAGAAAAAGGTTGGAAATAAAATTGAACTTTTTGAAATTTATTTTGAATGCTTGATTTCCAGCTGACTTGAGCCACACTGGTAGGTACATGGTTAGAGCTGTCAACTCTGGAGGCGAAGCTCAATCAATCGCTGATATTGCTGTGTATGAACCAACACCTGACACGATGGTTGAAGTGGTCAAAACTGTGGTGTTCGAGGACGTACGAAAACATGAAACTTTGGTAAGTACCCACGCTGTTAGTAGTATACAGTAGTCGTTTCTGTCAATTCTTTACTATTACATTTCTCTCGTACTATAGACTTCAGCAGCAGACAAGCTATCGTCAACGGTATCCACGCAGAAATCAGTGCCTTCAGTTCCTATTTCAGTACCCGTTGTTATTCCACCTAAAGAAAGTCAGTCTTCATTTTCGTCGCAAACTGTTTCATCTAGGTCTGAATTTACTTCAAAGTCCGAACAAAAAGTGTCTCAACAACAAGAAACTATCAGACTTGAACATAAGACCCCTGATATTCCCTTCCCTAAGCCTATCGAAAGGAAGAAAGAGCAAGTTGTTGAAAAACAAACAGATTTACAAATATCTCATCCAGATGGTGGTGTGCAAAGTGAAGTTATCGAAGAGAAAAGAGTCGAAAGTAAGGATGAAGGAATAGAAACAAGTTCTATATCTAAACAGTCATCCCTTCAGTACTTTGTCAAGAAGATCAAAGAGGGCGACGCACCTGCTACTGCAAAGGAAATTCAAAGTGTTCCAACACAAATTAAACCGGAAATCTACCAAAAATTTTCACAAGAAACTAAAAAAGAGGTCGAAATCCCTGTCAAACCGCTTGATCAATCCGTATCAATATTTGAAACAAAAACAGGTCCCAACGTTCAAGAATTCAAATCATTTTCTTCCTCTCAGCAAGTTCGCCAAGAATCGAAGTCTTTTTCTTCTAAAATCGAACAGAGCAGTTCTGGTGGTACCAAACAAGAATTTAAATCCTTTTCCTCTCAAGTAATCCAGCCACCTCAGGAATTTACATCTTTTTCTTCAACCACTGAGAAGGTTTCAAGCGTTGCCCCACCACCACAACAATACAAATCGTTTTCAACGGTAACCGAGAAAGCATCTAAACCGTTTACTCAAGACTTTAGATCTTTTTCTTCGAGCCAAACTATAAGCCAACCGCAGGAGTTTAAGAGTTTCGCCTCTGAGGTCAAGAGGGAATTTGATTTGAAGCCCGAACCACCTGCTCAAATTTGCTACCCAAAACAGGAAACGTTTACGAAGAAGGAAGAAGCCAAGAAGACTACGGAGTTCCAACCGCAAAAACAATCGCATTTCGAAGAGAAGAAAGAGTTTTCTTCGTCGTTCCAGTCGTCGTCTTTCCACACTTCGTCATCTTCTCATAGTTATGAAAGGAGCACCACTCCAACCGTTTCAAAGACTTGGACTCCTAGAGCGGAAATTGAGCGACCCTCTTCTGCAGCTTCATCTTATTATTCTGCCTCTGAAAAAGCGTACAGCAGACCGATGTCTGCCCAATCCGGACCAATGGAGCCATCCACGGAAGCCATACAAATGGAAAAGCAGTGGGCCCACAAATTCTCAGAGACCCAAGTGGAAAAATCATGGCCACCGCCTCAGCCGGAAATAAAACCATCCTGGTCAGTCCAAAGCACCCTCGAGAAAAAATGGACTCCAACCTCGCAGGTAAAGTCCGAATCCGTTTTTAAAAAAACTGAAATTTTAGAGCACACGCTCACGCCAGCGCCAGTGCAGCATTATATAGGACAAGTAGAGCATTTAGGTACATTAGTTAAAGAGCAAGCTACGCTTGAAAGCACATTTGAAGCCAAATCGCAAAATATAGTCGAAGAACGGAATGTTAGACCGTCTGAAGTTTTGAAATCGTGGCCTCCTGCACAGGAGTACATTCCCCCGCCCCCCAAGAAAATCATTGATCTACCAGTTAGGCCAGTATCAGTTCAAGATATAACAGACGAAGTGTATTTGGAGCCAGGACCACCTCCGGTTATAGACTATGCGGAACCTCCAAAAGAACGAAGGCGGAGCTACGTGGAAGTAATAGAGGAAAAATTAGAGGAGGACCTGAGGAAAGAACCAGAAAAAGTACCACCATGCGCGGTAGCCATCACTCCGCGAAGGCCATTCGTAGAAAAAGTCATTCCCCCTCCACTGCCTCCAAAACGCGAGATATTAGTAGCGCCACCGCTTCCCGCCAAGCCAAGGAAGCTTGTGGAAGTCCCTTCAGTTCCATTTCAAAAATTTCCCGAACTAGAACCTTTCCCGTTTAAACCCGACCCAGTCAGGCCGAAGCCTCCGAGGGTAGGACCACCCCCGACACCCTCAAAGTTTATCAAAGGTCGATTCACCGACAGCGACTACGAAAGCGATTTCGAAAACGTTAGGATACCACCAAAGTGGAAACCGTCGATAAGCGACACAGAGGAACCTTATTATAGAAGGGTCAGGGCGCCGACGTTGAGAACCACGGGTAGGTCCAAGTCTCAAGAGCCGGAACCTTTGCCACCGTCGAGGTTCGATCACCCGCCTCAGTTTTATGGGCCACCAAGACCGGAAATTAATTTCGAAGAGTGCAGAAGGAAGAAGCAAGCGTCCGAGATAAAGAAATTCACGAAACACTACGAGCAAATGAGGAGGGAGGTATCTCCTCCGAAAATGAAGCCGGCATCTCCTCCGATGTATGTCCATCCAGAACCTAAGCCTCAATCGCCGAAAATTAAGAGAAAGATCGTGCACGATGGTTACATGGCAGATACCGACGAACCATTTGTGCAAAGAATCGTTAAGTCGGAATACAGTAAAGAAGAAAGGACCGAATCAAGACACATTTCTTCAACTAGCGAAAAGATCATTGAAACCTCCTCACACAAAATTGTTTCCACTCCCAAACCAAGAGTTTCCAAAGCTCCAACTAAAAGGCACCAGACGTCAGTTTCTTCAGTTAAGAAGGTTCGCTTCCCTCACTTCTCCTGTGTGCATTTTTTTGTGTGCTTTGCCCCTTTTTTTATTTTGCAGAACTAACCTAGCGTGCGTAGATGAAACCAAACATATTTTTGTTTTTATTTGCAGTTCCTTACAGTTCCTGCTTTGTAACCAAACCTTACTGACACGTTTCTTTTAGGAACTTGTTGCAACACCAATCATCACCACCCAGTCATCTCAGCAATACACCGAAGAGCACCAGAAGCAAACCAAAATCGAGAATCTCGAACCGTTTCCATACGCGCCCGAACCAAGCCGGCCCAGAACCGTGAAGGTACCCCCGCCCCCCAGTCCCTCCAAATTCGTGAAAGGAGAATTTCGGGAGAGCGACTACGAGAGCGACTACGAAGGGAGAATACCGCCGGTCTGGAGAGACGGCTTGGACAAGCACTACAAGCCGGTGCGACCTGTGCTGACACCCACTCAACAGCATGGTTATCAAGTTGGGAGAACCCCCACCCCTCCGACAGAATTTGAGACGCCCCCGCAAAGCGTAGGGGCGCTAAGGCCCAAATTCGAACCGATAGAAAAGATTAGGCCCATTCCCAAGCCCGCTTTGTTCAAACCGAAGCCTCTACCCGCAAGCGCTATAACCGACCTGGTTGTGGTTACTCCTCAACCAACGCCTATTATCTTACAACCTGGATCACCCCCTGAGATTGGTTACGCCCCTGGACCAAAGAAAACCCAATACTACAGGTTGGATCGTCGTTTGGTGCAAGACATTTTTTCGTTTTAACCTTGTTTATTATTTGTAGATCGACTGTAAGCGCACCCTTTCACAACGCCATTCAAACCGAAACATCAAACGTAGTGCATTTCGATGAATCATCAGAAAACGTGCACAGAACGATGAGCGTACAACAAACACATAAAGTTATACGTTTTGGGGATAAGTATTCTAAAAAAGAAACCAAATTGGAAGAGTTTCCTTATTCTCCAGAACCTGAAAGGCCAAGGAGATCGACAAGTGTCCCACCACCACCGACGCCAAGCAAATTTGTCCGTAGCGAATTCAGAGAGAGCGATTACGAATCCGAAGTGGAATCAGCTAGGATAAAGCCGAAATGGACTCCGGGAGGATCAGACACTGAAGGTCTCCACTACAGGTATACTAATTATAGAGTATTTGAAATATTTCTAACGTTATTCTTCTTCTGTAGGAGAGTACGAGCACCTGAAGTTTCTTCTCTACGATCCTCAAGCGTCCCAGCACCAAGAGACCGAGTGCAAACCCCTATGGAGTTCGATGGTGGTCCCATAATGCCCACAAAAATATCGACGGACATGGTAGACGGTGAAAGTAGGAGACAGACGAGTTACAAGAGGTTTTCTCAACGATCTGATCATCAGCTAGCTAAAAGAAGTCACTCTTATGAACCTCCACAACTGCATCCAGGTGGGAACTATCTAAATGTTGTAAAGAGAAGGTGTTAATTGTGGTTTTTTAGGAACTCCTCCTGAATATGGATATGCGCCATCGCAAGTTGTCACCAAGCAAACGGCGACACATCTTGCTTCACATCACATGGACAGCATGACAAAAGACTTTAAGAGTAGAACACAACAGTTTGTCAAAGATGTGATCTCTGACAGGCAGAAGGGACAGCACCAGAAGCCTATTCTAAAATCTGGACAAGAGGGTGACGCACAAGTGTATAGAGAAGAAACAAGAGCTTCTGAGAGAGGTAAGATCGATGACTTTTGAGTACGCAACATTAACATTTTAACAAAGGGGGTGCCTGCACTAACAAACACCTAACGCCAACAGGAACGAGACACGTGGATCCAGACACGGGGCTCATCTACTTCAAATACGACTTCGGATACGAGTTCGGCATCATACTACCGGGCGAGAGCAAAAAAGGGGAGATCCCGGTACCGAAGAAAACGATAATAGAACCGCCGAAGCGCACCTTCGACATCGACATGCCCGTATACCACGAAACCACCAGGCAGAACTCGGCGCCGACGCCCCAGTTCAAGCCCAAGAAGTTCGCCAGCAGACCCTGGGATCCCACCTCCGAAAGCGAAATGTCCGAGGGTGAGGGAGATGTAAAGCGGAGAGGTGTTAGATGGGAACAGTCGTCTTGCAGCCCCACGTCGTTGTCGCCTAGCTTGCCAAGCACCAGTCCGGCTTTTAATAGCTATATTATAGCAGGTAGTCGGTGTGCGGGTGGCTTGTGGTCGAAGCTGGAGTGATCTTAGCTTCGTTTTCTGGATGCTTGTTGAAATGCTGGTTCATGTTTGCCAAGGCTAGTGCTTGTAGCTTTAGTTTTTGCATTTGGTGTTGTTTTGGTTTTTATGATTGCAGGTATAATGTTAAGATTTGGCAAGGTTCCTACTACCATTTTTCATGTCCAAAAAATATTCCATTGCTTAGGCGTGTGATTTCGACTTTTTTTTGTAACATTGTTCCTCTAACTCTTTACTCTTATCCAGGTTCTGGCAAAAGGGGAGCAGAAACACCACCAAGCAGACCAAGTACGCCTGGAAGCACATCTGGAAAAACAACGATACCACCGGGGCAAGCAAGAGCTCCAATGTTCATAACGGTATGATGTTTACTTTCAAATTGTGTATAAAAAATAATTTTTTTTTTGCAGCCCCTTCGAGACATAGCAGTTGTTAGTGGCCAAGCGGCTAAATTTGAATGTATTGTCCAGTCTGAACCACCATCACACGTTTTATGGTCTAAAAATGGGAGAATCATAGAAAACTCTCGAGACTATCAAATACATTATAGGAATGGAGTGTGTAGGCTTACAGTAGCTCAAGCGTATCCAGGTAAAAACAAAGTTCACTTGAAATAAATCGACAATGTTATGGTTTGTCGACTTCCAAGCATTTTGGCAGTTCGGATGCCGTTAAATTTCAGCCTCCAAAAGAATTGGAGCGAGCTCTCGATTGCGGAGTTTTTGTGCCAATAAACGTTACGCTATGATGAAGGACGATCTTGTAGCTAATTTTGGACGTTTCTCATTTTTTCCAGAGGATGCAGGAACGTATACTTGCACAGCAACGAACCAAGCAGGGACATCCAATACGACAGCAACCCTTCAGGTGCCAGGTGAGCGCAGATCTCAGTATATAAAATAGAAGGCAAGGTGGTGGTCCCTTAACATTGTTAACGATTAGGAATCGAAAACGAATCGGCAGAAATAGGGTATGGTACTTTATTTCTGACGGAATTACTATATTCACTGCCAAGGCGTCAACTTAATATTTTTTTATGGATCAACCACATATGTAGATAGAACTGGTTGGTATCTTGCCGCTTCAAACATAGTCACGCATTACAAGCTTTATATATCACGAGCATTTCTCTTTCATAGTCATTGTAACTGATTCTGGTCATTTATGTGTAAGGTTTCTTAGTGTATATTTGTATTTTATTGGTAGTATTTATTATATTTATTGTGTTAATTTTTTTGAGATATTAAAGCTTTCTTCGCACTTAGTCTTTTTTAATATTTTCTTCCTATCTTACACCTATCCTATGTAGAGAAGCTGTGCTAAGGTGGCTGGGGTAAGTACTAATAATCGTAGTATCAATAATACCTAATAAAAAAAACTTCTAACGATATTATAAAACAACACTATGTCCCTAACAAAAATAATATGTTTCTTGTAAATATTTTAGTTTCACAGTCTCCTACCACATTTGAGATGTTTCCTTCGGAGGGCTATTTTTAAATGAGACTTATTTAAAATTTCATAATTACAACGTTATTTTTAAAGATATGCCAAGAGGTTTGTTAATATTAGAATACATGAGCACATGTTTTCTTGTACAAAAGATTTGAAAGAAAACATTTAATTCCAGACACAGGCGTTGTGACACGGAATTTTCAAACGATTTTTTAGGGAAATTATTATTTCTCTACGTAAATCGATCGACTGAATCGATCTAGCATTGCCCCGAAAACATAGGACACACCGGATTGACACAAACAACTGCGTCGGATAGGCCTGTTTATTATACCTAAAAGATTTTTTCAGGGTTAAGATCACACTCGAACTCCTGCTGGTACGAATGCTATAGAGTGGTTTCCACATTTTCTTAGAGCAAAATAACCTAATAAAAGTTGTAGGGGATAAAATTCTAAAAAACTTTTCTTCGTAATTTTTTTTGTCAGTTACAGAGCATTAATGTAAATTTACCAATGCCCGACACCTTTAAGGATTGATTTATCAAATTTTAATCTATAGAAATCAATTTGGCGATTTGGCGTGTTGATCATGGAGAGATATCAATGGAAATAATTACCAACAGCCCAAATCAAATCTGCAATATATTTTTTTGTAAACAATATTTTAAAATTCATATTTTTTATCAAGTAACTGACATAGTGATTTTTGATTAGACGAGGGGGTTGCCGACAGCGAAAGTGACGTTAGATTTCGCATTTTTCGCAAATTTAGTACAAACATCTCTGTCTTAATTTTAATCATAAGATCTTATAAGCAGCATTTTGTTTTATATGTTAGGAAAACCTTGCGGGAAATAATAATTCCAATGCATATGCTTTTAAGATCTTATGATTAAAATGAAGACAGAGATGTTTGTACTAAATTTTTGCCAGGTAAAATGTTGTTAGATTTTATGATATACAACTTAAAAAAATACGAAATCTAACGTCACTTTCGCTGTCGGCAACCCCCTCTTAGCCCAAAACCTGATACCCTAGAAAAATTGTCACAGCAAAAGAAAAACAAGTGATTTTTGTATGTAGAAATGTTTATTTATTCGTACATTGTCATTTTTGGGACGTATATAGTAACTTATTCTTGAGTAAAAAACTTTGGGTTTCCAATTTTGGAAATTATTATTTGTTCATATATGTCACAGTTGTTATTAAAAAGAATGTTCGCTTTTATTTACCTATTTCTTTTATTTTTCGATGATAATATTGATTCTTGTAAATGTATTCCCATTTTATTTAGCTCCAACGATTTTTTTCCTCATTTAATATTTTCTATCTCTATTTATTGTTCTTCTCTTCCCCTCCCTTTTTTCTTCTCCCTATCTTTCTATTTTATTTTCTAAAAATACTGTTTCTTCTCTTTCCCTGAAATGACGGACGGCATAAATTCTCTAAAGAGTCGTTTCTTAACTACACATTTTTAAACTTATTTTGAATAATTGAATATAATTTGACATGGTAAACTTTTACATATCTATTTACAAAAAACTACTTTAATAATATCAAATTCTGATCAACTTTCCCTCATAATTTTTTTGTTTCTATAATACTTAATGATTTACAAGGCATTAAATGACAAAAAATCGTTTATCATAGGACTGGTCTTGTAAATATTTTTTTTGCAAAAGATGACCTTAGTAAAAATTCTTCTCTCTAAAAAACCTAAAAAAGTTGTGTATTTCGGCAATTTTTTACATCTATTAGAATTGGCAGAACATACCGCTACGAAATGTCCATCTAAATTCCAAACATACCTCGAAATTTCCGAATGGTCACCGACTGAAAATATAAAATATATCCAAGATGCCCGTGCAGAGAAGAAAACAATTGAATCAGAATGTGGTGTAACGTCCCACATGGGATGGAAAGTTGCCCAAAGCGCATCTGAAAATAGCACCGAATGTGTGGCATTTTTGTGCCCCACCGACTGTGAGAGCTGGGGACTTATTTCCAATCGTAAAATGCCCGATTTTATACATAGAAATGCTAGGCAGTAAGTAAGACTAATTCAAAAGTATATTTTTGACAAAAAAAAATTAAGTTAGATTTCAGTAGGCGTGCAATGAGAGAGTTGAAAACATAGCAACCTATGACGTCAACAAATTTTTATTGGCTAGAACCCAACTGTTTCTAAAATTCCTAGTCAAAGCATTGTTAACAACTTAATGACAACAAATAAAAGAATAAAAAATTCAAATGGCTGCTTTAAATTCTTGAGCTATAAACATACAGTAAACTGTAAACACACGGTGGGCTATATACTATATATTTTTTGCATAGGCATAGATTAAGAGCCATAGATAATCAGAAGCATTTTTGAAACCGTCTTTGAAAACTTTGAAGTAACAAATTGAACAAAAAATTTAAAAAAATGGTATTACACATGCTTTGGTATTTGAGAGGTATTACCGCTGAATTTTTAAAAATAGCATTGGATATAACATTACCTGAGAATGATTCATTTTTTGAGCAACTTTCAAAGCAAAAATAGAACCCAATTCTCATGAAAGTTTTATATAAATTCACTGAGTTATTTAAAAAAGAATTATCTATCGTCTATCTATATCATATACAGTGTGTCCCAATTTGATACTGGACACGTCAGAACTATATGAAGGACAAGGAAAACAAATGGTCTCTATTTTTTTATTGGTAGTCTCAACGGAGAGTAAGTATCTGATAGGCGGTGGTATTTGGATGATTTTTTAAAGTAGCTAATTTTCAAGAAACCCTATTAGGGATTTTTTTTACGACAAAATGTTATTAAAAAAACTTGTTCAGAATGAAAAACTGAATAGAATTGCAAAATTTCAAAACTCTAGGCCCACTGTGATTTTTAGCTTTTTCGCCTTTTTCTCCCACTTTTTTCTTAGAAATGTGTACTTTCTGCAGGTTTCACGTCAAAATATTATTAAGGAAACTTGATCATCGTGAAAAAATAAAATTTTGACGTGAAAGCTTCAGAAAGGACACTTTTCTAACAAAAAAGTGGGAGATAAATCTAAAAATGGAAGTAGGCCTAGCCTTTTGAAATTTTGCGAATCAACTCAGTTTTTCATTCTTAACAAGTTTTCTTAATAACATTTTGTGGTAAAAAATCCCTAATGGGGTTTCTTGAAAATTTGCTATTTTCAAAAATCATAGCAGGCCATGAAATAATTACCCCATCCAAATACCACCACCTATGAGATACTCTCCCTTGGTACTACCAACAAAAAAATAGAGACCATTTGTTTTTATTGCCCTTCATATATTTCTGAGGTGTCCAGTATCAAATTGGGACACACTGTACATAGTAGAAAATTTAGACTATTTAGTGTAAATATTTAAGTGGGTTTTAAAATGTTTATGCTACTTATAGTGCATTTCTCATAAGTAATGCATAAACTATAAAGTGCGCGTCCCAAATTGATAAATAATTTTTTGCTTGTGCATAATTTCGATTTCGATATAACATTTTTTGTTCGATTTTTATTTAGAATATTTTCTTCGGAAATTCAATCAAATTAATGTGGTATAATATTCCAAAAATCCTAAAATTCTTAGCCAAAAATCACAGTTGAAATTGAAAACAAACTATATATATGTTGTGATACCTAGCATATTTGTTTTTGCCACTTTTTGCCAGAAATAAACGTTCTGCGTGATTCTGGACACGAATAAGCATTAAACATATTTTATTATTATTTTTTTATTTTAAAATCACCCGATAGACATGTTTCACGCCTGCGCGCTGCCTTAGCGACTATTATCGAGAATTCTCGAAGACAGAAAAGTTGTAGGACTAAGCTCTAAAATTCCTGCATAAAGTTTTTAATTTTTTGACACAAAAATATTTTTCCTTAGAATGCACATTAATAAATCGTTCATTCCAGATTGATTATTTATCCTCCAATATTATCTATTGAATCAATCTTTTCAAAGATGTTTATATGCATCTAAAAATATCTTCAAAATCGTCGGATTCCAATAAGTCATCATACATTACTGCATGCATGTTTTATTTCTGGCATTTTTTACCCGAAAATATCATAATGTAAAGCGTTACTTTGTCCCATAATTTACCAATGACAAAAAACGGTGGTTTCAAAACAACACATAAAATTTTGGCATACCTGCAAGAATAGGTAGGTACCTATGATTCAGCAAGAAAATAACTGGGATCTGCCAAAAATACACCGCTTGCTTCCACACAGGATTTTTTTAAAAAATTAATATAATTAATTGTGTAATTAAATTTAATAAACTAGTTTAAATTGAATAGTTGGTCTTTGATGACATAAATTAATTGTAACAAATTACCTATGTACAGGGTGATCCATCCAAGAAGAACACCCCCCTTAACTTCTTTATTTTTCAAGTTAAAGAAAAAATTGTAGAGATAAAAGCTTTAAGGTTTTTTGTGAGCTTTTCCATGGTTTTATTGAAATTGACACAGGGTGTTCCGTAAAAGCTGGACAAACCAAGCTGATGTTTTTTCACAAGAACACCCTGTATATTATTGCATTTTTTTGAATCTACACTTCGTCCCGATTCCAACGACATATATATGTTATATGATTTCTCCAGCCGTTTTTACAATACAGGGCGTTCGGACTTCATATTTTCATGTTTTCACATCCTGTATCTCAGAGACGAAACGTTTGCTGATAAATTAAGTATAAGAAAAAATGATGAAAATGATGCCCCTAAAACGATAATAGTCATTTTGTAATCATCCACACAAAAAAGTTAAGGTTGATATTTTTCTAGTCCAGGGCAAAATATGGAAATATGAACCTTGATTCGGAGTGGGTTCAAAATGACTATGAACGTTTTAGAGGCACTATTTTCATCATTTTTTCTTATAATCAATTTCTCCGCAAACTTTTCGTTTCAGAGATACAAGATGTGAAAACATGAAATAAATGGAGTTCGAACGCCCTGTATTGTAAAAACGGCTGGAGTAATCATATGACATATATATGTCGTTGGAATCGGGACGAAGTGTAGATTCCAAAAATGCAATAATATACAGGGTGTTCTTGTGAAAAAACGTCAGCTTGGTTTGTCCAGCTTTTACGGAACACCCTGTGTCAATTTCAGTAAATTCATGGAAAAGCTCTCAAAAAACCTTAAAGCTTTTATCTCTACAATTTTTTCTTTAACTTGAAAAATAAAGAAGTTAAGGGGGGTGTTCCTCTTGGATGGATCACCCTGTAAATAATACAACATAGTTGATTTATAATTCTTTTTTTTTTACCGAGTGTACATGCATTTCAGGGGTACCATCTCACATGTATGGTACATATAGGCAGCTAAATACAAGAAGAAGTAGTTCTCCAGAATTATACCAAAGACCAGATTCTCCGATAATTTTTTTTGAAAAAGATGGTAAGTAGAAATACATATAATCAGTAAAAATACTACAAAGAAAAACTTAATAAAACCTGTACAAATAATCTAAAAAAATACTATCAAATAGCCTGAAAAAATAATGTTAATTGAGGAAAAAATACCGAGTGAATAGGTTAATAGTGTCATATTTTTTGAAAAAGTTCCTACCCGAGGACCCAGAAAATTCCAGCGAAATAATCAAGTAGGCGGCGAACCAATCACTCTGAGTCGGCCACCCCTGACTTACCCACACTCGCGCAATTTTGTGCACAGGTCCGGACTGGACAATTTTCAAAATAGGGAAGTAGACAATAGTGTCAGCTATTGAGCTAGGTCGTAGCTCTAGTTAGGATTTTATAATTTCAATAAATTTCAGGATATTCCAAAGTAGAAAACTAAACTGCAATGAAAACAAATTAATAAACAGACTTCATCAGACTTTTGGGTGTAGGTGTTTGAACAATTAATTCATTAGCTTATTCATTTGTCAAAAAAATTATCCAAAGAAAAAATAGATTTTACATTAGGCCCCTAGGTAACTGTCAAATTTCACTTTTTTATAAAAAAAACGTAAACTTACCATAGTGCCTGATACATTGGCTAAACCTGACACATGTTTTGTTTAATTAAAGAAATAAACTAATAACCAGGTATAAATCCATTCTATTAATATGTTTATGTTGGTAGAAGTCACAGTTATAGTCCTCCTTACGGCAGAATGCGTGCGACGTAAGGGGGAAGAACTCGCAAATATTATAGAATTAGTCACAGTTCAGGGGCGTAGCTCAATTTTGTGTAACTCACTGACTTAATTTTCATATAAAATTGTTATTTAATTTATTGTTAATATTATTCTTAACGGTGATGCCTTAGATTATGGAGGAAGGCAAACCCTTATAACATTGGCAATTATTTCTCGTGCTTGAGAATGCAACGTTCTTCCCTGTTTACTCATTTTGCACACGTTAACTCCCGAACATACGAAACGCCACTGATCTCTCAGAGCCGGCGGGAAAAACTTGCCAGCGGCCTAAAAAACGAGGTCTGTATGGTAGCCCAAATACGCAGTTAACTTTACGTACAAAACGCGTTGGATAACTGATTTTGTCAGCCCACTCCTTTGCAGAAGTGCTGTGTTGCCGTATTTCAAAGGCGATGGTAGACGTGACGATGTTGAAAAAAATATAATAGGTGTTTTATCACACCGCGTTAAAAATAAATGATAAACAAAAATGGGTAAGTGGTCCCGTGATGCGAGCTATATTTTTTCGGTATAACAGAGTTCAGAAATTCGGCTTCAATATGATAAAACTACTCGTATAGGAAATCTCGCAATGCTGCCCGCATTCTTTAGAAACGTTTTCTTTCGTGCTTTGGACTATATGAGTTATGTTATAAGTTAGTCATCTTAGTTTCCGTATTTTTACTGACTTTTCAATTTATAGAGGTTATATTCATTGTAGTTTCTTAGCGAAATTATTTAGTACATCGTTGTAAAAAATAGTATGCAATTAGGAGGTGTTTTTAGTGTAGATTTTTCAACTGTCTTAATTTTTGTGTCTTATACTCCTAAGCAAACAAGGTAAGATCAAAATTTAGAACTATTTTAAGTTTTTGAAGATTTTGGTTGAGGTGTCAGCTATTGGCTTATGTTATGTTTATGCTAAGCGAATGTCTCACATATAGGTGTCAATCAAGTTGAAAATCACAAGTCATGCAAAAATGACCTCCAAATTTCACGTCAAGGTGTCAAATATTTCCAATGCCTGACACTCTGTCAGCCATTGGCTATACAATGTGTCAGCTATTGCAGTCACATTTGGCACTGACTATGACAGACCTCGGAGTATTCTCTTCAAGAGCATCAGAACATGTATAGATTTGTCACTCAACGATTCTGAGCCATGTCTTCTTCTTGTCAAAAGAAGAAACAGGGAAAAAAAGATAGAGAGAAGAAAAGAGGGAGGGGAAAGAGTAACAATAAATAGAAAACAGAAAATATTAAATGAGAAAAAAAAACAGTTGGAGCTAAATAAAATGGGAATACATTTACGAAAATCAATATTATCATAGAAAAATAAAAAAAATAGCTAAAGAAAAGCGAACATTATTTTTAATAACAACTGTGACAAATTATGAACAAATAATAATTACCAAAATTGAAAACCCAAAGTTTTCTACTCAAGAATAAGTTACTTTATGTTTTAGACATGACGATGTATGTGTTTTCATTTTTAAAAATTGCTGTGAGAATTTTAATAGAGTGTCAGGTTTTGGGCTTATCTAATTCAAACTAAGAGTCTAGTAAAAATTACTATGTCAGTTACTGGATAAAAAAATATAAATTTTAAAATATTGTGTACAAAAAATATATTGCAATTGCAGATTTGATTATTTATAGTGTTGTGTCTTCTACTTACCCCATATTAAGAATCATCAATAAACGCGCCAAATTGATTTTTATAGATTAAAATTTGATAAATCAATCCTTAAAGGTGTCAGCCACTGGTAAGTTTACGTTATTAGACAATTAGACCTACATGATTTCACGATATATCTGGCTATAATAGTTATCCGATCTATCCGACCTTTAAAACGCACTTTGGTTTTTGCAATAATCTTGATTTTTACGGAAGTTATAAGGAAATTTGGTTTTGAACATTTAAAAGATTCACATTTCCCCGCTCTCGCAAAAAATTCAATGATTAATTATCTAGTATCACATAAAAGTTAGTATTTTTCCTGATCTTTCGAATGACTTTTTAACATGCAGTTTTGAGTCCTCATCATCATAAACACGGGACCGCCTTCTTTAGAAGGCAGAACACTCCCTATTTTCTAACTTACTCTATGTGGACAAAGAATAATTTTATAAAAAATGAAAAGTATCGAAATTCTTGGCAGCCCCTCCTGAATCCGGCCCTGCGGGCTCGCCGCGCGCACCTCTCCCTCAACCCCCCCTTCCCCCCCCCCCCGCCCGCCGTTGCGCCGTCTCCCGCGGGAACCGCCGCCCGTGTCCCTCATTCTACGCTCGCAATCCGCTACCGATCGACGTCCTGGGCGATGATGACTTAAAAAGCTCCTGTCTACTTTGGAGGCACGCGAATGACCGGCGCAATCCGAACCGAACCCCATAAACCGCGACACGCTTAGTGAAAATGAACCGGCAACAGCAGCAGCGCGGCCAGCAGCAGCTGAGCCAGCAGCAGCAGACCACGCAGCAGCAGCAGCAGCAACAGCAGAGGGTCACCAGGACCGAGCAGCACGTGACCAGACAGGTCACGGGACACATGACAGGTCAGGGGGTTGTGTATGGACAGGTTGTTGCTGGCTGCTTGGAAGGATGGTGCTTGAAGCTTCACGGGCATCTAGTAGATTCAGAACTCATTTTGATTCGAGTCTAAAAACAGTGGCCTTCATGTATCAACTTGTTTGATGTGAAAAGGGTCGCATATAATAATGCTTGAAGCTTTAGGAGCATCCAGTAGGTTCAAGCCATTCATTTTGTTCAAGTCACAACACTGTGTCCTTCATATGTCACCAAACTCACTCAATATTGCTTGAGGCTTCATAGTCTCTTCAAAATCTAAACCATTACGAAACTTAAATCCAAATTTTGTCTCTTCCATCTTTCATCCAAAAGAAAAGTCGAGTCTGGCAACTCATTTGGCATCACAGAAAGAACGACCTGCTTCTCCGTTTTCAACGGCAAGTCTTCTAAACACATAGAATGCTGGTTTGATGATATCTAGGCCTCCTAAAACCTAAAGTAGACTCAGAAATATCTCATCATTCATATTGTATCGTGTTGCGTCATTCCTCTAACAATATAGTGATTTTACCATAACTTCTCTACTAAATTCTTCGTCTTCTTTCATCCAAAAAGAAAGTTCAAACTCGCACATAGAAAAAAGTCGATTTCACCAACGAAAAAATATTCTGTAAACCTGCCTACAATTCTAAAATGCGAAGCTCTCTTGGAAAGTGTCCAAAAAACCAGATATGTCCATGCGACATAAGCTTAGTAACGAGTCTATTTTCAGGTGTATGTTTTATGAGATGCGATTTGTAAGGATTGCTAAGAGTTTAGAGATAATTCGAGATTTGGAGGCGGATTTGCTGGAGAAGAGGATGTCGTTAATAATTGGTAGTGACAAGATTGATAATTGGTCTTACTTTGGAAACTATTTTAAATGATGATTGGGCTTTTGGTAACGGTCCAAAGCGTTTCCAAATGTTTTCTATGTTTCATTTCAATAAGAAAAGGTTTAGACATCTTCTAGAGTGGGTTAAGTATATGGTTAGCCAGAATAAAAACAGATAACATAGTATAGTTTTTATTTTTCTAGTGATTTTTCTCGTTCTAGTCTCGTTTAAAAGCCAAATTTAAAGTTACTTAGGCTTCTACAGGTGCTAAATAATGACAATAAAAGTAACTGACACATATTAAGTCAATTCCTATGTCTGGTCCACTCTATAGATTTGTGAGAACGAGGCAGTGAGAAAACTATGAACACATGCGTTGTTCAATCTTCCATTGAATAAGTACCTTCATAAATAGTAATGCTGTCTTTATAGGTTTAGTTTTACAGTTTAAACTTCAAGGTAAAGCACAGCTGCAACTATCTAGGTTTAAATATTTAAGAAAATGTTCGGGTTTTTAATGACTACAAAATCCAATCAATACGAAATGTGTTGGGGCCCTTGTATTTATCTTCTTTAGAGAACTCTAACACACGTGAAGTTCACGTCGATCCTACTGATACAATTGCATCTATAAATAGGCGCGGTCTGAGGATATTTACCTTTTAGCTTCGGTGTGGGGTACACAAGAAAATAATAGAGCAATAAACGCGGTTCTAAAAGTAGATTAGGCATTGCCGCTTTGGCGAAAATGTTTCAGAACGAGGTCGGTCAGATTATTTTTGTTTCGTTAAAAAATTATGGGGTGATTGAAGTTTTTAAAAATATTTATTTTGGAGAAGGTTTCTGTGAATGAAGGAAATGTAGAAGGAAAAGAGAAAGTAAACTAAGACCATCGTTTGTTTGTAATTAGATTGTGGGGTTAAATCTGTACTTTAGTTTTTCTTTTTTTATTATTTATTGGTTGATTTTTGATTAGACATAAATTGTCACTTTTATTATTTCGCCTTTGGCTCAACATTCAAAAATCGATTATTTAGAGAATCCAAAGTGGGCGTGTACTAACTAAAAACCCATGCCAACTTCAAAATTGTTTATACTCCATACTGCCAACGTAATAAATTAAACCAAAATGCAAAGGTCATCGTTTATCAAACTGTAAAACTTTTAGTAACAAACAATTTCAATTTTAGAGGAATGGTAACTACCGAAATTCGAATACCGACTATTTTTGTCTCTAGTCTATTTATTTTGGTTTGAAAAGTTTTGCGCTCGCGAAAATATGAACTAATTGACAGCCGTACTAAATTTGAGTTGGAGCTAAATTAAAAAAAAAATCGAATTGTTTGGATCAGAAACTTTGAGGAAAATGTAGATACAAAGTTTGTAACCGTTTTAAATTTGGACGATTTCTACAGCAAACAGCTCTGTGTATATTCTAGACTAAACATTTCATCGATAAAAAAGCATTTAATGGAAATCTGGAAATGCACATTGTATGTTGTTTCATCATTGGAAGAAGAATTTTGAGAACTATACTATTACTGAAAGAATACATAGTATCATATTTCTAAACACAACAAGTTTTGAATACAAATTAAATAAATAACAATAAATAAATATCATAAATAATCGGTGGCACCCTGTATTTACTTAGAGAGTATTATTATTCTATTTGGACTTTTTCGAGGCTTTAATTTTAAATTATCCTTTAAAATTTGCTATTAAATGTATCCAAAAACGTGTGAAAATTTTTCTAAAAAAATAAAATTATTTTTGATCCAAAATAAAATTTTCTCTGCGAATTAATTGCTTTGTCCATATTGCAGTAAGTAAACATGTTTTCCGCGAACATCTTTGCTGTATTTTGGAAACGTGGGAGTATGTTTATTGCAAGAGTTATTTTCATTTTGTTGAACCAGCATTCAGCAAATTTTTTTAACAATTTCTTCTGACAAAAAACATCAGGGCTTCAACGCATTCTTCTTAAGTTTAATTTTCATATGATTTGCAGTTTGAGCCGCCCTTTTGATTTTCACAAGGTAGAATGTCGTAGCTTCGATTATTTCTATTCTTATAGAATCTTCGAGAATTACAGCTTTTCGAAAGAAAAATCGCAAAGCCGCTAATAATATTTCCCAAATTTGAATGCCATACATCTTGTAGATCGTGAGTCGTTTATTCAAGCTTCGGCCGTGTCAGCTCAACCGCAGCTTCCAAAGTCTTACTTTGTTTATTAGAAATAACACCGTAACTTAAAAATATAAAGAATATTAGAGGCAAAAATAAGAGGACGGTCGCATCCCGAAGCGCTGGTCGCTCGGACACAGAGATGCGAAAATAGCGCTGCCCAAAATGGCCGCGCTGAAACGCGATATGCGAAGCTAATTTGGTCGCGGTGCTCCCGACGAAAAATTCGTCCGAGTGGGTCGAAGCGGGACGTTGCCGCTTGCCTCTGGGTTTCCCCGATGAAGGGGAAACGAGGAAATGTCGTGGAAATGAGCTAGAAATTGTCTGGAAACGACCGACCACCGGATATACAGGGTTTCCCAACGAAAACTTGACTTGAAAATTCGCCGAGACCCGTCGATTTTTGTTCTTGGGGGGAGCTTTTTTTACAGTCAAGCCAACCCTACTTATGTGGCACATCATTTTATAGCCCTTTTAATTGCGAATACAGTGATGCGTCGTTTTTAGGAATCTGTTGAGATTTGACAGAATTATTGGCTAAAAACGGAAAGTTGACAATCCACTGTACGCGTAGTAATTTCTTACACAAATGCTCGCCACTAATATGTTTTTTTTTCTACTACACACGACCAAATTACCTAGTTTTTATTGACATGTAAAAAACTTATTGGTGTAGGTATGGTTACGCGTACAGTGGATTGTCAACTTTCCGTTTTTAGTCAATAATTCTGTCAAATCTCAACAGAATTCTAAAAACGATACATCACTGTATTCGCAATAAAAAGGGCTTTAAAATGATGCGCCACAAGGGGGGTAGTTCCATTTGAAATTTTAAAGTTGGGGTTGCTAGGGATTAGGGGGATGAACATATTGGGTTGGCTTGACTGTCAGAAAATCTCCCCCCAAGAACAAAAATTGACAGGTATATGCGAATTTTCAAATATTTTTCGGTTTTCTAATTTTGGGGGGGGGGGGGGTCAAGTTTTCGTTGGGAAACCCTGTATACAGATTGGACTCATAGCGTCTTGGTTTCTAGCTAGACATGCTCGTTTACTTTGACCTGTCCTCTAGTCCACAGAAGGATTTGCAAGAAATATAAATCCAAATGGTTGCAACAGCGATAGACAGAAAATATATGAACGCATACCTATTTGAGATATTATTATTATTGGAAAAGTTCGTAATTTTCAATATTTTTCCTAAAGGAAAACTGGATGCAATCGGATAACACAGAAATTTTCTGACACAATATCTACTTAGCAATTAGAAATTTGCATTAATCTTAATTGAAAATAACCTTTATAAATATTTTTTTAGTATTTTAAAAAATATTGTATGTATTGTTAAGCAACTTTTCATATTTTCGAATCTAACAAAAATAGAATTTTCTTTATAAATTAAATTGCTTGAAAAGGAATTATTTGCTAAATTGCAAAATAATTTATATAACATTTACAATTTACTGCGTATTTTTTGTAATTAAAAATTGTCATCATTTTTTACACCCATAGACAAATTATAGCATTTTTTAAAGTTTCTTAAATATATATTTAATTATTAAACTTGATTGAAATTTCAGAAAAATTTTATCATTTTATTTTTATAGGCTACTATAATAAAAGTTTTTTCAACTGTAAACACTATCAAAACCCTTTCAATCCAAAAATAAAAATTAACTATTTTATTTTACAAAAAGTGACATTAATATAGATATTTTTAAAAAGTTCTTGAGTAGTTGGCATATATTTTAACAGGTTAACTATTACTAGAATAAGATTGTCAAATTCGACTCTCAATTGGTGCTAAAGTAACCTATTGCCATCTACTGAAGAAAAATGTTTAAAACCCAATGCAAAATTCTTTCTGTCAACATTTTGTTCAAAGATAGATGGCGACATGTTGCTTTAGCAAATACACCTCCAACTCCAACGAAGACTATAGTACCTATCTCAAATATTTGCAAATAGCAATGGCAAAATAGGTACGTAAGTTAAATTTTATGACTTTGCCTTACTTAAATAGTAGATAATGGAATATCATTAAGAGTAAATAAATATTATGGATATGACAAAGAATCACTCAGACTTTGTTTGGAACAAAACACTACTATTCGCCGCAATAAGTCTAAAAGATATCCAGGAACTTCCACTGCTTTACTCGCAAACATTGGGCATTTATAAAAAACGTTAAATGTACTTAAATAACTACGCAGAAAAAATCTTATATTAAAATCGTATCACAATTTCTATGATTCTTGAAAGTTAAGGGAAAACATGTATCAAAACCCAGACAGAGCACAAAGAAAAGCAACCAAATTGAAGAAACCAGTTCAATTTATGATACAGAAGATGATAAATAAAAGGTTCATTCATGTCATACTCTTCTTAAAAATCCTAAAAATCAGTTTGTTCCAATTTTGTTTTCTTTTTAGACCTAAGTTGAACATTATTAACAATCTGAATAGGTATGGAGAATACAGAAACTCTAAAGTATATCTTCCATTTTTTATTAAATTAAAAAAAAACACTTTTTTTCAAATTGTATTAAGAAAATAGTGTTTAGTCATCCATAAAATGAATACCAAGAAGTTTTAACAGCCTCTAGCATTTTTACCATTTGATTTAACCGTTCAAAAAAACTGTGAAAACATTAAAACAGCTTTTCTCAAAATGTCTTACTATAGTCCTCGGTGCTGGTGTCGATAATATCTTACTAAACAATAATGAAACTATAAAAAACGATAACCTTACTTCGTTTGTTGCAGTCCAAGGTGGCCAGGTGACCCAGCAGCAGCTGCAGCAGATCGGCTTCGGGCCGGACGCGCAGCCGCCGATCTTCGAGAAGGTCTTCAGCAGCGCGCGATTCGCGCAAGGCGGCGTCGCCTCCTTCGAGGGGCGCGTCACCGGCAAGCCGCAACCCACAGGTACGCCCCTCGACCGATACGCTTCGTCTAGAATCTAGTGGGAGGAGTCTGAGTCGCCGGACGGCGCTTATGATTCCAGACGTGTGGGTAGGAGGGGTTATGCGACACAGGAAGGCGGAACCGCCAATGAGAAGCCTTGATATTAAAGTGGGAGGGTCGCTAGCGCGCGGTGGGCGGAGCTTATGGGTAGAGTTAGATAAGAGGGGAGATTTTTAGACGAACGGATGGGCTAAGCTAACAGTGAGCGTTATCTCCTTTTTCCAGTATCATGGACGAGGAAAGATGCACCCCTCCTCAGTTCGCAGAAGCATCGATTAACCTACAACGAAACGACTGGTGACATCACCCTCCAGATTCACCAGATAGGCCCGGGAGACGAAGGAGAATACGTCTGCACGGCGAAGAACCAATATGGAGAGGCCATATGCAGCGTATACATCTCCCCTGAAGGTAACACCCCGCATTTCATCTCTGAAACACTTTAAACAACTTTCTTCCAGGCATGCAGCCACCGCCACAGCGCCGCTTCGAACAGAACGGCACCACAACCGTCACGACGATCACGGAAGACTTCAAAATCGACACCTTCGAATATAGGTTGCTCAGAGAAGTCTCGTTCAGGGAATCCATCACCAGAAGATCGACTTTCGAAAAAGATACCCAGATCTCGACGGTTGTGGAACGCTCCCTGGGCCCACCGGCTCCACCCCAGATCTCGCAGAAGCCGAGGAACTCCAAGCTGCTCGAAGGGTCCGATGCCGTCTTCACCGCGAAGCTCTCTGCCAATCCCAGGCCCAGAGTCACATGGTAAGACCCCCCTCCCCGATTGTCGTATTCGTCTGTAACCGTAACGTTTCTTCTCGAAGGTTCAAGAACGGCCACAGGATCACCGAGTCCCAAAAGTACGAAACCACCTTCGCCAACAACCAAGCAACGCTCCGCGTCAAGCAGGCGGCGTCGGACGACTCCGGCCACTACACGTTGCTGGCTGAGAACCCCCAAGGATGCGTGGTGAACTCCGCGTACCTCGCGATCGAACCCGTGACAACGCAAGAAGGTCTGATCCACGAATCCACCTTCCAGAGGCAACAGCAGGAGACCGAAACTTCCGAAGTGGACACGGGCAAGACGCTAGCGCCGAACTTCGTCAGAGTTTGCGGCGACAGGGACGTTACCGAGGGTAAGATGACGCGCTTCGACTGCAGAGTGACCGGAAGGCCGTACCCCGACGTCACCTGGTTCATCAACGGCAGGCAGGTCGTGGACGACCACAACCACAAGATACTGGTCAACGAGTCCGGCAACCACGCGCTCATGATCACCAGCGTCGGTCGCAACGACAGCGGCGTCGTGACGTGCGTCGCCCGCAACAAGTCCGGCGAGACGTCGTTCCAGTGCAACCTGAACGTCATCGAGAAGGAGCAGGTGGTGGCTCCCAAGTTCGTCGAACGGTTCACCACGGTAAACGTGAGGGAAGGGGAGCCGGTAAGACTCAACGCTCGCGCGGTGGGCACGCCGAGCCCGCGCATCACCTGGCAGAAGGACGGCATACCCCTACAGCCAAGTCCCGACGTAAGCATCTTCACCGACGGCTCCGGCGCGACCACCCTAGACATTCCCAGGGCCAGGGCGTCGGACGCCGCCTGGTACCAATGCACCGCTCAGAACGTGGCCGGTTCCACGGCCACCCGCGCTCGCATCTTCGTGGAGACGCCTCAGGGTCCCGTCTCGGAGCCGCAGAGGCTCCGTCTTCCGAGACCGACGAAGGTCATCGAACCGGAACCCGAACCCGGTCCGGAGGTCATCTACCTGCGCCACGTCGAACGCGCCAGACCCCACGAAGGACCCGCGGAAGAAGACAGAGTGTACCCTCCGCCGCAGTTCATAATCCCGCTCAGGGATTCCATTCAGTTCGAGGGAGGGAAGGTACATTTCGAAGCGCGCATCGAGCCGGTCGGCGACCCTACCATGCGAGTGGAATGGTTCCTAAACGGGCGTCCCCTGCCGGCGAGCTCGAGAGCCACCTCGATCTTCAGGTTCGGCTTCATTGCCCTCGACCTTATCTCCTTGATTTTGAACGATGCCGGCGAATACGTCTGCCGCGTGACCAGCTCGACCGGCTGCGTCGAATCGCGCGCCACATTAACAGTGAAGCAGCGCGAGTCGATCGAGAAAACCAGCCAACACCCTGACAGTCTGCAATACATTCAGCAGCTGGAGGACTACTCCAAGTATCAGCGACAGGAGAGCTTGGAGGAGAGGTCCGATCAGAAGCCTCACTTCATCCGTCCACTCCAGGATCTGGGAGAGTTGCAGGAGGGTAGGAACGCGCATTTCGAGGCGCAGTTGACCCCAGTGAGCGACCCCACGATGAAAGTGGAGTGGTACAAAGATGGCCGACCTATAACCGCCAGTTCGAGGATCTCAACCATCTTCAACTTCGGCTACGTCTCTCTTAACATCATGCACCTACGGGCCGAAGATGCAGGATCGTACACTGTGCGGGCAGTCAACCACTTGGGCGAAGCTATCAGCACCGCCACTGTCAGGGTAAGTCCACAGCCACACCGCACTACCACTCTTTAACAACCAACACGTTTCTTGTAGGTATTTGCTAGGTCTACCGTCACCAGCGACCTGGGCATTCCGGAGCAACAACGCTACATCGAAAAGGTCGAGGAGTTAGAGGCCTGGCAACAGCAGCAGCAACAGAAATACGTCGTCGAGACACCAGAGAGTGCCCAACCGCCAGAATTCAAAACGCCAATCAAAGATCAGGTCGGCGTTCGCGAGGGTGGTTTCGCACACTTCGAAGCGAGACTGGAACCGGTAGGAGACTCCACCTTGAGGGTAGAATGGCTCAAGGACGGAAAGACGGTGGAGGCCTCCTCCAGGATCACCTCGTTCTTCAACTTCGGCTACGTGGCGCTTACAATCAAAGACGTTACCGTCCACGACGTTGGACACTACACCTGCAGGGCTTTCAACGCGATAGGACAAGCAACGACGATGGCGCAACTCAGCGTCGTCAGCAAGAAAGACATAGTGTTCGATTCGCAGCATCCCGGAGGTTTGGAGAAGATCCAACACCTCGAGGATGCGAGCAGGTACAGCAAGACTCAAAAAGAAGAAGAGACTGTTAAGCAAAAACCAAGGTTTCTGGGACCACTTAAAGGAACTAACAAGATTGTTGAGGGACAGCGGGCTCATTTTGAGGCCCGCGTCGAACCTCAAAGCGATACAACTTTGAAAATTGAATGGTACTTCAATGGCAAACCAGTGCAAACTGCCAACAGGATCCAGACATATCACGATTTTGGATATGTCGCTCTTGACATCTTGAGCGTTCGCGAAGAGGATGCTGGCACCTACACTGTTGTAGCAAGAAATGCCTTGGGCGAAGCCCAAGTGTCTGCCAGCATGATCGTAGAAAGTAAGTAAAATTTTTAATCCTTCTTCTTTCTTCCACTCACAATTATTCTTCTTTTATTTTTAGCTCGTGCAAGCATCGACACCAGGAGCATGCACAAGGGAGCTTTCGACAAAACCAAACAACTGGAGGAATCCAAATTCGTAGAACCCCAATACCACATCGAAGAAATTTCGAAATCGAAGCCCATCTTCGTGGTGCCACTCTCAGATCCCGCACCTACGTCGGAGGGTAGGAATATTCACCTCGAATGTCGTCTAGAACCAATGGGAGATCCCACCATGAGAGTTGAATGGTTCCACAATGGAAAAACCGTAACTGTAGGCTCTAGATTTAGAACTTACAACGATTTCGGATTCGTTGCTCTTGACATCATCCACTGCACCGCACTTGATTCTGGTGAATACACCGTTCGTGCCGTCAACCATTTGGGATCAGCCCATACGTCTGCTTGCGTAAGAGTAATAGAGAAGAGCGACATTCAAACTGACACACAACACGAACAATCCTTGGAACAAATCCAAATGCTCGAAGATGCTTCCAGATACCGCAAACATATTCAGGAAGACGTGACAGTTTTGCAAGCTCCCCAATTCACTAGACCTTTGCACAATATCGAAACAATTGAAGGAACCAACGTACACATGGAGTGCAGATTGCAACCAGTCGGCGATTCTTCGATGAGAGTCGACTGGTTCGTAAACGGAGTTCCAGTGAAAACTGGACACAGGTTCAGGCCTGCATACGACTTCGACTACGTCGCTTTAGACTTACTCAGCGTATACCCTGAAGATTCCGGAGTGTACACTTGCCAAGCCAGGAATCAGCTTGGCGAAGCAGTTACTTCCTGCGCTGTTAAGGTGATTGCTAAAAAGGACTTGCTCTTCGAGTCGCAGCATCCAGCTGGCTTGGAGAAAATCCAACATCTTGAAGACGCCTCTCGCTACAAGCGTACAGAATTCGTTGACGAGCAAGTAACAACCAAACCTCGTTTTATTACTAAACCGAAGAATCTCGAAACCATGAAGGAAGGTCAGCACGCACATTTTGAGTGCAAAATCGAACCGGTAACAGACACCAACCTGAAAGTCGAGTGGTACAAGAATGGAAGACCGATCACTGTTGGTCATAGGTTCAGACCAATCCACGACTTTGGTTATGTAGCACTCGACATCGTAGATCTTATTGCCGAGGATTCTGGCACTTACACTTGTCGTGCTACAAACTTTATCGGTACTGACGAAACTCAATGCAACCTGAGATGCACACAGAGTGGACAGATAATCACAAGCACCCAGAACGAGACTGGATTACAACAGATCCAACATCTTGAAGACCGCTCAAGATACCAAAGGAAGGAACAGGTGCAAGAAGATATTACCACTCAAGCGCCCATCTTCACTTCTTCGTTGAATAACGTAAACATCAAGGAAGGCCAACGCGCCCACTTTGAATGCAAACTTATCCCTGTTTCCGACTCCACGATGAAAGTCGGGTGGTTCCACAACGGCCTACCACTTAAATCCGGCTCTAGGTTCACCGAAACCAACAGCTTTGGTTTTGTTGCACTAGACATTCTGTACGCTTATCCAGAAGATGCTGGCACCTACACCTGCAGAGCTACGAACGTTCTAGGTGAAGCAGTCACCTCAGCGATATGTAACGTACAATCCAAGAAGTCTATCCAACTAGAATCTGTCCATGAAGGAGCTGTCGAACGTTTGAGAGAACTAGAAGATACTTCTAGATACCAAAGGAGGGAAACTGTTGAAGAAACTGTTTCGCAAGCTCCGTGCTTCACCATGCCTATCAAGGATCTTCGAGTAGCCGAGAACCAAGCTGCTCATTTTGAGGCCAGGTTGATTCCGGTCGGCGATTCCAGGTTGAAGGTTGAATGGTTGAGGAATGGAGTGGCAATACAAGCATGTAAGTAGACGTCGAAGTCGGCAAAAGTTTTGGTAAGCAATATTGAGTTGAATGTTTTGTTTTCTTTTTTAGCCAACCGCCTTACAACCATGCACGACTTTGGATACGTTGCTCTTAACATGAAATACGTAAATCCGGAAGATTCTGGAACTTACATGTGCCGTGCCGTAAATGATCTTGGGGAAGCCGTAACATCTGCCACTTTGATGGTTCAATGTAAGCAAATCACTTTCTCAAACAAACTTAATGTTCTAACAATGTTTCTTCATAGCCAAAGCTTCTCTGCAACTCGAGTCTCAGCATGAAGGTGCTCTTCAAAAATTACGCCAGCTGGAAGACTCTAGCAAATACCAACGCCGCGAAGAGTCCGATATCGAAGTTACCCAAGCACCGATCTTCACCACTCACCTCAATGGACCAGCAGAGATTGTTGAAGGCCAAAGCGCTCACTACGAATGCAGAATCGAACCATACCCAGACTCAAACCTCAAGGTTGAATGGCTGCACAATGGAAAACCACTTGCGACTGGCCACAGATTTAGAAATGCATACGACTTTGGTTTTGCCAGTCTCGATGTTCTCAGTTGCTACGCCGAGGACTCTGGCGAATACACGTGCAGAGCCACGAACAGGATTGGACAAGCTCAGTCTTCCGTAAAAACAACGGTAAGGTCTAGGGCGTCGATCATTCGTGACACCCAGCACGAGGGTGCGTTGCAGAAGATTCAATATCTCGAAGACGATTCTCGCTACAAGAAAGTATCTCACGACGATGCCATTATTCTGGAGAAGCCACAGTTTGGACGTGGCCTTAAGACGATTGAAAACCTCCCAGAAGGCGCAAGCGCTCATCTGGAAGCCACCCTTACGCCAGTCAACGATCCTACCATGAGAGTCGAGTGGTTCTGCAATGGAAGACCAATTCAAACTGGTCACAGATTCAAAACCACCTACGACTTCGGTTTCGTTGCCCTCGACATTCTCTACGCATACGCCGAAGACACAGGCACCTACATGTGCAGGGCTAGAAATGCAGCTGGCGAAGCTGTTACCACCGCAGCTGTTTCCGTAGTCACAGGCAGAAGTCTGCAACTCGAAACTCTCGACGAGCAACGTCTTAAGAAGATCCGCGAGCTCGAAACATACGAACGTCCCAAACGGGAGGAAATCGAGGCTCTACCTCAACGCCCTGTGTTTCTCACTCCCCTCGTGAGCATCGACAACCTCAAAGAAGGAGAACACGCTCACTTAGAAACCAGAGTCGAGCCGATCAACGACGCCAACCTGAAGATCGAATGGTTCGTAAATGGCGTTAAGCTGAAGACTGGACACAGGTTCAGAACAACTCATGACTTCGGCTACGTAGCCCTTGACATTTTGTACGCGTACCCTGAAGACAGCGGTACCTACATGTGCAAGGCGACAAACTTGGTCGGCGAGGCAGTCAACACCTGCACCATAAAGGTTGGCGGCAGAAGTGGCATCTTACTTGACACCCACCATCCCGAAGGTCTTCAAAAGATCAGGGAGCTCGAAGCACAAGGACATCCGGCTAGGTTGGAGATCGAAGAACCCGCCCCAACACCGCCCAGGTTCGTCACGGAACTGCGCGGCACAACTGAAATTTACGAAGGACAAACCGCCCACTTTGAAGCACAGGTCGAACCTCTCCACGATTCGAACCTCAGGATTGAGTTTTACCACAACGGTAAACCCCTGCCGCACGGTAACAGATTCCACATCACGTTCGACTTTGGATATATTGCGTTGGACATCAACCACGCCATACCGGAAGACGCGGGCGAATACTCTGTCAAAGCTATCAACAACTTGGGACAGGCAGTGTCCTCTATCAACCTAAGAGTTATTTCCAAGAGCGACATCATCTTGGAGTCGCAAAGGCCGGAAGGTCTGGAGAAAATCAGGCAACTCGAAGCACTCGCTGCCTACAAGAGACCAGAGCATGAAGAAGCAGTCACCAGGCAACGTCCGGTGTTCACTCAGCCGTTGCAGAACATCGATTCTATCGCCGAAGGAGCTAAAGCTCACTTTGAGTGTCGTCTTATCCCTGTTGGTGACCCAACTCTCAAGGTCGAGTGGTTTAGAAACGAGAAGCCTCTCGAGGACAGCTCTCGCATCATGAAAGTCCACGACTTCGGTTATGTTTCTCTCGATATTGATCATGTAAGAGATGATGACGCTGGAGTGTACATTTGCAGGGCATCCAATCCTCTGGGTGAAGCTGTCACGACTGCATCTATGAAAATTAGGAGTAAGTCACATTTAAAAAAATATGTATATAGTAAACTAAACTGTTTTTTATTGCAGCCAAAGCAAGCATTCAGTTGGATACCCAACATCCAGAAGCCCAAGCCAAGATTGCTCAACTCGAGCAACCCTTGGCACGCAGACCAGATGAACCGGAAAGGATCTTCGAGAAACCAATCTTCACCCAGCTTCTCACCGGTCCTACCGAACTTTGGGAAGGCCAACATGCCCACTACGAAGCTCGCGTCGTCCCTGTTGGCGACTCGAGTTTGAGATTCGAATGGTACGTCAACGGAGTGGAGCTCAAGCTCGGCTCAAGATTCAAAGTATCTCACGACTTTGGTTTCGTAACGCTCGACGTTATTTCCACCACCACAAATGATTCCGGAGTGTACACGTGCAAGGCCATCAACAAATCTGGCGAAGCGGTGTCGTCGATCGCCCTTAAAGTCAAATCCAAGTCCACCATCGAAATAGAACCCTTGCAGCCCGACGCGTGGCAAAAGATTCAGCTCAAGGAAGCTGAGATGAACAAAGTACCTGAGATGTTTATCGATACCACTCCCCAGCAACCGCCAGTGTTCACCACTCACCTGAAGAGCTACGACAAACTGATTGAGGGCCAACACGTGTATCTCGAAGCTCAAGTAGAACCACGCGCTGATCCAAATCTGCGCATCGAATGGTTCAAGAACGGCATATCACTCGCTACCGGTACCAGATTGCGCAGCACCTTCGATTTCGGATTGGTAACACTTTCCATAAACGGTTTGCGAGATGACGATTCAGCTATATACACTTGCAAAGCTACCAACAAACTTGGTGAAGCTATTTCCACCTGCTCTCTTAAGATCGCCGATCGCCACTGGTTGCTTGGCGACACCTTGCATCCAGACGCTATTCCAAAGATTCAAGAGCTCGAGAAGCCACAAGAAGGTCGTCCAGAACTGCCAGAACCGACATATGAAGGTCCAATCTTTATCAGTCATCTCAACAACGTCGAATGCCTTGAGGGCGACAACGTGCACTTCGAGTGCAACGTAGAACCATCCAAAGATCCCACCATGAAAATCGAATGGTTCGTTAACGGTAAACCACTCCCAACCGGTGCTAAATATAAATCAACTTACGACTTTGGATATGTCGCCTTGGACATCACACACGCCTATGAACAAGATTCCGGCGTGTACACTTGCAAAGCTACAAACTCGAAGGGCACCGCTTCTACAACTGGAACCCTTCGCTGTACCGCCAAGCAGAGCATTTTCCTTGACACCCAACATCCTCAAGGGAAAGCTGGCCTTGAAGCCGTTGAGAGCGTCGAAGAGGCATTCCTCAACAAGTCTAAACCTAAAGAGTACGTGCCGGAAAAGCAGTATCCTAAACCAGTGTGGACCGTTCCTCTTGGTCCTGAATTTAGAGTCGTTGAAGGCAAGCCATTACATTTAGAAGGTTCGGTAGAACCTAAAGAAGATCCCAACTTGAAAATCGAATGGTATTTCAACGGGAAATCACTCGACCATGCATCAAGATTCAAGCTTACAAACGACTTTGGTTTTGTGACTCTTGATCTTACTGACGTATACGAAAGAGACCAAGGTGTTTACACTGCAAAGGCATGGAACAAATCCGGAGAAGCGTTCACGTCCACCACTATTTATTGTACAACTAAAGCTAACCTTATCGAACGTACTCAGCATCCTAAAGGACAGGAAGGCTTGGAGAAGATCCAGGACCTCGAGGATTCGCTCAACAGACCGGAAATGCTTGGCACTGAGTTCGAAGAGGGCCACGCTCCGGTGTTCACATCAGAATTCACTGCCCTTAAAGACCTTAATGAAGGGGAAATTGCTCACTTCGAGGCAGGTCTGACGCCAATCGGGGATCAGACCATGAAGGTGGAGTGGTTCTACAACGGGAAAACCATCGAAGCATCCCACAGATTTAGAACTGTCCATGCTTTTGGTATGGTCGTGCTTGAAATATTGGGATCTAAAATCGAAGATTCTGGTACGTACACTTGCAAGGCTACAAACGCTTGGGGTGTCGCAGAACAAAGCGTCATCCTGGAATGCGTTGAAAAGATCTCTGGGCGCGCGCCTAAATTTACCACCCACATTCAAGATATTGTCGGCCTCAAAGATGGACAGTCCGCTCACTTTGAGTGTACCTTGGTGCCAGTCAACGACCCAGATCTTAAGGTTGAATGGTACCACAACGGTCAACCCATCCTTCAATCCAACCGCATCAAGTCTGTATCAGATTTTGGTTTCGTTGTTATGGATATCTCCTACATTCAAGATCAAGATTCTGGAGAATACGTGTGCAGAGCTCACAACAAGTACGGTGAAGATTTTACCAGAGCCAAGATCCTAGCGCATGGAAAAGGAGGAGTGTTCTCCGAGAGCTTACAACCCGATTCTCTTGCAAAGATTAGAGAACTTGAAAGTCTTCAGGGGCAACAGGCTCAGGTACCTCAAACACCGATTACAGAGCCACCCAAGTTCGTCACTCAAATACAGGATGTTACTAAACTCGTCGAAGGACAAAGCGCGCACTTTGAGGCGAGGTTGACACCAATAGCGGACCCAGATTTGATCGTCGAATGGTACTACAATGGAAAGAAGCTGCCGCACGGTCACAGATACCGTACTTTCCACGATTTTGGAATAGTCATTTTGGACATTTTGTATTGTTACGAAGAAAATTCCGGTGTGTATGAATGTAGAGCCTACAACAAGTATGGAGAAGATTCCACCAAGGCATCACTTAAGTGCGTCTCCAAGACTAATTTGATCCTGGACTCGCAACTTCCGCGGGTAAGTTAAAGAAAATGTGCCTTAGACACGAAATGTTAATCAATTAATGTTGTTTTTCCAGGGCATGGAAGGCGGTCTAGAGAAAATCCAGACTCTAGAGGACTCTATGGTCCGCATAAGAGACGACAAAGAAGAAGTTAAGAAAGGAAGAGCTCCGGTATTCACCACACCACTCTCTAACATCGACAACCTTCGCGAGGGCGAGAACTGCCATTTCGAGGCTCGCCTGATACCAACAGACGACCCAAAACTCAAAGTCGAATGGTTCTGGAATGGCAAACCTCTCAGGACCGGATCCCGATTCAGAACGTTCTGCGATTTCGGATTTGTCATCCTGGAAATCTCCCCTGTCTATCCCGAAGACTCTGGCGAATATTCCTGCAGGGCTACGAACGAATACGGGGAAGCAGTCACCACCGCCACCATGAAGATTTCCGGGAAGAGAAGCATCATCCTCGAATCTCAACTTCCTAAGGGTATGGAAGGTACCATCGACAAAATCGCCGAACTTGAAGGTTTGGGGGCGGCACCCCAACAAGCTACCCCAGACGACGATAGTGGCAAACCACCAGAGTTCATCACCTCTCCTGCGGATTTGGAACTGGTCGAAAACTCGCTTGCCCACTTCGAGTGCAGACTTATTCCAGTAAACGATCAAAGCATGCGGGTGGAGTGGTTCCATAACGGCAAAGCTTTATGGGCAGGTTCCAGAATAAAAACCATAAACGATTTTGGTTTTGTTATTCTCGAAGTAGCGGGAGTCTATCAACGTGACTCTGGACTATACACGTGTAAGGCCACCAATAAGCACGGCGAAGCTACTGTGTCCTGCAAGCTTCAAGTTAAGGGGCGTCAAGGTATCATTCTTGAACCTCAGCTGCCTTCCAACTTTAGATCTGGCACTGAATCAATTCAGAAGCTTGAAGAAAACCTCTGGAAGCGAGAGGAAATTACTACCGAAGAAGAAAAACCGAATCCTCCAAGATTCATTGTTGAAATTAAGGATAATCTCGATATACCTGAAGGCAGTCCTGTTCACTTCGATTGCAGGGTGGAACCTATTAATGATTCATCTATGAGAATCGACTGGTTCCTTAATGGAAGACCGTTTGCTACTGGTTCCCGCGTACACCAAATCAACGATTTTGGATTCATTTCTCTCGACATCGACTACACTTATGCACGAGACGCTGGTGAATATGTATGTAGAGCTACCAACAAATGGGGATCTGCTACCACCAAAGCTACAGTTACCTCTAAATCCAAACGCACAATTGACTTTGACAGCCAACTGCCTACTGGTATGAGCGCTGAAAAACTAAAGGAGTTAGAAAAGGGACCTGTATCTCAGGCACCCCAAGAAGACAAAACCTACTCTCCACCCAAGTTTATCACTCACATCGAATCTGTTACCGTCGAAGAATCCGAATCTGTTAGATTCGAATGCAGGGTAGAACCTAAAGATGATCCTAGACTACGCATCGAGTGGTATAGAAATGGTAAACTCTTACCATCAGGCCACAGATACAGAACAGTATATGACATGGGCTTTGTCTCATTGGAAATCTTATACGTATACTCTGAAGATTCTGGAGAATACGTTTGCAGGGCAGTCAACGACTACGGCGAAGACTTCACCAAGGCCAACATTACATGCAAGAAACTTCCAAACATTATCTTGCAGAACCAAGTACCCAAGGGTATGAAGAGGTCGGAAACCCTTATGCAGATGGAAGCGGCCATCAAGAAGTACACTTCAGAAATTTATCTAACCGAAGACGATTTGTACGACATTGAGAAGAAACAACCACCAAGATTTGTAACACAAATCAAAGATCAGACTGAGCTTGTGGAAATGCAGACTAGCAAATTTGAGTGTCAATTAGCACCTGTTGGTGATCCAAACATGAAGGTTGAGTGGTTCTTGAATGGGAAACCATTGCCACATAGTAAGTGATTGCGGGAACTTTCTTAAATAAATTTTACATTCGTTTTTTTTTTTCAGAAAACAGATTTACCCCTATCTACGACTTTGGTTATGTAGCAATGAACTTTGGATGGGTATATCCAGAGGACAGCGGCGAATACCTTTGCAGGGCTACAAATTTATACGGCATGGACGAAACAAGGGCTACCATTAAGACAGCTGGTAAGCCTGGAATCATATACGAATCTCAGTTGCCTAAAGGCATGAAGAGTATTGAGAAGATCAGAGAACTTGAGGCAGCATGGCATGTGTAAGTATTTATAGATTTATTTTTGAAGAAATTTGTGGCATTATTGTTGATTTTAGTGTTCCTGAAGAACCAGAAGAAGAAAGCAAGCCGAGATCTGCTCCTACATTCGTGAGCAGACCAGAACCGGTGGAAGTTGAAGAAGGTGAATGGGCCAGGTTCTGCTGTAGGGTAACTGGCCACCCAAGACCGCGTGTGATGTGGTTGATAAACGGCCACACCGTTGTGAACGGCGCAAGATATAAGGTGAGAGAAATTAACATAATAAGTGAACAGCGTTAACTGTTGTAATCTTTTAGCTCATCTATGATGGTATGTATCATCTGGACATTCCAAAAACCCGTCAGTACGACACAGGCAAGATCGAAGTTATCGCAAGAAGTTCTGTAGGTGAAGCAATAGCGGAAACGGAACTGAAAATCATTCCAAGACACGACGACTACAGAGGAGTGCTTAAAAACTCGCCAAGACGTAAGTTGATGAATAACAAAGCACACGACAAAATCGACATAACCAGTAATAACATAATGTGGACCCGAGGAAAGGTGTTTGAATGTTTCTGAAGGTCCACTCGCAGTTAGACATACTAAAATACCATACACTTTGCACCTGCAACGCACATTTTACGCTAAAACACCGAAACGTACCTACCTATTTCCTCTTCCTTCCCAAAATCATCATGGCGTAGTGCTTCGACATCTGAGATGATGAGTTTTCAATGCTTACTGCAAATGGGGAGTTTTTGAGCAGGTATGGTGCACTTTTGAGCACTTTACATGTTTTTGTTGTGAATGTAAAAACGCATATATATTTCATTCAAAGGGCAAACCCCAATGCATGGTTTGTTGTATCATACGATTGCTTTATGTGTATGTCAAAATATTTTCTATTACGTTCATTATCTACATCTTGTTTTGCTTTTGGTTGTGTAGCTTGGTATGACCTCGAACTTTCCGAATACCAAAAAGAGCGTCAGGATACCGAACTCGAACGCATATTCGAAGACAGAAACCAAATTCTTAAGGAGACGGGTCTTCAGCACATAAGCGGAGACCACGTGCAAAAGAAAGAGTTTAAAGAACCCGAAACCGATTGGCAGAAGAACGTGAAAACCAAGAAAGGCGAAGATTACTACAGCAAGATACACGAACTCGAAAACGAACAGCTCACCAAGGAGGTGAAGCTGAGAGAGCAGAGCCACCAGTTCGCCATCCCTGGTGAGAAACTTGTGAGCAGTTCTTTGGCAAAGGGCATGGCACAGAAATATCAAGAAAACTTGTGAGTATACTACGACCATGGATAGTAAGCAACATCTTAATTTTTCTTTGTTCTCAGGGAAGAGAAACCAGAAATGCCAAACCTCCAACCCATCCCGTACCTACCCAAAGGCGAACCACCGAAACCGGTGCCGCACAAAGATCAGGTGCGCCTCCGCAAGACCGACAAGTCTCAAGAGATGATGCAGACCGAATACGAAGTAGACTCCAAGGTTGGAGCCTACCCGCCCGGCCCGACAGAGTCGGGGGTCCACGGAAGGGAGGTCCACATCACCAAGCAGAAACAAACGCAAAAAGAACAGAGGGGCGACCAAGAAATCACCAGACACATCACGGCTACCGAGACCACCGACATGGAGCACAAGGCCAAGACCCAAGAACGCGTCGTGCAGGGGCAATTGTTGCCCAGCACGCCACCCGTGTTCACCAAGAAGGTGCAACCTTGCCGGGCGTTTGAAAACGACTCGGCGCGCTTCGAAGTGGAATTCGACGGGGAACCACTACCCAAAGTTACTTGGTTCAGGGAAGACTTCCCAATCACCAGCTCGCCCGATCTCAAGGTGTACACCTTCAGCACCAAATCCATCTTGGTGCTCAGGCAGGTCTTCCTTGAGGACTCCGGGGTGTTCAGTGTCGTCGCAGAGAATCGCGGCGGTACCGCCAAATGCAGCGCCAACCTCGTCGTGCAGGAAAGGAGACGGCAAGGGACCGGAGGCAAGATCCCTCCAAATTTCGTCACCACCATTCAGTCTGTCAGCACTAACGTCGGCCAGTTGGTCAGGTTCGATGCTAGGATCAACGGAACCAAACCCATCGACGTTTACTGGTTGAAGAACGGCAAGAAGATCACGCAAGACATCAGGTACAAGACCCTCGAAGAGGACGAACTCTACACCCTGATAATCCTCGAAGTCGTTCCTGAAGATACAGGAAAATACGAATGTGTAGCTGTTAACCCGACTGGCGAAGCAAGATGCGAGGCGGATTGTACCATTGTCGCTCCGTCGACTCCGCAGAAGCCTTCAAAGCCCACAACTCCAGGTTCCGAGAAGGCGCCTACGATTGTCACTCCCTTGAAGGATCAGACGATACGCGAGGGTCAAAGCGTGAACTTCACGTGTAGGATAACTGGAAAGCCACAACCAACAACCAAGTGGCAGAAAGGGGACAAGGTTATCAAGCCATCGAAATATTTCCAAATGAGCAAGAGCGGGGACGACCACACACTGAGGTAATGGAGGTTTTAAAGGGTGTTTCCGCGCTGTAGCTAATAGTTGTTTCGATTGCAGGATCTCCGAAGCCTTCCCAGAGGACGAGGGATTGTACAAGTGCGTGGCGGAGAACGCGGCAGGCAACGTGACTAGCCAGGCGAAGCTGAAGGTCCTAGCACCAGAAACTCAGGAGGTGGCACCGACTCTGACACCAATGAAGGACGTGCACGTACCCGAAGGAAGTCCAGCTCAGTTTAAGTCGACGGTTGGCGGGAAACCGAAACCGACGGTTCAGTGGCTGAGGGACGGGTTCCTTATTCCCGAATCTCCAGATTTTCAGGTAGGAAACTTTTTTGGAACTTGTTGCATGATTTCTTAGAAGAAACTTTACTAGAGCAATTATGTCGGAAATTATATTTAGTGTTGACGGATTGGGGTTGGGCAACTAATTGGGAGGAAATAAAAATAAACTTAAGCAGAGTGAACAAAACAGGGTCAACTGGCAAATGCTGATTATAACAAAAATAAGTGGCTAACGTTTTTGACACAGGAATTTTAGCTAATTAGTTTGAGGAGGTCTGTATGGTGTATTAATCTTGACATATTGAGGTGGGACAAATTGGATGAAATGAAAAAAATATTTTTACCGAAATACCTATACAGGGTGAATCAGTTTTTTCTAGCAGGACTTTAACAGGTGATAGATCTTCAAAAAATAACCGCACTTTTTCGTATAAACTATATCTTTTTAAGGCCTCATAGAAAAGTTACAGGGTGTTAAAGTTGGAAAAAATATGTGGACTTTATTGAATATTTACCAAACCAGTTGAGATATTTCAGTCATATTTGGTATACGTTATAACAGCATGGGTTAGCATAAAACCTGTTAATATCGAACACCTTGCACAACCAGTGGTCCAGTGGCGGAGAAGTGGGTAATTGGTAAAATTATTTTTAGAAAAAAAATGAATCACTTTGTATTTTAACAAAAGGTATTGGATTTTTTATGTAGATTTTAATTGCAGACAAAAATGTCCTCTTGGTATTTGTTCGCATGTGTTATAGTTTAATGGCAAATTTCATTTTTTTGTAATATTTCGGGGTATTTCTGAAAAATTATATCTAAAAAATTTGCTCTATAAGTAACACTTAAAGTAGAAATAATGTATTTGCTACTTTAAGTAAAGTAACTTTCTCCCATAAACTTACCTAGTTAAGGCTATACTTTTGAAGTTACGGGGCTTAAAACATTTAAGGAAGATTATACAATTAATGTTACGCTCTGTATCTTAAAAAGGGTCAGTTTATTGGAAAAAGTTACTTTACTTAAAGTAAGAAACACGTTTTTTCTATTTTGAGTCTTCCTTATGGGGCAGATTTTTTAGTTAATTTTTCCGAAATGCTCCAAACCAAAATAATACAAAAAAATGAAATTTGCCATTAAACTACCACACATGCAAACAAATACCAAGAGGACATTTTTGTCTGCAATTAAAATCTACATAAAAAACATACCATTTATTAAAATACAAGGTGATACATTTTTTTTCTAAAAATAATTTTACCAATTACCCACTTCTCCGCCACTGGTTGTGCAAGGTGTTCGATATTAACAGGTTTTATGCTAACCCATGCTGTTATAACGTATACCAAATAGGACTTAAATATCTCACCTAGTTTGGTAAATATTCAGTAAAGTCCACATATTTTTTCCAACTTTAACACCTTGTAACTTTTCTATGAAGCCTTAAAAAGATATAGTTTATACGAAAGAGTGCGGTTATTTTTTGAAGATCTATCAAGTCCTGCTACAAAAAACTGAATCACCCTGTATATTTTGTATTTATGTATTACATCATAGATTTAAAAAAGTTATGTGAAAGTACAGTAGGCATTTTTTATATTACATAAGTCGTTTTCTATAAATAGATATTGTAAATTGTATAACATATGATATAATTCTCAAAGCAAAAGTTATTTTTGTATCTATCATACCCTTTGACGTCACTTTATTAGCATTAAATAGCCCAGTTTGTTTTAAATAAAATCGTAAATATTACACGAAACTCGCTTTTAGTATCTTAAAGTAAAACATCTGCGATAGTAAAAACGCCGACTATTATCCTTGGCAACTGTTCAAACCCAAAACTAACATCGATATTTCCTTTGCAGATGATTCAGGAGGGTAACAACGCGGTGCTTCTCATTTCCACCACGTACGAAGAAGATTCTGGTACATTCACCTGCAGAGCAACATCGTCGGCTGGTCAAGTCGAAAGATCTGCCAAATTAATAGTGAAAAGTAAGAAATAAGCCGAGAAATTATTTGGTCTAGATTCAAATTCGTAAAGTGCTGTTTTCCGCCGGTCTCATATTTTGTGCTTGCTGTTTAACAATAAAATATAAAGTCACTGATAATGGGGAGACTCTAAAGTAAAAAAAACAGCACTAAATTTTCGCTAGGTCCCCGGTGGTGGTACAATTCCTTGAGTTTCGTCGAAAACATATACCTATGTCTTCCAAGTGATTTATATTTATTTATTTATTCGTTTATTTTTAAGGAATGAACTATCCAGCTTAAGCACTAATCTGCTGACGCTGCTATTTATTATTTTTATGTCATAGAACTGTATCATATTTATTAAAGTTGCATTAATTTATTAAATAAACTGCTGTTGTTAAAAATCAAAGAGTTTGCAGTCTACACTATCGCCTGAAAAAATTCGAAAAAAAAATTAAAAATGGGCAAAAATTTTGATGCTTTAAAAACATTAAAAGTGTCACCTTTTATAATACAGGACATTATTAAAAATAAATAAACAGAAGATCAAACGGCGACAAAATGTTCAAAGTTTTAAGCAATCAATTAGGTGGCTTTTATTTGTTTTATTTTTGATAGCGTCAAAAAACGTAAAAAACCGACGTTAAACAAAAAATTCAAGTTTATAACAATGAACCTGTATGTAGATACAGTGACCGGCAGAAAGTTGGACACAAAAATTTAATATTTTGTGTTATCCGATGATAAGTTGTGCTGACGGTATTTTGTTTTTTTTTAATACACAGGATTGTCGAAAAAAATACAGAAAAAGTTAAATTTCTTTTTTTACTAGCTGGCTGTGACTTTAAATCTTACATCCACTTTTGATTCCAAACAATTTTTGAAAGACACTTTTCACCGTAATTTAAAAATAAAAGTACTTTGCTTTTGAGCTATTTTGACATTTTTGAATCTACCTCGTATCCAAAAAGAGATATTTAAATTTTGATATATGCGTTTTGAGTTTGAAATGATGCTCCAACTTTTATCAAGAATAAAATTTTCTGAGAAATTAATAATAAAAAAGTTTTCCATTTGTGTCCAACTTTCTGCCGGTCACTGTAAAGTTACCTATTATTATTTTTAAGTTTAAAATCTTGAAAATTTTGCTGTTCTCTATGATATTTATTTTCTATCATAATTTTGCATCATAGCAAAAAAATTCTGTTTGATAAAAAATACGTTTCACAAAAAAATCCAGTTATGCCTATAAAAAATCCCATAAAACTCCAACCTATTTACGTTTCAAAACTGAATTACCCCCTGCATTCCAACGGTAAACATAAAAATAAGCCTGGCACATATATGTGGTCCCATAAAAGCCGATGCACCTGGACTCAGTCAAACATATCGTTTACCTCTTTTCTCCCGCTTCTACAAATCCATTTACTTTATATTTAAACTTTGGTGCCGGGCGCAGCATTTGTGACACATACGAAACTATTTTCAACTTCTCAGCGTTTCGTTTCACATCTAAATTTGGCTGGCTATGCGGGACTCGAGGGATCTTGGGAAGGGACGAACAACAATAAAAAACAGAAACCAAGTTTGCAAATGATTTTTATTTAAAAACCTACGCAAAAATAACCTTGAGTATAGTAGTCAGACCGATATTAAAAAATCGATGACTAAGTAAGTGATGGATAGTCTGGACAATATCCAGAGAATGTTACCTACTCACGAGGTGAGACGGGACGGGTTACTCACTCAAGTCACTTTCTAGACTGATATTATGATACATTCTATGACCTAAGACATTTTATAACACTTGGAATTTCGACGAAATATAAAAATTAGGTTCACTTCTATTCTGTTCAATTGTTGCCACGAGAAATCGTTGTAGATGTTCTACAACGATTTCGCGTGGCTAGAAAACACGCGAAACACTCGTTTTACACAGATCCACGCACCACGCGCACTCACCACAGAGTCTACAAAGCGAATGTACGCAAAATATTCACCAGACTGCCCAACCAAAATGGTGGGGGATACCTACTACGAACACCTAAGTCGTGTGCATAAAAAAATCCAACGTGTGTGATTGTCTACCGTTGACTCACTGACTATTTCCGCGCCGATTGCGAAGAACCCGTGAAAATAGACGATATCCTCGCAGTTCGTAGAACTTCGTTATTTTCTGACTGGTTGGTGCATATGGCGCTACTATGGCCCCCTACGTTTGAGAGTTATATTTAGAACACGTAACCGAGGCGCGTGCTAGGTACTTTATGTTGTTTTGGCAAGAGAAATTACGGCAGCGGTGAAAATAATTTTAATATGAGTGAAGGGGAATGTTTGTGCCAACGCTAGGATGGGTGACCGCCGGACTTATTGACTCATGGTGAACTTGAAAAAATAGTCTCTGCGATGTTTCATTAAATTGTTGGCAGGTTTTATCTTTTCGATCGTCAAAAATGTTTAAATTTACCTTCTTTTATAGTAGAGATTTGAAGTAATGTTAAATAATCCAAGGCTCGACGATATTTCGAGAGAAATTTAAAAGGATTATAGAGATTAAGAATCTTTTTTTAATAATATTTCAACATCTAACATCTCATTTAATAACTTGCAAGACTGAACAAGATTTCTATAATATCTTTATTTTTTTTTTAAATCTGACACCCAAAATCCTCCATATACCAAATTTTGACATAAAATATAGAGGGAGTTCCATTCAGTGTCAACGTGTTTTTCAAAATAAAAATAAATTACTTTTGTGCTTATTAGCAGTTTTTCAATAATTCTATGATGCTCTGAACCCCGATAAGGGTTAAAAAAAATTCTTCATTTCGATATGTCCCAGAGACAAACATCCTGTATAATATTCTATTGGATTTTTGCACACCAACACTTTGAGTGGTCCTGTTCACCATTCAACTGTTTTGAGGTGATTCCATGGCACACTTGATTCGCCAGATGCCTTAAAAATTCCTATTTTTCCCAACTTTGACTCCCTACAGAATGGAAGTCCCTGTATATTTTTAGTTCAAATTTGGTATATGGGGGTGTTGATAGAAAGTTCAAAAGAAGCGGCTTCTAAAGGCCTTTCAAACAAAAGAAATAAATATTTTATGGATTTGTATCTTTCAAAGTAGACATCCGTATGTTGTTATTTTTGAAGAAAGTGTTTTACTACGTGATTCACATATATGCCGAAAAACTTTCGTTTTCGAAATACCTATAGGATGTTGAAATTTCTAGGATAAAATCGTTTATTTTTTATAACTTCCGATTCGTCGAATAGGTTTGTACTAAATTTGGTACACAACACTTCCATTGTGGTTTTCGAATTTCATAATTTTGTAAAAATGTAGGCTTAATAAAATTTGTTAATTTTGTAATGCTCTCATTTTCTGTTACAGGCCATAGATTATGAAAAATTCCAAGTGACACTTTTTGTAGCAAATTCAACCTTCTTCTAATGTCTTCTTTAATATATTATGTTTCCCTCATTTATATGAAATTGAACCCCATAAATCCACCACAATGGAGGTGTTGTGTACCAAATTTGTCTCAGATCTGTCCGACGAATTTTTTTTTTCTTGAAATTTCAACATCCTGTATTTCTTGTTGTATTCCTGGTTGATTTTGTTTATTGATCAATTTCCTGGGTTACTACCATATAAAATATTTGGAACCAATAGTTAAAGTTAAATAAAAGTTATTGAATGGTTCCAAATGTTTTATATGGTAGTAACCCAGGAAATTGATCAATCCTGTATTTCGAAAACGATGAGCTTTTCAGAATATGTGTACTTATATGAACTTTTTTTCGTAGTTTTAGGTGCTTAATGCACTGACGAATAAAAACTGAATCACCCTGTATAACGTAGTTAACAAATTCTGAGAAACATAAACAAAGAAAATCTTAATTCATCACTTTTATAGCAATTTTTCCAATAAGAAAAATTTTAATTAACGACCTAGAGTCCTGTCACCTGGCCTTCAAGTCAGGTCAATAAATAGGTATTTGGTTGTATAAACACACACTATGACCAAAGATCATGATGATCTTGGCTATGACTTAGGTACCTATAGTGCGGATATTATAAATAAACACCAAACAAATGTATCCACGATATAAATAGTTGTAATTAAGAGTCGTTATACCATCACCTTGTCAAGTACCACTATCTGGAAACCTCGAGACTCAAAAAATGTTTAGTCCATCTCTGTAACAAAAAAAAAACTGTTAAACTACAAGGAACTTTGTAAATAATAGCACAGATTATTTTGCTTTAGTACAGGAATTGATACCCCCAAATGTTTACATTAACTAAAATAAATTATTTATAAAGCAAAAAAAATACAAACTTCCAATCGTAACTAGGACGTCCTGGAACGTTCCGGAAGTCATCAAAGTTCGAGGTTCCATCGCAAGAGGACACCACCTTCCCTACAAAGCAACAATTCGGCCCGTCTGGTCCTGGAGGACCTGGAAAAACCACCTTACGATCCGTCCGTGGATCCAAAGGTGGAGCCCCATTGGAAGCCAACGAACTTCCAGCTGGAGATGAATCCTTACCGTGGAGACAAAAAGGGTATAAACCCCAAACCGCCCTGCTCAAACCCGGCGAGGAACTACCGCTACCAACCCAGGCTCAACCCTGGACTCAGGAAAAAATCAAACTCAAGAAAACGGAGCACGTTAAGACAGAACAAGTTCGGGAGACGTTGGAAGGTGTTCAGCTGAAACCGACCGTTCGGAAAACCGTTCACACTGAAGAAACAAGGAGAATGTCTCTTGACGAGAGGCAGTCTACGGAGCTTGCACAAAAGCAACCCGAAAGCAAAGGCTGGCGCAAACCGAGACCCCAATCTCTAGACAAAAGGTCACACCTCGAAGATACCTCGAAGCTTACAATTGAAGAAACTGAAAAAACTCAACAACAACCTAAACTGATGCCGTGGCAAAGAGGACCTAAACCTTCAGATAAGACAACACACGTTGAAGACACCACAACACTACAACTTACCGAAGAAGAAAGGATCGAACAACAAAAGCAACAAGCTACCAAACAATGGAGAAAGAGCAGGAAAGACCAACAGGAACAACGGGAGGAAGAGGAGGAAGTTATAATCACCACCGAAGGCCAAAAGAAAGTAATCAAAAGACCTAAACCTCAATCTCTTGACAGGCAAAAAGTGGAACCCGTCCCTTGGACACAAGAACAAGTGTCCCTCAAGAAAACCCCTAAAGAAGTTAAGGAAATTCCAAAAGAAAAGCTTGAGGATGTTACCCTCAAACCACTTAAACCAGCCCAGATTGATCAAGCCGAAATAACTCCAGATGAGCAGCAACCTAAACCACAAGCACCGGAGGCTGTTCCTTGGAGCAAGCAACAAGTTCAGTTGAAGAAAACCATTGCGGAAAAGACTGAAATTCAGGAAAGTAAGGAGGCTAGACAACACCTCGAAGACCAAGCAACCCTTAGTGTAAAACAAAGAGAAGAGTTGAGTATCGAAGAACAGAAACTTCAAGAAAGGACGTGGCAGAGGGGTAGGAAACCCGAGGAACTCAAACCAAAAGAAGAAGGAAGAAAACCGCAAGAAGCAAAGGTTGTGGAAGAACTCAAGCCTGCTGAAGAGAAGAAGCCTAAACAGCTGCCTCAAATGGAAGAACCTGTTCCGTGGAACAAACAAGAAATCACGTTGAAGAAGACACAAAAAGTGCAGAAACAAGTCGAAGAAGAAAAAATAGAAGTTTCGCTAAAACCAGTCCCCAAAAAACATGTTGAGGATAAGGTAACCCTTGACATTAAAGAACAGGAAGAAATTGAAGAAACGAAATTAGCAGAGAGGAAATGGCCTTTAGGTAAGAAATCTGTTGAACAGAAACCTGGTGAAGAAGGAAAGAAACCAGAGGTTCCTAAACAACATGTCGAAGATGCCACCCGCATCGATCTGAAAGAGCAAGAAGTAAAGGAAGAGAAGGAAATAGAAAGTAGAGGTTGGCGAAGAGGCAAGAAGCCCGAAGAGCTCAAACCAACAGAAGAGCAATTGAAACCACAAGAAGCTAAGGTTACAGAAGAACTTAAGCCTGCTGAAGAGAAGAAGCCTAAACAGCTACCTCAAAAGGACGAACCTGTTCCGTGGAACAAACAAGAAATCACGTTGAAGAAGACACAAAAAGTACAGAAGCAAGTCGAAGAAGAAAAAATAGAAGTTTCGCTAAAGCCAATTCCCAAAAAACATGTTGAGGACAAGGTGACGCTTGAAGTTAAAGAACAGGAAGAAATTGAAGAAACGAAATTAGCAGACAGGAAATGGCCTTTAAGTAAGAAACCTGTTGAACAGAAACCTGGTGATGAAGAAAAGAAACCAGAGGTTCCTAAACAACACGTCGAAGATGCCTCTCGCATTGATCTGAAAGAGCAAGAAATAAAAGAAGAGAAGGAAATAGAAAGTAGAGGTTGGCGAAGAGGCAAGAAGCCCGAAGAGCTCAAACCAACAGAAGAGCAATTGAAACCACAAGAAGCTAAGGTTACAGAAGAACTCAAGCCTGCTGAAGAGAAGAAGCCTAAACAGCTACCTCAAATAGAAGAACCTGTTCCGTGGAACAAACAAGAAATCACGTTGAAGAAGACACAAAAAGTACAGAAGCAAGTCGACGAAGAAAAAATAGAAGTTTCGCTAAAGCCAGTTCCCAAAAAACATGTTGAGGACAAGGTGACGCTTGAAGTTAAAGAGCAGGAAGAAATTGAAGAAACGAAATTAGCAGGCAGGAAATGGCCTTTAAGTAAGAAACCTGTTGAACAGAAACCTGGTGATGAAGAAAAGAAACCAGAGGTTCCTAAACAACACGTCGAAGATGCCTCTCGCATTGATCTGAAAGAGCAAGAAATAAAAGAAGAGAAGGAAATAGAAAGTAGAGGTTGGCGAAGAGGCAAGAAGCCCGAAGAGCTCAAACCAACAGAAGAGCAATTGAAACCACAAGAAGCTAAGGTTACAGAAGAACTCAAGCCTGCCGAAGAAAAGAAGCCTAAACAGCTACCTCAAAAGGACGAACCCGTTCCCTGGAACAAACAAGAAATCACGTTGAAGAAGACACAAAAAGTCCAGAAACAAGTCGAAGAAGAAAAAACAGAAGTGTCACTAAAAGCAGTCCCCAAAAAACATGTTGAGGACAAGGTGACGCTTGAAGTTAAAGAGCAGGAAGAAATTGAAGAAACGAAATTAGCAGAGAGGAAATGGCCTAGAGGAAAGAAACCTGTTGAACAGAAACCTGGTGATGAAGAAAAGAAACCAGAGGTTCCTAAACAACACGTCGAAGATGCCTCCCGCATTGATCTCAAAGAGCAAGAAATAAAAGAAGAGAAGGAAATAGAAAGTAGGGGTTGGCGAAGAGGCAAAAAGCCCGAAGAGCTCAAACCAACAGAAGAGCAATTGAAACCACAAGAAGCTAAGGTCACGGAAGAACTCAAACCTGCTGAAGAAAAGAAGCCTAAACAGCTACCTCAAAAGGACGAACCTGTTCCCTGGAACAAACAAGAAATCACGTTGAAAAAGACACAAAAAGTCCAGAAACAAGTTGAAGAAGAAAAAATAGAAGTGTCACTAAAACCAGTTTCCAAAAAACCTGTTGAGGACAAGGTGACGCTTGAAGTTAAAGAGCAGGAAGAAATTGAAGAAACGAAATTAGCGGAGAAGAAATGGCCTAGAGATAAGCAACCTGTTGAACAGAAACCTGGTGATGAAGGAAAGAAACCAGAGGTTCCTAAACAACACGTCGAAGATACCAGTCACATTGATCTGAAAGAGCAAGAAGTAAAAGAAGATAAGGAAGCAGAAATTAGAGGTTGGCGAAGAGGCAAGAAGCCAGAGGAACTTAAACCGGCGGAAGAAGAAGTGAAACCGCAAGAAGCTAAAGTCACTGAAGAACTCAAACCTGCTGAAGAAAAGAAGCCTAAGCAGTTACCACAACAGGAAGAACCAGTTCCTTGGAACAAGCAAGAAATTGTTTTGAAGAGAACGCAAAAAGTCAAGAAAGAGGCCGAGGAAGGGAAAATTGAGGAAGTCTCGTTGAAGCCTCTTCCAAAGAAACACGTGGAAGACAAGGTTACTCTTGAGGTTAAAGAGGAAGAAGAAATTGAGGAAACTAAATTAAAAGCGAAGGAATTGCGTAAAGGCAAAAAGCCTAAAGAAGAAAAACCATTGGAAGAGGAGAAACTTCCAGAAATTCCCAAGCAATACGTTGAAGATACTGCCCATATAGATATGGAAGAGAAAGAAATTAAGGAAGAAGAAAAACAGGAAACTAAGGGATGGCGTAGAGGCAAGAAACCAAAAGAAGAAAAGCCTGAACAGACAAAAGAAGAAGAAAAGAAACCCGAAGTTCCTAAACAACAAGTTGAAGATACTGCGCGTCTTGATCTGAAGGAAGAGGTGACAGAAGAAAAGGAAGTCGAAACTAGAGGTTGGCGAAGAGGCAAGAAGCCAGAGGAACTTAAACCGGCGGAAGAAGAAGTGAAACGGCAAGAAGCTAAAGTCACTGAAGAACTCAAACCTGCTGAAGAAAAGAAGCCTAAGCAGTTACCACAACAGGAAGAACCAGTTCCTTGGAACAAGCAAGAAATTGTTTTGAAGAGAACGCAAAAAGTCAAGAAAGAGGCCGAGGAAGAGAAAATCGAGGAAGTCTCGTTGAAGCCTCTTCCAAAGAAACACGTGGAAGACAAGGTTACTCTTGAGGTTAAAGAGGAAGAAGAAATTGAGGAAACAAAATTAAAAGCGAAGGAATTGCGTAAAGGCAAAAAGCCTAAAGAAGAAAAATCGTTGGAAGAGGAGAAGCTTCCAGAAATTCCCAAACAGCACATTGAAGATACTGCTCATATGGATCTGGAAGAGAAGGGCATTAAAGAAGAAGAAAAATTGGAAACTAAGGGATGGCGTAGAGGCAAGAAACCGAAAGAAGAAAAGCCTGAACAGCCAAAAGAAGAAGAAAAGATACCCGAAGTTCCTAAACAACAAGTTGAAGATACTGCGCGTCTTGATCTGAAGGAAGAGGTGACAGAAGAAAAGAAAGTCGAAACTAGAGGTTGGCGAAGAGGCAAGAAGCCAGAGGAACTTAAACCGGCGGAAGAAGAAGTGAAACCGCAAGAAGCTAAAGTCACTGAAGAGCTCAAACCAGCTGAAGAAAAGAAGCCTAAGCAGTTACCACAACAGGAAGAGCCAGTTCCTTGGAACAAGCAAGAAATTGTTTTGAAGAGAACGCAAAAAGTCAAGAAAGAGGCCGCGGAAGAGAAAATCGAGGAAGTCTCGTTGAAGCCTCCTCCAAAGAAACACGTGGAAGACAAGGTTACTCTTGAGGTTGAAGAGGAAGAAGAAATTGAGGAAGCAAAATTAAAAGCGAAGGAATTGCGTAAAGGCAAAAAGCCTAAAGAAGAAAAACCATTGGAAGAGGAGAAACTTCCAGAAATGCCCAAGCAGCACGTTGAAGATACTGCCCATATAGATCTGGAAGATAAGGAAATTAAAGAAGAAGAAAAATTGGAAACTAAGGGATGGCGTAAGGGCAAGAAACCAAAAGAAGAAAAGCCTGAACAGCCAAAAGAAGAAGAAAAGAAACCCGAAGTTCCTAAACAACAAGTTGAAGATACTGCGCGTATTGATCTGAAGGAGGAAGTGACAGAAGAAAAGGAAGTCGAAACTAGAGGTTGGAGAAGAGACAAGAAGCCAGAGGAACTTAAACCGGCAGAAGAAGAAGTGAAACCGCAAGAAGCTAAAGTCACTGAAGGACTCAAACCAGCTGAAGAAAAGAAGCCTAAGCAGTTACCACAACAGGAAGAACCAGTTCCTTGGAACAAGCAAGAAATTGTTTTGAAGAGAACGCAAAAAGTCAAGAAAGAGGCCGAGGAAGAGAAAATCGAGGAAGTCTCGTTGAAGCCTCTTCCAAAGAAACACGTGGAAGACAAGGTTACTCTTGAGGTTAAAGAGGAAGAAGAAATTGAGGAAACAAAATTAAAAGCGAAGGAATTACGTAAAGGCAAAAAGCCTAAAGAACAAAAAGCATTGGAAGAGGAGAAACTTCCAGAAATTCCCAAGCAGCACGTTGAAGATACTGCCCATATAGATTTGGAAGAGAAGGAAATTAAGGAAGAAGAAAAAGTGGAAACTAAGGGATGGCGTAGAGGCAAGAAATCAAAAGAAGAAAAACCTGAACAGCCAAAAGAAGAAGAAAAGAAACCCGAAGTTCCTAAACAACAAGTTGAAGATACTGCGCGTATTGATCTGAAGGAAGATGTGACAGAGGAAAAGGAAGTCGAAACTAGAGGTTGGCGAAGAGGCAAGAAGCCAGAGGAACTTAAACCGGCGGAAGAAGAAGTGAAACCGCAAGAAGCTAAGTTCACTGAAGAACTCAAACCTGCTGAAGAAAAGAAGCCTAAGCAGTTACCACAACAGGAAGAACCAGTTCCTTGGAATAAGCAAGAAATTGTTTTGAAGAGAACGCAAAAAGTCAAGAAAGAGGCCGAGGAAGAGAAAATCGAGGAAGTCTCGTTGAAGCCTCTTCCAAAGAAACACGTGGATGACAAGGTTACTCTTGAGGTTAAAGAGGAAGAAGAAATTGAGGAAACACAATTAAAATCGAAGGAATTGCGTAAAGGCAAGAAGCCTAAAGGAGAAAAACCATTGGAAGAGGAGAAACTTCCAGCAATTCCCAAACAATACGTTGAAGATACTGCCCATATAGATATGGAAGAGAAAGAAATTAAGGAAGAAGAAAAACTGGAACCTAAGGGGTGGCGTAGAGGCAAGAAACCAAAAGAAGAGAAACCTGAACGACCAAAGGAAGAAGAGAAGAAGTCCGAAGTTCCTAAACCACAGATTGAAGACACGGAACGTATTGATTTGAAAGAAGAAGAAATCGAAGAAGAAAAGGAACTTGAAGCTAGGGGCTGGCGTAGAGGCAAGAAGCCTAAAGAACTAACACCAAAAGAGGAAGAAGTATCGCCACTTGAAGCTAAAGTCATAGAAGTCGTTGAAAAACCTCAAATAGAAGAGATCAAACCGGAAGGGTCAAAAGAAGAAGCCGATGAAAAGAAAGAAGAAATCCCATGGAACAAACAACAAATCAAACTTAAGAAAGCCGACAAGGTTAAGAAAGAAATCTTCAAAGAAAAACTAGAAGAGGTTCAACTCAAAGCCCGCAGACGCGAAAGCGAGACTTTGGCCGAAGACACAAAATTAATCACCGCACCTGACGAAGTGGATGAAATAAAAATAACGAAAGAAGAAATTAAAGAAAAGCAGCGGAAACCAAAGAAACCGAAAGTTAAAGGTGCTCCCGAAGAACAAGCACTAGAGGTTGAAGAAATCAAACCACAAGAAGCGGAAATTATTGAAGCACCTTACGAAGAAGCTCAGAAACAACCTGAAGCACGAGGCTGGCGTCGTGGTAAGAAACGCGAAGAAAAGAAGGACGTTGAAGAAAAAGTAGAAGAAGACATGAAGCCAGAGGAAGAACAAACCGAACCAACCGAAGTTCCTTGGACTGAAGAAGCCGTAACACTGAAGAAGACTCCTAAAGTTAAACCTGAGGAACATAAGGAGGAAATAGATACCGTTTCGCTTAAACCTGTTAAGAAACCAACAGAAGTTGTTCGGAAACCAGAAATATCTTCTTCTGAAGACGAGGAAGTGGTTGTCGCTGGTAGAAAGAAGCGCGTCAGAAAAATTAAGAAAGCCAAGAAAGAAAGAGTGGAGGAAGAAACTCCAGAATTCAAACCGGAAATGGAAGAAATCAAACCTCTTGAAGCCAAAGAAATAAGACCCGAAGAAGAAATTATCGTCGAAACGATAACAGAGGTGGAAGATGTGGTCGTCCTCAAAGTAGAGGAAGAAGATAAAAAGAAACCCAAAACAACCAAGGTCATACATATCGAAGAAGAGAAACAACCTGAATTTGTTGGTCTGAAACTAAAACCGGCGCGCCAAGTCGAGAAACCGGAAGAAGAAGAAGATTTGGAAAAAGTATCACTAAAAGCTGTGACGAAAACAGAACTTATCGAAGCTACTCTAATCGAAGAAGAAAAGAAGAAACGCAAGAAGAAGAAAATGCCAGAACTAGAAGAGATAGAAGACGCGGAAAGGTACGTTCCTGAGGTAGCTGAGAAGGTAGAATTAGAAGAAAAGCCTAAAGAAAGCAAAGAAGAACCTCAAGCACCTTGGAGGCGCCAACCCAAGCCCAAGCCTGAAGAAATTTCAGAAGAAATGCCTGGTTTAAAGATAGGGAAAGGCAAAGTTCCACAAAAAGAAGAACTTACCGAAGATATCAAACTTAAACCTGTAAAGAAAGACAAGGAAGAAAAGGTTGAAATACCTGAAAAATCTAAACCTAAAGAAATACCCGAACATAAATTTGAACCCAAAGAATTTGAGAAAGAAGTCGTTATTCCTAAACCAAGAGAGAACGAAGAAAAAGTGGAAGTAGTAGAAGTGCCCGAAATCACAATTCCTGAAGAAAAACGCGGCGAAGAAGAACTAGTTCCCGAACCTTCTGCTCCTTGGCGTAGAACGCCTAAGAAGAAGCCAGAAGAAGTTCCTGAAGAGACAGCGTGGCCAAAAGGCAAGAGGAAGCCTCTACCAGAAGAAGAAAAAGAAGATATAAAGCTTAAGCCCATATCTAAACCTAAAGCCGAAGAACCTGAATTCAAGGTTGAAGTTGAAGAAGTTAAACGCGAGAAACCAAAGGAAATCGAAGAGATACCTCACGACGACAAGCTCAAGCTTACCCCTCTTGACAGAAAAGATGAAACCGAAGAAGAAGAAAAGAAAATTAAGAGAAAGAAGAAGGTTAAGCCCGAAGAACAGAAACCCGAGGAAGAAGCCGTGCCATGGCGTAGAGGTAAAGTCGAAGAGAAAGCGGAACTTGTTCCCACCAAAATTGAAGACCTTCCAGAAGAAAGTCCTCAACAACCCATCGAGAAGTCAGAAACAGAAATCACACTTGTCGAAAAGAAGAAAGAGGTCGTTAAGAAACCCGAACAACCCGAAGAAGAATTTAAACCAGAAGAAGAAGATGTGGAATTCCGAAAGGCCATGGAAGTGCACATAGTCGCGAAGAAAACGAAGAAAGAACGCAAACGCGTTGTTACTTTCGACGATAGCCAGCCTTTGCCCGAATTGGAGATCATCTCCCAGAAACGTACTACGGAAGTTACTGACAAAATCCCAGATGAAAATATTACAGAAGACGTTGAGGTACAGGAAAAAACCACCGTGCGTAAGTCTATTGTCCACAAAAACGTCGGAGAGAAAGCGAAGAAGAAACCGGTCGCTCCGAAATTCACCAAAAGGGTTGAGCCGATCGCTGTTGAGCAGGGCAAGCCAGCTCGGTTGACGTGTACTGTTGAAGGTACACCGTTTCCCGAGATTACTTGGTACAAGAACGAAACTATTTTCGTAGCAAATGAAAGAGCCACTGTTACCGTAACGGAGAACACAGTTACGCTAGAGTTCTCGAAGGTCGAAGCTCAGGATGTTGCCATTTACTCCTGCAAGGCGAAGAACCCAGCCGGCGTTGCCACGTCTACTGCTAACCTTGTCATTTTAGGTACAGATGTGTGTGCAAAAAAACTGTAACCTGCTGATTGTTTTTGCTCTAAAGAACTTGCTTTGTTGCTCCCAATATTATACTTTTTTGTCTTGTCTTTAATATTTTTGTTGATATTTATGATATTTTCAGAAAAAGAAGAGACTGGTGTTGCTCCACGATTCACTCAACCTCTCAAACCTCAAGTGGTGGAAGAAACGTCATCTGCAACTCTCAAGTGTACGGTCATTGGCCAACCAACGCCTCTGGTCAAGTGGTTCAAAGGGGAGGAAGAAATAAAACCGTCACAAACGACAAAGTTAAGCTTCAATCCCGAAACTGGTGAATCAACTCTGGAAATTCTTAAACCAACGCCTGAAGATGAAGTCGTTTACAGGGTGAAGGCTGAAAACAAGTTTGGCACAGCCGAATGCAAGGCAAACCTCATCATTTCTAAATCCGTAACTGTCACCCAACCTGTCGTCATGCACGCACCAAAAATCACCAAACCCGTGACAGCAATTGTTGCAAAATCCTCCGAAGAAGTCGTGCTTGAAGCAGAATTCGAAGGAACTCCTAAACCAGAGATTACATGGTTCAGAAATGGACAACCCATCAAACCTGACGAAAACTACAAAGTTGACACTCAGGAAAAGAAAACTATTCTAAAAATTAAAAAGACAGTTCACAAAAAACAAAAGGGTGGCAAATACGAAGTTAGAGCTACTAATCCTAAGGGCGAGGCCAGATCTTCTGGTTCTGTAGTAATACAAGAACAACCCAGCGAAGCAACAGCGCCAAGATTTATTCAACCACTCAAACCTCAGATCGTTGAATTTGGAGAAGTGGTGATTTTAGAAGCTGTAGTCGAAGCGTATCCCACAGCAACATTCGAGTGGTACTACAGAGATACTCCTCTAGTTTCAAGTCCAGACGTCAGAATAACCACCGAAGAAAATAAATCTACTCTAGTTATGAATGATGTTAAACCCGAATTTGCCGGATATATCACATGTAGAGCTGAAAACGTTGCTGGCTCAGTAACATCGTCAGCAAGCGTACAGGTAATTAAGGAAACCGAATGGGAAGAGGTTAAAGAAACTGAATATCCAAGATTTGTTAAATGTGCGTCACCAATTCGGGTAATGGATGGCGAAAAAGTATCGTTCTCCTGTGTTATAACTGGAAAACCAACACCAAAAGTTCAATGGTATCACAACGACCAACCTATTCGGGAAGCGAAGGATACTACCATCTCCCAAACAACCGAGGGTGTTTGTACTCTAACTATAAGCGAAGTATTTCCTGAAAATGCGGGAGAATACGTTTGCAAAGCTATTAATAAAGCTGGAGAAGCTATATGCAGGACGGCACTGTCAGTTGAAGCATTTGAATATGTACCTGACTCAGAAATTGGTCAAAGAACCGAATCTGAAGAAGATATCCTTGACGATAAGACTATCAGTGAGGTTCCCGACATACTATCTGATAGCGATGTCGAATGCGCGCCTAGAATTGTTAAGAAGTTGCCTCAAGTCGTTACTTCAAAGGATGGTGACGTTACAAGGTATAGTTTAAGTTTTTATTTGCTTAAGAATATTGTTCTAAAAATTATTTCTCCGCAGGTTGGAGGTCAAGGCTGTCGGCAAGCCCAAACCAAAAGGTAAGTGGCTCAAACAAGGAGTCGAGATCAAGCCTTCAAACGAATTCGTCATTGAGAATCTCGAAGATGGAACTTCCATCCTTACGATTACTGAAGTATACCCTGATGATACTGGTGACTTTGTGTATGAAGCACAGAACCCTCTTGGTGTGGCAGTAACACAGACAGAACTATTAGTCGAGTCTGTTGAAGGTGAGTTTGATTTTAATGGGGGAAATCTAACTTGCAATTTTCAGAGTCCTTTTTCCTCTACCATAACAAATTTTACAAAAGACACCACGACAATATCACATGTAGTATTTGTGTGTGTCGTCTTGAAAGGTTCTAGCACCATTGAAAGATTACTAGCGTGATCTTTCAGTGTTGAAACATTTTGTAATTTAACCAATTTGCAGGTATTGTTGGTACCAAGGAATACCGCAAGCCAGAGTGGGTAACCCATATGGAAGAGCTACAAGAAGCATTGAAAGGTAATTTTAAATCGCCAGAGCGCTTACCGCATGCTAGTTCGTATGACTTGTCCACTGATAGCTTAGATATGCCGGTTAGCAAAACTAGAAGTATTGGAGGTAAGATTTCCGCGTCGCAAGCTGGTAGTCAGAAGTTCGAAGAAATACGACCTTTCTTCCTGAAGAGGAATGACTCGCAAGAGAGCTGTAAGGCATCGGTTCAGAGTGAGCCGATATTCAGTAAAACGAAGGAAAGAAGTGATTTTGTAAAGAGCACCATGGCTGACTATTTAAATTCTCATAGACACTCGTTGAGTTCAGTGATGGAGCTCATAGATCTTAGTGCTGCGTCAGCACAGCCCATTGAGTCGCATTATGAGAACTTTGACGTAGTGAACGATGATTTCGATGACAAAGTTGTCGATACAGAAACATACGAAGAAGTAGAAGAAGAACCATTTTACATTCTTTCACCGATTGAAGAAAAGAGTGAACCTAGCACCAGGAGCAGCAGCTTTAGAGGCAGTAATGGTTCTGACAAACGAAAATATACTTATGACTTTCAAAAACATTCAAGTTCCTGTAATGCTCTTCCGCGGGAGCAAACTGAACCTGAAGAAACTGTTCCTGATAGGTACCACACACTACCAAGAATGAAAAGTAACGATGCGTCCTCAAAAGATGACGAGTTTTACGATACAAAAGTTTACTACGACAATACAATGTATCCTCTTGAACCAAGAGAGTTAGATCCAAGTGCTTTCTTCCAATTGCATACAGCAGACTCACAGGAAGAACTTCAAGAATTTTTGCTGTTAGAAAGCGAATGTATGAGCGATAACAGAGGAAGAGGACTTGCCTCAGCGTTTGATGATACTAACAACGAAGGTAACACTAACGAATGCTTAAAGTAAATGGCGGCTATGTTAAACCGCCACTTATTTTATGTCTGCTGTATTTTTGTTTCGTGTTGCTCACTAATACTGTTTTTGTGTGTTGCATTTTGTACAGACCAGTAATTGTTACCCCTTGAGCATGGCCAGACAATAAAATAATCAGGTAATGAAGAACCATTCCCAAACTCCCGAGTGTTGTATAAAAAATTTGCATTGCTCTTCAAAGTAAGGTGGCATCTTGGATATTTTTGGAGCATCTTGTGCATTTTGAGAATGCAGATTTTTTATGACAATGCAATGGAAAAATTGACTTTAAATATCGAAATTGTTTGTAGCCGCCGAACAAGTTCCAACCTTCGTCAAAGAAGTCACCGATATTCGCACAGAAGAAACTGAAACCATCAAGTTTGAAGCCTTGTTTACTGGAACACCAACACCTGGTAAAATATACACACTCATCGTTTCTTTATTTCTAAAAAATCTTCGTTTCAGATATTGTTTGGTACTTCAACGACAAGGTGGTGAGGAACACCAAAAGAATCAAGGTGCGCATCGAAGGCAATAAGACAACACTAACAATCCAAGACGTGGAAAAAACCGACGTCGGCACTTACGTTTGCAAGGCTGTCAGCGACTTGGGCACAGCAGTCACCAAAGCCAATCTACACGTCCAAGAAATATCCGAGACCGATAAGCAAGAAAGGGTCATTCGCAGGGCAAAGGAGGATGAAGAAAAAGTCAAGAAGGAAAGAGTCACCATCACTAAGAAGAAAGAAGAGAGGAAGAAACTTACCGTAACGCGAGAAGAAGAAATTAAACCTCTCGATGTTACGGAGGTACAACCTATCGAGTCTACCGAACAAATAGAGAAACCCGAAATCAAGAAAGAAAAAGCTAAGCCTGTATTGGACATACAGGAGCCGCTCAAAACTGAAGCAGTCGCTTCTTGTAAGAAAATCGATCAAACTTCGCCGGAAGAAGCAATTCCTCAAGAAAAACTTACAGAGCTTCTATCACCAGTCGAAGCTCTCATTACCGATCAAACCCTAACGGAAGAAATCATGAAAGACATTCAGAAAATCTTACCGAGATCTGTCAAGGCCCGGCCCGGCCTGCAAGAAACAGTTTCCGAATTTGCCGACGTAACAGAAGTTAAGATGGAACAAATCATACAGAAATGCGAAACCATCATCAAGAGAGGAGAGCTTAAGATGGCCAAGGAAGTTTCTCAGGTTCTACAATACATTCGCGCAAAGGAATTTGGACCTGGCGAGAGTCCGTTGAGAGAAATCGCCGAAATAGGATATTTGGTCAAGAATGGAGTCACTGTGAAAGAAGTCCAAGTACTGTACGACGAAGACAGGTTCCCGTCTTTGAAGACTCCACAAGCACAATCTGCATTGGTTAATGTGGTCGAAAGAAAAGGTCATGGGCCTTTAATTTCTGAAGTTTTAACTGAAGAGACTACTATAGACGAGAATGAGCTTGCCGCTACCGTAGGCTTCAGAGCATTCATGAAGATGGTTGAAAATAATTATGTTACTATTGAAGAGGTTATCACGCAGTTTACACCTGAAGACTTTATTCAAAGGGCATGGGAAACAACTGAAGTGACTGAGGTAAGCAGACAAAAATTAGTACGCTAGAGAGTAATTTAAAATTTTTACAGCAAACTACGAAGAAAGTGGTGGAAATGGCGACTATAACAGAAGAAGTAGAAGTCAAACAGGGTGAGTGTTGTGGTGTGTCTAAAGCTTGTGCTTCTGTGTATAATATATGTATATTTTAATGTTGCTGGCCGTTGTTTTGTATATTTTGCATTGTACATTTGTTGCGTATTACTAATTTATTTTTTGTTATTATTTTTATTTTTAATAAATTTTATGATTATATTTTTGGTTTTATTTTTGTTTGCAAATAAATGACGAAGTTCTACTTTTTGTTTTATTTATTTTTCAATTCTTAAATAAACATCTTGTTTATGATTTTCCGCAGATTCCGGGAAGATAATAAGGAAAACAATTAAAAAGAAAGGAGGAAAACAGGGTAAGCTGATATGTGGTGTGACGTAGATTTTTAGATATTTTTTATGTATCCATATTTTGTCTTTGTGTCTGTAAGTGCACACAAGATAGAAAATTTTACTTCAATGATACAGCAGCTTATGAGCAATTATAATACTATGTATTCGTCCAAATTTATTATATTTTTGCTTTGCGCTTTTTAGAATATTTTTGGTGACGACATATTGTCGCTCACAACTTTTTAATACAGTAATATGACTAAAAAAATAGTGATCTATAGCCGCGACTAAGTGCCCAACATTATTTTGCAACTTTAGTAGCTGTCACTGTGTTTAACAAGTGCATCTAGCATGGCTTCAGGTAGCTCCAGCGCGCTTAAGGTGAGTCGCAAAAAACTATTAGTACAAATTTCTATATCTACAAAATTACACAATCTGTCTACTCCAAAATCTCAAACTAACGCTTCAATCCCACTACCACTTTAATACACAGTAATTTTCCAGAAAGCTTATAGCTATTAGCTAGAAAAATGAAAAAAATTGTTGAACACACAAATACAATCATACAAACACTTTCACAGAAATCGTTCAAGTCGAAGAAGAAACTGAAAAAATCGTTAAAGAAGACACCGAGACACTACCCAGAAAACACTCCGTAGAAATCACTGAGATCACCGAAACAGAGACCCAAGTTGTACCCGTTGAAGAAAAAACCAAGTCCATTGTTAAAAAACAAAAAATCGCAGAGCGCGAAAAAGAACAAAAGGTTGAAGAAGAAATCGAAATAGAAATAGAAGAAGAACAAGAAATTGAAGGCGGACGAAAAATCGTCAAGAAAATCAAAGCTCGGCGGCCGAAAGTTGGCGAATATTCGCTTGATGAAGAAGACACCGAAGACATTTTACCATTCGAGACTGAAACACTGTCTCAAATTCCTTTAAACACCTCTAAAACAGTATCTGAAGCTATTCAAACTAGGGAGGTAGCTGAAACACAACATGACGTTAGCAAAGTAACAGCAACAGTCGACATTCTCCCACACACTGCTGTTAGTAGCGAGCAAACCCTTGCTCAAGAAAAAGAAGGCGATCGCGAAGAAACATCTTCATCGACTGTCACGGCATTTGAAGCTGTTGACACCGTAGAAGCGTTGGAAATCACCGAAACGCGCGTTCATAGCTTACCAGGACAGTTTGACACAACTTTCCAACCCACTACGTACAGTGCTACTAAAAATATTCAACCAACAGAGGGTATATCAGTCGAAGAAGTCAATGCGGCAGACCTGCCTTCTTCCTTTGAAGAAAAACAAGCAATTTCAGGACAGGCTGTTTCAACGTTGCTTCCACAAGAGGCTAAAAATATTTCTGAGGTACAATTTTCTATTAAAGAAGAAGAATTGAAACCTCTGGAGTATGAAACTCGCCAACCACTTACTATTAACACACCTTCAGTGCTATCTGAAGCAACACCATATGGTAATGTGGCACAAATCTCCGAGGAGGTTCCAGAAGGTATAGCTCAAGTTGACATAATTCCGCAATCTGCTCTAGTCGAAGAACAAACGGTAGCACAAGAAAAAGAGGGGACGCACGCTGAAACATCTACAATCACTTCTACAGCAACCAAAACATTTGGCACCTTCGAAGCCCTCGAAACAACAGAACAAAACGTTCAAAATCAAACTGGAATATACGACGAATCGTTTAAACCGACCATGTCGTTGGCACAACCAGAATTTGTATCTACTGAAGGTATTTCGGTGCAAGAAGTTACCTCGAGTGAGATTCCAACAGATTACACGCCTGAGAAAAACATTGAAGGTGCTGCAGAAATTTCGTTGTCGCCTCAAGAAGCTAAGAACATCTCCGAAGTTCAAGCATCTGACAAGGAGACGGAACTGGCGGAGTTTGTAGTTCCGGCAGGCGTGCAAGCGATCGATACTATCCTTCCACAAGAAAGCATCAACGTAGAAGAAGTTCAACAAGCGATGGCTGAAGATAGCCTTGAAGTTGTCAAACCTGTAGGTGTGAAACCAAAAGTTCTGCTTGATTCCCGCGAAGGACTAGTCGTAGAAGAAGTTCTGGCTGCCATAAAACCAGGCAAGCACTTACCAGAAGCGTTTGTAGCCACTGAAGTTGCTACGGCTGGAATCATCCCCCAAAGATCTGTTAAACAGGAGCAGATTGTAGCACCTGAGTTGGAGGGCGAGTATATCGCTGGTAGACTCCCGCCAACGCAAGAAGCAAGCGTAAACGTGTCTCTTCAAGAATCCACCATAATATCTCAGGTTGAAACACAAGACAAAGAAAGACTCTTTGAAAAAGCACCAAGTCCCGAGAAAGGAAACGCGGCAGAAGACCTAATCCTTTCCGAAGCCATTACGATATCTGCTACGGAAACCCAAGCACCGCAAACCGAAATAAAAGCCGAAGACGTAGAAAAGCACACTGCTGTTGTTGAAATGCTGCCAAATAAAAGTATACAATCGCAAACTGTCGTTGCAGCCGAATCTGAAGATATATACCAGCAACCAGAGGTAGCAACCAACACGGCGCAAACAGCAATAAATGTTCTCGAGGTAAGCGGACAATCTATTGTAACGGTACAGGAGTCTGAAAGAGAATTAGCGCCAGATGAGAAACGTACTCAAGTAATTGCCAATCAAAGCATATCCCCAGTTGAGCCTTTGGTTGTAGAACAGGTAGAAACTGGAGAGACTTCTTCAGGATTCGTCGAACAACCTAAATTTGTAACTGACTCGGCCACTAGCGATATAGTGACTCAACAAGCGACGAATATCACTGAAACCACGGCAGGAGAAAGCGAAATATCTTACGAACAAGTGCAACCTGATCTTGTGAATTTAGAATCAACTTTAACCAGGCCACAAGAGCAAATAGAAGTGACCGAATCACACCTGATGGAAAGCGAGAAAACTTTGAGTACGTTTGAACTGCCCGACTCACACAAAGGTAAATCGGTGACCTCTCATTTATTACAAACAGTGATAACTGAAGAGACGACAGCAGATCACAGCGCGTCTCAACTCAAACCTGAAAAACTTGATGAAGGTATCGCCGAGCTCACCCAGGCACCCCACACAGAAACCGTGGTATCTGAAACTGTAGCTGATGAAGGTTTAAACAAAGTCGATGAAGTTAAGCCGACAGAAATAACAGCTGCTCAGTCGATGCTTCCCCAGGAAGCTTTAAATGTCACAGAAGTCCTTGCAGATGACAAGGAAAAGCAATATGTCCCAAAAGAAACACCCGAAGGCCAACAAGCAGTATTTGATATCGACACTCAGAAAGTTGCCAGTCAAACTGTTGTTCAACCCAACTACGCGACTGATAAGCTGTCAACCGAGCAACCAGAAGAAATGCGCGCCACCGCAGAACAGACCACGCTTGAAATTTTGCAAGTAACTGAGACGCAAGCTGCTGAAAAAGAATCTGAACACGTCGAAAAGAAACCAGAGGAAAAGGTCGCAGCTATGGACTTGTCGGAAGGTTTAACGGGAGCGCAGGTGGCACAAATAATTATACAAGAAAAAGAGTCTGAGTATTCACCAGATGCGAAGCCCTTAGCTGGCTACGCAGAGCCCGACATTACAATGCAAGAAGTTATTGTATCTTCGCAAGTTGAAACAGTTGTACATGCGGATGATATTAAAGAAGAAGAAATACCAACAGGGAAGGCTAAAAAGTTTGCAAAACCATTCACGGAACTTATTGTAACAGAAACTAATGTTGTAGATATAGAGAAAGGTTTGGAAAGAGATATTTTCCCCTATGAGAAGACAGCTAATATCGATATACTGCCGGGGCAAGCACTATCTGTAACTGAAACTGTAGCAGATAGTAGAGAAGAAAATTTAGTGATTGCTGAGACCGAAACATCAAAAGCTAACATAGATGTTACCGAACAACAAGTAGCACTTAAAGAAGAAGTTATTTCAAATGCTCTTCCAGGAGAATTCGAAAGAAAATCACCGGAAAAACAAACCGCACTTCCTAAACAAGATATTTCCCATCCATTAATTGAAACAGAGATAGCAGCAGGTGAAAAGGAAGGAGACAAGCCTTCCGATATTAAACCAGACTCCAGGCAAGCAGGAGTTGTCTTCACTGAAACAGAAAGTGTCAATGTTTCAGAGGTAACAATCCAAGATAAAGAAAAAGACCTGCCTGAAGTTATACAACCCGAACAGGTTACAGGGGAATCATCTATTCCGTCACACGGTATTGCTTCAAAACAAGAAGTACAACCTGAAGATTCTGTAGGTAGATTTGACGAAGAAGAACGTCGCACAGAAAAAGCCAAACCCGACTGCAGCACTTTAGAAAGTATCATAACCACCGAAGTAGCTGTAGCTGAAGGTGAAGAAAAGCTCATCGAAACTAAACCTGAAAGTAGGCAAGCACTGCCCGAATTTGAAATAGCTGAAGCTATTTCAGTGGCTTCCACAGAAGCTGTAGATAAAGAGAAAGATTTTGATAAGGACGAAAGGGTTTATGAGCAAGCTACAGGCGTTTTGCCGGCACAAGATGAAGTTCAGGTTGGCGAGACTGTAGCTACAGATACATTAATGGACTTGGACAGATCTTCTCCTACCAAGCAAACGGCGGTGACCACACAAGGCGAACTGTACAGCGTGACAGAAACCGAAGCTGTTGTGGGGGAGTCTGAAGGAGAATACAAGGGAGCAACTGAACCTGTAACACAGAAAGCTAGTGTCGACATATCAGAGACTACAGCTGCGCAAGTAACCGAGGTTTTGTCTTCGGAAAAAGAAGAGTCTCACGAAACTCCCCAAGTTGAAGCAAAATCTGCTACTACATCACTTGATTCTCAACCTGTAGCCGAAAGTAATGTTGTGACATCTCAGGACACTGTCAAATCGATCGAAGAAGACAAACCGTTAGAGGCAACTGCCAATATCGACCAACCTACTGTTGAATCGCTCCAACAAACCGCAATTTTAGTGCAGGAAAGCGAAAAGTATTTCGATGAATTCGCAGTTGAAACCAAACAAGCGGAAGTGGAATTTAAGACCGATCAAAGTCTTACGATTTCGCAAATTATTGCGGAAGAAATGGAACAGGTTCTCGAAAGTCAGGAACAACCAGCTGGCAAGCAAGCTGAGGTTGATATCATAGGTCAAGAAATACCTCTAAAGACAGAGGTTACAACAAACGAAACAATAGATACACTGAACGTTATTCAACCAGAAACAACAACAGCCCTTCCGGATATTACAACGTTGAGTGCAGCTGTTCATTCTGAAACATTGGTAGGAGAAAGCGAAACGGAAGGACCAAGTGTTATAACTCCAGAAGCCAAATATTCGACTTTAGCAATGGACGAGGAACATAGTGTTACAGTTCAATCTGTTACTGTTCAAGATACTGAAACTAATTTAAAAACTGAGGTGCCCGATAAATTTGAAGCAGCGCAAAGCTTTACCGATGCAAAAATAGTTGCGGCTACTTCAGAAGTAGTGTCAGGATCGGGTACAGAACATTTGGAGACAGCTAAACCTTCAGAAGTTTCAGCAACAGAAACGACTATACCACACGAGTCCGTAGTAAGTTCAGAGCAAACATTGATCGACAAAGAAGGTGAGTTAACTGAAGATATGAAACTACCTCTGACTTCCGCAAGCCTTGGCTTAGAGCCAGTCGAAGGACTAACTACCACTGAAACAATTTTGGCTAATAAAGAAGAAGAATTGACCGAATTCAAACTTCCTGAAGGTAAGACAGCATTGGAAGCATTAGACGTAACTCAAAAAGTAGTAGAGACTACTACAGTCGAAACATCTGATTTTCCCCAAAGCATTAAAGAGTCTCAACCTGAAACCCAACAAGCACAAGAGAAAGAAGAAGCATTGAGCAACTTGATAGTCACCGAAAATGTCACAGAAGAAAAAGAAAGCGAGTTTAGCGGTACATTCCAACCAGCAACTAGCAGAGTCGAAGTTTCTCTTGAATCTGGCAAAAAGATTATAGAAATCACCGAAACCAACATAGAAGAAAAGGAAGGGGAGGTCGACAAACTAGAAAAACCAAAAGAGCAGAAGGCCCAAGTTGAAATCGACGTGATCACAGTTCCGGAAAAATCCGAAACTGTTATTCAAGATACTGTCAAAGAAACCACGACTGATGAAGCACTGAGGTCAACTGCTGTAGTTTCACAATCAGAAATAGAAGGTGTTATACAGTCTATTCCACAAGTACAGGAGAAAGAAGGAGTATTCGATAAAACGGTGAAATTAGACACGAAGACAGCTGATGTCAACATAGAGGAATCTAATATTGGCACTATCACGGAAATTGTTACAGCCGAAATGGAATCTGAGTTAGATCAAGACAAGAAAGCAGACACTTCTATTGCTTCGTTGGGTTTCACTAGCAACGTCACCGCACAAATTTCAGAAGTCGTAACTTCTCAAAATATAGGAGAATATTCCTCCATTCAACCAACTGAGGTTACAGCTCACACTGAACAAAGTACAGTTGAAAGTATCACAGAAATGCAACCGTTCGTTGTTGAAAGCTCTAAGGAATATGGCGATGACTTCAAACCAGAAACTAAACAGGCAGAAAAGAAATTTGACACTCTCCAAGAGGTAAGCGTAAGTGAGGTTTTAACGGAGACCATTGCCGGTGACTTTACTGAAAAGTTAACACCTAAAACGGACACTGCTACCACTGCCGTTGATACAGCAAAGGCTATCGAGCAGTCGCAGGTGCTCACTTCCGAAAATATTGACACTTTTACAGTTGACAAGCAGGAACCTGCTTCGGTCAATGTAGTAAGAGATTCGGTTGAAGGGTTGATACTGACAGAAAACGTTCTTCCTGAAGCAGAAGCAACATTCGAGGGCGCTCCTAAACCTGAAACGAAGAAGGCCGAGAAATCTATTGAAGAAAATACCACTGTGGTCGTTTCGGAAGTTATTGGTGAAGAAAAAGAGAAAGATTTTACAAGCGAGAAACCAAAAGAAGAATTTTCTACCTCCTCAGTGCTACCACAACAGATCGTATCGCAATCGGAAGTGCAAACGCTTGGAACATTCGATAAGTTCGATAATGACAAACCTAAAGAAGAGACAGCTGGAGTAACTAGAGACGAACTGAAGAGTGTCATGATCGAAAGTCAAATTACACATGAAACTGAAGTGCCTTTCGTTGATAAACCTGTAGAAGGAAAAACAGCTGAAATGACACTTTTAGAAAAACAACACACAGTTGTTACAGAAACGGTGACGAGTCAACAAGAGTTAGAATTCAAAGAGGAGAAACCGGAAGGTTCCACTGCTGAGGGTGCTATACTACCACAGGAAGCAGCTGTTACTTCTGAAGTTAGAACTCACGAAGATATTGGAACCCTCGAGACTCAAAAACCGGAAGAAACTAAAGCTACGAGAGATTTTGTGCCAAGGAAGACACTGAGCATTGAAGAGACGTTGGTTACAGAGAAAGAAGAAGACTTCTTGGGTGACAAAAGACCTATTTTAACTTTAGCTGAGTTTGACTTGGAAAAAGCTAGGAAAACCGCTGAAGTTACCGAAGTTCTGACGTCCCATACTGAAGAAACGTTAGTAGCAGATAAACCAAAGACTGATACAGCAGCGCAACGTATTGATGAACTGGCATCAGTCCAGGAACGTGAAGTGAGGGTTTTGGAAGGAGTTGGAGAATTTTCCGAGGAGACACCTAAAACAACTCAAAAAGCTACCTCCCAAACTGATACATTTGAAAGTGTTGTTGAATCAAGTGTTGATATACAAGGATCGACAAAACAATTCGATGTTGAAGAAACACAACCAAAGTCCGCAACATTACACATATTAACCAAGGAAAGTTTGACAGTTACTGAAGTAACCACGCAAGGTGTAGTCGGTAAAGAAGTCACTGAAGTTAGTGCGAAGGAAAGCAGCGCCCAACAAGAAATTGTTCAGAGGCCTGTAGTTGTAAGTGAAGAAGTAACCACCTTGCAAAGCGTTGGTGGATTTAAGGCAGAAGAAATAAGAACGACCAAAGCACAGACTGAATATACAGACGTCAAACATGGACTGATAGTAACAGACCAACCGTCAACGGGTAACTTGGACACTCTCGCCTACCAAAAACCGTCTGAAAGGACCGTTAAACTGACTCTGGAAGACATCACTCCAAGCCTACAGATAAGTCAAGTTGAACTGCACGAACACGAGGGTAAGTCATACAACTTTTTATCACTTGGTAGGGTGAAGCGTATTACATTTCACATCGACACAATATACACAACAATGTACACTTTACTTCAACACAACCTCGCATGTCGTGTATATATCTTAACACCGTCAAATTGCAGGAACATTGGAAGATACAAGCCCATACACAACACGCGCCAAAGTCACACAAACAACAGTCGAGACTCACGAGGCTGAACAACACATACCAGACACACAAAAAGATACAAGCGTTGAGGAATCCCAAGAAATTATTACTAGGTTTAAGTCGGCTCCTGATAGTGACGAGGCTACGCAGGTCATTACCAAACGAACCGTGATAAAAAAGAAGAAACGCGCGGGTGAGGGTGATGTGGTTATTGAAGAAATGGTGGACGAACTAGTGCCTGAAATCAAGGAGAAGAAGAGCCCCATGATCGAGGAACTGCCGGAATTCCCAGTCGAAGAAGAAGAAAAGAAACCGGAGGAAGCCTATGTTGTCGAAGAGTTACCGGAGGAAGTATCTGAGACTCAAGTTGTTGACAGAAAGAAGAAGATAATCAAGAAGAAGGTTGTTATCGAGGAGGAGGAAGAAGAGAAAGAAAAACCGGTGTACACAGTGGAGGAACTACCAGAAGTAGTGCAGGAGTCTACTACTATAGACGAGGGTGTGGAGAGAAAGAAGGTGGTAAGAAAGCGTATAATCAAAAAACGAAAGGAAGGCGGCCAACAAGAAACAACCGAAATCGTTACTGTGGAAGAAGAAGGCAAACAACCCGAAACAGTGGTAAGTATAAAAGAAGAGCCCATATTCTTCGTTGAAGAACTTCCGGAACAAATAGAGGAATCAACCGTGGTAGACGAAGGTGTTGCCAAAAAGAAGGTAGTTAGGAGGAAAGTGCTTAAGAAGAAACGAACCGACGGCAAACAAGAAACGACTGAGATTGTAACCATTGAAGAAGAAGGCAAGAAGCCAGAAACTACAGTTACAATACACGAAGAAGCAATTCCAGAAGAAGAAGAAATTCTGCCAATAGCAATAGTTGAAGAACTTCCAGAGGAAGTCCAGGAATCAGTAGTTGTAGAGAAAGGTAGACGCACCAAGAAGGTCATCAAAAAGAAAGTTCTTATTAAGAAAAAGGATGACGGAAAAGAAGAAAAGACTGAAATTGTAACGGTAGAAGAAGAAGGCAAAGTACCAGAAACAACAGTTAGAGTACAAGAAGAAGAAACACCGGAAGAACAACTGGTTGTTCAAGAACTTCCTGAGGACGTACAAGAAACAGTTGTCGTGGAGGGTGATGTTACCAAAAGAAAAATAGTTAAGAAGAGGGTAATCAAAAAGAGGAAGCAAGACGGTAAAGAAGAAGTAACAGAAATAGTTACGGTGGAAGAAGAGGGTAAAAAACCACAGACAACAGTTACTATTGAAGAGGTTGAACAGCCCGAAGAAACAAAAACAATTGTTGTTAAGAAGAAGAAGGTTGTCAAGAAGAAGCAAGAAGTTGTCGAAGAAGAAAAAGCTGATGAACCCGAATTTACCATCGAGGAACTGCCAGAAATTGTTCAGGAATCCACAGTAATCGATGAAGGAGTGGAGAAGAAAAAGGTAGTGAGGCGAAGGGTTGTACGAAAGAAGAAGCAAGACGGTAACCAAGAGACGACCGAAATTGTTACCACTGAGGAAGAAGGAAAGAAACCGGAAACTGTGGTAAGCGTTAAGGAAGAACCTATATTTGTGGTTGAGGAAATGCCCGAAGAAATTCAAGAATCCACGGTTATCGATCACGGTATTAGAAAGAAGAAAGTGTTAAGGAAGAGGGTACTGAAGAAAAAGAGCACTGACGGTAGACAAGAAACGACTGAAATAGTGACGGTTGAAGAAGAAGGCAAGAAGCCCGAGACTACAGTTACTGTACACGAAGAAGAAATTCCAGAGGAAGAGGAATACATTCAACCTGTTGCTATAGTTGAAGAACTTCCAGAAGAAGTTCGGGAGGATGTAGTTATCGAGAAAGGAAAAAGTAAGAAGAAGGTTATAAGGAAGAAAGTACTTATTAAGAGAAAGGGCGACGGCAAGGAAGAAAAGACTGAGATAGTTACAGTAGAAGAAGAAGGCAAAGCTCCAGAAACAACAGTTACAGTACAAGAGGAAGAGATACAACCAGAAGAACCCTTAGCAGTTGAAGAACTACCGGAGGATGTGCAAGAAACAGTTGTTGTTGAGGGTGGCATTACTAAAAGAAAAATAGTTAAGAAAAGGGTACTCAAAAAGAGGAAGCAAGACGGTAAGGAAGAAGTAACAGAAATAGTTACGGTGGAAGAAGAGGGTAAAAGACCAGAGACAACAGTTACTATTGAAGAAGTTGAACAACCTGAAGAAACAAAAACAATTGTTGTTAAGAAGAAGAAGGTTGTCAAGAAGAAGCAAGAAGTTGTCGAAGAAGAGAAAGCTGATGAACCCGAATTTACCATCGAGGAACTGCCAGAAATTGTTCAGGAATCCACAGTAATCGATGAAGGAGTGGAGAAGAAAAAGGTAGTGAGGCGAAGGGTTGTACGAAAGAAGAAGCAAGACGGTAACCAAGAGACGACCGAAATTGTTACCACTGAGGAAGAAGGAAAGAAACCGGAAACTGTGGTAAGCGTTAAGGAAGAACCTATATTTGTGGTTGAGGAAATGCCCGAAGAAATTCAAGAATCCACGGTTATCGATCACGGTATTAGAAAGAAGAAAGTGCTAAGGAAGAGGGTACTGAAGAAAAAGAGCACTGACGGTAGACAAGAAACGACTGAAATAGTGACGGTTGAAGAAGAAGGCAAGAAGCCCGAGACTACAGTTACTGTACACGAAGAAGAAATTCCAGAGGAAGAGGAATACATTCAACCTGTTGCTGTAGTTGAAGAACTTCCAGAAGAAGTTCGGGAGGATGTAGTTATCGAGAAAGGAAAACGTAAGAAGAAGGTTATAAGGAAGAAAGTACTTATTAAGAGAAAGGGCGACGGCAAGGAAGAAAAGACTGAGATAGTTACAGTAGAAGAAGAAGGCAAAGCTCCAGAAACAACAGTTACAGTACAAGAGGAAGAGATACAACCAGAAGAACCCTTAGCAGTTGAAGAACTACCGGAGGATGTGCAAGAAACAGTTGTTGTTGAGGGTGGCATTACTAAAAGAAAAATAGTTAAGAAAAGGGTACTCAAAAAGAGGAAGCAAGACGGTAAGGAAGAAGTAACAGAAATAGTTACGGTGGAAGAAGAGGGTAAAAAACCAGAGACAACAGTTACTATTGAAGAAGTTGGACAACCTGAAGAAACAAAAACAATTGTTGTTAAGAAGAAGGTTGTCAAGAAGAAGCAAGAAGTTGTCGAAGAAGAGAAAGCTGATGAACCCGAATTTACCATCGAGGAACTGCCAGAAATTGTTCAGGAATCCACAGTAATCGATGAAGGAGTGGAGAAGAAAAAGGTAGTGAGGCGAAGGGTTGTACGAAAGAAGAAGCAAGACGGTAACCAAGAGACGACCGAAATTGTTACCACTGAGGAAGAAGGAAAGAAACCGGAAACTGTGGTAAGCGTTAAGGAAGAACCTATATTTGTGGTTGAGGAAATGCCCGAAGAAATTCAAGAATCCACGGTTATCGATCACGGTATTAGAAAGAAGAAAGTGCTAAGGAAGAGGGTACTGAAGAAAAAGAGCACTGACGGTAGACAAGAAACGACTGAAATAGTGACGGTTGAAGAAGAAGGCAAAAAGCCCGAGACTACAGTTACTGTACACGAAGAAGAAATTCCAGAGGAAGAGGAATACATTCAACCTGTTGCTATAGTTGAAGAACTTCCAGAAGAAGTTCGGGAGGATGTAGTTATCGAGAAAGGAAAACGTAAGAAGAAGGTTATAAGGAAGAAAGTACTTATTAAGAGAAAGGGCGACGGCAAGGAAGAAAAGACTGAGATAGTTACAGTGGAAGAAGAAGGCAAAGCTCCAGAAACAACAGTTACAGTACAAGAGGAAGAGATACAACCAGAAGAACCCTTAGCAGTTGAAGAACTACCGGAGGATGTGCAAGAAACAGTTGTTGTTGAGGGTGGCATTACTAAAAGAAAAATAGTTAAGAAAAGGGTACTCAAAAAGAGGAAGCAAGACGGTAAGGAAGAAGTAACAGAAATAGTTACGGTGGAAGAAGAGGGTAAAAAACCAGAGACAACAGTTACTATTGAAGAAGTTGAACAACCTGAAGAAACAAAAACAATTGTTGTTAAGAAGAAGAAGGTTGTCAAGAAGAAACAAGCAATTGTCGAAGAAGAGAAAGCTGATGAACCCGAATTTACCATCGAGGAACTGCCAGAAATTGTTCAGGAATCCACGGTAATCGATGAAGGAGTGGAGAAGAAAAAGGTAGTAAGGCGAAGGGTTGTACGGAAGAAGAAGCAAGACGGTAACCAAGAGACGACCGAAATTTTTACCACTGAGGAAGAAGGAAAGAAACCGGAAACTGTGGTAAGCGTTAAGGAAGAACCTATATTTGTGGTTGAGGAAATGCCTGAAGAAATTCAAGAATCCACGGTTATCGATCACGGTGTTAGAAAGAAGAAAGTGCGAAGGAAGAGGGTACTGAAGAAAAAGAGCACTGACGGTAGACAAGAAACGACTGAAATAGTGACGGTTGAAGAAGAAGGCAAGAAGCCCGAGACTACAGTTACTGTACACGAAGAAGAAATTCCAGAGGAAGAGGAATACATTCAACCGGTTGCTATAGTTGAAGAACTTCCAGAAGAAGTTCGGGAGGATGTAGTTATCGAGAAAGGAAAACGTAAGAAGAAGGTTATAAGGAAGAAAGTACTTATTAAGAGAAAGGGCGACGGCAAGGAAGAAAAGACTGAGATAGTTACAGTGGAAGAAGAAGGCAAAGCTCCAGAAACAACAGTTACAGTACAAGAGGAAGAGATACAACCAGAAGAACCCTTAGCAGTTGAAGAACTACCGGAGGATGTGCAAGAAACAGTTGTTGTTGAGGGTGGCATTACTAAAAGAAAAATAGTTAAGAAAAGGGTACTCAAAAAGAGGAAGCAAGACGGTAAGGAAGAAGTAACAGAAATAGTTACGGTGGAAGAAGAGGGTAAAAAACCAGAGACAACAGTTACTATTGAAGAAATTGAACAACCTGAAGAAACAAAAACAATTGTTGTTAAGAAGAAGAAGGTTGTCAAGAAGAAACAAGCAATTGTCGAAGAAGAGAAAGCTGATGAACTCGAATTTACCATCGAGGAACTGCCAGAAATTGTTCAGGAATCCACGGTAATCGATGAAGGAGTGGAGAAGAAAAAGGTAGTGAGGCGAAGGGTTATACGAAAGAAGAAGCAAGACGGTAACCAAGAGACGACCGAAATTGTTACCACTGAGGAAGAAGGAAAGAAACCGGAAACTGTGGTAAGCGTTAAGGAAGAACCTATATTTGTGGTTGAGGAAATTCCCGAAGAAATTCAAGAATCCACGGTTATCGATCACGGTATTAGAAAGAAGAAAGTGCTAAGGAAGAGGGTACTGAAGAAAAAGAGCACTGACGGTAGACAAGAAACGACTGAAATAGTGACGGTTGAAGAAGAAGGCAAGAAGCCCGAGACTACAGTTACTGTACACGAAGAAGAAATTCCAGAGGATGAGGAATACATTCAACCTGTTGCTATAGTTAAAGAACTTCCAGAAGAAGTTCGGGAGGATGTAGTTATCGAGAAAGGAAAACGTAAGAAGAAGGTTATAAGGAAGAAAGTACTTATTAAGAGAAAGGGCGACGGCAAGGAAGAAAAGACTGAGATAGTTACAGTAGAAGAAGAAGGCAAAGCTCCAGAAACAACAGTTACAGTACAAGAGGAAGAGATACAACCAGAAGAACCCTTAGCAGTTGAAGAACTACCGGAGGATGTGCAAGAAACAGTTGTTGTTGAGGGTGGCATTACTAAAAGAAAAATAGTTAAGAAAAGGGTACTCAAAAAGAGGAAGCAAGACGGTAAGGAAGAAGTAACAGAAATAGTTACGGTGGAAGAAGAGGGTAAAAAACCAGAGACAACAGTTACTATTGAAGAAGTTGGACAACCTGAAGAAACAAAAACAATTGTTGTTAAGAAGAAGAAGGTTGTCAAGAAGAAGCAAGAAGTTGTCGAAGAAGAGAAAGCTGAAGAACCCGAATTTACCATCGAGGAACTGCCAGAAATTGTTCAGGAATCCACAGTAATCGATGAAGGAGTGGAGAAGAAAAAGGTAGTGAGGCGAAGGGTTGTACGAAAGAAGAAGCAAGACGGTAACCAAGAGACGACCGAAATTGTTACCACTGAGGAAGAAGGAAAGAAACCGGAAACTGTGGTAAGCGTTAAGGAAGAACCTATATTTGTGGTTGAGGAAATGCCCGAAGAAATTCAAGAATCCACGGTTATCGATCACGGTATTAGAAAGAAGAAAGTGCTAAGGAAGAGGGTACTGAAGAAAAAGAGCACTGACGGTAGACAAGAAACGACTGAAATAGTGACGGTTGAAGAAGAAGGCAAGAAGCCCGAGACTACAGTTACTGTACACGAAGAAGAAATTCCAGAGGATGAGGAATACATTCAACCTGTTGCTATAGTTGAAGAACTTCCAGAAGAAGTTCGAGAGGATGTAGTTATCGAGAAAGGAAAACGTAAGAAGAAGGTTATAAGGAAGAAAGTACTTATTAAGAGAAAGGGCGACGGCAAGGAAGAAAAGACTGAGATAGTTACAGTAGAAGAAGAAGGCAAAGCTCCAGAAACAACAGTTACAGTACAAGAGGAAGAGATACAACCAGAAGAACCCTTAGCAGTTGAAGAACTACCGGAGGATGTGCAAGAAACAGTTGTTGTTGAGGGTGGCATTACTAAAAGAAAAATAGTTAAGAAAAGGGTACTCAAAAAGAGGAAGCAAGACGGTAAGGAAGAAGTAACAGAAATAGTTACGGTGGAAGAAGAGGGTAAAAAACCAGAGACAACAGTTACTATTGAAGAAGTTGGACAACCTGAAGAAACAAAAACAATTGTTGTTAAGAAGAAGAAGGTTGTCAAGAAGAAGCAAGAAGTTGTCGAAGAAGAGAAAGCTGATGAACCCGAATTTACCATCGAGGAACTGCCAGAAATTGTTCAGGAATCCACAGTAATCGATGAAGGAGTGGAGAAGAAAAAGGTAGTGAGGCGAAGGGTTGTACGAAAGAAGAAGCAAGACGGTAACCAAGAGACGACCGAAATTGTTACCACTGAGGAAGAAGGAAAGAAACCGGAAACTGTGGTAAGCGTTAAGGAAGAACCTATATTTGTGGTTGAGGAAATGCCCGAAGAAATTCAAGAATCCACGGTTATCGATCACGGTATTAGAAAGAAGAAAGTGCTAAGGAAGAGGGTACTGAAGAAAAAGAGCACTGACGGTAGACAAGAAACGACTGAAATAGTGACGGTTGAAGAAGAAGGCAAGAAGCCCGAGACTACAGTTACTGTACACGAAGAAGAAATTCCAGAGGAAGAGGAATACATTCAACCTGTTGCTATAGTTGAAGAACTTCCAGAAGAAGTTCGGGAGGATGTAGTTATCGAGAAAGGAAAACGTAAGAAGAAGGTTATAAGGAAGAAAGTACTTATTAAGAGAAAGGGCGACGGCAAGGAAGAAAAGACTGAGATAGTTACAGTGGAAGAAGAAGGCAAAGCTCCAGAAACAACAGTTACAGTACAAGAGGAAGAGATACAACCAGAAGAACCCTTAGCAGTTGAAGAACTACCGGAGGATGTGCAAGAAACAGTTGTTGTTGAGGGTGGCATTACTAAAAGAAAAATAGTTAAGAAAAGGGTACTCAAAAAGAGGAAGCAAGACGGTAAGGAAGAAGTAACAGAAATAGTTACGGTGGAAGAAGAGGGTAAAAAACCAGAGACAACAGTTACTATTGAAGAAGTTGGACAACCTGAAGAAACAAAAACAATTGTTGTTAAGAAGAAGAAGGTTGTCAAGAAGAAGCAAGAAGTTGTCGAAGAAGAGAAAGCTGATGAACCCGAATTTACCATCGAGGAACTGCCAGAAATTGTTCAGGAATCCACAGTAATCGATGAAGGAGTGGAGAAGAAAAAGGTAGTGAGGCGAAGGGTTGTACGAAAGAAGAAGCAAGACGGTAACCAAGAGACGACCGAAATTGTTACCACTGAGGAAGAAGGAAAGAAACCGGAAACTGTGGTAAGCGTTAAGGAAGAACCTATATTTGTGGTTGAGGAAATGCCCGAAGAAATTCAAGAATCCACGGTTATCGATCACGGTATTAGAAAGAAGAAAGTGCTAAGGAAGAGGGTACTGAAGAAAAAGAGCACTGACGGTAGACAAGAAACGACTGAAATAGTGACGGTGGAAGAAGAAGGCAAGAAGCCCGAGACTACAGTTACTGTACACGAAGAAGAAATTCCAGAGGATGAGGAATACATTCAACCTGTTGCTATAGTTGAAGAACTTCCAGAAGAAGTTCGAGAGGATGTAGTTATCGAGAAAGGAAAACGTAAGAAGAAGGTTATAAGGAAGAAAGTACTTATTAAGAGAAAGGGCGACGGCAAGGAAGAAAAGACTGAGATAGTTACAGTAGAAGAAGAAGGCAAATCACCAGAAACGACAGTTACAGTACACGAAGAAGAAAAACCTGAAGACATTTTGGTAGTTGAGGAACTGCCAGCGGACGTACAAGAAACAGTTATTGTTGAGGCTGGTGTTACCAAGAGAAAGATAATTAAGAAGAGAATACTCAAGAAAAAGGAACAAGATGGAAAAGAACAAATTACGGAGATAGTTACGATAGAAGAAGAAGGCAGGAAACCTGAAACAACTGTTACCATAGAAGAAATTGAAGGACCTGTCGAAAAAATGAAACCCATTGAAAAGAAGAAGAAATTACCCAAGGTGATTCAAGCACCAGAAGAAAGTAAGCCAGAAACTACTTTCGTCGTAGAAGAATTACCTGAAGTGGTTCAAGAATCTACAGTAGTAGAACATGGAGTCGAAAAGAAGAAAGTTGTCAGAAAGCGTGTCATCAAGAAGAAACAAGACGGTAAACAAGAAACAACTGAGATAGTTACAGTAGAGGAAGAAGGTAAGCAACCAGAAACAGCTATAACAGTAAAAGAAGAACCGATCTTTTACGCTGAAGAACTCCCTGAAGAAATTCAGGTATCTACTGTCGTAGAAAAAGGTAAATCCAGAAATAAGGTAGTTAAAAAGAAGGTGCTAAGGAAGAAGAAAGGTGGTAAACAAGAGATAACGGAAATAGTTACCATTGAAGAAGAAGGGAAGAAACCTGAGACAACGATAACTGTACACCAAGAGGAAATCCCGGAAGAAGAAGAAATTCAACCAATTGCTATAGTTGAAGAACTACCTGAAGAAATACAAGAATCGACAGTGGTAGAAAAAGGCGTATGCAAGAAGAAGATTATTAGGAAGAAAATTTACAAAAAGAGGATGGCTGATGGTAAAGAAGAAACAACAGAGGTAGTTACAGTAGAAGAAGAAGGCAAGAAACCTGAAACTACAATCGTAGTACAGGAGGAACAACCAGAACCAACACTGTTAGTTGCAGAATTACCCGAAGAAATTCAAGAAGCTACGGTAGTTGAAGAAGGTGTTGTTAGGACAAGAATACTTAAAAAAAGAGTGTTGAAGAAAACTAAGAAAGACGGTACACAGGAAACGACAGAAATAGTTACAGTAGAAGAGGAAGGAAAGGAACCACAGACATCAATTACTGTTCAAGAAGAAGAACAACCGGAGGAAGAGCGTATTGTCAAACGCAAGAAGGTTATAAAGAAGAAAACTGCAGAAGAGGAAGAACCTCTATACACAGTTGAAGAACTACCAGAAGTAATTCAGGAATCCGTGACAGTAGAAGATGGTATTCCCAAAAAACAAATAAAGAAGAAAAGAGTTATCAGGAAGAGAAAAGACGACAAACAAATTATCACCGAAATTGTGACTTTGGAAGAAGAAGGCAAACAACCTGAGACTACAGTCACAGTTCGGGAAGAAGACGTTACTGAAGATGACAGGATCGCACCTACATTTACCGTTGAAGAATTACCAGAAGAAATTCAAGAATCTACCGTTGTTGATCACGGAGTTCTGAAGAAGCAGGTTATAAAGAAGAAAGTAATTAAAAAGAGGAAAGACGGCAAGGAGCATGTCACGGAAATTGTTACAGTAGAGGAGGAAGGTAAAGCACCAGAAACAAGCGTAGTGGTTCACGAAAAACTAGCGTCATTTGAAGGAAAACCAGAACCTACTTACACGGTTGAAGAACTCCCAGAAGTAATCCAAGAATCTACGATAGTCGACAGAGGAATCGAGAAGACACAAATCAAGAAGAAACGCGTCATCAAGAGGAAGAAGGCAGGCAGGCAAGAAGTTACAGAAATTGTTACCATAGAAGAAGAAGGCAAAAAGCCTCAAACAATGGTTACAGTGTTGGAAGAAAAGATTCCTGAAGATGAAACACTTGAACCTACGTTTGTAGTAGAGGAACTGCCAGAGGTAATCGAGGAAACAGTTGTAGTTGACAAAGGTGTCACTAAAAGACAAATAAAGAAGAAGAGAATAGTGAAGAAACGTCAAGGAAGCAAAGAATTAACAACAGAAATTGTTACGGTAGAGGAAGAAGGAAAGAAACCTGAAACCATTGTTACGGTAAAGGAAGAAGAAATTCCTGAAGAATTAAAACCAGAGCCGACATTTACAGTCGTCGAACTGCCAGAAGAAATTGAAGAAGCCACTGTCATCGAACGGGGCGTACCAAAGAAAGTTATTAAAAAGACAAGAGTAATTAAGAGAAGAAAAGGAAACAAACAAGAAACAACTGAAATTGTTACGGTAGAACAAGATGGAAAGAAGCCACAAACTACTGTTACAACATTCGAAGGATCCGCCATCGAAGAACTACCAGAAGAACCAACGTATCTAGTTGAAGAAATTCCAGAAGAAATTAAAGAAACAACTGTAGTTGAAAGAGGTGTGAAGAGGACCGTTAAAGTGAAAAAGAGAGTGATCAAAAAACAGAAAGATGGCAAAGAAGAAACAACAGAAATTTTGACTGTAGAAGAAGAAGGCAAGAAACCGCAAACTACTGTCACTGTGAGTGAGGAGGTTATTGAAGAAAAGCCTAAAAAGAAGACAAAGTCGAAGAAACCAAAAGAAAAATTAATAACCCCTGAAGGTGTCTTATTCGTTCCGTTACTTGCACAAAAGGAAAAAATTGATACAGAAGATTTAGAAGAACTAATAGACGTGGAACTGTTGAAAAAAGCAATCAAACCTCTCCCAGAAAGAGATGTCGAAGAAGAAATAACAGTAAAGAAAACTAAGAAGGTAGTCAAAAAGAAGAAAGAAAAACTATTTAAACCAGATGAAGAAATAGTTGAACCAAAAGAATCAGAAGCAGTATACATTGAAGAGCTTCCAGAAGAAACAACAATCACAGAAACTATAGAAAAAGGAAAACCCAAGAAGGTGGTTATTAAAAAGAGAGTTCTCAAGAAACGTGTTGGTAACAGAGAAGAAGTCACACAGTTAATAACAACTGAAGAAGAAGGCAAGAAGCCTCAAACTATGGTTGTGGTTGATGAAAACATTCTATCAATTGAAGATATTAAACCTGTGAAACCGGTAATTATTGAGGAACTCCCTAAAGAAATTACGATTCAGGAAGTTAAGACCAGAAAAGGCCCAAAGAAAACTGTGGTTAAAAAGAGAGTAATAAAGAAACGTAGAGGAAGCAAAGTTGAAACCATGGAAATTATTACTAAGGAAGAAGAAGGAAAGGAACCTCAAACGACTGTTACTGTTGAAGAAAAAACAGAACGCCTCGCAATAGAAGAGGTAGCTGCGCAAGAGCCAGGATACATTCAAGAATTACCAGAAGAAATCACAGTATATGAAACTGTTACGGACGGTAAACCCAAGAAGGTAGTCAAAAAGACACGAACAATAAAAAAACGAAAGGGTGACAAAGAAGAAGTCATCCACGTAGTTACTACTGAAGAAACTGGTAAAGCTCCTGAAACGACTGTTGTAACAGAAGAAGTAGAACTACCTGCTTTAGAGAAATTCCAACCTATCGAATCTGTTATCACGATGGAACTTCCCGAAGAAATAACTGAAGTAACCGAAAGAGGAAAGAAGAAAGTTGTAAGGAAACGTGTAGTCAAGAAACGCAAGGACGGCAAAGAAGAAACAACGGTAATTATTACTAGAGAAGAAGAAGGACAAGCACCTCAAACTACAGTTGTTATTGGGGAAGAATATCTGCCTATTGCAGAAGAAGAACCAATATATAAACCGGCAATAATTGAAGAAATTCCTGAAGAAGCTACGGTAACTGAAGTTGTAGAAGGTGGAGTAATCAAAAGAAAAGTAATTAAGAGAAGAGTTATTACTAAACGGAAAGGAAGTAAGGTTGAAGTAACTCAAATATTAACAGCAGAAGAAGAAGGAAAGGAACCAGAAAGTACTGTGACAATCGAAGAAATTCAAATACCAGAATTGGAAGCACCGAAATCTAGGAGACCTTCTTTTGTAGAAGAGTTGCCTGAACAAATAACTGTTATAGAGAAAGTGGACAAAACTGGAAAGCCTAAGAAGACAGTAATCAAAAAGAGAGTTGTAAGGAAACGTAAAGATGGTAAAGAAGAAATTACCGAGCTGGTTACAACCGAAGAAGAAGGCAAGAAGCCTCAAACAACTGTAACGTTTGAAGAATTTATTTTGCCAGTTCTTGAAGCTGGAAAACCCTTACCTATTGCTTCAATAATAGAACTACCGGAAGAAATAACAGTTATTGAGAAAGATACAAGACGAGGTGAAACTACAACAAAAGTACTTAGGAAAAGGGTTATTAAAAAACGAAAGGGTAATAGAGAAGAAGTGACTGAAATTGTAACTACTGAAGAAGAAGGAAAACAACCTCAAACTACCGTAACAATTGAAGAAGTTCCTATAGAAAAACCAGAAGAATATGAAGCTTCCACATATATTGAGGAACTTCCAGAAGAAGTATTAATTAAGGAAACTACCGAAAAAGGAAAACCAAAACGAACAATAATCAAGAAACGAGTAATTAAAAAGAAGAAAGGAGATAAAGAAGAAGTAACACACATTGTTACCACTGAAGAAGAAGGAGGAGCTCCTCAAACTACCGTAACAACTGACGTCGTAGAGCTCCCACAAATTGAACAATACAAACCAATTTCACCTGCAGTTGTAGATGAGTTACCTGAAGAAGAAACTGTAACGCAAGTTATTACAGACGACGGAAAGAAAAAGAAGAAAATCGTAAAGAAACGCGTGCTCACAAAACGCAGGGGCAGCAAGGTTGAAGTTACGAGCATCGTGACTGAAGAAGAAGAAGGGAAGAAACCCGAAATAACTGTAACTGTTGAAGAAACTGAAATACCTCAACTTGAAGAAGAAGTTCCTGATATTGTTGAAATTCCTGAAGAAGTGAGCGTAGTAGAAACCATTAAGGATGGGAAGAAACATAGAAAAGTAATCAAGAAACGTGTCATTAAAAAACAAAAGGATGGCAAAGAAGAAATCACTGAATTGGTGACTGTAGAAGAAGAAGGAAAGAAACCCCAAACTACTGTAACTGTAGAAGAAATACCTCTGAAGGAAATCAAGCCTAAGAAAACCAAAAAACCTAAAGAGCAAAAACTAATCACAGAAGAGGGAGTGCTCTTCGTACCAACCTTAGCTGGCAAAGAGAAAGTAAAAACAGATGATGTTGAGGAATTGTTAGGTATTGAACTTATCAAGAAATTCCGTCCAGTAGAATTAGGTGAAGCAGCAGAAGAAGAAATAGTTAAGAAAACAGTCAAGAAAGTCGTCAAGAAGAAAAAAGAAAAACTTTTCAAACCTGAAGAAGAAATTAAAGAACCTCTCGAAACCGAAGCAGTTTTCATAGAGGAACTTCCTCAAGAAACTACCATTGTAGAAGTTGATAAAAAGAAGAAAATCGTCAAAAAACGCGTCCTAAAGAAACGCAAGGGAAGCGTAGAAGAAATAACAGAAATAGTAACAACAGAAGAAGACGGCAAATCCCCTGTAACTACTGTAACTATCGAAGAAATAACCGTACCTGAAGATGAAATTAAACCAATTCAACCTGCTGTTATCGAAGAGTTACCTGAACAAATTACAATAACAAACAAGAAAACTATCAAAAAACGCGTTATCAAAAAACGTAGAGGAAGCAAGGTTGAAGTAACTGAAATCGTTACTGCGGAAGAAGAAGGAAAAGCTCCACAAACTACTGTCACTATCGAAGAAGAAACTGAAATTCCTGCTATTGAAGAAATAAAGCCTCTTCAACCCGCCTACATTGAAGAACTACCTGAAGAAATTGTAGTAACAGAAACTCAAACCAAAGAAGGAAAATCTCAAAAGAGGATCGTGAAAAAGCGTACAATCAAAAAACGAAAAGATGACAAAGAAGAAACAACATATATTGTTACCACAGAAGAAGTTGGTAAGAAACCTGAAACCACTGTAACCACCGAAATTCGTGAACTACCAACAATTGAAAAATTCAAGCCGATTCAACCAACATCTGTTGTCGAATTTCCTGAAGAAGTAGAAGTTACTGAAGTTGTAACGAAAGAAGGAAAACCCAAGAAAACTGTACAAAAGAAGCGTAGAGTGAAAAAAATAGTCGACGGTAAAGAAGAAACGACACTTATTACTACTGTAGAAGAAGAAGGCAAAGCTCCTCAAACTACTGTAGTAACTGAAGAAACAGAACAGCCTGTTACGAAAGAGGAAGTGCCTTCTCAAGCTGTTTTTATTGAAGAAGTTCCCGAAAAAGTTACTGTCACTGAAACAGTTTCTAAAGAAGGAATACCTCAAAAGAAAATAGTAAAGAAACGAACAATCAAAAAGAAGACAGGAACAAAGGAAGAACTAACCCACATTGTAACTGTCGAAGAAACTGGCAAGAAACCAGAAACTACTGTAACTGTTGAAGAACTGAAACTACCAGAACTTGACAAACCGCGATCAAGACGACCATCATACGTTGAAGAACTTCCAGAAGAAATTACCGTTACTGAAAGTGTAGATAAAATAACCGGCAAGCCAAAAGTTAAAGTTGTGAAGAAACGTATAATAAAGAAACGGAAAGATGGAAATGAAGAAGTGACCCAAATAGTAACCACCGAAGAAGATGATAAAAAGCCACAAACTACTGTAACTGTCGAACAAATCGAATTACCAGAGGAAGAAAAGTACACACCTCTTGAACCTGCTTACGTAGAAGAACTTCCTCAAGAAGTAACAGAAGAAATCGTTACAAAAGCGGGCCAGGCTATCAGAAAAACAACGAAGAAACGTATCATCAAGAAACGCCAAGGCAAAAAAGAAGAAATCACTCAAATCGTTACAACTGAAGAAGAAGGAAAGGCACCTGAAACTACTGTTATTATTGAAGAATTTGAAGCATCTCCACTTGAAGAATATGCACCACTAGAGCCCTCCTATGTTGAGGAATTACCAGAGCAAATAACTGTCACTGAACAAATTACAAAAGAAGGTAAACCTAAGAAAACTGTAGTGAAGAAACGTACGATCAAAAAACGTAAAGGTGACAAAGAAGAAGTCACCAATATTGTGGTCACTGAAGAAGAAGGTAAGAAACCACGAACTACAGTCACTACGGAAGAAGTAGCATTGCCCGAAATAGAAAAATACAAACCATTCGAACCTTCTGTAGTTGAAGAACTGCCCGAAGAGGTATCCGTAACCGAAGTTGTTTCTAAAGACGGAAAATCGAAGAAGAAAATAGTGAAGAAACGTGTAATCAACAAGCGTAAAGGTAGTATTGTTGAAACCACTCGAATTGTTACTGAAGAAGAAGAAGGGAAGACACCTCACACATCCGTTACTGTGGAAGAAACTCAAGTACCCGAACAAATTGAATATGTTCCAGAAATAGTCGAACTTCCAGAAGAAGTAACTGTTTTGGAAACTATCGAAGGCGGAAAGAAATCTAAAAAAGTCATCAAGAAACGGGTCATCAAGAAAACGAAGGATGGCAAAGAAGAAACAACTGAGCTGGTAACAGTTGAAGAAGAAGGCAAGAAACCTCAAACTACTGTAACTGTCGAAATTGAGGAAGCTCAAAAACCAAGCGAGAAACCAAAGAAGAGGAAGATCAAGAAACCTAAGGAACAAGAATTAATAACAGAAGAGGGCGTCCTGTTTGTACCCACACTAGCAGACAAAGGTAAAGTTAAAACCGACGATGTACAAGAGCTTCTTGGTATCGAACTTATGAAGAAATTCCGTCCTCTAGATGAAAAGCCCGCAGATGAAGAATCTGACGAAGAAATCGTTATAAAGAAGAAAACCAAGAAGATTTTAAAGAAAAAACAAAAACCGCTCAAACCAGCTGAGGAAGAAACTGTTCCAGAAACAGCATACGTTGAAGAACTTCCCCAAGAAGTCACAATTACTGAATCAGTCGCAGACGACGGTACCACTCAAGTTAAGACCACTAAAAAACGTGTAATTAAGAAACGCAAGGGAACCACTGAAGAAACAACGCATATAGTAACTGTCGAAGAAGTTGGCAAGAAACCACAAACAACGGTCACAATTGAAGAAAGAACAATATCTGATCTTGAACCGTTCAAACCCACACAACCCTCACACGTCGAAGAACTACCCGAAGAAGTAACCGTTGAAGAAGTAACTGAAGACGGCAAACCGAAGAAAATAATAAAGAAGAAACGAACTCTGAAGAAACGCAAAGGAGATGGTAAGGAAGAAATAACCCACATTTCTATCATCGAAGAAGAAGGTAAGGCGCCGGAAATCGTGGCGACAACTGAAGAAATCGAAACCATAGAAGAAGAAGAACCATTAGAATTTATCGAAGAACTTCCTGAACTAGTAACTGTAACCGAAACCATAAACAAAGATGGTAAAGCTAAAAAGAAGACAGTTAAGAGACGCACAATCAAAAAGCACAAGGATGGCAAAGAAGAAACCACCCACATCTTAACTACAGAAGAAGAAGGCAAAGAACCCGAAACCACTGTAACCGTAGAAGAAACTGAAGCACCAGAGGAAGTTCTTAAACCCCTCTACATAGAAGAACTTCCCGAAGAAGTAAGCGTCACGCAAGTTGGACACAAGAAAGCTGTAACTAAAAAACGCGTGATCAAGAAACGCAGGGGCAGTAAGGTCGAAACCACCACCCTTGTTACCGAAGAAATCGAAGGCATTAAACCCCAAACCACTGTAACTGTTGAAGAAACCACAGAAGATATTGAGTATATACCCGAATATCCTGCAGAAATAGAAGAGCTTCCCGAACAGGTCGTCGTAACGGAAATGGTAACACCAGAAGGTAAAACCAAAAAGAAAATTACCAAGAAACGCGTCATCAAGAAGCGCACTGGCGACGGAAAAGAACAAGTCACGCAAATCCTGACTGAAGAAGAAGAAGGGAAAGCACCTGAAACCACTGTAACTATAGAAGAAGCCACTGAACAACCCTATGAAGTTACAGAACTTCCCGAGGAAATTACTTTAACCGAAATTCAACCATTAGAAGGTAAGTCTAAGAAACAAATTACCAAGAAACGTGTAATTAAAAAGAAGATAGGAGACAAAGAAGAAACCGTCGAAGTAGTTGTCACAGAGGAAGAAGGCAAGAAGCCGGAAACTACCGTAACTATTATAGAAGAAACTGACACCAGGAAGAAAAAGAAGGTCAAAAAACCAAAAGAAGAAAAGTACCTCTTCATCCCACTGTTAGCACAAAAAGAAGAAGAAGAATCTACTCCCGAACAGGTCCTTAAACTGTTAAAGATCGAAATTATACGACATATTTTGGAACACCCAGCTCCTGAATATCCCGATATAGAGGACCTGCCACCTGGTCAATGCATTCTTATTGAGTACCCCGAAGAAGAAGAAATCATAACTCTTAAAGATGGAAGAGAGCAAGTAAAGAAGATCAGAAAACTGAAGAAACGCAAGGGCGATCAAGATGAACTCATCCACATCATCACCACCCACACTCCAAAAGAAGAAGACGTAGTTTATATGACTTCTGAAATGGTAGATGTTGTCCGAGAAATTGAACAAGTACCGTTAGTACCCGTCATCGAATTACCCGAAGAAGTGACAGAAGTAAAAGACGACAGATCTCCCAAGAAGAGAATTATCAAAAAGAGAACCTTCCTCAAAAAGAAAGGCCCTAGAATCGAAGCAACGGAAGTATTCACTGTAACTGAAGACGGAAGAGAAGCACAAGAAGTAAAGGTGGTTGAATACCCCGAAAAAGTATTCGCAAAGAAAGTACCCAAGCTTAGACAAACTTTCGAGATTGTAGAACAGAAACCACAGAAAGTAGAAATTGTTAATAAAGAAGACCTTCCTCTGCTTAAAAAGAAACCTAAGGTTACACACAAGAAACCCGCAGAGACCAAAATTCCAAAGTTTAGACTTAAGAGCAGGATCAGACCAATTGAATTCCCGCCTGAAGGTCAAAAAGAACAACATGCAGTTGTTACGCAACTGCCCCCGTACCACAGAGATCATGGAGAACTTTCTAGAAATGTAGCAGAAGCAGAAAAGATACTCAAGAAAAAGAAATACAAGAAATTCAAGGATATTGACCGAGAGTCTCCCGAACTTGAAAAATTAGAAGAAATAGAATTCCCTGAAAAACTAATGAAAGATAAAGACACCGAGAAGGATAAATACAAGCGTGGTGGAAAGAAACCCAAAGAAGAAGGTGAAGAAGCGCCTGGCATTAAGTTGGGCAAAGGAAAAATACCTCTTGAAGAGGAACAACCTGAAGAGGTTAAACTGAAGAAGATTCCACAGAAACCAGGGGAACCTCTAGTTGAAGAAGAAGAAAAGCCAAAGAAGAAGAAACCTTCTGTTAAACCCTCCAAAGAAGAAAAAGAAGAAGGAGAGGTAGAAGCACCTAAATTCGAACCATATGACATTGACAAGCCAGACCACGAGTTAGAAGAACTGGAACAGTTCGAGAAAGTACCCAAAGAACCCAAGAAGAAAGTAAAGAAAGACAAATATGAAAGAAAGCCAAAAGAAAAACAGGAACCTGAAATCGAAGAAAGAATTCTCGAAAAAGGCACTCCCAAGGAAAAACCTGAACCAGAAGAAGAAGAAAAACCAAGAAAGGTTAAACAAAAACCAAAACCAGAAGAGGTTCCAGAAGAAATTAAACTGAAACCCATCAAGAAACCAAAGAAGAAAGAAGAATTATTTAAAGTTGGCGAAGACAAGGAAAGGCCCGACTTCCTCAAAGCTAAGATTATTATGCTTCCAGAGGAAATAACTAAAATAGAAGAAACAACACCAGAAGGCAAAATCATCAAGAAAACAAAGAAAAAGAGGATAATCAAGAAGAAACGTGGACCCATCGAAGAAACTACCACAATAGAAACTATTACACCCGACAAAGGCGAGCCAGAAACCACTGTAACTGTTGAAGAACGATTCGTTTATGAAGAAGAAGTTCCAGAACCACTAGAAGCGGAAGAAGTAGAGGAACTTCCGTTAGAGACAAAAGAAATCGAAGAAACCATAGAAGACGTAATTGTTAAGAAGATTCTTAAACGTCGTCGCTACAAAAAACGCAAAGGCAAGGACAACGAAATAACAGAAATAGTAACATTAGAAGAAGAAGATAAGAAACCTGAAGTAATGGTCATCACCTACATAGAAGAAGATTTCGACGAAGAAGACATGGCGCCTCTAGAACCTGACAAACGCAAGCCTAAAAAAGCAAACGAAGTAATAATAGAAATGCCGGAAAAAGTTAAAATTATTAAGACCAAAACCAAAAAGACCAAGGTAAAGAAATCATTAAGCGACACTAAAATCTATGTGAAACTTATCGAACCAAAAGAAGAGCTCATTGAAATAATAACGACAGAAGAAGAAGGGAAGGCTCCGGTTTCCGAAGTCACGATAGTTGAAATTCCAAGCGACGCTTCTGAAGTTGAAGAAATTCTCGAATCTCAGCCAGTTGAAGAAATGCCCGTAGTAACGGAAATTGTCGAAGATATAGTTGACGGCAAACGAAGAACGAAAAAGATCAGCAAGCGTGTTATTAAAAAGCGCGTAGGCGACAAAGAAGAAATAACAGAGATTAAAACCACAGAAGAGGATGCGAAGAAACCTCAGATTGACATCCAGATATTTGTAACTGATGTCGATGAGATTACAAAGCCATTAGATCAAAAGCAGTTGGAGCCAAAGAAGATTGACAACGTTATTGTTGAACTACCAGAAGAAGTAACAGTAACCGAAACCAAAAAGGGAAAGATCACAACTAAAAGGAGAGTTATTAAGAAGTTGATCAGTCCCAATCAAGAAGTGACCACTGTAGAGACTACATTTGAAGAAGATAAAAGGCCTGAAACCACAGTAACAATAGAAGAAATAACAGATGAAGTAGCAGACATTCTGGAGGGCAAGGTAGTTGAAGAACTGCCCACAGTAATACTTGAAGATGAAGAAAAAACGAAGACACTCAAAAAGAGAATCATCAGGAAGAGAAAGGACGAAGACAAAGTTGAAACAACCGAAATAAAAACACTTGAAGTTGAGGACAAGCCTCCGGTAACCACTGTTGTAACATACACCTCAGACATACTAGAAATAGACTTCCCAGAAGACACAATCGAGACACTAGAAATCAAGAAACCCAAAGCCAAAGCCAAAAAACAAAAAGTCACACCACTCACTGAAACCAAAACCATCACAGAACAACACATTATCGAACAAACACAGGAATTAGGACCTGGTAAGATATACACAATATATTATTATTATTCATACAAAACATCCGACAATAGCATGATGTTATTGTTGGCAACCACTTTCAAATTATGCGTCATATCTAATCGTTTATTGTATTTTAGGTGAACTTGTAACCAAGGTGGAAAAAGCCAAGGGTACTGTAATCGTAGACATAAAAGAATCGGTAATTGTTGAAGGCGTGATGACCCAAAAGCCAATCCAACCAGTACCAGAGACTGTGGAGGAACTTCCAGAGAAAGTTGAAATCAAAGAAATCAAAGCGCCCGATGGTAAGGTGAAGAAACAAACGGTCACCAAGAAAGTCATCAGGAAGCGAAAGGGCAATAAGATTGAAGATACCGAAATTACTGTGGTCGAAGAGGAAGGTAAGAAACCAGAGACTTCCGTAGTTATAGAAGAAATCGAAAAACCAGATGAAGAAGAAATGCCTCAAGGAGAATACGCTACGCCTTCATACGTTGAAGAGTTGCCTGAAGAAATAATTGTCACTCAAGTAGAAACTCAAGAGGGCACCAAAAAGCGTAGCTACAAAAAGAGAACGATCACCAAAAAACGTGAAGACGGCAAGCAAGAATTCACCCAGATATTCACAGTTGAAGAAGAGGGCAAAGAACCGGAGACTTCCGTTACAATTGAAGAAATCGAAGCCCCAGAAGGTGAAGTCTTCAAACCAGAGGAACCTAGCTACATAGAAGAACTTTCCGAGGAAGAAATAATAACTAAAGAAGGCACCAAGAAAAAGACAATAAAGAAGAGAAAGATTGTTAAAGTTGTAGGCGATAAGAAAGAAACAACCAACATTGTAACCGAAGAGGTAGAAGGCAAGAAGCCTCAAACTACCGTCACAATTGAAGAAATGACGATACCAGCAGAAGAAGCTAAAGAGTTCTCTGTGAAACGTCCCAGGCCAAAAGAAGCGGCAATAATTGAAGAACTACCAGAACAGGTTATGGTCACAGAAGTTAAAACTAAAGAAGGACCAAAGAAGACCACGATTAAGAAGAAGGTTATCAAGAAACAAAAGGAAGACGGTAAAGTTGAAACCACCGAAATTGTTGTGGTTGAAGAAGAAGGAAAGAAACCGCAAACAACAGTCACCATTGAGGAAGAGCAAGTCCCGTCGCTTGAATCTTTCATCCTGGAACTCCCAGAAGAGGTCGAAGTTGACGAAGTTACCACCAAACAAGGTCCCAAGAAGAGAATAACAAAGAAGAAAACCTATAGAAAAGTTTCCGGAGCTGTAGCTGAAGACACGAAGATATTCACTGTTATCCAAGAAGGCGATGTCCCTAAAACTAGCGTGGTAATCGAAGAAACCATTTTACCCGAACAGGAAGTTAAGGCGCTTAAATTGAAGAAACCTAAAGAAGATACAGGTGTAGTTATTGAAGAACTACCAGAACAAGTTTTCGTTACCGAAGCTAAAACTCTTATGGGTCCAAAGAAGAGGGTCATCAAAAAGAAAATCTTCCAAAAACGAGAGGGTGGCAAGCAAGAGAACACCGAAATTATTACTATGGAGGAAGAAGGCAAGGAACCTCAGGTCTCCGTGATTGTTCGCGAAATCGAAGAAGAGGAAGAAGAAACCAAGAAAACCAAAAAGAAGGTTAAGAAACCAAAAGAGAAAACTCTTCCAGAACTCTTTGTTCCTACCATCGCGGAGCGCGACGATGCCAAACCTGATGATGTAATAGAAATGGTTGAATTCGAACTATTGAAGACAGCAATTGGACACGATATTCCCGAAATGAAGGCCCCTGAAGAAGAGGAAGAAGAAATAACGGTCGTAGGCAAGAAGAAAGTCAGAAAGGTTATTAAAAAGAAGAAAGAAAAGGTCACGGAAGAAGATGAAGCATTGCAGCCTGTAATATCTGAAGAACTTCCTGAAGAAATTAGGGTTGTTGAAGAAATTGATGAGAAGGGGGTGGCACACAAGACGATAGTTAAAAAGAGAGTAGTCCAAAAGAGACAGAAGGGCAAGACTGAACGCACAGAAATATTAACCGTAGAAGAAGAAGGCCAGGCTCCTCAAACTACTGTTGTAATAGAAGAAGAAGAAGTTCCAGAAGAATTATTCGAACAAGAAATACCTTACGAACTTCCTGCTGTAATAGAAGAAGCTCCTGAAGTAATAGAAAGGGTTACAAAGGAAGGCACCAAGCAGATAATCAAGAAGAAGATCATCAAAAAGAAGAAGGGCACAAAGCAAGAAAACACAGAAATTACAGTCGTTGAAGAAGAAGGCAAACCAACACAAACGTCTGTGGTTGTTGAAGAGATTGATGTTCCTGAAGAAATAATTGAAAATCTTCCAGAAACTAAACCACAGGAACCTGTATATATTCAAGAACTTCCAGAAGAAACCAAGGTGGTGGAAACAATGACACCATCAGGGGTGAAGCAGAAGAAAATAATAAAGAAGAAAATAGTCAGGAGGCGTGAAGGTACCAAGCAAGAAAATACAGAAATTGTAGTGGAAGAAGAATTTGGCAAGCAACCTCAAACCACTATAACCGTAGAGGAAGTAGAATTGCCAGAGGAAGTCTTGGAGCAAATCCCTAGCATAGAATCCAAGGAACCTTACTTTATCGAAGAAATCCCAGAACACACCGAAGTTGTAGAAACAACTGTAAAGGAAGGTCCTAAAGGTAAAATCGTGAAGAAAGTTATAAAGAAACGTAGAGAAAGCAAACATGAAGTTACTCTGGAAGAAGAAGCAAAGCCTTGGCAAAAGCCAATGGTCGAATTCCTTGAAGAACCGTTTGAAATTGAGGAAATGCCGGAAGAAATACAAATTATCGAAGACGATAAAGGCAAATCAAAGACAATAAAGAAGAAGATATTGAAAAAACGCAAGCAAGGCAAAGAAGAACGCACGGAAATTGTAACCGTACAAGAAGTTGGACGGGCTCCTCAAACAACTGTAACGATCGAAGAATTAGAGCTACCCGAAGAAGAGTTGAAGAAAATTCCTGTGCAAGACAAAGAAGAACCTGTTTACATTGAAGAACTTCCAGAAGAGGTAAAAGTCGAAGAAGTCAAGTCTAGGTGGGGTCCAAAAGAGCGCAAAGTTAAAACCAGGACTATCAAAAAACGACAGGGTAACGTAGAAGAACAAACTCATATTGTAACGGTTGAAGAAGTTGGTAAGAAACCACAAACTAGCGTTGTCGTAGAAATTCGCACTCTACCCGAATACGAACTGAAGCCTATACCTAAAGTCGACGAAGAAAGACCTGAGATCATTGAAGAATTACCCGAAGAAATTAAAGTTGTGGAGACTATTACACCAAAAGGCAAAACTAAACAAATAATCAAAAAGAAGAAATTTACAAAACGCATTGGAGACAAGGTTGAAGGCACCGAAATAGTAACTATCGAAGAAGAAGGAAAGGAACCTCAAACGACTGTTACAATTGAAGAACTCGAAGCCCCTCTTGAAGATGTTAAAGAACTACCTGGCAGACGCCCAAGCGAGGCAAAGGTCATCGAACTACCTGAAGAAGTTAGCGTTGTTGAAACTCCTTCGGACACTGGAGAGACCAAGAAGACTATAATCAAGAAACGCCGCATAGTGAAACCTAAAGGTGGCACGAAGCAAGAAGTAACGGAAATTTTGACCGTAGAGGAAGAAGGATACCTTCCTGAAACCACTGTGACCGTTGAGGAAATCGATACTGAAAAGGTTACGAAGAAAGTTATCAAAAAGAAACCAAAAGAAAAGAAACCACAACTGGTTAGAGAGGTTTCCGTTCTTATGCCTATAGAGCGTAAGGAAATCAAGCCACAGAAAGTCAAGATCGTCGAAGCTAAAGATGTGCCTGCATTTGCTGAAGTCAAGCTCAAACCTAAGCCTAAAGCAGCTAAGCCGAAAGAAGCTAAAGTCCCTAAAATGCCGATGCTCAAGAGCAGGATACGGCACATAGACTTTCCACCAGGAGGCGAACAAGAAATGTTACCACGAATTTCCATTTTGGAACCTGTCTATAGAGACAATGGCGTATTATCCAGGAATGTACAGGAAGCTGAAAAGATTCCTAAGACTAAGAGAAGGAGGCTAAAAGACAAAGACATCAACCTTAAAGATCTTGAAAAATTAGACCTTGAAATGGAAGAACTAAAAAAGAAGGAACTCGAAAAAGTCGAAGAGGGATACTTACATAAGAGAGAACCGAAGAAGAAGAAAGAACTAAAAGAAGAACCAAAGAAATTAGAAATCGGTAAGGGTAAAGTACCTAAACCAGAAGAAGAAGACGAAATTATTAAACTCAAAGCAGTACCTTCAAAACCAAAGGAAGAAGAAGAGGAAAAACCAAGTAAACCGAAGAAGAAGGAAGAAAAAGAAAAGCCTAAGCCAAAACCAAGGGAAGAAGGAGAATCCGAAAAAATCAAATTCGAGCCTTATGACATCGAAAGAGAATCGCCAGAAAAAGAAGAATACGCACCTGGCGAATACGAATCTCCCGAAGAAGAAAAGCCAGAACCCGGCAAGAAGAAGATCAAGAAGAAGAAGGTACCCAAACCCGAACCCGAAACTGAAGAATCCGTAATTATACCTGGAAAACCAAAACCAAAGGAAGAGGAAGAACAACCCGAGGTTAAAAAGAAGTACAAACAAAAACCTAAACCAGAAGAAGTTCCCGAAGGAATTAAACTCAAGCCTCACAAGAAAGAACAAGAAGATGAGGAGTTCAAGGTAGAAATAGAAAGGGTTATGAAACATGACGCCATTCCTACATTTGAAGGTGAAAATATTGAAATGGAAATTACACCAGACGACGATGAGACCAAAAATAAGAAGGTCAAGAAAATTAAGAAGATCATTAAACGCAAACCTAAACTTGGCGAAGAGGGAATTGTGCTAGAAGAAACACAGGAGGAAGAAGAAATATTGATCGCCGAAGAAGAGGAAGTGGTACCAAAACTGCCAGAAGTTCTTGAAATAGAACAAGAAGAAGACGAAACTGGCAAGACAATAATCAAGAAGAAAACAATTAAAAAGAGGAAAATACCCAAAGATAAACCTGAAGAAGAAGAAATTGTCCCTGAAGAACCCCAGATAGAAGAGCCCGTTCAAGAAAAGAAGAAAAAGAAACCTAGGAAAGTTAAAGCCGTTCTTATGTCCATCGAAAAAGTTTCTGTCAAACCTCAAAAACCACAGGTAACGACAAAAGAAGAAGTTGTTAAATTCGCCGAAATCAAACTAAAGAAACGTAAGGTTCCTGAGAAGAAAGAAGAAGCTCCTAAATTCCCGAAATTCGTGCTGAAGAGCAGAATTAACCGCATTCCTTTCCCACCAGAAAACGAAGCATTCACTCTTCCTTCAATCAAAGAACTTCCCGCTGTATTCAGAGAAAACGGTGTTTTGTCTAGAAACATCGCTGACGCCGAGAAAGTTCCAAAACGCAAGAAGATCAGAGTCAAAGACTACGAAAAAGATCTTAAAGAACTTGAAAAACACGACCTGGAATTCGAGGAACTCAAAAAGCAAGAACTGGAAACCGTCGATGAGGGTTTCAGATACAAACGCCCTGAAAAGAAGAAGCCCGAACAACCCGAAGAAGAAGCTAGGATATTGGAAATCAAGAAAGGCAAACTTCCTGGTGAACCTGAAGAACCTGAGAGCGTAACGTTGAAGAAGATCCCTCAAAAGGTCGAAGAAGAAGAAAAGCCAACTGAAAAGAAGAAACCCAAGAAAGAAAAGTCAGTGAAAGACGTGCCTAAAATCAAGGATGAAGAATCTCCGAAACTTGAACCCTTCGAACCCTACGACATCGAGAAAGAAGACGTGGAATTGGAAAAACTCGATTTACCCGTGCCAGAGGAGGAGGAAGAAGAAAAACCCGAGAAGGATAAGCCCAAGAAAATTAAGAAAAAGAAGGAGAAACCGGAGCCTGAGACTATCGAATCTAAACTAGAACTCGGTGTGCCCAAACCCAAAGAAGAAGAAGAAGCGCCAGAAATCAAGCTTAAGAAAAAACAGAAGCCTAAGGTGCCTGAAGAAGGTGAAGAAATCAAACTAAAACCGTTCAGGAAAGCCGAAGAAGACGAAGAATTCAAGGTTTCAATAGAAACTGTCATGAAACATGATGCTATACCAACTTACGAGGGAGAAGATATTGAAATGGAAATCAAACCTGACACAGACGTTGAGAAGACCAAAAAGAAAGTGGTAAAGAAGATTAAAAAGAAGAAAGAAAAGGAGGGCGAGGAAGAAACGCTTGAAGTAACCGAGGAAGAGGTAAAGCTTGAAGAAGTTGAGTTATTACTCGGGGAAGAAATACCTGTCAAAGAAGAAGCGGAGGTTACTGAAACTGTGACAATTGAAGAAATAACACCAAAAGAAACCGAAGTTACCGAAGAAGAAGAAATCTCAAAGAAGAAAATTATAAAGAAGGTAAAGAAAGTAAAGAAGAAGGAGGAAGAAAAGCCAGAAGAAGAGGAAATTGTTCCATTCACCGAGAAGCCCTTGAAATTGAAGATCAAGCGTATTCCTGCGCCCCTCCCTAGGACACCTGAGATCGTAGAACAGAAGAAACCAGAGTTCGCTGAAATCAAACTTCGCAAGGCCAAACCTATCGAGAAGAAGAAGAGCGGTGAAATTGTGATACCTAAAGTCCACCTTAAGGGTAGAATATTACGCACTGAATTCCCTCCAGAAGAGCATAAACCTCTGATAACTGAGTTGCAACCTGTTTACAGAGATAATGGTGTTCTTTCCAGAAATGTCGAGGAGGCAGAACAAGTCAAGCCCAAAAAGAAGAAGTTGGTCAAGAGAATCAAGGAGCTCGAGAAGATTGATAAAGAATTCGAAGAACTGAAGAAACCACTCGAAAAGGTCGACGAAGCATTTAAGAAACGTCCTAAAAAGGCTATGAAAGAAAAGCCCATTCTCATGAAGATTGTAAGAGTTTCCGTGCAACCACAAAAGGCTAAAGTCGTCGATGTCACACCTGAAGTAATCAACTTAGCAGACATTAAACTTAAACCGAGGAAAAAGCCAGAAAAGAAAGAAATAGAAAGCGTCACCATACCAAAACCAAAGCTGAAATCAAGAATAAATTGGGTAGATTTTCCCCCATTATCGGAAGTTCTTCAACCACTGAAGATCACCGAAATTGGAGCTGTAAGGGACAACGGAATAATTTCGAGGAATGTGGAAGAAGCTGCTAAACTCAAGAAAAAGAAGATCAAGAAATTCAAGGATGTGGACAAAGAGCTTACCGACTTGGAAAAACTTGACCTCGAGATGGAACAACTCAAAAAGAAGGAACCAGAGAAGGTAGGAGATGAGTTCAGGTACAAGAAAGAACCTAAAGAAAAACCGCAAGTCGAAGAAGAAGAACCGAAACAACTTAAGATAGGAAAAGGAAAGGTGCCTGAGAAACCCGAAGATGAGGCAGAAGATATCAAACTTAAAAAGATTCCAGAGAAACCCGTCGAAGAAATACCAGAAGAAAAAGAAAAACCAAAAAAGAAAAAGAAGGAAGAGAAGGTACCAAAAGAACCTAAAGAAGAGAAGACGGTTGACAAGCCAGAATTCGAACCATTCGAATTTGACCGCGACGACACAGAACTTCCTGAATACGAAGCTCCCGAAGGAGAGGAGGAAGAGGAAGAAGTTCCCGGAAAAAAGAAGACCAAATACATCAGAAAAAAGAAGAAGGAACCCGCTCCAGAAACCATCGAGGTACCTCTTCAAAAGGGAGTGCCAAAGAAGCCAGAAGAAGAAATACCTGAGGAACTCACTCTCAAAAAGAAACAAAAACCAAAGCCCGAGGAAATTCCAGAAGTTCCAAAACTTAAGCCTATCAAGAGACCAGAAACAGAAGAAGAATTATTCCAGGTGGAAGTAGCTAAATCTGGAGAGTACCAGGAAGCTAAAGTCATCCTCATCAAACCTGATGAAGAAACAGAATGGGATGTCGAATACGACACAATCAAGAAGAAGGGCAAGAAGAAGGTTATAAAGAAGAAAGAAAAGCCCGAGGTCGAGGAACCAGAAGAAATTACGGCAGAACCCGAAAAACCTACCGAAGAAATTCCAGAAGAAAACGTTGAAGAATTAGTAGTGAAGAAGAAAAAGCCAAAGGTTAAGCCAGAAGAAACAAAGGAAGAAATTAAGTTGAAGCCTGTGAAACAAGCTGAGCAAGAAGAAGAACTATTTACTACTGCAGAAGAAAAATCAGAATCACCTCAGCAAGCTAAATCCATTTGGATTGAGCCTGAAGAAGAAATAGAAATAAAAACAGAAACTGAGACCGAGATAATTAAGAAAAAGAAGAAGGTAATAAAGAAGAAAGAAAAGCCAGAAGTCGATGAACCAGAAGAAATTATGCCAGAACTCGAAAAACCGAAGGAAGATATTCCCGAAGAAAAGGTCGAAGAAAAGGTTGAAGAAGTAGTAGTGAAGAAGAAGAAACCAAAGGTTAAACCGGAAGAAACAAAGGAAGAAATTAAGTTGAAGCCTGTGAAGCAAGCTGAAGAAGAAGAACAGCTATTCACTACTGCAGAAGAAAAACCAGAATCGCCTCTAGAAGCTAAATCTATTTGGATCGAGCCTGAAGAAGAAATAGAAATAAAAACAGAAACGGAGACTGAAATAATTAAGAAAAAGAAGAAGGTAATAAAGAAGAAAGAAAAGCCAGAGGTCGAGGAACCAGAAGAAATTACGACAGAACCCGAAAAACCGACCGAAGAGATTCCCGAAGAAAAGGTTGAAGAAGTAGTAGTGAAGAAGAAGAAACCAAAGGTTAAGCCGGAAGACACAAAGGAAGAAATTAAGTTGAAGCCTGTGAAGCAAGCTGAACAAGAAGAACAGCTATTCACTACTGCAGAAGAAAAACCAGAATCGCCTCTAGAAGCTAAATCTATTTGGATCGAGCCTGAAGAAGAAATAGAAATAAAAACAGAAACGGAGACTGAAGTAATTAAGAAAAGGAAGAAGGTAATAAAGAAGAAAGAAAAGCCAGAGTTCGAGGAAGCAGAAGAAATGATGGCAGAACCCGAAAAATCAACCGAAGAAATTCCCGAAGAAAAGGTTGAAGAAGTAGTAGTGAAGAAGAAACCAAAGGTTAAGCCGGAAGAAACAAAGGAAGAAATTAAGTTGAAGCCTGTGAAGCAAGCTGAACAAGAAGAAGAGCTATTCACTACTGCAGAAGAAAAACCAGAATCGCCTCTAGAAGCCAAGTCTATTTGGATCGAGCCTGAAGAAGAAATAAAAACAGAAACTGAGACTGAAATAATTAAGAAAAAGAAGAAGGTAATAAAGAAGAAAGAAAAGCCCGAGGTCGAGACACCAGAAGAATTTACGACAGAACCCGAAGAAATTCGCGAAGAAATTCCCGAAGAAATTCCCAAAGAAATTCCCGAAGGAAAGGTTGAAGAAGTAGTAGTGAAGAAAAAGAAACCAAAGGTTAAGCCGGAAGAAGCAAAGGAAGAAATTAAGTTGAAGCCTGTGAAGCAAGCTGAACAAGAAGAAGAGCTATTCACTACTGCAGAAGAAAAACCAGAATCGCCTCTGGAAGCTAAATCCATTTGGATCGAGCCTGAAGAAGAAATAGAAATAAAAACAGAAACAGAGACTGAAGTAATTAAGAAAAAGAAGAAGGTAATAAAGAAGAAAGAAAAGCCAGAGGAACAACCAAGCGAAGAAGAGGTAATCAAAGAAACAAAACCAGAAGAAGTTACAGAAGAAGAAGTCAAACCAGTTGAAGAAGAAAAGAAGCCCGATGAAAAACCACTCGAGAGTAAAGTACCGGAAGAAGAAGAAAAACCGAAAGAGAAGAAACCGAAGAGAACTATTCCCAAAAAAGAACCGGTTAAAGACAAAATTCCAAGGCTTAAGAGCAGGATCAACAGAGTTGAATTTCCACCTAAGGACGAAGCGGAGCATCTGCCAAAGATAAAAGAATTAGAGCCAGTCGTTAAAGATAATGGAATAATTTCAAGGAACATTGAAGAAGCCGCTAAAATCAAAAAGAAGAAGATCAGAAAGCCGAAAGAAATCGACAAGGACCTAGCTGACTTAGAAAAATTGGATTTGGAATACGAGGAAGAAAAGGCAAAGGGACTCGAAAAATTGGATGATGCTAGTTTATACAAAAGGAAACCGAAAGAGAAGAAAGAGACGCCGGAGGAAGAAGCCAAGCCACTCAAGATCGGCAAGGGCAAGCTTCCTGAAGAACCACCAGAAGACGAAGACGTCAAATTGAAGAAGGTTCCGGAAAAACCCGAAGAAACCGAAGCTCCAACGGAACAAAAGCGTAAACCAAAAGAAGCTAAGGAAAAGAAATTAAAGAAAAAGCCCTCTGAAGAAACCTTAGAAGTTCCTAAACTAGAACCCTTCGATGTAGAAAAAGAAGATTTAGAATTGGAAAAATACGAGGCTCCTAAACCCGAAGAGGAGGAACAAGAAAAGCCAGAAGATGTAAAGGTTCCTTATAAACCTAAAAAGAAAGAAGAGCCAACTCCAGAGGAGAAAGAAATTACCATCAAGAAGGGAAAGGGTAAGAAGCCCGAGGAAGAGGTTCCCGAAGAAGTTAAGCTCAAAATAAAGCAGAAAGAAAAACCAGAAGAAGAACCTGAAGAAATTAAACTCAAACCATTCAAGAAGCCTGCACCAGAAGAAGAAGAACATGTGGTGGAGCTCGAGAAACGTAAAACTGAAACCACCACAGAAACCAAAACCGAAAAGGTAACACTTAAAAAGAGGACACCCAAAACGAAGGAAGAACCAAAGAAGGACAAGATTCCTCTTCTAAAGAGTAGAATCAGGTATGTCGATTTCCCACCAATAGAAGAAATTGAAAGGAAACCTATGGTCACTGTTTTGGAACCTGTTGTTAAAGACCAAGGTGTCATCTCAAGAAACGTAGACGAAGCAGCCAAGCTTCCTAAAAAGAAAAAGAAGAAGCCAATTGAACCCAAGTTGGACGAAATTGATAAAATCGAAGAAGAGCTGGAAGAACTCAGGAAAAGCAGAGAGGTCGTGGATGATGCATTTAGGAAGAAGCCAAAATCAAAGGCAAAGAAAGAAAAGCCAATGCTCATGCCAATCGTGTATGTTTCCGTTAAACCAGAGAAAGCTAAAATCGTTGATATCACTCCTGAGGTTGTAAGCCTAGCTGACGTCAAGCTTAAACCAAGGAAGAAGGTTCCAGAACAAAAAGAAGCAACGCAAGTGAAAATACCTCAAATCAAACTTAAGAGCAGGATCAACTGGGTAGACTTCCCACCCATTTCTGAAGTACTGCGACCTTTGAATGTTACTGAAATCGGAGCTATCAGGGACAACGCAATCATCTCCAGAAACATCGAAGAAGCCGGTAAACTCAAGAAGAAGAAGATCAAGAAGCCTAAAGATATCGAAGAACCAGAACTTACCGAGTTAGAAAAACTTGAATTGGAGTACGAAGAACAAAAGAAGAAAGGATTGGAGAAGGTAGATGATGCGTTCAGATACGAAAGAAAGCCTAAAGAGAAGCCTGAAGAAATCGAGGAGAAGCCAGTTGAAATTAAGATAACTAAAGGCAAAAAGAAACCAGAAGAAGAAGAAGAGGAAGCTCCAGTTAAACTTAAAAAGATTCCCGGAAAACCTGAGCCGGAAATTCCTGAAGACATCGTTAAAGAGAAGAAGGTTAAACCCGATGTGAAGGACACAGAAGAAAAAGAACCTAAAGGTGGCATTGAAGGTCCGCCATTTGAACCATTTGACATCAAGAGAGATGAATACGAAAAAGAAGAACTTGAATTGCCGGAACATGAAGAAATTGAAAAGGAGAAACCTGAGAAAACAAAACCGAAACGAAAGGTTAAAAAAGAAGAAAAGCCAGAACCAGAATCTGTTGAAATACCTTTAAAGAAAGGAACTCCTAAGAAGCCTGAAGAAGAGGAGGAAGAAAATGTTCAGTTCAAGATCAAGCAGAAGCCTAAACCTGAGGAAGAGCCAGAAGAAATCAAGCTCAAGCCATTCGTTAAACCTAAAGAAGAACCGGAAGAAGAAGTCGTTACGGTTGTTAAACCAGAAAAAGACGAAGCTAAGGTCAAAGAACCTAAGCCTGACGACGAAATTGTTCCCAAACCATTCGAAGATACCGACAAGAAAAAGAAGAAAGTAATAAAAAAGAAGAAAACTGGAGAAATACCCGAAGAAGTTAAACCGGAAGAAGAAAAGCCAGCTAAACCAGAAGAAAAACCGGAAGAAGAAAAGCCAGATGAAGTCTTAATAATAAAGAAACCTCCAGTTGTAGAAGAAGAGGAAGAACCGGTTAAAGTTACGTTGAAGAAGAAAGAAGCTCCTAAAGTCGAAGATGTGGAGGCTGAAGCCGCTGAAATCACCATTAAGAAGAAACCTAAACCCGCCGTTGAAGAAGAGGCTGTAGAAGCTGAGGTAATAATCAAACCAAAGACGGAAGAAGAAACCACTGAAGAAATCGTTACCATAAAAAAGAAAAAGGTCAGGAAACCTAAACCCGATGAAGGAGAAGCTAAACTAGAAATCAAGAAGGAAGAACCGATTCCTGTCGAAAATGTGGAAGTGATTATTGAAGAAGAAGTTCCTAAAGCTCCCGAAATCGAAACTCCAAAAGGGCCCGGAAAAGAAGAGTCTTCGGTGATTATTGAAGAACTGAAACCTGAAGACGAGATTCCAGAAGAACTCAAACGCGAAGAATTACCTTCAATAACGATCGAAGAGCCGGAAGAGCCGACAAAGGATCTACCGGAAGAAGAACAAGTGAAGTTATCTTTAAAGAAGAAGAAGATAAAGGTCAAGCTTCCCGAAGAACCTGTCGAAGAAGATGAACCCGTCCAGCAGGTGGTTATCAAGAAGAAACCTCCTAAGCAAATTGAGGAGCTCCCAGAAGTTGAAGCAGAAATCACTCTTCCGAAAGAAGCGGCACCTGCACAGGAGATATCGGAAGTTTCCATTGAAACTATTATAAAAGAAAAGCCAGAAATTCCCGAAGTTCCCATTACAGAACCTGAAGATGTCCAAGCAGAATTCACTATTATTAAGGAAGAGCCCGAACCTGTTAAAAAGGAGGGAGAAGTAACTACTGAAGTCGTTCTGAAGAAAAAGAAACCAAAGAAGAAGCCCAAGGAAGATGAAGCGCCAGATGAAGAAGTAGCAATAACTTTGAAGAAGGAAAAACCCAAGAAAGAAGAAGAAAGAGAAGTAACTGTGGATGAAGCAATTGCTATTATCAAACCTAAAAAGAAAAAAGAACCTGAAGAATTCGTTGCTGAGGCAGAGATAGTAATCAAGAAGGAAGAATCTCCTGGTCCTGTAATTGAAGAAATAATCGAAGAAGAGATTCAAGAAAAACTTCCTTCTCCTGAAGAACAAAAGGAAGAGTTTTCTATAAAGAAGGCAGTTGAAGAAGAGAAACCTGAACCCGAGGAAGAAATTAAACTTCCTAAACCTAAACCGGAAACAGAAGAAGATGTTCAGATTGAGGTGAAAAAGCCCAAGAAAAAACCGAAGAAAACAGAAGAAGGCGAAGATGAGGTTACAGTAAAGAAACACGTCCCAGTTCCGGAAGAAAAAATAGAGGACGAAGTCCAAGCAGAATTCAAAGTTAAGAAACCTGAAGGAGAAATTAAACCAGAAGAGGAAGTTGTGGCAGAACTCATAATTCCTGAAAAACAAGAAGACGAAGAAGCTGCTGAAATAAAGATCAAGAAACCGAAAAAACAACCGAAACCTGAAGAAGCTGAAGACGAGATTACAGTTAAGAAGTTAGAAATTAGAGAAAAACCAGACGATGAAGAAGAGGCTGAAATAAAGCTACCAAAGAAACCTGAAGACGAGGAAGCTGCAGAAGCACAGATCACGAAACCCAAGAAGGAACCTAAACCAGAAGAAGCTGAAGATGAGGTGACAGTTAAGAAGTTTGAAGTTCGAGAAAAGCCAGAAGACGAAGCAGAGGCTGAAGTAACAGTACCAAAGAAAACTGAAGACGAAGAAGCTGCTGAAATAAAGATCAAGAAACCTAAGAAGGAACCTAAACCAGAAGAAGCTGAAGATGAAGTGACAGTTAAGAAGTTTGAAGTTCGAGAAAAGCCAGAAGATGAAGCAGATGCTGAAGTAACAATACCGAAGAAAGCTGAAGACGAGGAAGCTGCTGAAATAAAGATCAAGAAACCTAAGAAGGAACCCAAACCAGAAGAAGCTGAAGATGAGGTGACAGTTAAGAAGTTTGAAATTCGAGAAAAGCCAGAAGATGAAGCAGAGGCTGAAGTAACAATGCCGAAGAAAACTGAAGACGAAGAAGCAGCTGAAATTAAAATTGTTAGGAAGCCAAAGAAGGACAAGAAACCTGACGAAGCCGAAGATGAAGTTACTGTCAAGAAATTCGTACCAGCACCTGAAGAAGAAAAGCAAGAAGTCGAAGAAGAAGTTGAAGTGACCATTAAGAAGAGACCAAAAAAACCAGAAGAAGTAAAGGAAGAGCCCGCAGCCGAAATAACCATAACCAAGAAACCTGAAGATGAAAAGGTAGAGGAAGATGTTGAAATTAAAATTACTAAGAAACCATCCAAGAAACCTTCTGTAGAAGAAGAATCCGAAGAACTAACAGTCCAACGTCTTAAACCCGTTCGCAGGCCATCCGAACCAAAAGAAGAAAAAGAAGAAATCATCGACGTCATCTTCAGACCAAGAACGTCGAAGACAAAGGAAGATATCGAGCAAGAATTCAAGATCGCGCTCGACTCTTATGTCGAAGAAGAAATTTCTATGTCTTCTAAAATCAAACTCAAACCGAAAAGACAACCTACTTTCACTGAAGAAACAGTCGAGGAATCGGTGAAGATAACGCAGGAAATTGATGACGAAGGTCCTGCCATCGAAGAAATTATAGATGAAGGCAGCGATGCTGAAGATTTGCCACTGGACGAGGACGAGGATGAACGTGTGATTGTTCTCAAGAAGAAACATCCCAGGAAATATTCTGTTTTTCACGAGGACGAAGAAGATGTCAGTCTTAGCATAAAGAAGCCATTTAAGAAGACTGATGATGCCGAAGCGGATGCTGAGGTTGTTCTTAAGTCTAAGAGGAGGGGATCTGCACCATCATTTGATCAAGGTAAGAGATTATGCTTTTTATGTAACAAAGTTCTTAATTTTGTTGTTGTTGTTGTTGTTGTCTCCAGAAGCGGTAACCTTGAGCATCACTCAACAAAGATCTGTAGAGGAAATCAAGATCATCCACGAAGAAGAAGTCCACAAGGGCGATGTCTACTACTCCGTCCGTATCTATGATGCTGAAGCAGAGAGTGCTATAGACCTTGTTGAAGGTGACAAGGTATATGTTGTGGAGACACAAGGTGAATGGTGGTTCGTCAAGAAACATCTTACCGAAGAAAGCGGTTGGGTACCTGCTCAACTGCTTATGGACGAAATTTCCTATACCACATACGTCCAGAAAGTGCTCAACGAGAAGATAGATAAGCTGCCTGTATTTGAAAGTAAGTAATAGACGATATTTCGAATGTCCTAAGGTTCATTGACGTCTCTTGTTTTTTTTTTCAGAACCCAAGACTCAAGAGAAAGCATCTGCTCCGAAATTCATCGAGAAATTGAAGCCTATCCGCACACCAGATGGCTACACAGTGGAATTCACTTGCAAAGTCGAAGGTTTCCCCCGACCACAGGTCACCTGGTTCAGGCAGACCCACATAGTCAAATCCTCGCAAGATTTCCATATGTACTATGACGAAGACAATGTCGTCACCTTGATCATCCGTGAGGTCTTCCCTGAAGACGCCGGAACATTCACTTGCGTCGCCAAGAATTCTTCTGGGTTCGCCTCAAGCACTGCTGAGCTGGTGGTAGAAGGACCACTTTCCTCACATGGATCTGAACATACCACTTCAATTTCAAGGAAGAGCCTGTCCAGAGATTCTTCTTTAGCAGATATCTTGGAAGGTATTCCCCCAACGTTCTCCAAGAAGCCCAAACCGCAGTGTGTTCCTGAAGGAACTGATGTTACGGTTGACGCTAAGTTGGTTGCTTTGCCGCAACCAGAAATTAAGTGGTACAGGAATGGCAAGCGAGTGACTACCAAAAACAACATCACCATCGAAACCAGTACGAGTGAAACGTACATTTACACAACCATTATGAAGATTACAAAGGTCGAGAAGAAGCAGGAAGGTAGATATAAGATCGTTGTGAAGAACAGAGAGGGTGAGGCAACGGTAGAGTTCACACTGAGGGTGAGAACAGAAGAAAAGGAGTCACCACAAGTGCTTGAACCGCTTAGGTCTATAACCGTTCGCAAGTATGAGACAGCAGTGCTTAGCACCACCATTGTTGGTAATCCAGAACCTGTGGTAGAATGGTACAAGGATGGCAAACCGTTTAGGAAAGCAACACCTAAACGTGATGGTGATACATACACCATTACTATTCGTAAATCAAATGATGACGACACGGGAGAGTATACAGTAAAAGCAAGGAACCCATTGGGTACTGCTGAAACTACAGCAAACCTAACAGTAGAAGGTGAGATGTTAGAAAATTTCGCAGCTGCTTATTAGATGCTGACACTTTTATATTTTCAGGTAGAATCGTTCTACTGCTTTCGCTCGTATCGATAGAAATAATGCTTTCTGCTAGCAATTTTAGAAGTAGTTAGATGCTGCACAACGCTACCAAATACATTTGTAACTTTAATTAAATAAAGTATATATTCTGCTGCTTTTACTCTGCCTCGCTGCCCTTAAAGTTGTGATGATATTCGCCAGGCACTAATATGATTATATGTTTCAGAATTCCCAGAAAACGCCGAACCACCGAACTTCGTCAAACGTTTCGAAGAACAGAACATTCCCGAAAAGACTCCACTCATCCTTAGGGCTAAGGTCACCGGCAACCCCATTCCAGATGTTACCTGGTTGCGAAATAACGAACCAATCGAATCTTCGGACAGAATCAGAATTCTGTACGACGGTGAAAATATCGAACTCACCATCAAGGAGACAAACTCGGAACTGGATTCTGGAGACTACAAGTGCATCGCTAAAAATAACATGGGTAAAGCGTCGCACGGTGCTAGGGTATCGGTTGAAGTCGATACCGTTAAGTTTACGAAGAAGCTCAAGAAAGAATACGAAGCTTTCGAAAGAGAAACCATCGAACTTGAGTGTGAAACGTCGCACTCGGTGAGAACTAAATGGTGGTTCAACGACACCGAAATTTCCGGAATGGACCATAGGGTTGTGGTGCAAGACGGTAGGACCCACAAACTGATCATCAAGAATATTTCCATGAACGACGTGGGCAAATATAAGTGCACTGTAAAAACGCAAAAGACTGAAACGACGGTCAGGGTCGATCAGCGTAAGCTCGAATTCGTGAGAACCCTTCAAGATTTGGAAGTAACGGAAAAGGACACCGCTATTCTCGAGGTTGAAATCACTTCAGATACCGCCGATGTTTCTTGGCTGAAAGACGGCATACCCCTTGATAAGACTGAAGAGAAGTTCGAGGTAGAAAAGTTCAGGGGAGTAAGAAAACTTCTCATCCGTTCTACCTCGATTCACGACGAAGGCGAATACAGCTGCGTATTGGCTGAAGAAGCGTGCAGGGCCGATGTGACTGTCATCGAGCTACCACCAGAGATTATAACTCCCCTACAAGATAAGACTGTTACGAAGGGCGACAAGACTGTTTTCGAAATAGAGCTTTCTAAGGGCGACGCTCTCGCCCGCTGGTACAAAGACGGGAAAGAAATCAAATTCTCGGAGCACGTGCAGCTTTCCATCGATGGCAAGCGGCAAAAGCTTAAAATATATAACACCGTCGAAGACGACGAGGGTGTTTATAGTTGCGAAGTCGGCAACCAACAATCTAAAGCTACATTAACTGTAAACGTACCGTCGTGTTCGTTTATCAAACCGCTTCCAGAAATTACCACTGTTAAAGTTGACACTGACGCCGAATTCGAAGTAGAACTTTCTAGAGAAGATGTCGAAGTCACCTGGACGAGAAACAAGAAGAAGATCGAGTCTTCTTCGAGGTACACGATTACGAAGAGCGGCACGTACAGAAAGTTGGTGGTCAGGAAGGTCACCCAAGAAGACGAATACGATTATACTTGCACTGTTGACAAATACGAGATAAAAACTTCTTCTAAATTGAAGGTTGGCGACAGGCCCAGCCCGCCAAGAGGACCTTTGGATGTTTCCGGCATGACTGCCACTTCGTTCACCATTCAATGGCAACCGTCTGAGAACGATGGAGGCTCGGCAATCATCGAATATATTGTTGAAATTAAGGACGTCAAGTCTAAGAAAACCTTTAAGAAAGTAGGTGCCACCAAGGGGGACGTAACAGACATTGCTGTGAATTATCTTGAAAAAGATCATGGGTATAAGTTTAGGATAACGTCAAGGAATCAGTTTGGAATCAGTGAGCCATATTGTCCGGATGAGACCATCGTTGCCGGTTCCAGAATAAGTAAGTAATGTGTTTGAAGGAGCGCTGCTTTAAATGCTTATCCTTTGCTTTCGCTTTTTATAGGAATAGACTATCACTTTCACAAGACAGATGATACTCTGTATTGCTTACTTGGCATATTTCCGCCAGCTAACGTTGTACATACCAGTACGTGGCTTGATCTTCGTTTTTTATTCGGCCTAAACCTCAAATTTATCTTGTAGCACCTCCTTCGCCACCAGTGAACCTAACGATCAAAGATCTTGCAAGTAAGAGCGCAACAATATCATGGGAACCGCCACTCAACGATGGCGGTTCTGAAATAACAGGTTATGTATTAGAAAAGAAATTGGAATACATGCCGACGTGGGAGAAAGTTGCTACCTTAGAAGCTACTTCTTTGGAATACACCTTTGAACATCTGAAAGAGAAGAGTGACTACGTCTTCAGGGTTTACGCTGAGAACGCCATAGGTCTCAGTCCCCCAGCGACGACTGACGTCGTTCAAATGAGAACAACTGCGAGTAAGAAAATTTTCCTATCCGGACCGTACCGTTCTTCTATTGCATCTTATTTTAGCTGTACCTTCGCCACCTACGGCACCTTTGGAGATCAGGGCGATAGGGCCGAACGCGGCCGTGGTCGAGTGGGGCGCCCCAGAATGGGACGGGGGTGCTCCGCTCTTGGGCTACGTGGTCGCCATAAGAGATACAGGCCGAACGATGTGGATGGAGGTCGGTAGGACCAAGAGGGGTGTGCAGAAGCTCACAGTGAGAGATCTTCAAGAAGACCACGATTACCTGGTGAGGATTTTCGCTAGGAACGAGGTGGGAATGAGCGAGCCGCTAGAGTCTGAGGAACCATACAAGGTTCTTCCTTCAGGAGGTAAGAAGTGTAGAGAAACAATTCGTTTGAAGGAGCAATTGACGTTTCTTCTTGTAGAAGCAGACCAAGACGAATTTAGGGAGGTGACGGATAGAGAACCAACATCGTTTAGCACAACCTCTACGTCTTGGATGAGAGAGAACAGCATGGATGCGGATATTTCGTCGTATTCGAAAGGGACATTGCTGAAGAAAGATGAATACTTTTTCAGAATTTGGTGCTACGCCACCAAACTGTTCAAGTAAATATGTTCAGAGACTACTTTTAAGATGTATATACTCACTAGTTTTTTTATTTTGTACTGATTATGACTTTTTTGGGCTTAAGGTAAGGCTACGTTATTTTTTATTGTGCGTTACCGGATTGCGAGCTTATAAAAAGTAGAATGACCTTATGATATTTTAACGTAGTCTTATTTTAAGTTTGAAGTAATTTAAAAAAAAATGTTAAGGTTACTGTGATACTGACAAATGAGAGAGATAATAAATCAGCGACGAACATTTGATTAAAAAGTCGCTGGTAAAACGACGTATATAATTAAACATAAACGACTTGACAATATTTTATGCCATTATATTTTAAGTATACGAAATGAAGTTTGGTTATTTATTTCTAATGTTTATATGAAAGAAAACTGCGTTTTTGAGATGTTTTATTGTTAAACGTAACGAACGAAAAACGCGAAATTTTGGTTTTGGTGAGGACTTTTTTTGGCTTAAGAGAGAAATATAGGTGCATTATAAAAGAAACAAGCCGAAAATTTTCTGACCAAATCAAACTTTCGCGTGTGATCATTTTGTTGTTTAAATATTTATTTAATAAACGAAATATTAATAAAGTGGTGTAGTTTCATTTTTAAACAGAAGGATATTTTAGAAATAAAGAATTTTCGGCGTTTAAAAAAATGCAAATACCTAGCTATACCTATTCCAAGAAAAAATTATTTGTCAAAATTTACCTTAATGATTTTTTTAATAATAATTATTCACTTATGATGCGAAAAGAGACATTTCAGTAACCAAAAAATAGCAAAAAAAAATAGTTAGCCCCACATAATTTAATTATTCTATGGAGATAATGCATACTGAAATATTATATCTCTGTAGTTATCAAGACACCCTCGTATTGCAAAGTGAAAACTGATCTCTGCATTACCAATGTGAAGTTAGCGACAATCTTCCGACCTAACCTTCGTGTTTTGTGTTTTGAACTGTCATTTGTCAGTTATCGCGATTTGGATTTGAGGGTCATGGCCATTTACAGTTATGTTTTTTATATTTTGTGTTGCGCTTTGCGCTTAATGTTTAGTATTCAATAAAAAGCTTATTTCCGCTCAAAAACAATGAGTAACGAATATGCATCAAGACTTTTACCACCTGCTAAAGAAACTACGAGAGCGGCCTGTAAGAAATGCGGCTACGCAGGCCACTTGACGTACCAATGCCGAAACTTCCTCAAAGTCGATCCCAACAAAGATATCGTGCTGGATGTGAGCAGTACTTCTAGCGAGTCAGACAATGATTATTTAACACCTCTTACCGAGCTACGCGAGAAGGAATTGAAAGAGAAATTGAAGAAAATCAAGAAGAAAAACAAACACAAAAAGAAGTCGTCGAAGAAGCACAAGAAACGAAAGGAGAGCAGTTCTAGCAGCGATGAGGGCGAATCTAGTGATAGCGAGAGTGATGCTAGTAGCGCAGATGACAAGAAGAAGAAGAAAAGGCAGAAAAAGCAGAAGAAATCAAAGAAAAAACGGAAGCATTCAAGCGATAGCAGCAGCGATTAAAATTATCATTCTAGTTTTTTATACTTACCTTACCTATTATTTTAGAGGAAAGGTAATAATAATGTATTAAATAAGGATTATTAAATTTATGAAATAAAAGATTATACATTTTTGTTAGGATTTTTTATGCACATAGTTTGACAATTTTGTTGTCAATGAGTCAATTTTTAGTTCGGTATGTGGCTTACAGATGGCGCCACATGTTTTATAAATAAATTTGGTATCTAAAAAGGCCTTATTTATTTATTCCTTATATATTAAGATTGTGTTACTTCACATACCTATATAAAAATATAGGTATGTGTGTTACTTGTCCTTATATAAAGCTTTATCACAGTAAACTGTAGCTTTATATTAAAACTGAAATCAATATTCTGTCAAACATCTGTCACTGTCAATATTGTTGGTTAGCCGAATTTTACATTTGAGCTGTGAGCTGTTAATTTTTACGTTTAAAAACTACAATACTAAAAAAGGGAGTGCATGACAAAAATTCCCTTCAAAACAGTTATTTAAACATTAGGTAACAAACGCACATTTTTCGTTCGACATAACCTAACTCTTTCCCCGTGATGTAATCTTTAGATGGCCTTAGCTGTTGGCCAACTAATAAAAAGGTACTGCTTAGTGACGATACTCCCGGCGGTCGTGGTTTCCAGCATTTACTCGGACTGGTCGAGGACCCAGTGGTACAAGGAACAGAAGAAACAGAAAAATGTACCCGATTATTCCTAAGAGGTGGGGCTACATCCTGGTGCCTTTCATAGGGTTCGGTATCGGGTGGTACCTGGATTTACAAGAAACCGAGAGGCTCACCTTGTTTAGGGATAAGTCTTCACTGTATGGAAGGGTTATGAAGGAAGGTGAAAAGCCGTCTTGGTGACGAAAGATGGATGTTACTTTCACTTAATGAAGTTGTGTAGAATAACGTTAAATAAATAAATTATTACTTAAAGAGGCTTATTCGTTTTCATTTTCAAAGATTTTTCTTGTGTAATTTACGCACAGAATGTAAGAAAGTAGGTGCCAAAATAAAAAGTAATTAGGTTCCTAATAAAAATCAGTGTACCTACTATGGAAAATAATCGAGAATCAACAGTAATGCATCATGGTTAGTGTTATTATTTGTTATTGTCAAGTGTGCTATGGAAGGAAATTAAATCAATACTTTGTAGATACCATGGCACACTATTTTTTCCAACATATTTACTGTTTCCTTTTTCAACGAATCACCACAAATTGTCTACATTTAAACTGCGTTTTCAATTGAAATAACTCATATATTTCTACCTATATTAAAAACAATCAACTTACAAAATAATAGATCTCTGATCTGCATAAAATAGAAGGCAAATATATCGCACAATATAAAGATTACACTTTTTAAAACTTAACCCATTTATTACACCGACAATCCGGCCTTCTGACGGCATTTTTGCATCAGCGCCCTCAGCATAAATTGCTTCCTCGACAGTGTCCTGACCTGTCTCAGAAAAACATCCAAATCTATCACCCCACATCTCAGCGCTTCTCCCATGTAATATATCGCGTCTTCTAGTGCTGCTTCTTCCGCAAATGCATTTAGTAACCTAAAACCATGGAAAAAACATTCACAATTCAACAGTAACACAGTAGGCTTGTGTCATCGACAGAAACAAAACAGTGCAACTTGATATCGTGACTGTCAAGGAGGCTTAGGTTTCGTTTGACATAAGAGATGTCATTGAGGTAAAGCCTACAGAGTTTTTTTAAATAAAACAACACAAATAATAAATTCCGGCACGGGCGTAGCCAAGGGGGGGGTTTCGGGGGTTAAACCCCCCCCCCCCCCGAAATAAGCAAAATATTACCTAATATTATACCGAAAAAATACGAGGAGTGAAGAGTTAGAGAAATTATTATTACGTTTGAATATATGTAGTAATAGTAGCGCCTAGCGCCATCTTTTGACGAGAGGCAGATGCAGTTGCAGCCGAACTATTTTGTATTGTAGGGACACTTTGCGTTGTTTCTCGATTATTCGCCACGCCCCTCGGTCGAAATGAGCGGAACTTTGTGGCAGTTCGTGGAAGTTTCTGGATGGCTACTGGGCTGCTATATAAGCGGCGCCGCGGCGCGTGACCGCGCTTACGGCAGTATTGTTCCATGCGAACTCGAAGCGAATAAAAGTGAAAAGTGGTGAACGAATAGTGAAGAGAATTAAGTGTACCGTGTAAGTGAGTAATTTTAGTGCGCTGTTATTCGATGACCTTGTTAAGGATAGATACGTGAATCATTATTACTGTCGAAAAATGGAAGGGAGAAAAAGGAAGGGTGATAAACTTAAAGGTATGGACTACTGGAAAAAGTGGTGTAGTCAAGGTCAAGGGGTTTCTAATAAAGAAACAAATTTGGATTTAGCTATCAAAGCTTCAGCTACCTTGCATGCTGATAAGAAGACTGCCTACCCCGAAATCTAGTTTGGAATGCCTAGATATGTGCGATAAAAACCTTTATCCTAATATTTACACATTACTACAAATCTTGGCTACCATTCCTGTATCCACTGCTACCCCAGAAAGGTCTTTCTCGAGCCTAAGGAGACTGAAAAACTATTTACGAAACACTACAAGTGAAAACAGACTTAATGGTTTGGCTCTAATGAACATTCACTATGGAACAGAAATTCATGCAGATGAAGTAGCGGATATATTTAAAAGAAAAAGCCGAAGATTTCTTCTTTAATGGTTTTAGATTTAGCGCAGAGGAACGAAATTAATTTATCCATTTCATTCAAAGTTAAGAACTTTATAAATATGTCGTAGTTTTTCGGATGAATATATAGGTATTAAATTTCATGTAAGTATATTTTTGTTGTTTTATTTACTTCTCAAACTAAACCCCCCCCAAAACTAAATCCTGGCTACACCCGTGAATTCCGGTATTGCCTACAAAGATTGTTTGACAAAAGTAAGAAAAATGACAGGTAAAATAAAACTTACTGCTTATATAATGGTGCAGTAGTTGTAACTGCATCGTCAACATCTATGGATTCCTGAGTGCTTATCCTTTCTATAGCTTTGTCCAATTCTTGTTCTTTATCACGAAGGAGAGTGATATTTTTGTCAAGTTCTTTCTAAAGTTACAAAAATATTTTGAAAAAAAATGTACAAATTAAACATTTTCCCTACCTGTTCCTTCTCCAACTTCCCCAAAACCACATCCAACTTCACCCTCCCCTGTCTCAACTCCTCGTGGGTCCTTTTCAGGGTCTCCAACTCCGCTTGGTGCTGCATCAAAGTCTCCCTCATTCTCCGCATCAATTTTTCCTCGATCGCAGTCACCAAACTTTCGCGGATATGTTCGTCCTTGATCGTGGAGGTATTGGCGTTCGGCGCGGGGTAAGACGGATAGGGCGATGGCGGATACGGAGTGGGGAATGTTGGATAAGCCGCCGAGCTTGGCGGGTAAGATGGATAGGGGGGATACGAAGAGGTGGGGGGGTACGGGGGCATGTAAGAAGACGACGTTTGGGGCATGAATGCTGCAGATATAAATAAAAGTTGTGGCACAAACTAAACAAATTACGAGAAACACTGAAACTTACAGTTTGGTGGATAGGGTGGAGTGATGTCTTGTTTTGCCCTAGCGAATACAGGGGGTTGCTCCCCAAATGTTACAATAAGGACTTGGATTAATCCCAGCAAATCCGATGAAGTCTATAAGAAATACAAGAAAATTTTGCATATTAAAAACTTTACATTATGGGGATCTTGCAAACGGTGAGAGATAGAACTACGGTTAAATGGGGAAGTTGCGCAATTTTAAGGTCGATAAAATGGTACAAACAGATTTCTTATATCTTTTTCGGTTTTGAGTTATTTTGAAAAAAGTATAATTTTGCGTTTCCGATTTTATTTTTTTCTGAAGTTGTTATCACAGATAGGAAAAAAAGAAAAACATTTCCTTGTGGCACTTTTTAACGGGCTTTAAGATGGCGTTTTAGATTTGTTCTACAACATTTCGTTTTTGAGAAAACATTTTATTTTTTCAAATACGGACTTGGATTTTTTTGCAGATTTTGAAAGCACTTTTCATTGCAAATACCATGATGTATGACGCGAAATGTTTTTAAAATGTTTTGAGACAATTATACCGAAAATTCTATTTTTTCCATGAATTTTTTTCTATTGCGGCCCTGTATTTAATAATAAGTCTAAATATTAATCAGTATTGTCAACAATTTAACTTACAGTTTATTTTTACTTCGAAAACTTAATATTTTTAAATACGGCCGTCTGGTTAGTGTTTTTCTCTGTTGTTGTACAGCAAACAGTGTCGCATAGTGTTTTAGAGTAAATTCTTAGCTTTTTCTAATTGGGAGAAGAAAGCTTTAAGCCAATGAAACCAATAACTTTTGCCATTTATTAATTGCAACAATACATTCATTCGGCCTCTACACTATTTCTGTGACACAAGATATAACATGCTAACATGTTAAATTTGTCGTCATTTGAAAAAGCACCCTCCATTTCTAATAATACAAATTATTAACTAAATGATACAGTATCATACATAGCATACAAATTATTAACTAAATACAAATTATTAACTAAATGATACTGTATCATTTAGTTAATAATTTGTATTATTAGAAATGGAGGGTGCTTTTTCAAATGACGACAAATTTAACATGTTAGCATGTTATATCTTGTGTTACAGAAATAGTGTAGAGGCCGAACGAATGTATTGTTGCAATTAATAAATGGCAATAGTTATTGATTTCATTCTAGGTTTATTTATTTTTTATTACCGTATGTGACTGTTATTAGTCTTTGCCGTCCTTTTTTTGGTTCTCCGATTGATAGATAAGTTGTAAGTTAAATTGTCGACAATACTGATTAATATTTAGACTTCTTATTATTAAATACAGGGCCACATTAGAAAAAAATGAATGGAAAAAAAGGAATTTTCAGCGCAATTATCTCAAAATATTTTAAAAATACTTCGTGTCATACATCATGGTATTTGCAATGAAAAGAACTTTCAAAATATGCAAAAAAATACAGGTCCGTATTTAAAAAAATAAAGTTGAAGATATGGTTTATCAAAAATGAAATGTAGAACAAATCTAAAAACGGCATCTTAAAGCCCGCAAAAAATTGCAACAAGAAAGTGTTTTCTTTTTTTTTTTCTATCTGTGATAACAAGTTCAGATCAAAATAAAATCGAAAACGCAAAATATCACTTTCATCGAAATAACTCAAAAACGAAAAAAGATATTAGAAATCTGTTTGTACCATTTCATTTCCTCAAAATTGCGCAACTTTTTTCCCCTTTAACCATTGTTCTATCTCTCACCGTTTGCAAGATCCCCATGCTGTTCATTCTTATCTGGGTCTGGGACACATTGTATAGTAAAAGTAAAATAAGTAATTCATAAAAATAAAACTTCTGTTACACATTAAAACATTATTTTCCTTATTTAGTTACGTATTGTTCCAAACATTCTTCAAAACTGAGAAAATTAAAAACACCAATGATGTAATATTGATATTGGTTAAAAAAATTATGGAAATGAAAATCAGAAAATTACATACAGTGTGACTCAGGGATTAACCGGCAACAGATTATTATTTAGGACCACTCAAAACCTATCTCTGTACTATAATTCTCATCATCGTTCTAAAATGCTAGAAAAAAGTATTATTTTGGAGGTTTAGAAACATTACGTAATTGAAACTATTTTATAAAAAATATAAGTATTGAATAAGAGAAATTAAAGATTTTACAAGGGTGGTAAGTCCTTAACGTGGACATACCTTACCTACATCCTTGTTTATCTCTCTTATAAACAAGGCCTACATATATATTGTATATATTATTGTCAAGCTGACAGCAAACCACCTCTGAAATTGTCAGTCGACATCTATTATCCTTTATACGAACTAAAACATTTTCAAAAAATGTAATTTAATTCTGCTTCAAGTTTAGTTAATTATGTCAATGATGATAGGTGGCAGTAATGGGTTTCGAGATGTTTTTAAACTCACCGTCAAAACTGAAAACATTTAGGATCTAAATAAATACTTACAGGAACCCAGTCGTGTAGATAAGGCAAGTATATTTTTCCACTTTGATCGACAAACATTGAAACTTTGATAGACATATCCGGTGTGGGTTTTACATAACATATAGGTGCATTATGAGGATGTGTATCGATTAACCAAATACATATAGGAATGTTATACACTGAACCTCGATACCTCACCGGTATCGTCCCCGTTAAGTTTACCAATTCTCTCCGCGAACCATCGTTGAATACTGCAAAATAACTTATCTAGGTACATGATTTCTGTAAGGAAAAAGTATCTTACTGTATGTATCTTGCGCTGGGTGTAGCCCTTCGTAATGTGTAGTTACACTCTTGATATCACGAAAAGTCATATCAGGATTTTGATACTGAAAAGTGGGGTAGGTAGTAAATTTTTCAAAATAATAAATAGCCACAAAATCTTACACTGTTGAGCCAAGACATGAGCCTACCATCGTCAACCATGATTGTCGTCTGTTGTCGTCTATTCTCAACAGTCAACACCCACTCAATTAATTATTTTTTCTCTGCGATTACAACAAAAATAAAATTGGGAGATGACGGGTATACAATACACGGTTTTGCTGACACTTGCCATTCATATGATGACAGCTGACAGATGACAGCGACGACCATTGACGAAACAAAAAGGTATAACCGTGAAGTTAGACACAGAGCGAGCAAACGAACTACTCTCTTGGATGTACCAGGGAGGATGGAAAAGTAGTTAGGATGTAATGGGTGAAACATACCATTGAGTATTGAGTAAAGGAATAAATTACTCATACCTAGAAATAATTCCACATAATCGACCCCCCAAATTGATCTAGCGTGGTTTAAATCCACAGTTTTGCCAATAATGGAATTGGCAATTTATTAAAGAATATACTTGTTTGTGAACCAATAATTATAAACCTTTGAATAAAAAACCCAATGACGTCAGAACCTATAGACAGGTTTGTTTTGATAAACGCTTGACGCCCAGAACTAATCACAATCTAAGCGCTTCATTAAATTATTCCGAAAATGTCGCGAGATCGTCAGAAATTGACCCTTTTTGTCGAGCCGTAGCGAACTTATTTCGACTCTGGGCTCGGAGGCTGGCGTCGTTAGACCATCCCCCGAGTCTTCAGGTGATGTTCCGATGCTTCCGGCGCCCCCAAACAAGAAAAAAACATGCGATATCTAAGTGTGATTCTGGAGGAACTATAACTGGGAATCACCGGGTGTATAGTTGGTTGATGGTTGACTTTCTGTCTTTGTTTGTAGCATGTTTTTAGAGTAGTATGGATATATTTAATCTTGGAGTCAAAATAAAGGGCATTTTAACAATGGGGCACCACGTTTATAGGTTTTGACGTCATTGAAAAAAACCCTAGGAAGGAGCAAATTTGCGCTTAACGCTCGACCGGGACATAATGTGCATATGGCGGGATGCCGTTTTCGTTTTTACAGTGGCGCGCACCTTTGAGCTGTTTCGACAAAAAATTATATAAGGCACGCTCGAATGCACGTGTATCTTATGTCTTTGTTTAGGAATCCTTGATTAAACCGCAATTCTAATTTTAAATTGCCAATTATGAAGAACTATATAGGTACATATACCTACCTACACAAACGCCTATGCCACTTTGTTGCTGCCCATGGCCACTTACGAAAACTTTAGAAAAAATAAAAAAAAAACAAAATGTTTAGACCGCGCTGTAAGTTTTTTATTTCTAGAGGTATCTACGCAAAATTTTTTAACATAAAAATTGTTTAAAAGAACTGTCAGAATCTAAATATTAAATCAGTTTTGAAATATTATACTTGAGCCCTCTTGAGATAAAAAATTAAATTATCTATTTTTTATAAAGCAGTTATTTGTTCTGTATTTAAGTAGGTACTATAAAAATTTGGCACCATATTGAGATTGTTAGGTAGGTATACGATTTATAGTTACCCATAGAAATATAGTATATTTCCTAACAAGTGCGGAAAGTGCCACTTTTCCGCACGCGATTGCAGTTGGCTGAACGACGCGTAGCGGAGTTCAGCCAAGAAATCGAGTGTAGAAAAAACACTTTCCGCAAGAGTTAGGAACACTATTTTTTCTACAAGCGTGCGGAGAATAGTAAGACACTTGTCCGCACGCATTTATACTTTTCCGCACGCATTTTAGTTTAAAAAGTGTCACTTTTCCGCACTAGTGCAGAAAAGTAGTGCGGAAAAGTGACACTTTCTAAACTAAAATGCGCGAGGAAAAGTGTACTTTTCCGCACGCTTGTAGAAAAAATTATGATAGGCTTTACAAATTTGATAATAAAGTGGCTAACATGGAGGTAATCGAATGTCGAATAATCAAGGATATTGTTATTTTAAATAATAAAAAAATATTAAACACATATAGAGATTCTTTTATTTTATGAAATAGTTATTTATGTACCAAGGCACTGAAGTTCAACTTTTTATGACTCATGTGGAGTTTAGTTGCTGAGGCCTCTGGCCGAGGCAAATAAACCACATGAGTCATAAAAAGAACTTCAGTGCCGAGGTACATATTATATTTTTTTTGAAATCGGAAAAAAAAATGTTTTATTAGGCAAGAAAATAATAATAAGGGATCACCCGTCCACGAACCGACTACGCGCGGCGTTGCTTGACTTTACCGATCGCTTTACCTAGGACAAGTATAATGATGTACGGCACCTTCTGACAGAAAAACCAAACTGCTGCTTCTTGTGCAGCCTACACAACAAATCTATTGATTTTCAAATTTACTAAAATATGTATACTGAAGGATTGCGCTTCTATAGGAAACAATTTCGCAATGTGTACGAAAAGTTAAATGAGCCTTTATCGGCCGGGTTTTGAATATTTGGTCACTTTTGACGGGCGATTTCTCCGCGTCTGACGTTTGATGTTTACATCTCGCCAAGGCCTACTTATTGAAAAAATCGTACAATAATGGGCTACATTATTGTACGATTTCTGTGCTTTTAATGACGATTTTGGGACATTTTAATGCCGATTTCAAGAAAATAAATTTAAAATATTTATTAGCAGGTATACTTTATAATGCCATTGAAATTATCTTAAAAATAGCAATAAAAAAATATTGCACTATTACAATAAATGCTCAGTGAACACAGTATTTACATTTTCAGGTGCTACTTACTTCAAGTATTTTCATTTTTTTAATATTGCACATTTTTGTGGAGCTGTTGAGTAAAACTTTTCTGTTTAGGTAACCTCATACATAATAAAAATTCCATTGGGATGTCATTACGCTATCTATATTGTACATAATTATTGTTTCCGTGGGTAACTATCACAACCACAAAATATTAAGCATATTTTTTCTTAAATTCTTTAAAATTTCCTGAAATTTCAAAAAAATCTACTTCGAATTTTTATCTCGTACTTACTTTGTCAACTCTTGAAACGACCAAAACTTTTCTGTACTTATACGAACCGCGCATCTTATTGTGCATACATATTATATCAAAACTGCTATAAAAAATTAGCAACAGCTAAATTTGGATTATTTCTGGCCTCTCACTATATCAACCTAAATATCAAATTCCTCCCAACACCCAATTTTCGCGGCCTATTTATTAATCCCCGAAAATCGTTTCAAAACCTTCCGAAAATTTTCGACGTTTTTCTCGCCTTTCAGTTGGCAGCCAGTATACGTTCTAATTTTAAATGGCCAGACCCCTCGGTCTGGCCTGAACGTTTTCCTCGGTTCTTGTCGTGACATGGGGAATAGCCATGTGAAGCCTCACTCCAAGGGCAGGAACAAGAAGCAAGTCCACTGGAAAGCGGCAGGTAGGAACCTTTCCCCCCGAAGTTTTGTTGAAAATCTGCGGGCAAATGGCAACCGAACGCTTGTGAGAGTTGGGCTATTTTGAGACGCGACGGCAGTACTGTATTTTTATCTTTGTTCGCGCTTATTTATTGCTTCATCCAGGAAGGAATTTTATATCTGCCAGGAAAAGTCTTTTATACCCACCTTTAGGTACCTGTATACTTTTCCAGAATAAATAGAACTATAGGTACCTACCCGCAGTTGCTGTCTTCCAATATTAACATTCTAAATATGTTTTATCACCTAATCTGGATCCCAAATATTACACCAGATGTAGCTTGTGTTGATCCTCTGACATCAACATGTGTTCTTTAAATTTTGGACGAGATCCAGAAGTGGGTATGGGTGACTTATCCTAAATAACTTGATGTCGTTTTTATAATCGCTTTCACACACAGCTTTGTGATAATTTTTATTTTGAACAGGTCCCATTGCCAAATGCCTAAGAGCTACCAAATGCCATAGTGTTGATCTAGGTTTGTTGTTAAATGTTGTCACACACTGTATAAGACACCACTGTGCATGATAACTCCCCAGCTCATACCTTCTTTATCATCTACTAACCTCTGCTAGGTGTATCTCATCGCAACAAGCATATCTCTACAAATTTCCGTTACGTTCCTAGAAAGACCGTCTCAACCGGGTCGACCAATCCTAGTCTCGGACGGCGACATTGGTCCGGACCTCCTCACCATCCGCTGGCAACGACCGATAAACGATGGCGGCTCTCCGGTCACAGGCTACTTGGTGGAACATCGACGGGCTGGATCGCCGCACTGGGTCAGGGCCACTCCCCTTCTAGTATACGTTCCAGAAGTTACACTCAGTGGCCTAGAACCTGGATGGAGGCATCTATCTGGTCCTTCGTGAAAGGTTTCGAGTTTAAAGCTGTTTCTTTGTAGGTACCAATTTAGGGTTAGTGCGGAGAATGCAGTCGGTCTCTCGGAACCAAGCGAGGTTTCTGAACCGATCACTGTAACCCTCCAAAGATCCGCCGTAACTGCTCCAAAGTTTACGCAAGAATTGGTTGATGCTACTGCGTTAGAAAACGAAAAGGCGGAGTTTGTTGTACATTTTCTAGGCCAACCTCCTCCAAAAGTACCTAAAGAAACCCTGACATTGCTCGCGTTGACTCATTTATGTCGTAGGTGTGTTGGTTCAAAGATGGCTTCGAAATATTCAGCAGCCGTAGGATTAGAATAATAACAGAACATGACCATAGCGTTCTAACCTTCCACCAATGTTCCCTGAACGACGAGGGAGAAATAAAATGCGCAGCAACGAATAGAGCTGGCCATGTTTCTTCAAGGTCGAAGCTAACTGTTGAAGCCCCGCCAAGCATACGACTGCCCAGGCAATACGACGATGGTCTCCTTTTCGAAATGGGAGAAATCATACGACTCAAGGTAAAATGTTTCAAACTAGGAGATCGCTTTTTCCAAATAACTCTTTAGGTCACAGTTGCTGGCCGCCCGACACCATTGGTCTTCTGGACGCACAATGGTGAATCAATAGAAAACGACGACAGATGCGAAGTAGAATTCACCGACAAAACTTTAGTCCTGAAACTGGGAGAGGCGACACGAAGCGACAGAGGAGAATACTCGATAAAAGCGGTTAACAAGCTAGGAGAAGACTCGGCGAGTTTCTTGGTGACGGTAACCGACAAACCGTCGCCGCCTGGCAAAGCTAGAGTAGTGATGACCTTGGGCAGATCGGTGACATTGAGTTGGGACACGCCGGAAGACGATGGCGGCTGCAAAATCGGCAACTACATCGTCGGTGAGTCTTGGCGCAAGGAGAGTCATCCAAAATTTTTGAATTGGTGCAATAATTATAGGTCCCCCACCTAGAAAAAAGAAACTAGCAAAAAATAAACTCAGATTAACTCAAAGTAGTCCAGACGTGCGAAAAGGTGAGTCCGATTTTGGATGGCTCTCAAATTTCAAAACGTGGAACCTTCTCCTCACTTTGTTAATTCTTAGAATATTATCGTCTCGGGTGGAATGTTTGGTTGAAGGCGGCAACAAGCAGGAAGCTCACAACGGTCCTTGGTGACCTCATAGAAGGCAGCGAATACAAGTTCAGAGTGAAGGCTGAAAGTCCGTATGGGGTGAGCGATCCCAGCGACGAATCCGAAGTGATTTTTATACCAGATCCAAAACGCGGCATGAACCAACCACCCCATAGAGGTAGAAGCCAACCGAAAGATGTTTTGGAAGAAATCGGTACTCCAGTTGCTGCTAGAAGAAAAAACAAAGCTCGCTCCCAGTCTTCGTCCAGAGCAGAAGAAGCAAAATCAGGTAAGAAACACTTGTAGTGTTCCAAGAAGAATACTCACAGGTATTTTTTTGAAGTAACATTTGCAGGTATCAACTCTGATATAGTTAACGCGGGAATACCAAAGAGACCCATAAGGACAAAACCTAAGACACCACCAAAGACTCCAGAGTTTGCTAGGAAGGAAGTTGACACCTACATCAACAAAAACATATTTGATAGGTCTTCAATGGCGAGGGAACTCTCGTATGGTACCCCTGAAATACCAATTAAAGGCTTTCGACATTTCAGTGATAACAATATATCTATAACTAGTTCTGACCGGTCGAAGTCACCAAGTCCCGTTTCATTTCCTAGTCAAAAATCGCCTAGGGTTCTGAGTCCGGTCAGAAGTCCAATACCTAGCCCAGCTAAAAGTCCTGTAACAAGTCCCGGTCGCAGTCCAATACCGAGTCCTATAATCAGTCCTGTTCGCAGTCCAATACCAAGTCCAACACCAAGTCCAATTTCTAGTCATCCACCTACTAGCACACGCCAAGTGAATCCATTGTTAACCAAGGAAAATCATCAAATTTATAAAGTTAAAATTGAGAAACCAAATGGTGTAGAACAAATTGAAACTCCAAAGACTCCAAGTTCAAAACAGGAAGTTGGGAAAAAGGATTTAGTTCCGATAGGAAAGACCAGGTCGCCAAGTCCAAGCAAACTGAAGAAAATGGGTGTAAGCGAGGAAGGAAGCAACGAATTTATGCTGGTGTTGTACGCCGATGCAAATCAGAAAAGTAAGCACCAAGAATTCCACAAATTTGTTTTAATGTTGTCTCTTTCAGGCCAATCGGAAAGTTTGTTGGATTTCAACTGCCCACCACCACCAACATCACTATCAGCACCCGAGTTGGGTGCAGAGCCACCGCATTTCTTCAATTTAAGGCATTCTTCAAGCTCCAGCGAACTGCTTCATGAAAGAGCCATGATGAGACTATACCAAGCTGTGGAAGCTGAAGAAGCAGAACTGGAAAAGAGGAGGCGAGCTAGTGGAAGAAGGCCGAGTCTAGATATTCCTAAAATACAAATCAACTCTGAAGATTCTCGAGATATTGTCGGTTTAGAGAAGAAACATTCCTTTAGGAGAAGATCGTCCGCTGGGGGAATAACGCAACAGCAAGTTATGTGGACCCAAAGGAGGCAATCTTTGAGGAACCCGTTAGAACTCAAAAACGAAATTGCTTCTGGTGATTTAAGAAAGATCGAAGCTTCCTTTGACTTAAAGAAAGAAATTAAGATGCAGAGGCAACGCTCTGAATCAGAGGAAAGAGAAGAAGCAGAATTTGAAAAGCTTAGACAGAAGATGAAGCTGCAAAATCAACTAAGCTTCGAGAAAAAGAAGATAAGCGTCGTGGAAGAAGAAAAATGGCATGCGAAATACGAAGAGAGTTTATCGGAGTCAGAAACCGAAAGCGAGTTCAGCGTTTCATCAGGGGAAAGATTTAGGTTTGATACCAAGACCATAACGCGCCGAATTTACTCTGATGAAGACGAAGAAGAAGAAACATATCATCCGAGAAGCATAAGAAAAGTTTCTGAACCGTTTGAAATATTATCGAAGCCCAGAGAATTGCCTGATCCAAACTTTGTTCCAAAACCAATTCTGAAGAAAAAAGAAAATGGTTTCTCACCACCTATGTCACCAATTCCATCACCTGTGTCTCCACCTCCACCCAAGTCCCCTCCTCATAGAAAAGAAAGGTCCTTATCACCAATTCCAGGACCATTCGTAAGGAACCGTTCAAAATCCCTTGCGATACCAACCTTGGAGCCTTTGATATCTTCAAATGAAAATCTGAAGTCTCCGTCAGGATCTAGAAGAAATTCTTTAATTTCCGTTGAAGAGTTGAGCCAACAAGAGTTGCCAAAACTGCAGGTGTTTCATCCTGTAAAACAGATGGCCAGTTTGGCGCCTACAGCAGCCATGTCGGTGACAAGAGCAAAGTCACCTTCGAGAATCGTCGACAAAAAAGAACAAGAAGAAGAGAGGAGGGTAGTGGCTGATCACTATGCTGATATAGTAAGAAATTATGGGCAAAGAAGGAAAAGTAATCCTCAGATTTATTTGGATAGAGATCAACTGAAGAAAGCTGCAGGCAGTTTGGAGGCACCCCAAGCAGAAGAAATTAAAATAGAAGAGAAAAAAGATGAGGTTGCTGCACCGGAAGAAGCAAAGGAAGAAAGAAGGGGTTCCATATTTAAATACATTGGTGATTTGATGAAAGGTAGTCCTACAGAAAATAAAGAACCAATGATCAAAGAAGAAGAGAAGGAAGAAGTCAAACCTTCTACGCCCGAAGAAAAGAAAGAAAAGTCTTCTATTCTTAACATATTTAGGTTCAGAAAGAGTTCCACGAATGAAAACTCGTCAAACGAGAACCTGGTTGCAACGAAAGAACCTGAAAAAGTTGAAGAAACGAAGAAAATAGAAGAAACCAAGAAACCGGAAGAAATTATAAAGAAAGTGGAAGAAACAGTCAAGCAACCTGAACCAAAAATAGAAAGCAAGCCAGCAGAACACAACCCAAGGCAACTTGAACAACAACCAAGCAGAACCAAGACGAAGTCAAGGTCGCCAACTAGATCTAGGACATCAAGCGCGACCAGACGGACGCGACCAAAGACGCCGAGTGTCACTAGAACGCAAATTAAATCTCCTGGTCCAGAATTAGGCAGAAGAAGTAGAACTTCTAGTACTTCGAGTACACAGTCGAAGCCTGAACGTTACAGAAACGTTTCGCCTTCACCAGTAAAGAAGGCAAGCTGGGGAGATGAGTCTCCTGAACCTGTGCCTTTCCACATGAGACGACCGATGTTGAAGGAAATAACGACGCAGACGTCTCAAGGTTTTGAGTCGTTTTCCGGTTCGTTTCCTGAAAGTTTAGTTCCCAAATACGAAAAGCATCGACAAGAAGAGTTGTTGGCCAGAGCGGAAGTTAAGGTGAGAGGCGCGGTCGATTATGTAACTGATTTGGCTATGTTTGCGGTGGCTTGTTGGTTGTATCTGTTCAAAAACGAACTTTTGGCAATACCAGTGCTGCTGGTGATGGTGTATAGGCAGCTGAAGGCTGAAGTGAGCAAAAGGATGCCGAAGTGGCTGTTGAAAAGGTTCGAGAAGAAAGAAAATTGATGGTTTTTGTTGTTTCATGGTGTGTTATTTTTTGGAAACAGATCGATTTTTTTTAAACGAATATATTGTTTAAACGATTTATCGAATCGATAATTTAAGTTGTATTGTCTGTAAATAATATGTTTAATTTCTTAATAAAATTTTGTTACAAAAGATTGTATCAATAGATATAACCTCTAATTATGTCTTATATCTCACCGCCTTATACTAAGACAAGACCAAGGTTATTCAAGAAACAAAAAAAAGGTACTGTAGGTACTATGTGCCTTTTTAGTCTCTAATAGACATCTCAATAATTTGTTAAGTTCTTTATTATATACCTACACTTTTATTTTTTCTAATTATTTTCTATTCTAAAGTTCAGCCAAGAAATCGTGTGTGGAAAAGACACTTTCCGCAAGAGTTAGGAACACCATTTTTTCTACAAGTGTACTTTTCCGCACGCATTTTAGTTTTTTTACTGTACTTTTCCGCACTAGTGCGGAAAAGTGACACTTTCTAAACTAAAATGCGTGCGGAAAAGTGTGAAAAGTGTACTTTTCCGCACGCTTGTAGAAAAAATATATAGAAGGGTTAAGGTTAAAGTATGACTCGTTTACAATAACCACAAGGTTGTTGCCTCCATTCAACAACAACAAATATCAGATAGGATGTGGCGGTAAGATGTAACTAATGAAATAGTAATCAGCAGGTGAGATGTATAACTACTGAAGCTTAAGGGTTGGTGAGATAGAAATTTGGCATTAATTTCTTTCATCTTACCACTTGATTTCGAACTGAAAATTTTTTTTCAAGAAAAGTCACACTTTGATAATGTATCAGTATTGCAGTGTGTCTACTTATAAGTGTATAGTGTATACTTTTATTTTGCCCCTGGATTTGCGTTTTGACAAAAGTAATAACGTCAAAAGAAGCGTTTTTTTGAAACAAAAAAAGGTTATTCGAAGTATCTCATAAAATATTTTTTTATCGAATTGTATTCCTACAATTAAAAGTAGACACACTGTGCGTATATACATCTCACCGCTTGATGCTACGTAGTATTCACCTACAAATATTTGTTACAGTGTAGTAACAGATGGAAGTCCGAACTCCGAGTTGGGACCCGGTTCGCTCGCTTTCGGGCCTCAACTGACTGTTGAAGTTGAGGTCAGTGGGACGTGGATAGCTCACTGACCTCTTCCCACGGGAGTTGCCTTGATTTCCAATTTTTTTGCTATTTTTTTCACTTCTTTCTGGGAATTTCAACAATTATTGTTATAACGCAATTTAATCGCCTATTTTCTTTATGTACGACGAAAATACCTACTTTATATACACAAATAACGGTTGTCCACTACTTCATACAAAATTACATCATTAATGTATATAAGAACCTCTTGGGCACGCGTTGGTTATCAATTATTTTTTACTTTTGACTCACAAATAAAAGCGTGTTCTTTAAACTGTCAACTTTATTTTTGAGTAAGTACCTGTAAGCAAGAAGCGACATTTAAAATTATTTAAAATGTTTAACCAAGTCCATTCACTACATCTCACCGCTTCAAGCTAAGCAGCGTTTAGCTACAAATAGTGGTTCCACGGTGGTACCTTTCGGAAGTACGAACTCCTGGCTGGGACCCGGCTTTTCGACCACCTTGGCAGGGCCTCAGCCGATCTGTGGGTGGGCCACTTCCTTCGGAACCCCCGGGGAGTTACCTTGACTTCCAACTTTTTTTATTTCCGTCCGAAAGTTTTCCCCATTTTTTAAATTTATTTTGTTTCGCATTGTCAAATTTCAGTTATTTCTATATCTCTACGCGCGACTTTTTTCGAATAGTCAGTGGTGGTAAGATGTAATTGCTACAATATAAATATTAATTAAATAAAATAATATAGATTACACCTTTCCACGCTTTCGTTCTTAATTTTAGAACTTCATCAGAGCCAGAGAGAGTAAATTTGTAATTATATTTTCTATTCATTATTCAGTCGAATACTTACATTTATATAATAAACTATTATATACAAGTTTTAGAGTTTTAGTGTTAAAGTATAAATTCATAAATGTAATATTTTTCAATAAAAAAAATTGAAATTATTTGGAATGCTTCATTAGTTGTTTTTTTTTTGTTTAAATTACATAGTACTAGACATTCAACACGAAAGCTTAGATAACACTAACAGACTGTAATCAACAGGCGATATAAATATAGGTGAAATAATGAAATAATGTTGAATATAGGTTATGGAAATAGCAAATGGCTTCAATATACCTATTGAGGTACCTACATTAACAAAATTGTCCTATGTTTATTTTATTTTTTATCCAAAAATAAATATAAGAGTAAGTAGGGCTTAAATCTTGAATATTTGTTCTTTTATTTATTGCTTTTTCTTCCTTTTGAATTTCAACCATTTCCAAAAAAAATCGTTTGTGGTAATTTTTTCTTGCTGAAGAATTCTAACATTATCAAAATTATTAACTACGTGTCCAGTATTAAAAACATGTTCAGAAAGAGCCGAAGTATTTTTATTTAATTTGCAATCACTTTTATAGCCAAAAATAAGTTTTTTTTTAACAATTGTGAAGTTTGTCCAATGTACTTTTGATAAAATTTTAACAAAGAAAACAGTAAACAACATTAGATTTATTATAACTTGGTGTATTATCTTTTAATTTTGTGTAGATATAATTTAGAAATAGAGATTTAACACTTTTAAGGGCAATTTTTTAACAATTTATTATATTAGGTGTTAAGTCTTCAATATAAGGAAAGGAATGATATACAATTCTATAATCACCATTACTAGTTAATTCCCCTGGAATACTACAATTATTTGAATTTATTATGTTAGTTCTTGTGTTATTGTGCAATAATTTTAATTGAAAAAGTATTAGAAATTGAAATTTCTCTCAGTCTTAGTAGATTTAAAAGTTTTATGGAAGGGTGAACAAGTTTTTCAATTCTATTTATTAAATTCAACATCAAATTTATTTTCATATTATGACTATGATAAGAAAAAAATTATGTAGCTTTCAGAATGAATTATTATTAATTAGAATTATTAGCAGTTGATTACAACCTGTTATTATATAAATGTAAGCACAGATATGTAAGTATTCAACTGAATAATGAATAGAAAATATAAATCAGCCTGTGATGATTCTGAATAGTTTGTCTTTGATCTTTTATCTTTTATGGTGACAACTTGCCAACTTTCGTACACGTACGATATGAACTTCAATACATTTTTTGACGCATTTTAGTACCGCAACATTTACTTTCAAACTTTTGACATGAATGGCAAAGTTGTATACTTCGATTGTTTTCAATACATCTCACCGCTTTTCGCTACTAGGCTTGTACCTACAAATAGCGGTTCCGTTGCCGAACCTTTCGGAAGTCCGAGCTCTGTGAAGGTCCTGTGATTGAGCCTAAGCAGGATCAAAAACTGTAGTCAGCACCCAGTGGCACGGGGCCAATGTCGCCCTGGTCTGTCAGCTCGAGGGCTGCCTTGATTTCCAACTTTTTTGCTGTTTTCTGGTTACATTTATTTTTTGGGCCGTTCAACGAAACAAAAAAAGAACTTGGAAGTCGAGATAGCTCCCGCTCGAAGGAACGAATTCTCATCGGCCCTCCTCCACAGGCAGCTGGGACCCAGCGAAGGCTGAGACTGAGTCCCAGCTTAGAGTTCGGACTCCCCTAAGTTAGTGAATCGGAATTCGCCATTTGTACGCAACGGTTGACTAGCACTAAGCGGTGAGATGTATTGGAATTGAGCGTAAACCACTTTTTTAAAATTAAACAAAATGCTATGGGTATAGATAACAAATAAAGGTATAAAAAAGCATATCCTCTAACAAATAAAAAATTACAAAAAGTTGAAGTCAAAGTTGCTGCGATATCTCCCACAGTTGAGCCCCACCCACTGTGTGGAGGAGACCCAAGCCTCGGGCTCATAAAGCGTTGGGCCCCATCCTGGATCTGGATACCAGAACTCGAAGCATCGGACTTCTCTTGGTACCTACCAAATCATTACCGATACTTGAGTAGCTTGTCGACTAGGACTTGACGGTGAGATGCAGTGGGTATGAAGCCCTGCTTCCACTTGGCAGATGTTTTTTAAACAATCGAAAATAGCTAACCAAACAAACGCTAGCGTAGAATTTATTTTAACTCAAGAAAAGTCTATTTTTGTGTATGATTGACGGGCGTACCCTTGATTTTCTCCGTACCATTGACTGCCTCAGTGCCAACATTTCAGTGTAAACTATTTTATTCAGTATGTTGTGTTCCGTTGTGTTGACGAACATTTAAAAAATTTGTGAAAGTTTTTTAGATATTGTGGCTGTGAAAATATTGTGAAAATGTTTTGTGGTAACTGCAGTGAACAGTCAGCTGATGCAGTCGTAGATGTTGTATCAAAGATCACAGAAATAAGTGGAATTTATAAATGTACCTATGAAGTAAGTGTTAAATTTAGAACACCGGTGTTAGATATTAAATATTTATTTGCTTTTAAATCAAACATTAAAGGTAGATATATATATACTTAACATACAGGCTTATTCAGTTCCGGTGCTCAACAGATCTTGGAAACCGTACGAAGTTGGTCAAATAGGGGCAAACTTGCGCCTTTGGGCGCCTAACAATATGTCGTTATGAGAAACTTAAAATATATTTTCATTGGTTGCTGAGATATTTAAGAAAAACAGAATAATATTGAAAAATAAATTATGCCTTTCCACTGCAACTTTTTCTGTACTACGTCATGGTATTTTTAGATTTTCGGTGCGACGTTTCGTTTTTGAGTTATAGGGATCATAATTTGTTTAAATACGGACCTGAATTTTTTTATTCCATATTTCGAAATGAATCGTTGTCCTAAGTACAACGATGTATGAAACATACATATTTTTTCACGTTTTGGCCGCTAATTTACTGCGAAAAAAATTAATACGGTCCTGGACTATGCATTTCCTCTTTTTTTTTTTCAAAGCTATTCCAATTATAAGAGGTGATCGTTATTTTAATACCTACTGAATTAGTTAAACGTCATGTTTTCATATTTTGAAATTATTTTTTTATACTTTAGGTAAAATGTATCCCACTATTATAATAATATAATTATTGTTGTTATTTACCCAAAGTATTTAGAAAAATGAATTTCAAAGTTAATTAATCCAGTAGGTATTAAAATAATGATCACCGTTACAATTGGAATAGTTATGAAAAAAAAAGGAAAAAATTCATAGTCCAGGACCGTATTAATTTTTTTTGTAAATGTGTGTTTTAGAGACCAATAAGAAAAAAAAATGTATGTGTCATAACATCGTTGTACTCAGGACAAAGATTCATTTCGAAATATGCAATAAAAAATTCAGGTTCGTATTTAAAAAAATTAAGATGATCCCTCTATCTGAAAAACGAAACGTCGCCCCAAAAATCTAAAAATACCATGACGTAGTGCAGAAAAAGTTGCAATAAAAAAGTACAATTTATTTTTCAATATTATAGCAAATGGCGCCAGAAAAAAATAAAATCAACTTTTCAAAGATTCGGTTTTTCTTAAATATCTCAGCAACCCATCGAAATATTTTAACTTTCTTAACGGCATATTATTAGGTGCCCAAAGGCGCAACTTTGTCCCCATTTAACCGACTTTGTATCTGTTACGGTTTCCGAGATCCCCATGTTGAGCACAGGAACTGAATCACCCTGTATAATCAGAGAAAATACATAGGTACAGGTATGGTTTTTAAGACAACCTTATACAGTTTAGCGTATTTTATCAATAATATATTTACCCAATCAAGAACCTTCCATTATATTGTTATATTAAATTCCACCTGCAACAAAAAAAATTCTGTGCCATCATTTACCTCGTTGGCGTATGGATAAAAGCAAAGCCTTGGGGAAAACCTCGTTACAGTTGAGAAATAATCAATATTTTCAAGGATCGGTTGTCTGGATTATGAACAGACACATATAGGAAAGTGGTGTCGTTAATTTTTGTACAGAGCTGCTCAAAAAAATTTTTCCTTAGGCGGAGGATGTGTTAAATCTATTTTTGCTTTCTATTGCCTGATTTAATACTGGAACACCATATACAATTATTTTGCGTATTTCATGTTGTTTGCCTATCATTATCTAGACGCTAAATTCATGTCTACTTCCTAGGCAGAAAAATAATGGCCATTACTTAGGACAGCTGTAATAACACACAGTTTAGGGGTGGTATTGTTTATACTCGTGGTAATACCTCCTACCAAACAACATGTTTATGTTTCACCTGCACTGTACATAAACTTATCTATTTTCCTTCCTGTGTTAGTCTCCCAATATTAGTTTAGAAACTAGTCCGTATTCTTCCTTAACATTTTGCCAAACAAAATCAAATACACCTAACTAGGTCGAATCCAATGTGACATACAATTTTTTTTATCTTGTGTATTTGAACGGCAGTGTTTGCTATCAAATATTTGCATTGAACAATCATTATTCATTGTTTTTTTTTGTATTCTAAAAAAGGAGAGAAAACAATATACATAGAGAGGTGATATTTGAAAAAATACAAACGCTTCAAACTGCAGTAAAAGTACTTTTATATGTAACAAAAAGTCTTGAAAGAAATGAAAGAAACCCAAACATGCTCATGGAATTTTGGCTAAGGAAAGTGTGACTCAGACAGACATTGTTTTGTAGTAGCATATAATTGTAGGTAGCCTTGGCTTTGGTTCGTTAAGTCCTTATTGTACACAAATAAATAAACGTGTGTTGAATTCATTTGACATGAAAATTGAAGCTACCAATCACCGTGTACCGTGTAGATTGAAAGGAGTGCTGTGGTCACCAGAGGCGTATCATTCTTTTTTCTATTGATAACTGGCATGTTATTTGGATACGCCACTGATAATCAAAATTAATTTACCGTGAAAATCATGCAAATGAAAATTTCAAGGTTTTCAATGAATCCTGTTTGTTGTTTGCGTCTAGGCATATCGATCAATTTATTCTTTATTAGAATGAACTTACTAATGATTTGCTTATAACATAAATAACACAAATCGTGATTCTCAAATTTGGCAAATAAATAAAAATGTACGCAAAAACTTTTGCAGAAAAATACTCCTAAATTGACAAAACTTTTATTAATCAGCATTGCATCTTTGTTTATAATTTTTATATGGTGGTGTGACTGTGACATAAATTTAAAGGTGCGCAAGCCATCATATACCTAGTAGGTCACAGGTTAACAACCTTATTCATTTTAATTCATTGTTGTACTATAAAAAATCTTGCCCTCAAGCCCCAAGTTTGTTGTTTGCGGGTGTATAGATTTGAAATAGAATTATTAGTTTAGGAAATAAGCGTTCCAAGAAGTATACATACCTATGTTTTCGCTACTTCAGTGCCATTCTAAAAGGTTTGTTTGATTACAAACAACTAAAATAGCACAAGTTTATTTTAAGTCTTCGGTCTTTAAATCCATGTGTCTGCAGATCTGATCTATCGCAGATCTTATTTTTCAGGAAATGATGTAGGCATAAAGAATTTCCGTTAGAGCGAGTACGCTCTGTATATTTTAAAAGGACAAACAAAATTTTGCGAAGAAGGATTATAGGTTTCTATAGGAAATTGGGAAAGGAAATAATTAGATGTTTTTATTTTATATGCGGGAACAGGTAAATTAGTTAAAAAAAACATCTTGAGTGGAATTATTATATTAGCTTTAGTCAAGGATGTGAATTGATAAAGAATATTTGAACATCTGCATTATCTTATTTTTCTACATTATTAAAGTAAGAATGTATTAAAAAATATACCCCTCATATTTATTTAAAAAAATGTCTAACCTGAAACAGGTATTGCATAGAAATTTTGTAATAGGACACGTTCCTTTATAATCACCAAGATAATGTTTTATATACTTATAAGAGAGCGAAGAATTTCCCTAGAAAGTCACATTATGAACTCAAGTGCATTCTACAAAAGTTTTTAAACTGTTTTCACCTATCTAACAGTCGAGATGATCTACTAATTTTACGAATACTGGTGTCCGCTATTAAATTTTATAGCTTCATCGTGTTCTATATCCTATTCCTAAAATAAAAAATGCGCACTTCTTCTCTTGTTATTAATAGCAGTAATTTAGACGTTCAAACAGATTGATATGACATTTCGAGGAAGAAAACGAAAAGCAAGGTTATAGGTCGCTCACGACTTTTTTTAGAAGCCAGATCACAGATAGCCATGTGAAGAAAGGTAGTGATATCTCTGGATTGGTCTCGTTTGAATCTACGTTTGTAAACACACAAATTACCATTTAAATAGGGTTTAGGTTGGTATAGATAGTCAACAATTCGTGCTTTGACCTTTTTTGGGAAAAATATGCGGATGCAAAATGTCATAATAGTATAATTATGGTTTAGCATTCCCACAGAAAAATATCAGAGTCTTCGCACCAAATTATGAATTAGTTATTCTGGCAATAAATAAAACGTTAGAAAAACTGTAAATGCAAAAAAGTAACTGAACCGGTTGCCTAAAACAGCTGCAAAATAGAAGAATGGCTATTTAGTTAACAGTATAGCCTAATTGATGATGAAGGAATGTAGAAATTCTCATATATTTTTTTATTATTTATACAGGGTGTTCGAAAAATAGACGGAGATATTTTAGAGGGTGATTCCCTGTTAAGAAATATGAAAAAAAGTTTCTATAAACATGGGTCCGGAAATGCAGAGTTTTCAAGATACAGGATGTTAAATAAAAAAAAATAAAACATGAAATTATTAATGTCTTAAAAATTATTTACTCGATTCTGTTGAAATTTGGCAATGTTATTTGTTGTATTAAGAGGCTAATTTCGCCCTAACTAGATTAAATTTAATAAGTCCAGTGGCGTCCCGGGGGGCACCTTAGCGAATATTATTATCAAAAAAATGTACGCCACTACCTTTTTTGTAACTTCAATATTTTTTGTTTGATTAAGCATCTAAAAATACAACTTCTTTCCCTCTTGTATTGTTTTCCTATCTCACTTCGTTTTCGAGAAAAAAAAATAAAAACCGTTTTATTGCATGTCACTGGACAAAATTGGTTGTAGTGTACTTTATGTTATGATATTGGAAAAGTTGCAATAACACTCTTTCCTAGAAATGCTTTTGATTATTTGTTTTCCAAGGCACTTGTGATTTTTTTTGCAAAAATTGATAAACCAATTTTGTCCAGTGACATGCAATATATTTAACATCCTGTATCTTGAAAACTCTGCATTTCCGGACCCATGTTTATAGAAACTTTTTTTCATATTTCTTAACGGGGAATCACCCTCTAAAATATCTCCGTCTATTTTTCGAACACCCTGTATATCTATAATTTGGCGGTTGTAAAATTTTCACTTATAATCTCCCTAGAGCATGAATTATTTCAGGAAATTTTTTTCGAGGTGCGAATTTTTTGAAAATTTTCGCGAGGCGGTAAGAAATTCGCAACCGAGAAAAAATTTCCGGAATTTTAATTCATGCTCCCGGGAGATTCGGTACGAAAATTTCGTGTCAAAACTATTTGAAAATAGAATTAAATTAAGCAATGAAAATAGTTTTATTGCCAAATTTTTTATTTCCCTATGCTCTAGTAAAATGTGGTTTAAATAATTAAATAAAGTAGATAATATTCTACCCATAATACACAATTTTATAGTACTAGAGGAAAGGGAAAACATTTTACACCTACTTCTATTAGACGCTAATGAATTTATATCGATGGCACCTTTATTTTTTAATCGCTGTTTTGATGCCAAATATTTTAATTTCCCTATGCTCTAGTAGAATAAGATTTAGACAAATAAAGTAGAAAACATTCTACTTATGTCACATAACTTTATAGTACTAGAGAAAAGAGGAAAAAATACAAGCTTGTGTTGTAAATAATAGTGGGGTTTTGGTAAATCATAAGCTGTTTTAATTGCGTTTTTTTTACTTTCCCTGTCCTCTAGTAAAACAAGGTTTAAATAATAATCTAAAATAAATATTATTCCTTAGACGTTCCATGATTTTATACTACTAGAAACAAGGGAAAAGTATTAAAACAATAAAAAATAATAGCGCATACAAAATAAATGATAATTTTACGCGTTATAATAACACAATTAAGTTGGCTCTGGAGTGACAAGTTTCTTTGTAGTTAATGCGCTTTGATGACATTTGGGTATCATAAAAAGCAGATCTAATTAAATATTTATTAATAAAATGAATTGCAACACGTACAATCTTTGTTCCTTTTGTACAGAAACTGAGCATATTCAAGTTTTTCATAAAAATGTGAAGTAGGTATTTAACGTATTTGGTGAGCGACTCTGGCTTAAATCCTGAACAAGAAGATTTGTTTAAGAACATGAGCAACATAGACATTTAGTGAAAAAAAAATAACGGCTCCTTACTTTACTCGCCATTGGGGAAAAAAGAGGTGGAAAAGGAATTTCTAAAACATTTGAAAATTGTAACCGATGTTGTCGATAAATAACATGTAGGTTATACATATTTAAGTTAAAAATAAATATCTATCAATATCTTTTACACCACTGATCTGTCAAGCCAGGAAGATTTCCACTTATTAATCTTACAGCTAGGTGCTTATGGGAGGGTGATTTCCGAAAAAATACACAAGTTGCCATGGCAACGTTAAGAAATGCTTGTGTTTTATTGGTTGTACCTTGTCGACATGAAATTTTCAGTGAAATAACTATTCCCTGTTGCCCTTCAAGGAAATATAGCTCGGTCACCCATCCATATACCGACCACGGCAGCCCTTGCTGAACTTTCAATGTATCTATTTTTCTGGCGAGGGGGGGGGGCAAATTCTATCTCCCCCCACTCTCCTACGCCACTGCGACCTTATCCGCGGTCGATTATATCACATTTCGCGGTAACTGGGTTAATTCAAACTCGTGCCTTACCTGGTCATCACGGTTTAACCGAATAGCGCCCCTTTTTCGAAAATAACGAGCGCCTCGAATTTTAGCCATGGCTTGACCTGCGAGCGAAATGAATTCACGGTTGGCTGCCTGGGTTGTGGCGTCTTTCGACGTATTATTTAACTGGGGTTTTCTTGAAAGCGTGCTGGACGATTTGACACCGATTTGAACGGAGAATTTTTTGGCCTAAATACGACAATTCGTACGCTTACTTGATGGTTAGTAATGCCGCAAAATCGCAGCTTATATGTATATAGGTCCTAATGGAACTTGATTATTTTTTTCGTCGACCCAGGACAATATGAGAGCTATCCTGTACACAGGGTGGTTCAATTTTAAGGGATCAAAAAATAACAGCATTTTCTCGTATAAACTGTATATATTTAAAAATATGTGGACTTTATTAAATATTTACCAAACTATACTGTGTTCAAAAGGAATTGATAGCACAGACGAGGTTCCAGGGTCATAAAATGATGGTAAACCAAGGGCGTCGTCATTTTCTTTTATTTTCAATGTGTAAAATAGAAAAAATATCCTTAAAAATATGGTTGTTGTCTATCAAATGAGTAGCGTATGCTGAATTTTGTTTTTTCAACAACCATATTTTCATCGATAATATTCCTATATACATATTTATAAAATTCTTCTTTTTTCCTGTGGTCGTGTCAATTTTTTTTATTTTTTTTTAATACTGGGAGTCGACGTTTGTTTGACAACTGTTGTTTTTTTATTTTTGGTCGACTCCCAGTAATAAAAAATAAAAAAAATACAGGGTGAGTTTTTTCGATGCCTACTATAGGGATCTCGGAAACTAGCAGAGCCCCTTTTGGATTTTTAAAAAAGTTCATGGCTCACTAGATATTTTGAAAAGAGTGATTTTTGCTAATCGATCAGATCTCTACTGTAGCTCCGTTATTTCTGATTATACAGAAAAACTGTGGAAACAAAAATTGTAGATAATTTTGGGCTTAATAAGATCATATAATCAAATTTTTTAGGTTGTTTGTGATTTTTGAGATATGACATAAAATTGTGTTTTTTAAATGTAAATCATAGTTGGCTGTGGCCTCATAAAATCGGCCGTTTTTTGAGCTTTCCAAAGGTATAATACTCGGCATAGTTATTATAAAAAATAAAAGAGCCATGGCTAATTTTCTGTTTTTTTTTTTGTTAAATTTTTACATAGTCAGCCATGCAATATATTTTCATAATTACGTTCTATTTTATAATAAGACATACTTCAAACTTTCAAATATTTTATTTTTAGCTGGTAGCAAAATGTAACAAAATAAAACAAAAATTAAAAAACTCAAATTCAAATTATTATTATTTTGAAAGGTCACCTTTTAAAATAAAAAAGGTGTTCAAACAATTCACCATTATTATTTATGCAAATATTGCATCTTTTTAAAACTGAATTTGTCGCCTTTCTTAGAGAGCGCCTGTCAATACTGGCAATTGCTTCTAAAACAGCTGCTTTTAATTCAACAATTGTCTCGTACTTTATTTTGTACTGATAATTTTTTTTTATTTTGTTACATTTTGTTACCAGCTAAAAATAAAATATTTGAAAGTTTGAAGTATGTCTAATTATAAAATAGAACGTAATTATGAAAATATTCCATGGCTGACTATGTGAAAATTTAAAAAAAATAAGAAAATTAACCATAGCTCTTTTATTTTTTATAATTAGTATGACGAGTATTATATATTTGGAAAGCACAAAAAATGGCCGATTTGAGAAGGCTACAGCCAACTATGATTTACATTTAAAAAAACACAAATTTATGTCATATCTCAAAAATCACAAACAACATAAAAAACTGGATAAGGTTATCTTATTAAGCCCAAAATTATCTACAATTTTTGTCTTCACAGTTTTTCTGTATAATGAGAAATCACGGGAGCTACAGACATCTGAAGAAATAGCAAAAAATCACTTTTTTTTATTTCTTATTTTTTAGTGATTTATTATTATTTTTTTAATCTACGACGGTGTCATTATGACACATTTAGCATTGCCATTTGGATATCATTATAGCGTTCATAATAACACTCAGTGTTATTATGAAGGCCATAGGGACATCCAAATGAAATGTGTCATAATGGCACCGTGGTAGAAATTAATGGTATTTAGGAAAAATGAAAAATATGCGAATAAAATCTATTTGGACCATCGAAGAGTAAATTTTGAATGATGCTAGTTCGATACGAACATTATAATGAAACTTGTGGTGTAACGTTACACACATTTCATTATAATATTGTAACTGCAAATAAATTTATATTATTAATATTATTTTACTATTATTATCGACTTAGTCAAAAGGCATTCGCACTCCCTCTACGGGGAACATTCACTCAGATCCCGGGTATCCAGGATATCAGGATATTATTATTATTATTATTATTCTTTTTTATAAGGTCTTTGAAGATCTATAACCTGTTACAGTTTGGCCACTTGACAGTGAGCCACCCTGTGTAATGGAGTGCTAATTTAGAATAAGAAGGCGTATAATTTTTTAATCAAATTAAAGATAATACATAATATATAGTAGGTATTTCAATCGATAGAACACACATCATGCATTTATTAGATATACTCTTCATATTTTAGGATGAATATATAGGAAAGAAGTGTTGTTAGGAACCCCACAAAAATGGCATGTTTTATTATTCTATTCCACATAAAACGATACTTCTACTAAATTGATATCTTATTTCAATCGATTTTCTCTACCTACAACAATGAAATTAAGTGAATGCTGTTTTATTTGAAACCCGATACTACGGTTCAAGGGAAAACGTAACACAGTCCACAGTGCAAAGACTCTGGTCTATAAGTTAAAAAATAATAATAATTGATCAGTTATAAGTTCGAAAAATATTATAAAATGGAATGTTCTCGATTTTTCCCGCATATGCTATTATAGCCGATATGTAAAGTTTATCGACGACTGCAGTATTACATAGGGGGTAGATTACATCAATAATTTGATGGGATAGACTTGATGTGATGGGTGCGGTTATCAATTAAATTGATCGATTTTGCTAGACGTCTGGCTCTTCAGTTATTCATGAACCAAGATATACGGATGTTATACAAGAACACGCAGGGTTTGTTGTTTTGTTTGACGCAATACGTCAAAAATACTCTGTCTCTAGTTAGAAATTATAAGATTACCGCATCGTGGTACCGCCAACGCAAAAGAGATACTTATGTATCTGTTCCACAAATCTGACGCCTTATGCGGTACCGTCAGAGCAGCGTACCGCTAAGAGGTTAAAGGTAGCACCTTGTAGGTACCATATGGGTACACGTAATGGCTCCGCCAATAACTTCATTGTTTATGCTGCGATTGTGGTACCTACGCGTTGGTACCGGCGGGAAAACGGTCTTGTTTGCGTGAAACTCGATCTTTGGGTTCCCTGGCTGGCGCCAGGACGATTTTTTTCAGGGATTTCTACGTGGTTTGTTAAAATGTTGCAGGGTTTGTACGCTTCTATGAAATTGGTTCCGAAGGCGTAGGGCTCACCGGTATCGAGCAAATTATTTTTTTGAAAATTCGACCCCTCGATTTTGGACTTTTGGACAATTTAATCTCGCAAACGACTTGACGAAATCGAATTTAAAAAGTGCGCTGGCCGGGCACTTAGAAATTTTTTAGAGGAATTTGGAGGCCGGATCCGTGTTCTACGGATCAATTTACGTCGGATAGGCTGGTTTTGGATTCATTCTGATCTCGTTTAAAAAGTTGAAAATTTTGAAATTTTAGGTGTTTTCCGAAAAAGTGCGCTGGCCGGGCATTTAGAAACTTCCAAGTTCAATTTCGACCGGATTTTCGGTTTCTACGGGCCAAACTGCGTCGGATAAGTCTGTTTCCGGCTAATTTTAATTTTTTGGCGAAGTCGTTAAATTTCAGTTTCCAAAGGGGTTGACCCCCCGAAAATCTCGGGGAAATATTAGCCACGCGCCCAGGGAATTTTCCAGGGGTCTCATTTCACAGTATCTTATACATCTCTAGGCGCTGCGTCGATTGGCGCCACGCAGAATGCCGTAGCTCTAACCGTTTCTGCGCAAATGGCCTTCAAAGTCAAATCGAAAGTGAAAACTCGAAGTTCGGTTTTTTCTACAAGTTTATTGGTGCGTCCGGATTAAGCAAAATTCTACCGTAGGGCTCACCGTTTTCGAGCAAATTATTTTTTTGAAAATTCACAGCACAATTAACACCTGACACAAACTGTCAAAGTAAAGCTCTGATTCTCGTAAAAGTTTTTTTTTTGTAAATTGAATGATATATGGCAATTTTGATTTTGTCCGAGATTGAATAATAATTGGAAGGACGATTTTGTGTAAACTACTTACTAGAGCAAACATATAACATCTAAAAAAATATAACTTTGGTCTATATCTCCAAAACTTTCATTTGTTTTTCTGAATACACAACTGATATCGCAAGAAAATGTTATACAGTTTTCATATTTACATTTTTTCCAAAATGAGAAACAAAAAAGTGCAGGGGGCTAGAATGTTATATGAGTAACCATAGACGTAACTAGGTCGTATTTTTAGGGGGGGCTGATCAGGACCGGCTCAAGATTTTGCGGGGCCGGGTGCCGCATGAAAATGCGGGGCCCCGACAAGGAATTATTTATTCCATTAAGAAGAAATTTTTGAAAGTCGTACGCTACTTACAAAGGTATATTTTTTACATGTCATTCTGTAAAATGGTAGGCCGGGGCTACGAGTTTGGATCACTTCTGTGACGTATGTAGGAATTAATTTCGAGTGGTGGAGGGACAATTTTTGTGTCTTTTTTTAAACAAGGGCATTTAAAATAATTCTAAAAAATGCGCCGCAGGCGAAATTTTTTAAAAATTTCAAGAAAAATTACATAAAATTAGTCTTGGGAAATCCCAATAACTTCAAATTTACAAGCTGGAGTCAATATTTTCAAATTCCGAAATGGGTTCGGTCCCGCCCTTCTAAATACGTTACTGATTGGATCATCGAAAAATAATGTATAGGTTTATCTACTGGTAATTTTGAATCATCTTTAATTCATTTAAGAAAAAACATTATGAAAAAGTAGAGGTTTCCGAGTAGAAACCAGAGAAAAAATGTTGGGAATGTCTGCTATTTTGTGATGCAAGATTATTTACATAGTACATATTATAATGAAACAACAATACACTGGATGAATAACAAAATAAAAGTCTGGAGTCTGGCACAGCAAAAGTACATTCTCCGACGCCCGTCTCGTCTCTCTTTCTCTCGGCAGCAGGCACGGTGTGTTCGCTCTCGCTTGCGCGTTTAAATTTCAGTCGGATTTTGTGGGGGCACAAGGCGCAAGATTCCGCAAGAGCAAGCGATTCGTCGAAACTGGTGAATTAAAAAGGCGCGTGCGGTGTTCGCCGTGTTGCGTAACGTTGCGTTGTCAGAATGTTAGATCTATTCTGTTTACGAGAAGCATATCTTCGCACATCCTTTACATTTTAGGGAGGGCTAATAAAAATTTAGGGGGGGCTAAGCCCCCCCTAGCCCCCCCCCCCCTAGTTACGTCTATGTGAGTAACCCTGTACAAAGAAGTATTATTCATATTTTTTGATCATGGCAAACGAGACCTGTTTGTATCCAAACTCTTGTCGCCTCGACCACCAACTGTCACGCCACAAGACCAAATCCACGGCCCTCTAGATAATCCGCGCATATCCCGGTATACAAGGCACTCCAAGATCCGAGGCGGCGCCTAGGCCTACCTGGATTTCGCGGGCGCGAAAAAGCACGTGCCCGACGTCCGCCGACAGTCAATTGTTTGGCGCGCTGCCGCGAGCACGGCATGCTTCGACGGCTGGCGGCCGCGGCGCGATTTTCGTTTGTTTTTTTCTACCGCGGCCGACGCGATTTTGGCGGGAGTGGAGTTCTTCGCGATTTTTACTAAACCTGATGGTTTCAAACATTTAAAAAGAGTACCTATTGTTTGTTTATTGCATAAATTAGGAACGGTTGTTGCATGTTGTAGGTAGCTACATAAGCATATTAAGCGTGTATTATTTTGATTTCATCTAATAATAATTGCAGTTATTATTGAAAGATTATAATAAGGATTATAATTATATTAGCGGTTTAATGCATATTTATTCAAACATGAGGTTGCCCATATTAGAATTTTAAACACTTTGGAAGGTTGTGGCGCTTTTTATTTGCAGTTCTCGTGATTCAAAGAGGAAATATATAAGCTTATTTATTTATTTTAATTTTGTCGAAAAAATTAAATAAATTTTATTTTTTCCACTCCTATATACCTGCTTCGAAATCCTGATTGTTTAGACGGTGAAGGTAGATATTATTAGGTATTAGTTATTATTATTAAATATTTTAAATGATATCAAGATCCAACAAATTTCTACGAAAGTTCACTAATTGAAACTGCATAAATAAATAGCTATTTATATAAATACAACATGCAATATAGGTGTTTTTTTTTGTAGTAATTTCTATCACGATATACCTACCGTGACACAAATATTATATTTTTATAGCAATTAATAAAAAAATATTTTCACTTTTATATTTTTTAAGTAAAAACAAATCTAATATCTTCCAAAACCAGTCCTATTCTATCTATAAACTAAACAAACCATCATCATCAATATTATTAGATTTCGCGTAACCACAAATGCTAATAGTGTCGTAAAGGTTGAATTTAATTGTTAGACAAATAAACTGTCACGTCTGTGCGACGACCTTAAGGATATTTGTGATGACCAGGGCTGGACTACGTCGAAATGGCCTACGTATTGTGGAGGGTGTTCATGAAAAAGTACTCGAGGGTCAGGCTTGGACTTCATGGAGCTGCGGTGAGTCCTAAAACAAAAAGTGTCTTGTTATTTTAACATTTTTTTGCACATTTTGGAGACCTTAAAACCTTTACACTTTTTGAAAGTTGATTATTAGGTATAATTGCATTTTATGCATAGGGTGTCCCAAAGTTACCATGTTGTCAGTGTTTTTGGATGATTTATCATTTTAATTTTAGTAGAGTAGATTTTTATAGTAACGCCACTCCTACTATATGGCGTAAAACCCTTCAAATCCATAGAGACCGTGCCACTCCCTTGACAGGAAAAAATAGTTCTATAACGCAGACCTGCATTTAAACACGCAACGGCCACAAAAGCAATACGAAAACATTTGTACAGGGTGGTCCAACTTTTATGGAATCAACAGGGTGTCCAACTTTAAAGTGTACAAATCCGTATAATCTTCATTTTTGGAGATAATCGCCTAAACTTTTTTTTGTTTGAAAGGCCTTCAAAAGCCGCTTCTTTTGACCTTCCTGCCATTTTCAAAATGCTAATCCAGGGCCGGCTGCGATTTTTTTTATACCCCCGATTTTCACGAAAACCATTTAGCGTTTTTTTTTATTTCAAATCTGACCCCACAGCGTTAATCAGAACACCCCAAAACCCTTATATACCAAATTTTAATAAAAAATATACAGGGTGTTCCATTCTGGAGGGTCTCAAAGTTGAGGAAAATATCAATTTTAAAGGCATCTGCCAAGTCAAGTGTGCCATGGAATCCCCTCAAAACAGTTGAATGGTCAATAGGACCACTCAAGGTGTTGGTGTGCAAAGGTCCAATACAAAATATACAGAGTGTTCTCATCTGTGCGATCTCAAATTACAAAATTTTTGGAACTTTATACGGGTCAAAAATCGAGTATATCAAAACTGCTCCACACACTATAAACGAACTAAATCTAAAAAATACAGAAGCCTGCCAGTCAGTAAGTCCATATCAGTTAAGGTGGCTGGTGTGCCACAACAGGAAACGCACAAAAAATGTATCATCTTAGACAGTGATTTTGTTGAGAAAGATCCGATAATTTAAATTGTTTTTATCTGTTAGTTGGTATTTTGTAAAGAAATAGATTACTTTTGTGTTTATTAATATTTTTTCAATGATTCCAGAGCACTCTTGATCAGTAAAAGTTTCATAAAATTTCAGAATTTTGAGATGGCTCAGAGAAAAATACCCTGTATATTTTTGTAGTAAATATTTTCACACCAACATTTTGAGTGGTCCTGTTGACCATTCAACTGTTTTCAAGGGATTCCATGGCACGCTTGACTCGCCATATGCCAGATGCCTTTAAAATTCCAATTTTGCTCAACGTTGTAACGTTGACACCCTACAGAATAGAACTCCCTGTATATTTTTTACTCAAATTTGGTATATGGTGGTTTTGGAGTGTTCTGATTAACGCTGTTGGGTCAGATTTTTAATAAAAAAATCGCTAAATGGTTTTCGTGAAAATCGGGGATATAAAAAAATCGCAGCCGGCCCTGGATTTGCATTTTGAAAATGGCAGGAAAGTCAAAAGAAGCGGGTTTTAAAGGCCTTTCAAACAAAAAAAGTTTAGGCGATTATCTCCAAAAATGAAGATTATACGGATTTGTACAGTTTTAAAGTTGGCTCGAAAGTTGGACACCCTGTATAGAAAACGTAAAAATAAGTAGATTTTTCATATTAACATGTGTCGAAATCCTAACGATTTTCGTTATACAGGGCGTCGCATTTCATTTTTTTTTTCAATTTTTTTTTCTCCTACAAGGCAAACATATTTGGTAGGTAAATTAAAAATAAATTGGTCTGTCTACTTCCATCATATTTTTTTAATAAAAAAATGGTACACCACTGGAAAAGTAATCTTTTTTGCCTTCACTAAATTTCCCAATTAATTCTAAGGAAGAAACTATTCTTGACTTTTTAGAAAAAAAGATGAATATATCTACATATATGAAGTTAGTGGGTTCAGATTGTAATCAATAAGTATGTTGAACAAACTATATATATAGAATCTCTTTTTGTAGAATTTTGAACAAAATTTTAATTGTTCAGAATTAAAAACTGAGTGAGTAGGTGTGCAAAATTTCATTTCGTACTTTGATTTTATTCTGCTAACAAAATTAAAACGAACAAAAGTGAATTTTTTAAAAACTCATTTTTCGAAAAAGGTCAAGAATAGTTTTTCTATTTTTTTAATAAAAAATATTATGGTTGAGCCCCTCATCTCCGGCACTGGTGGAGCAGACAGTCCAAATTAATTTTAATGTAAAGCACTTTTTAGAAAAAATTAAAGAAAAAATTAAATTTGACACACTGTATAACAAAAAACGTTAGAATTTCGATACATGTTATTATAGGTAGATTTATATAGATTCCTGAAGGTTTATCCATAAAAGTTGGACCACCCTCTAGGTATATGCATTTTTCAGAAAGAATAAAAATGTACCACATGATAATACGAGTTTCGCAATTTTAAAGTGTCTAATAGTTTTCTACAGATAGCTAAGTAACATTCATTGCATAACACTTTGGTCCGGAAGTAACCCTAATGTACAATTTTCTCGTTAGTAACACTTCAACAATGAATCTAATTTTTTATTTGATTATATTATAAACACACTCGGAAAAATTCGTAAAACAAACAAGATAGGCTATTGTGTTGGCTAATTGTGATTTAAACAATTAGAAGAATACCTCTAGAGAAATAGAAACTGAAAACGTAATAATATTAGGTGGATGCAGATTCACTTTCATCCTAGTAGGTATTGTGTGAAGAATTCCCACCGCAACACCAAAAAAAAACCTGGTTAAACAGTCAGAAAAACATGTTGAATAATATAATATATATTTAAAATTGTCTTACCTATATTCTCCTAGATAAAAAATATGCTTTCACCTCTATTGTATGCTGAACGCTACACCAATGATAGTTTTACGGAGTTTTTCAGTACACCCTGTATTAATTTCTCACTAACTAGGTGTCAAACCACCTACGCGCAAAACCGTTATGTACCAAACTCATTTAGACAATTAGAAACCAACTGTCGTCGGCATGTTTATTCTGTATGGAAATCTTCAAAATTTGCAAAGTGATTCACGTGGATATCGCAAGACCTCGAACGCCCGTGGTATACCTACTTGGGTACCGATTTACGTTTGGAGTTTGCGCAATATTAAAACCCACTCGGTTCATTTAAATGCATATAAAAAATTGTCGCGGGGCATGTCCAAATTTATAAGGGCCTTTCTCAGAAAGCCTATCGGGATTTTTTTAGGTAAATATTATTTTAGTGCCTATCTTTGCTAAGTATCATGATGAACAAACGATAATCTGGGTGATGTTTGCCTTAAAAAATTGAGATCATCAAGCGGGCTTTATTTTACAACGTTTATTTCTTCATTTAAAAGTTTATGCAACATTTAAAATGTGTTACGATAATTCATGCCGTTATTTGTTTATCTATTTCATTAGACATTGCATCTATGACAGCTGCTAATTAGTACAAATAAACAGTCGGCTAATTTTTGCAACTGAAACCAAAAAAATAAGGCGTAAAATTTGAGATTTTTTGAAACAATTTGTAGGTAGTTAAAATAGACTGATTTGCAGCACAAGAAAGGCCACCTTGAAACCAATTGCTTGTTCTTATAGAACGGTTGGGCTTAGGAATTTTTCTCATGTCTTCAACCAACAGTGTCTCAGATCAACGCTAGTAGGTACTTAACATCTTAATTCGAATTATCTACACTTTCCTTGCTTCAGCATGTGGTTTCCTTCAGTATGTTGTTACGTGGTTTAACAGTAGCTATTATTGCAAAACAAACGAGTAACTGATATCAGTCACGCATCCACTATGGCTAATCGATTTCGTGTCAGTAGAATAATTATTAAAAAAATGATTTTGGCCGCACAGCCTGGTTAAATGGGTACCGAATTGCAGTTTTGTGGGCCCAATTTAACGCGCCTTGTGGATTTTTGAAAAAAGGCATGGCTCACTAGATATTTTGAAAAAACCAAATTTTGGCTATTTATTCCAATTCGTCTAGCTTTGTTGTTTCTGATTTTAGATAAAAAAGAGCAAATACCAAAGTTGGAGTGAATTGTGCCCCCAATGCAGTTATCATGTCCTACCTTATGACACAAACTTTTGGTTTTTTAAATGGAAACCATAGTTATTTCCGTTTTTTTTTTTCTGAATAACCATATCGAGTATTATATCGTTGGAAAGTTCTAAAAATGCCTGATTTTTTGAGACCATAGCCAAATATGGTTTTTATGATACTTCTTTGAAAACACCTTATTTTCATCTGTTTTAGCAATAATGAAAGATGGGGGTTTTCGGGCTAGCGCACGGAAACAGCGCATGGAAAAACTTTCCGTGCGCTGAATAAAAATACCGAATATATGACTTTAAAATAGAAACATACAGCAAAGTAAACTAAATTTAAGAAACTCTATATGCTCTCTGATATTTAACATGTACCTATTTTGTATTTTAATTCGTAAGTGTTTCAATATTTAGATACATTTCTGTAATATTTTTGACGTTTTATTCACCTTATCTGACAATAACTAATTTACAATAACTAATTTACAACAAAGCACCTTTGAAATAATTTGAGAGTAACCATGGAAACGCATCATACATACCATACACTATATTGTCTGCATTGTTTATTTTTTGTCAATTAAATTTATTATAATATGCCGATAAAATGTTTTAAGTTTCCGTTTTCAAAGAAGTATAATAAAAAATATCGTTCATTACACGTCCAGAAATAGATTTTTCCGTGCTTCCATGACTTCCCCTGTTCGGCTGCGCCTCACACGGGAATTTGTCACGCGCGCACAGAAAAATCTTTATTTCCAGACTCGTAATGAAATATACTATTATTTCCAGGCTCGTAATGAAATATATTTACTATTCCATTAAAAAAAACGCAAGTTTGTGTCATATCTCAAAAATGACAGCTGTCTCGGAAAGTAGGATATGATAATCGCGATTATCATATCCTACTTTTGGCATTTACACTTTTTATCTAAAATCGGAAACAACGAAGTTAGACGGATTGGAAAAAATCGCCAAAATTTTGTTTTTTTCAAAAGTTCTAATAAGCCATGCCTTTTTCAAAAATCCACAAGGCCCACAAAACTTCAATTCTTTCCCCATGTAACCTTCCTTCTATCCCCGCTAGTTTCCGAGATCCCCATACTGATAATAAAAAAAATCACCCTGTATGCTCACGACGATTCGATTGGAGTCCAAATGATCGCCTGGGGGCTCTGTGCTCTTTAAAATAACTCGACTATAGCTACAGATTTAATCTGTGCTATAGCTACAGGTAGATTGATGTTAAGTTAGTTAGTATTCTGTAATACGGAAGCTTTGTTTATAGTGTTATTGTATTGTCCACAAAAGGCAGAACTTAAACGTCTTTTTTGCGATAGCATCTAATTGTAATTTCCATTTTCAATTTCTCACACATTAGTCGAGTAATTTACGGATTCTCACACTGACGGAACATTTTACATCTCGAACTTTCATCGGAAAAAACGACACGATGATATGTTGTAACAATATCCACTCAAGGTTTTACCAGTAGCGATATTTCTATTTCTAAACTCATCTATTATAGTTATTACGCGTTTATTACGTAAAAATCTCATCTTTGCTATCAACTAGCCGTCAACCTATCTAATCCCGGCAATTTTCCAGCGATTATTCGAGTCTATTCAATAATTTTCCCAAGCATCCTACGGCACAAAACTATTATTGCCTCTACAATTAAAAAATAGGAGATCGAGATATCAACATCGAGAGCCCAATAATACGACACGGCCCTAGGTATCGAATTATATCTCCTTGGCACAAATCTGCTGTGACAAATTGAAGTCGATCATTGAATGCGTGCATGTTTTTTAGATAATTCTAGGACACTCCTTAGAATATAGGATATCCTCGATTTTTGTGGTAAAACTTCGACATTTTAATGAAAAACGATCGGTTTTATTTTAATAAAGCTTTCAATACAACAAAAACTGCCGCCCAAGATAAGCAGTTTATCGCATCAAATGGCATGAATGAAAAAATGCTGAAAGTGTCAAGATTTAATCGATCTAAGATTGTTTTTAACAAAAACTACAGCGAGAAGCACGGAAAAATTAACAATACTAACATATTTTGTAAACACATAACCACAACCTTCTCAAGCTTAAAAGCCCTGTGCAAACATGTGGCAACGCCGCAGCGGAACGGTTCAACGGGTCTATGCAGTATAGAGCAGTCTGCACTTTGGCTTAGTTTATCTTTTCTGATAAATGTTCAACCCTCTTTTTAATTATAATTAAATACATTTGTGAACTTTGTTTCAATAACTGGGTACCTAAGTAAGTAGGTACGTTTGTTTAACAGAGAATAAAAGCAGTAACAAGTAACAAAATATACACAGAAGTATAAGTATTTATAATAAGTACGATTCCTAGTGTGGATAAGTATATTTTCGACAAATAATATGGTGAATTTGGGCAAATAGAGGGGATTAAATTTTGTTGTAAGTCGAATTTTTTTAAGAAGTTTTCGCAAAGTGCGCGATCTGGCAAATGCTGATTACCTATCTTCCCTTATGGTTAAATTTTCATAAAAATACAAACAAGCGAACAGTAAACAGCATGTTGTGAAGGAGAGTAATCTCTTCTAATTGAAATGGCAGTTAATGTCAATTTCATAATATATTCAACTAAATTATCCTTTGGCTTTAACATTAGGTAAAGAAACTTTTGCAACAATACTAAACAATGGTTGGATTGTTAGAAAGTTCCTGTAATTTTAAAGGGTACTTTAGTTTGTCTATGCAATTGGCCCTTAATTATTTTATTCTCAAATTTTCGTCCTTTGGAAAGCCCAAAATGAATACAAGTTGACAGCTTGTCGCCAAGCAAAGAAAACCCAGCTACTTCAAGTTATTATTACGATTTGGCTTACAGCCAGGTATATAACTAATTTTTAGCTTCCCTCGACGGTTCTAGGCATCTTGAGGCTTGAAATTCTAAAGGAACGATTCTTCACTTCGAACTTTTAGATGAAATGTTTCATTTTTTCACAAACAAAACAAATTTATGAAAAAGCTGTCGCCAGCACTCCGGGCTGTCTGTTTCCACCCAGAGACACACTGCCTCGTCCTAGCAATCTGGCGACGATAGCACTACCCGCACTACACAAATTAATTCTGGTCAATTTCTTGTAAAATCAACTGACAGGGAGTGACAGGCCACGCCGCGCAGACCCGCACCCATGTTGCCAGCTTTCTCAATTTCAGGGCTTTTCTAGAGCCGGCTGTGACACAACTCAACAACAAATGTACCTAATGTTTCTCAGATTTTTGTGCACTCTACTTAAGTCACTCAATCCATTTCTCAACTATTTTTCTTTCATTGTTAATTATTTTATTGAAATATCTTGGTAGGCTTCACGTCTGCCAATGGTCATCTAATTTTTTGTTGTTTTTGTAATAGACCCTATTTTTTATTAGCACCCCAAAAGTATAAGTCCATTGGAGTAGGAGTGGGGACCTGGGTGGCCAACGTATTACGGGACCTGAACGACCTATCCATCTTACAAATAATGAAGATTATTCAAACAAGGACTACTAACAACCCAGCAAATTTGAGATAACCGTGGTCTTCGTGTGACCAGCTAATAGAGGTTATTTATTAGCGACAATCGTTTGTGTTGTGGGTCTTTGTTTGTGCCGCTTCGAGGAACCCAGAGACCCTGCGATGGTATTATGCAAAACCAGCACTTTTACCGACATTGCCGGTACCGTGTCTCGAATGAATGAACCAGTTTGAGGCTGAGGTGATGGGTCAGCATGTCAGCAAATAGCTTTGAGGATTCCGTATCGATATTCTAACAGTGGAACTAGATTTGGATGGTAACATCCAGTTTTTTTCTCGTGTGGAATTTTCGTCTGTATCTCTTAGCATACCCAGACATTTTAAGCACCCAAATACTTCGCAGAATACCTCACAATCGGCTTCATATAAACACTCAACATTTATCTTTTCCCTGGGTTTATTTTGAGAAGCATTGAAGTGCCTCAATCAAGTGCCTCGTCGGTACTAAGCATTCCAGTTCCTTTCAGCATAAATATATTAACGCAGGCGGTATTTTTGCGGCAACGCTTTTCATTCTAAACAATCCCACATTATTATGCGTGCGGTTCCTGTATAACCATATCCGTCAGAAGCCAAGTCAAGGTCTCGTTTGCATACCCAAACCTTGAACTCAGAAGCCAAAGTGGATTTGGGGAGGGACATTTGGCATGCATAGGATTCTTGGCAAGAACTGGCAGTAGGTACAGAAAGTTTTCTATGGCATAAGATGATAATCTTTTGTTGAAAAGTGAACCAAAATCATGCAAGGTGGTTATTATATGACCAGGTTGTAAGGCATTCTCTGATTTTGGAGGGGATAGGCACGAAAGGGATGTTCGCTTTTTTCAAAAGTATCTGCCGCTAAAGTAAGTCAAAAAGCGACACTCACTCAAAATGAAACATACCTACCTAGTGGGTGAGTTTTTTTCGATGACCACTATGGGGATCTCGGAAACTAGCAGAGCTAGAACAAAGGTTAAATGGGGAAAGAATTGCGGTTTTGAATAATAATAATAATAATAATAATAATAATAATAATAATAATAATAATAATAATGTTTATTCATGAAACCACAGTACATAATGTGTTGCAACCTATGCATACATGTATTTTTTTTTCACACAAAAATGTTTTCTTACCGGTAGGTGACAACACTTAAACTCCTAGGCAGAAAACTACAACAAGGGTGGTTCTTTTAAACAAACAATGCTCAATGCTCAATGTAATGCCCTTTTTGGATTTTTAAAAAAGTTCATGGTTCACTAGATATTTAGAAAAGAGTGATTTTTTTTGCTATTTCGTCAGATCTCCTGTAGCTTCGCTATTTCTGATTAGGTATACAGAAAAACTGTAGAGACAAAAATTGTAGACAATTTTGGGCTTAATAAGATAATCTAATCCAATTTTTTTATGTTGTTTGTGATTTTTGAGATATGACAAACTTTTGTTTTTTTAAATGTAAATCAAGAGCTATGGCTAATTTTCTGATTTTTTTAAATTTTCACATAGTCAGCCATGGAATATTTTCATAATTACGTTCTATTTTATAATTAGACATACTTCAAACTTTATAATATTTTGTTTTTAGCTGACAACAAAATGTAACAAAATAAATCAAAAATTAAAAAACTCAAATTCAAATTATTATTATTTTAAAAGGTGTTCAAACAATCCACCATATTATTTATGCAAATATTGCATCTTTTTAAAACTGAATTTGTCGCCTTTCTTAGAGAGCGCCTGTCAATACTGGCAATTGCTTCTAAAACATGAAACAATTGTCTCATCCTAAATTTTGTACTGTTCCCCACAAAAAGAAATCTAAAACAGACAAATCGGGGGATCGGGGCGGCCAGGAAATAGGTCTATTTCTCCATATCCAACTATTTGGATAGAGCTGATCTAGGTAATTTCTTACGTGCAAATAATTTTGTGGTATTTTGTTACATTTTGTTACCAGCTAAAAATAAAATATTTAAAAGGTTGAAGTATGTCTTATTATAAAATAGAACGTAATTATGAAAATATTCCATGGCTGACTATGTGAAAATTTAAAAAAATCAGAAAATTAGCCATATAATAGCTCTTTTATTTTTTATAATAACTATGCCGAGTATTATATCTTTAGAAAGCTAAAAAAACACAAGTTAAGTCGTATCTCAGAAATCACAAACAACATAAAAAATTGGATAAGACTATCTTATTAAGCCCAAAATTATCTACAATTTTTGTCTCTACAGTTTTTCTGTATAATCATAAATAACGGAGCTACAGAGATCTGATAAAAAAAATCACTCTTTTCAAAGTATCTAGTGAGCCATGAACTTTTTTAAAAATCCAAAAGGGACATTAGATTGAGCATTGAAAACTGCAATGCTTTCCCCATTTAACCTTTGTTCTAGCTCTGCTAGTTTCCGAGATCCCCATAGTGGTCATCGAAAAAACTCACCCTGTATACAGAGTGAGTTTTTTTTGATGATCAGTATGGGAAACTAGTGGAGATAGAAGGATGGTTAAATGAGGAAAGAATTGCAGCTTTGTACGCCCAATTTAAAATGCACATTGTGGATTTTTGAAAAAATCATTGTGTTTTTTTTAAAGGGAAACCATAGTTATTTCCGTTATTTTTTCGAATAACCATATCGAGTATGTCTTTGGAAAGCTCTAAAAATGCCTGATTTTTTGAGACCATGGCCAACTATGTTTGGTTTCCATTTAAAAAACACAAATTTGTGTCATATTATCTCGAAAATGGCAGCTTGTTCTAATTTTAGATTGCATTTTATTTATGTTACACATCGGCTTACAAGATCACCATGAACTTTTCTACTGCGATCATTTTTATATTCGCGTTCCTAGAAACCAATACAAGTAGCATTTATAAAAAAAAATGATGACTAACACTGTAATGTCAACTGTTACAAATATTTCAAATAAAACTAGAGCTTGATAAGTATATTTCAAATTTATATTCTTATTTTGTCCGCATAATATCCCCCTTGAGTTCTCATCAAATCTAATAGCTACTTGTGATAAAATTTCCTGCTAGCGGACTTTCCCTGTTCAACTGTAGTTCGAGAAATGGTCCGGTAGATGGCGCTGATATCAGCAGGAACGCGAGACGTTGCAGGAGAAAGCTGAGGCTCCTGCGCTTAGTTCAGGTATTGTTCGGTAGATGGCACTGCTTGGCATATTCCATGGGTTTTATTATAGATTATCGCCACATAGGTATGTAGGAATGTAGGTACTACAGTGGAAACATAAAGTTATTATAAAGTACTTAAAAAATGTACAGCATTTATTTAATTTATATTTATGATAACAAATTTATGAGTTAAAATTTGACGTTTTAGAGATTCACGTGTGACTTTTTATAAATAAGAACGTTATCTCTTGCCATCATTTTATATTTCCTTGTTTACAAAGGAACTAAACAATTTATGGCTCCGTAATTCCGCGTGTCACATCTGAATCGACGTTCATATTGATTGATGATGGCAAAATTGCCTGCCCACGTCCAACCGTTCGTACCTTCTCTAGGAAGTGCCTAATTGTTTGAACAAACACCTATAAATAATTAAGGACTGCCGCTTGTTAAAATAATCAACAACTTTATTAGCCTTTGCCGATACTCACCGTTTGAAGAAGATAGATATGTTTATAAACAAGTCGGAAAGACAATGGGTAAAATGGCGGTGCAGAAATAGCCTGAAGGACTAAAAGCATGATGAGTCAAGCAATGGATATTACTTGATATTTTTAAAGTTTTAGGTAAGTTTAAAGTAGACAAATTTGCCAAAAATCATCAAAGCTTCCACTTCCACTTTCTAACCCTTGATAGTTCCTGGGAAATATCCACAGGCAATTTATCAATTTCAGAGCAAAGGTCACTATAGAGTCAACACAAACATAAAATTAAAACGTTGCAAATAGCAACAACCGAACCATGACAATACCGTGAGAGCTATATTATATAGATTTACCCCAATTTTTGGAATTTATAGTTTCAGAACTAATGAACTGTGGTAATTGAACACAATAAACACCGAATGAGATTTAATTAAAGCTTTTCTCGTTTTAATGGCTCCAATATCTCACGCAATTGCACTATGGTGTCTACCAAAAGTTATTGAACATAATATAGTTCTCTCTTCATTTTGCTATGTTACTTTATCCTATACGAATGTTCTATTTCTGCTCGCTGCATCTATAATCAACCATCCCCATCAAAACATTGTAGAGAATAACCAAAATAATTTGTCTTGAATGTAAACTGTGTTCTTCCTCTATCTATTCACCGATGTGTAACATGTCAAAAGTGGTATGTTTTGGCCATCCCACATGACTTTTTGATGAACCAGTATCAGTATACAACGGCTTTGTACAAAACACACCAACCTGACGAGCCATATCATGAGAAACCAAACAACAATGTAACATTAGATACGTTTTGCAATTGTTGGGTGTATCTCGGTGGCCACACCTAGAACAGCATAGATAAAATACCCTTTGACACGGCACGACATTGCATCTAGAAACCCGATTATTACGTCACTATTAGCCACTGATATGGGAATTAGGTTTTCGGAAATTAAGAGTAGAAGGATTTGTAAACAGAATATAAAGTAACACTACTCATTTTTCGTGTAAATCTCTTCTCTTGGTTTTCAAGATACGTGCTGAGAAAAGTAGGGGTCCCAGCACAGTACCCTGTGGCACACCGAAAACGATATCGCCTGAATTAGGTACTATTAACTTCCCACAGTCTTACTAAAAGATACATATCGTGAGACCAAGAAATGATCAATACCATTTTCAAATTCCTGTTGTACACAAAGAAGGGAAAGCATATGAAGACAAAAAAACCGAAAGTTTTTTAGACACCTACAGCGTTGCGGTTGATTGCTTTTTCATTGCTGGACGTGTCGTATGTCATCAGAGGGGACCATACTTACAAAATTTGGCGGAAGAATTCACAGTCGGATGGTTATGGCTTTACTCTCACTTAGAAATTATCTCACATCTTTTGTAACCAAGAAAAATGCGTAAAAGCATTTGCTCGCGTAACAGAATGTCTTCCGTTTTGTGAAAAGTTTTTTGATGGATTGCTCCAATTAGGTTACAGTAGGTACGTTTAAAAATTAGTTCTACCAAAGACAGGAACTTATTGAAGAAGCAAGTTGCTTTTTCAAAAGAGAAATACATTTTCAAAACCCCAAACTGTTGCATCTTAATGAGCTAACCCCTTCCCCCACCCCACTCTTTAACCCCATTCAAGCTCTAACTCTCTATCGCGCTTGCGCAAAGCTTACCCCCCAGAACAGAGGCCTTGCCGCGCTTTCATCCTCTGGAAAATAAGGAAAACGTTTTCCCCTTCAAGCTGCGGTTGTACACACAGTTCGGGATTGATTTAACCGCTAAAATGCCGCTACGTTCGATCGTGGTTCAAATTAATTTGTGTCGTGATGTTTTGGTGAAATAAACCGAGTGGAAACATTAGGGGTGGGGTGGGGTGAAATATCGGAGCAATTCTTGAAGGTTATGTAATTGTTTTGGGCTGTAAATGTAGGAAAAGTGGCCTAGATCGTTGGTTTGGTCCGATTTCGTGGACGAAAGCGAATCAGTTGTTGTGGATTCGAGGCAAGAGGTTGGTGCCCTTGGGATTGGACAAGGTCGAGGAAATAAACTTGGGAGATTTCTCGTTTGCGAGAAATTGATATGTTGCACACGCAGAACTAAATATGGGAGTGCTAAAAATGTAGTGAAAGTGCTAAAAAATGATTAGCAAGACGAATAGGTAATACACCCACAAATTTGGAGGTCTTACTCTAGAAACATATTATTATACAGGGTGAGTTTTTTTCGATACCCACTATGGGGATCTCGGAAACTAGCAGAGCTAGAACAAAGGTTAAGTGGGGAAAGAATTGCAGTTTTGAATGCGCAATCTAATGCCCCTTTTGAATTTTAAAGAAAGTTCATGGCTCACTAGATATTTTGAAAAGAGTGATTTTTTCTTATATTTCATCAGATTTCTGTAGCTCCGTTATTTCTGATTATACAGAAAAACTGTACAGACTAAAATTGTAGATAATTTTGGGCTTAATAAGATAATCTAATCCAATTTTTTTTGTTGTTTGTGAGATAATGACATTAACTTGTGTTTTTTTAAATGTAAATCATAGTTGGCTGTGGCCTTATTAAATTGGCCACTTTTTGAGCTTTCCAATGATATAATACTCGGCATAGTTATTATAAAAAATAAAAGATCTATGGCTAATTTTCTGATTTTTTTTTTAATTTTCACATAGTCAGCCATGGATATTTTCATAAAATTATGTTCTATTTTATAATAAGACATACTTCAAACTTTCAAATATTTTATTTTTAGCTGGTAACAAAATGTAACCAAATAAAACAAAAATTATCAGCTCTATCCAAATAGTGGGATAGGGAGAAATAGTCCTATTTCCTGGCAGCCCCGATCCCCCGATTTGTCTGTTTTGGATTTTTTTGTGGGGAACAGTACAAAATAAAGTATGAGACAATTGCTAAATTAAGAGCAGCTGTTTTAGAAGCAGTTGCCAGTATTGACAGGCGCTCTCTAAGAAAGGCGACAAATTCGGTTTTAAAAAGATGCAATATTTGCATAAATAATAATGGTGGATTGTTTGAACACCTTTTTTATTATAAAAGGTGATCTTTTAAAATAATAATAATTTGAATTTGAGTTTTTAAATATTTGTTTTATTTTGTTACATTTTGTTACCAGCTAAAAAAAATATTCCATGGCTGACTATGTGAAAATTTGAAAAAAAAAAAACCAGAAAATTAGCCATAGCTATTTTATTTTTTATAATAACTATGCCGAGTATTATATCTTTGGAAAGTTCAAAAAATGGCCGATTTGATAAGGCTACAGGCAACTATGATTTACATTTAAAAAACACAAGTTTATGTCATATCTCAAAAATCACAAACAACATAAAAAAATTGGATAAGATTATCTTATTAAGCCCAAAATTATCTACAATTTCTGTCTCTACAGTTTTTCTGTATAATCAGAAATAACGGAGCTACAGAGATCTGATGAAATAGCAAAAAATCACTCTTTTCCAAATATCTAGTAAGCCATGAACTTTTTTAAAAATCCAAAAGGAGCATTATAGATTGAGAATTCAAAACTGCAATTCTTTCCCCATTTAACCTTTGTTCTAGCTCTGCTAGTTTCCGAGATCCCCATAGTGGGCATCGAAAAAAACTCACTCTGTATATAGAATTAGGTTTCGGGACAGCCTCCAAAATAGCTATCAATGCTTAAGTCACTATTTTTAATGTAAATGGTAACCATTAGGTACATATTTATTACGTGATATTTTGATGAAAACTAAAAGCAATAATCACCACTTATGCCTATTACAAAACAAAAAGTCAATTAGCCTCAGCACGCTACGATCATTAGCGTGTATATATTTTATTGAAGTGCCAGTGCGATACATAACTGCTGATACCGTGTAGGTAGGTTTCTAGGTTATGTTTACGTTTGTTAAATTGTTTGTAGAAGGTAGAAATATTGTTATAGCACTGGTGAAAAATTTCATGTTTTTCCTGCGTGCTCTTATGTACTTACTGTCGGTTTGTGACCAGGTCAGGAGAGTGTCATGAAAAGCAATAAAAATTAGGTACACAAAGTTTTTAGACGACAAATAACATGGCTAAAATAGTAGGTACCTTTCCCAGAAATAGCCTGATCCTAATACATGTGAGAGTGCTCTCTTGATTGACACTTAAAAAAAAACGTCTCCACCTCAGATTTTCAAAATTCCCAGCCACATAATCTACACGGCACATGCCTAGGATACTAGAACAGCGATTTAACTAAACTCTTCCTGCTATTATTAATATTTCTGTCGCTGGAAAATATGTTTTGAGACTAGTATTACAGCTTGTAAAATAGAAACTGTCATCTCGGCATTTCTCGTCGCAGTATATGTTTGTCGAGTAAATTAAAGTTTTCTCGCTAATTTGGTACCTACGACACGGTCCATAATATTTATGTTGCTCGAACAAAGTACCAATTTTAGTGTCCATTGTACGAATGGAACAATGTTGCGAGAAAATTGAGATTGGCTTTGCTTTTTCTCATTAGGACGTTTCTAACTGACATTGGACTAAAAAATTAAAAAAAAAATTGTACCTAGTGCTTTACGTTTAGGTTGATGAACGTTGCCCAGACCTGTATAGCTAGGTGACATAACGTACGAACAAGGCTGTACGGATGGTTCATTATAAATTGACACCCCCCTTAACTTGTTAGTTTTTGAGGTTAGAAAAAAAAGTTTTTGACAAAAATTTTAGATACTAATACAAAGTTTTTTGTGACGCTATTGGAACTCATACAGTGTGTTCTAGAAAGCCGTGGCAGACATAACTTTTGTTTTTTTTTAACGGAACACCCTATATATTTTTGCATTTTTGAAATCTGCTCATCAAGGCAATCAAAATGATATAAAACTTTATGGCATTATCTTTTTCCGTTTTTGAAAAATTCCGTATTCAAATTTCATACTAAATTTATTTAACTCGAATTTGTGGATCTCGTGATAAAGATAGACGACCAATGTATTAACGAAAAATACTTGTTTTAAACAAGAGAGTAACATAGCTAAACTCCAAAATGTTTAGGAGCTTTCACGATTTTCCTGAAATTCGAGAATATAATCAGTAAAATTTGAAAAGGCTCCTAAACATTTTGGAGTTTCACTGTATTACTCTCTTGTTTAAAACAAATATTTTTTGTTATTACATCCATCATCTATCTTTATCACGAGATCCACAAATTCGAATTAATTTGAAAAAGGAATTTTTCAAAAACGGAAAAAGATAATGCCACAAAGTTTAATATTATTTTAATTGCCTTGATGAGCAGACTTCAAAAATGCAAAAATATATAGGGTGTTCCATTTAAAAAAACAAACGTTATGTCTGACACGGCTTTCTAGAACACACTGTACACGGTCCAATAGCGTCACAAAAAATTTGTATTAGTATCTAAAACTTTTGTAAAAAAACTTTTTCTCTAACCTCAAAAACTAGCAAGTTAAGGCGGTGTCAATTTATAATGAACCACCCTGTACATCAAATTCACTTAATACTAGGTACTCAATTATTCAAATAGTGTTTTGGAGAGAGAGTAAATAAAAAACTTTAATCCATTTGCATTTGGCATATATTTTATAGAAGCCATATTTATTTCATTAGAGTAATATAGTGAATACTGCCTGAGAATAATAGAGTTGACCTATTTATTGATCGCTGACCTAAAACTTTTGGTTTCTTGGCGTGGCTAAAACCAGACCACAACAATGCGGTTAAAAGACAATAAGTAGGTCATTTTTCTGTAAAAAGAAAATAGTCAGTAGCAAATAATAAACTAAGGATGGCCCTTATCTTTGATGAGGATATAAAAAGAAAAACACTATTACAATTTTTGAGGTATGTTCGCTTGCCATTCAGAACTTGTCTTCGATACCTACAGAGTGTTGTTAAATCAATAAACTCACCGGTACAATTTATTTTAGCGCGGTGTGCTCACGCGAGCGTTCCAGACAAACCGAAGTTATTATCCCCAGTTTTTAGGTATTTATATAACGGCCTATTCTGACAGGTTTACTGCGTGACATATTAATGCGAGTTGCAGTTTTCAACGCGAAAAACTTGCCTGCTAATAGAACATCAACATTATAAGTACCTACGTACAAGAATCTAAAGATTAACATTGTGTCATATGGTTTTATTATGAATCGTATAACATTGTTTTGCAACATTATAGATTATACGGGGTGTAGCACAAAACCGCCAAAGAGTATGATTTGCAACCCAAAACAAAATACTAACTAAGAACTGACTTGATAGCTCCATTCTCGTTTTGAACGGGTCAGAATTGCCTCCATAAACAAAAATGTCCCGCTCCAATAAACTGAGGGGAGAGCCATCTAGGTAATTGACTGTGACTAAGTGTAGACTAACCAAAATGCAAAGACTGTGAGTGATATATGCCTAGTTGGAATGACTTCAGAAGATGATCAGGAGAAACAGGAAGGTAACGACTTTGTTTGTCTTGTTTTCACGTGTGGTAGCTTTTAGAATGATTGGATTTTGTTTGGAGGAGTAATAGTAATGCACTAATGCAGACTGCCCCAGGCTCTCATATACAGGGTGGTTCAAGTCCAAGAAAAAAAATTAAAGTAAGAAACACATTTTTTTCTACGTTGAGTCTTACCTAAGGAGGAATTTTTTTAGTTAATTTGTCAGAAATACTCTGAGATAATACAAGAAAAACAAATACAATATATTTTAATAGTATACAAGGTGATTCTTTTTTTTTCTTTCTTTAATTTGAAATATTGGTATTTATTTGCAGATAATTTCCCAAATGTAAAGCTAGTGTCAAGTGCTGATATATATTTATTTGCGGCGATTTAGAATCAATCAAAATAAAATAAATAATGCACGCCCATGGAAACTATAATAATCAAGTAAGAAATTTTCAATAAAAACGATGTTAAAAAAATAATTATATTGGTCCTATTTACAAACAAAACAATGCACTTTATCATACTAAAAGGTAGAAGGAATTTGAAGAAGTTATATTGAGAAAAAATAAAGTTTCAGGGCTTCTTTCAAAGGTAGCTTGTTAAATATTTACCTGTGAAACGAAATCCCGGGCTCTTGCTTTTCACTTCTGTTTTTGCAACCAAACGCTGAACAATTCACCATCGTAAGGGTATATTTTCCCCTTAATCACTGTTACTTTTAATTCACAAATTCATCAAATTAACTCACAACGTACTCCCTTTGTCTGGCACATATAAAATGGCCGCCGTTCAAGACGACGTAACAAAATCTATTCAGGGCAGGGTACGCAAGCGCGGTGTGCCCTCTCTTTCCTTTTCTAAGCCTGGGTCACAATGGTCCACAATGCAATTTTCATTGTCGACCATTGTGACACAGGGATCATAATTCGTGATATCCTAATCCTATATGTATCTAGAGTATTTTCATGATTGAATTACCTAACCTAATGTTTCGCAGGGGTGGTCCCTATCATTTGCAGACTTCAGGGTTCTTTCTTAGGTCGTTTGCCACCCTCTGGATATACTTAACGGTGCACAGAAAACGAATGGCATTTCTAAAGGTATTGATTTTTTTATTAGACACGATATTTTAGGGGGGTGATGATGCATATTGCCTTATAGGGGTGAAAAGTCTTCTCCTTGTCGAAAGGAAAATTGCTTTAGCAAAGTGTAACGCAACACAAACATAGTTTTTTATACAATTTATAGCTCCTTCGAAAATATCTGATCTTCTAACCAAGCCAAGCTATCTTTTCCTCCATTCCCTTCTTTTCCCATCTGAGATAATGCAGAAATTTCCTGAACTATACCCTCTAGGGTGCAATTTGAGGTTCATCCACCCCTTGCTAGACACGAAAACAAGAGAAAATTGCCAGAAACTGAAACAAAAACTAAATTGATTTCCAGAACTAGCACGCAGACGAGAGCTCGTTTTTGTTTGATATTTGGAAAGAATATAAAATTAGAGGAATAATTTCACATTCTAGCTAGTATTGATCTTGCTTGGCAATATTGTAACGTAGGTACAGGGTGTTCCGTCCAAAAATACAACACACTTAAATTTATAAGTTATAAGCAATTTTAGCAGAAATCATACAGTTGCAAATCATCTCAAGTACCTATATATATATATATATATATATATATTAATTTGAACAAAAGTATATACAGTTTTAAGAAAATATGGACCTACAAAGGGTGGTATTTTTGTTCGGAACAGGCTGTAGCTCACTTATGCGACATGTAAATTTCATACCCTTGAATTAAGTATTCCGCGCCAATTCCCTATAATTATAGGGTCCTAAATATAAGCCAATAGCAACATAGATTACCGCAAATGTAGAATATCTTTTGGATTGTCACAAAGTAGAAGGTCGAAGTTTTTTTAAATATTGTGTCATTCTTGACAGATAGCTAAAGTCACGTGAACACGGTTGTGTGGGTGATTCTTCGTCCTTTTTAACCGACTTCAAAAAAGGAGGAGGTTATCAATTCGGTTGTATTTTTATTATTTTTTTATGTTTGTTACCTCAGAACTCCGTCATTTATAAACCGATTTGGACAATTCTTTTTTATTTGAAATGGTCCCATTTAAATTTGAAGAAAAAATTCCACTCCTAAGGGTGGACAAATAGGGGATGAAATTTCATATTGAACCGATTTCGGTGATTCTTTTTTTATTAGAAAGGGAGTATTTCAGAGGTGGCTCCATTTAAATTTAAAGAAAAAATGCCATCCCTAAGGGTACAAAAATAGGGGATACAATTTCATATTGGACCGATTTCGACGATTCTCTTTTTATTAGAAAGGGATTACTTTATGAGTGACCCCATTTAAATTTGAAGAAAAATTCCACCCGTAAGGGTGGAAAATTAGGGATGAAATTTCATATTGGACCGATTTCGATGATTCTTTCTTTATTGGAAAGGGGGTACCTTAGGTGTGGTCCCATTTAAATTTAAAGAAAAAATTCCACCCCTAAGGGTAGATAAATAAGGGATGAAAGTTCATATTGGACCGATTTGGATGATTCTTATTTTATTAGAAAGGGGTTACCTTAGGGGTGGTCACATTTAAATTTGAAGAGAAAAATTTCAATCCTAAGGGTGGACAAATAGGGGATAGAATTTAATATTGGACCGATTTCGATAATTCTTAATAATTCACTAAAAAATAAGAATTAAAACAAAATTAACAAAAAATAACACCGACTTCACAAATTTGCCCGAATGCACAATTCCACTAAAATGTTAGAAACATTTTTCTCTTTCTAAATTGAGTTATCTTTGGGGTCGGTGACAGTAAGTTATGATGTATGTAGGATATGATGTATTCATATCTAAATAGATTTAAATTCCTTGCCTTGACTGTCACCAAATCCAAAGATAACTCAATTTAGAAAGAGAAAAATATTTCTAAAATTTATTTGAAATCTGCCTACGGACAAATTTGTGAAGTAGGTGTTATGTTTTGTTAATTTTTTTTTTAATTTTTAGTGGAGTGCGCATTCGTGAAAATTTTTGAGTCGGTTTTAATTTTTTTGTTAAATCTCTTTTATTAAAGGAAAAATTAACAAAATTTCAAAATATACAGGGCGAAAATATAAAAATATAAACACTCTTTACCACATATTTTGTGACTATTTGTGGTTTCACTGTCCTAGAATCAATCTGAATAACTCCGTATTATTCCCCACGATGTGAACTTTTTGAAAGACCCTGTATTATCCTCCGTTTATTTATGCTGACCGCAAAATGTTCGCACGAATTCCAGGTCGTAAATCTGGATTTTTTCCAGCCTCCACCCTCTGAAAAATGCACAGATAAATTGTCATTAATGCATCGGCGTTTATCAAGGCCTAATTATAAATTTAAATTCTTCACTGGGCAGGCGTTATAGTATGTCTCCCGCTAAATTATTTAAATGAACTTTCTAAAACGCACGTAATAATCATCTCGAGCTGCGGCTCGTGGTCGCATAGGGTTCAAGGACGATTGATTTGTTCAACATTTTTGTTTGAATGCAGGAAACACTGAAAATTTTGCGAAACACCATCGTATATCTTTCTTAGATAGTCTTCTCATTGAAGTAGGTAACTTTATACCTTGCCTTTTCAGAAAAATCTGCCGTTTTCTATTTCACATAAGCGCACATGCCACCCACGAGGCGTTAGATGCAAAGAACCTTATCTAAATCTCAGAGTTTCCTAGTAGCATACAACGAACGGCAAAAAATGCATGTCTTGACTTGTAACCGACTATTTTTTTACATAATTCAAAGCAGCTCTCTTTCGTTTTTCGTGAAATGCTGGTACCTATCGCAGATTGCAATCCAGTCACTTCTCACCGTCACACACAAAGTTGCGAAGTAGATGGAGGTTGATGTACAGGTGAAACTTGTCAATTATTTTCCGCGTTCGATTGAACAGTAGGAATTTTTCGGACGCTAACGAGATGTTTTGTGTAATGTTGCTTAGACACGCGCAGATTCAAGCAGATAATAGTATGACATAACGAAACAATATCGTCAGTCAACTCATAGTGTTGGTCCAGGTTCTAAACAGTACAGGAACTCACACTTCTCTACAAGACTTGATTGGTGGTGGAAAAACTGCGTACCAAACCATTAATTTTCCTTCACACTCTCGAAAGGTCTACTTCGTGACCATTTGTCTATAATAACGACCCGAAAATAAAAATCCCGCAACAACAATACCCAATATTTATAGCCAGATTTCTACTTTTCATTCATCGGATCTTTCTGTATGCTTCGCGTGCCTCGGCAGGCGTCAGTGTTTTTTATAGAACGATCCATTAATTGCTGTTTTGAGCTAATTCGCTGTATAATGGTGATATAAATCATTCATTGCCAGCCATGTAATTATTTCGGAGAGAAACTGGAGCTGGAACTAGCAAGGCTGTTGAAAAATCCTAACAGGTAGAGTTAGCTTAAATGCTTGTGGTCACTAACATAATAAGACAATTATTATTCCAGTTTTATTGAAACCTTCAAACAATACAACTGAATCACCCCGTTTATTCAAACATTGGAGAATGTTCAAGAATATCCTGATCAATGACAAAGTTCTACAGTCCATCTATGCTAGAAATCCTACAAGTTTTATCTTCTTTTTTCACCTGTTATTTTATACCTTACAAGCCCCACTTCCTAGCAGCCTGCTAACAATAGTTATTACCAAAAAAAAATCGCTCTTAGACCATCCAATTTTCTCGTTACTAGAAGAAAGTTCCCGCCCAAAATTTTGTAACACCAATCAATCCTAATTATCGATTCCTTCACATATTTTCCTCGCTATATCATTTCGTTCGGATGCAAGTCATCTATTACCAAAATTAACAGTTGCACCCAACATTTTTTTTATTTCCTCCTTGTGGGAGTACGTACATTAAAGCATGCACTTTCACTCTCTACAACAATTAGGAAATGCTATCTTGTTACGGCTATTGCATCTGTCAATATGTAATTTATGCATCTCGCACGAACGTTTCATTAATAATGGCGAAGATCCTCTCGCGGTGTACCTCAGGGACCCGTCCTGGGACCCCTACGAATGTGGTACGATATAAAGCGAAATTGGCAGTAGCCTCCTTACGTAGATTTGTCTTGGCATCGACTTGGGAACCGATTGTGGTGGCTGAATATGGTACAAACCGAACTGACAGCCTGAAGTATGATGCACTATTGTTTTGGTATTGGGTTGATACAAGAAGCAGGCCGATTTCTAACGTTTACATTACCGGGTCGTGGGATTTCCTTCTTCTGCCATTCCGGATCGGTATTAGAGTCTGAAAAAATCGCATGGTATTGTGACGCAGCGACTTAGCGATGCTGGACTGACCAAGCAAGGATTTGGAACAAATTAAGAGCACGTGCGTTGATATATTTGCCAGAGCCGCACTGAGGCACGACCTTTGTTTAATTTCAGTTTTACAATTGTTTACATCAAAATATTTTGCGATCGAGTACGCTCCTGTTGCCAGGCGCGCTGATATTTTATGGCCTATTGACCAATCACCTTGAATTGCTCGACTTTAGTATACAAAATCCTATCAGTTAGGTGATTTGTATGATTCAAAGGAAAGACTATATTCTGTACTTTCATGTAGTAGAGATATCAAACAAGTTTTTGTCGTTAATTCAAGATTTGGAATACTAATTCCTTATAGATCTTCTATGGCATTTTTGTTTACGATACTGTCTTATAATTTGATCAACAAAATTTAGAAACACCTAAATTCCAAGATATATGCGTCCACAAGATGTTATATCGTTGTCAACCTCCGTTGTTCGATCTCCAATGTAAAACAATGAATTGGATAATGTTATGACATATTTCCCATTCTGAATACGCACAAATTCAGTAAATATACAACCGTTTATAGATTTCCCGATACAGTAAATATGACAAAACATTATTGTTGAGACGTTTAAGAAGGAGTAGACCAAATGTAACATTAATTTGCATACACAGATAGCAAATATACACATACATACCTATTGCACATTACATTAAAGTAGTTCAGACATTAGACGTAACTACCTTTAATTTTCTTCCAAATGATTTTTTTTGTAAATTTAACATAAACAGCTTACTCACTGCAAGACCAGAAGGATCGCATTGATATAATACACGTACCTAAGCACATTTTATTAAAGTATAATAAAGAATAGTCAATAAATAATTTCTTGCATTTAAAGCAATAAACAATAATATGTTTCCTGGTACGAGACTATCGTCGGAAGTCATTTCCTTATCTCGTAATTAATAAGAAAATTGATACTCACCTCGGCAACAAAATTAATTGATTGTTTTACTTACACTTTCTAGTTGGCCTCTGCGTTTTGCATACGAAACCATTAATAACAACATCTTATTTATCCCATTACTATTATATATATCTTACTTGTTTCAGGTTACTCCTACCACTCAGCGTTCGGTCACATACGATGAAGAATCCTGGAAACCTTCAATCGAGGATGATGCCAAAACCAAAGACGAAGAACTGACTAGAAGCGACATTCGCAAATCTAAAACCAAACGCGTAAAGAACTATCTAAAAAAATGCAAAAACGCGCTAGGAAAAAGCTCAAGCAGCTGCGAAATAACATCGCCCACAGAAGAAAACGCGGTCGCCTGCTCTTGGTACCTTGAAGAAATTATCAATGAAGGGGAGGTCAAGGAAATCGAAGAAGTATTCGAAGAGGCAGTCGTTGAGCCCATCCAAGAAAAACCCGCTGTTAATCCTGAAGTCGCAAGCATAATAATAGTTAAAGGAGTGACAAGCGAGAAGAACTGTGACCTCACCCAACAAAACTCTATCAAGAGCATCGACCTGACACCAAGCAGCAGGAACTCGGATGTTTCAAATGATTCTGGACTTGGCAGTACGATTAAAAGCAGCAAAAGTTCTAACAGCGATAATCAGTCGGATTTTCGGGAGCTAGAGGATCATAACTTTGAAGCAAAAGATCATAACTATGAAGAAAAAGGAGAAGAAAAAGATGGTGGAGGTTTGGTGGATATGCAGGAAGCTGCCTCTCTTCCTTTGAAGGATGTTCAAAGGCGAGTTGATGGTGAAGCTAAAGAAGAGGAAGATAAGAAGAGTGCAGCAACTTCGGTAAGTCTTCAACTGTATCTAAGCATGCCGTTTCTATTGTCTGAAGTCTTGTGAAACGCCTGAAATTATGAAATATTTATTTATCGTTGTTATTTAGATGACAGACGATTAGGTATTTCATGGGTATTGTTTTCATTTGGCATAAAGCGCAAATCGTGATTCATATTGCACAAGATAAGACAGAGCCGGCCGGCCGGTAGCCGATGGTTTGTTGTAATTAACGGTATTGAAGGATTTAAAAATGTTATTTATTCGCGAAGGGACTTAATCGGTAAATGGGACTTTCGAGTAGCTGTACACGACATTAAAATGTCGTCTCCGGTTAAAGAGGATTTGATTTGCGTCCAATGTAGTTTGTGTGGCCCCGTGAGAACGTGTTGAGAGAGAAATAAATTTATAAAAAAAACTAAAACCAATACTCTGAAACTACTTCAACCCGATACCGAAAATCGTGATATTGTTGAAGGTGGAGACATGAAAACTTGACAATATTTAAATCTGAACAATGGAAGCGAGTAGACATGAGGCCTAACCTAACCTTTTCTGTCCGGATAGTGTCTTTGCCGAAATCCTAGACCATTCAACCGCGATATAAAATTTGTCAAAAAATTGTGCAAAGTCACTTCGCGAAAAAATCTTACGGTCGTGACCAACTTTATGTTTGGTGCTCGATGAGAGGAGATTTACGTAAATATCCCAGTGGCGTAGCAACAATAAGGACACTGTCATCACTAGAGTAACCCAAATATGCAAGTCGAAACCCTAAAAATAATTTAGTCAAAATATGCAGGAAAATGTTGAAAATATGCAAATTAAGAAATACTTTAAAAATATAAATGTATTGTTTCATTTACAAAGAAACATATAATATAATGTATGTACATACAAATTTCTAAATGCATTTATACATAGTAAAAGTAACAATATATTATTTTAAATTTTCTACATACAGGGTGATTGAACTAAATCTAAATATGCATTTATTATAAATTATAAAAATCAGGTTGAAATTTAATTTAATGTTGCTCATAATTCTCAATTAAAAAATTTTGTCTTCTATCAGAACATAAAAATTTATAAATGGAGAAACCCCTTTCCACATCAACCGATGTAAGAGGTGCGCTTTTAAAATTGCTCACTATCACAGGATCCAAATTGATGGATTCGGTAAAATCTCCCTTTAAAATATTTGCTACTTGGCTAAGAAACTGAAACCTGAAACCCACTATTGTTTCCATCACATTTCTAAATTTTTGAAATATTTTGTCCCCAATTTTACCTGTGACATTTTGAAAAGCAACCTCAGATTGTTTTACCAGTTCTACACTTCGGGTTAATGGCAAATTAGATTCCTCCATTTGTGTTATTGTTTCAGAAAGAAAGCTATAATTTGCTTTTAGAAAGGAAAGTTGTTTCTTTATTTCCTTGTTTTCGAATAGTTGTTTAACATCTGTAAGGGACTGGGAAGATTCGTTCGAAAATTCTGAAATTAGATCTTTCAGTTGGCAAAAATTCTCGCAATAAAAAAATGCAGCTATCTTGTAATAACAGGTTGAGGTGGAAGAGGAATGTTTGGTAGTTTTTCTTTGTAGAACTGAACCCTTATAGGGGCTTTAAGGAAGACTTTTTTATGTTCGAAATTAAACTATTTACAAGAGGAAAATTTATTCTGTCAATAATTATACTTTATTAAATACCTATAAATACCTACTTTATTCGTTTTCAGATCACCAGGATTAGTGCCCATAAAATTATAATTTACCTATATTGTTTTGGGAAAACCAGGTAGGTACCTATCTAGACACCGACCCCTGTTTATGCAGAATATGCCATATTTTAAGGATATATGCAAATAAAAAAAAATGCATATAATATGCTAAATATGCGTGTTGCATATTTGGGTTACTCTAGTCATCACAGACATAAAGTCTGTTTTTATAACATTCGAAAAGAGTGAACATTTTTTTATTATTTTTTTCCTGAACAGATCCGTTGTACGGTATGTCCCTGGACTAACCCGTCGTGAGGATCATGATCACATCGCCAGACTCGACGCGCCCCCGGAGAATTTTTTTTCGGCGTAACGTCTCACAAAGCCCAGACCGAAATAGAAAGTAACAAAGAGCTGCTCCCGCCAATTTCGCCAACAAATCGATTTTTATTGAACACTAATTGAACATAATGGTCGCGCCGTGTAAAAGTTATTAAATAATAATTTTTCGGATGCGCCGGCTAACGGACCGGGCGCGAAAAAACGCCTGGGAGCGAGGAATGCGATTTTCGGGGCCCATTGGCCGCGAACGTTTTGCTAAATTAGATTTGAACCCACGCCTGTACAACAGTGGGACGCGCAAAAAATTAATTGTAAACGGAAAAAGTGTAGGCGGCGTTGTCGGATGCTAATGTCGACCAAAACTTTTTGAAGCGTTTTCTTTTTTATCCATTAATTGAAAAAGCTGTGACTTTGGAAACTTGCTAGATACATTCAGCGGTTTGATTTATGTTGTAAAAGTTCAGACGGTATAAAATGACAATTTGTATGTGTATCCAATAAAGTGTCCAACCAAAAGGTCACACTCGAACTCTTGGTACGAATTGTGCTATAGGGTGGTTTCCTAAACACATTTTAGAGCAAAATAACTCTAATAAAAGTTGTAGGGATCAACGTATGAACAACTTTTCTTTATTAAAAAATTTCATTGCTTATATACAATGTGTCCCGGATAAGAATGAATAGCATGGGGATCTTGCAAACGGTGAGAGATAGAACAACGGTTAAATAGGGAAAAAGTTGCGCAATTTTAAGGTCAATAAAATGGTACAAACAGATTTTTAATATCTTTTTTCATTTTTGAGTTATTTTGAAAAAGTAAAATTTTGCGTTTTTGATTTTATTTTTTCCGAAGTTGTTATCACAGATAGAAAAAAAGAAAAACACTTCCTTATGGCACTTTTAACGGGCTTTAAGATGGCGTTTTTAGATTTGTTCTACAACATTAAGTTTTTGAGAAACCCTCTGCAACTTTATTTTTTTAAATACGGACCTGGATTTTTTTTGCAGATTTTGAAAGCAATTTTCATTGCAAATGCCATGATGTAAGATACGAAATATTTTTAAAATGTTTTGAGACAATTATACTGAAAGTTCCTTTTTTTTTCATTAATTTTTTCTATTGCGGCCCTGTATTTAATAATAAGAAGTCTAAATATTAATCAGTATTGTCAACAATTTAACTTACAGTTTATTTTTACTTCTAAAACTTAATATTTTTAAATACTGCCCTGCCTGGTTAATGTCTTCCTCTGTTGTTGTACAGCAAAAAGTGTCGCATTGTGTTTTGGAGTAAATTCTTCGCTTTTTCTAATTGTGAGAAGAAAGCTTTAATTAAGCTAATGAAACCAAGAACTTTTGCCATTTATAATTCCAACAATACATTCGTTCGGCCACTACACTATTTCTGTGACACAAGATATAACATGCTAACATGTTAAATTTGTCGTCATTTGAAAAAGCACCCGCCATTTCTAATAATACCTACAAATTATTAACTAAATGATACAGTGGGAGTTATGACAAATGACAAGGGGTTGCTTTCCTTGTTTCAAAGCCTTATAGGTGGAGGATTTTCAATTATTTTTTTATTATCGTATGTGACTCTTATTAGTCTTTGCCGTCCTTTTTTGGTTCTCCGATTGAAAGATAAGTTGTAAGTTAAATTGTTGACAATACTGATTAATATTTAGACTTATTCTTATTAAATACAGGGCTGCATTAGAAAAAAAATGAATGGAAAAAAGGAGTTTTCAGTATAATGGTCTCAAAACATTTCAAAAATATTTCGTGGGTACATCATGGTATTTGAAATGAAAAGTGCTTTCAAAATCTGTAAAAAAATCCAGGTCCGTATTTAAAAAACTAAAGTTGAAGATGGTTTCTCAAAAACGAAATGTTGTAGATAAAATCTAAATACGCCATCTTAAAGCCCGTTAAAAAGTGCCATAAGGAAGTGTTTTTATTTTTTCCTACCTCTGATAACATCTTCAGAAAAAATAAAATCGGAAACGCAAAATTTGACTTTTTTCAAAATAACTCAAAAACGAAAAAGATATTACAAATCTGTTTGTACCATTTTCTTGACCTTAAAATTGCGCAACTTTTTCCCCATTTAACCGTTGTTTTATCTCACACCGTTTGCAAGATCCCCATGCTGTTCATTCTTATCCGGAACACATTGTATTATACCTATCATTATGCTGTATGTGAGACTTGCCTAGTTCCAGGAAAACCTGTGGATTGTGGCAACTTCGCCTATGAAATGTCCAATTAGCTAATAAAAGTTTTTCGAAGAAATTGTACACGATTTAAACGGTAATCTGTGGATTCCCATCGCGAATTTTCGATCATAATTATTTCGATAATGGAACGGCAACATGTCGTGGCATTCCTTTTGTTACGTTGCTTGTTAATAATTTACTATTACACGCTTTTACTTTGCTTTGGCCGTATCGAAAGACTAGGACATGTCAGTCAAAAATGTTGTGGTGGTAAGTATCTATCTTCCACATTTTACATTCTTACAATGAGCCTGAATTGTTAAATGATACTTTATTGGACGGGTTTTGAATATCTGTACACGTTTTACGGGGTATTACAGTAAAAGAATGGCGCAAAATAATTTTGGACTTGCAGCCCACCACATCTAAATTTTTAAACAATTCACATTGTACGAAGAGGCTCATTACTATTCAATGGTTCATTAAGTGCGTCTTGTTAAAAAGTCATACAAGAAGTTTCAAACAGTACGCGCTGTTAATTTTTTCTTTAGCCGGCGCATTAAGTCCAGTCAAAAAGTCTTTGTTTCTTTATTAAGGACTTTATTGTTGATTATTTCTATACATTCTTGCGGGATCCTTTGTATTGCCGACGCTTATTACAACCACATGTCATATCGATTTAAAAATTACTCGAATAGGTCTTTTTTTATTGGTCGTGTAAAAAAAAACAATGCGTGTTATCATAGATCGAGGAAAAAATTTGCGAGAACAAAAAGTGCAAATATCTGGCTTTACGGTATACATAAATAAACGATAATTGTTGATTATATTAATAATTTATTGTTTGCAAATAAGTGAATCTACGCTCACCTGTACTGCCATTAACGGTACTAAAATCTTATTTATTACACGATAGGTTGTAAATAACAATAAGCAAATAAAATATGTTATTGCCCATTTGATGGTATTTAAGACTATTTGCTTGTAGAATTATTATTACGAAAGCAGGGTACCTACTAACTAATGGAACAAGTGACATTATTCTTTTTTGCTATCTTTAAAACTCATTAAAAACACAGAAAATATATGACCGCATGCCCCTTACATAAAAATTATTTATGCATGAAAACCAAACAAAAACTTAAACCTCCAAACCAATAATTCAGTTTATGTTATTGTCGAAAATACCCCGGGGACATATGGACACTCCGTTTCTGATTTATGTGTTTGTGTTGCTGGCTCATATTTTAAGGCGTGTGTGGTAGCTGTAGGGGTAAATTAGATAGCATAGGGGTGCATTGTCGTAAGTAAGGGGTAGGAGATAATATAAATATGAGGGAACCTTTTGTTGCTACTTTGTTTGTTTTATTACGGCATATGGAATTTCCTTCCTGTGGGTAACATGAGCTTTCCCCGAGTAAAACGTAAAACTAAAATCGCAGGGGACATACACAGACGACTGGACATATCTTTGTTTCTCGGGTAATATCAAAGTTACTTTGAAGACTTGGCTCATGACGATCCTATTGTTCATATACCAAAACCCGATTCGTGTAGCTTGTGTCTAGGTATCTTTAATAACACGGGCGTAGCCAAGGGGGGGGGGGTTTCGGGGGTTCAAACCCCTCCCCGAAATAAGCAAAATATTACCTAATATTATACCGAAAAAATACGAGGAGTGAAGAGTTAAATTATTATTACGTTTGAATATATTGTGTAGTAATAGTAGCGCCTAGCGCCATCTTTTGACGAGAGGCAGACGCAGTTGCAGCCGAACTATTTTGTATTGTAGGGACACTTTGCGTTGTTTCTCGATTATTCGCCACGCCCCTCGGTCGAAATGAGCGGAACTTTGTGGAAGTTTCTGGACGGCTACTGGGCTGCTATATAAGCGGCGCCGCGGCGCGTGACCGCGCTTACGGCAGTATTGTTCCATGCGAACTCGAAGCGAATAAAAGTGAAAAGTGGTGAACGAATAGTGAAGAGAATTAAGTGTACCGTGTAAGTGAGTAATTTTAGTGCACTGTTATTCGATGACCTTGTTAAGGATAGATACGTGAATCATTATTACTGTCGAAAAATGGAGGGGAAAAAAAGGAAAGGTGATAAACCTAAAGGTATGGACTACTGGAAAAAGTGGTGTAGTCAAGGTCAAGGGGTTTCTAATAAAGAAATAAATTTGGATTTAGCTATCAAAGCTTCAGCTACCTTGCATGCTGATAAGAAGACTGCCTACCCCGAAATCTAGTTTGGAATGCCTAGATATGTGCGATAAAAACCTTTATCCTAATATTTACACATTACTACAAATCTTCGCTACCATTCCTGTATCCACTGCTACCCCAGAAAGGTCTTTCTCGAGCCTAAGGAGACTGAAAAACTATTTACGAAACACTACAAGTGAAAACAGACTTAATGGTTTGGCTCTAATGAATATTCACTATGGAACAGAAATTCATGCAGATGAAGTAGTGGATATATTTAAAAGAAAAAGCCGAAGATTTCTTCTTTAATGGTTTTAGATTTAGCGCAGAGGAACGAAATTAATTTATCCATTTCATTTAAACTTAAGAATTTTATAAATATGTCGTAGTTTTTCGGATGAATATATAGATATTAAATTTCATGTAAGTATATTTTTGTTGTTTTATTTACTTCTCAAACTAAACCCCCCCAAAACTAAATCCTGGCTACGCCCGTGTTTAATAATATATTCCATCGCGAATTCTTCCGGTGTATATATCGAAGGTGGAGTAGGTATTTCTGCTAAATCGAACATACGTGTTTTTTAGCGGCTATAGACGGACAAAGCTTGTATGCGGAAGGCTTATATCGACGCGATTTTCGTCGGTGTGGCCTTGGAATGTTGTACCATAGTCGACTCGTCAGGACTTAGTAAGATCGCACGTTACATTTACCCACAGTATGTCATTGCGCATCCATATGCCTAGCTCTGTCGCACCTTGTGACGTCAGTTGCGAATCCGCAACAGCAATAGATACTTTTTTATGGGTTTTTGCTTATTTTAAACGTTTTCTTTTAAATAAATGTTGTTAAAAATATGTAGATTATATTACTAGATAAATGAATGAATATTCTGTTGATAAAAAACACATTTAATTTGATAATTATAATTTTACAAATAATTTGTTTTCTTTGCGTTTTAGCTAGTCGTATGCATACAAGTAAAATTGATTTATATTTTGTTAAATTAACAGGATTTTTCTTTTAAAATACCGTATATTGGTAGACAATAAAAAATATCATATAGGTATCTAAATAATACATTTATTGCAAGTAAGGTAATCCTGAACTAAGTTTTGGCTTCTATCGACACAAACTATCCATCGGAAAAAGTATTTTACAGATGACTTGTTATAGGCAAAGATATTGATAAATAAAATTCAAAGCCTTACCAAAAATATAACTTTTTCCTTCTAGTGTTTATGTCAATTAAGGCCTTATTTACCAATTAATGCACACAAGCCTCGACACAAGCACAACCTGCACAACTAATGTTTAGTTTATAGTTAAACAACAAACAAAACAACATAATAAATAGTGAGTAAAATAGGGATCAAATACTGATTCCCTTTAACCATAACAAGGCTAATTTTTTATTGCACATTCTATTTTATTTGCTCTATAAACCAGACATAAACTCTGTTGAGTCCCCTATTTGTAATGCTCTGTTCTGTAAATAATCTGTTTCCTTACCAGATTATTGTCCTTGGGAAATCTATAATACTTAATTTCCGTTCCCTTACTGTTTCTATTACTATTTGGACATACGCTGACTGCACACTCCGGCATTTTTGGCCTATTTCAAAGCACTGTCGAGCTGGACTGACGATGAGTCAGTTGTTTACACTTTTTTCTTGACACATTAAACTGTAAACTATAAAAAATCGTAAAACATAACCGAAGACACCAGCATTAAGTATTTACAATTCGTGATTCGCAACTGACGTAGATGCGCATAGTTGCCTTGTTTTCGGATTCGTTGGTGACATACCGTGGGTAAGTGTATCGTGAGTAAGATCACAACACAACTAAGACAGATCTAGAAACGACAAGCAATGCAACCTTCAAAATACTCGTTGATAAATATATTATTAGACCGGGAGATAGTGACAGATTTTTGGACGTGATTTTTCTCAGTATGCCTTGCAAAGGGAATTATGTGGCACATATTCTCACAATAATAAGGTATGAATCAGAGAGTCATCCTGGGTTCTTCATGTGAAAAACTGAGTTTTCAATTATTATAGGCATACCGTTAGGGTGGGTCCAAAGGGCTATTATTGTCACTGATTTTGTATTTTAATAATTAATTTTTCCACGTTTCTGTACAGGCTGCCAATGAGAAGTATGCAAGTTCTTATTATGAAAATGCTAAAAAAAATAGCATACCTTTCGCGCATGTCCAAGTACTGTTTAAATTGAATGTTATTTAATCATTTAAACGAGTTATTCGATGTAAAGTGTACTTGGACATGCGCGAAAGGTATGCCATCCTTTTTTCAGCATTTTCATAATAAGAACTTGCATACTTCTCATTGGCAGCCTGTTCAGAAACGTGGAAAAATTAATTATTAAAATACAAGATCACGTGGCAATAATAGCCCATTGGACCCACCCTAACGGTATGCCTATGGTTTTCCGAGGAATTTTCTATTTGAACTTAATTATAAAACACATGGCAGCCTGTATAAAATCATATCAAAACGCATATTTTTCGAATAATTGAAAACTCAGTTTTTCACATGAAGAACCCAGGATGACTCTCTGATTCATACCTTATTATTGTGAGAATATGTGCCAAATAATGCCCTTTGCAAGGCATACTGAGTAAAACACGTCCAAAAATATGTCACTATCTCCTGGTCCACATCATAAAATAGTATTCAACAATATCTTTATTTATGCTTGGAACACTAGGTACTTTCCCTAGCACTGCCTACATCACTGGCAATCTAACGTCACTTTAGTGCCGGTTAGAGGGACTCTATTTATACCTGTCACAGGTGAGTTATTAATATGAGAAATTCGCCACATTCACCATTAAGCAGGTGTGGTTTTCCTAGCGATTCTTCTTCTGAAGAAACATTCTTCGGTAGGTACTCGCGCAATTAGTAACTCGTTAACTGGGAATCAAAAAGAACGAACAAACGCCACATACAGGGCGAACGCAAAAGAAAAGGCTAAGGAATAACTAGTAAATAATTAATTTTGCTTTCTATGTATTTTGGTAGCCCGGTGGTAGGTTTTGGTTGTAAATTACATTTGATGGGGTATTTGTGGAAGGTGAATGTTGATTTGAGGAACTGACCGCGTCATTTTTATTACTATTGGATCTAGGATAATCCCATTCACTATAGCATAGAAAATGTTGAACGTCCGTTTAAGATTTATAGCTTAATATAACTAAAATCAAGGACGCCGAATATGATTGTATGCTAAAATTAGTTACTGTGTAGCTTGTACCATTTAAATTTGTATGGTCACCTAGAAAATTGTTTCAAATGAAAATTTTAAAATGCGCTGCATAATTTTTTAAACCAGATCAAATTGCGGTTTCAGCAATAATAAGGGTTTGACACTAAACAATGTTATGTGCGAAAGAAAAAGTTTTGGTGGCCCAACAAATATCAAATATATTTGGTACGCACTGTACATGCCTTGGTGTTCTGTTTAAACGTGATGAGTTAACTTTTTTAAACAACTTTCGTAAACGAGCGTCTCCTTTTTTGCCCATTCAAGTTTCATTAAAATTTTATGAATCAATATTGCCCTGGAATTTCGCTAAACAATCAATCAGTCCGAACGTAGCTGTATTTGAAAGTTAATTTTCGAACCCAACAGAATAGAACAATAATTGCAAAAAACTGGTTTGCACCCACAATTGGGTCAGAGGCAATGACGTCAAAACCTATAGACGCGGTGCCCCATTGTTAAAATGCCCTTTATTTTGACTCCAAGATTAAATATATCCATACTACTCTAAAAACATGCTACAAACAAAGACAGAAAGTCGACCATCAACCAACTATATACACCCGGTGATTCCCGGTTACAGTTCCTCCAGAATCACACTTAGATATCGCATGTTTTTTCTTGTTTGGGGGCGCCGGAAGCATCGGAACCTCACCTGAAGACTCGGGGGATGGTCTAACGACGCCAGCCTCCGAGCCCAGAGTCGAAATAAGTTCGCTACGGCTCGACAAAAAGGGGCAATTTCTGACAATCTCGCGACATTTTCGGAATAATTTAATGGAGCGCTTAGATTGTGATCAGTTCTGGGCGTCAAGCGTTTATCAAAACAAACCTGTCTATAGGTTCTGACGTCATTGGTCAGAGGTAATAATCTCTTTACACGAAATACTACAATAGCATAAATGAATTTGCCACGCAAACTGTTAGATTGAGGTTGACATTTTTTGTTACAGGGCGTTCTTGGACTTATTTTTTTAATTTTCCTTGTTGAAAATTGGCCTGGGTCCAACATTAACCCCACATAACGCTCTTAACCCATTCAATGAACTGAGCACACCCCGGAAGATCAGGATATCGATCAAAAATGCTCCGGCTTTGTTATTACCGTCCAGATTATCATCGCAATGCAAAGCCCAGAGGCTTCGGCACCGCGAAAATTGCATAGAAAAACACTACAATTTGCCTGGTTCAACGGGCTGCGTAATTAAGAGTTACACCCCGTGTTCCTGTAATGCCGGTGATTGTGTTTCGAGGTATCTGGAGTGGGATCTGTTTTAGTACACCTGGGAATTACGTTATCGGTTAGATTCAATATTGTTGGTGCAAGGTAAAGGTTAAATAAAATTAATAGTGAAAAAATATTTTCAAAAACAAGCTTTTATTTAAATGCTCTGAAAAGAAGAAAATAAACTTTATAATAAATCAAACCAAGGCAAACCCATAATTTTGTTACATTATACAACTGTATATGATATAAAAGCTTGTCGCGAGATTTTCGTGTGTAATTTTTTTTTATATAAAAATACATTTTCTACTTAAAATTACTTTCAAGATATATATATTCTCGCGACAAGCTTCATATACAGTTGTATAATGTAACAAAATTATGGGTTTGCCTTGGTTTATAAAGTTTATTTTCTTCTTTTCAGAGCATTTAAATAAAAGCTTGTTTTTAAAAATATTCTTTTACTATTAATTTTATTTTCAACTTTTTAGTTCTACTCTTCAACCCCTTTCATTTAATGCCCATATTAAGGGAAAAGAAAATGTAATCCGCCGTGTTGGAGCGGCGGCCATATTGAATTTAGTGTGATGTCACCAACTTTATCGTTTTCTACTCCTCAAGCCCTTTCATTTGATACCCATATTAACGGGGTTGACAAAAAATATATTATCCGTCATCTTGTGGCGACGGCCATTTTGAAAGTATTACAATATTGAGTATTGCATATTGTATTGCCACCGGAACTAAAGTTGTATGCAAAATTTCAGCTCAATCGGATGTCAGGAAGTGGTTCTAATTATTCAGCTTGCAAGATTTGACCTAAACATACATACAATCATACATTGCAAGTTAAATAAAAGCTTGTAAAAACAATAAGTAATGTCCGAATTTAAAGGCAGTAAAAATGTCAAAAAGGCGGGTATTTTGAATAAAAATACAAAATATGTATTCTCATCTTCACAATACTCCAAACTAAGGAGTACCCCAGAAGCAACTGAATGCTTTATTGAAAAAAAAATGTATTTCAAATTTTGTGATGCCATTATTAGGCGAGAAATACAAATTCTACGGTTTGTTTTTCCGCTTGTAAAAAATACATATGTGCGTAAAATGAAAAAATTAAGCTTTAAAGTACCTTTTAAATATTTAACGATGGAAGAAAAGAGTTAAAAAATTGAGGCGTAATACACTCTTTGAAATCCGTTATTAAAAAATTACTTCCCAGCTCGAAACATAATATTATGTATGGTATTTTCGTGAAACGTGGTGTTTAAAATGCAAACACACAGTTTCGTCGCCATATAGATACTTTCTCGTTTTGTACAATGACCACAAATCATATGAAAAATAATGCTACGGCAGGTCGTGGCTTACCTTTATTTCCTAGTGTACAATTTATTTATTTATGTGCTTTAACAATTCTAGAGAAGTGATTTTGTTTGTAGTTTTCAATTATTAATCCCACAAGAAACACAATAACATTTATTTCTTTCCTTTAGAAACTAGAGAAGATGTATATCTCATATTTATACAGTTATATACTCAGACAGATAATAAACATAGACTAATAATTCAAGATTCAAAAAGATTGAAGACAAAAAAATGTTTAGTAACATTATTTGCCTGAGTTAGTAACAGAAATCTAAAACAAAACAATGCAATGATTGCACCATCGACAAACTTCTTCATAAATTTATCTTGTACTTACGAAATAAATGTATAACCAACGTTAAAAAACATCAATTTGAAACAATTAGTTGATATCTACAATCCGCATATAGTAAAAATTTGGACAGTTATTATTTAACAATAAATTTTACTGATTTTGTGAATTTACTGATCTACTTGGTCTATAAATAATATCCTTAATAAATTGCTTATTCTGGCTAACGTGGCAACGTTGCACGAGCTCTTTGTAATCGATGATCATTAGCTTTATTATGCCCCAACAGCTAATCCAGAGTTCGTTGAGATTTTGCCGGTTTGTGTTGATGTGTTTCGAGGGTTTACTTTTGCGTTATTCTTATTTTTTTAGAAGATTTTGGGGTTGTAATACAAAAGACATATAGTTAAGTTAGTAATTAGAGAATTAGTGTAGTTTTAAGAACGATGGGAAGAGTAAAGGTTTGGATGTGTGGCATAGGAAACGTAACTTCTCGTTATCGTATTATGATGTAGGCTTAAGTGCAAATTTGTTGTTTTTGTTTTGAGTAGTCATTTCTACAATTTTGTCCTATCTCAAAATTATATTTAAATGTTAAATTCACAAATTTTTGTCAAACTGTATGTCGTTATTATTTAACCTGCCGTTAGAAACAAAAACAAAATTTGCAGAAATCATACATATTTATTCACCTACGTATCTATTAGCAAATTAAATTTTATTGCCCCAAACCACCGTAATAAGGAAAATTTACCATACCTGATTACAACTCGTATCATATCAATTTAATTTGCGTTCTAATGCGAATGTGCGGTAAATTAACATGAATTAATTATATTTCAATGTACACAAACGTTTTAATTGCTGTTTGTTAGTAAACGTGTGGGTGGTTAGGTTTAAATATGACGTTAGTAGATCAATTTATTGGAGCAACTTGTCATAATAACAGTAACAGTATCATAGGACAAAACTTTGAATAAAGAACCCCAGGAAGGAGCATTTTTAGTGAAATCAGTACCTACAATACAGGCAAAACATTATAAAAGGCACGTTTATGTGTTTAAGTTTAGGAATCATTGATAATACAGCAATTATAATTTTAAATTTCCACTAATGAAGAAGTAGCTACCTACACAAACGCCTATACCACTTTGGTGCATGGCCTCAAAAATTTATTTAAATTACAAAATTAATTACCGATGGATTATTATCCTCAAACATTTTAGTTTTGATAATGATAGTAGTCGTGACCGAAACTATGCACGATATAACAGGGTGAGTTTTTTTCGATGCCCACTATGGGGATCTCGGAAACTAGCAGAGCTAGAACAAAGGTTAAATGGGGAAAGAATTGCAGTTTTGAATGCTCAATCTAATGCACCTTTTGGATTTTCAAAAAAGTTCATGGCTTACTAGATATTTTGAAAAGAGTGATTTTTTGCTATTTCATTAGATCTCTGTAGCTCCGTTATTTCTAATTATACAGAAAAACTGTAGGGACAAAAATTGTAGATAATTTTGGGCTTAAAAGGATAATCTGATCCAATTTTTTATGTTGTTTGTTATTTTTGTGATATGACATAAATTTTTGTTTTTTAAATGTAAATAGTTATCAAATTGGCCATTTTTTGAGCTTTCCAAAAATATAATACTCGGCATAGTTATTGTAATAAATATAACAGCTATGGATAATTTTGTGATTTTTTTAATTTTTAAATAGTCAGCATGGAATATTTTCATAATTACGTTCTATTTTATAATAAGACATACTATTTTATAATAAGACATACTTCAACTTTCAAATATTTTATTTTTAGCTGGTAACAAAATGTAACAAAATAAAACAAAAATTATATATACATAATTACTTGCCCGTAAGAAATTACCTAGATCAGCTCTATCCAAATAGTTGGATAGGGAGAAATAGACCTATTTCCTGGCAGCCCCGATCCCCCGATTTGTCTGTTTTGGACTTCTTTTTGTTTGGAACAGTACAAAATAAAGTATGAGACAATTGTTAAATTAAGAGCAGCTGTTTTAGAACCAATTGCCAGTATTGACAGGCGCTCTCTAAGAAAGGCGACAAATTCAGCTTTAAAAAGATGCAATATTTGCATAAATAATAATGGTGGATTGTTTGAACACCTTTTTTATTTTAAAAGGTGACCTTTTAAAATAATAATAATTTGAATTTGAGTTTATTAATTTTTGTTTTATAACATGTTGTTACAAGCTAAAAACAAAATATTAGAATGTTTTAAGTATGTCTAATTATAAAATAGAACGTAATTATGAAAATATTCCATAGCTGACTATGTGAAAATTAAAAAAAAAATCAGAAAATTAGCCATAGCTCTTTTATTTTTTGTAATAACTATGCCGAGTATTATATCTTTGGAAAGCTCAAAAAATGGCCGATTTTATAAGGCCACAGCCAACTATGATTTATATTTAAAAAAAACACAAGTTTATGTCATATCTCAAAAATCACAAACAACATAAAAAATTGGATCAAATTATCTTATTAAGCCCAAAATTATCTACAATTTTTGTCTTTACAGTTTTTCTGTATAATCAGAAATAACGGAGCTACAGAGATCTGAAGAAATAGCAAAAAATCACTCTTTTCAAAATATCTAGTGAGCCGTGAACTTTTTTAAAAATCCAAAAGGGGCATTAGTTTGAGCATTCAAAACGCAATTCTTTCCCCATTTAACCTTTGTTCTAGCTCTGCTAGTTTCCGAGATCCCCATAGTGGGCATAGAAAAAAACTCACCCTGTATAACTTTTGCTTCCTAACAATACTAGAAAATGTCGCGCAATTTTGCAGTGCCATAGGCTGTTTCGAAGATATGTGAGAGAAGATTCGAAAAAAGGGGGCTAGAAATCATTGAATACGAGAGACACTGCCAGAAGAAAATATTATCAGGAGGAAGGATATCAGTTTCATTTACACATTGTTTGTTGTTTCTGTAACCTTACATATTTGATGCAAGACGGAAGTGTTGTCTTATCCGACAAAATTGGAGCCTAGGAGGTTGATGTTTACGATATTTCCCTTTTAATGAAATATTCATTTTCCCCATACAGATACATTAAACGAATTTATCTATCAACGACCTCCTTTTGTTTACAAACAATACAAATTCGATCCAATTTGGCCGATAGTCACGGTTGGGTTGTCGTCTGCACGATACACTTACCCGCGGTATGTCGTTGCGCATCCATATGCCTATCTCTGTCGCACCTTGTGACGTCATAGTTGCGAATCAGAATTTAAATTGCTCCATATCTTTTACACAGCAATAGATACTTTTTTATGGGTTTTTGCTTATTTTGAACGTTTTCTTTTAAATGAATGTTGTTAAAAATATGTAGATTATATTACTAGATAAATGAATGAATATTCTGTTGATAAAAAAAAACACATTTAATTTGATAATTATAATTATACAAATAATTTGTTTTCTTTGCGTTTTAGCTAATCGTATGCATGCAAATAAATTGATGTATATTTTGTTAAATTGACAGGATTTTTCTTTTAAAAGACCGTATATTGGTTCACAATAAAAAAATATCATATAGGTATATAAATAATACCTTTATTGGTAATCCTGAACTAAGTTTTGCCTTCTATATCGACACAAACTCTCTATCGAAAACAAATATTTTACAGATAACTTGTTATTTGTTATAGGCAAAGATATTGATAAATAAAATTCAAAGCCTTACCAAAAATAAAACTTTTTCCTTCCAGTGTTTATGTCGGTTTAACTATGTCAATTAAAGCCTTATTTACCAATTAATGCACACAAGCCTCGACACAAGCACAACCTGCACAACTAATGCTTAGTTTATGGTTAAACAACAAACAAAACAACATAATAAATAGTAAGTAAAATAGGGATCAAATAATGATTCCCTTTAACCATAACAAGGCTAATTTTTTATTGCACATTCTATTTTATTTGCTGTATAAACCAGGCATAAACTCTGTAGAGTCGCCTATTTTTAATGCTCTGTTCTATAAATATCTGTTTCCTTACCAGATTATTGTCCTTGGGAAATCTATAATACTTAATTTCCGATCTCTTACTGTTTCTATTATTATTTGGACATACGCTGACTGCACATCCCGGCATTTTTGGCCTATTTCAAAGCACTGTCGAGCTGGACTGACGATCAGTCAGTTGTTTACACTTTTGTCTTGACACATTAAACTGTAAACTATAAAAAATCGTAAAACGCAACCGAAGACACCATGCATTATTTAGAATTCGTGATTCGCAACTGACGTAGATGCGCAGAGTTGCCTCGTTTTCGGATTCGTTAGTGGCATACCGTGGGTAAGTGTATGGTGGTCGTCTATATACTGTGCCGCGCTCGGTTGATCACGGTTGATGAGGGAGAGAAATTCATGGGGAAAACACCCTTAGGATTGAATGTAACCGTAATGAGGGTGCTGATAATTCTTTCCGTAGATCATCCCAATGAAATAAATAGATAATGCGGTGATGTTCAAAAGGGGGTGGGGATGTTAGATTGATTTTGTGTCGACATGACGAGGGAGAGAAATATAATGTGGTTAAATATCTTCCCAATGGTAATTTATTTGAAAATTTCACACTAGGGTTCAGAAGATTTTTTCTTTCTACTTCTACTAACCAGTCCAGTGGTAGAATAACTTTCATTAGTTGTTAGACAAGGCCCCTCTTAATATTTTCAATTATTTCTTGCCGTCAAGGACACATAAAAATTCCAAATTTCCCACCTGTATAAAACTCAGCCGGAAAAAACGGGTCTTGAGATATTAAACATAATTTATGAAGGTAGCGGACGAGACATTAATACTTTATTTTGCCGATCAGGGCTCCAGATTACAAGCTCTTCTCGTAATTATTTGGGTAGATCCCATTAAGATAATTCCGATTCTTTATCGGGAAAAATGTACTGTAATATGCGCTTATTCGTCATATGGTAATACCGAAAATTCCTGAATACATAGATGAGATTTATATGAAGAATAACCTGTACTCTTTACTGTACAATGTTTTTCTTGAAATCGGCAGTGAAGGAAGCGTCTCAAAGTCGCCATTAAAAGCTCAGAAATCGGCACTGAAGTAGCCCATTATTTTACGATTTTTTTCAATAAGTAGGCCTTGACGAGATGTAGGTAAACATCAAACGTCAGACGCGTAGCCATCGTCCGTCAAATGTTACCAAATATTCAAAACTCGGGCAATAAAGGCCCATTTAACTTTTCCTACACATTGCGAAATTGTTACCTATGGCAGCGTAATCTTTCAGTATAAATATTTTAGTAGGTTTGAATATCAATCTATTTGTCATGGAGGCTGCACAACAGGCAGCAGTTTGGAGTTTCTGTTGGGAAGCGCCGTGCCTCGTCATACTTGACCTAGGTAGAGCGATCGTCAAAGTCAAGCAACGCCACGCGCAGTCGGTTCATGGACGGGTGATCCATTATGATTATTTTCGTCTAATAAAGCATTTTTTTCCGATTAAAAAAATATATAATATGTACTTCGGCAGTGAAATTCTTTTCATGCCAGAGGCCTCAGCAACTAAATTCCACATGAGTCATAAAAAGTTGAACTTCAGTGCCTTGATAACGTAAACGTACCATTGCCTAACACATTGCCTAAACCTGACACATGTTTTATTTAATTGAAAAATAAGCTAATCAGCAGATATAAATCCATTTTAATGAAATATTTATGTATATTTGTGTTTTTAATGTAGATTTTTTTTTATCTTAGTTATACTTCTAAGCAAACAAAGTAAGATAATAATTTAAGTATTTCAAGTTTTTGAAGATTTTAGTTGGGGTGTCAGCTATTGGCTTATGTTATGTTTATGCTAAGCCAATGCCTGATGTAGGTGTCAGTCACTGAGAAAATATTTACAATGCCTGACACCTCTGTAAGCCATTGGTGTCAGCTATTGGTCACATTTGGCACTGACTATGGTAGACCTCGGAGTACTGTCTTTAAGAGCATCAAAACATGTATAGATTTGTCGCTCAACTATTTTGAGCCATGTCTTTTTCTGCTGAACACGACCAATAACTACTATTACGATCTTTACAAGTTTACCATGTCAAATTAAATTCAATTAGGTATTCAAAATAAGTTCAAAGATGTATAGTTATGAAACGACTCTATAGAGAATTTATGCCGTCCGTCATTTAGGGGAAGAGAAGAAACAGTAAGAAAACAGGGAGGGGAAGAGAAGAACAATAAATAGAAAACTATAGAAAATGTTAAATTAGAAAAAAACAGTTGGAGCTTAATAAAATGGGAATATATTTACGAGAATCAAAATTATCATAGAGAAATAAAAGCGAACGTTATTTTTAATACCATCTGTGACATATGAACAAAAAACAATTTCCAAAATTGGAAACTCAAAGTTTTCTGCTCAAGAATAAGTTACTATATATTTCAGAAATGAGAATGTACGAATAAATAAACATTTCTACATACAATAATCACTTATGTTTTCCTTTTTAAAAATTGCTGTAACAATTTTTATAGGGTGTCAGGTTATGGGCTTATCAGATTCAATCTAAGGGTCTAGTCAAAAATCACTATGTCAACTACTGGATAAAAAAATAATATAAATTTTAAAATACTGTTTATTAGAAAATATATTGCAGATTTTATTTGGGCTGTTGGTAATTATTTACAGTGATGTGTCTCCTACTTACCCTATATTAAGAATAAGAATCATCAATAAACGGGCCAAATTAATTTATGTACATTAAAATTTGATAAATCAATCATTAAGGTGTCAGGCACTGGTAAGTTTACGTTACATAAATAACTATTTTTTAACTATTTTAAAAAAGTAAAAAATACTAATAAAATAAATAACTTTCATGGCTAATTGCTCAACAAGGAAAGTCACAACAAACTGTCTTTTCTAGCCAGTAAAAGTGATTTATCTTAGAAAGCGTTTCCAAAATCCAGGAGGCCCTTGCCACTTTTATTACCCACATCGCACCAATTACCCAGCTACCACACTGACATAATTTCCAATTAGCCCGTACGTGTGGTCTTAATCGTGATTTGTAAAGTTTGCACAACGCCGCGTTCCACTATATTATATTAATTAATATATGGATTAAGCTTAAGGATAGCGGGCGAAAGGTCACAGGCCACTCGAACGATATGGGCTAATTGAAAAACCCAGGCAGAACACATGGGCATACACGGAAACGTTGCTGTACCGTTTCTAATTATCGAATCGAATGCTTTATTTCTAGCCCTGTATGGTCTCGCGTTTTAGTATTTTTAGAACGGAAACGTGTGTGAGGGCTTTGAATTGGTAATTGCGCCATCTAGTATCGAATAGAAGAACGGAAGAACTCTCTACTTTTGAGTACATCTAGTCAGTGTTTATCTTAGACAAATAATAAACATAGATTAATAATAATTCAATACAATACAGGCCCTGCCAAAATAAAAAAAAATTTAGAAACATTATTTGTCTGAGTTTCTAATAGAAATCTAAAACAAAACAATGCAATGATTGCACCGTTGCCAAACTTCATCATAAATTTATCTTGTATTTTCTAAAATTTATTTGTGGCGTAAACAGATCCATTTAATTTTAATTGGGTTTTTCGCCACCAAACTGGTTAAAAGACAACTTTTTCAAGTTTCCTGGAAAATTAATAAATTCTTAATAGTAAATGAACTAAACTTTGAACTTGTAACTCAAAAAATATCTTTAACAAACTTGTTTCCTGAACTTTCGGAGAATAAATCTTCCTCCTTTCTCAAAGATCATGTCACGTCAAATTGAAATGACAGATTAATAAATTTCAGGTTAAAATGTCATGACAACAGAAACAGTAACCTAGCCACCTGTCTGATATTGTGCCCTGTGTTATACCTCTACTAACTTCTCTTTGAGTAAGTGGCAATAATATTTTACTGAATTCCACTGAACATTTGTCTAAACAGTTGTCTGAATTTCCTAGAATAAATGCTGATTCTTTAATTTTTCGTCTATTTCCTACTTCTTCTTTGAGAATTGGTTTCCCACAAAATCCTATGATTGTTATTATTAAAAGAGTGTTCACATATTTTCGATTTAGAAATTTGATTTTGCCTGATATAATTTTTATTTTCTTTTAAACGAACTAGCCAAAGTCTAAGAACTTTCCACATTCGTAAGAAATTTTATAAATGCAATGTTCTGAACTTTGTACCTCATTAAATGGTTTCGTTTTAACGTATTTTTGGTTTTAAATACTGTTCTGATATTAAAACGATTGCCTATGCGTTTTAGCTTATCTGATAGTCCAGGAATATGGAATTATTAAATTTACTGGTCGGTCCACCAGATTTATTTCTCTAATTCTATTAGCATTGTTATTTTGCTGGCAATCCTGAAAAACTTGCTCAACAAATTCAATAATTTCCTCCTCAAATTTTCTGTTATTAGAGCAAATCTCTTTAGCCCTGTCATACAAACTTTTAATTACTCTTTTTTAACACTAATATGATGATTGGAGTTAAAATGGAGATATCTATTAGTATGTGTTGGTTTTCTATAGACACTTGTTTCTATTCTATCTGATTTCAGTATAGAAACATCTAAGAAAGGTAATTGATTATTATTTTCAATTTCTAAGATAAACATCTAATAGAAGGTTCTTGCGAGTTTATAAAATTTAATAATGAATTTAAATCATCTACTCCATGTTCCCATATAACAAATATGTCATCTACATATCTTCACCATACATTGGGTTGGTGAACATATCTAGTCAATTTTGTTTTTATTTTATATTATTTAGTTCATTTACTGTTAAGAATTTATTAATTTTCCAGGCAACTTGAAAAAGTTGTCTTTTAACCAGTTGGGTGGCGAAAAACCCAATTAAAATTCAATGAATTTATCTTGTACTTACGAAATAAATCTATAACCAACGTGAAAAAACATCAATTTGGAACAATTAGTTGATACCTACAATCTACAGATAGTAAAAATTTGGACAGTTATGATTTAACAATAAATTTTACCGATTTTGTGAATTTACTGATAATATTTGGCCTATAAAAAATATCCTTAATAAATTGCTTATTCTGGCTAACGTGGCAACGTTGCACGCGCTCTTTGTGAGCGATGCGCATTTGCTTTATTATGCCCCGACAGCTGATCCAGAGTTCGTTGAGATTTATCCACTTTGTGTTGATGTGATTCGAGTGTTTACTTTTGCGTTATTCTTGTTTTTTTGAGGAGACTTTGGGGTTATTGGACAAAAGTGTGTATGCACAAGTGTTGGGATCATGGAACAAACAAGTAGACGTTCGATTCATTGATAAAAACTATCTTAGACTTATTCGGTGTTAGAAGTAGCATATTTGCGTTGCATATTTTGATCAAAACGTCCAACAAAACCTTTCGTCACATGCCCACGTGGCACATGGGTAATCATTTCTTGTTCCTAATTGTCAATTAAGATTCTGATCGCGGCAGTTTATGAGGATTTCTCTGGCCTGAGAATATTCATGTCCCCACTTCGACCTGTCAGATGCTCGGGCTATTTTTCATCTTGGCGATGGGCTTTGTCTAATTCGTTTACTTAAAGTGTTCACAAGGAACGATATATGCTAATTGGATGTCAAATGGGCGACGTGTATTCTATAAGACTTAATACCTGTGAAGGAAGGCTTATATAAATTGAAATTTTAGCTGAAAATTTCATGTCGACAAGGTACAACCAATAAAACACAAGCATTTCTTAACGTTGCCATGGCAACTTGTGTATTTTTTCGGAATCACCCACCCAATAAATATTTAATTAGCTCTGCTTTTTACGATACCCAAATGTCATCAAAGCGCATTAACTACAAAGAAACTTGTTACTCCAGAGCCAACTTAATTGTGTTATTATAACGCGTAAAATTATCATTTATTTTGTATGCACTATATTTTTAATTGTTTTAATAATTTTCCCTTGTTTCTAGTAGTATAAAATCATGGAACGTCTAAGGAATAATATTTATTTTTGATTATTATTTAAACCTTGTTTTACTAGAGTGCGGGGAAAGTAAAAAAATGGAATTAAAACTGCTTATGATTTACCAAAACCCCACTATTATTTACAACACAAGCTTGTATTTTTTCCTCTTTTCTCTGGTACTATAAAGTTATGTAACATAAGTAGAATGTTTTCTACTTTATTTGTCTAAACCTTATTCTACTAGAGCAGAGGGAAATTAAAATATTTGGCATCAAAACAGCCATTAATAAATAAAGGTGCCATCGATATAAATTCATTAGCGTCTAAAGTAGAAGTAGGTGTAAAATATTTTCTCTTTCCTCTAGTACTATTAAATGGTGTGTTCTGGGTAGAATATTATCTACTTTATTTAATTATTTAAACCACATTTTAATAGAGCATAGGAAAATAAAAAAATTGCCAATAAAACTATTTTCATTGCTTAATTTAATTCTATTTTCAAATAGCTTTGACACGAAATTTTCGTACCGAATCTCCCGGGAGCATGAATTAAAATTCCGGAATTTTTTTCTCGGTTGCGATTTTTTTAAGAAAATTTTCGAAAAATTCGCACCTCGAAAAAAATTTCCGGAAATAATTCTTGCTCTAGGGAGATTATAAGTGAAAATTCCATACCTACCTTTTTTGGCCAATTAGAGGCTCGTTTTTTGCTTCGTCCTCATGCAACTCAAAAAATTTCCGGAAATATTCTCACTTGTTCTAGGCTGCAAGAGGTGATTACAGCGGAAATTTTTTGACAGATGCCATTATTATAATGTGACATTGTGACATACACACAACACAAATTTTGATAATAATTTCGTTTAATTTACGTGTAGGTATGGATATTTCTTGCCGAATCCCCCAAGTTCTTGAATTAATATCCGGAAATTTTTCTCTAACACGAATTTTTTAAGAAAATTCGTGTACTCGAAAAATCCCGGCAATAATTCAAGCACTAGGGCGATTACTAGTGAAAATAGTTTTTTGATCTTGCCACTTTTTATACCCTTACCTACTTACCTTATTTGTATGTATGGCTGCAGTGTGGGCAGTGTGAAAACTTTAAAATGTAAAAATGTTTGTAATGGCCAATAAACCAATGATTTATAGCCACGGAGATGAGAAGTGAAACGGATTTAATGGCCAAGTCTTAAAAATAGACACATTTCTCAGAGATTACTTCAATACCCAAGACATAAAATAGGCGTGTGTACTTGTGTACCTATGAGGCATAGAGGCCTATAGCTCTATCATCCCGTATGAAAAACAATAATATAAGACTCACATAATACGGAAGCACTCACTTAGTAATAATCACAATTACCACTTCACTTTTCAGCAGTGATTTCAGCAAGCAACTTTTATGAACGAGTGACACTAAAAATGTTCCTAAGTATAATAGCAATTTCATTACATTTCTGGCATACTGGAAGGGGCTAGCAAAAATATTGTTTCGATTGTTCATAAATCGATAACCTCCAAGTGAAACTTCTTCAGTTCTCTCACCAATTCACAGGCACCTGTCCACTAGGGAGACAGTCCGAGACAATTCCCGACAAAATAGAGTGTCCGCCAGCCGCTTTGTCCGAACGAAGATCCTTATCTCCAAGAGAAAGCTTATACATATTAGGGATTTATAGTCCATTATTGGTCCTGGACGATTACACAGGTCGATTAGGCCTTTTGTATGAGTTATGTCGATGGCAGACACGTTTTCCTCTGGTTTTAGAATAATTCAAGTCCATCGTATCAGATAAAGCGAAGCAAGTGAAACTTGTGTAATGCGGGTTTTTTTGGTCGTCTTGGGCTAGGTCAGGAATTATTGGACGGAAGACTAATTCAGTTTCGGTTTCGTCTTTATCGTCTAGCAGCAGATCAGTTCTGCATATTCTCTTGAAACTCATGATTAGAGTACCCCAAATATGCAAGTCGAAACCCTAAAAATATGCGCATAAATATGCAAACCATTTAGTCAAAATATGCAGGAAAATGTTGAAAATATGCAAATTAAGAAATACTTTAAAAATATAAATTTATTGTTTCATTCGCAAATAAACATATATAATATACATACAAATTTCTAAATGCATTTATGCATAGTAAAAGTAACAATATTTTATTTTAAACTTTCTACAATCTAAATATGCATTTATTATAAATTATAAAAATCAGGTTGAAATTTAGTTGTAAAAACAATAAACCAATAAATGCTGCTCAAAATTCTCAATTAAAAAATTTTGTCTTCTATCAGAATATAAAAATTTATAAATGGAGAAACCCCTTTCCACATCAACCGATGTAAGAGGTGCGCTTTTAAAATTGCTCACTATCACAGGATCAAAATTGATGGATTCGGTAAAATCTCCCTTTAAAATATTTGCTACTTGGCTAAGAAACTGAAACCTGAAACCCACTATTGTTTCCATCACATTTCTAAATTTTTGAAATATTTTGTCCCCAATTTTACCTGTGACATTTTGAAAAGCAACCTCAGATTGTTTTACCAGTTCTACACTTCGGGTTAATGGCAAATTAGATTCCTCCATTTGTGTTATTGTTTCAGAAAGAAAGCTATAATTTGCTTTTAGAAAAGAAAGTTGTTTCTTTATTTCCTTGTTTTCGAATAGTTGTTTAACATCTGTAAGGGACTGGGAAGATTCGTTCGAAAATTCTGGCAATAAAAAAATGCAGTTTCCAACCAAGTGCCCCATCTTGTAATAACAGTTTGAGGTGGAAGAGGAGTGTTTGGTAGTTTTTCTTTGTAGAACTGAACCCTTATAGGCGCTTTAAGGAAGACTTTTTTCATGTTGGAAATTAAACTATTTACAAGCGGAAAATGTTTCCTAGTACAAGGAACTTATGTCGTTTCTTCGTAGTGTTGTTTCACTTGGGACATTAAACTGAATATCAGTAGATACGTAGGTAGGAACTTCGATAGAAAGGTTAAACGAAAGTGTCGTGATTCCTGAGTGTCCCAATGGTACGAAATCGGTTGATATAATATGTGTTATTTTTCTAGATAAAAAAATATATATAGACAAACGAATAAAAAATATATGGGGTTCCATAATATAGGTATCAAAAGAAGAATTTATCTTTCGAACGATTTTGCACCATTGGTACACCCTGTAGTCCCTGTATATTGAATATTCAAAAACTATACTAACAATTTTAACGCACGCAGAACAGTAGACTTTTCCCATATCTATTCTTAGTTCTTTGTATGGCTTAATCCGCACTATTGACTTTGGGCATTTTACTTAGTAAAATACAACAACCCCCAACACAAAACCAACACAAATTGAGGCCGACGTGATCACTTCAAAAGCAGAATCAGAAATAAAATGCAGAAATAGATTATCCTTCGTATATAAATATTTACCTATCTATAATTTATTCTGTCCTTTTCAATAATTGTACTTTATTAAATAGGTATAAATACCTTTATTCGTTTTCATATTACCAGGATTAGTGCCCATAAAATTATAATTTAACTATATAATTTTGGGAAAACCAGGTACCTACCTAGACAATGGACCCCTGTTCCCAATACTGAATGAAACGCCTGCCAAAGATTTAAATCATCCTAAATTCTTTCAATTATGCACAATATGCCATATTTTAAGGATATATGCAAATATTTAAAAAAATGCATATAATATGCTAAATATGCAAAATATGCGTGTTGCATATTTGGGTTACTCTACTCATGATGTTTCACTTCCCAAAAACCGGGTGCTCCCACACGACAAATACGCGAGAACCATTAATACGCAAATGACCAGGGTACCACGTCACATACCACCGGACAGGTACTGAAATATTGCAAATGATAGGTCTTCGCGCTGCCTATATTTATACCCTGGTAATTTATCTGACACGGCCCTCATGAATATCGGTTCCTTTTTTGGGGGTCAACAGCGGGGTCAAACGTTGCGCTTGAGGTAGGGAAACGATCGTATTTTGGAAGGTACCCTCAAATTGGGCCTTGAGTTGACGTAAATAAGGTATGGGAAAGGGGTTACGGAACGGACACAATATACATCGTATCCTGCTCGTAAAAATAAATGGCTAGTGGCATGCGAGACAAAAGATTTTGATTCTTGGCAATGCCAAACTATAGTTTTAATGTAAATTTGTCATATGTTTTGTAAGTGTTGGTCCTCATCAGGCAGACATTGGGAACATTCCTTTTCTTTGATCATCGTTTGGCTATAATGGTGATAATATGTCCTTATTTTCAGGTTAGAAGCGAGGTGGAAAGATTGGTAGACCAATACTTCGGTGAAGTTTACCCAAACTACGCAAACACCAAGAAATGCTTGATAAGGCAAGCACGGGACGTATTGGTGTGCGAGTACATGGGAAGTTTGGCCAGGTTCGAGAACGAGTTCTGCGTAGAAACGTCCAAGTTGCTGAAGAGCGTAAAGGTAAGAATGTTTCTTCGTATGTAATATCACAAGTGCCGGAAATTTTATCGATAATTTTTTCGAAAGCGCTATTTTGCCTAGAAAGATCACGAATATAAATTGGTCTTTTATTTTCTGATAAAATCCCGAGAGCGAAGCTCGTGGGATTTTATCTCTGAAAATAAAAGCCCAATTTGTACGAGTGGTTTTGCTAATGGGCAAAATAGCGCTTGAGAATAAAATTATTTAGAAAAATTTCCGGCACGAGTGATATTTGTCGAGATTATTTCACGAATACGATTTAATAATTTCTGTATTAATTTTTTCTATATTTACATTTCCAAAACGACTCATTTTTAACCAGTTTATTGACAGCTTCGACTGTAGCGTCATTCGAGTAAACAAACATGACGCTTTGATATCCAAGGCAAATGCGATTATACCTACACCCTGTTAGCGTTGGTTTATTCTCTGAACGTGTGTCATAAATTTAAACGGAGACGGACGTCTAATAACAACAATTTAGCAATGTAAAAGTTATATAAATTCATTGATACAATGCTTAATAATACCGCAACATAATTTAAAAGCAGCACAATTTAGAACAGTGTGAAACACACAAATTTTATAAGAAGTAGGTACGTGTTTGTATCTTGTATCGAACAGATTCGCGGTTGCTAAGCAACGAAGTGATAATTGCACAAGTGGTATTACCGCTTTGCTTTTGCACAAGTGCAATTATCGCTAAAGAAGAGGCATATGATTGGTTGGATTTTTGTGGAAGGAGCTACCTTATTGGATGCAAGCAGTATGAGGGAAATAACCGCTTTAAACTGACACTGACGTTGTACTACAACTGATCTATGTTGGGAAAAATATCAAAACCACCAATTATCGGCAAGCGAAGAACTACGTTGCCATCCTAGGCGCCTGGTCGCCTCGTTTTTCTCTTCAGCTGTTTCTATATGGTTCTCCCTTAATTGCCGATGTACCGGTCGTACCATTTAGTTGCCAGTTAACCCGTCGCGGCAACGTAATTGGCTGTCCCCCAGATGCTAAGAAGGTGGAAACCAGAACGGGTCATGCGATTATTTGAATCGAATTAGCACCGATTTCTTCATTAAGGGGCCTTCTCGATTTTATCGGTGACACAGCCACTGCCACCATTCGTCTAGCATCAAGTGTTTTGTCTGAGGTTAGGTACAACCTAACCTGACCGCAGTGTTATTATTCTCAACGTTTACAAGCCATCCAACGATATATCCTTTGTGCGATAACGATCAGTTTACAAGGGTGGTAGAAACAAAACCAAACTTCTAGATTTGGACGTGAGATAAGGTGGTCGCCTAGGGACTACTACCTTTCTAAGAAAACCTTTTAATGACCGCTCTTGTAAGGCATATCTGTGGAGATGGCGTCAACGCGTGGACCACCCGTAAAACAGACCTCAAGGACTTCTGATTAATTGATATCGACCGTATTGGTATGCGATACTAATAATGATTGTTGTCCGGGTAGTTATTGTCATTGTCGTATTTAAATGTGACAATTACAAAAACTTACCTTAGATTGCAGTTATAAGATTGAAAGCCGTGTCTACGTAGAAGATATCCCATTATTGCGAAACCAAAATCGGGTCGCAGACATTGACAGCACACCGAGCTTCACTCTGACATGAACTAGAGTTACAGATTCGTTTAATTCACCAAAAGTTTCGTCGTCAGGCATAAATTTAGACAAACCAGGGACTCTTTAAAGTAAGGGGACCCAGCATTATACTTTCCAAAGTGAAGCCGTTTCTTTCCTCATTCTAATGGTCTCAATGATGCCAAGTATGCCATTTTATTGGAGAATCTATGAATATATATAACAGGTACTTTGATTGTTAGTAAAAGGTAATAATGGTTTAGATGATTTCTAAAAATTAGACTTGACAATGTTCTGTCAACAAACACAGAATATGGCAAGTGCCAAATGAATCAAATTTATTTTATATTTGAATTTGGTTTCCTGCAATTATTTCCAGGAATTTAAGTAATATAAGTATGGTAAGTCAGTGCCGATTTTGGTTATTTGAGAATTTGTCGCTATTGCACCTTGTTACCAGGTTCCTCATTCCATTATTTTTTGCAATATGTATACTTGAACTTTGTTCCCTTGTTGAAAGTATCTACCCAAAGAACGTTCACAGATTTCGGGATGGACTAATAAGATTAGGTCTTGTACTTAGTTCTATTAATGTAAATTTTCTCGGTGCTCATTATAAAATTTTTGTAATTTTATTTCTCTCCCAAGGTACCTCACAAACGTAAAATAAACTTATAGTTGTAGATAAAAACTGTTTAAAAAAAGACCTGACTGAAGCTACCTGCTTAATAATTTAAAATTTTCGAAATACGATTTGTTTCGAACTACCTACTTATACGTTAATGCCCACGTAATGGGAATTGTATTATTACTAAAGGTGAGACAAGAAAAATCTGTTTGCAATTATTGGGACTACTACAGGCGGCCGCATTACCTTTAATTGACTATCTGGAAGTTAGAAAAAATAAAAATTGTGAACTATGATGGGAAATAGTTTGCCTCCTTTGGAATCTATGGCACTGGTATGTCACATAAAACCTGATGGCAGTTGGACAGTGATATATAACATAACCTTGTACCAGCCCACTTATGTGGTCTCCTTGGAGTATACAGAAAACAAACTTCCCCTCAAGGCTTCACTTTTCCTATGTGACATGCTGGGTCCCCTTATTTTAAAGAGTCCCTAAGACAAACTATATCTGTATCTCTTTCAAAGAGAAAATGTTCGATTATGCTTTAATTCTATGCCCCGCAATACCGATATTCAAACGTCTACAATTTTATGAAGCCTTGTAGATTACCATAACCGATTAATTACAGAGATGACGCTTCTAAACTTGCCCAGCTTGACGCTAGCAGATAAAACTATGGTTACCAAACCGTAATCTCGTAGTTTTTCCTTGGCGCGGTCTCGGCTGCCCATTCATTAATATTTAACTATTTAGCCGAGATGGAAGCGCCCGAGATAAGATCTAAATTGTGCAATTTCGAGTGGGCATGCCTTTTTGTGGCTTCCGGTGGGTTTCCTGGCGTGTGGGTGGGTATGGGAATAACAGTACTTCGATGCAATTTAGGTAAATAATTGGTGAATAGGTGAGATGTGGGCAATACATGCCGCAAATTAAGTATATACAGATGGAATGCAACAAAAAGTTGCCAAGAAATGCCAAGAAATGCATAGACTATCTTCATATTTTTTGCTATTAGCCTCCTACCAATAATTGATTGTGTCTTTTGGGTCGTAGCAGGTATACAGATCGATCCTCAAACAGACGCACATCGCACATTGGTTCGTTGTAGTTCACGGGCGTAGCCAAGGGAGGGGTTTCGGGGGTTCAAACCCCCCCCCCCCACGAAATAAGCAAAATATTACCTAATATTATACCGAAAAAATACGAGGAGTGAAGAGTTAAATTATTATTACGTTTGAATATATGTAGTAATAGTAGCGCCTAGCGCCATCTTTTGACGAGAGGCAGACGCAGTTGCAGCCGAACTATTTTGTATTGTAGGGACACTTTGCGTTGTTTCTCGATTATTCGCCACGCCCCTAGGTCGAAATGAGCGGAACTTTGTGGAAGTTCGTGGAAGTTTCTGGACGGCTACTGGGCTGCTATATAAGCGGCGCCGCGGCGCGTGACCGCGCTTACGGCAGTATTGTTCCATGTGAACTCGAAGCGAATAAAAGTGAAAAGTGGTGAACGAATAGTGAAGAGAATTAAGTGTACCGTGTAAGTGAGTAATTTTAGTGCACTGTTATTCGATGACCTTGTTAAGGATAGATACGTGAATCATTATTACTGTCGAAAAATGGAGGGGGAAAAAGGAAGGGTGATAAACCTAAAGGTATGGACTACTGGAAAAAGTGGTGTAGTCAAGGTCAAGGGGTTTCTAATAAAGAAACAAATTTGGATTTAGCTATCAAAGCTTCAGCTACCTTGCATGCTGATAAGAAGACTGCCTACCCCGAAATCTAGTTTGGAATGCCTAGATATGTGCGATAAAAACCTTTATCCTAATATTTACACATTACTACAAATCTTGGCTACCATTCCTGTATCCACTGCTACCCCAGAAAGGTCTTTCTCGAGCCTAAGGAGACTGAAAAACTATTTACGAAACACTACAAGTGAAAACAGACTTAATGGTTAATGAACATTCACTATGGAACAGAAATTCATGCAGATGGAGTAGTGGATATACTTAAAAGAAAAAGCCGAAAATTTCTTCTTTAATGGTTTTAGATTTAGCGCAGAGGAACGAAATTAATTTATCCATTTCATTTAAAGTTAAGAACTTTATAAATATGTCGTAGTTTTTCGGATGAATATATAGATATTAAATTTCATGTAAGTATATTTTTGTTGTTTTATTTACTTCTCAGACTAAACCCCCCTCAAAACTAAATCCTGGCTACGCCCGTGTTGTAGTTGTACAAGCAGTAAAAAACATATCAAAATATCTACTAAAATGAATATGCTACAAACACGAACATAGTCAAAGGGTTAGATTCTCTAATGAACGATTAACATGAACTAATTTAGGACATTAATATAGCAGGTTTATAATCATGAATCAAAAGGGGGTCCAACAATAATTATTTACAGAACGTTTCCTACCCGAGGTTGTTGATCTTTCTTTGATAACGAATACAATATTTTTCCCAGCTTACTAGCCTGCGTTAAAAGATCTTCTCGGTGCCTACTTCTATATATTTCTGCCCAGAATTCCGCTGGAAAGAAACCATGAAATATGATGAAACCAGACCAGTTTCGAGCTCAATAGGCCTTAAGTGGCTATGCCATAATTCGACAAGCACATAAATAGGAATTAATAAATTCGAAAAGTAATTGACAAGGTTAAGCTGGCATCGGCTGGTGTTAGTTTATTGCGGGAGACGATTTGAGAATCTGTACCTATTGGCTTCTTAAAACAAAAATTATATTTACAATTGGATTGTTTAAAAAATTATTATTTTGAACAAAATGAATATTTAGTGTCCCCATTATAATTTTAAAAGAAATGGCTCGTGGCATATGGGACAAAATGCTTTGGTAATTGGCAACACCAAACTAGTTTCCAATATCTAATGGAAATTATGTATGGGTCTTTCGGAGATGTGCAGACCACGACAGGTACCTGTTTCGGGCTTGTTGGCCCTCATCAGGCTTTGCTTTGCCGAGTTCTTTTTATATGTCGATCGACCGGTCGATATACACACACTCACATTGCTTTGGTTTTGGCAGTACCAGCTAGATGGCGTTGGATGGTTAATGCTCACCGCATTATACTAGTTCCTATTTCACTTAGCCAACGTGTTTGGGTCTTTTCGGTTGAGGTGCGCTACGTCTGCCTGATGAGGGCCAACAAGCCCGAAACAGGTACCTGTCGTGGTCTGCACATCTCCGAAAGACCCATACATAATTTCCATTAGATATTGGAAACTAGTTTGGTGTTGCCAATTACCAAAGCATTTTGTCCCATATGCCACGAGCCATTTCTTTTAAAATTATTATTTTGGCCTATGTTAATACTGAGTTGTGTTACCCAAGTGTTTTCTGCATGCAAATAAATTAGGTAGGTACTGTTATCGCGTTTCACGTTAAGTGCTTATTACATTATATTCAAATGCAGCAAATTGAGCTTGAGATATAAATTTTATTGTTAGTATAAATACGGCTATTACTATTTAGATTGTTTATTTATTGTGCTGCTTCAACTTGGAAATAATAGTTCTATAGTATAATACGATTGCTATTGACATGCTTTTTCTCACAATATCTTGCATTGGGCAGATATACAGGGTGAGTTTTTTTTTTCGATGCCCACTATGGGGATCTCGGAAAATAGCAGAGCTAGAACATAGGTTAAATGGGAAAAAAATTGCAGTTTTGAGTACTCAATCTAATGCCCCTTTTGGATTTTTAAAAAAGTTCACGGCTCACTAGATAATTTGAAAAAAGTCATTTTTTGCTATTTCTTCAGATCTCTGTAGCTCCGTTATTTCTGATTATACAGAAAAAGTGTAGAGACAAAAATTGTAGATAATTTTGGGCTTAATAAGATAATCTATCCAATTTTTTATGTTGTTTGTGATTTTTGAGATATGACATAAACTTGTGTTTTTTTAAATGTAAATCATAGTTGGCTGTAGCCTTATAAAATCGGCAATTTTTTGAGCATTCCAAAGAGATAATATTCGGCATAGTTATTACAAAAAATAAAAGAGCTATGGCTAATTTTCTGTTTTTTTTTAATTTTCACATAGTCAGTCATGGAATATTTTCATAATTACGTTCTATTGTATAATAAGACATACTTCAAACTTTCAAATATTTTATTTTTAGCTGGTGACAAAATGTAACAAAATAAAACAAAAATTGTCACCTCCACCACATAATTACTTGCCCGTAAGAAATTACCTAGATCAGCCCAGCTCTATCCAAATAGTTGGATAGGGAGAAATAGACCTATTTCCTGGCAGCCCCGATCCCCCGATTTGTCTGTTTTGGATTTCTTTTTGTGGGGAACAGTACAAAATAAAGTATGAGACAATTGTTAAATTAAGAGAAGCTGTTTTAGAACCAATTGCCAGTATTGACAGGCGCTCTCTAAGAAAGGCGACAAATTCAGCTTTAAAAAGATGCAATATTTGCATAAATAATAATGGTGGATTGTTTGATTTTTTTTTATTTTAAAAGGTGACCTTTTAAAATAATAATAATTTGAATTTGAGTTTTTTAATTTTTGTTTTATTTTTTTACATTTTGTTACCAGCTAAAAACAAAATATTAGAAAGTTTTAAGTATGTCTAATTATAAAATAGAACGTAGTTACAAAAATATTCCATGGCTGACTGTGAACATTTTAAAAAAAATCAGAAAATTAGCCATAGCTCTTTCATTTTTTGTAATAACTATGCCGAGTATTATTATATCTTTGGAAAGCTCAAAAAATGGCCGATTTTATAAGGCCACAGCCAACTATGATTTACATTAAAAAAAAACAAAAGTTTATGTCATATCTCAAAAATCACAAACAACATAAAAAATTGGGTTAGATTATCTTATTAAGCCCAAATATATCTACAATTTTTGTGTCTACAGTTTTTGTGTATAATCAGAAATAACGGAGCTACAGAGATCTGAAGAAATAACAAAAATATCACTTTTTTCAAAATATCTAGTGAGCCGTGAACTTTTTTAAAAATCCGAAAGGGGCATTAGATTGAGCACTCAAAACTGCAATTCTTTCCCCATTTGACCTTTGTTCTAGCTCTGCTAGTTTCCGAGATCCCCATAGTGGGCCTCGAAAAAAACTCACCCTGTATATGTAAATACAGGGTATCTTTCCGGGGAAAATGCAGATGCAACGACCAATTTATACTACGAACGGTATCCAGAGTGAAGACATCCTTTCAATTCAAGGATATTTTTGCAATATTGCGACACAATTTGATTAATAGTGGGTATTTTGAAAATTTCATTGTAGGTAAGTGTGTTATAAAGTTTATAAATTACACAAAAATAGAAAAATTGTTACACTGCCTAAACAACTTAACTGAAAATTTGAAAGGTAACAGTAAACATTTTTCCACGATTGTTTCATTGTCTCACCGTCCAAAGCCTACTTGATGAAAGGGCGCGGTTCCAATTTTATACACATGAAATCATAAAAGCTATTAGTAATTGATAACTACTTAAGTAAATCATTAAGTGTTATAAGTATATTTTTACCCAACCTATTAACAAATGTAAAAATAAACAGGGTGTTCCATTTAAAAAATATTTTTTTCATCGGTAACTCTTAAACCATTAACTTGGTAAAAAAGTGCTTTAGGAATGTTTTTACAGAAACACAAAATTTTCAACCCGAAAAAAGTTACGTCCACTTTTCGAAAACGGTGACAGACATCGATTTGCGGTTTTCGCCATTAAGTTTATCATAAAAAATGAGCCTCAGACACCGATATCAGTTTTCGTCTATCTCCGTCAAAAATAGGAGTTTCCCTAATAACGCCCACCCTGTACAGTGTACATACCAATTATTTTTCATGTAAATAACATAACCATATTATGTTAAACGTCGTAAAGGAAATTAACCTTTAGAACAAAATGTAAAATCACGTCAATTAATTTGAAAATACAAAGCCTTTCTAAGAAATCGCGAACTATTAATAATTATTGTTAGATAAAGGGATCATAAAATAAATTGGTTCAATAATATTTTTTTCGTGTGTGTAGGAATCGTAAACATTTATCTAATAGAAATACTATAAATACTATTCACAAGTATGATTGATTTTTTTTGTGTCCAATAATTAGGTACTAGTGAATATTTTTTACTATGATGTTTTAAGAAACTACGGCCTCTTACCATTTAATAAGACTCAATGCTGAATCGAGCAACACCCATAATTTTAAACTTTTTATCAATACAAATTTAACTACATTACTCACATTTTGAGTCAAAAATTATTTAAAAATATTTATCACAATGGCCGTCATTAGCATTTGCACAAAAAGCCTAATGACGGCCATTGTGATAAATATTTTTAAATAGTTATCGTCTCAAAATATGAGTAATTACTTAGATTAAAATTTGGATTGATCAAAAGTTTAAAATTATGCGTGTTGCTCGCTACAGGTCGAAAAAATACATTTTATGGGTCACCACGTATCTACGTGCTGTAGTCTTATAGGGCTAATAATACTAAAAAGTAAGAGCTGCAACGTGTTCTTACAAATGACCCTCTCGTTAAATTTAATTAATTTTCTTTTTTTAATTTCCTTCTAGCATTAACGTAATTGACGCCGCAGCTCTTGTTTTCATTATTACTTCTGAGTTTCACACCAATTTGGTGGGCTGATAGGACGAAGTATGTGAGGCCCAATTAAATTTGACAATCGCTAATAGATTTCGTCGATAAATCAAACTTGATAAGTGCACTGTCGCTTTCGATTTCGAATTGAAAAGAACGCGCCGATCTTTGATCGAAAACACTCGACAATCATTGCTTCGTATTAATAAGACGCTCTGTATAATCCACAACCCTCCCACTAGCTAGGGTTGTACCAGACGCACAAAGTATGATGAAGTAGCTCTAGTCCAGGTAGAAGAGCATTCAAGTGTAGACCAGACACATTTGTCATGTGAGATCATAGAGATAAACAATATGATTTATCAGGGTTTTGTACCCTTTGGAATATTATTAAAATAAAAATGTAGCTGGCATATCAACTTTTCTTTATAAATAGTTTCTCTGCAATTATAAAGTTTGATAATCGTGTCTGCGCATAAAAAATAATACCACACAAACTTTCATTTGCTTCTGTAAACATCACGATGGCACCACAAAAAAATTTTACCTTTGAACCCGTAATAATCATGGCTCATTTTGTTAGAAATCGAGATTCGTAAATGTTTGGCCACAAACCCGTAGAAAATTCGTATTATTCTCTACAAACAAAACTTCTAAAAGATATTTTATTCATAAGCCTTCACCAGACACGAAATTTTGAACGCTGGCATGAGTGATGGACCATGACGAATGCTCAATCACACCTATTATCGTTATTTTATATATTTACGGTCTTAATATTGTAAAATTGCCGCTACAATCTCTTATATTATTTAAATTCGAATTAAATTAAGTTTGATTGGAAAATATTGCGAAACCCTCAACGCTTAACTTCGTCCCATTTGCTCTGGCCCCATAATTCAATCAATTACCAACAACCAAGATGGGCAGTTAAGTGGTAATTTAATTGTTTTCGAATTGTTCAATTGGGAATAGTTTGAGAGATGCTCTAGTATTTCTATATTGCATAAGAAATAATTCAACAGTAGGTTTGCTACAACATCTAAATATGAGTGGTCTGATGGAATTTTTCAATCATCTTGTCCAAAAGATGTTGTAGTTCGAAGAAAAACTGTACCTATATTAAATTAAACCATCATCTTGACAATATCCATGAGTTCTAAAAGGTCTCCCACCGTTCACAGTCTTCTACATCTTCCTTTTTACGACTGTTCCCCTATCAAAATTCAAATAAGGCCCTCACCAACCGAAAATTATGCCCGACGCAAGCGTTTCCTTTTAATATAAGGGCATTAACACCAATGCTCATAATCAAACAAGCCTTTTTTTATCTCGGCCATAAAGCCTGATCATAAAAGAACACGTGCTGACTGTCTACCTGAGCACAGGATATTACAGCACTGTTTTACATTATATAAATTTATAGGCAATTCCTGAGACGCCCCATTACCAGTGTTTCCTTTGAGAAGTTCCTAAGTTTCATTGAATACTTTGTCCACAGATCTCCATCATTTACTACATTCTTGTTCCCTTTCAGGTGTTTGTCCAACTTCATCATTAGCTTGTTATAGGCATTCTATGGCTACCTATTCGAAACAATGGGTAAAATAATTAGGTAATTGTTCCAGGAAACGTGTCGTATAGATGTACCATGCGTGACGATAGTCGTTAGGCTCAAGCTTTGAGCATTAAATTGGACAGAGAATTGTAATTCACTAATGACAACAATTCATATTATAAATTAAATGGCTTCATTTTCGGTTGGTCTCAATTCGACAATAAGTTGGGTGCACATTTTCTCCATTATCATTAATTAAAGAAAAATTGATGTGGAGTACTTTAATAGGTCAGTATCAGTTTGTTTTCACTCATTCATTATTCCAACGAGTTATAATAACTTGTCCCGGCATAACCTATGAATTAATTTTCAATTAGACTGAACACCACCGCAAAAAACTGTACCTCCAAACAAAATACCTCCAGTATCATGCCTCATCTAACCAATTACCCCATGTTAGATATTATTTCATAACCTGCGCCATAATAGGTCAATAATTTAAGATTGATCGATCGGTTTGGCGCAACTCTACCGGTGATTCATTGCTGTTGTAGAATGGGAACTCGCTCCGATCTATATTTAGGCGGTGTGCCTCAAGGGTCCCACCCGGAGCCGATATCGTAAAATTCTTTCGGGGAAGCCGAGTTTTACGTTCGAGATACGTATTGCGAAATTTAACTGCCGTAGTGAAATACACGGACGGAGTGTTATCGCTTGGTTTTATTACTCAGCATTCGGTGTTGTTGCATTATTTTTATAAATATAAGGTAGCGATAAGAAGCATTAGTAATTCGGTCTGGAATCGTATCTGTTAGTGTGTTCTAAAAATGCCTACAGTATCCTTTTGAGTAGTTAGATTGTCATAAGGTAAAAAAGATCATTTTGGCTGAAAGTTGAATGGATTCTTTGTAATTATCGACAAGATATTAGGAACATATCGGACGATTACCTTCGCAAAATGCCAGGAATTGCCTAATTTAACATCAACAATAGCGGGAAGCAAAGAATGAACGCCGCATGTGGCTTTTAATATTCTTCAATGCTACGACGCTATTCTTCCGCACAACAATGTTACGGGTGTTCGATTAAAGTGAGACGTAGGAAGCAGAAGTAGGTTAAAATTGTTTTCTAAATACGGAGTTGGGCACATTCCCGAAGTTCCAGTAGTTTTAAGACAAATTGGCAACGAAACGTCACTTTATTACACTTTACATGCCTACTTAAAAAGAGTTTGACACCCTGTACAGAGTACAGGGTGGTCAGATAAGAATGCAAAGTGTTGTATCTCGGAAACTATTCGTCGTAGAGACTTGCGGTAAAAAATTTTTAGAATAAAGTGGCCAAGAGAAAAACCTGGAAATTATTTTCAGATTTCCAAGATAGTCACCAGGGGGCGTAACCGCCATCTTACACTTTTAAAGTGATTTTTCACTGAAATCCACCTAGTAATGTTACCAAAATAATATATGCTTTTTAAAGGTAAGCCTTATTCGAGTAATTTTTGTTTAACACTTTTTGACATATCTATTAAAATAAAGTGGTGGGGAGTGATTCAATGTTTTTTTAAATAAACAGCTGTAACTCCAACTTCTAAATGACTGAACGGATTTTAACAAACTTGGTCTCGTTGGAAAAAGCATTTATTGGTCCATCAAACCCATCTTACCCGTGATATGTCTAAGTTTCAGTGATGCCGCTAGAGCGCAATTTTTGATATAATAACAGAAAATTGCAAAATTCTCGAAAAAATTAAATGCAATAATATTACTTTTTTTTCACAACAATGTAGTGAAATAATACCTAAATAGGCTAGTGAAAACCGTATCTCGATATCCTATTCCTAGCTGAAAATATCAAAGAAAGAAAATATAGTTTTATCATAAATTTTTAAAAAGACGCTGTTACACCGGTATTTATTCTTATTTGTCTTTTTTTAAGATGTAATGATAAACTTTCATAATTTTATCATTTTTTAATTATAAAAGTATACTTAGTTCAAAAAATTAAAAAAAAAAACGTGTAGGGGCATAATAATCAATGCATTTAATATGCAAGTGCAAGGTAGGCAAAATACGAAGAGTAGGCCATGGAGGAAAAACAAATGCCTAAAATCAACTTGTCAACAAATATTAAAATCCTATTCCTAACTGAAAATGTTTTTTTTAATAAAACGAATGCTTCCTTAAATGCTCGAACTTTGGTAACATTACTAGGTGGATTTCAGTGAAAAATCACTTTAAAAGTGTAAGATGGCGGTTACGCCCCTTGGTGACTATCTTGGAAATCTGAAAATAATTTCCAGGTTTTTCTCTTGGCCACTTTATTCTAAAAAATTTTCACCGCAAGTCTCTACGATGAATAATTTCCGAGATACAGCACTTTGCATTCTTATCTGACCACCCTGTACACACCTTGGTACAGATATTTGAAGTTGTGGGGTACCACAAGGATCCAGCCTTGGCCCAGTCCAGTCTATGCGAAGCACAGATGTCGTCGATACGTCATTTTCTCAATCTTTTTCACTGGTTTACGAGCGGTGTCATACTGTACTAACCAGAGCCAGTATCTAGAAGAGAACCCTATTTAAGGTACCCAATAAAGTGCGGCGTTTCCGCTGCAACCCGGCCGTTTTTCTCACGCCACTAGCCGGTCCTCTCCACCCCTCGCTCTTCGAGGACCCGCGGGGGTGTCTACTCCCCCCTGCCCCCCCCCCCCCACCCTCCTCTCCCATCTGATCACAGCCGGCCGTGGAACGCTGGTCGCTGCACTTGCGGTCGGCCCGCCGCATCCGCAGCACACACGATCGTAGGCGGCCGCGGCGACAGCCGAAGATCGGGGAACGCGCGGGAGTTTTGAAAATTCGCGGCGCTCGGATTTTTACTTTTTTGGTGGTTGTGAGTAGTGATCGGACGGCTATCAGGATATCTTTGGATTATTTTAAAGTTTGCGAGGTATGGAAATTGATGGATGTGAATTTTGTTGGAAAAATTATTTATTTACGAAACATGCTTTGATAATTATTTTGAAATGGTTAAAGCCTGAAAATTAGGTATTTGAAAATTTTAGCAAGTTGGAGGTCGTTGATCTCAGGTGTTGCCATGCAACACTGACACAATTAATTCATACACCTAGACACAGGGTGTCTCAAGAACTCTTATGGGAACGGACAATTTTATGTCATCTAACTTTTGGCTTCGTATTGGAAGTAATTTTTGAACCACCAATTTGTCTTATAAATTATTGTCGTGTGTAATATCACAAGTGTCGGAAATTTTATCGATAATTTTTTCGAAAGGGCTATTTTGCCTAAAAAGATCACGAGTATAAATTGGTCATCTCTGAAAATAAAAGCCCAATTTGTACGAGTGGTTTTGCTAATGGGCAAAATAGCTCTTGAGAATAAAATTATTTAGAAAAATTTCCGGCACTAGTGATATTTGTCGAGATTATTTCACGAATACGATTTAATAATTTCTGTATTGATTTTTTCTATGTTTACATTTACAAAACGACTCATTTTGAACGAGTTTATTGACAGCTTCGACTGTAGCGTCACTCGAGTTTATTTTCTGAATGTGTGTCATAAATTTAAACGAAGACGGAGGTCTAATAACAACAATTATTTAGCAATGTAAAAGTTATATAAATTCATTGATACAATGCTTAATGATACTGCAACATAATTTATAAGCTGCATAATTTAGAACAGTGTTGTAAAACACACCAATTTTAAGAAGTAGGTATGTGTTTGTATCGAACAGATTCGCGGTTGCTAAGCAACGAAGTAATAATTGCACAAAAGTGGTATTACCGATTTGCTTTTTTATGGAAGGAGCTACCTTATTGGATGCAAGCAGTATGAGGGAAATAATCGTATGTAATATCACACCCAAGTGCCGGAAATTTTATCGATAATTTTTTCGAAAGCGCTATTTTTCCTAGAAAGATCACGAGTATAAATTGATCTTTTATTTTCTGGTAAAATCCCGAGAGCGAAGCTCGAGGGATTTTATCTCTGAAAATAAAAACCCAATTTGTACGAGAGGTTTTGCTAATGGGCAAAATAGGGTTTGAGAATAAAATTATCTAGAGAAATTTCCGGCACGAGTGGAATTTGTCGAGATTATATCTCGAATACGATTTAATAATTTCTATATTAATTTTTTCTATGTTTACATTTCCAAAACGATTAATTTTGAACGAGTTTATTGACAGCTTCGACTGTAGCGTTCGAGTAAACAAACATGACGTGTGGATATCCAAGGCAAATGCGATTATAATACCTACACCCTGTTAGCGTTGGATTTTTATGGAAGGAGCTACCTTATTGGATGCAAGCAGTATGAGGGAAATAATCGATATAATTATCTTAGATGGTACAACCTGTACATGTGCAAATATAAAAACATCAAAATAATTGTACATTAATAATTCCGCGAATTAAGTATTTCTTAAGAAGTTTGTGCACATTCGGCCAAAAGTTGAAAAACAAGCCTTATATTCGAAACACCTGTAGCGGCGAAAAGAATTGCACCTTCATATTTAATAACAATCATTTTGCGAAGAAAGCAAAATGATAGCAATCATTTCCCTCGGATCCAATATTGACAAGCTAAATTTTTATTATGCCGCATGAAATTGGCACCGCGGGCAAGAAATTGCCCTGTATTTTTGCGATCCGCTGACATTTAACAAATTTGATGCGAATCTGTAATTTTTAACTTGCCGGTAGGCCGGCTATTACCTTATACTTGAAAGCTCAGCATTTTTCAAGGACTTTCACGTCAAGACACATACCTAGGTATATGCTGTCGACCCTCATTTTGAGTTTCACCCTATTTTTAATTTTGTAATTGCTTGCAACCCCTTCGAGCATTTAACCAATTTACGCCCGTATGAAGGTTAGAAAGTCATCAATCATCCAATGCACACGCTCCCATAACATAACAGCAGATGCAAACTAAGATTTATGCTTCCATCTTTAAATGGGAGTAATTTGGGCTGGAAATGGTAATCCAGGGTGGACATTTATTTGGTATTTGCACACCGGGTTGGAAACACAACCATCGAGCAGATGGTGAAGTTTTCTATTGTGTGTTCCTACTATTTCGGTATGGAAACAGCTGTTACGTAGGTGTCTAAGATTAGGGGCATTTGGTATATGGTTCTTGAGGATTATTTTTTTAGTTTTTGCCGTTTGTTGGCAACATTTTGCCGGATAAGACAACAGGGAGAGGGAGAAATCATTGGATTATTGAAGAATTCCCTTTGAAACGATAAGTCAACAACCTGGCAAACATGGTTGGAGAGCGTTTGCTACTGTACAGCTATAAAATTGTCCGGCGACCTTCCATCTTCCCATGCATTTCTTCAGAGTGGGTATCCAGTCGAAAATCACTTTCAATGACTGCCCTAACCATATTAGGATTTCCTATAACGGTTCGGGTCTTGAGCCGTTAGCGTCTCCTCGTTTGAAAAGGAGATAAATCTATGGAAAAACGAAAAACAAAGCCCACAATTTGTCAACGAAAAAAGTAGGTTTTTGGGTTTATGCTGGCATTGGGAAATCGTCGAAAAATAACAGTCGTCGTACCTACCTAGTTTCAAGCTCTTTTGTCATGAATAAACATTTTTATGGCGCTAAGTTAATTATGTTCTCGGATGAAGTGGATAACAAACTTGTTTCAGATCAAAATGGGCCGCATCTTGAGTTTCAGGTCGGTATACATCGACAAAGGATGAAAAGTAGTTTCTATTTTCTTAAATTAACGCATATTGTATGTAAAAGGACCACTTTAAGAAACCCACGGTCTCAGTCAAAATAACGCCAAAATTAAATTCATTGTTTTTATGTAGCTATCTACTATCTATATATTATTAAATTTTATAAACTCGCAAGAACCTTCTATTAAGTTTATCTTAGAAATTGAAAATAATAATCAATTACCTTTCTTAGATGTTTCTATACTGAAATCAGATAGAATAGAAACTAGTGTCTACAGAAAACCAACACATACTAATAGATATCTCCATTTTAACTCCAATCATCATATTAGTGTTAAAAAAGGAGTAATTAAAAGTTTTTATGACAGAGCTAAAGAAATTTGTTCTAATAACACAAAATTTGAGGAGGAAATTAAACATACTATAAAACATGGTCTTGAACAGAATAGTTGTTATCCTATTGAATTTGTTGAGCAAGTTTTTCAGGATTGCCAACAAAATAACAATGCTAATAGAATTAGAGAAATAAATCTGGTGGACCGACCAGTAAATTTAATTAGTCCGTATATTCACATAAGCTAAAACGCATAGGCAATCGTTTTAATGTCAGAACAGTATTTAAAACCAAAAATACATTAAGATCGATGCTAGTTAAAACGAAACCATTTAATGAGGTACAAAGTTCAAAAAATTGCATTTATAAAATTCCTTGCGAATGAGGAAAGTTCTATGTTGGGGAGACTTGTAGGCCATTTAGCGTTCGTTTAAAAGAACATAAAAATTATATCAGGCAAAATCAAATTTCGAAGTCGAAAATATGTGAACACTATTTTAATAACAATCATAGGATCTTGTGTGATAGGTCCCAACCAATTCTCAAAGAAGAAGTAGGAAATAGATGAAAAATTAAAGAACCAGCATTTATTCTAGGAAATACAGACAACTGTGTTGCTGAATGTTCAGTGGAATTCAGTAAAATATTATTGCCACTTATTCAAAGAGAAGTTAGTATAAATAATTAGATAGAACACAGAGTACAATATCAGACAGGTGGCTAGGCTATTGTTTCTGTTGTCATGACATTTTAACCTGAAATTTATTAATCTGTCATTTCACTTTGACGTGACATGATCTTTGAGAAAGGAGGAAGATTTATTCTCCGAAAGCTCAGGAAACAAATTTGTTGAAGATATTTATTGAGTTACAAGTTCAAAGTTTAGTTCATTTACTGTTAAGAATTTGTTAATTTTCCAGGCAGCTTGAAAAAGTTGTCTTTGAACCAGTTTGGTGGCGAAAAACCCAATTAAAATTTATAATTTTGTTCCCTAAAACTACCGAATCACGCAAAACTAATAATATAAGCAATAGATCATTTCCCGTTCTCAATAAATCTGAATCTGAAACCAGCGTGTTCACCTTGTCCAAGCACATTGCCATATTTATTTGCTGGTTCTCTCCACACACCGACGCACAAAAAGACGTTTATAATTGCAAGTAATTGCGATTTTTTTGAAAATCTGCACGTGGAATTTCTTGAAAAAGCAACCTTGCCAAGCGACAAAAATACGTCTTGCCTTTAAGGGCAAAGCCGATTCGAAAAAGTTTCGCTTCCTAGAAAGCCTTTGCTGGAGAGGGATCGTTGAACCCTGAAGACAAATGCACATAAAACTTTTTTCGTATCGAGCAATTTCTTGAAGATAGATACCTACATTTAAAATTAGACATGCTCCTAATATTTCATATGCATTATATAGAAGGCAAAGGAGCAACCGTACCGTCGACAAGCTCTTGAACTTACTGAACTATTCATAGAGCTTCTAAAAATATTGCACCAGGGGTCATCATACTTAGCCTTCTAACTTGCTTATGTAAATAGGAACATTCACTACTTGCGCCATCCCTTTGATATGCAAATTAGTTGAATTACCGATGGACGGTGTCATCCCAAAGTCAGCGATGAATTCCAAGAAGGAGGCAAAGATTTATTATGTGATGGCGGCCATGTTTGACAACAATTTATAAAAAGTACAAAACTTAAACATCCTGTGAGTAGTTATTGCAAATCATCGCATTAATATGGTTTCTATAAAGTTCAATGAATCGGTAAACATAATAAATACCTACACGATATTTGCATAACGTATGGGTAGCTTTTACTTTACCTTGAAATTTTAAAAAGGCGCCAACGAAATTCCACTAAATAAATACGAAAATATCCAAATATTGGCTCCCATTGCAATATTCTCGTATTGTGAAACTAAAAACGCATGGCCAGCGAATTTAAGTTCTCATTTGCATATGCAAATATAGTTTTTTATGTCAGCAGATTTTTATGCAACTTTATTCAGAAAGTAAGCGGTTAAGGTCACTACTATTTTTATCTGATCTATAATAATCATTGCAATTAGTGTTTGGTCTAATTCTACATGATTATTGTATTCTAGTAGTCATGTTTAGTCGATTTACTTACAGGAAGATTGAAAGAATTGAGTCTTTTAATTATAAACTCTTTGACAGATGCTGCAAACTTTATTCAAAGTCTTTTATTTATTTATTTTATATAAATGCTCTAAAAGAGAATAAAATAAACTTTGAAATAGATAATTCAAACCGATTAAAACCAAAACAAACCAATAATTTTGTTACACACAAAACAACACCACAAAAATCTATAAAAAAAATCTATACACAAAACCCGTAAAATAAAGCGCAATCCTTATTTCCGTGCACGGCACTGGTTATACTGGCCTAAGTCGACACCTGCTCCATGGATCTCCGAAACGCCGACCAATTGAATCGCTACGCTCGCTTTCTTATCGACTGCCTCCTTGACTAGGTCGACGTCGACCGCATAAAAACCTTTGAATTTTATACGGGTGATTTCCGCTGATAAGTCTGGTATTTTTACCAGGTAAATGCTATGAAATAGATATCGCCCCGTATATTACTGTGTCCCAAGTGAGTTCATTTATACTATACCCTTGCTTGCGGAGTACAGGTAGGTAAATCCCAGAAATATCTCAGTCAGTATATATGCAAAATTCAAAAAGTTTTCATGTCTGGTCGACTTACCAACCGTACACACATTCGATGGTTATCTAACAACACTCGGTATGAATAATTCATTTAACTGACTTTTGCTTTTAACGACTCCTACCAAGGTTATAGGTAAGTGAACCTGTTGGCGTCTTGCTTTGCCCTCTTACGTCAGGCACTTTCGTTTGGTACCTAAAACAGTAGTTGCCAACCAAAATCATGGTGACGATGATTTTTTCTCCATTCCAAGAATTTTCTAACATAAACGCAACATTCATAACGTGTTGCATCGGCGTACAGTGATAAATGACTATAAATATTCGTTTAAAAAAGTCCTTGGCACTCGTAATGCCGCTATTGTGCCCGTACCCAAAGAAAGGAGTACCGCAGGGTTCTAACCCTGGCCTCTAACCTTTTATCTCGGTGTTTACTTATACCATCCGGTAAAGTGTTATTAATCCCACCATCTGATATATGAATACTCCATTAGTTCACAATGAACACGGTGTATATAAATATATAGGCAATTTGTTAGAACAAAATGCGGTAGTTCGGCCGAAAAAAAAAATAACCTAACGATTACTTACTGTGGTTCCTCGATAGAATCGACGTACATTAAATATCCCTCATTGTATGCAGATGTCGTGCCATTTATACTTCCGAATAATTAATTTATTTTAGGTATTGTTTAGAGTATTACGAAATTTTGATGGTTAATGGCCTAGGCACTAGGTAGTTGTGCGGTTTCATTTGAATTATCTATTGTTAGCTGAACGTTATGAATAAATTGGTAGGGATATTTTACATGGTACTTTGAGTTTTTCTTAGAAGCGCATGTCGTATGATGAAGGCATCGTTGAAAGCGCATTTAAAAATAGATAACAGTATAAAATTTCCCATTCACAATTATACTGTAATATTTAAATTGGTGGAAAGGTACTCTCCCAGTGACTATACCCAGTATTGTGCATAATCACTGGCTCTCGATAGATGGCCTCTGTCTGTTATAGTGTTACAAAATGTATATTGTACACTACGGTTCTCCGTGGCCTCTGCAAATTTCTTTGTCTCATTTAAAAAAATCGATAATGCCTATTATTTGCGATGCAAACTCCTTGAATAGAATGCAATTGGAGCCACTACCAAGAAACAAAACGTTTCAAAACAGTCTTGTTCCCCGAATGGTGATAAGACGAATTGCGACACTGTTCAAGCGGCCTTATTACAACAATAAAACTGCAATTGTTAGAACGGAATTTGTTGTCGACATTTTTGTCGGTTGCCTTCGTTTGTTGTTTAGATAAACTCTTGGCGAGGTTCACAAACTTTTTTGGCCCGTTTGTTGGGTCATGTCAAAACAAGTCATCACTTGTACTTGGAATCAAACTTTTCCTACGTAAATCGATTTAGCATGCTTCCAAAGGCATAGGGTTTAGCGCAAAATGATGGTTGAACCTCCAGAAGACCATATCATATTGCCTAATTATTGGCAAAGATCAATAATAATTATTTTAATGGCGAATGCACTGATTTCACTGAGTTCAATTCGCAGAAATCGATTTGTAGATGTCTTCATTCGGTCTTGATTTCTTGGTAGTGATTGACATGCCCCAAAAGCACAGCGTTGCCACACGGAAAAGGCATTTGTGCAATTTTAATTATTGGCAAGTTGGAACGCTCGTACTAATGAAGGATAATGGAATGAATATGGTATTTCTTGGTTGCATAATTATTGCAGAAAAAGCACAGACTATATTGTTTTTCCACATTAAATAATTGACATTAATTTTTATAAAAAAAATTTGAAACTTAAACGCAAAAGTTATATTTTATGAGATTTTTTCTTTTTGTTATAGGTAAGAGACTGAATAAGAAGTCCATAATACATTCAAGGTGGTAAGTTTAGCCCTTGACAGAAAAAATATTTACTTTATTTTTATATTTTTCTTTTAACACCCACATTCTATTTCACTGCGAGTTAATCTCAATAACCCTGTATATTAGTTGATTTAATAAAATACAGTTTCGTTATTTTTTGGTTTTCTTATTTTGGAGAAAGCAACGAAAATAAAATGTGTCCTTAGAGTTCAAAAGAGGAGAAAAAATTATTACCTATTGATTTTTGATTTTTTTAAAATTTATTTCAACAACTTACAACATGGAAATAGGTATGAGTCACAACAATTTAAACGATTCTACACATCCTGATGCTCCAATATCCGCACATTTTCATATTTTGATTTTGACTGTTCAAAAATTCAATAATAAAGCATTCATTTCTTAATTTAATAATATTCTGTACATCTGATCTAAGATTTTTATATTATAATTTTTTGAAGAAGCCAGTTTTTTTATAAGCAATGACTTTTCGTCGTATAATCAATAATAAAATAGTATATTTCATTACGAGTCTGGAAATAAAGATTTTTCCGTGCGCGCGTGACAAATTCCCGTGTGAGGCGCAGCCGAACACGGGAAGTCATGCAAGCACGGAAAATCTATTTCTGGACGTGTAATGAACGATATTTTTTTATTATACTTCTTTGAAAACGGAAACTTAAAACATTTTATCGGCATATTATAATAAATTTAATTGACAAAAAATAAACAATGCAGACAATATAGTGTTTGGTATGTATGATGCGTTTCCATGGTAACTCTCAAATTATTTCAAAGATGCTTTGTTGTAAATTAGTTATTGTCAGATAAGGTGAATACAACGTCAAAAATATTACAGAAATGTATCTAAATATTGAAACACTTACGAATTAAAATACAAAATAGGTACATGTTAAATATCAGAGAGCATATAGAGTTTCTTAAATTTAGTTTACTTTGATGTATATTTCTATTTTAAAGCCATATATTCGGTATTTTTATTCAGCGCACGGAACGTTTTTCCATGCGCTGTTTCCGTGCGCTAGCCCGAAAAACCCCATCTTTCATTATTGCTAAAACAGATGAAAATAAGGTGTTTTCAAAGAAGTATAATAAAAATATAGTTATATTATGATATATCACCAACATATATGCATAAAGTGATGCACCTCATTTTAATTCTTAATTGCCACGCAAAATCGAAGTTTTCTAGCCTTCACGCCTGAAATCGGAAAACATCCTAGTGGGTCATTTAATAGATCGCTAACCTTCACTCGCTTTAAATATATTAATTACCAAGTGAATGCTTGTAATTCTGAGCGCTGGGCTGTGCTTTTTTATACAAGATGGCACGCCGGCACTACCAACCCACACCACACACTTTACTCTCACTTGCTGAATCTGGTAATTACCGCAAGGAAAAAAAGGTTAAGAACGGAGCATAGGCATAGGTAAAGCTGTAATTAAAACATAGTCATCGTGGCAATGTACCACGTAAACGACCTTAGGAATTAGCTGTGGCGAGTTCGAGAGTGATTTTATTACAGTGTTGGGTTGAGAAGATTGAGATTTCTTACGAGATTTTCGGAACTCCCAGTACAAAATATCTGAAGCCACGAACTGAAGTTGTGATGAGAAGTGACAACTGTTGTATGTTTTGTGATGACAGGATAACCATTATGTACAGGGTGGTTCATTATAAATTGACGCCCCCTTTAACTTGCTACTTTTTGAGGTTAGAAAAAAAGTTTTTTACAAAAGTTTTAGATACTAATACAAAGTTTTTTGTGACGCTATTGGACCGTGTAGCCCTGGCAGACATAACTTATGTTTTTTAAATCGAACACCCTATATATTTTTGCATTTTTGAAATCTGCTCATCAAGGCAATTAAAATGATATTAAACTTTGTGACATTATCTTTTTCCGTTTTTGAAAAATTCCGTTTTCAAATTTTAGACTAAATTTATTTAACTCGAATTTGTGGAACTCGTGATAAAGATAGATGATCGATGTAATAACAAAAAATACTTGTTTTAAACAAGAGAGTAATATAGTGAAACTCCGAAATGTTTAGGAGCCTTTTCAAATTTTACTGATTATATTCTCGAAATAAAGAATTTCAGGAAAATCGTAAAAGCTCCTAAACATTACTCTCTTGTTTAAAACAAATATTTTTCGTTATTATATTGATCGTCTATCTTTATCGCGAGATCCACAAATTCGAGTTAAATAAATTTAGTATAAAATTTGAATACGGAATTTTTCAAAAACGGAAAAAGATAATGCCACAAAGTTTGTATCATTTTGATTGCCTTGATGAGCAGATTTTTCAAAAATGCAAAAATATATAGGGTGTTCCATTTAAAAAAACATAAGTTATGTCTGTCACGGCTTTCTAGAACACACTGTACACGGCCCAATAGCGTCACAAAAAACTTTGTATCAGTATCTAAAACTTTTGTCAAAAACTTTTTTTTCTAACCTCAAAAACTAACAAGTTAAGGGGAGTGTGAATTTATAATGAACCACCCTGTACATTTCACATGTTACAATACTTACGTTGCTATCGAAAAAAATTGGGGAGGAAGGAACTTCAATCTAGAGGTCGATAATGCAATCTTTTTCTTGGAACATCACACTTGAATCTTTCTTTTCACCGTCAGAATTTATTCCAAGACTCTATACATTATTCTCTTCTCTTACATTTTAAATCGCAACAAGAAACCGTCTGCGGGGCTCTGCCGAATTTCAACTGGGCACTTTCAATTTCAAATAAAAATTCCAGGAGAGCGGCGAGCACAAGAAACACCCTCCATTATTTAATTGGAGGGACTGGACAAGGCACCTGCGTTGGATTAGACTGTTTATTGTTTGGGACTTTCTTGTACCGAAATAATCCGTGGCTTGCCCGTATAATGGTCTCTGTTATACCATAGGCGTGCAGAAATAGATTAGTATTATCACTCTAAAAAACGCAACATAATAAATAAGTTCTATTTTTATTTTTAATTGGGTTTTTCGCCACCAAACTGATTGAAAGACAACTTTTTCAAGTTGCCTGGAAAATTCATAAATTCTTAACACTGAATAAACGAAACTTTAAACGTGTAACTCAAAAAATAAAATAAAAAATAAAAATAACTTCAACAAAGAGGATAAACAAAGACCCAACAACTTCAATACAAACTAAAATATACAAAACACTGTATAAATACCGCGAACAAATGACACAGAGACAAAGGACACTCTTAACTCCGCATCATTCAAAACCTCCACACTTATACGGATTACCAAAAATACACAAAACTAACATTCCTATTCGCCCCATTGTAAGTTCAATAAATTCGACATGTCATTCGTTAGCAAAATATTTACTTAAAATTGTTAATCCGTCAGTGGGAAATTCAAATTCATTCATCAGAAACAGTAATCATTTTCTAGAAAAAATTAGGGAACATCAATTTCCGGATAATTATATATTAGCTAGCTTTTATGTGGTTAGTCTTTTTACAAATGTCCCTGTTGACAAATCATTGAATATTTTACGCAGAAAGTTAGAAAATGATCCGACTTTATAGTAGAAAGGACCAATTTGAATATAGATGCAATATTAGAACTAACAACACTATGCGTTAAAACCACTTATTTTCAACTAGGAAATGAATTTTACTAGCAGGAATTTGGAATGGCTATGGGGTCTCCTTTATCACCATTCATAAGCAATTTATTCATGGAAGATTTTGAACAAAATGAATTGACTAGATATGTTCACCAACCTAATGTTTGGTGGAGATATGTAGATGATATATTTGTTATATGGGTACTTGGAGTAGATAATTTAAATTCATTATTAAATTTTATAAACTCACAAGAACCTTCTATTAAGTTTACCTTAGAAATTGAAAATAATAATCAATTACCTTTCTTAGATGTTTCTATAAGTATTAAAATCAGATAGTATAGAAACTAGTGTCTATAGAAAACCAACACATACTAATAGATATCTCCATTTCAACTCCAATCATCATATTAGTGTTAAAAAAGGAGTAATTAAAAGTTTGTATGATAGGGCTAGAACGATTTGTTCTAATAACACAAAATTTGAGGAGGAAATTAAACATATAAAACATGTTCTGGAGAAGAATAGTTATCCTATTGAATTTATTGAGCAAGTTTTTCAGGATTGTCAACAAAATAACAGTGCTAATAGAATTAGAGAAATAAATCTGGTGTACCGACCAGTAAATTTAATAATTCCTTATATTCCTGGACTATCAGATAAACTAAAACGCATAGGCAATCGTCTTAATGTCAGAACAGTATTTAAAACCAAAAATACATTAAGATCGATGCTAGTTAAAACGAAACCATTTAATGAGATACAAAGTTCAAAAAATTGCATTTATAAAATTCCTTGTGAATGTGGAAAGATCTATGTTGAGGAGACTTGTAGGCCATGTAACGTTCGTTTAAAAGAACATAAAATTATATCAGGCAAAATCAAATTTCGAAGTCAAAAATATGTGAACATTCTTTTAATAACAATCATAGGATATTGTGGGATAGGTCCAAACCAATTCTCAAAGAAGTAGGAAATAGACGGAAAATTAAAGAATCTGCATTTATTCTAGGAAATACGAACAACTGTGTTGCTGAATGTTCAGTGGAATTCAGTAAAATATTATTGCCACTTATTTAAAAAGAAGTTAGTATAGATAATTAGATAGAACACAGGGTACAATATCAGGCAGGTGGCTAGGCTATTGTTTCTGTTGTCATGACATTTTAACCTGAAATTTATTAATCTGTCACTTCACTTTGACCTGGCATGATCTTTGAGAAAGGAGGAAGATTTATTCTCCGAAAGCTCAGAAAACAAATTTGTTGAAGTTATTTTTTGAGTTACACGTATAAAGTTTCGTTCATTCAGTATTAAGAATTTATGAATTTTCCAGGCAACTTTAAAAAGTTGTCTTTCAATCAGTTTGGTGGCGAAAAACCCAATTAAAAATTAAATGGATCTGTTTGCGCCACAAATAAATTTATTATACAGAACTTATTTATAAAAATAACTAAGTAATTACTAACCTAAATTCAATTTTGCAAGTATCTACATACTGTTACCAAATCCTCCATACATAACTGTCGTTTTCAATACAAAGAATGCACTTACCGCCTAATTTACAACCTGAAACCCATTCCGCTTCCTCACACAAAAAATATAATTGCCGTGCGAGCAAAGAAGTTAAAAAGAAAAAGGCCGGCTAATATCCGAAGTTCCCTGAACATTATTTTCGGAATGTCCGCAGCTCTGCCCATTTGGCACAATCCCAAATTCAGCTATCCGACATTTGTAAAGTCCCTGGCAACGTAAAAAGTAATTCCTTCCCTTGTACCTTGTCGACAAGACGTTTATCGGACAATGGACATTTTCGCTGCACTTGGAAAACCACTCAAAGCGCATTGTCGCTAATAATAGTTAGCGAATTCGGTGAATTGTCACTTTTACTCGCACATCTAGGTCAGTGTTATACTACGAGACGTCAAAAAAAAACACCTCCCATTAAATTCTATGGTCCCCAACCGACCGGTACCTATGTTTCCCTATATAAGTAGAAATTTATAAAACTATAATTACAGCGCCACGGCACGCGGGTAAAAGTCTGAGGATTTATGGCGAAAAACACCATAATAATACTGTGGCGCTCTTTCTCTGTTAGGCACGTCAATTATCTAATCGAGCAATGTGTAATTAAGGCGAGAACGGCTTTCAAAATAATGTCAAACGTCTGGGTAGGCGTGAAGGTCATTGCGACGATTAGAGAAAAATCTGGGTTGGCCGAGATTCTTCTTTTGTTTTGGCAGAACTAACCTAAGGCATTATGAACTTCTTCTTCGTGGCACGGTCAAGGTTAGTGACGGTTCCTTCCAAGAAAATTCGAGGATATATACCTAGAGTGCCGCGGAAGAAATGCTAATATACCTACGATTAATATTATCGTTTATGAGAGTTGCGGTAACACAAAACTTTCATCATTTTGGCAAAATATTCGCGACTCCGTGTCACCTGTCTGGCTGATGGTGCTTCAACGGTACCCGTCCAACGACATTCTTGAGTGACTCCGACACAACGAGCTTGAATCATGGCTGGCTGACCAGAGTACTAGTTACCATTATACCTCTCCATTAGGTATCTACCTAATACTGGGTTGATTGCCTGCAATTGACGTAAGACTTTGCCGTGCGCGAATTCGCGCCATTTTCACGCTCCTCGCAAAACAATAAGGCCGTGTATAAATATGCAAAAGCGTTACGCGATATTCGCACCCACAAAATGAATCTAAATGGCCAGATCCGGGTACCCTGACATTGAGAACTGCGACATAGGCAGCGCCACTTCTTGCAAAACTAAAACTGGAACACGGGTGACATAACGTTTGACTCACACATTTAATTTTATCATTGTTCTTGTCTAACTATAAAGTGTTAATCGGAAATATTGACTGAGTTCTTCCTGATCTAATAACTGGATCGGATAGACCACGATACACTTACCCACGGTATGTCACTAACGAATCCGAAAACAAGGCAACTATGCGCATCTACGTCAGTTGCGAATCACGAATTGTAAATAATGCAGGGTGTCTTCGGTTGTGTTTTCCGATTTTTTATAGTTTACAGTTTAATGTGTCAAAAAAAAGTGTAAACAACTGACTGATGGTCAGTCCAGCTGTCCAGCTCGACAGTGCTTTGAAATAGGCCAAAAATGCCGGGATGTGCAGTCAGCGTTTGTCCAAATAATAATAGAAACAGTAAGAGATCGGAAATTAAGTATTATAGATTTCCCAAGGACAATAATCTGGTAAGGAAACAGATTATTTATAGAACAAAGCATTAAAAATAGGGGACTTAACAGAGTTTATGCCTGGTTTATACAGCAAATAAAATAGAATGTGCAATAAAAAATTTAGCCTTGTTATGGTTAAAGGGAATCATTATTTGATCCCTATTTTACTCACTATTTATTATGTTGTTTTGTTTGTTGTTTAACTATAAACTAAGCATTAGTTGTGCAGGTTGTGCTTGTGTCGAGGCTTGTGTGCATTAATTGGTAAATAAGGCCATAATTGACATAAACCGACATAAACACTGGAAGGAAAAAGTTATATTTTTGGTAAGGCTTTGAATTTTATTTATCAATATCTTTGCCTATTACAAGTCATCTGTAAAATACTTTTTTCGATGGAGAGTTTGTGTCGATAGAAGTCAAAACTTAGTTGAGGAACCTTAACTTACATTAAATATATTATTTAGATACCTACCTATATGATATTTTTTTATTGTCTACCAATATACGGTCTTTTAAAAGAAAAATCCTGTTAATTTAACAAAATATACATCAATTTTATTTGCATGCATACGATTAGCTAAAACGCAAAGAAAACAAATTATTTGTAAAATTATAATTATCAAATTACATGTGTTTTTTTATCAACAGAATATTCATTCATTTATCTAGTAATATAATCTACATATTTTTAACAACATTTATTTGAAAGAAAACGTTTAAAATAAGCAAAAACCCATAAAAATGTATCTATTGCTGTGTAAAACATATGAACCAATTTAAATTCTGATTCGCAACTGACGTCACAAGGTGGGACAGTGGATGCGCAATGACATACCGTGGGTAAGTTTATCGTGGATAGACCTGTTTCAATTTTTTTCGGAACCTAGTTATCAAGATATAATTTCAGAACTAATACCTTCTGATCTAGAAGTAGTAATTCAATTAATGCCATTATATAATTCAAGCGCAAAACCTTGATTCAAGCGTGTCGTCAATTTTTACAAGTAAGTGCGACATACGTAGAATTAAGCAATGGTAATCTAATATTTATGAGATTTTTAGCTTGACAGCTTAAGAATCTTAATTCGCTTTCAAAATAAACTACAGAGTCGTAAATTGCTGTGTTTATGACCGAAAATTTGAGACAAGGACGAAGAGGACTTGCTGAAGAAACTGAAAGTTATTTCTGTATTTGCATTGACAAATTGGATTTCAATAAATTTTGTCTCGGGTAAAGAAAACTCATTAGCATGCGTAATGTTGTTGTCGGCCAATAATATTAAAATTTTAAACGCTGACTGGGAAGCTTCTAAATTTTTTTTATTGTTTTTAAAATACTGAAAAACTTTTAGTTGTAGGAATAATTATAAACATGTACCAGTTAAATTATTGCATAAGATTCTAATTGGTGAAAATGAAGAAGCAACCATCACCGATACACTTGACCTACCGACGATCGCGGTAGTCTTCTCGAAAAAAAAAACAAAAGAAAGTAAAACAAAAGACGGCGCTTGCCTTGCACGGCTTGCTGGTTTCCGGTGTTTCAGGTGAGTCAGCCGGTCGCAGAAAAAACCAGACGAAGACGGACTTGCCGTCGGTTCGAAGGTAGAGGACCCGTGGCTTACCACCAGGTAGAAAGCGAAAACTTTTTTGGGACCAAACGTAACGTATAAGTTTCACCCAAAAGGTTATAATACAGCAAGACAAAAAAGAACATTGAACAGAAAACAAACCGTCCCAGTTCCCTCAAGACGAATCGCAGGCTGCTGCCCACTTATTACTATTGAAAAGTGGTTGGAACCCAGGGTATTGCTAATTGGTTGTTCCGAGATTTGCAAGTCAGTGCAAATTATTGGTGCAGTACCAGCTGAATAGACGGATGTCTTTGTCGAAAATTGGTACTTACTTGGCTGTGGTTCCACGCTTGCCTGATAATTTTCGGATTAAAGTGGACCAAATACCATCTGGGGTAAATGCTGTTTGCAGGTTAGGTTAGTTTCTAGTATTTTAATTGGTTCTTACTCTTCTTTTTAGAGCATGCATGTGGCAAGAGTTAACAACCCATTGTTGGCGCAAGGCGAATAAAAACGAAGCGACAAAGTAAATTTCCTCTCCCTCAGCAAACATTTGCGGTGCAACTATGTAACGTTCAGTCCCGTTCCTCGAGATCACATATTTGCACAAAATATCTTCTGGGAAGAGGCCTGGGAAACCATCGTCTTATAACAAAATTTTAATTAATGTTTGCAAAAGCCAGAGGAATGTGACTCAGATGCTATCCGACAACAACTGTTGTCTGTGCGTCATGTACCGTTGAATTTTTTTTTGTGAATCTTTTGTCTGTGAATAGGTCTCGTAACACATACGAGTTGTGGGTGTTTGTCCTCTTAACTCGTTTGAAAAATAATCGGAGAAAACTCGCGTGCTTCGCCTAGATAAAATTCCAACTACATAATGTAACCAGTGGGTACAGAGACATGTCATTTTTACTAAGAAAACAAAACGGTAACGCTCCGTATCAGTCGCCTACTGAGACCGGGCGTGTGTCGTGATGCTTGCAACCTTGCACTGTATTGTGTATGTCTGCCCGATGAAATGCATAGCAATATTGTTTTTCCATCAGTGGCGTACCTAGTAAGGATTCACCATTGAGGGTATTTACAAGACTTTGCAAAGTTCTTATGTGGCCACTTTGGCCTGTCCCACCTCTTAGTGTTCCAAAAAATGAATCACCGCATTCATTCATTCTTTTAAAACGCCTGCCCATCCGATCAAGGCCACCGTTATTTATAGAATTCAAGAAACAACTGCCGGTTGGTCGGTCGCTTGGGAGAAACAACTGACTGTCTACCGTCGCAGCATGCCGTGATTTCGATGATACACTTTGGAGCCTCCGTCCACGGGCGTAGCCAGAATTTAGTTTTTGGGGGGGGGGTTAGTTTGAGAAGTAAATAAAACAACAAAAATATACTTACATGAAATTTAATATCTATATATTCATCCGAAAAACTACGACATATTTATAAAGTTCTTAACTTTAAATGAAATGGATAAATTAATTTCGTTCCTCTGCGCTAAATCTAAAACCATTAAAGAATAAATCTTCGGCTTTTTCTTTTAAATATATCCACTACTTCATCTGCATGAATTTCTGTTCCATAGTGAATGTTCATTAACCATTAAGTCTGTTTTCACTTGTAGTGTTTCGTAAATAGTTTTTCAGTCTCCTTAGGCTCGAGAAAGACCTTTCTGGGGTAGCAGTGGATACAGGAATGGTAGCCAAGATTTGTAGTAATGTGTAAATATTAGGATAAAGGTTTTTATATCTAGGCATTCCAAACTAGATTTCGGGGTAGGCAGTCTTCTTATCAGCATGCAAGGTAGCTGAAGCTTTGATAGCTAAATCCAAATTTGTTTCTTTATTAGAAACCCCTTGACCTTGACTACACCACTTTTTCCAGTAGTCCATACCTTTAGGTTTATCACCCTTCCTTTTTTTCCCCTCCATTTTTCGGCAGTAATAATGATTCACGTATCTATCTTTAACAAGGTCATCGAATAACAGTGCACTAAAATTACTCACTTACACGGTACACTTAATTCTCTTCACTATTCGTTCACCACTTTTCACTTTTATTCGCTTCGAGTTCGCATGGAACAATACTGCCGTAAGCGCGGTCACGCGCCGCGGCGCCGCTTATATAGCAGCCCAGTAGCCGTCCAGAAACTTCCACGAACTTCCACAAAGTTCCGCTCATTTCGACCTAGGGGCGTGGCGAATAATCGAGAAACAACGCAAAGTGTCCCTACAATACAAAATAGTTCGGCTGCAACTGCGTCTGCCTCTCGTCAAAAGATGGCGCTAGGCGCTACTATTACTACATAATATATTCAAACGTAATAATAATTTAACTCTTCACTCCTCGTATTTTTTCGGTATAATATTAGGTCATATTTTGCTTATTTCGGGGGGGGGGGGGTTGAACCCCCGAAACCCCCCCCTTGGCTACGCCCGTGCCTCCGTCTATCGCCAAAATATGGCGAGTTGGCATACAGTCAGTGACAGAGTATACAGGGTATCCAAAGCAGTGCTCCATTTATCTTTTTAAATTTTTCTTATCAAAGGTCAAAGTGCTGACACCACATCCTCGATCAGGCGTATTCTCTATTCACAAAATGGTGAAATTGACACTTAAACCTCTGAAAACGAATGTTTAACCATCGAATCCAACTAATTTTCACTTTCAAACGCGCCAGACGCGCCAAACGAGAATCTAAAGATAATCTCCAAATCAACTCAATCCATTTTTCATCGGCGTTTGCCAGGCGAGGAAAATCGATGGACGGCGATAGAATTTTTAATCAGCCTCAAACAATAGGTCGAATTTCAATAACTTTCACTCAGATGGGTATCGGGAATTTAAAATTGTGTGCCGGGATCATCCTCGGACGAAATCTGGTATGCCATTGTGTACAGACGTGTCTACGTCTGGCGATAGATGTAGTGTGCGAGATATGTGAGAAATTCTTCGGTACCTAAAATACACCTAGATTTAGCCCCACCGCAGCTTGTGCCGTACCGTTTTTATAGGAAAGTTATTGCATTGAATGTTTCTGGATAAACAAAACACATACCTACGTTCTAGTACTCGCTGTAATTAATCAAACATAAAGTGAAATAACTTTTACAATTTCTCGATTAAACGCAAATCTATTTCCTCTTGTAATCTTTCACTGGCAGTCGCGAATGATCTACTAATAGGCCAGGGAAAATAGAATTTGACCTAGACAAAAATATTAACTGCAATTTTGTTTTACCATATCAAAGTTGTAAGTAAATACGTTGGTAGAAACCAAAAATTAAACATTTTGAAAAAACGGAACCTTGAGTTACCTCAAAAAACACCTATTTTTCGTTAGAAATTTCGAGCAAAAATGTTAAGTGGATTTTTTTAGACTCTTTAGGTAACAAACTTCCCTTGCTAACATATATTAAGAAATTAAACATTTTAAGAATATGGAAGTAACTTAGATCGACAAAGAGGGATAAAAATCGGATAATTTTCTATTTCGGCAAAAGCAAAAATATTAACTACGTTTTTATTGCAGATGATCATTCCCTTTTACAAATAGAATGTAACTGATAACTGATACAAAATTAAGCCGCATGTACATACGTCAGCTCTCACTTCTCTTTGGTATAGAATAGGCAAAAATATTAACTGTTTTTTGTTTGTTTAACTTTTTACAATACATATAACTATATTGAATCATATTATAGAGCGAAATTAAACATTTATTTACGGCGCATATAGGTCAACTGTCATTTGTCATTTGTATCGGTAGAGCAAAAATATTACTTAACTATTTTTTAAACTTTTTACACCTATACCTAACTGTATTGAATCATATAGGGCACAATTAAACATTTATTTACGTTTATTTAATTTCAAAAAATTTAACAAGACTTAGTATCCACTTACAAAGTTTAACAAAAATCAGCCAGTTAATAATTTTGCTCTCAAAGACAGCTTCAACTTTCTTTAAAATGCGATTTCCGGAGAAACAATATGTTTAATTTCAGAACAAACTGTTAATACTTGGTTTTTAAGGTAATTATAAATAATAAAAACGCAGTGAATATTTTTGCCCAATAAAATATTACGCAAAATGTCATTTTTGCATCATTCTTATACTTGCGCAAACGTAATCTGTTTAATTTATCAATCACAACTTTATATACCTTACTTACTAATAAATGCAGCTTAAAATTCGCAGTTAATATTTATGCCGTCTTTAGTACAACAAGAAAATGTATTTTTCTAAAAAACGCCCACACGCGTATGTTTATTTTGTATAAATAACAATTGTGGCGTTCATTTATTACCAATATTTTGTGATGGCATTATAAAAATGCGGTTATAAATTTTGTCTAGGTTTCGTTATTTTTTACCGTAATTTCCATGGCCTATAAACGTTCTTTACATAATAACAGAAGATCGCCATGTTCTACTTTCCAAAAATCCGCAAAACTATGATAAACCCACACAACGTATTGTTTAATGCAAGCGGCTGTACAGTACAAAAGTGCGAAAATTATTAATGCTTCACTTTATTGGTAATCTGTGATTTACTCAACTTTAAATGACATTTAATGTTCGAACACGGACAGTAATACTGTTGTAAAAATGCTTTAATGGCTGTTACCACATGTTATTACTTTCGCGCTGAGAGTAGATCATTTCAGTTTATGGATCTTTATGAAATCGTACCTACATAATAATATTGGGTAAAAATATTAAAACCTACGCTAATGCAGCTACTTACTACCTTACTGTTGCAACGAGGTTTTGTAATAATAATTGTAAGTCTAACCTTGTAGCATCATTTTATGTATACAGCAAAATATATTGAACTTCTCTATTGAGTTATTTAAAAAATAAGAAGTTAAGATCAATTTGCAACTCAACAACCGAGAATATGTAACAGCTTCAATTACACTGTGTGCGATTTTCGTGTGAAATCTCTAAGTGATATCTTCCTCGATCTAACCGAGGCCTCAGCGGGTTCAACGGATCCAACAGAATTTCGCGATGTCTAAAAAAAATTCGTCCGTGTCCAATCGTCGATTAAAAAATCCACGTCCTTTGTGGAAGAAAGCACTCTAATTATTGCGGTATCCGATTACCTATACGTTGCTCTGGGTGTGGTCCCCATATTAAATTTCCTGAGACAATGATTTTCACGTCTTCGAAATTAATCTAGAACGGAAAATAATTGAGATTTTGTTGGGCGGCGAATTTGGCTATTTAGTGACTTTCTACGGCGGCCTTGGGAGGCGATATTTGACCTTGTTCCCTTGAAAATTCTTTACGTTTTTTTTTCACTTTCATGAGGCGATTGATATAGTATTGCTAAAGTCACTTGAAACAGCATAAAAAAACTCTAATTGGCATCAAAAGAAGAATCTAGGACATAGGCGCCACGCAGTTTTCAAAAATATACATATTCTACAAGCAACATAAATTCACTTTCAAAGTTTCTTTAAGGTTGTCGTCAAAGAAAACGTAAAGGTTAATGCACCATATAATATTGTCAAAAGGTCTCTAAAAAGCCATATTGATTATAACTATTTACGCAAGTATATCCTAAGATCTGTGAAATTATGGCACGGCTATCCACCGCATTCGCTGCACAAGTGGCCAGCCGTCGAACAGTGTAACCCATGCAAGTATTGGTCATATTATATTAGGCGAGCATGCAGTCACTTGTTTTTACTACAATTATTTCTTTCTTCTCTGTCTCCTTCATCTCTTTTTACTACTAATGCCAGGTATGGTTTAATACCGTTAAAAAGTGTTTTGTCTCGTATTTTATTGCCGAGGCGCCTGTTCTCGAGCTACCCTGGTAAAATATAAATGAACTCACTTGTAACACAGTGAGATACGGGCCGAGATCTATTTCATAGCATTTACCACGCTCTGCTACTGGTAAAAATACCAGACTTATCACCAGAAATCACCCGTATAAAATTCAAAGGTTTTTATGCGGTCGACGTCGACCTAGTCAAGGAGGCAGCCAATAAGAAATCGAGCGTAGCGATTTGATTGGTCGGCGTTTTGTAGATCCACGGAGCAGGTGTCGACGTAGGCCAGTTAGGCCAGTATAACCAGTGCCGTGCACGGAAATAAGGATTGCGGTTTATTTTACGGATTTCGGTTTTGTGTATAGATCCTTGTGTGGTGTTGTTTTGTGGGAAACAAAATTATTGATTTGCTTTGGTTTTAATTATTTCAAAGTTTATTTTATTCTTTTTAGAGCATTTAAACAAAATTTTTATAATATTATTAGGGCCGCGCGCCTCCTAAGACATTTTTACCATACCCACCTATATTTTCCTACAAAAAATTTCTTTCAACGTCGAAGTTTGATTTTGCGTCATATCTGTTCACTTGAAATAATATATGGTAGCTGACGGAAAGTGAACCTGTCTGTTTCTGCAACTGTTTTGGATTTTAATTATTGTCATTACCGCACCAAAAAAAAATCTCACCAAATTGGAAACTTACAGAACAACGTGCTTAAAAGGCACCAATTTTCATGACGTCGTTTCACTTTTACTTTTGACGAAAACGAAAACAAACCGCACAATTATATTTTAAGAAATTATGGACGGAAGTTGTAGTCTTTAATTTGGGCATTGTACCGAGAAATGCAGTTCATGCGAAAATAACATTGGTACCTTAAAATCATGTGTAGGGTTCAATTTTCCTACTGCAGTGTTTGTTTTTTGTGTCCTACTACAACATTCGATTAAATTTAATGAAATCCTAATGAAGTGCGTACGTCCTGGCGGTCACAATACCAGTTGGCATATTAATAACCGAATGCAAACAACAAAACAATGGTTGTGAGAGCGCGTTGAGATATTTATAAAATAAATTGCTTTTCCTACATTCCCCTGGGCGTCCATCTCCAAGAAATGTATCTCCACCGCATACATTAGCATATTTAAAATGCATAATTACGATGCATTTAGTTTACATATGGGAATAGTTAAAATAATTAATGTCGTTGTATTTGACGAAAAATTTAATTCTGTTCGGTAATTTATGCAAAAACCGGCGGCCGGCGTCATATAAGGACTGGCGAAATGTGTTGTTTCAAGTCGGAAAACACGCTGGATTGCTTATATAAAACCAGGCTAAAGCAATTTTTTATAAGCAAGACACGGTACAAGAATCGGAGTGGGCCGTAAGCTGAAACAAAATGTGTGAACACACATGTGGGCACTTGAGTACTACTCCATTTATTATTGTTTGGTTTTCATTTGCATTATATACAAACAAAAATATAAGAGGATAATTATATTTTAATAGATACATAGATACAAATTTTAGCCACGCAGGGGGAAGGCTACTGAAAAGGAAAGTGCGAAAGTAGGAGAATTGTTTTGGCGAATAGTTATTTAACCGCAGATAATTCCTATCAGTAAAATTATTTCAAGGTATATTCTCTTAAAAAAGTATTTAAAATTCGTTTTAGTCCTACCACATCCAACTCTAGGAAAGCCCTGAAGGAAAGCTGGCAACATGGCTTGCGGGTCTGCGCGTCGTGGTCTGTCACTCCCTGTCAGTTGATTTTACAAGAAATTTACCAGAATTAATTTGTGTAGTGCGGGTAGTGCTATCGTCTCCAGATTGCTACGAAGAGACAGTGTATTTCTGGGTGGAAACAGACAGCCCGAAGTGCTGGCGACAGCTTTTTTATAAATTTGTTTTGTTTGTGAAAAAATTAAACATTTCTCTTAAAGTTCGAAGTGAAGAATCGTTCCTTTAGAATTTCAAGCCTCAAGATGCCTAGATCCGTCGAGGGAAGCTGGAACTTAGTTATATTCATTATATATTATTATATATACAGGGTGATTCACGTAAGTGGTTCATTAGAAGTTTACGGGGAAGGAGTGCGAATTTTGATTTGAAATTTTGGTTACTTATATAACAGGTTGTAAACTTTCTTTCTAAAATATTTTCAACTTCCGGTTATACAGGAAGTCGATAGCAACTTTGTTATTTCAAATAGGGCACCCTATTATATTATTACACAATTTGGTTCCCTATTAAATTCCAAATCTTTTTTCTGAATATAATGTGTACCCTATTCCTTACCCTTTCGAGATATTCGGAAATTTTTGATTTTTTTGAGTGTTGCAGCCATCGACCATAGTGATGATAACTTTGAAATTTATGAATGTGGAAAACTGAAATTTTGGACTGTCGTACCTAGGCGAAAGTTAACTTTATTAAATGGTCTGTATGCCATTTCAAAATATTGTACAAAAGTTCCCAATATTATCATCGAAAAATTGAAAAATCTCATTTCTTTCAAATAGAAGCCATATTTTTTTATTGAAATGCTTATTGAAATGCTTGTGAAAAGACAGTTGAAAAAGATATAACACACTATATGTCTAAATGAAACGGTTGCTCCGATATTACGCAAAATACGTATTTTTGCTGCTCCATATCAAGAAACAACAAACCTTTTCTAATAGGCAGCCATGGATTTTTCATTTGTGATTGTCATTTATTGTGTTCCAAACAATATAATATTAACTGTTGACAAAAATGGATAAAATTAACTATTCTAACGAAGATATTTTGAATATGTTTTACACTCATGGAGAGTGTAAAAGAATTTTAGAAAGAACAATTATTAGAGTTTTTAATGAAAGGCATTTACATTTACCACCTTTGACGAAAAGAAAATTCAGAAAGTTCGAACGAAATTTCATAGTCCATGGCAAGGTCCAAACAAAGAGAAGCAAATAATGTAAATACGCAACAGGTAAATAGCATAATATGTATAAAGTGTTTTACTAATATGCAGTTTCTTGTTTTTCTTCTTGTACCTATTATTATACATGTAATTGTTAGTATTATTTAATTTTGTGTTGTTGCTTCTCAGGGAAAAAATATTATTAAATAGCCCTTAACCTTGTCATATAATTGCGTTATTTCAGTTTCCATGGCCCCCTATAATGTGACGCTCTTTGAGAAATGGCATAATGACATCTTTGTTGATACAGAGCAGAAAAAATACGTATTTTGCGTAACAACGAAGCAACCGCTTCATTTAGACATATAGTGTGTTATATCTTTTTGAACTGTCTTTTCACAAGCAATGGTGCAATAAAAAAATATGGGTTCCATTTGAAAAAAATGAGATTTTTCAATTTCTCGATGTTGATATTGGGAATTTTTTCCCGAACACCCTGTTCAATATTTTGAAATGGCATACAGACCACTTAAAAAGTTGACTTTCGCCTACGACAGTCCAAAATTTCAGTTTTGCAGATTCATAAATTTCAAAGTTATCATCACTATGGTCGATGGCTGCAGCACTCAAAAAATCAAAAATTTGCCAATATCTCGAAAAGGGTTAGGAATAGGGTACACATTATATTCAGAAAAAAGATTTGGAATTTAATAGGGAACCGAATGTTGTAATAATATATAGGGTGTTCTATTTGAAATTACAAAGTTGCTATCGACTTCCGGTATAACCGGAAGTGAACGGAAGTTGAAAATATTTTAGAAAGAAAGTTTACAACCTGTTATATAAGTAACCAAAATTTCAAATCAAAATTCGCACTCCTTCCCCGTAAACTTCTAATGAACCACTTACGTCAATCACCCTGTATATTACTATTTTTATATTTTTTATATATATTATTTTTTAACTTTTGTTTTTTTTTTACTTCGAATTCGTATTGAGCTGTTTTTTCCTACCTGTGATTAACATCATGAGTAAATCACCCCGTAGAAGTTATGGTTAATTCGATTATTGTTCCAATAATTTTTGAGATTGTCCCCAACGACCATAGCGTAATGCGTACAAAGCTGCACTTGGCATGTTTCATACCGATTACTTCTCGTTTTCCGACTGTAAAACCGATCGAATCGATTCAGTATGCCATCCAGAACAAAACCTATTTAATTCTATACTTTCTACGGAGATAAGTGGCATTTGGTCATCCATTCGGTGCGACTGCGAATATCAGACAGTAAGTCAGTTCAAATGGGTCGACATGGCGTGCTTTCTATGTTTTGACCAAACTTGAAATGTCGCATTAATTTTAAACGGTATCTACATTGTGACTCCCACTTTGGGTGATTCGGCTTTGACATTACTCTGTTAGGAGGATTACATATAAAGGCTTATCCAATAGGAATGACATGATTTTGAAACGATGGTAACAATGGTAACAAAGTTATACCTGTCACAAGTTGTCATTTATGCTCAGTATACTCTAACAATTTATTATGGCTAAATGCGCGCTTTAAGAATGTTTGGTTATTACCCAAAGATTCTATGAAAATAGATGTTCTTTTCATCGTTGAGAAATTTGAAAATAAGCTCGTTTTTGTTTAAGTAATATGTTAACAAACAAAATTACCTTTTTTAACAACCCACAACATCAGCTAAAGGTAACTGTATGGTGTGGTCACAACCTTCCCAAACTTTACAAGCCCTGTGCAAACATGTGGCAACGCCGCAGAGAGACGGTTCAAGGGGTCTATGCAGTCTAGAGCAGTCTGCACTTCGGTTTAGTTTATATTTTATACATTAAACTAAAATATATTTTGACTTAAATATTAGATAAAGAAACTTTTGCAACAATATTAAACAATGTTTGGATTGTTAGAAAGCTCCTTTAATTTTAAAGGATACTTTAGTTTGTCTATGCAATTATTTGCCCGTAATCATTTCGTTCTTAAATTTTCGTCCTTTGGAAAGCCCAAAACGAATACAAGTCTACCTACCGCCTGACGTCAAGCAAAGAAAACCTTAGCTACTTCAAGTTATTATTACGATTTGACTTACAGCCCAGCTATATAACTAAGTTCTAGCAGCCCTCGGCGATTCTAGGCGTCTTGAGGCTTGAAATTGTAAAGGAACGATTCTTCACTTAGAACTTTTATGGAAATGTTTCACTTTTGCACAAACAAAACAAATTTATAAAAAGCTGTCGCCAGCACTTCTGGCAGTCTGTTTCCACCCAGAGACACACTGCCTCGTCGTAGCAATCTGGCGACGATAGCACTACCCGCACTACACAAACTAATTCTGGTAAATTTCTTTTAAAATTAACTGACAAGGAGTGACAGGACACGCCGCGCAGACCTGCAGCCATGTTGCCAGTTTTCTCAACTTCAGGGCTTTTCCTAGAGTCGGCTGTGGTGTGTTTTATGGCATCATCGGACAATTTCTTCCAAAATAAAATAGGAAATGAGGTTACAGTGAATGATGAACGATACCGACAGATGTTAAGAAATTTGTTGTGGCCAAATTTAGATGTACTTGATTTGGAGGATATGTGGTTCCAGCAAGGCGATGCTACATGTAACATTGTCCATGAAAAGTCATCTAACTGAATATTATAAATTGTTTTTACCAGTTTATTGTCTGAATGTTCGCAGAATGAAAAAGAGAAGATTTAACTTTTAAGGGTACGTCTATGGTACTGCAGACCTCAGACACTGAGAATTCCAAGTGATTTACTGCGTATTTTATACCCGTAGTATTCTGTGGACTTTCGGTTTCACGAAACAGAACCCACATAAAATCCTGCAGGTACCCCATTGTTAAGGTCCTGTCGGAAAAGGACCTTGAGAGTACCGAATAACCCCAAGGGTGGAAAATGTGTTAACGGTTATTTAGTTTCTAAGTGGTATCTGCCTTTTTCGTCTAATAAAACCACTACTCAAGAAAGTTTGAACTTTAGGTTATTAAAGACACTCCCAAGCCTCCGTTTTTTATTACTATTACTCAGATAATATCTCACACTTGATTGATCAGACGGTAAGCTTCAATGGTGAAGGGTAATATAATGCTTAAGAAAGTGGAATGACCGTACAGGGCGACAAGTTCTTGACCTTTCTTCTAAAAACACTATAAGAGCAGAACAAAATTCGAATGTCCCAAGTGAAAACTTTTATAATTTTCTGGGACACCCTGTACGTAGGCGGTCGGCTTTCTTTGCGAGCCTACCGACGAGTGCAACCGATCCAATTTCAGAAATTGAGATACAAAAGTGAGAGTGCACAATTACCGCGTAGAATATCACGAGCGGCTTTTTTAAATCGCAAAAAAAGTTAATGCACTGCTCTCCCAGATGGCCAAAATCTTGGTGGATGGTTCCCCGGGGCACTGGACACCGTCAAGCTTCGTTATCGGAGTGACAATTGTATGCAAATTCGTTTGACGCTGATTGACGGAAAGGAGACGTCTCAATACGTTCGGTGGGGTCGCGCCTTCAGTAAATAATTGGCAAAATTCGCTTCTAACAATGGGCAATCGTTTTTTATGAATGAAGACAAAAAAAATGGGAGTATGCTTCGGAACACACGTGAAGATGTCTCGAGGGACCAAGAAGGGGTCCCTGTGGCATTCTCAATTTTTCACTAACTTTAGAAAGTCGGATTTCCTTCCTATTGTCCGCAACAATAAGGTCCTTCAAATCTTGGTCAGGTATAAATATATCTTATTATTTATTCTGCTGTGAGTATATATTGCGGACAATTTAAATGCACGATAATTAACCTGGCATTAATTATCAACCTGACATCAGAAGACGAATGTTTTGTTCTGGTTAAGGACGGATTTTTACCATCAACACTTGGTGATATCAGCTTTAGAAAACACACCCATTTTGTTGGATTTTGTGGAAATACTATAATTTGTTTTATTTCTCCGTAATTTTTTTAGTTAGTACTGATATTTTGTTATGTGTAGAGTAACCCAAATATGCAAGTCGAAACCCTAAAAGTATGCGCATAAATATGCAAATAAATTAGTCAAAATATGCAGGAAAATGTTGAAAATATGCAAATTAAGGAAATATGCAAATTAAGAAATACTTGAAATGTACATACAAATTTCTAAATGCATTTATACCTAGTAAAAGTAACAATATTATATTTTAAATTTTCTACATACAGGGCGATTGAACTAAATCTAAATATGCATTTATTATAAATTATAAAAATCAGGTTGAAATTCAGTTGTAAAAACAATGAACCACTAAATGTTGCTCAAAATTCTCAATTAAAAATTTTTGTATTCAATCAGAATATAAAAATTTATAAATGGAGAAACTCCTTTCCACATCAACCGATGTAAGAGGTGCGTTTTTAAAATTGCTCACTATCACAGGATCCAAATCGATGGATTCGGTAAAATATCCCTTTAAAATGTTTGCTACTTGGCTAAGAAACTGAAACCCACTATTTTTTTCCATCACATTTCTAAATTTTTGAAATATTTTGTCCCCAATTTTACCTGTGACATTTTGAAAAGCAACCTCAGATTGTTTTACCAGTTCTACACTTCTGGTTAATGGCAAATTAGATTCCTCCATTTGTGTTATTGTTTTAGAAAGAAAGCTATAATTTGCTTTTAGACAGGAAAGTTGTTTCTTTATTTCCTTGTTTTCGAATAGTTGTTTAACATCTGTAAGGGACTGGGAAGATTCGTTCGAAAATTCTGAAATTAGATCTTTCAGTTGGCAAAAATTCTCGCGATAAAAAAATGCAGCTTCCAACCAAGTGCCCATCTTGTAATAACAGGTTAAGGTGGAAGAGGAGTGTTTGGTAGTTTTTCTTTGTAGAACTGAACCCTTATTATAGGCGCTTTAAGGAAGACTTTTTTCATGTTGAAATTAAACTATTTACAAGCGGAAAATATTTCCTAATTTCCTCAGCAACCCTATTTAAAGCATGGACAAGGCATGTTACATGTATCAACTTCGGATAAAAGATTTTCAAATTTTGCCCGGTTCTTACCATGTACGGTGCTGCATCTGACAAAACGAGCAAAAAATTATCGGTAGGAACAGGTGTAGGAAGAAAAGATGCAGAAATGGATTATCCTTCGTATATAAATATTTACCTATCTATAATTTATTCGGTCCTATTCAATAATTGTACTTTATTAAATAGGTATAAATATCTACTTTATTCATTTTCAGATCACCAGGATTAGTAAATTTATAATTTACCTATATTATTTTTGGAAAACCAGGTACCTACCTAGACGCCGACCCCTGTTCCCAAAAATGAATGAAACGCCTGCCAAAGATTTAAATTATCCTAAATTCTTTAAATTATGCAGAATATGCCATATTTTAAGAATATATGCAACTATTTAAAAAATGCATATAATATGCAAAATATGCCTGTTGCATATTTGGGTTACTCTAGTTATGTGCTTTGAATAAAGAATCTCAGAAGGAGTAAAAGCTCTATGTATGACATAACCCTGTCTTATAATTTTTTGCCTGTATTGTAGGTAGGTATTGATTTCACGTAAATTGAGGATTTCTGCCTTCAAAGTTATGTGCACTTATATAGTTTTAAAAGATCTTACTTAGGAGTGTACCAATGAAGATTTCGCTTATACAACTAAATAGCGAGAATGCTTACCCATAATAATTTTCACCGGACAACCCAAGTGAGTCGGCAACAGAAATATACGTTACCCAAAGATGGCGATATATCATCTTTAAAGTCCAACGGTATTATATGCATGCTAATAAACTTGTCGACAGTAATGAATATCTATGAGCGGTTATCGCATTAATTATTATCGCTTTTTAATTATAATCAGCATAAAACAAAAGGGTTTTTCTTGTTGACAAGAGAGCACGGCCTCGCCTTAAACAAAAGAAGTTCTCTGCGGTATTATCAGTCAGTTATTTGCTAAACTGCTACGGGAAGTTTCTTGGCAACAGACTGTCGCTGATATAAAGGGCATTTATCATGTCAAGATAGCAAAAATAGTCATACTATTATTTCTCGAAACATGCAACTCCTATCGATTTCACTATGGCCGAAGAATAGAACGCGTGCAGTGCGGCAGTATGCGGAATTGGAACTTCCCGAAATATTTCAGTTTGTTGGAGACACTAATTGGAGATGCGGCGGTCAAAAAATAAAATAAATCAAAAACGTAAAATTTCATAACAAGAAGAACTAGCGTGGAAAATTTGTAACATTCGTAAAAAAATAAGTGCCGGAAATTTTATCGATTATTTCCCTCATACTGCTTGCATACAATAAGGTAGCTCCTTCCATAAAAATCCAACCAATCACATGCCTCTGCTAGCGATAATTATTGCACTTGTGCAAATTACCACGGTAATACCACTTGTGCAATTATCACTTCGTTGCTTAGCAACCGCGGATCTTCTCGATACAAACACGTACTTCTTATAAAATTGGTGTGTTTTACCCTGTTCTAAATTGTGGTGCTTATAAATTATGTTGCGGTATTATTAAGCATTGTATCAACGAATTTATATAACTTTTACATTGCTAAATTGTTGTTATTACACCTCGATCTCCGTTTAAATTTATGACACACATTCAGAAAATAAACCAACGCTGACAGGATGTAGGTATATCGCATTTGCCTTGGATATCCAAGCATCATGTTTGTTTACTCGAACGCTACAGTCGAAGCTATCAATAAACTAGTTCAAAATGAGTCGTTTTGGAAATGTAAACATAGAAAAAAAATACAGAAATTATTAAATCGTATTCGTGAAATAATCTCGACAAATACCACTCGCGAAGGAAATTTTTCTAAATAATTTTATTCTCAATCGCTATTTTGCCCATTAGCAAAACCACTCGTACAATTGGGCTTTTATTTTAAGAGATAAAATACCAATTTATACTCGTGATCTTTTTAGGCAAAAAAAATAGCGCTTTCGAAAAAATTATCGATAAGATTTCCTGCACTTATGATATTACATACGATAATTTTTTTCGAAAGCGCTATTTTGCCTAGAAAGATAACGCCAGTATAAAATCCCGAGAGCGAAGCTCGAGAGCGAAGCTCGAGGGATTTTATCTCTGAAAATAAAAGCCCAATTTGTACGAGTGGTTTTGCTAATGGGCAAAATAGCGCTTGAGAATAAAATTATTTAGAAAAATTTCCTTCGCAAGTGGTATTTGTCGAGATTATTTCACGAATATGCTATTTAATAATTTCTGTATTAATTTTTTCTATGTTTACATTTCCAAAACGACGCATTTTGAACGAGTTTATTGACAGCTTCGACTGTAGCGTTCGAGTAAACAAACATGACGCTTGGATATCCAAGGCAAATGCGATTATACCTACATCCTGTTAGCGTTGGTTTATTTTCTGAATGTGTCTCATAAATTTAAACGGAGGCGGAGGTCTAATAACAACAATTTAGCAATGTAAAAGTTATATAAATTCATTGATACCATGGTTAATAACACCGCAACATAATTTATAAGCTGCATAATTTAGAACAGTGTAAAACACACCAATTTTAAGAAGTACGTGTTTGTATCCAACAGATTCGCGGTTGCTAAGCAACGAAGTGATAATTGCACAAGTGGTATTACCGCTTTGATTTTGCACAAGTGCAATAATTATCGCTAGCAGAGGCATATGATTGGTTGGATTTTTGTGGAAGGAGCTACCTTATTGGATGCAAGCAGTATGAGGGAAACAATCGCCACTATACAAACACTTAATTAAATCATCTGATTTACAGGGCCCATTCCACGCATTTAAACATAATTTAATCCGTTTTACTAGGAACGTTTCGGTTCCGTTTGCAGATGGCGATCTTGGCTCGAAACAAAGCTCGCGCGCGTTCTAGCATAACAAAGACCAATTAGTTCTTCGGCACCGAAGAAACGGTCCGCCTTAGTCCGAGGACAGTACCGCCGGTCCGTCACGACCGTGAAAGATGTACACGGCGGTCAATCGAAGAAGCTGGAGGTCGCTACTGATGATGGGCGAGAAATCGGAAACAGCACCTACCCCCGCAGAGTGCTAAAAGCTTTGTTATCTGTCGATGTTGTACAGGGTTATTCATATAACATTCTACCCCCCTCAACTTTTTTGTTGTTAATTTGTGAGAATACAACAATTAATGTAAACTGTCAAATCTTCATTTATAATATTCTCCTAATAACTGTTTTAAATTTTCTACGGCAATTTTGATTTGTCCAAGATTAAATATTTCAAAGGACGATTTTGGGCAAACTACTGAAGCAAATATATAACATATACAGGGTGATTTTTTTTCTATGACCACGATGGGGATCTCGGAAACTAGCAGAGCTAGAACAAAGGTTAAATGGGGAAAGATTTGCTGGTTTGAATGCTCAATCTAATGCCCCTTTTGGATTTTTAAAAAAGTTCATGGCTCACTAGATATTTTGAAAAGAGTTTTTTTTGCTATTACATCAGATGTCTGTAGCTCCGTTATTTCTGATTATACAGAAAAATTGTAGAGACAAAAATTTTAGATAATTTTGTGCTTAATAAGATAATCTTATCCAATTTTTTATGTTGTTTGTGATTTTTGAGATATGACATAAACTTTTTTTTAATGTAAATCATAGTTGGCTGTGGCCTTATCAAATCGGCCATTTTTTGAGCTGTCCAAAGATATAATACTCGGCATAGCCATTATAAAAAAATAACAGAGCTATGGCTAATTTTCTGTTTTTTTTTTTAATTTTCACATAGTCAGCCATGGAATATTTTCATAATTACGTTCTATTTTATAATTAGGCATACTTCAAACTTTCTAATATTTTGTTTTAGCTGTAACAAAATGTAACAAAATTATCTTATTAAGCACAAAATTATCGAAAATTTTTGTCTATACAGTTTTTCTGTATAATCAGAAATAACGGAGCTACAGAGATCTGATGAAATAGCAAAAAATAACTCTTTTCAAAATATCTAGTGCGTCATGAACTTTTTTTAAAAATCCAAAAGGTGCATTAGATTGAGCATTCAAACCAGCAAATCTTTCCCTATTTAACCTTTGTTCTAGCTCTGCTAGTTTCCGAGATCCCCATAGTGGTCATCGAAAAAAACTCACCCTGTATATAGCGTAGAAACCAGAAAAATGCATAGATTTTGAAATCGCAAGAAAATTTTATACAATTTCATATTTACATTTTTTTCTCGAAAAAAATTTAAGGGGGTAGAATATTATGTGAATAACCCTGTACAGGGTGTTCCCGTATATTTTGACCCACCCCAAGAGCCTATATTTTTCGAGTTAGAAAAAAATTACTTAAATGAAAGTTGTATGGTTTTTTCTGAACCGCTAGGATCTGTTACTAGATAAAACAAATGAGCGTGGCAAATTTATAAAAAAATATAAACTTACTTTTTTTTAATGTAACACCCTGTATATTTGTAGATTTTTTAATTGCACGCATTTTTCCGATTCCAACATTATAAATACTTATTTTATATGTTTGCTCTAAGCATTCGCATGATATTCCAAATTGCTGATAAATACGATCTTTATATTTAATCGAGGCTGCCATGGAAAAACATTTCAATTTAGACAATCCATCCATCCTGTCAATCCATTATTTTTGGGACAATACACCTTGGTACCCTACAACTTTCATTTAAATATTTTTTTCCAACCCGAAAAATAAAGGCTCTAGGGGTGGGTCAAAATATACGGGAACACCCTGTACAAACAGTACCGTATTTTTTTGTCGACCGAGATTTACTCGAAAAAAAAAAGTTTTCTTTAGTGCATTAACACATTTACGTTTGTCGCAATTTTATAGCATGCAAACGGCGACACCCTGTAGATCAAGATGAGCCCGGTCGCGCCCATATGATATCCGACAGATAAGAGCGTCAATTCGTAAGACTTAATTATAAAATAAAGGTTAATAACGATCTTTGTGATAGCGGCGTTGGTCCGGTGACCCACTTTGGTCCGATATGGTAAAAAGAAAATATTTAGTTCGAGCTGGTCGCTGCGCCGACATATTAGGAATGCCTATAAACACTGCCGATTTCCATCGGCGATTAAGAGAGAAGCGGTCCGGACGTATTTCGCGAAATGTCGAGGGTTGAGCCGCGAACTTCCCACCAAGCGAGTTTCGAGCATAATTATTAACGGCCGAAATGCCAATGTTTCCTGTCATTAACTGACAAGGCTCGCTTGCAATTGTTGTGCGAATAATACGACTAGACGGTGTATACCTTAGTGTCCACATATCTGGCGTTTCGTGGTCGATTTGAGATGCGTTTGTTTGAAAATTGCGGTTTTCCATTAAATTTCCTCTTCTGTAATAGACGGCGAAATAAGGTTAGAAACAAGGTTAGAAACAATAACATCGGCAATAAATCTGCGCGGATCGGATTTCGCTGCATATTAATTGTTTATGCAAAGGCCATTTCTTCTCGATTTGTAATAAATCGAATGTCAACGAACGGTTTAACGTGTTTTACAATCAAAAGTGTTTTTTTTTTCTATTTCTTAGAGAAGTCAACGTCTGCCAATATGAACCAATGAAATGACATAGGTAATTTTTCAAATATTTACCAATCAGGTGATGATTTCAGCGATTATTTCCCTCATACTGCTTGCATCCAATAAGGTAGCTCCTTCCATAAAAATCCAACCAATGATATGCCTCTGCTAGCGACAATTTGCACTTGTGCAATTACCGGTAATTCGAGGATTTTTTTATTTTGAAGTTCATTATAAAACACATGGCAGCCTGTATAAAATCATATCAAAACGCATAGGTATTTTTCGAATAATTGAAAACTCAGTTTTTCACATGAAGAACCCAGGATGACTCTCTGATTCATACCTTATTATTGTGAGAATATGTGCCACATAATGCCCTTTGAAAGGCATACTGAGTAAAATCACATCCAAAAATCTGTCACTATCTCCCGGTCCATAATGTCGAGATTATTTCACGAATACGATTTAATAATTTCTGTATTGATTTTTTCTATGTTTACATTTCCAAAACGACTCATTTTGAATGAGTTTATTGACAGCTTCGATTGTAGCGTTCGAGTAAACAAACATGACGCTTGGGTATCCAAGGCAAATGCGATTATACCTGCACCCTGTCGGTGTTGGTTTATTTTCTCAATGTTCATAAATTTAAACGGAGGCGGAGGTCTAAATAACAATAATTTAGCAATGTAAAAGTTATATAAATTCATTGATATAATGCTTAATAATACCGCAACATAATTTTATAAGCTGCATAATTTAGAACAATGTGAAACACACAAACTTTAAGAAGTAGGTACGTGTTTGTATCCAACAGATTCGCGGTTGCTAAGCAACGAGGTGATAATTTGCACAAGTGCAATTACCGGTAATTTCACTAGTGCAAATTATCGCTAGCAGAGGCATATGATTGGTTGGATTTTTATGGAAGGAGCTACCTTATTGGATGCAAGCAGTATGAGGGAAATAATCGCTAAAATCCTACTCTCTTAGTTAGATACGTCCTAGTTACGCTAAACCAATATTGTGGCAGCTAAAACTGATTACCCGATAACTTCCTCACATTATCAAATTTAATATACCTAGGACTAGAATATATGTTTTCAGTTAAGTTGATTGTTAAATATCTATTAGCACAAAAAACATATGTATAATTCAGAACCGAAAGCTCAACCTAAATGACAGCCATCAAATGGACTTTAACTTTTAAGCATGGTAATTAAATTTATATAGGGCTAGTTAAGTAAAACATTCATCTGACCTCAATGAGCTCGGGGCATGATTCTCGCTTTGCGTGCGAGAGGTCCTGGGTTCAAATCCCGGTTGGGGCTTCTTTTTTATTTTTATTTTTTAAATTACAATTTCGTATAGAAGAAATATTTATAATTCTTGTAGTTAATTTATTCCTAAGAAGTTCTGTTGATAAATTATGGCTACATACACACTGAATAATTATTAAACTATATTTGCAGTTGTTAAATTCTCTTTTTAAATACAACTCGCGGTATGCCTAATAATAGATAATACGTTTCGTTAATTTATCACTCATTATAATCCCAATGCTAAGAAAATACTTTCAGCTTTGGGGTTATAATTATAAAATTAACGAAAGGTATTATCGATAATAGGCATACCACTCGTTATATTACCCCTGACAATGAACTACTTACACTACTTTTTATTTGGTACACCGTTCACTCGTAGGGGTATAAAAAGGTCCTTTAACTTCTTAATTTATGAGGTTAGAAAAATACAATTTTAATGTGAAAGAAAAAGCAAGGATTCTAATTATTTTACAACATAGCAACCAATCCTTAGTCACCACCATCATCTCAGATATTCTTAATTGGAGAAAACTTTTCTGCCGACACAATAGCTTCAAACTCTCGCCTTCTAAGTCTAAAATGAAGCCATTTTCCTTGCAAGTGTTACGAAAAATGCTCCATGGTTTCTCACCTCATTAAATACGAAAAGCACACAACTAAAACGTCTTCTGACTTGGAATTCCCCATTACCGACCAATCGCCTCGTTAGCCAGAACCCTGGGGTACCACACTGTGCTTCCTGGGTGCTAGGCGGGGTGGAGATATTCACGAGAACCAGTTGGAGAGATAAGAGCATCGTGAGAAATATAGTGTAGGTGCGGAAAAATAAGAGCGGGCGTTTTTTTTACGTTTATAACAGTTATAAACTAAGTGTATTTGTTAGCACGTCGATTTATGTTTGACAATTTGCATAAGACGGTTTGCGTAACAATTTACAGGTCGGAATATAAATATATGCTTCCAAATTGAAAATCCTCGCGTGCATATATTAGGTGTATAGGAACACACTCTAGATTCAAAGCTATACACAACCAATTATTGTGTTGTCACTTGTCGATACCTATTTACTAGTGTCCTATACCTACTTCTTTAAACACAATTCACGCAAGTATAAAATAAATGCCTCTTCATTTATTTAACACTCTCATCATATTAGATGCGATTATTCACTTTTGATATAAGAAGGTAGTAACCATTTTGTATTACATTCAAAGGAATCAAGAAATAAAACCAACCAATCCTCCAAAGAATGTCCCCTAATGACTCCAATCCTCCAAAGAATGTCCCCTAATGACTTTGTTACGTCGTTTTGAATGGCGGCCATTTTATATGTGTCGAACAAAGCGAGTACGTTGCGACTTAATTTCGTGAATTTGTGAATTAAAAGTAACAGTGATTAAGGGGAAAATATACTCTTACGATGGTGAATTTTTCAGCGTTTGGTTGCAAAAGCAGAAGTGAAAAGCAAGAGCCCGGGATTTCGTTTCACAGGTAAATATTTAACAAGCTGCTTTTGAAAGATGCCCTAAAACCTTATTTTTTTCTCAATATAACTTCTTTAAATTCCTTCTACCTTTTAGTATGATAAAGTGCATTGTTTTGTTTGTAAATAAGACCAATATAATTATTTTTTAACATCGTTTTTATTGAAAATTTCGTAATCGATTATGATAGTTTCATAAAATATGGTCTGGTTTCCATGGGCGTGCATTATTTATTTTATTTTGATTGATTCGAAATCGCCACAAAAAATATATTTCAGCACTTGACACTAGCTTTACATTTGGGAAATTATCTGCAATTAAATAACCAATATTTCAAATTACATGTACCTAAGTCAAAATTAACTACCTTTTCATTTTTAACATTTTTGTAATATTGGCTAAGAACGCGTTTCATGCTACGCCACTGGCCTGTCGTGCGATGTGGCAGTCGGTAACACTGCTAGGCGTCCTCTCTCTTTCCTTGTCTTTATAAGCCCTTAATAGTAACTTTATCTTAGCAAAGTTATTTAGTGCAGTTTTTTTATAAAACAAGGTATTTCTTGTGCATTACAACCATGTGTGGCACTGCTACGATGCCCTTGTAAATGTTACAAACCTTGACAGTTAAATTTATCCTAAATTCAATTTGCATTTTGTTATATTTTTTATTTTTATTGATATATCTATTAATATTCTGACAGCGTTGGCAATTTAAAAAAACATCGTGTTATTATTGTTCCTGGTACCTACTTGTTAGTCACTAAAAAACGACCAGAACTATTTTATACTGCACATTACGTTATCTTGTCACATAACTAGGTATATTCCCAGTATGTAAATTTATTGCGCACAAGTGTTTATAATGTAGGTATCGTTCAATAAATATTTATATTATAACTGCTCTCCGTAATCGCGATTTATGCATAGGTACCTATATACTATTTGTACTATTATCGATTATGCATTCACGCATATTTTTGTAAGTATCTACGATTAGTCCGAACAATGCTTCTTAAATGTACCGTGCATTATCTTGAAAAAAGTTTATCCATAACTAAGAACCCCTAAAGGTATACGCCTCTTCTTTTTATCAGCCTTTGATGTTGCGCCTTCGTGGTAGGTCTCTGAGAAGAATAGAGGTGAGATAATCTCACAATAAATTGCCTAACTCTTAAAAATCGACGAGAGGACCTTGAAATATTATCCCGGTGTCGGTTTAAGTTTCAATGAATGATCGAAGTGTCTGCGGACTGAGAGAAGAACTTTATTTGCAAATGTTTAAAAGGAAATAAGAGAATATCAACACAATGACTGTAAGAAGCAACTCTCTCGCGTTTCTCACAGTTGTTTTCGTCATGTGGTACAAATCTCTCACTCTAATCAGTGAAACTTAGAATCTGAAACCCGTCAAAAAATCCCTATTAACCAAACACCCGAAGATGAAGCCATTACCGCGCTACCGATATTAAATAAATACTGAAAAGCGATGCTTGTTATCCAACAATTTACTGCCGATTTCATTGCCGCTTATAGCAAATAAATGAGGCCTCTCTTTTATTTTATAACCGGCCGGCAGCCGTAAAACTATGGGATAGTAAATTGCCGCTTGCAATAATCTACCAGCAGGTAGGCTCTTATCAGATGCCGAGCCTTCCATTGATCATCTTGATACTGCACGGTTTCTCAAATGGGGGGATCTTTCTTCATACTGTCGGCTCCTGGTGGTGGATTGGGTTTCAGATGGTGAATACAGAAGCATCGACTCTTGGTATTCCGTTTTTACAGTAGCGCGTGAGTTATTTTGACAAACTAATCGACACAGAAATCCTCATCAGTACCTTAAATACAGGAAAAAAATTATAAGGCATGTTTCTGTCTTTAAGTATAATCCTTTAAGTTTATGAATCCTTGCTAATACAGCTCCTAATTTTAAATTTCCAATTGTGAAGAAGTACAAACACAAACGCCTATGCCACTTTGGTGCATGGCCTCAAAAGTAAATTTAAATTGCAAAAATTTCCACTAAAAATTAAAAAAAAATTAACAAAAAATAACACCGACTTTACAAATTTGCCCGTATACACATTTCAACCAATATTTTAGAATTATTTTTCTCTTTCTAAATTGAGTTATCTTTGGATTTGGTGACAGTCAAGGCAAGGAATTTAAATCTATTTAGATATGAACACATCTTATCCTACATACATCATAACTTACTGTCGCCGACTCCAAAGATAACTCAATTTAGAAAGAGAAAAATATTTCTAAAATTTTTGTTGAAATGTGCATACGGGCAAATTCGTGAAGTCGGTGTTATTTTTTGTTAATTTTTTTAAAGTTTTTAGTGGAGTGTGCATACGGGCAAATTTTTTAAGTCGGTTTTAATTTTTTTGTTACAATTTTTTTATTTCTTATTTTTCAGTGAATTATTAAGAATTATCGAAATCGGTCCAATATTAAATTCCATCCCCTATTTGTCCACCCTTAGGATTGAAATTTTTCTCTTCAAATTTAATTTCTCTTCAAATCTTTCTAATAAAATAAGAATCGTCCAATTCGGTCCAATATGAACTTTCATCCCCTATTTATCTTCCCTTAGGGGTGGAATTTTTTCTTTAAATTTAAATGGGACCACACCTAAGGTACCCCCTTTCCAATAAAGAAAGAATCATCGAAATCGGTCGAATATGAAATTTCATCCCCTATTTTTCCACCCTTAGGGGTGGAATTTTTTCTTCAAAGTTAAATGGGACCATTTTGTAGGTATACCCTTTCAAATAAAAAAAGAATTATTGTCCAAATCGGCTTATAAATGACGGAGTTCTGAGGTAACAAACATAAAAAAAATAAAAAAAATACAACCTAATTGATTACCTCCTCCTTTTTTGAAGTCGGTTAAAAAGTACCTACTTACCGATGGGTTATTATCCTCAAACATTTTAGTTTGGGCGGCCAGGGAAGTGCCACAAGCCGCACTGCTTAGCATAATAACTCCAAAAAGTATCTATCAGATATCAAAATATTGTGTCAAAACTTGGTTACTTGTCATTGCGATTTCCGTCTGACGCATTTTATAGTACACATAGAGCTTTGACTCCTTCCTAGGATTCTTTATTTAAAGGGTCAACAAGCTTCGACTGTTGGTATTTGGTCAAAATATCTTTTAATAGTGTTACTGTAGTATTCTCTGATCAGATGACTTGTTAGAGTTCAGCCTTGTGAAGGAAGAGTACGTGACGTCGTGTCGGCGAAAGGCTTGTAATTTTCTCAAAATTACGACGTCTAACCAGCTGGGCAGCATCGCATGCCTTATCCTCATCGCACTTAATTCAACACAAATCAATTGGCAAGGATTTCATCTGATCGACACTTTTACAGCATCGGCATTACCGCGTGAATTAAAGTTTGAAGCTCGTTAGTAGTCACAGATATATTAAAAAGTGACAGAAATATGTGAGAAAGCAAGAGCTAACACTGGGAGTTGGCGAAACATTTCTGTAGATGAACCTGTTTGTTACGTTATTTACGGATTTTTGGTCATGAACAATGTTCCTCAAAGAAGACTTTTGTCTTTGCATCGTTGGTTGCCTACCTGCAAACGAAAAAAGAAGTAGGTAGGTAAGCCTGTTTTGTAAGATTATTTACAAAGGTCGATGGAGGAAGGAATCCTCAATCAACGCTTACAACACACAAGATCGTAAACGTAAACATCCTATAAGTCTCAAAGATGGTATCTGCGGCATACATAACTAGACTAAGTATGTCACGTGTACGTTCTGTTTACAAATAAGTCGCATGTCATAATTTATGTACTCTACCTACAAGTCTATTATTAATACATGACACACGGCTCACTTGTCCGTAACAAACAAATTGCGCTTATTCGGTGTAGTTATGGACAGCCGTCATCCGAGGGATATTTATTAGTTGCCAACAGAAAAACCGAAGCAGCTATTTATTAATTGCGAGAAGCGATCCTGAATAATACATTAGTCGCCTTCGGATTGTTACAGTTCTCGTTACCGGGATTACGGCAATGAGAACGAGTTAGAAAATGTATGTTTTTGGAGCAGAGAAGGACAGAGTAGGTACTAATGCAAAGCTCTCCGAGTTTTTTTTAATTCTGATTTTGACTCATATTTCCAAGAATCTTTGATGCAAGACCAAAGAACATACTCAAAAATAGGGAACAACCAACAAGGCCTCAGACACGCCTTATATCTTCTAAGAATTTCTTCCCGGATAGTTCTACCGATTACCACATGTAGATTAGCCCGAATTTACATGATAATGGCACGAGGTAATCGGTTAGGTAAGCGTCAGACGTCCGCTCAGCTGTCTATAGGTTTATTTTGCTAATAAATTGCCTATAAAATATCATAATGGACATAATTAGATACTTGAGGAGTTAATTAACGTATGATTAAGTGGTTTTTGCACAACAGAAGCCAGTTATTTCGATCTAATCAGATCAAATACCAGGTTCCTACCACAATGAGATCACTTATAAGTTTCCGAGAAATCCTTTATGGGAGGTCCAAATGTTATCATCTAACCTAACCTAACCTACAATGTTCCTCTGGTGTTGAAAGGTTGAATTATTTGCTGCCTTCATCGTTGTCCCTGTGCCACAACAAGTTTAGGTATCGGTAGGCCATGGAAACAAACGTAAATAATGATCATCGTCCCGCCAACGCCCACTAGACTATCACACCTTTATTTTTATTTGGGAAACGGCAAGAGTTTGGGTAAACATGCGCCAGACGTTCGGTCGTGAGAAAATAGCGGCGCCTATAAGTAGAAAGTATCTTTTACTGTAATAACTGTAATAGATTCCATATTTGGATGGTACTTATCCATTGTTTTATTGGTAAGGATATTTTCAATAATAATTTTCTTCGCGTTGGGCTGTCCAGTATGTTCTCAAAGTATGCACTTTATTATAATAAATATTCTGATTTCTTATCAGTTAATTACACATGCACTTATGCCCTGCGGTGTTGCCGCGTTTACAGTCTGGATACTATCAAGGCCATCACCAACGCACCAATTAATTTCAGGTGCATATATTACTATCTCTTAATTGCTATAAGAGCATTCTGAGTTTGCTTCTGCGCTAACATGAAACTTAATTTAGGAACTACGTATTTTTTTGGAATTAAAATAATATCAATAAATTCTAAACTGCAATTGCACACGTAAGTTTACAAAACGACTAATGGCCTTATTCGCATACAATTATGTAATTGACAGCTGACGTAGAACTCGGCTTATTTTCCTAATTTTTGTCGCCAACTGAATCCTGAATCGAACCAAATTGGATTCTACAAATTCATATGCATATTCTCTAACTCAAGTAAACCTTGAAGCCTACCACAACGTGTACAAAGACCACGGTAAGATATTTCCTAGGTAGGTACCTAATCAGTTCCTTGTGCTCACTACTTCCTAATTTTTTTTTTGAAAATTGAACTTTTTGTAGATAATGCATGATCATCAAAAAATTAAACCGCTGCAGTAACTTCGAGTAACAAATTTGAGTTATGTCGGATAATGCTATAGGTATAGATACGCCCGAAGGTAGAATATTAACAAATCGACATACTACCAGCAATTTTAAGTGCCATGGTAAGGCGTCTTATATTGCCCACACGTACTACCCACTAGACAGTTAATTGAATCCGGACAATAAGAAGTGCGGCTTAGATTTGCATCAAAAACGTAACGCTCTTTCAATTAACCTCTCCGTAATATCGGTAGATTAATTGAATGGCTTTATTTTCTTGTGCAATAATTATTGGTTGCTATTATTCAATATGGCGGGACGAGCCGCACAATTTTTGGGGATTTGCTCTAATTTTCTTGGTATACAGGGTGATTCAGTCATGATGATGACAAAAGCAAAATATATTTTTTCTTTTTTTTATTACTTTTGAATTTTTTAAATATCGAATTCGTATTAAGCATTTTTTTCACCGGTGGTTAAATTTTTTACTACATCATGACGGAATCACCCTGTATACTACAATAATTTTTGTTTTTTTATGTCGGTAGTTAGGTACCTTTATGTGATTGAATGTTGAGTTTCTACTGAAATTTGCGTGGAATTTCTTCATAAAGTTTCAGTTTATAGTATATAATAAAATAATAGAAACATAAATATTGTAATCTACCAGATTTCATTGCTAACTTTCTCCATAGAATACATTAGATATGTTCCTAATATTTTTTTTATAAATGATTGACTAATTTTTAATAATAATTGAAATAGATGAGCTACAAGAATTTATGTATATTAAAGTGCAAGAATGCGCGTTGAATAATGTTTTTTAATTAGAATGGCCGGTAAGTTATATGAGAATTATTTAAATGCGCGATAATAAATTGGATTCGGTAACAAATTCCCGACAAAAAATTAATTTTGAAAGGATGAAAAAATGCGTTTATAATTTTTTAAGTTTTAATTATAATCTAACATAAAGGAACCTAATCATTTTTTATTGAATAAATTGACAGGATAGCCTACCAATCTAGTCTTTGTGATTTATAATACGACTTTTATGAATACACAAAATAGTTTTATGCTTTATTTTCTAAGCTGGCCAAGGCGTTTTAACCTAAATATTTTCGAATATAATTTCCCTTATACTGCTTGCATCCAATGAGGTAGCTCCTTCCATAAAAATCCAACCAATCATATGCCTCTGCTAGCGATAATTGCACTTGTGCAAAAGCAAAGCGGTAATACCACTTGTGCAATTATCACTTCGTTGCTTAGCAACCGCGAATCTGTTCGATACAAACACGTACTTCTTAAAATTGGTGTGTGTCTAAATTATGCAGCTTATAAAATTATGTTGCGGTATTATTAAGCATTGTATCAATGAATTTGTATAACTTTTACATTTATAAATTGTTGTTATTAGACCTCCGTCTCCGTTTAAATTTATAACACACATTCAGAAAATAAACCAACGCTAACAGGGTGTATAGTATAGCATTTGCCTTGGATATCCAAGCGTCACGTTGTTTGTTCAGTCGAAGCTGTCAATAAACTCGTTCAAAATGAGTCGGTTTGGAAATGTAAACATAGAAAACATAATACAGAAATTATTAAATCGTATTCGTGAAATAATCTCGACAAATACCACTCGTGTCGGAAATTTTTCTAGATCCTAATTTTATTCTCACTATTTTGCCCATTAGCAAAACCACTCGTACAAATTGGGCTTTTATTTTCAGATATAAAATCCCTCGAGCTTCGCTCTCGGGATTTTATACTCGCGTTATCTTTCTAGGCAAAATAGCGCTTTCGAAAAAAAATTATCACTTATAATCTTCCTAGAGCATGAATTGTAATTTATGCTCGTTGGAGATTCGGTACGAAAATTTCATGTCGAAACTATTTGAAAATAGAATTAAATTGTAAGGAACATCATAGTAGGCATATATATAAAAGGCGCAATATGGTGCTTGTAAGACTTAATTTGAAATTACTAGAAGGAAGAGAAAAAATGTCTACTATCCATATACCTAATATACTCTATGTTACTACTACAAGATTAAAGAAAACCCATTCAATATAATTTTCAAAATGTCACATTATAAAAAGCAATGAAAATAGTTTTATTGCCAAATTTTTTAATTTCCTTATGCTCTAGTAAAATGTGGTTTAAATAATTAAATAATGTGGATAATATTCTACCCATAACACACCATTTTATAGTACTAGAGGAAAGGGAAAACATTTTACACCTACTTCTATTAGACGCTAATAAATTTATATCGATGGCACCTTTATTTATCAATCGCTGTTTTGATGCCAAATATTTTAATTTCCCTATGCTCTAGTAGAATAAGGATTAGACAAATAAAGTAGAAAACATTCTATTCATGTCACATAACTTTATAGTACTAGAGAAAAGAGGAAAAAATACAAGCTTGTGTTGTAAATAAGAGTGGGGTTTTGGTAAACATAAGCAGTTTTAATTGCATTTTTTTACTTTCCCTGTTCTCTAGTAAAACAAGGTTTAAATAATAATCTAAAATAAATATTATTCCTTAGACGTTACATGATTTTATACTACTAGAAACGAGGGAAAATTATTAAAACAATTAAAAATAATAGCACATACAAAATAAATGATAATTTTACGCGTTAAAATAACACAATATGAAGTGGCAAGTTTCTTTGAAGTTAATGCGCTTTGATGACATTTGGGTATCGTAAAAAGCAGAGCTAATTAAATATTTATTAATAAAATGAATTGCAACACGTACAATCTTTGTTCCTTTTGTACAGAATCTGAGCATATTCAAGTTTTTCATAAAAATTTATTTAAGATGAGCTTTGGCTTAAAGAAGATCTGTTTTAGATTATGAGCAACATTCTTCGTGAAATTATGTCATATTTCGCCCATAAATCCAGTGTGTAGAAGAACAAAACGGTGTCGAAGTATTATTTTTATTTCATGAAGCATAGACATTTAGTGAAAAAATTAACGGCTCCTTACTTTACTCGCCATTGAGGAAAAAGAGGTGGAAAAGGAATTTCTAAAACATTTGAAAATTGTAACCGATGTTGTCGATAAATAACATGTAGGTTATACATATTTAAGTTAAAAATAAATATCTAGCAATATCTTTTACACCACTGCTTTTATTACAGCTGTCAAGCCAGGGAGATTTCCACTTACAGCCAGGTGCTTATGGGAGGGTGATTTACGAAAAAATACACAATTTGCCATGGCAGCGTTAAGAAATGCTTGTGTTTTATTGGTTGTACCTTCTCGACATGAAATTTTCGATATAATTTCCGGCACTTGTGATAATACATACGAAAATACACACTCCAATAACAGGTAATTTCTAGAAATTCAGAATAAAACTGTCTCCACCCGCTCTAAGCGCGCCACGCCCACTTTCCGCCGCGCCACGCCCACTTTCCGCCGAGGCCACGCCCACTCTCCGCTTGGCCACGCCCACTCTCCGCTTGGCCCCGCCCACCCCTCTAACGGCCACTCCCCTCCTTCCAGGACCGCAACGGCGGAGATGCGCGACCTGCCGGCTGGCCGCTGTCGCTCGGCGTCGCCGGCGTCGTGACGCACCTGACGCCGCCGGACGCGGCGCGCCTACGCGCGGGCGACTGCTACGTCTACGCGAACGGCGGACGGTTGGCCGTCGGCTGGCGAACGGCGGCGAGGACCAATGCCGCCATGTGCTCGGCCGCCGGTGACGGCAAGTGGTGAGTACCACAACCAATCAGAGGCTCGTTCTTTTGCTTCGTTGTCATGGCAACTCAAAAAAATTCCGGAAACATTCTCACTTGCTCTAGGCAGCAGGAGGTGATTACGGCGGAAATTTTTTGACAGATGTCATTATTATAATATGACATTGTAACATACAGGGTGGCTACTTTTAATTGTATACAAATCGATAAAAAATGTATTTTGTGAGATATTTTCAAAAACCTTTTTTTGTTAGAAAGGTATTCAAAAAACGCTTCTTTTGACGTTTTTACTTTTGTCAAAATGCAAATCCAGGGACGGCTACGATTTTTTTATACCCCGATTTTCACAAAAACCATTTAGCGATTTTTTTATTTAAAATCTGACACAACAGCGTTAATCAGGACACCCCAAAACCCCCATATACTAAATTTGAACAAAAAATGTAGAGGGTGTTCGGTTCTACACCGTGTTAAAGTTGAGCCAAATAGGGACTTCAAAGGCGAGTCAAGCGTGCCATGGAATTTATTGTATTGACTTGTTTTTTAATTTCCATGGCAGATTTGATTTTTGCGAATATTCTGTCTGGACAGATTTTTTAAAACTATTACCTAACAAAAACTAGAATATTGTTTGTAAACACAAGGGAAATGACTGAATGAGTCTTTATATATATTTTTTAATTTAATTTATTTTACATTTAGTAACATTATTTCAATAATCCAAGGCAAACTTGACCAGCATAAAATTCGAAAAAAATCGGAAATTTGAGACGCTGTATAAAAAAACATCCAGTATATTTCTTCTTGCAATTTCTTCCATCAACACTTTGGGTGGTCCTGTTAATTCTTCCACTGTTCTGAAATGATTCCATGGCGCGCTTGCCTCGCCAGGTGCCTTTGAAGTCCCTATTTTGCTCAACTTTAACACGGTGTAGAACCGAACACCCTCTACATTTTTTGTTCAAATTTAGTATATGGGGGTTTTGGGGTGTCCTGATTAACGCTGTTGTGTCAGATTTTAAATAAAAAAAATCGCAATCGGGGTATAAAAAAAATCGTAGCCGTCCCTGGATTTGCATTTTGACAAAAGTAAAAACGTCAAAAGAAGCGTTTTTTGAAGACCTTTCGAACAAAAAAAAGTTTTTGAAAATATCTCACAAAATACATTTTTTATCGATTTGTATACACTTAAAAGTAGACACCCGTATACTCAACAAAAATTTTGATAATTATTTCGTTTAATTTACGTGTAGTTATGGAATTTTCTTACCGAATCCCCCACGTTCTTGAATTAATATCCTAAAATTTTTCTCTAACAGGAATTTTGTAAGGAAATTCGTGTACTCGAAAAATTTCCGGCACTAGTTCAAGCACTAGGGCGATTACTAGTGAAAATATCGTCGATTCGTCGATAGTAAAAGAAAATGATATTAACCCTTTAAAATTCTGTTATGTTTGTTGCAAAGTAGTTGATGTACCCCCAATCATATAGGATATCAATAATTTATTTACATTAAATTTTTCAGTACTAAATTCATGCGAAGTTAATACTTACCAAGTTAAAATATCATCAAAGTGTTTCACGCGAACTTGTTGAACTGTGTACAGGGTCATAGGCGCCGACTTATGTAAATCTCCAGGGGGGCTCACCACATTTTGAATTTACAGTAGGTACTTATATACGAGTAGGTATTTGCTAAATAAAGAAATTATAACTTAAAAAAGGATTTTATTAAAATGTTTGCCACGGCTTGTCAAAAATAAAAATACAGGGTGTTTCAGACCTAAATACAATAATTTTAACCACATACTCAGAAAGGTGTCTAAATGCGGAAAATCGAAAAAAAAATTTTTTCGGAAATATTTTGGAAATAATTAAATAATTTTAATATTTCCCCTAACGAGCCGCTCAGTTTTATTATCGGGTAGACGCGTACCCAAGGCGAGAGGGAGAGGCAAATTCGTTTCAGGTCTTCGTTACGACGTTGCCAGATCGCGGGGCCAGGCAACGAAAACACTCAATATTTTTTCCTTTAGGATAATAATCGCTGATAGCAAATTAAAGGTAGTTTAAAAACTATCCTCCTCTGGTAAGTTGAATGGCAACACCTCGGTAAGACACGCACTCACATTCGCACTTGCCATATTATCACAAAACTCGGAATTTAGACCTCAACTCGCCCTGCGTCCGAGGGGAACTGTAGTAGGTATACCTTCTCCGCGTACCTTTTTGTTGGTTTCTTGGTTTCTAATGGCCGACTGTCCTGTGCGGTCGCGGACGCGCTCTGCGCTCCCTCTCGATGTGGCGACTGTCGTTTTGCTCGCGGTGCGACGTTGCCGATACAGTTCATTGTCTGATTTTTACTACTAACTAGATTTATTATTTATGTATTTATTACTATGTACAGTGAGTGTCCTCCGACAACAGGGATAATATTTAGCAAACAAAAAAATAAAAGCACAAAACACGGCGCTTAGATAAGGTTTTATGTTTTAAAAGGCGACACGATAACAACTAAAAACTAAACTGGCATACGGCAGATAGATACATGATCGCCCCCTCTAATGCCGCGCGGAAGGGCCGCCTCCGCCGCTTGATTTCATTAGTTTAATTGAATTGGCCTTTCATAAATGCATAAATGGTAAAATTACTTAAAAGTATTTAAAATCGGGGAATACCAGCTAAAACCGGCAACATTGCACGTCGCCCAATAAATGTAGCTTCAGGCCGGCCCACTTCGCGGTCGTTACCTCGCCAGTGACGTCGTTATTGTCTGTAAAAAATAGCTTCCTTAAAAAAAAATTCTGGCTTTATTATTGACTTTAAATTTTTTTTAATTGCGGATTCGTATTAAGCTCAATTTTCTCCGCATGTGGTTAAAATTATTGTATTTAGGTCTGAAACACCCTGTATATACAGTGTGGTCATTTAAGTGTGCAACATATGGGATTTTTTCATTAATTGCACAATGAAAGTTGGTGCATGTTTTGCAAGTCAAACAGCATACAGGGAAGGTCAAAAAAATATAAAAATTGTACAAGAGTAAAGTATCCTTATTTCAGAAAATTCAGCAAAATGTTATTAAGAAAAGATGTCTAGAATTAAAAGTTGTGCCTAAATGCTAAAACATCGTCTCCTAAGAATTTTTTTTTTTAAACATTAGATTTTCTAAAAAAAATTTTTTTAATATTCACCCTAAACAATTTTATAAATCAATCAAAATTAAATCAATTTCGCATAGCTTTGTTCAAATTCCACCATCTTTGTAAAATTAACTTGGATTTTAAATTTTTTTAGGGAATCAAAAACTTCATGTTTGTCGCAACGATATTAAAGAAAACTTTAAAACTTCGCAAAAATTCTTCTGAACAAGGTAAAACATTAGTAATAATAATGTGTATATTAAAAAACTCTCATTTAAGGTGCAACATTTTTATTTTAAATATTTATTAAGAAATTGTGGAAATTTATTGACGAAAAAAAAATTCCTTAGCGACATGTGTCAAAGGAGACTCGCTTTTCAGCGAAATATCTTCTAAAGACATTGATAATGTGCATTTTATTTGATTTTACGTTAATCTACATAGCAAAGAGATTGTATTAGAACCAAATTTATGCTTAAAATACTGTCTGTCTTCCTGTAAATTGAAATGGAGACTCGCTTGATTTTGACACATGTCCGTAAGGAGGCTTCTGTTGCAAAGCTATTTATTCTGTGCTATAAGCCTTGAAAATGGGCTTTGAAATTTAGAAAGTTGAAAAAACCAAATTTGATATACGTTGTGGGTGTACCAAGGGCATTAATCGACAAAATACATAATTATTACTTTGTGTTATAAAGAATTTAATTCTAAAACTTTGTTTACTCTTGTTATTTTTCAAAAAACTTTATCGCTTTCGCCAAAAACGCGAATAACGGAAAACACGTATTGCAGGGATTCCATATGGCACACTTGACTCTCCAGATGCCTTTAAAATTCCTATTTTGCTCAACTTTGACACCCTGCAGAATGGAACTCCCTGAAAATTTTTGTTCGAATTTGGTATACGAGGGTTTTAGGTTGTCCTAATTAATTGTGGCGATTTTATCTGTCCCAAATTATTTTTCATCCACAAAATTGATGAGATTTAACTCGCCCAATTCAGGAACTCTATAGAAAATAACACCTTCCAGCCGACTCACCACTGAATTAGTCACATACATCACTTTGCGTAAATTCTATGCTACCCATCTTCCTCCAGGACACCCGCCGACCTGGAATCCGCCTGCTACGACGACTGCGACTCCTCCACCCTCCCGGAACTCCTCCAGAACCTGCTCGTCTCCGTAGAGCACGCGGTGCGCCGGGTGCCGCTCGACGACCTGCAGTTCCCGTGCCCCCAGTGCCACCAGTACGTGCCGCTGGACCGCGTCGACGGGGACGTCGAACGATGCGCGTGCCAGTGCGTCTGCCGTCCGCCGGACTCACGCGCCGTCAGCAAGAAGGACTCCTCCATGCAGACGAGTCCGATGTTTGAGTTCGACGGCACCATACCGCACATAGACAGCGACGAGGACGACATGGGCGGCGAGCGCACGGACTCCGGCAAGTCAGGTAATAGACCATCAGACACTGACAGATTTTCCTTAATGATTTTCTCATTTATGCCTTGGAGAGGGTTGAAAGGTAAATCGATGCTGAGTCGGAAAATAGTAATTTTAAGTTTGGCCCCCGGGGAGAACATATGGAAAATTCTATTTTTCAAAACAGAAAAAAAGGTACTAATTACATGAAATTTAATATCTATATATTCATCCGAAAAACTACGACATATTTATAAAGTTCTTAACTTTAAATGAAATGGATAAATTAATTTCGTTCCTCTGCGCTAAATCTAAAACCATTAAAGAAGAAATCTTCGGCTTTTTCTTATAAATATATCCACTACTTCATCTGCATGAATTTCTGTTCCATAGTGAATGTTCATTAGAGCCAAACCATTAAGTCTGTTTTCACTTGTAGTGTTTCGTAAATAGTTTTTCAGTCTCCTTAGGCTCGAGAAAGACCTTTCTGGGGTAGCAGTGGATACAGGAATGGTAGCCAAGATTTGTAGTAATGTGTAAATATTAGGATAAAGGTTTTTATCGCACATATCTGGGCATTCCAAACTAGATTTCGGGGTAGGCAGTCTTCTTATCAGCATGCAAGGTAGCTGAAGCTTTGATAGCTAAATCCAAATTTGTTTCTTTATTAGAAACCCCTTGACCTTGACTACACCACTTTTTCCAGTAGTCCATACCTTTAAGTTTGTCACCCTTCCTTTTTTTCCCCTCAATTTTTCGACAGTAATAATGATTCACGTATCTATCAAGGTCATCGAATAACAGTGCACTAAAATAATTACTCACTTACACGGTACACTTAATTTTCTTCACTATTCGTTCACCACTTTTCACTTTTATTCGCTTCGAGTTCGCATGGAACAATACTGCCGTAAGCGCGGTCACGCGCCGCGGCGCCGCTTATATAGCAGCCCAGTAGCCGTCCAGAAACTTCCACAAAGTTCCGCTCATTTCGACCGAGGGGCGTGGCGAATAATCGAGAAACAACGCAAAGTGTCCCTACAATACAAAATAGTTCGGCTGCAACTGCGTCTGCCTCTCGTCAAAAGATGGCGCTAGGCGCTACTATTACTACATATATTCAAACGTAATAATAATTTAACTCTTCACTCCTCGTATTTTTTCGGTATAATATTAGGTAATATTTTGCTTATTTCGGGGGGGGGGTTGAACCCCCGAAACCCCCCCTTGGCTACGCCCGTGCCCAAAGGCGTAAGTGTAGCGTTTGGAAAAAGGGTTGAATTAAGGGTTTGGCAGATCGCACAAAAATGACTTGGTTTACTGACTCCGTCAGTTATGCCGTTCGAAATGGTGAAAACTTATATCCTCACTAGCCCAAAAATTGATTGGCAGAAGTGACGCGTGGGGAAAAATGCACTTTTGGGTCGGAAAATAACTCGGAAAAATTTTTTTTTTCGTCAACTGATTTTGAAAGGGATAACATGAATAGGGTATTTAACCGTTTTTCAAATTTTATTTTGTTGAAAGCCTGTATTGATGCAACTACACTAGTAAAATTCTAAACTAAAAATTTTACCTCCTTTGGGAGAAAATTGAGTTTAAAATTATTTCCGTTTTTAACGGTTTTCTTAATTTTGACGTCATAATAATTTTAAGCTATGTGAATAGGACCGCGACGCCTTGAAGCTTTATTCGTTTATTGTACGTTGCCAACTCGTGTGATTTTTCCTTGCTTGTCGAATATTTTGTTATTAGAATAGCTGTTTTCTAGTATGGAAACTCAAATTGTCAACATAAAGTTGATTATACAGTTCAAATTCTCTGACTGTTTTTAACTCTGGTTATTGGTTCGGACTAGTTTGATATTGCTTCCTAGAACAAACCTATTAATTGCAATAAATAATAACAGCAATTAACTTTATAAAAAACACTATATTCCGCAAAGATATAATATACTTTCTCAATGTTTGTTGAAGAATAGTCGGTCTTTGGAGTACAGGATTTACTTCTGAATACAAGTCCGAAAGGGGATCTGGCAACGGTGCAGCAAACTAGTAACGATAACGGTGCCGTCCTAACCTAATCTTGATGTTTTGTGGGTATCGAAACATAACCTAGCTTTCTAGCTTTGCGGTTTTCGCGTTTCGCGAGATTGTTTCGCTTTGGCATCTCGCTTTAAAAATTGTGAGAGCATAAATAGGTATGTCAATTTCCGGAAGATTGTCTGAACTTGCTTTAACAAAACCCACATTCACTACAGAAGGAGCCATTACTTTTCTATTTGTCAACTTCTTCGCACTGAAACAGAAAGCAAATTAAACACTCTATCTACTCTCATACCTATATAAATGCATCAGGTAGGTAGGTATTTCTTGGAATTTAAATGATTACCTATTTATATTCTTTAGGTACCTACCTACAATCAAATTGAGAAAGAGTGCTTACTAAATTATACTTTGCTCTCAAACACTTTTATCTAGGGATTGAACTACCTACTACCAATATCAATTTTATGGTACCTATTCATTTTTCTTTGTAATTGAAACTATAGGGTTTAGGATTGTGCCATGTACATAAGTTAAGATTTGCATTTGTAATTAATTAGATTTTATTACACTATCTCCCTCAATTTGAAACACAAGCGCAATTTTTAATTATATTATAAGAAAGGAGCAATGATAAAAATTTGCATTGCCTACTTGCTTACCTTATTTTAATCGTTGATTTGTGAACACTTAGGTCAGGTATAAAAATGAATTAATACCTCATTTAGTCCTTTACTATTAGACGACGCGATAAACAATGGTTTAATTATAAAATATAAAATTCAAAATCGTTTGGAACCCCTAAATAACTTTGATAAAATTAAAAATTTTGAAATGTAAACAAAACTCCAGCTGATATTATTTGACTAGTGACATATCAAATCACAAAATTATAAGATTAGGTCTCCAGTCCAAGTCCGTACCACATGATAAAAAAAACGAATGAAAATGTTCGGCTCGTTATTATGACGTCAACACGCGGTCGGGTCCTGAACGCAAATTCAAATAAATTCAAATTTTATTTTGAAAATTCTAACTTCGTGGATACTTATTCGGGAAATAAAAAATGGTTAAAGCTATCTTAGGACTTGATGAATCAAGTTATGTGCAATTTATTTGAAAATTTGATTAGAGGAAACTACCCTATTGCAATAAAACTTTCTATAGTTTCAGAGGCATAAGTGCAGAAATCAGTTAACGAAATAAAAACAATTTTCCGAGTTATTTTCCGACCCAAAAGTGCATTTTTCCCCACGCGTCACTTCTGCCAATCAATTTTTGGGCTAGTGAGGATATAAGTTTTCACCATTTCGAACGGCATAACTGACGGAGTCAGTAAACCAAGTCATTTTTTGTGTGATCTGCCAAACCCTTAATTCAACCCTTTTTCCACACGCTACACTTATGCCTTCGGGTTTTCGAGGTCGGAATAGTATAAGAAATCATACGGTGAACATGGCATAAGTGAGAATTAGTACCTACCTTTTTTATGTTTTGATAAATCAAATTTTCCATGTTTTCCCCGGGGGCCAAACTTAAAATTACTAGTTTCCGACTCAGCATCGATTTACCTTTCAACCCTCTCCAAGGTATAAATGAGAAAATCAGTAAGGAAAATCTGTCACTGTGTGACGGTCTATAAGGGATCTATACGCACGCGACGGTTTGACAGCGTCTGTCAAAGCGAACGGTCGCTTCGGTTCATCATGGGTCTCTTTGGTAACCGGGTGTGTAGCAACCAATCATAATATTCCTGTTACTTTTTTGTTCTGCGGTTTCTTTATTAGGAGAGTTGTTGCCTATACGATAAAGACAGGCCATGGCGCACAAAAATCACGTGACCATCTTAGTCCGACGTCACATGTCATTTGTCACATAACTGAATGCGGCAGCTTGGGTTTTGAGAAGTTTTCAATGTTTAAGTGTTTTCAAACGTCTTAGTTTATATTTTAGAAACAAGTTTGTGTCTAGTGCGCGTGTCCTGGCGGAGGGGAACCGCCCAGGTGTTATTATTAGTGATGGGAAGAATCGAATTAAATAATTCGAATAATTCGATTATGGAATGAATCGAATTATTTCGATTATTTTCAAATATATCATATCATCAAATATAATTTTTTAGTAGTATTAAAATAGTAGTGTACACTGTCGACTGCTGTCGAGATCTTACGAATCGAGAGCGAGACGTTGAGTTGAAACGCCAAATTAATATTACTAAAAAATCGAAATCGAAATCGAAGCCGAAGCCGAGAGAGACTGTGAGAAGGCTATTAACTATTAAGTGGAACAGAGATAGATATAGAAAACGCTGGAAAATGCAAACCGTTGGCTGTTGTATTTTGTTGTGAGTTGCGAGTATAGTAGGTAGAATCCCGGTTCATTCGCCAACAATTAAAAAATAGTATCAATATTTAGAATAAATATTCGAAATCGGTTGACCGAACACCGAACCGACCGAGACATAAATGTAAAAATCGATATATAATTCGATTAATATCTCGAATTATTAATTCGATTATGAAACACTCAATGTTACTAATATCTCGATTATCAAAAAAAAACCGATTCCCATCACTGGTTATTATGGCCTCTGGGTGGGAGCCGTGCCGTCCGGGAGTATTGGTGCCGCTAGCGCCGACGCGTGAGCGCTGTAAGGGGAATTCTCCCCCCGGAATGGACAGTGGAGCCTGAGACACAGACGGGTGAACTGCTTACGGGAGATCCGCGAGTTCAGACGGTCCGGGTGGCTGGAAGCCGTTCCCGTTGACCACGTTCGGGTTTGTGTATTTTGTATTCACCATATACCTTGTGCGAAATAAATCAGTGTTGTAACGTACTCGAGGATTTTCGTTGTAGACCCACGTCCCGATACGGTTCCTATTCGGCCTTTCACGCTGCCGATCAACTGGGACCTCGTCAATATTTACTGTATACTGAGGTGAGTTTTCATTTTTGATTCATAAAAAATAACCTAAATACCAAATATTCGGTTTGTTTATATTATATTTATACATATTACAAAAGCCAGGAAGAAAATGTCACCATAACAACATTTGCTGAGCGTCGCGATGAAAATTTGCGCCAAAAATGGATTCGTCAAATTACGACTGAGATTTAATTTCTAAAAAACCCTTTCAAGAAAGAAAGTGAAACAATTAAAGTGGACAAATCTGTTGTGGGAGGAAAATACCCATAGAGAATATCACCTAAGCTAAAGGAAGGTGCCGTCCCAACAATTTTTGAGAATGTGCCAAAATATTTGAGTGCAGTGCCGCTTAACTCTCAACCAAAAACAGCTGAGGCAGGTTGAAACTATTGAAAAAACAATTAGAGAAAGCCTGGATGCACAAAACCAATAATGTAATAGATGAAAGAAACCTCGCCAAATTGTTACGAAATTTGTTTTTCTACTTATCTCCAAAAATGCCTTTTATTATATGGGACCAAGTTGGTCACGTGACTATGCGATTAATGCGTTGGCGCCATGGCCTGTCTTTATCGTTGGCCTCGTGTTGCAAGCAATGTCATCGTCAAATATAAATTGGTTTTGCATTAAAATAATAATTCTGAGGTAAAGAAAAAAACCATGTTTGATATTGCCTCATAGGCTTGCAACAAAATTTTTTAAGGGAGTAATCTTAGACAAGGAAAGGGAGAGGACGCCGTGTTACCGACTGCAGTGGCGTAGCATGAAACGCGTTCTTAGCCAATATCCCAAAAAATTTAAAAATGAAAAGTACTTAATTTTGACTTACATGTAATTTGAAATATTGGTATTTATTTGCAGATAATTTTCCAAATGTAAAGCTAGTGTCAAGTACTGAAATATATTTAATTGTGGCGATTTCGAATCAATCAAAATAAAATAAATAATGCACGCTCATGGAAACCAGCCCATATTTTATGAAACTATCATAATCAACTAAGAAATTTTCAATAAAAACGATGTTAAAAAATAATTTTATTGGACCTATTTACAAACAGAACAATGCACTGTATCATACTAAAAAGTAGAAGGAATTTGAAGAAGTTATATTGAGAAAAAATAAAGTTTTAGGGCTTCTTTCAAAGGTAGCTTGTTAAATATTTACCTGTGAAACGAAATCCAGGGCTCTTGCTTTTCACTTCTGCTTTTCCAACCAAACGCTGAACAATTCACCATCGTAAGAGTATATTTTCCCCTTAATCACTGTTACCTTTAATTCACAAATTTAGGAAATTAACTAACAACGTAGGTACTCGCTTTGTCTGCCACATATAAAATGGCCGCCGTTCAAGACGACGTAACAAAATCTATTCACGGCAGGGTACGCAAGCTCGGTGTCCTCTCTCTTTCATTGTCTAAACAGTATGAAAATTTGACACTAAAAATGTCACTGTCATTTTAACTTTAAAATAATCCCAATAACTATTTTGGATGATATATAAAAAGCAAAATATACCGTTGCAGCAATTCAGGCAAACCAATCCTTATTTTTAAAATATTTGAATGAACGATTGAGGTACCTTGTTTATTCAGTGCTTATATATGAATTTTTATGTATTCTCTTGAAATAACTTATCAAAGATACTTACCGTATTCTGAAATAAAATTACGCAATTTTGATTTTTATGTGTGTTGGAAGTGACCTTACTCACCTGTGGTACAATAGTCATGGTGGCATCAATATTCCACGGCCAGCTATATTTTGTTTCGACCCATCAGCTGGCATCACGATATTTCGAAAAATGAACATGGGTGGAGGTGTGGGAAAGAATATATGGTATTCAAGTTTTACAGATTAAAATTAATACCCACGCCTTCACCAAAATTGAAAAATATCGATTAAAACATTTCAAATTAAACAACCACTCATTATTTAAAACCATGATTTATTTGCCTGAGCCGGTAATAAATAAATGCTAAAATAAACTACTCGTAAAGAAACCCTGGTAAGCCATCACTGTTGTTCATTTTGTCGAGAGGTTATTCGGTTCTTTAACCTGCAACTAGAAAGATGTAGCAAAGTAAATTATTAAAACCGCCAAGGAAATAAAGAAGTTGTCAAACATTTTTAAAGGATTTAAAAACACATTAAAGCTTGTGCAAACTAATAGCAACACAAAATGATTTAATAGCCGACCACTGTAGTAGAAGATAAGTGATATCTGCTGCCTACATGCAAGCTAAACATATGTGCACTGATGCAGTGGGCTGTGGGCACCTGTTTCAGTTATTACAAAATTGCTAGATGGCTTGACAAATGGCAAAATGAAAAGATCAAGGAATTCGTTGTTGTAACCACGTCACTTAGATATGATACTTTTTACTTTTCTATTTTGAAATAAGTTTGTGTGATTTGGGAAAATGATCTTTCCATCGACCGATATTATAGATAAATTCTTACGCAACGATATGCTGTCATATATACGGATGGTTATGCAGCAATTCGCTTACCACACGGGCGTAGCCAAGGGGGAGTTTCGGGGGTTCAAACCCCCCCCCCCCCCCCGAAATAAGCAAAATATTACCTAATATTATACCGAAAAAATACGAGGAGTGAAGAGTTAAATTATTATTACGTTTGAATATATGTAGTAATAGTAGCGCCTAGCGCCATCTTTTGACGAGAGGCAGACGCAGTTGCAGCCGAACTATTTTGTATTGTAGGGACACTTTGCGTTGTTTCTCGATTATTCGCCACGCCCCTCGGTCGAAATGAGCGGAACTTTGTGGAAGTTCGTGGAAGTTTCTGGACGGCTACTGGGCTGCTATATAAGCGGCGCCGCGGCGCGTGACCGCGCTTACGGCAGTATTGTTCCATGCGAACTCGAAGCGAATAAAAGTGAAAAGTGGTGAACGAATAGTGAAGAGAATTAAGTGTACCGTGTAAGTGAGTAATTTTAGTGCGCTGTTATTCGATGACCTTGTTAAGGATAGATACGTGAATCATTATTACTGTCGAAAAATGGAGGGGAAAAAAGGAAGGGTGATAAACTTAAAGGTATGGACTACTGGAAAAAGTGGTGTAGTCAAGGTGAAGGGGTTTCTAATAAAGAAACAAATTTGGATTTAGCTATCAAAGCTTTAGCTACCTTGCATGCTGATAAGAAGACTGCCTACCCCGAAATCTAGTTTGGAATGCCTACATATGTGCGATAAAAACCTTTATCCTAATATTTACACATTACTACAAATCTTGGCTACCATTCCTGTATCCACTGCTACCCCAGAAAGGTCTTTCTCGAGCCTAAGGAGACTGAAAAACTATTTACGAAACACTACAAGTGAAAACAGACTTAATGGTTTGGCTCTAATGAACATTCACTATGGAACAGAAATTCATGCAGATGAAGTAGTGGATATATTTAAAAGAAAAAGCCGAAGATTTCTTCTTTAATGGTTTTAGATTTAGCGCAGAGGAACGAAATTAATTTATCCATTTCATTTAAAGTTAAGAACTTTATAAATATGTCGTAGTTTTTCGGATTAATATATAGATATTAAATTTCATGTAAGTATATTTTTGTTGTTTTATTTACTTCTCAAACTAAACCCCCCCCAAAACTAAATCCTGGCTACGCTCGTGGCTTACCATGTAGTAAATTTTCCCATTCGATCGGATTTATTGTTATAGCTGCGTTGAACGGCTTTCCTATACCCCATGGCCAGAATGGAAAGTAATTTTCCAGTGAAAAGAGATCTAGTATATGCGTTTGTCCGTTCGGCTCTTGAAAGTATAAGTTATCGACGAAACTGAATGTTTTATTCCATATAGACAATGACAGTTTCCGTATAGGTATCGAGAATTGAACATTATTAATTATTATTATTATCCTCACATCTCGGGCTACCTTTCTACGTAGTTTCTCTATAGTCGGTGCTAATGTCAACGACATTTCAGATTGTTATTCATGAAGCTATTTATCTCAATACCCACAAAAAAAACGGAATTAATTAAAAAATGTTCTCAAATTAGCTTAAGAGTCATTATTTGCTGTAATCCTAGAGAAAGTGTTATTAAAATCTGTACTCTCAATGAGAAAAGTGTTGGTTTCTTCTGGTTTTTTTCTAGGCGTTATTAAAAATTCGCCTATGGCAAAGCGGTCTGCCGGTTCTATTAAGTTTAAGTGGATAACAGCTCGAAAGAAATCCGATAATGTTATTTTAGCCGCAAAAAAATTGCCAAATTGTTTTTGACCATGGCCGGCACTTATATGTTCTAACGAGAACACAATATACTTCACTACTTACATAGGCAAGGGCAAATACATATTTGTAGAACATTTAATACAGTAGCTGACTAGGTATATACTTCAGTATGCTTTAGAGGCAGTGCATTGATTGTCGCAAAGTGGTAGAACTGTTAGCTTCAAGTTGGTATATCAAAGGTGTCAGCATTAGAGCGATCTTAATAGAGAAACAAGCGAGAATTAAAATATTCTACTTAGATAAATTCATGAAGCGAAACAAGGACCAAGATAAAAGACAACGTTGCACTCGTGAAGCCATTAGAGATAATCAAACTAGAAAAATGCATTTGTGATATCTTTATGGAACGGCACCGTGGTTCTTCAAATGTAGCCATTAAGTAAAAATTTCTTGTGTCTTGATTATTCGAACACATTTTTTCTTCTTCGTCTTATCTACCGCCCTGACAAATTTTAGAAGGAGGTTCGTGTGTGGTACTCATATAAATGAGACAAATCTGTTACAAAGTTATAAAAAATCCGAGATTCAAATTTATGTAAGTGGCAATAACGACTGCAATTAAATCAATCTCGTATATTATCTCGAGTAAATACGAAACAATGATGGTACCGCCTTGGGTACCGACAACAAAGATGAATGTTTGCTACGGGTACCTCAGCTACTACTACCCACACCGACAGCTTTGCGCAAACAGCAGTTATTACCAAGCGACATCAATTTATGGCTAATAATATCACTACCATTTGGCACGCTAGACTCTAGAACCCAAACACATAGGTAATTGTAGGTATGTGTGTTTTGAAAGACATAATCGGTGTCTCACCGGTTTTGATTCGTTTTCGGACCAAGTTCTATGGCAAATTAGAAATAGGGAAAACCAGGGACCCTTTAAAGTAAGAGGACCCAGCATTATACTTTCCGAAGAGAGGACATTCTAATGGTCTCAATGATGCCAAGTATATAAAAATTAATAATGGTTTCCATGATTTCTAAAAATTAGACTTGACAATGTTCTGTCAACAAACACAGAATATGGCAAGTGCCAAATGAATCAAATTCATTTTATATTTGAATTTGGTTACCTGCAATTATTTCCAGGAATTTCAGTAATATAAGTATGGTAAGTCAGTGCCGATTTTGCTTATTTGAGAATTTGTCGCTATTGCACCTTGTTACCAGGTTCCTCATTCCATTTGTAATAATGTATACTTGAACTTTCTTCCCTTGTTGAAAGAACTTTCACAGATTTCGGGATGGACTAATAAGATTAGGTCTTGTACTTAGTTCTAATCATGTAGTTTTTCTCGGTTCATTATAAAATTTTTGTAATTTTATTTCTCTCCCAAGGTACCTCACAAACGTAAAATAAACTTATAGTTGTAGATAAAAACTGTTTAAAAAAAGACCCGACTGAAGCTACCTGCTTAATAATTTAAAATTTTCGAAATACGATTTGTTTCGAACTACCTACTTATACGTAATGCCCACGTAATGGGAATTGCAGGATTACTAAAGGTGAGAGAAGAAAAATCTGGTTGCAATAATTATTGGGACTACTACAGGCGGCCGCATTACCTTTAATTGACTATCTGGAAGTTAGAAAACTTAAAAATTGTGAACTCTGATGGGAAATATTTTGCCTCCTTTGGAATCTATGGCACTGGCATTTCAAACCTGATGGCAGTTGGACACTGACATATAACATAACCTTGTACCAGCCCACTTATGTGGTCTCCTTGGAGTATACAGAAAAGAAACTTCCCCTCAAGGCTTCACTTTTCCTATGTGATAAGCTGTGACAAGCTGGGTCCCCTTATTTTAAAGAGTCCCTGGGGAAAACAATCTGGTTCTCTACGAGATATCAATCAAGTGCGAACCTCCCGATTTGCCAATTGCACGTATTTTGCTTTGCTCCATTTTTTGAACGACAAACCAATGAGAATAGGGCAGGCCGCCGCGAGTCCGCCTGTGATTACTAGAAAGCGGACGCTTATTCGCTTTGCAAATCTCGAATTTTTCCACTAAAGTCCAAAGTCAGCAATCGGATCCTTTCACTGCGTTAAACTGATAAAATTGGTAGTATCAATCATCCAGTCGCTCTTGGGGTTTTTCTGGCAATAAAACAAAGTGAGAATTGGTGCGATAAATGCCAGTCACTATTTTCATGTCTATAGAACTGTAAAATATAGTTTCCGGTAAATATCGTTTAATTCGATGTGTAGGAGACTAGATACGTTCACCTTGTTTCAAGATATAAAATTTGCTTAGCTTAAAAACTCTAAAAAAATATCTCTTCATATGAAATATTGTATGTTAGGCAGGTCCAATTCATGCATCCTGTATACCACGGGCGTAGCCAGGATTTAGTTTTGGGGGGGTTTAGTTTGAGAAGTAAATAAAACAACAAAAATATACTTAATGAAATTTAATACCTATATATTCATCCGAAAAACTACGACATATTTATAAAGTTCTTAACTTTAAATGAAATGGATAAATTAATTTCGTTCCTCTGCGCTAAATCTAAAACCATTAAAGAAGAAATCTTCGGCTTTTTCTTTTAAATATATCCACTACTTCATCTGCATGAATTTCTGTTCCATAGTGAATGTTCATTAGAGCCAAACCATTAAGTCTGTTTTCACTTGTAGTGTTTCGTAAATAGTTTTTCAGTCTCCTTAGGCTCGAGAAAGACCTTTCTGGGGTAGCAGTAGATACAGGAATGGTAGCCAAGATTTGTAGTAATGTGTAAATATTAGGATAAAGGTTTTTATCGCACATATCTAGGCATTCCAAACTAGATTTCGGGGTAGGCAGTCTTCTTATCAGCATGCAAGGTAGCTGAAGCTTTGATAGCTAAATCCAAATTTGTTTCTTTATTAGAAACCCCTTGACCTTGACTACACCACTTTTTCCAGTAGTCCATACCTTTAGGTTTATCACCCTTACTTTTTTCCCCCTCCATTTTTCGACAGTAATAATGATTCACGTATCTATCCTTAACAAGGTCATCGAATAACAGCGCACTAAAATTACTCACACGGTACACTTAATTCTCTTCACTATTCGTTCACCACTTTTCACTTTTATTCGCTTCGAGTTCGCATGGAACAATACTGCCGTAAGCGCGGTCACGCGCCGCGGCGCCGCTTATATAGCAGCCCAGTAGCCGTCCAGAAACTTCCACGAACTTCCACAAAGTTCCGCTCATTTCGACCGAGGGGCGTGGCGAATAATCGAGAAACAACGCAAAGTGTCCCTACAATACAAAATAGTTCGGCTGCAACTGCGTCTGCCTCTCGTCAAAAGATGGCGCTAGGCGCTACTATTACTACATATATTCAAACGTAATAATAATTTAACTCTTCACTCCTCGTATTTTTTCGGTATAATATTAGGTAATATTTTGCTTATTTCGGGGGGGAAGGGGGTTTGAACCCCCGAAACCCCCCCCTTGGCTACGCCCGTGCTGTATACTATATCTTTTGAGGCTCAAAAGTGCGGTGTAACCCAGCTGTTGGTTTCCTTAATTTGACCTCTTCGACCCAGCGGCAACACCCATGCGTCGTAATGACCTGGCTAGTTAAAACGTGTAATTACCTTCAATAAAGGCCAATGGCATTTTCTTAAGAAGTCAATTCGGGGCAGAAAGGCAGCAGGACGGAATTTTACTGTTTCCATGGCAAAATCGAGGCGGTATTGGGGAAGGAAAAGGAGCAGCGGGTTCGCAGTTCAACTATTCGAATTAAAAACAAATACAGGAACGATCGAGACATACATTTCCTAATTTGGTTAATTTTAATAAAGCCATTTGTCATTTCCGGAGAAATCCAAGAGTTCGTGAGGTCTGCGAGGCCGAGGATCATGTGCGGATTTTTGCTATTGCTGAAGAAAGGCCCCAGGGGCGTATCTAGGCATTTTCCATAAAGATACAGATGCAGTAGGTACATGTGTACAGGGTGTCCCAAACTCGACGCTCCAGGGTTACTATAGGCAGACAAAAACAGCCAGTAAACATTTTACTTGTGGGTTTCTTGTAGGACCACTCAAGCTTGCTCTTTAGGAATTTGGAAATATAGGTATGACGTCATCAAATATATTTTTCCCAGGACCATACCTGTTTCTCTTCATATTTGGAAAGAACACGTTTTTGTGATAAACTTTCGTAATAGTATATTTCATTACGAGTCTGGAAATAAAGATTTTTCCGGGCCCGCGTGACATATTCCCGTGTGAGGCGCAGCCGAACACGGGAAGTCATGCAAGCACGGAAAAATCTATTTCTGGACGTGTAATGAACGATATTTTTTATTATACTTCTTTGAAAACGGAAACTTAAAACATTTTATCGGCATATTATAATAAATTTAATTGACAAAAAATAAACAATGCAAACAATATAGTGTTTGGTATGTATGATGCGTTTCCATGGTTACTCTCAAATTATTTCAAAGGTGCTTTGTTGTAAATTAGTTATTGTCAGATAAGGTGAATAAAACGTTAAAAATATTACAGAAATGTATCTAAATATTGAAACACTTACGAATTAAAATACAAAATAGGTACATGTTAAATATCAGAGAGTATATAGAGTTTCTTAAATTTAGTTTACTTTGCTGTATATTTCTATTTTAAAGCCATATATTCGGTATTTTTATTCAGCGCACGGAAAGTTTTTCCATGCGCTGTTTCCGTGCGCTAGCCCGAAAAACCCCACAGATGAAAATAAGGTGTTTTCAAAGAAGTATAATAAAAATAATTTTTTTTATATTTTGTTTCATTAAAAAGTTATAAGTATGCATATTGTTTGTAAAAATATGATAAAGTACTTTTTAACGAGTTAGCCATGACTTATAAAGGTATATTTTTGACAGAAACAATTGACAGATGCTCGGACAGATGTATTATGGAAAAAGTATTAAAATTTTATTATTAGTTACAAAAATATAACTATATGAACGCGTTTTTAAGAAAAACTGTTATTATAAACACTGAATATGTACGAGTATTATATTTAAAACCCTAACAATTTTAGCGAAAAACAAAAACCAACAATATAAAAACAAATGCTAGGTAGGTTCTTACTTATAAATAATTTTCAATGTGACTGCCTTCTTTTAATAAACATAAGTCTAGACGGTGTGTAACTTCTGTCTTAGTGACTTTCCTTAATACATGTGGTGTTATTTGCCGACAGGTATCTTCTATTTTTTTTTCTATTAAATGATCAATATTCCGAGATGGAGTTTTGTAAACAAAGTTTTTCAGAAATCCCCATAAATGAAAATCTAATGGTGTTAAATCTTGCGATTTTCTTGGCCATTTTATGGCACTATTATTTATTCCAATCCATTTGTTTCCAAACTCATCATGTGGTTTTAACACGACGGAGCTCCACCATACAAAGCCAACAGAGGAACAGTGTAAAAGAATTTCTAATTAATGAGTTTGAACACAAATGGATTTGGATAAATGGCCTCATAAAATGGTCCTGGAAAAATATATTTGATGATATCGTAACCTATATTTCCCAAATTCCTAAAAAAATATATTTTTGGTTCAAAAGTAAGCTTGAGTGGTCCTATAAGAGACCCACAAGTCAAATTTTTACTGGCTGTTTTTGTTTGCCTATAATAACCCTGAAGCGTCTAGTTTGGAACACCCTGTTCATTATTTTTGTTGATATGACTGTCGCGCCATCTTTTACAGGGAAGCAGTAACTTTATATGTACGTACTACCTCATAGATATTAGAGGGACAGTAGAAGATGCTATTAAGTTATCTTCCCACACCATGCGACATATACAAAATATCCAGTTGTGCATACCTTACCATAACCATTACTTCGCTGGTTTTATAACACCGCTGCCTACCTAGCTTAGTTCTCTAATCGTTTTTCTCCAACTACTAATCAAATAAATCAAATTTACGACTGTTGTTACGGTTTTACTCCTCTAGCCGTTACCGAGAGGGTATCTTGATTGACACTGGAGAATCAGGAAGTGGCCACCCATGCAAATTGTCTAAGTTTATTGCTCTGGTCACTGTTGGAAATAAGGAAGGCAGGACACTTTGGGGCATGCACAATAATAATTGTTCGTATGGTAAAAATAAAGTCACTTGGAACAGCATAATAAATGCTTGGGCGGCGTTTGCTTTGTAAAACAAGACCGAGTGTCAGGCGGCAAAATTTTATTTAAATGCTCTAAAAAAGAATAAAATAAACTTTGAAATAATTCAAACCAAAGCAAACCAATAATTTTGTTTCACACAAAACAACATCTCACAAAAATCTATGCACAAAACCAAAATCCGTAAAATAAAGCGCAATCCTTATTTCCGTGCACGGCACTGGTTACACTGGCCTAACTGGCCCACGTTGACACCTGCTCCGTGGATCTCCAAAACGCCGACCAATCAAATCGCTACGCTCGCTCTCTTATTGGCTGCCTCCTTGACTAGGTCGACGTCGCCCGCATAAAAACCTTTGAATTTTATACGGGTGATTTCTGCTGATAAGTATCTGGTATTTTTACCAGTAGCAGAGCGTGGTAAATGCTATGAAATAGATCGCGCCCCGTATATATCACTGTGTTCCAAATGAGTTCATTTATAGGTACTTTACCAGGGTAGCTCGAGAACAGGCGCCCCGGAAATAAAATACGAGACAAAACACTTTTTTTTAACCATATTAAACCGAACCTGGTATTAGTCGTAAAAAGAGATAAAGGAGACAGAGAAGATAGATACTAGAGTAAAAACAAGTGACTGCATGCTCGCCTAATATAATATCACCAATACTTGCATGGGTTACACTGTTCGACGGCTGGCCACTTGTGCAGCGAAATGCGGTAGATAGCCATGCCATAATTTCACAGATCTTAGGATATTATTGCGTAAATAGTTATAATCGATATGGCTTTTTAGAGACCTTTTGACAATATTATATGGTGCATTAATCTTTACGTTGTGTTTGACGACAACCTTAAAAAAACCTTAAAAGTTAAATATTAGGTTGCTTGTAGAATATAATCTTTGAAAACTGCGTGACGCTTATGTACTATATTCTTTTTGTGACGCCAATTAGAGTTTTCTATGCTGTTTCAAGTGTCTTTAGAAATACTATACCTACCTACCCATGCCATAATTTCACAGATCTTAGGATATTATTGCGTAAATAGTTATAATCGATATGGCTTTTTAGAGACCTTTTGACAATATTATATGGTGCATTAACCTTTACGTTGTGTTTGACGACAACCTTAAAAAAAACCTTAAAAGTGAAATATTAGGTTGCTTGTAGAATATAATCTTTGAAAACTGCGTGACGCTTATGTACTATATTCTTTTTGTGACGCCAATTAGAGTTTTCTATGCTGTTTCAAGTGTCTTTAGAAATACTATACCTACCTACCCATGCCATAATTTCACAGATCTTAGGATATTATTGCGTAAATAGTTATAATCGATATGGCTTTTTAGAGACCTTTTGACAATATTATATGGTGCATTAATCTTTACGTTGTGTTTGACGACAACCTTAAAAAAACCTTAAAAGTTAAATATTAGGTTGCTTGTAGAATATAATCTTTGAAAACTGCGTGACGCTTATGTACTATATTCTTTTTGTGACGCCAATTAGAGTTTTCTATGCTGTTTCAAGTGTCTTTAGAAATACTATACCTACCTACCCATGCCATAATTTCACAGATCTTAGGATATTATTGCGTAAATAGTTATAATCGATATGGCTTTTTAGAGACCTTTTGACAATATTATATGGTGCATTAATCTTTACGTTGTGTTTGACGACAACCTTAAAAAAACCTTAAAAGTTAAATATTAGGTTGCTTGTAGAATATAATCTTTGAAAACTGCGTGACGCTTATGTACTATATTCTTTTTGTGACGCCAATTAGAGTTTTCTATGCTGTTTCAAGTGTCTTTAGAAATACTATACCTACCTACCCATACCATATGCATATGTATAGCCAACAAATACTTGAATATACTTGTCCTGCATTGATCGACTGACCCATTTAGAGAACAATCCAACCTCTCACGACATTGCCGACAATTTCCCAATTTCCATCCGCGCCTCCCAGTTTTCAGGCGTCCAACAAGCCTCTAATCGCAATGCGACTAGCCGCAGAGCGGCGCGTAGGTTCGAATGAGAATATTCATTCATAAATTTACGGTTCTCGAAAACTGTGCCTCAGGTGGGCGACAAGAGTTGCGCAACGGAGCCAACGAATTAGGCATTAACTGCAACTATAACAAGTGGAGGCCGCTTGGAAATTGTTTCACACTCGGACGTGACCATAAAGAACTCAAATTTGAATGTTATCGACTGTAGAGTGTTATAGTCGCGGCAGCCATAACCATTCTCAAACAATTCAAACAGAAATGGTAGTGATAATGATAGTGTGTGTCAATCGTCCCCATTTTTGCAAGCCTGGCTCGAATCTTCTTATTTCCCTCTTCAATTAGGTATTAGATTTGCATTTCCTTAACGTTCTCTGTTTTGAACTCTTACTTAAAACTTGAGCCCCGCATCTTGACTCTACAAAAAAAACTCCATCTAACAAACGGAACTGAAAGTTTTGGCCGCTTTTCAACTAAACGCTCCAGAGCTCACAAATTGGATTTCCCAGCCTGGAATGGCAATTAGCCAATGTACATCGAACGTAAACAGTGAAAATAATGGCTTTGGGTTTGTGGCTTTAACTTGTGCCGTCTGCGGTGGAAATCCGAATGTGAATCGCCAAAATCGCATGAAATTGAATGTGTGCAATCTGGTATTTATAGGTTTTTTAATATTTTTCCTTCAATTCTTCTATTAAATCTACCGAATCGGATAGCAGACCTTTTTGTTTTTAAAGTTTTAAAATTTTATCCATAACTATTGATGCATTAATATAACTTAAATTTTGATATAGTCATTCATGATAAAAAAAAGTCTGCTTGTCCTTAAAATAAGATCGGCATATAGAAAAAGTTAAGATTATTTATACCGCGTGACCAAAAAATTGCAATTAATTAGCATAAGGGTAAACTACCTCTATTTGTATATAGCACAGGCGTAGCCAAGGGGGGGGGGTTTCGGGGGTTCAACCCCCCCCCCCCCCCCCCCCCCTCCCCCCCCGAAATAAGCAAAATATTACCTAATCTTATACCGAAAAAATACGAGGAGTGAAGAGTTAAATTATTATTACGTTTGAATATATGTAGTAATAGTAGCGCCTAGCGCCATCTTTTGACGAGAGGCAGACGCAGTTGCAGCCGAACTATTTTGTATTGTAGGGACACTTTGCGTTGTTTCTCGATTATTCGCCACGCCCCTCGGTCGAAATGAGCGGAACTTTGTGGAAGTTCGTGGAAGTTCGTGGAAGTTTCTGGACTGCTACTGGGCTGCTATATAAGCGGCGCGTGACCGCGCTTACGGCAGTATTGTTCCATGCGAACTCGAAGCGAATAAAAGTGAAAAGTGGTAAACGAATAGTGAAGAAAATTAAGTGTACCGTGTAAGTGAGTAATTATTTTAGTGCACTGTTATTCGATGACCTTGTTAAGGATAGATACGTGAATCATTATTACTGTCGAAAAATGGAGGGGAAAAAAAGGAAGGGTGATAAACCTAAAGGTATGGACTACTGGAAAAAGTGGTGTAGTCAAGGTCAAGGGGTTTCTAATAAAGAAACAAATTTGATAAGAAGACTGCCTACCCCGAAATCTAGTTTGGAATGCCTAGATATGTGCGATAAAAACCTTTATCTTAATATTTACACATTACTACAAATCTTCGCTACCATTCCTGTATCCACTGCTACCCCAGAAAGGTCTTTCTCGAGCCTAAGGAGACTGAAAAACTATTTACGAAACACTACAAGTGAAAACAGACTTAATGGTTTGGCTCTAATGAACATTCACTATGGAACAGAAATTCATGCAGATGAAGTAGTGGATATATTTAAAAGAAAAAACCGAAGATTTCTTCTTTAATGGTTTTAGATTTAGCGCAGAGGAACGAAATTAATTTATCCATTTCATTTAAAGTTAAGAACTTTATAAATATGTCGTAGTTTTTCGGATGAATATATAGATATTAAATTTCATGTAAGTATATTTTTGTTGTTTTATTTACTTCTCAAACTAAACCCCCCCCCCCCAAAACTAAATCCTGGCTACGCCCGTGGTATATAGAGATACTGAAAAAGTTACAAAGAAAATTTGTTCAGCCTGGTAAGTTACTTAGGCGCACAAAATTGCAATGCGTTAGGCCTACTTTGGTTTTTATTTTATTCTATTTTTTTTTTAATAAATTGAATTTTCAAATTTCCTTTTGACATCCCAGATTTCACGACGATATTTGTGGTTGTAATCGGGATGAATTTTTACTGTATGCTGGTCAAACTAAACACCACACTATTTTGCACCTTTTGCAACATCTAAACTTCGCGAAACCCCGCGGAAAACCCTAAATTTTTGAAGATTCTTGTCGTGTTTACATACGCTATTTTCGCCCATGCCCGACATTCGGCGCGTGCCGTCATACTCTCTCTACTCTACTTACGCCCATGGAGGCGGTTTCACATAGCACTCGACTGCGATCGCAGTGACCGTTTGGTGGGCGTGGCTCCGCTGCCAAGCGAATATCGATGTGATCGGAGTACACTGTTATCGCAGATACTGTTATAACTAGAAATGTTTCTAATTTTCAGATGAAAAAATGTATCATCTAATCGAATTATATCGATACAACGAATGTCGATGGGATATTTAAAGTCACTTCTGCCTACTTTGTATTTTTTTCAATATTGGAGGAAACTCAAAGTAAGCCCAGGATTGTCAAAAATTTTTTCATCATACACAGTTTCCTACTCTGAGTAACTTTTATTTATACACTTTTGTCGTATTACCTACAGAAAATTATTTACTAAAATTAAATAAAATAGAAAAAAAAACAAGAAAAAAATCAAAGAAGGCCTAGCACTTTCAAATTTTGTATGCCTAAGTATCTTACCACAGTGAACAAATGTTCTTTCAATATCCCTACAAATAGAGGTAGTGAGGTAGTTTACTCTTATGCTAATTATAGTTTCTTAAATTTTTTGGTTATCCATTTTGCATCTTATCCAAGCAGCTATAAAAACGCCATTTTCTCGGCTCGTTCATATTTCATCGGTCGCGATACGTGTCCGCTTATAAATCCCAGATTTCACCCGCACAATAAATCACGAATACATCATTACTGGGGACAGTGGACCGTCATTTTCGACGATAGAAACCTCCGAATGGATTGCCGATAGCAAACAATGGGCTTTCGCTCAAAATCAACAATAACACGCGGATTTCGTCCCATGAAAACGGAGCTCGGACGTCCACAAAGGCAGACGACTGCACCTACACGTGGGAAAATGAGTTTGTCACGTCACGCGTACGGCAGAGTTCAATGACTACTGAATGAAGATAATTGAAAAGACAAATTTAAATTTTAGTCGAAAAATATACAGGGTGTCCGGTAAGTACCTCCTAATCTCTCGGAAGCATACAGGGGAGGTCGAAATAACCCTAGTTTGTCAAAGGAAAAAAAATCCTACAGTGCCCCTTAACGGAGATACAGGGCCCCAAAAGAGTACTTAGCGATTTACTTTTTTGGCTCTAACTTTTGAACCGACTTGTATAATTTAATGAAATTTTAATAGTTTATGTTGGCCATAAAGACTCATAAAACCATACTACCGTAGATGTTTCACATCGTCAGGGAAGTCAGGAACGGACTTGCCACCACACTCGTTGGGCCAAATTTTTGACAGGTGTCATTTTACAGAGCTGAAAACTGTTTTTTTTAAATACTTTGGTCATTGCTCTTTAAAAAAGGTATTCTTCATTTCTTTCGACCAAATGAGCCGTTTTCGAAAAAAATAAGTTTTTTAACACGTTTACACAATTAACGAGTGCTTGTCCATAAAGGTACGGAACCCTAAAAATAACATAATACAGACTAGGCTGATATGCATTTAATTTATGGTGAAGCGCTGTCCAACTCTTCGAAGGCAAGAAGACTTTATGCTGAAAGATTTCCAGCTCGAAAACCTTTCAAAGGGTTGATCGGAGCTTAATTAATTTACAATGTTATTAAAACACAAAAATAATGAAAACGTTTAAATGTTATTTTGGCAAATGTTCAATATGAGCTCCACGTACTTCAATACATTTTCTTAGTCTTCGAATATTTTCCCGCTGCACTGCAAATAATATTGTGTTTAGCATTAGTAACTTTTGAGTATTATACAAAAACTTAATTTTTTCGAAAACGGCTCATTTGGTCGAAAGAAATGAAGAGTACCTTTTTTAAAGAGCAATGACCAAAGTATTTAAAAAACAGTTTTCAGCTCTGTAAAATGACACCTGTCAAAAATTTGGCCCAACGAGTGTGGTGGCAAGTCCGTTCCTGACTTCCCTGACGATGTGAAACATCTACGGTAGTATGGTTTTATGAGTCTTTATGGCCAACATAAACTATTAAAATTTCATTAAATTATACAAGTCGGTTCAAAAGTTAGAGCCAAAAAAGTAAATCGCTAAGTACTCTTTTGGGGCCCTGTATCTCCGTTAAGGGGCACTGTAGGAATTTTTTTCCTTTGACAAACCGGACACCCTGTATGGTGTAACCAAAGTCTAGAGAATACTATAAGTCCGCTCACTCGGCCCGTGTAAACAAATATTTCCCTCCTGCCCGATCCCGCTCCCTTCGCCTTGGCCCTCGATCGATATCCCGCTGAGCGGGCGATTCCGAGCGTCACTTTGTTACACAGTGTCTCTCGGAACGGTGTGCTTCGTATTGTACCGGGTGCGCCTAAATTATATCCAATACCGTTGCCAATTTTAAGTAGTGATGGCTTATCACGGATCTTATTGCAGTGCGGATGGCTGTAAAGGCAATTCAAAAGACTGTGTGTCCTTTTTTCGAAATCCTAAAGACCCTGAAAGGTAAGATTTATAATTAAGAAAAATGTCTTAATCGATTATTTCTATAGTCATCGAAATATTATATTATTACATAACACTCGTATTATGCAAAATATTATATGACATATACATTTTAGGTAAATATAATATTTTGAATAATATAAAGCCAACATGTCACAGGTGTTGTTTCTTTCTTTGTTGTAAATAAAAATGTTGATAATTGCAGATGTCAGCAATGGAAGAAGGCTTTAGGGTTCGTCATAGACCATAAATTTGCGAATATTGCTCCTGAAGAGGCACATAAACGTATAAAAATTTGTAAGGCACATTTTGATGACCAATCATTCACTTCGTCCGGAAAAAGTGTATTAACAACTGCTGTCCCATTAAGATTATTACCAGAAGCTTATTGTTAGAGGCATATATATGCGAAATCTGGCAGGCATAGACAAGTCGACAATATTTTGTGAACTAAAAGTCTATCAAGGCAGTTCAGGACCATTTGGCAGTTTGACAGTACCTCCACGAGAATTTAGTGAATACCTATATAATCAATTTAGAAAATACTTTCCCCACGACTATTTGGTTTCATTGTATTTGCGAGTTCGTATTTACTACACACTTAAATTTGCGAATAGGGAATTAAAAACCCAAAGAGAAAATAAATCAAATCCAGAACTTACAATTTTGCAAAACTTGTAGAGTATGTAAATAATGTTGTTTGCTCCTAGGCACACACTTATGTAGGTATATTTTTACTTACCCTATGTTTAGTTAGGTATATCTTGCGTTATTTAAACCTAAAAAGTAAAATATCTGCATTTTTATTATACATATCATGCTCCTTATTTTTCCGCTGTACCTATTACTCCTATTGTGCATACTGAAAAGTCAATATAGAGGTGCCCCCGTATAACTTGGTGCAACCAGCTTTACGGTGTTTTGGATAGTCCACCCTCGTAAATAACGGAGTGGCGAGCTGACATTTATTTACGACCGGTCGCAAAAAATCGGCGGCTTTTCGACGACTTCAAAGGAGCGATCCGACTTATAGTATTCTCTAGACTTTGGTTTAACTACAGAAACCCCTGTATACTCTTCAAGTCGAAGCATTCCGGTAGTAAACGCCGCGAATAATCGCTCGGCTGTAAAAATTCCACGTCGTTGTATTGAATGGGCATTTATAAACGCCGTATTTCATCGTTCTAAGCATTTAATTGCTCGTGCACAAATATGAGGCTATTTTTATGGCTCGCCACGCGAAAATGCCCCTTAAGTATCGCCAGACTTCGCACCGAGATGGCTTAAGTGAAGACCGCAGAGGCGTAGCAGCAAGTGAAGACCTCGGTGCAAAAACCGGACAAGTCCATAGTTTACATTTTTTGGGAAAATGAAAAAGAAACTCCCGGACTTGTCTGGTTCTTGCACCCAAGAATGCGAGCGGCCAAGTCCTTAAGCTATATATCAACGTTATTCTGCTTTGGACTTGGCTGATTCTTGCACCAATCGATCGGCGATATTTTAATACATAAATGTAGTGGAAAAAGTCAATTTTACCCAAAAGTGGACTTGTCCGGTTTTTGCACCGAGGTCTTCAATTTACTTAAGATTACTCCCTGCGATATTTGAAAATCGCACGGAGAAGTACAACTTTCCGCACTAGAAAGTGTGCGGAAAAGTACACTTTTCCACGCCGCAGTTCCTGTAAGTTTTCCAGTGAGTACGTATAGGTACTAGCGTTGGGCGTCTAGTACGCCCATGTGTGGCAGACAATAAATTATTTCGCACAGGTTCAAAGTCCTCGTAAAATCAGTCTGACAAACGTCATATTATCCTTGTATGCCGGTGCGAATTGAATGGCCTATAAAAACTTTTAATACCGCCCTGTAAAAAATGACACGTCAGCATGGATTTATGTACGCACAAAGCCTGGTTACCAGGTGGATTCTGCATTGTGGTCAGAGTTTAGCGATGGCCATGGTATTAGGAAATGTTTTAAGATAATAGTAGCGGTTCAGTTCTATGGCGAAATGTTTGTATTTTTGTAGACAACGAGAAGAGAGTTTGTACCTTTATATTTTGCAAGAAGTAGTATATAAATACCTATGCCACAACCTTCTCAAGCTTACAAGCCCTGTGCAAACATGTGGCAACGCCGCAGCGGGACGGTTCAACGGGTCTATGCAGTATAGAGCAGTCTACACTTTGGCTTAGTTTATCTTTTGTAATAAATGTTCAACCCTCTTTTTAATTATAATTAGATACATTTGTGAACTTTGTTTCAATAATTGGGTAGCAAGTAAGTAATTACGTTTGTTTAGCAAACAATAAAAGCAGTAACAAGTAACAAAATATACACAGAAGTATAAGTATTTATAATAAGTATGATTCCTGGTGTGGACAGGTACATTTTCGATAGATAATATGGTAAATTTGGGTAAATAGAGGGGACTACATTTTGTTGTAAGTCGAATTTTTATGAAAATTTTTCGCAAAGTGCGCCATCAGGCAAATGATGATTACCTATCTTCCCTTATGGTTAAATTTTCATAAAAATACAAACAACAAGCGAACAGAGAACAGCATGTTGTGAAGAAGAGTAATCTCTTCTGATTAAAATGGCATAGTTAGGGTCAATTTCATAATACATTCAAGTAAATTATCTTTTAATTTTAGCATTAGGTAAAGAAACTTTTGCGTCAATAGCTAGATTGTTAGAAAGCTCCTTTAATTTTAAAGAATACTTTAGTTTGTCTATGCAATTGGCTCTTAATCAGTTTATTCTTAAATTTTCGTCATTTGGAAAGCCCAAAACGAATACAAGTTGACAACTTGCCGTCAAGCAAAGGAAACCTAGCTACTTCAAGTTATATTATTACGATTTGACTTACAGCCAGGTATATAACTAAGTTCTAGCTTCCTTCGACGGTTCTAGGCATCTTGATGCTTAAAATTTTAAAGGAACGATTCTTCACTCCGAACTTTTAGAGAAATGTTTCATTTTTTCACAAACAAGACAGATTTATAAAAAACCTGTCGCCAGCACTTCGGGCCGTCTGTTTCCACCCAGAGACACACTGCCTCGTCGTAGCGATCTGGCGACGATAGCACTACGCGCAGTACACAAATTAATTGTTAAATTTCTTGTAAAATCAACTGACAGGGAGTGACAGGCCACGCCGCGCAGACCCGCAAGCCATGTTGCCAGTTTTCTCAACTTCAGGGCTTTCCTAGAGTCGTCTGTGCCTATATACCTACGTTTTCTGCAGATCGAAACTACCCAATTTTAGTTGCCGAGGAAATATCTAATCTAAGTCGACTCTGTCACCAATATCTTCCCCGTTAAATAATAAAAAATGCTCTTTATCTTCGCTTGTTCCTGAAGATGTAAACACATTCTCCGAGGTTTCTAACCTCTGCCGCAGCTATTAATCAACAATTTCGCTATCTAACGTAATCTTGTTTTCCAGTTTCCTTAAAGGCGTCTGTTTGATATGCACCGATTAAATAAACATAACTTTCCTGCGGTTCCATTATCGTAACAACGCGAATAGGCCTATAAATCAAATTTCCAATTTCAGTGCATACTTCTCGCGTAGCCATTGCACTGTTTGTTTCGTTTTTTATACCATATAAGCATATCATTCATATCTAACCTGTAATCTTCATTTATACCTTTCTGATAATTTCTTTTTTTGTCCAAAAAAGAACATAACCTATAAGTGTGAAAACAACTAACAATTCAAAACGTAATGACTCGTCAATCTAATAGCCTTTAAATTGTTAACATTAATCACTAAATACCAAATTATGCAAATTAAGCGGCTTATGGCTGTTAAATAGCAATAATAGTTATTATTCCAGCCGGCATCGTCTTGCCGAGGAAGAGAGAAAATCAAGTTCGTAAGCAGGTATTTATTTATTATTTAGTGAATTAATCAAAGCATAATTGGTGGATAATCATGGGAATAAGATGCACTTAGTGACAATAATTACTAGCCAAATAATTTTTTTTATGTTATTTAATCCAACCAAATAAAAAAAACCTTTTTAAAAACAAGCTTTTATTTAAGCCCTGTACTAAAACGAATAAAATAAGTTTAGGTTTTCGTTAAGATAATTGAATTCCAAACTGCGACAAGTTTTTGCAAAAGCTTGTCGCGCGAAATGTTGATGAAAGTAGGTACCAATTAATTTTATTGAACAGTGATTGGTTGATAAGCAAGTACCTATTTGCCAAAGTATGCATTTCTTTCTTTACAATTCGCGCGACAAGCTTTTCAATTTGCAAAAACTTGTCGTAATTTGGAATTGAATTATCTTAACGAAAACGTAGATTTATCTTATTCGTTTTAATACATGGCTTAAATAAAAACTTCTTTTAATATTTTTTTTATTTTCAATTTTATTTTGTGCTTTTTAGTACCTAATTGATTCCCATGTCAGGAGGGTGGTAAAGAAATTTAGTCCGCCATCTTGGGGCGGCCGCCATATTGGATTTCGTATGAAGTCATTCACCTTATTGTTTTCAACCCGTCGAGCCCTTTCATTTGATACCCATGTTGGGTATTGGAGCGACGGCCCTATTGAATTCAGTGTGATGTAACTAACTTTTTCGTTTTCTACTCTTCAAGCCTTTTCATTTGATACGCATATTAAGGGAGTTGACAAAAAATACATCGTCCGCCATCTTGGAGAGGCGGCTATTTTGAAAGTATTACAAGTATTGCATATTGTATTGTCACCGTAGCTAAAGGTGTATGCAAAATTTCAGCTCAATCGGATGTCAGGAAGTGGTTCTAATTCAGCTTGCAAGATTCGACCTCGCACATACATACTAACAGGGCAAAGGGCAAGTTAAATAAAAGCTTGTAAAAATGCAGTGGGATCATTGGCATAAAACACCAAAAACATCCCCATCGACCACGTTTGCCTTATATACGACTGCCGTCTCTAACGGTATAGTTATGCCAATTTGCGTTATTCGTAATAGTCCAGAACGCTCCCATGTTTTTACGATTTTCTTAACGGGTCTCGCTGACAATGAGACGTTCAGAATTCCGCCGCCAGATGTCGCAATGGTTTAACTACTTCCCCGTTCATGTGACATCAATGTCTCTCCCTGCATAAACATGGCGTAAAACGGCCATTATCGAAGAAGGCTCTAGGATATAATATGAGAGACAACACTTCTACAAAAGGAGGTTGCAGATTTTAGCGATAAAAATTATTCTTGCATGCATTGTACCCAACATTACACCTTGCGCCAACGTCGCTGTCCCCCTTTTACTTTTCAAATTCCAAAGTTCCAAATACACGGAAAAAATCGAGAATTTCGCGTGGGAAGCTGCCCCGAACGCTTGCTTTATCAATGAAAGGCATTCATTGACCGGTATGTGTGTCACATGGGCGATTCAGCCTTTGCGAATTTGATTTCCGATTGGAAAAAATCGCCAACCTGTCGCGACAGATAAAAAAACTCCCCCACGTGGGCAGTTTGAAAGTTGTCGCGGCCAGAAATAATAAACAAACGCGGCCTTAAAGTCAAAACCGATTAGGCATATCGTAAATTTACCCCGTCTTCGTGTGCGCGTGTGTGTGTGGTCCGCAAGTACAAAAATACACATCATTAATGACTATAAATAACATATAAAACGTCAAAGACGGTACGATTTTGATTTAAGGCGTTGTACGCTTTCTAAATAAGCTGTCGGTTTTACTAAACGACCCATTGACAAAATCTTGACGGGTGATCTTCGGTATTGGCTGCTTCAATGGGCCGGAGCTAGATCCGATCAGAAAATGCGTTTTTTTGTCAACGTATACAAATTGAAATATTAATATTTCTTTATCAACTTGATGTGAAAGTTATGGAGATGATGGAAAACAGGCGACATTGTAATAGTATATTTCATTACGAGTCTGGAAATAAAGATTTTTCCGTGCGCGCGTGACAAATTCCCGTGTGAGGCGCAGCCGAACACGGGAAGTCATGCAAGCATGGAAAAATCTATTTCTGGACGTGTAACGAACGATATTTTTTATTATACTTCTTTGAAAACGGAAACTTATCGGCATATTATAATAAATTTAATTGACAAAAAATAAACAATGCAGACAATACAGTGTTTGGTATGTATGATGCGTTTCCATGGTTACCCTCAAATTATTTCAAAGGTGCATTGTTGTAAATTAGTTATTGTCAGATAAGGTGAATAAAACGTCAAAAATATTACAGGAATCTATCTAAATATTGAAACACTTACGAATTAAAATACAAAATAGGTACATGTTAAATATCAGAGAGCATATAGAGTTTCTTAAATTTAGTTTACTTTGCTGTATATTTCTATTTTAAAGCCATATATTCGGTATTTTTATTCAGCGCACGGAAAGTTTTTCCATGCGCTGTTTCCGTGCGCTAGCCCGAAAAACCCCATCTTTCATTATTGCCAAAACAGATGAAAATAAGGTGTTTTCAAAGAAGTATAATAAAAAAGGTTTTTCACAACTGCTTTGTTTCTATTGTCCATCGCCCCAAAAACAAAACCTTGATTCATCGACCTATATTCCCCGACTCTTTTGTTTTAAGCCCCAGAATTCCTCAGCACCATATGCTACTCCTTAGTCCCTATAAATGTTTTCTTGTTTTCTCCCCTAATACGACTTACTCGGCACATTAACTGCGTCAATCACAGCACACTTCAAAAGGCAGCAGCTGCTTGCAATCAACCACCAATACAACTCAATGTAAACAAGAACCTTTTAATTGTGATTGAGCGACCCTTACCAAACAAGACGGGGCCATTGAACTCCTGGTTTAACGATACGTATTCTGTGCGAGAAACTTTCAAAAATGGTACCGGAAATATTTGCCCTACAATCACCAGGTACCTATTGTTTATGACCCGTAGTTTGTTGGATTGCAGAAGTGAACATAACGATTTCAATGTTTTTTTTTTTGTTCCAGGGACCCTGAGTAAGAGGCTGGAGATAGCAAGGCCTAAGAAGATATCGGAGCTTCCAGATAAGCTTCTTATGTCGGGTATAAATTTACCAGGTAAGCTCTAGATGAGATCTGCTTTTGTACTGGGTGAAATTTTGTTGGGATAAAACGTATTCTTGGTGGTCGGTCACTTTCAGGAAGGTACCCACATCCAATTATTATTCTCGGGCTGCGTTTAGATCCTGGCGGAGTGTTGTGTAGGCTTTCACTCCATTTTTTCCCGGTTTTTCTTATCGGCCTCTCGATAATTTCCTCCGATAAACTGATAACCATCAACGACTACCACTGTGCGACCACGACTGACTTAATTGTAAAGTAATTGCTATGGCGCGGGCTTTCACTTTGGATTGGAAAAAATCCATGGATAGAATTTGATTTTGCCAAAGACATTATTATGTTTCATCGGCATGAAATCTATTTCTTTGAAAGTAATGGTGGATATTTTTCGGTCTATAGAGGTAGAAAGGGAACTGCATTTTCACTGCACTATACGTTCATTTTGTGTATTATCGATCGCGTCTGGGTTCAGGACTACACAGCTACAGCCTCGACTGTTGTCTAGCTACACAAGAAGCGACACGTTAAATAGATTATTTCCCTCAGACTGCTGGCATCCAATAAGGTAGCCCCTTCCATAAAAATCCAACCAATCATATGCCTCTGCTAGCGATAATTATTGCACTTGTGCAAAGCAAAGCGGTAATACCACTTGTGCAATTATCACTTCGTTGCTTAGCAACTGCGAATCTGTTCGATACAAACACGTACTTCTTAAAATTTGTGTGTTTTACACAGTTCTAAATTATGCAGCTTATAAATTATGTTGCGGTATTATTAAGCATTGTATCAATGAATTTATATAACTTTTACATTGCTAAATTCCGTTTAAATTTATGACACACATTCATAAAATAAACCAACGCTAGCAGGGTGTAGGTATAATCGCATTTGCCTTGGATATCCAAGCGTCATGTTTGTTTACTCGAACGCTACAGTCGAAGCTGTCAATAAACTCGTTCAAAATGAGTCGTTTTGGAAATGTAAACATAGAAAAATTAATACAGAAATCATTAAATAGCCTATTCGTGAAATAATCTCGACAAATACCACTCGTGCCGGGAATTTTTCCAAATAATTTTATTCTCAAGCGCTATTTTGCCCATTAGCAAAACCACTCGTACAAATTGGGCTTTTATTTTCAGAGATAAAATTTCCGGCACTTGTGATATTACTTACGAAAATATAGCAAGTTACCACTTGCAGAGGCCGAATAATATGATATGATGGTGTTTATTTTGGAAGGCATTGAAAGTTTAAAACTTTGGAACTGTAATGTGTTTCTAAAAATGTCGAGTTCTAAAATATAGCTAATGAAGTACCTTCTTACATATAAATTACTGTGTATTATAGTCCTTCTTACGGCAGAATGCGTGCGACGTAAGGGGGAAGAACTCGCAAATATTATAGAATTAGTCACATTCAGAAGCGTAGCTCAATTTTGTGTAACTCACTGACTTCATTTTCATATAATTGTTATTTAATTTATTGTTAATATTATTCTTAACGGTGATGCCTTAGATTATGGGGAAGGCAAACCCTTATAACATTGGCAATTATTTCTCGTGCTTGAGAATGCAACGTTCTTCCCTGTTTACTCATTTTGCACACGTTAACTCCCGAACATACGAAACGCCACTGAGCTCTCTGAGCCGGCGGAAAAAACTTGCCAGCGGCCTAAAAAATGAGGTCTATATGGTAGCCCAAATACGCAGTTAACTTTACGTACTATAGAAACAGGCACTAAACGCGTTGGCTAACTGATTTTGTCAGCCGACTCCTTCGCAGAAGTGCTGTGTTGCCGTATTTCAAAGGCGATGGTAGACGCGACGATGTTGAAAAAAATATAATAGGTGTTTTATCACACCGCGTTAAAAATAAATGATAAACAAAAATGGGTAAGTGGTCCCGTGATGCGAGCTTTATTTTTTCGGTATAAGAGATTTCAGAAATTCGGCTTCAATATGATAAAACTTGTATTCGCCAATAAATAACGACTACTCGTATAGGAAATCTCGCAAAGCTGCCCGCATTCTTTAGAAACGTTTTCTTTCGTGCTTTGGACTATATGTGCGTTTTTTTTACTTATGACATGACTTTACCGAAGGAAGTATTTACCAAATACCAAACCTTCTAATCATACTAAATCATCGCTCTTTACAGTTCTAATCGACTCAATTTGAAAAACCATTTACACCTATGAGATACCATCAGCTACACTCATGGCTTCCATGTAAGGCCTGAAACGCGGATGCAACATATAAATCTAATTGCATAATGTTATTAGAAGTCGAAAAAAACGCCAGCATCGTTATCAAAACGAAATTACCCGAGAAAGGCGTGTCTATAGAAGATATTTTAAGTATCGCGGCTTGTCAGCAAGCCTCTTCGGCATGTTAAACTAACAGAGTTTCCCACAGAATCCTTGGCTTGGATTTTTGAACGCATCGACACTTCCTATAAGGATGGGTGGCAAAACACCATTTGTTAGTTTGGCATTCTTAGGCAAGAAGCGTGAAACGCTTCCTTAAGGAAGATACATATATGGAAAACTTTTTTCAGCATCAGTAAAAGTACAGGGTTATTCACATAACATTCAATCCCTTAACTTTTTTGTTCTTAATTTTGGGAATGATGGAACACCCAGTATATTTTCGAAATCTACGCATTTTTCTGGTTTCTCGGAAACCGAACCAGATACGAAGTCGGTCAAATAGAGGGAAACTTGCGCCTTTGGGCGCCTAACAATATGCCGTTGAGAAACTTAAAATATTTTCATTGGTTGCTGAGATATTTAAGAAAAACCGAATTTTTTAAAATTAGATTTTATTTTTTTCCGGCGCTATTTGCGATAATATTGAAAAATAAATTAAACCTTTCCATAGCAACTTTTTCTCTACTACGTCATGGTATTTTTAGATTTTCGTTGCGACGTTTCGTTTTTGATATAGGGGATCATCTTAATTTATTTAAATACGGACCTGGATTTTTATTCCATATTTCGAAACGAATCGTTGTCCTGAGTACAACGATGTATGACACATACATATTTTTTCTCGTTTTGGCCGCTAAAATGCACATTTACGACGAAAAAAATTATTACGGTCCTGGACTATGCATTTTTCTTTTTTTTTTTCAAAGCTATTCCAATTATAACAGGTGATCGTTATTTTAATACCTACTGAATTAATTAAACTTCGTGTTTGTCATATTTTCAAATTATTTTTTATACTTTAGGTAAAATGTATCCCAGTATTGTTAATAATTATTATTGTTGTTATTTACCTAAAGTATTTATAAAAAAAGAATTTCAAAATATGACAAACATAGAGTTTGATTAATCCAGTAGGTATTAAAATAATGATCACCTGTTATAATTGGAATAGCTTTGAAAAAAAAAGAAAAAATGCATAGTCCAGGACCGTATTAATTTTTTCTTAGTAAATGTACGTTTTAGCGACCAATACGAAAAAAATATGTATGTGTCATACATCGTTGTACTCAGGACAACGATTCATTTCGAAATATGCAATAAAAAAATCCTGGTTCGTATTTAAAAAAAAACGAAGATGATCCCTTTATCTCAAAAACGAAACGTCGCCCCGAAAATCTAAAAATACCATGACGTAGTCCAGAAAAAGTTGCAACCAAAGGGTATAATTTATTTTTCAATATTATCGCAAATAGGGCAAAAAAAAATAAAATCTAATTTTCAAAAATTCGGTTTTTCTTAAATATCTCAGCAACCCACCAAAATATTTTAACGTTTTTAACGGCATCTTGTTAGGTGCCCAAAGGCGCAACTTTGCCTCCATTTGACGGACTTTGTTACGGTTTCCGAGATCCCCATGTTGAACACCGGAACTGAATCACCCTGTACGTTATATGTTTGGTCTAGTAATTTGCACAAATTCGTTCTTTTAATTATTAGACCGAGAGATAGTGACAGATTTTTGGACATGATTTTACTCAGTATGCCTTGCAAAGGGCATTATGTGGCACATATTCTCACAATAATAAGGTATGAATCAGAGAGTCATCCTGGGTTCTTCATGTGAAAAACTGAGTTTTCAATTATTCGAAAAATATGCGTTTTGATATGATTTTATACAGGCTGCCATGTGTTTTATGATGAAGTTCAAAATAGAAAATTCCTCGGAAAACCATAGGCATACCGTTAGGGTGGGTCCAAAAGGCTATTATTGCCACGTGATCTTGTATTTTAATAATTAATTTTTCCACGTTTCTGAACAGGCTGCCAATGAGAGGTATGCAAGTTCTTATTATGAAAATGCTGAAAAGGGATGGCATACCTTTCGCGCATGTCCAAGTACTGTTTAAATTGAATGTTATTTAATCATTTAAACGAGTTATTCGATGTAAAGTGTACTTGGACATGCGCAAACGGTATGCCATCTTTTCTTCAGCAGTTTCATAACAAGAACTTGCATACTTCTCATTGGCAACCTGTTCAGAACCGTGGAAAATTAATTAATAAAATGCAAGATCACGTGGCAAAAATAGCCCTTTGGACCCACCCTAACGGTATACCTACGGTTTTCCGAGGAATTTTCTATTTTGAACTTCATTATAAAACACATGGCAGCCTGTATAAAATCATATCAAAACGCATATTTTACGAATAATTGAAAACTCAGTTTTTCACATGAAGAACCCAGGATGACTCTCTGATTCATACCTTATTATTGTGAGAATATGTGCCACATAATGCCCTTTGCAAGGCCTGAGTAAAATCACGTCCAAAAATCTGTCACTATCTCCCGGTCCATATGGAATGTCGGACAAAATCAAAATTACCATGGAAAATTCAAAACAACTATTACGAGAATCAGAACTTGATTTTGACAATTTGTATCAGGTGTTCTGAATACATAGGTACCTGAAATCACATGGCAGTTTTATTATACAATTTCATATTTAGGTACATTTTTTTCCAGATTCATCTAAGACCTTTCTATTTGTGTCGATTATTATTATGATTATTAAATGGTCGCCCGCATTAGTAAAACGTTTCGAAAGAAATTTCCATTAAACTTAAAATGGTCTAAATCGGTTCCGTATATTGCTATGCGGCCGCCGCATTGTTACGAAACCATATTGCCAACTTAACAAGTTAATAATCATATCACGACCGCGAAGGGCGTGACACACGATTTCATCGCGTTTTCAAAATGGCGGGCTTGCTCCTAAGGCGACATTGGCAATATTTGACATTTTAGTAATGGTTAGGCCCGTTTTTATTCTCAATATCGCATTAAGTATGAATCTGACGATATTATAGGTTGTCAGTGACAATGTTTAGTCCTTGAACATTGCTCGTGCAGCAACATTTTAAACGTCAGAAACTGACATATACCAATAACCACAGAATACCCCCCTATAACCTATAATAAGTCGCCATTTTTTTCGTCGAGTGGCGCCACCCCAGTCCGTAAACAACAACGAAATATGACGTCATGCTCGGGTCTTTAATATAGTGTCGGTCCAGGTTTAGTCCTTCGACATTGCTCATGCAGCAAATTAACGTCCGCGGTGATCTTCCTAATGTCCAAACCTCAAAAACTGAGGAGAAAACAAACTGTAGGCGCATTTTCTAACAGGCGTTCGCGCCTATCTTCAATATGCAAGCGAGAATATGGTCATACCGTGAGCTGTACCAGCCAGCTCGGGAGCCGTCGCAGTCGCGCATGACAGGCTTAACCCACAAAGCGGATCCTCCCAAGATGTGAAGTTTAATTACAGCTATGCAGAAAGCCAAGGGTCGCCACACCTGCACCTCGATGACCGTGTAAACGTAGCATAACACTGACCCGTATGGAATTGTATGCTGCAATTTGCGGGAATTGGAAAATTCGCTTCGGCAGAATTCATTTTTAGGCCTCGTTCTGTGATGACGTAGCGTGGTAATGTACAGGGTGTCCCATTTCGGGTGTTTTTGGCTGTTTTTCTCAAAAATCTCGGTTATTATTAAAGCTAGAGTACTAGTTTTTTAGAGGAATTTGGTGGACCAATCAGATTGGCGCAGGACTGAAATTTTCGATTTTTTGGAAACCTCTCTGCTGGCTACAACTTATATATATATATCGACAAATTTAATCAACTATTTTTATAGATTTTTTGGCGTAGAATCGAATGGAATAATTAGTTTTTTGGTAGCGTTAATAGTTTTTGAGATATGAACCAAAGTTATATTTTTTTTAAATGGAAACCATAATTCATATCTCAAAAATTATTAACGCTACCAAAAAAACTAATTATTCCATTCGATTCTACGCCAAAAAATCTATAAAAATAGTTGATTAAATTTGTCGATATATATAAGTTGTACCAAGGAGAGAGGTTTCCAAAAAATCGAAAATTTCAGTCTTGCGCCAATGCGCGGAAACTATAAAACTTATCTCAAATCTGATTGGTCCACCAAATTTCTCTCAAAAAAGTAGTACAGTGATGTGAAAACCGCAACCCTCTAGCTTTAATAATAACCGAGATTTTTGAGAAAAACACCCAAAAACACCCAAAATGGGACATCCTATACACCTAGAGCTGACGCAGAACTAGCACAATATATTTTTTTGCATTTAGGAAACAGCCGAAGATACACAATGTCTTTAAAGTGCTAATTACAAGGTAGATAAGATTGCGAAGGTAATTAAGCCGAATAAGCGGTGCTATTTGCTTTGGAAATGCTTTTCACACGAGTTTGGCGTTAATTTTACTTTCATACTATGCACAAATTATTTCTAGCAAAAAACTAGAAAAAAGTTTAATATCTCCCGAAGTCACCTCTTTAAAAATGGAAAAAGTCTCTTAATCAGTGTGTACCTACAGTGTGTTTAACTTTGAGTCGAGACAATTCCGTATATTTCGAAAGATGAAAAACTTTTTGAATCTGTAGTACTCGAGGAGGTTATAATTTTTTGAAATAGTCCTATTCCATGGCGTACTGTTATTAAAAGAATGGGGAATAAGTCAAAACACTTTGTGCAAAATTGAGGCACCATATTTCTAAAAAATTGGGTTTCCTGGAGTAGCTTGTATAAACCACAGGGATATTTTAGTGATATTTTTTCTCGAATCGATTAAGCCTTTCCCAAGGTACATACTATACTATACTACATACTATAGCCGGCCTAGCTCATATAGGATGTTTCGTAAAAAAATTAAGTTTTGATGATAAAAGCATTTATTTTAAATTTAAGTGTGCAACATATGGGATTTTTCTTTATTAACACCACAACGAAAATACAAACATTCCCGAAAGTTGGTGCATGTTCGATAATCATAATAACAGCATACAGGGTAGGTAGGTAAAAATATATAAAAATTGTACAAGAGTAAAGTACCCTTATTTCAGAAAATTCGGCAAAATGTTATAAAGAAAAGTTGTCTAGAATTAAAAGTTGTGCCTAAATACCAAAACATGGCCTCCTAAAAAAAGAAATATATTTTTTTGAAAAACATTAATAATTTCCTAAAAAAAATTGTTTTAATATTCATTCACCCTAAACAGTTTCATAAATCAATCAAAATTAAATTGATTTCGCATAACTTTGTTCAAATTCAAGCATATTTGTAAAAAACTTAGATTTTTCATTTTTTAGGGAATCACAAATTTCATGTTTGTTGCAACGATATTAAACAAAACTTTAAAATTTTGCAAAAATTCTTCTGAACAAAGTAAAACATTTGCAATGATAATGTGTATATTAAAAAACTCTCATTTATGGTGCAAAATTTTTATTTTAAATGTTTATTAAGAAACTGGAAATTAATTGACGAAAAAAAAATTTTTCTTAGCGGCTATGTTTTGGTATTTGGGCATAGCTTTTAATTCTAAACAACTTTTCTTAATAACCTTTTGCTGAATTTTTTGAAACAAGGGTACTTTACTCTTGTGCAATTTTTATATTTTTTGACCTACCCTGTATGCTGTTTTAACTTGCAACCATTCTAAGTATACCTAATAGGTATGATTATTGAACATGCATCAACTTTCGGTAATATCTGTATTTTTAGTAATTAATAAAAAATATGTTGCACACAGACTTGGGTAGTATTCGAATCCTCAGTGTTCGGAATCCTATTCAAGCTACTTTGCCAGTAATCGTATTCATATTCAAATACTGCTGAGAAGCAGGTATTCTTATTCTTATAGCTACTTTTTAAAGTAGGTATTCTGTATTCGCTAATTTAAATACTGATTTCTTGAGGATTCTCTTAGAAAGAATACCGATGTTCAAGTCTCAGTAGGTATTCAAAATCAGAATACAGGATTCAAAATTTGAATCCTGTATTCAAATGTCTCAGTACTTCAAGTTATCCACCAAATGGGGCAAAATTCTAAAAAAAAAGAGTTTTTCGGAGTTCCTTGTATAAACCACAGGTCATATATATTGGTTATCTTTTTTCGCGAATCGATTAAGCTTTTCCCAAGATATTATTTTACATAGGTAGTATAACTAGTCTAGCTTATACTGTTTCGTATATGGCAATTAAAGAACACAATATTCATAATATGAATACATGGATTCGAATACTATTCGGTAATTGAATACTTTTGTTAGAATGTTATTCATATCTCTAGGATCCGAATCCAGTTCAACTTGAGTATTCTGTATTCGTATTCGAATGCTGGTTTTTGGTATTCTACCCAAGTCTGGTTGCACACTTAAATGACCACACTGTATATTTAAATTAAAAAAAATTGGGATTTCATGGATTTTATTAGTCTCCCTTTGAAAAATACAGGGTGAATCAGTTTTTTGTAGCAGGACTTTAACAGGTGATAGATCTTCAAAAAATAACGGCACTTTTTCGTATAAACTATATCTTTTTAAGGCCTTAGACAAAAGTTACAGGGTGTTAAAGTTGGAAAAAATATGCGGACTTTATTGAATATTTACCAAACTAGTTGAGATATTTAAGTCATATTTGGTATACGCTATAACGGCAAGGGTTAGCATAAAACCTGTTAATATCGAACATCTTGCACAACCAGTGGCGAAGAAGTGGGTAATTGGTAAAATTATTTTTAGAAAAAAAAAATGAATCACCTTGTATTTTAACAAAAAGTATTGGATTTTTTATGTAGATTTTAATTGCAGACAAAAATGTCCTCTTGGTATTTGTTCGCATGTGGTATAGTTTAATGGCAAATTTCATTTTTTTGTATTATTTCGGGGTATTTCTGAAAAATTATCTAAAAAATTTGCTCCATAAGTCACACTTAAAGTAGAAAAAACGTGTTTCTTACTTTAAATGAAGTAACTTTTTCCAATAAACTAACCCATTCAAGGTTTTACTTTTCAAGATACAGAGCGTAACCTTAATTGTATCTTCCTTAAATGTTTTAGACCCTGTAGCTTCAAAAGTATAGCCTTAAATAGGTAAGTTTATTGGAAAAAGTTACTTTATTTCATGTATCAAACACATTATTTCTACTTTAAGTGTTACTTATGGAGCAAATTTTTTAGATAATTTTCAGAAATACCCCGAATTAATAAAAAAAAAATGAAATTTGCCGTTAAACTAGAACACATGCGAACAAATACCAAGAGGACATTTTTGTCTGCAATTAAAATCTACATAAAAAATGCAATACCTTTTGTTAAAATACAAGGTGATTCATTTTTTTTTCTAAAAATAATTTTACCAATTACCCACTTCTCGGACACTGGTTGTGCAAGATGTTTGATATTAACAGGTTTTATGCTAACCCTTGCCGTTATAGCGTATACCAAATATGACTTAAATATCTCAACTAGTTTGGTAAATATCCACTAAAGTTCACATATTTCTTACAATTTTAACACCCCGTAACTTTTTTATACGGCCTTAAAATGATATAGTTTATAGAAGAAAGTGCGGTTATTTTTTGAAGGTCTATGACCTGTTAAAGTCCTGCTACAAAAAACTGATTCACCCTGTATATTAATTAATTCTGCTTTATTCTAAAAATGTATTGGCACCAAGTCTATTTTGTCATTTAACGGCACCAATACCAATATTATTTATTGTTTTTCGTACTTAATTAAATTAAGCTCGAAGTAGGCGGTGGCGGACAATATATGTCTTCCGGCAGTAAAACAGAAATTTTCGAGCGCGGTTCATTAAAAAAATCGCATAAGAAATTACACTTTAATTGCGGACTACAAATTGATGTAATCATTATATCTCGGTGTGTGGTAACTTTATATCATATCTCTTGCGAACACGCGGCAATTACCCATCTGCATTGTGCATCTGCATATATGCAGATGAGGCTGATACAGACATTTTCCTCAAGCTGAAAATTCAGCGAAGATAAAGGATGTCTACTTAAAACTTTGATTATTATACGTTAAGGTTCGTTCGTTCGTTTGTCTTTATTTACTTCGTTTCGATTCCTTTATGTTTTTCTTTGTTTCTTTGTGTTCCTTGGTGTTCCTTTACGTTCCTTTGTGTTCCTTTAAGTTCCTTTACATTTTCTTCTTTCATGTTCCTTTATGTTCGTTCGAAACATAAAACAAGAAACGCGCTAACAGCATAATCAAATAGCGACGGTTTAGATGGATTAGATCACTTAAATCGGATAGGATAATTAAAATATTACCAGCAAATAAGGGAAATGAAACTGTTATTAAAAAAAAAACTGTGTATGATAATAAATTAAATAATTTATTAAATGAAGGAACTTACAAGAGGATAAATAAAGACCCTACAACTTCAATATAAACTAAAATATACAAAACACTATATAAATACCGCGAACAAATCACACAGAGACAAAGGACACTCTTAACTCCACATCATTCAAAACCTCCTCTTGTATGGGTTACCAAAAATATACAAAACTAACATTCCTCTTCGCCCCATGGTAAGTTCAATAAATTCACCATGTCATTCGTTAGCAAAATATTTAGTTAAAATTGTTAATCCGTTAGTAGGAGACTCAAATTCATTTATCAGAAACAGTAATCATTTTTTAGAAAAAATTAGGGAACATCAATTTCCGGATCATTACATATTAGCTAGCTTTGATGTGGTTAGTCTTTTTACTAATGTCCCTGTTGACAAATCATTGAATATTTTACGCAGAAAGTTAGAAAATTACTAGACTTTAGTAGAAAGGACAAATTTGAATATAGATGCAATATTAGAACTAACAACACTGTGTTAAACCACTTATTTTCCACTAGGAAATGAATTTTTCTTGAAATCGGCATTAAAATGTCCCAAAATCGTTATTAAAAGCACAGAAATCGTACAATAATATAGCCCATTATTGTACGATTTTTTCAATAAGTCAAAAGGGAACAAATATTCAAAACCCGGCCGATAAAGGCTCATTTAACTTTTCGTACACATGGCGAAATTGTTTCCTATAGAAGCGCAATCCTTCAGTATACATATTTTAGTAAATTTGAAAATCAATAAATTTGTTGTGTAGGCTGCACAAAAAGCAGCAGTTTGGTTTTTCTGTCAGAAGGTGCCGTACATCATTATACTTGTCCTAGGTAGAGCGATCGGTAAAGTCAAGCAACGCCGCGCGTAGTCGGTTCGTGGACGGGTGATCCCTTATCATTATTTTCTTGCCTAATAAAACTTTTTTTTTCCGATTTCAAGAAAAATATAATATGTACCTCGGCACTGAAGTTCTTTTTATGACTCATGTGGTTTATTTGCCTCGGTCAGAGGCCTCGGCAACTAAACTCCACACGAGTCATAAAAAGTTTAACTTCAGTGCCTTGGTACATAAATAACTATTTCTTGAAATCGACATTAAAATGTCCCAAAATCGTCATTAAAAGCACAGAAATCGTACAATAATGTAGCCCATTATTGTACGATTTTTTCAATAAGTAGGCCTTGGCGAGATGTAAACATCAAACGTCAGACGCGGAGAAATCGCCCGTCAAAAGTGACCAAATATTCAAAACCCGGCCGATAAAGGCTCATTTAACTTTTCGTACACATTGCGAAATTGTTTCCTATAGAAGCGCAATCCTTCAGTATACATATTTTAGTAAATTTGAAAAACAATAGATTTGTTGTGTAAGCTGCACAAGAAGCAGCAGTTTGGTTTTTCTGTCAGAAGGTGCCGTACATCATTATGCTTGTGCTAGGTAGAGCGATCGGTAAAGTCAAGCAACGCCGCGCGTAGTCGGTTCGTGGACGGGTGATCCCTTATTATTTTCTTGCCTAATAAAACATTTTTTTTTCCGATTTCAAGAAAAATATAATATGTACCTCGGCACTGAAGTTCTTTTTATGACTCATGTGGTTTATTTGCCTCGGCCAGAGGCCTCAGCAACTAAACTCCACATGAGTCATAAAAAGTTGAACTTCAGTGCCTTGGTACATAAATAACTATTACAAGCAGGAATTTATAATGGCTATGGGGTCTCCTTTATCACCATTCATAAGCAATTTATTTATGAAAGATTTTGAACACAATGAGTTGACTAGATATTTTCACCAACCTAATGTTTGATGGAGATAGGTATTTGTTATATGGAAACATGGGAGTAGATGATTTAAATTCATTATTATAAAGTTTATAAATTCGCAATTACCTTCTATTAAGTTTACCTTAGAAATTGAAAATGATAATCGATTACCTTTCTTATAGATGTTTCTATACTGAAATCAGAAACTAGTGTCTATAGAAAACCAACACATACTAATAGATATCTCCATTTTAACTCCAATCATCATATTAGTGTTAAAAAAGGAGTAATTAAAAGTTAGTATGACAGAGCTAAAGAGATTTGTTGTAATAACACAAAATTTGAGGAGGAAATTAAACATAAAACATGTTCTTGAGAAGACTAGTTATCTATTGAATTTATTGAGCAAGTTTTTCAGGATTGCCAACAACATAACAATGCTAATAGAACTAGAGAAATAACTCTGGTGGACCGACCAGTAAATTTAATTATTCCTTATATTCCTGGACTATCAGATAAGCTAAAACGCATAGGCAATCGTTTTAATGTCAGAACTGTATTTAAAACCAAAAATACATTAAGATCGATGCTAGTTATAAAACCAAACAATTTAATGAGGTACAAAGTTAAAAAAATTGCATGTATAAAATTCCTTGCGAATGTGGAAAGTTCTATGTTGGGGAGACTTGTAAGCCATTTAAGGTTCGTTTAAAAGAACATAAAAATTATATCAGGCAAATCAAATTTCGAAGTCGAAAATATGTGAACACTCTTTTAATAACAATTATAGGATTTTGTGGGTTAGGTCCAAACCAATTCTCGAAGAAGAAGTAGGAAATAGACGCAAAATTAAAGAATCAGCATTTATTCCAGGAAATACAGACAACTGTGTTGCTGAATGTTCAGTGGAATTCAGTAAAATATTATTGACACTTATTCAAAGAGAAATTAGTATAAATAATTAGATAGAAAACAGGGTAATATCAGACAGGTGGCTATATAGGCTATTGTTTCTGTTGTCATGACATTTTAACCTGAAATTTATTAATCTGTCATTTCACTTTGACGTGACATGATCTTTGAGAAAGGAGGAAGATTTATTCTCCGAAAGCTCGGAAAACAAATTTGTTGAAGATATTTTTTGAGTTACAAGTTCGAAGTTTAGTTCATTTACTGTTAAGAATTTATTAATTTTCCAGGCAACTTGAGAAAGTTGTCTTTTAGCCAGTTTGGTGGCGAAAAACCCAATAGGCCAGGGAAATTACGGTAAAAAATAACGAAACCTACAAAAGACAAAATTCATAACCGCATTTTTATAATGCCATCACAAAATATTGGTAATAAATGATCGCCACAATTGTTTTTTATACAAAATAAACATACGCGTGTGGGCGTTTTTAGAAAAATTCATTTTCTTGTTGTAATAAAGACGGCATAAATATTAACTGCGAATTTTAAGCTTCATTTATTAGTAAGTAAGGTATATAAAGTTGAGATTCATCAATTAAACAGATTACGTTTGCGCAAGTATCTGAATGATGTAAAAAGGACATTTTGCATAATATTTTGTTGGGCAAAAATATTAACTGCGTTTTTATTATTTATAATTCTCTTATATATATAAAAAAAGTATTAACAGTTTGTTCTGAAATTAAACATATTGTTTCGCCGGAAATCGCATTTTAAAGAAATTAGAAGCTGTCTTTGAGAGCAAAATTTTTAACTGGCTGATTTTTGTTAAACTTTGTAAGTGGATACTAAGTCTTGTTAAATTTTTTGAAATTAAACAAAAATTGGTAACGGAAGTATTTTGAAATGACAAATGACTGTTGACCTACATGCGCCGTAAATAAATGTTTAATTTCGCTATATGTGATTTAATATAGTTATATGTAAAAAGTTAAACAAAAAAAACAGTTATTAATATTTTTGTTTTTCCTAAAGAAATGACAAGTGACAGTTGACCTATATGCGCCGTAAATAAATGTTTAATTTGGCTATATAATATAATTCAATATAGTTGTAATGTAAAAAGTGAAACAAACAAAAAACAGTTAATATTTTTGCCTATTCTATACCAATGTAACAGCTGACGTACAAGCGGCTCAGATAAATGTTTAATTTTGTATACACAAGTTACATTCTATTTGTAAAAGGGAATGATCATATGCAATAAAAACGTAGTTAATATTTTTGCCTTTTGCCGAAATAGAAAATTATCCGATTTTTATCTCTCTTTGTTACTTCCATATTCTTAAAATGTTTAATTTCTTAATATATGTTAGCAAGGGAAGTTTTTTACCCAAAGAGTCTAAAAAAATCCATTTAACATTTTTGCTCGAAATTTCTAACGAAAAATAGGTGTGTTTTGAGGTAACTCAAGGTTCCGTTTTTTCAAAATGTTTAATTTTTGGTTTCTACCAACGTATTTACTTATAACTTTGATATGGTAAAACAAAATTGCAGTTAATATTTTTGTCTAGGTCAAATTCTATTTTCCCTGGCCTACAATTAAAATTCAATGAATCAAATAGCGTTTTTCGTGAAAATCTGAAATTGGTTGAAACACACTTGATGATTGACCGAGCGAAAGTTTTCGTAATTTTAAATTCGTTCATAACTTTGGGCTATCGGGAGGAGACGTCTCTATCGCACATAAGACGCCCACATTTCCTTTTCGGATAGGTAGTTCGTTAGCATACCATTTAAATTCCAAATGTAGCTTCACGCGACGTCTTACTAGGAAGCACGTGGGTCATTCTTTTCATGTAAATGTAAGGAGCGAGCCACCGAAAATCACATACCAGTTGGTAATAGAATTTTTGTATTGGTCTGTCCTTTTTTCTGACACCCAGATTAAACTGTCTTCGATTTACCATACAATGCCCAGCAATCTGTCATTTTGGCGTTACCCGCCACTTCATCAGCTCCGTAATTACAGGCCAGCAACAGCGTCTGATTAACGGCCAAATAGAAAATGTCCCTATTGTTCCCTATTGGAAATTATGGTTTTCTGAAAACGCCAGTAATTGGTTGAGAACCAGCAGAGAAATCTGCACCACCAAGGATAATAGGAAGAGAGAAGACATTTTAGTTGCATGTCGGGTCTGAACAGGTAAACGGTAATTATCGCGTTTTCTGACATATAACGGGTAAAAACTATAAAGTTCCTTGTAGCAGGTAATTGGCGTGAGGTAATCTTCAGACGCAAGCGATAATTTTATTAGTTATTGTTTTTGTAAGGCGCCTTTTTAAGATCTTTCTGAACATTTTACAGGTGATTTTTTGGTAATTTCTTTGTGAAATGCACAACGTTAAAGATTAGATTTGTTTTTCATGTTGCTCTATTTTCCTTTGTACAATTTTGTGTTGCTACAGGGTGTTCAGATTTTATCCAGAACACCCTAAAAATTGTGACGCGCTTTTATCGGAAATCTGGCAAAGTAGCTTTATTCAGCACCCCCTGAAACCCCAATGTCCCAAGTTTTATTAATTTACTTCGCCGACTAACAATTCTAGAAGGCCTTAAAATTGGGAAAATGATATTTTTTTATTTTGAATAAAAAATCAGGAATGCTTTGGAAACATCTGAAAATCAAGAAAACTTATTCCAAACTGCACAAAAATGTCGTATTAATAAAGAAAACTACAAAGAACATCGTTCTATATTTTTAAAATAATGCTTAAATGTGCCATATTTCTAAGTATGATTTTTTCGATACTATTTATCAAAAAATGCTATTAGCGATTTTTTATAGAAGATCTGGCAACGTAGCTTTAATCAGCACTCCCTGAAACCCAAGTATTCCAAGTTTTATGAATTTACCTCGCCAAGTAACATTTCTATATAGGACCTTATAGTTGGGAAAATTGTATTTTTTAGTTTTAAATTTAAAATCAGGAATGTTTTGGACATATTTGAAAATCAGATAAACTTAATCGAAGCATCCCAAAAATGTCTCACTAATAAAGAAAAAGGAAAACAAACATTATCCTACCGTTTTAAAATAATACTTACCTAAATATGGCATATTCTGTATAACAGATCACAGAAAATATGTCATATTTAGGTATATTATTTAAAACGAAACGATGGTGTTCTTCTCCTGTTTTATTTATTAGTGGGACACTTATAATGTTTAGATTAAATTTACCTGATTTTCAAATATTTCCAAAGCATTCCTAATTTTTAATTGAAAAAAAAATTCCCTAATTTAAAGCTCTGTAGAAATGTTAGTCGGTGAAGTAAATTAATAAAACTTGGTACATTTATGTTTCGGGGGGTGCCGAATAAAGCTACGTTGCCAGATTTCCAATAAAAAAATTCTAAAAAATCGCATAAAAAAATCATAGCGGGCCGCGAAAATAGTGATCCCACCATGACGTTATGTCCCCAAGTGCTTAAGGACACTTTCTACACATACACAAAAAATCATCAAAATCGTGTATCGCATCACAATTTTACAGGGGTGTTCCGGATCAAATCTGAACACCCTGTATATGTTCCTTTTTTCTTTTGCGTTCGTTTCTGTTCCTCTATGTTCCTTTAATTTCCTGCATATTCCTGTATGTATTTCTATTTCCGAACATTTTATAAACGGCCCCCGTAAGTTTTGGTCGCCGGCAGCCATCTAGAGTATGCAAATGGTCCGGAGAGGTCATAGTTGGCCGTGAGAATACCGGCAGGGATCGTGAAGGCTCCTGGCTGCGTTTCGATAACGTTGGCAATCTAGTTATCGAGAATTTCTATGGGATACCTACCCGCAAATTTAGTGGACTAGCTTTAAATAAAATAAGGGCAAGATAACACTCTGTCGTTTCTATTCTACTTGAGAAAACATTGAACGTACACGATTGATCGATAGAGTGGTATGTGTGGCTATGTTTGAAGTCCAAACGTTCAAGAGAATCATCACCTCTACATTTAAATTTATAAGCAAAATATTTCCCACAGACCGTAGAAGAAAGCGACGGTATTCTACCGTCGCATGCTTATAGGAACGCTGAAACAATCCGTAGTACCTTCCCATATCGTGTAAGGCGCCTATATAAGCATAGGTACTAAATCAAGTGATTGTGGTACTCTAGCGGTACTAATGTTATTAAATTAATATGGAATCTGGCCGAAGAATCCGAGAAATTTCTCTGATAAGCTTCTGGGAGATACATACGTTTGAAAGGGACATAAAATAACATAAAAACTTTCTTGTTTTGTGTGAAATTCTGGATTGTTCCTAAATAATGAATAAATTTTCATGGTACTTACAGGGTGTCTACTTTTAAGTGTATAGAAATCGATAAAAAATGTATTTTGTGAGATATTTTCAAAAACCTTTTTTTGTTCGAAAGGCCTTCAAAAACCGCTTCTTTTGACCTTTCTGTCATTTTCAAAATGCAAATCCAGGGCCGGCTGCGATTTTTTTATACCCCCGATTTTTACGAAAACCATTTAGCGATTTTTTTATTTAAAATCTGACCCGACGGTGTTAATCAGAACACCCCGAAACAGCTATATACCAAATTTGAATAAAAAATATACAGGGAGTTCCATTCTGCAGGGTGTCAAAGTTGAGCAAAATAGGAATTTTAAAGGCATCTGCCAAGTCAAGAGTGCCATTGAATCCCCTCAAAACAGTTGAATGGTCAATAGGGCCACTCAAGGTATTGGTGTGCAAAGATCCAATACAAAATATACAGAGTGTTCTTATCGGTGACATCTCAAATTACTGAATTTTTGGAACTTTATACTGGTCAAAAATCGAGTATATCAAAACCGCTACACACACTATAAACGAAATAAATCTAAAAAATACAGAAGTCTGCCAGTCAGTAAGTCCATATCAGTTAAGGTGGCTGGTGTGCCACAACAGTAAACGCACAGAAAATGTATCATCTTAGACAGTGACTTTGTTGAGTAAGGTCCAATAATTTAAATTGTTTTTCTTTGTTAGTTGGCATTTTGTAAAGAAATACATTACTTTTGTGTTTATCAACATTTTTTCAATGATTCCACAGCACTCATAACCCGTATAAAGTTTCATAAAAATTTAGCATTTTGAGATGGCACAGATAAGAACATTCTGTATATTTTGAATTGGACCTTTGCACACCGACACCTTGAGTGGTCCTATTAACCATTTAACTGTTTTGCGGGGATTCCATGGCACACTTGACTTTGCAGGTGCCTTTAAAATTCCTATTTTGCTCAACCCTCTATATTTTTTATTCAAATATAGTATATAGGGGTTTTTGGGTGTTCTGATTAACGCTGTGGGGTCAGATTTTAAATAAAAAAAATCGCTAAATGGTTTTTGTGGAAATCGGGGTATAAAAAAAATCGTAGCCGTCCCTGGATTTGCATTTTGACAAAAGTAAAAACGTCAAAAGAAGGGTTTTTGGAAAACCTTTCGAACAAAAAAAAGGTTTTTGAAAATATCTCACAAAATACATTTTTTATCGATTTGTATACACTTAAAAGTAGACACCCTGTATATTAAAAAACTCAGCTCAGACCGGTTTAAGCTTATGATCATCATCTCTAACAAAGTTTGACGGTTCATCTGATCTAAATAATTAATAGCAGCTTAAAAACGAGGCAGGTCTCACATATCCGCATAAAAACTGTTTCATTATGGAATTAGAATAAATCTTTCAGTGTCCTCAAAAACGTGTCTGTTTTAATTGATCTGTGACGGTGCCCTACTTGGTTCAAACCCGAATTATAAAACCAATAAAAGGAAGCGGAACGCAAAGTCTGAATGTCGTAAAATACTGGCATACGGGCAGATAAAGATGACATTAAAAATAATTAATATCGGTGTAAAGGCGGTTAAAAGTTATTTAAATTAATTACAGAGCTGAGCTGTTATTTCGTCGTGGTTGGTGGTCGTCGGAAAAATAACAATAGTTTATTGTCTTAACTTGCTAGGCAATTTTTTAATAAACTTCATATTCTTTCAGGCACTGCAGACAGAACTGGCAAATCCATAATCTTATGTTACGCAGAATGTATATCCAGAGCAGCACTGAACAAGTATGAAATCGCCAAACTTCTTTTGTACTATTCTTCTATACCACCGTAAGTACCTACCTATCACATTTAATTTAGTATATCCAGTGATTATACCTTAGACAAAGAAAGAGAGAGGGCACCGCGCCTGCCTACCCTGCCGTGTATATATTTTGTTACGTCGTTTTGAACGGCCGCCATTTTATATGTGGCAGACAAAGCGAGTACGTTGTGAGTTAATTTCGCGAATTTGTGAATTAAAAGTAACAGTGATTAAGGTGAAAATATACTCCTAAGATGGTGAATTGTTTAGCGTTTTGTTGCAAAAGCAGAAATGAAAAGCAAGAGCCCGGGATGTCGTTTCACAGGTAAATAATTAACAAGCTACCTTTGAAAGATGCCCTAAAACTTTATTCTTTTCTCAATATAACTTCTTCAAATTCCTTCTACCTTTTAGGATGATAAAGTGCATTGTTTTGTTTGTAAATAGGACCAATATAATTATTTTTTAACATCGTTTTTATTGAAAATTTCTTAATTGATTATGATAGTTTCATAAAATATGGGCTGGTTTCCATGGTCCTGCATTTTTTATTTTATTTTGATTGATTCGATATCGCCACAAATAAATATATTTCAGCACTTGACACTAGTTTTACATTTGGAAAATTATCTGCAAATAAGTACCAATATTTCAAATGATATGTAAGTCAAAATTAACTACCTTTTCATTTTTAACATTTTTGTGATATTGGCTAAGAACGCGGCTCATGCTACGCCACTGGCCTGTCGTGCGATGTGGCAGTCGGTAACACGGCCGCGAGCGCTGTTAGTCTTCCTCTCTCTTTCCTTGTCTAAGGATTATACTATAATCACTGGGTACTGGTATAACTACAGAAAGTGGTGTGTGAAATCTTATGTCACAGTATTGCGACCGAATCGATGGCCCATACTTTTCCAAGCGACGAGAAGTCGTGTCCCGGTACATTTCAACCATTATCAAAAGCGGTAGACAGGTGGTGGCAGTGCCTGAGCATTTACCTGTCGCAAACACATGTATTTACATACAATTATCTACAAATCAACCGGCAACATGACGATCTGAATGTATTCATCGCGTTTGGCATACGTATGCATTATGTATGTTTTGTGTGTGAGAGAACTGCTCTGAACGTCGCCTCACGTGAACATTTTCCGAGATGCCTGACTGATGGTATGAACAAGTTTATTACTTGGGAAAGATTATGTGGCTTGTTGGGTAAGAGAGCGCGTAATATAACACAGGGTTATTATACTAAAATTTCTGCCAAGTAAGGCGTTTGGTATATAGGCCATAAAATGTCAGCGCGTCTGACAAAAGCGTATTTTTGTGTTTTTATCTTGTTGTTTCCAGCTATTTAGACACTACCACAAATAATTTTATCGATCTTTTGACTCATTTTAATTAAGCCAATAAATTTTTTCCGAAATATTTTTTACGTAAACAATTGTAAAAGTAAAATTAAATAAAGGTCGTGCCTCAGCGCGGCTCTGGCGAATATCTCAACGCACATGTTCTTGTTTACATCAGGCGCAAGAGTTATTTGATTTTAGTATAGCCCCCTTAATTTTAATTTATAGGCTTTTTGCTTTTTTAATGAATATTCTTTTTGCGCAAATGCTAATGACAGCCATTGTGATAAATATTTTTAAATAATTTTTGTCTCAAAATGATTAAAATTTGTGTTGACCAAAAGTTCCCCATTTTATGGGTCAAAGGTTGAATCACCACGTGCTGCACATATTTGAAAAATCAAGAATTTGTACTTTAGAGACCCTGTGTATTTGCCATATGCCACAAATATAGGAAGATTGCAATTGCTCTTAAGAGGCCCATGTTCTCAGATTAGAATTAAGGTTACACGCTATTCTAGATAGGGCCTTAACATGAGAATAGTGCCCCACATTGATAACCAGTACCGTTTCCCAGCATTTACGGTACTAGGAAACTGCATAAAATTCGTTTTAATGGTTCCAGGATGTCGTTCGTTCGGTCTGAATACTTTTACATCTCGTTCACACGATATTTGGTCGGTTATCAATATTTCTTCTTCGAATTTGACACTTTAATTGTTTTTCCAGATTGGAGTGCGCCAAGAATGGGTTCACGATACTCCTCCTGGCCGAAAATGAAGCGGACTACAAGATTTTGGAAGTTCTGGATAAGTCGGTGTGTTTAATAATGAATGCCATGAAGGTGCAAAGATTTTTGATATGGACACCTGGTGTTAAAAGTAACAAGGAAGTGAGGACGTTAGTCAGTAAAGCAGAGGTAAGAAATTTACATCAAAAACAATTTTCAAATATTAAAATAACAATGTTTGTTTGTTAGTTTTCCTACTGAATTCTAAAAGGAAGTTAAACATTGTTTATCCTCATTGAAATTCCGATCTAAAACTGAGGATATCCGCTTACAACTTTTTTTAGGTTTTCTCATTTATATCGCATAATCAGAACTTGTAGGTGCTTAAAATTCTAGTGACTTATTCTTTGAATACAAATTAGGGACTATAAAAGGAAGAAGTCTAGACTCGCTGGACGATATTGAATTATTGATATTCTTCCAGGCCCCGATTTTGGAGGTTTAGGAAAAACGGGTCGAACGATGTCGGAAAACCTCATATCGTTGAACTGGCGAATTAATAAAGACTGCTCACGCACGGGCGTAGCCAAGGGGGGGGGGTTTCGGTTTCGGTTCAAACCCCCCCGAAATAAGCAAAATATTACCTAAAAATATGAGGAGTGAAGAGTTAAATTATTATTACGTTTGAATATATGTAGTAATAGTAGCGCCTAGCGCCATCTTTTGACGAGAGGCAGACGCAGTTGCAGCCGAACTATTTTGTATTGTAGGGACACTTTGCGTTGTTTCTCGATTATTCGCCACGCCCCTCGGTCGAAATGAGCGGAACTTTGTGGAAGTTCGTGGAAGTTTCTGGACGGCTACTGGGCTGCTATATAAGCGGCGCCGCGGCGCGTTACCGCGCTTACGGCAGTATTGTTCCATGCGAACTCGAGGCGAATAAAAGTGAAAAGTGGTGAACGAATAGTGAAGAGAATTAAGTGTACCGTGTAAGTGAGTAATTTTAGTGCACTGTTATTCGATGACCTTGCTAAGGATAGATACGTGAATCATTATTACTGTCGAAAAATGGAGGGGAAGAAAAGGAAGGGTGATAAACCTAAAGGTATGGACTACTGGAAAAAGTGGTGTAGTCAAGGTCAAGGGGTTTCTAATAAAGAAACAAATTTGGATTTAGCTATCAAAGCTTCAGCTACCTTGCATGCTGATAAGAAGACTGCCTACCCCGAAATCTAGTTTGGAATGCCTAGATATGTGCGATAAAAACCTTTATCCTAATATTTACACATTACTACAAATCTTGGCTACCATTCCTGTATCCACTGCTACCCCAGAAAGGTCTTTCTCGAGACTAAGGAGACTGAAAAACTATTTACGAAACACTACAAGTGAAAACAGACTTAATGGTTAATGAACATTCACTATGGAACAGAAATTCATGCAGATGAAGTAGTGGATATATTTAAAAGAAAAAGCCGAAGATTTCTTCTTTAGTGGTTTTAGATTTAGCGCAGAGGAACGAAATTAATTTATCCATTTCATTTAAAGTTAAGAACTTTATAAATATGTCGTAGTTTTTCGGATGAATATATAGATATTAAATTTCATGTAAGTATATTTTTGTTGTTTTATTTACTTCTCAAACTAACCCCCCCCCCAAAACTAAATCCTGGCTACGCCCGTGTGCTCACGGCTGTCATGTTTGACAGTTCTCTGGCTCACCATGCGCTTCCCGGAGACAAAATACAATGCAAAATACATTGTTGACCATAGGCGCCATCTACTTTCCAGAACATGAAGCTATAACCGTGAGAAGTCTTATTAATACGTCAGTCAACGCTCATATTTATTATACCGAGTACTACACTAAATGTTTGAATATTTAGATACCTTAGACAAGGAAACAGAGAGGACACCGCGCTTGCCTACCCTGCCGTGTATAGATTTTGTTACGTCGTTTTTAACGGCGGCCATTTTATATGTGACAGATAAAGCGAGTACGTTGTGAGTTAATTTCGTGAATTTGTGAATTAAAAGTAACAGTGATTAAGGGGAAAATATACTCTTACGATGGTGAATTGTTTAGAGTTTGGTTGAAAAAGCAGAAGTGAAAAGCCAGAGCCCGGGATTTCGCTTCACAGGTAAATATTTAAGAAGCTATCTTTAAAAGATGCCCTAAAACTTAATTTATCTCATTATAACTTCTTCAAATTCCTTCTACCTTTTAGTATGATAAAGTGCATTGTTTTGTTTGTAAATAGGACCGAATATAATTATTTTTAACATCGTTTTTATTGAAAATTTCTTAATTGCTTATGATAGTTTCATAAACTATGGGCTGGTTTCCGTGGGCCTGCATTATTTATTTTATTTTGATTCATTGGAAATCCCCGTAAATAAATATATTTCAGCACTTGACACTAGCTTCACATTTGGGAAATTATCTGCAAATAAATACCAATATTTCAAATTGCATGTAAGTCAAAATTAACTACCTCTCTTTCCTTGTCTAATTTAAAACATATCACTTTGAAATAATTTGAGAGTAACCATGGAAACGCATCGTACAGGGGGTTTCCCGTATATTTTTACCCACCCGTAGAGTCTTTATTTTTCGAGTTAGAAAAAAATTACTTAAATGAAAGTTGTAGGGTTTTTTCTGAACCGTTGGGATCTGTTACTAGATAACACAAATGAGCGTCGCAAATTTATGAAAAAATATAAACTTACTTTTTTTAATGGACCACCCTGTATATTTTTGGATTTTTGAATTGCAGGCATTTTTCCGATTCCAACAATATAAATATGTTATATGTTTGCTCTAAGCATTCGCATGATATTCCAAATTGCATAGATAAATACGATCTTTATATTTAATCGAGGTTTCCATGGAAAAACATTTCAACTTAGGCAAGAGCATTCCTGTCAATCCATTATTTTTGGGACAATACACCTTGGTACCCTACAACTTTCATTTAGGTAATTTTTTCTAACTCGAAAAATAAAGGCTCTAGGAGTGGGTCAAAATATACGGGAACACCCTGTACATACCATAGACTGTATTGTCAGCGTTGTTTATTTTCGAAAATAAAAATGTTCCAAGTTTCTTTCGTTTTAATGTTTTCGTTTTCAAAGAAGTAAAAAATATTGTTCATTACACGTCCAGATATAGATTTTTCCGTGCTTGCATGACTTCCCGTGTTCGGCTTCGCGTCACACGAGAATTTTTCACACGTGCGCGGAAAAATACTTATTTCAAGACTCATAATGAAATATTCTATTTTGGGACAGGTTAATATTTTTTGAAATTCAAAAAAGTACGCTGTACTGGCATCTAGACATTTTTTAGAGGAATTTCGAGGTCGGAGCCGTGTTCTACGGGTCAATTTACTCCGGATAGGCCTGGTTTCGAAGCACTCTGAGTTCGTTTCCTGCAATTTTTTTGCGAAATCGTCAAATTTTAGTTTCTAAGGGGGCTAACCCCCTAAAAATCTCGGGAAATTATTCGCCACACGCACATGTCGCGTGTAACAAACTTTGGCCATAACCTCAACTGATCCTCGCATTTTTCCATTTCTCTTTCATCCCATCTGCCCGTAATCACAATTAGCTACGAAACGCCGGCAAAATGAAGTAGAAAGCACGCATTTTCCTAATGATCCGCTAACGTTTAAATCTCAATCAATCAGCGCAGTCTTCAGTCAGTGAGCGATTGCGAGCACTAGTGAAACCGATATGGCAAGTGCAAATTGATGAGATTAACATGGGGTTTATTAATGATGGACTATCGTTTGGTCGTCGTTTTGGATGTAAACTGTTTCGTGGAAAAATGGCAGCACGATCTTCGTTATTTATTATGCCAAGCAAGTTCTATATAGACTCAATTACCTATTTTTCGAAAATACAAAACAAAAATTTCACTCTTGGGGAAAAAGTTGCACAATTTTGAGGTCAACAAAATGGTACAAATGGATTCCTAAAGTCTTTTTTCGTTTTTGAGTTATTTTGGAAAAAGTTAAATTTTGCGTTTTCGATTTTCTTTTTTTCTGAATTACAGATATAAAAAAAAGAAAAACACTTTCTTATGGCACTTTTTAAAGGGCTTTAAGATGCCGTTTTTAGATTTGTTCTACAACAATTCGTTTTTGAGAAACCATCTTCAACTTAATTTTTTTAAATACGGACCTGGATTTTTTTGCAGATTTGGAAGCACTTTTCATTGCAAATACCATGATGTATGACACGAAATATTTTTAAAATGTTTTGAGACAATTATACTGAAAATTCCTTTTGTCCATTCATTTTTTTCTATTGCGGCCCTGTATTTATTAATAACAAGCCTAAATATTAATCAGTATTGTCAACAATTTAACTTACAGTTTATTTTTACTTCGAAAACTTAATATTTTTAAATACGGCCCTGTCTGGTAAGTGTTGTACAGCAAAGAGTGTCGCATTGTGTTTTGTAGTAAATTCTTCGCTTTTTCTAATTGTGAGAAGAAAGCTGAAACCAATAACTTTTGCCATTTATTAATTTCAACAACATTCGTTCGGCCTCTACACTAAGTTTGTGACACAAGATAGAACATGCTAACATGTTAAATTTGTCGTCATTTGAAAAAGCACCCACTATTTCTAATAATCCAAATTATTAACTAAATGATACAGTGGAAGTTATGACAAATGACAAGGGGTTGGTTTCGTTGTTTCAAAGCCTTGTATAGATGGAAGATTCTTATTTATTTTTTATTATCGTATGTGACTGTTATTAGTCTTTGTCGTCCTTTTATTGGTTCTCCGATTGAAAGATAAGTTGTAAGTTAAATTGTTGACAATATTGATTAATATTTAGACTTCTTATAATTAAATACAGGGCCGCAATAGAAAAAAAATGAATGTAAAAAAGGAATTTTCAGTATAATTGTCTCAAAACATTTTAAAAATATTTCGTGTCATACATCATGGTATTTGCAATGAAAATTGCTCTCAAAATCTGCATAAAAAATCCAGGTCCGTATTTAAAAAAATAAAGTTGAAGGTGCTTTCTCAAAAACGAAATGTTGTAGAACAAATCTAAAAACGGCACCTTAAAGCCCGTTAAAAAGTGCCACAATTTTACTTTTTTCAAGATAACTCAAAAACGAAAAAAGATATTAGAAATCTGTACACCATTGCACCATTTTATTGACTTTAAAATTGTGCAACTTTTTCCCCATTTAACCGTTGTTCTATATCTCACCGTTTGCAAGGTCCCCATACTGTTCATTCTTATCCGGGACACATTGTATAAATAGACTGTTGGAACTACCCATCCTTATGGAAAATCGTGTAATTGGACTTGGAGTCAATAGAGCATTCACATTCGATTGTTCCAAAGTGGGAATTTTAATTTAAAGAGTGAATGACTCTAATTATTTATATGTTTATTAATTACAACTTGGAGAGGCGCAGCTTCTTGAAAATACGGTTTCCATATAGTCAACTGCTTTTAAATGAAGTCCCAAAAAATGAAAAAAAAAAGAATTTTGAAAATTAGATAACCATGTCAAAATGAAACACACTGTATATACAGGCTTTTTTTTGTTTTTCATTTTTCATTTTTGCCAAAGATTGTCTATGCGCATCCTATGTAAAAAATAGCTCCAGCGGTCTGTGGTGGCTTCTTTTTGAAGGTGGTTCTCAAAATGTTTTTTGTTTTCAAAGAATATCGCGGGCGTCGTGATCCAAGGCAATTATTACCAGGTTAAACTTATAATAATTTTTGTTGCGCCAACCTATAACTAGCTACAAAGCAAAAATCCCCACAAAGCAAACAAAAGCCACTCGTACGGCCCCAGGCGTTTCCTCCAATACAGAAAAATGCTATAGCGTGAAATCCATAATAAAAGAGAAATTTTCTATATCTAATTATTAGATTACACATTGGGGCATTTCATTGAGCAATCTAGGCGGCAATTAGACGATAATCTGCGCATATTATGCATCGATTATGCGCGAAAACGTTTGATTCCGCGCATTTTTGTCGAGACGGAACTGCAGGCTAGCCGCTTTGATGTAACTAATCGCGGACGCAAACAGATTAGACTGTTTCCTGTCGTTATGTACCCTGAAGCTTATTTCGTAAGTTTTCAATGACACGCGAATACCTTTGTGTTTGTTTATTTGGAGAGAGAAAAACTGCAGGTGAATACATCATCTTGTTTATTCCAGGCTATCTTGATCACTGAAGAGTCAGTACTGCTCAACTACGTAGAGAGGGATCAAGCGCCAGCCAGTTGTGGAGGCACGTGCACACATGATCAGCTAGAGTGGGTAGAATTCTACAAACAGTGCGAACCGTTCCTCGAAGTTTGTAGGTCAGCGGGAAGGAGTTTGCTGACAACCCTAAGCCAGCTTAGAAAAGAAGAGGTGCCACACCAAGTGACAAGGAGATTTTTGAATCACCAATGCAGGTAATAGGAGAAACACAAGACACCACATATAAACGCAATAGTCTCAATACTCAAATGATCCAATGATTGTTTGACGTACCTAGTTAAATTGTTTGAGTTTGTATTTTTGTGCAAATAGTTTTTAAAGACCTATTCCACAGTATCATCTTATCATTCTGTCAGATAAGATTTGAAATTTAAATCATCACACTATACTCTAGTGCATACTCATTAAGTAAGTAGGTACACAATGGAAACAACAAGCGGAAGGTCATACATTTGTTCACCTGTTTCCTCATAATTATATTATATGTTTTTTTCCAGACAAATTACCAAAGCCCTGGAGTCGGAGACGATCCAACTGCTTCAGAAAGATGGCAAGAAGACGTTGTCGAATCTCACCGAAAGGCAGCAATGGTTGCCGGGGTCCAGGGACGTGAAGAGGAGTTCCAGCTTCGCGTATGACTCGTTCAACGCGGTCGAGAGGGTCACAAAGAGACTGGAACAGCTCAGGCAGGAGCGGACGGAAAAGCTAAGGGAGCTGGCGAGGTATAGGGCCCTCAAAGAAGAAGCCGACGAAGTAAGTAAAATATCTATCGGTTTAGGAAAATCCGCGGCGATCATGTACGGAGACGACGAACTGTGCTAAGACACGCGTCGGACACGACCATTAGTAGCGACTACTTGCACACTTAATTCGACCTTCTACGGTCTTACGGTCTCGTTGTACCAATTTGCAGTTCGCAGTTCATTGGTTTTTGTGCTGGTGACTCACGACGATTTCCTCATTTCATGGCACCAGGCAATATTCTTTGAGAATTTACGGTATGGCACCAAAAGCGGGTTAACGGGTACGTTACAGAGATATGGAGGTTAGGAGAGGGCACTTAGGCGAGTGCGCAGCCTAGTTTTGACTGTCTCTATGGGTCCGCCATTTTCTAGTACTAACGTCAAAGGATTCCGCTCGTTCTCCTTGTTTACGACTCGTTGGAGTGGTTGGTTATGGCATTTTTGTGTAATATTTTAAAGATTTCAGTGTTTTTTGTTAAGTGATAGCAAGGTTGACCAAAACATTCAAAACTATCACAATAAGACAACAACATCTATATTTTTTATCTTTTAGGATTTATATTATTATATTGTTTGTATCGTTCTTGCATTGTTTAAAAGGTTTGAAACTGTTTAAGGCTCAGACAAATAATAAACATAGACTAATAATTCAATACAATACAGACCCTGCCAAGATAAAAAAAATTGTTTAGTAACATTATTTGTCTGAGTTAGTAATATAAATCTAAAACAAAACAATGCAATGATTGCACCATTGCCAAACTTCTTCATAAATTTATCTTGTACTTACAAAATAAATATATAACCAACGTTAAAAAACATAAATTTGGAACAATTAATTAGTTCATATCTACAATCTACATATAGTAAAAATTTGAACAGTTATCATTTAACAATAAATTTTACTGATTTTGTGAATTTGCTGATCCTACTTGGTCTATAAATAATATCCTCAATAAATTGCTTACCCTGGCTAACGTGACAACGTTGCACGAACTCTTTATGATCGATGGGCATTTGCTTTATTATCCATAGTTCCATTAACGTTAATTTTTAAGGGTTTATCTCAAAGTTTATTTTATTTATATTTATTTTATAAGCGACCCTGGTAATGTACTAATGAAATATTAACTATCCCCTGCATATCTTTGGTATTTTACCGTCTTGCCCGTCTTTGTAATGCTGGTTGCCTATTCTTATATTCATATAATGTTTCAAAAATGATTTCGCAATTTTTATGTAAATGAGTAGTGTTTACGGGAAAAATCAGCTATTACATTGCGAGAAAGCAAAAATCGCATTATGTTCATAATTCTCGAGGAAGGTAAATGCGAATGAAGATAATAAGTTTACACTTTGAACATTCTCGGGTCACGTGTGGAGAGAAAAATATTAGCACCGAGTGTAATTTGATCCAAAACCATTAGAACAGGCAATTACAATTTTCCGAATACAGGTTTTGTATAATGCAAACCACATTTGTCAGTTGTGGTTTAAAAATGCTAGTGATCGACGCATCGCCTCATTTTATTTTATACATTAAAAAAGTAAGTAATCAATTTTTTCCGGCAACCTCAACCAATAAAGGGCACTTGCATATTATTTTCTAACGTACATAACTATTTTCCTTACTAAAATAAATGAAGGTTCTTAAAGAAAGTTCTTCCGAAAATAGCGTCGAACTACTTTCCATCTTGCACAAAAACGAAAAGCAGGTACTTAAATCAGTTTCGAGTCGCTTAAATCAGGTTGACGAATGCATTTAAGCACCCATCATTAACTTGACATGTCAGATCTTCGAACTATATCGAAGGTTTTGACCTACTAACAATTAAATTCGCATCCTGCATTTATTTTTAGTCGCTCGAAAATTATGCCAGACCTGCTCGCTACTAATTCTGCTAGAGTTCTTACTTCGTTGGAAGTGTTATTTTGACCTGGAATTGCATGATGCGCCATTTCGTAACATTTTGATGCACAGAAATAGCGTTGGATCGTTGGATCTGCAGTAAAAAGTATTCTGCACGTTTACAAATCGTCTTCTTTACACAACGAATGTATAGCAATAACCACAGCGTTGTTCTCAATCGATCAACCCGTTGGAGTCGAAGAGAAAATGGCTACACATGTTTCAATTAAAACAAAATACTTTAATGCATCGGGATATGTAAAAGAGGCACTATAGACACCTACTTGAGGGAGAATTAATTGTAGGCGCATCGTGAGCGTGTTAGTTTTGCATAGGTAAACAAAATGACGTTGATTGGAGATACATTTATCGCAAATAGGGAAGATTGATATAAACAGGTCGATCCTGATTACAGACGAATAACGAACGATTCTTCTTTTTATATTTGTAATTCTCTGTGCATCATATCAAACAGTTTGTTCTCATGCATTGCTAGATTCTTTTCTCCCCTTATAAGCTGTCTAATTTATGGAGATTGTGAGTTTGATTGCATTATTAGCCAATAAATTAAACTGCCTGATTTGTGCTGGAACTTTCCTTCGGTTTTAAGGTTTATGGTGCTGTAACTGTAAATTTTCTAAAAACGAATCGATATCGCAAAAAGCCAATCGTTGTTTTATGTGGTCCAGAGGTGCTTCTTCATGCAGTAAAATATTCTAATGAGAATTGGATATATCGACTGTTTGTGGAAAAATTTCGAGTCTATTCTACGGCACTGCAAATTGTAAGCTGTTCGCACAGACCGTTTCAGCGATTACAAGCCTGGTACTTATATCGGACGATAATCCAAGTTGTACTCGTAATAAATTTCGAAAACTTAAGTGTATGGGAGAATTATGAGAATTATTATCACTTCGGTTTCGGTGGTTTGCTAAAACGATATTGTGATTCGATTATTGCTATTTTTCTAAGCAACAAAACAGACTGACAATGGTTACATATAGTATGATTTCAACTCTCATAAGCTTATAGAATAAGGTATTGTGTAAAATGTAGAGAGTATATTTCTTTACTTGAAGCGAGTAGGTTGCCTCAATTTATATGAGCCCGATGCCCGATCATTGTTATTTAAAGAAGTTGCGGTCAATTTTTAGGCAAATCTACTCTCATGTGATTATAGAACAAAATAGGTACCATCGGAAAGAAGGCCCATGGAGCAACAATAAAAAAAGGGTCCCTTGGTCCTCTAGAAATCCGATAGGCGTATTTTCGGGGCCCCGAATATCCTTCGCCTTTAAATACGGCGCAAAAGACGGGGGCAAGTCTGGACCTCGGGGACGCGAGTGGTGTGCGAAGTCCCGCTATACAGCTAGTGCCATATATACAGGGTGTCCCGTAAGTCATGGTCCAAACGGAAATGAGTGATAGAGGACGTCAATTGAAACAAGAAAAACCCCATATGTTGTTATCCAATTCTTTACCGTTTTCGTGATACAGGGCGTTGAAGTTTTGGAGAATAATTGTTTTTTTACAATATCTTCGTAACCGTTTGAGATATTTGCAACAACTCTGGTACACAATAGTGTCCTGTTAGTTGGCATAGTTTGGGAAATTTCCGTGTCCCAAAGCAAACCAGTGGCGGAGATAGAGGGGAGGAGGGTCCATTAATTTAAGAAAAAACTTAGTACGGCCCTGTGCACAATTTAATTTGAATGCATTTTTAGATAGGCGACTTAATTTCCTACAAAAATTGTTTCTTTCTTTCTTTCTTACCGGTCGCCATTTCATTGCAATTTTTATTTTTTTTATTTAAGTTAAAGTTTTCATGAAAAATCGCCGAAAATTTTTGATAGACAAGGAAAGGCAGAAGAATGAAAAAACAACTCACTCATCAGAATGAAGTAATTTTTATTGATTAAATTGTTTGGTTAGGCCAATATTTTTGGAAATTACAGGGTGTTTAACTAATTAATATGCTTTTAAGAGATTTTTGTCGCATTTTTCCGCAAAATCTTATCAAAACTAATGAGATGTCATAATTATTTGTTCGCAAATTGCAATGAAATGGCGACAGGTACGTAAAAAAAGGAAGAAACATTTTTTGTAGGAAATGAAGTCGCCTATCTAAAAATGCATTCAAATTAAATTGTGCACAGGGCCGTACTAAGTTTTTTCTTAAATTAATGGACCCTCCTCCCCTCTATCTCCGCCACCGGTTTGCTTTGGGACACGGAAATTTCCCAAACTATGCCAACTAACAGGACACTATTGTGTACCAGAGTTGTTGCAAATATCTCAAACGGTTACGAAGATATTGTAAAAAAAAACAATTATTCTCCAAAACTTCAACGTCCTGTATCATGAAAACGGTAAAGAATTGGGTAACAACATATAGGGTTTTTCTTGTTTAAAATGACGTCACCTATCACCCATTTCCGTTTGGGCCATGACTTACGGGACACCCTGTATATCGTTTGATGCACAGGAAAAAAAATTTTTTCAAACGCGTTTTTCGGGAGATCTGACGGTACGGCGAGATGGCCGGAGAAAGGGTCAACCTATTTAACGAAACTTTTCCAGGTAAATTATTTCCCGTTTTTTAGTTATTAAGGATTTTCGGGGAAAAAACCGACCAACTCAGGTGGGGCGCATCTTTTTTACGTGAAAATTTTTAAAGCTTCCCTCACATCTTTAGGTGAGGTGAAGATGCTTCCGGTGCCCCTGAAAAATCAAAAATTGAGAAAAATCACGCAATTTCTAAGAGCGATTCCTCAGTATTTCCCGTCAATTTCGCTAATTCTACAACCCTCCCGTTTCTTGAAACTTGAAAATCGGGAGACGGGAAATCTTGTTAAATATCGGATTTTCGAGGTTTCTTTCGGTACTGAAGGAAAGTACAAGACCCGATTAAAAAATTTACTACATCCTTCGATTTTTAGAACGGCACTTTTCGAATTTATTAAAAGACTTTTCCGAAAAAGTAGTAAATATGTTCGTGGGACGGGTTGTACCTAAAAAATTAAAAATTAACCACAACTTCTTTAAATAACAATGATCGGGCGGGCTTAACAGCTGATCTGGCCAACGCCGTTAACAAGGTGTTTTAATACAGTTCTGATAATATTATTTTCATTTTTTTTGTTGGCTTTTGAATTTTTTAAATTTCGAATTCGTATTAGCTATTTTTTTCCCACCTGTGCTTGAAATCTTTTACATCATGAGTGAATCACCCTGTATAAAAGACGATAAATAGTATCGATGCTTTAAGTTGCAACTACCGACAAAGTCGCGATCGATTCAATATCGACCATCTATCCGCTTATCGAAAATATCGACATTTTTTGAGACCATCACATCCGTGTGTAGGTACGTCGTTATCTCAAGCTCGCCGCTCGAAAATTCCCGCATTCGGCACTCGAGAATCGCCGTAATTATAATACGTTTCGACTATAAATCGATACAAAACTGACAATTATCGACCGGCTCTAGCGGCTTAATTAGCCGCAGCAGCGGCTCTGTATTCGCTTCCTTCGGCTTAATTAGGATATTATGACGTTATTAATGACGGAACTGTGAAGGTTCCGTTCCCACAAAGCACAAATCGACCTGTATTTACCTGATAAATATTTATCATAATAAAAGTGGCTGGAAAAATCTTTTTTTATACGTGTACAAACATCTAGGTTGTACCTAACTTTGATTAGTACCTACATACATTTTAACTGACGGTAATTTCCAGAATTCCTTGAAAATCTGTAAAAATTTGCGAATTTCCACAGCCCCCGCTCACTTCTTTGATCTCTCGTAAAAGCCGACAATTTTTTGCGACCAGTCGTAAATCAGCGTCACCTCGCACGTTTCGCATTTACGAGGGTGACCTATTTGTAGACTTTGGTACAACATTATTTGTGTAGGTAAGTGTACCGTTAGTTTTTGGTAGGTACAGTTAAATTAAAATACAAGGTAGCTATTACCAGAATCTACATAATTAGTAGATAGGTATATCTGTAGACTTTGGTTGGAACATGAATAAAAATGCAATTTTTTATGTTTTACGTTCATTTTTAATAAAGCCTAACAAAACAGAGCAAACAAAAACATAAATAACAAATAAATATTTAACGACAAAGAGTTAAACTAATCATATCTACTTTTTCATCCTGTCGCAAATATTTTGATCTTTAAATTGACATAAACAATACAGAACAAAATATTACGCATACATACCTACACAAGCATGCATCTTGCCATAAGCTTCTGGCAATAATCTTAATGGGACAGCCGAGGGGACAGCAGTTTTCACTAAACGTTTTCCGGACGAAGTGAATGACTGATCATTAAAATGTGCCTTGCAAATTCTTATAGGTTTATATGCCTCTTCAGGTGGAATATTCGCAAATTTATGTTCTCCGGTGAACCCTAAGTCATTTTTCCATTGCTGGCACCTTCATATTTTTATATTTTAATATTATAATATCTATATTATTCTTCAATTAATACCTAAGTATTCAAATGAAAAAAGGTAATATAGTCTTTTTAACTGGTTTTACAGCCATCCGCACTGCAGTAAAAAGCGTTACTACAACACAGTCACGTTCGGTCGGTAATATTTTGCGGTAATATTTTGCGCGCACCCGGTAGAATGCGAACGAACCTCTCTCAGCTACACTGTGTACAGCTTATTTTCTTATATTATAAGATATCGATCGGCTCGATGAGGAGGGGAGCGGGAGAGGGCAAGAGGGAAACGTTTGTTTACACAAGGTATATCTCTGGACGCTGATAAAACTGCAAACCCATGATGAGATATTTCCATAAGATTTTACCGGTGGCAATTTGACTAAATAACTCTATATATTTTTGCCTTGTAATGGAATTTTTGGTTTGAAAAAATATTTAGAAATAGTTATATTTCATATTTTTTCCTTTTTTTTTCTTTATATTCAAAAATTCTCCCTTTTCCAGCTTATCTCCTGGACCAAAAAGGTCGGGGAAGAAACCCTAAACAGCCTGACCCTTCTGCTACGTTCTGCTGCCGACGCAACTGCTGTAAAAGGCGTTGCGCACATATTTGATGAATTTTTCTTCAATGCCTGGGTGAGTACACTTAAACACTTCAATATTATTTAACATAGATAAAAATACTTACGTTTTGCGTGTTGTTTCGACCTGTCACAATGTGCCCTACAAAAGTTTCTGGGCGAGTCTGAAATTTTTAGTTTTTAAATTGAATTGTTAGTAGGTAAGTTTTGAGTAACTAACTCACCACTTTTATAGGAAACATGCTCGTAATATGCTATTACAATATGAAAGTTTCTCTTGTTCACTCGCGATATAATTATAATAACGCAAGTACGTACATTAGTTGCATATATTGCTGTCACTTTCATGTGTTGTTGGAAAAGCGCCCCAAGTCCTAACATTATAATATTTCTCCGCATTTTTCCTACCGTTAATATCAATCGTGACCGTCCGAATTTCCGCATATGCGACGGATCATCGGTTATGGTTTTTACTCGAGCCAAGCGGAAACGATGGGATCCGAGATAATTAATATTGAGAGAAATTTGTTTTTAGATCAAAGGAATTGACAGTGGCAACAGTTTTCAGGACCGGCTTAAGTCACACTCAATGCACCATAGTATATTTCATTACGAGTCTGGAAATAAAGATTTTTTCCTGCGCGCGTGACAAATTCCCGTGTGAGGCGCAGCCGAACACGGGAAGTCATGCAAGCACGGAAAAATCTATTTCTGGACGTGTAGTGAACGATATTTTTTATTATACTTCTTTGAAAACGGAAACTTAAAACATTTTATCGGCATATTATAATAAATTTAATTGACAAAAACTAAACAATGCAGACAATATAGTGTTTGGTATGTATGACGCGTTTCCATGGTTACTCTTGAATTATTTCAAAGGTGCTTTGTTGTAAATTAGTTATTGTCAGATAAGGTGAATAAAACGTCAAAAATATTACAGAAATTTATCTAAATATTGAAACACTTACGAATTAAAATACAAAATAGGTACGTGTTAGATATCAGAGAGCATATAGAGTTTCTTAAATTTAGTTTACTTTGCTGTATATTTCTATTTTAAAGCCATATATATTTTTTTTTCAGCGCACGGAAAGTTTTTCCATGCGCTGTTTCCGTGCGCTAGCCCGAAAAACCCCATTCATTATTGCTAAAACAGATGAAAATAAGGTGTTTTCAAAGAAGTATAATAAAAACATATTTTCACTTTTGTATTTCGAAACAATAAATAATTATTTCTCCCCTCGAGCGATTTTGCCCAAAAACAATCTGAACCGTCTCATTATAGGCAAGATCCCGTATACTAAATATAGGTACCAATAAACCAAAGTCAATATATAAAAGTTATGGTGGGAAAACACTTTTAGAACATTATAAACCTATTTGGCGAAAAATGTTTTATCCCCCTACATGAATGTAAATGAAAATTCGTGTAAAGTTTCAAATTAATACTTAATCCTGCTCTGCGCTTTGCTCTTACCTTTCGTTCTTTATCATTTACGTTTGTGGGAATGCTTACATCGAAACTGAACTTTAGGAATGCATAATTATACAAACATAATTGTTATTAAATATTAAGTAAAGATTTTCTAAAGCTTTCATGTCCAACTGTAGATATCTAAATAACCAAAACGTGCCGCATGATGTCTTATAGCCTTTAACAATCTTTATAACCGCATTTTCAGAAACAAATTGAGAAATCAAACGACCTAGCCGAAGAAGGCAAAAACATCAAAGACTCGAAAGGTCAGCACCTGAAGGAACTCACCCAGGAGCTTCAAAATGAAATGAAAATCTTCAGGGAGAAGCTCGAAGATGCCAGAGAGAGAATAGAAGACAGCACCAGATGCTTTTTGTTGCTTGAATCCTGCCACGACATTCTGGACGACGACACAAAGGAACAGGAAGAGTTCGTCAAGCTAGCCAGGAAGTCTGGAAACGACAGACTTGGTCAAATTTGTGAGGTACATAAGTTATTTCTCTTACAACCAAGAAAATGTCTATTGTTTTCTTGTAGCAACAACCAGAATCATCAAACCGCCATCCGACGAAACCGTCTGATAAGGAAAAAACGTCCCAAGACAAGAGTCCCCCGTACCTTCATCCAGATAATATCACTGCCACCAGCACACCAAAATCTCAAAATGCTCAAATTAGGCGAAGGTCCGTTAGTTCGGAAGCTTACATCTATCATTGTAGCCACCACGCGAACGGGGAAATCTGCAATTGCTGCGAAAGCGACACTGAGAACACCACCGTGTCATATCAGTTGAAGAAGAAATACCTTAGGACATATGGGTGTAGGGATAACACTTTGGAACGAAAGAATAGTGGGACTCTTGGTAAAGAAACGTATAATCCAACCTTATTATGACAGTTTGTAACTTATTTTTTTTAGGAGGCATCAAAGAAGAAAGGGAAAGCACGGAGAACCTCTTAGAACCACTTGACAACAACTACCGACGTTGCGACAGTGGTCTCTCCTCCACTGTGGAAGCAAGTATAATTGAAGAGAACACAGGAGAGGTGATGCTCAAAAAAAGGACGCAAAGGTCCTGTTCTTGTCAGTATTACAGAGAAGGATGTAGCGGTGGTAGCTCAAGCGCGGGCAGTCAACAAGATCACCAGGAGCATATCATCGAGGAAGAAAAAAGGTAGGTTTCTAAAAACGGCTACCTTGTAAGAATGTATTGAAAAATTACTGAAGCATTTTCAGCAATAGCAGCGACGATATTGAGGATGATCATTATGGAGAAGAAAGAAGAATGGTTCCTCCTGTTTCTGCCAACAGTCATTTGTATTGTTACGAATCAAATTTGGACTTACCTTCGGATTTGATATATCATAACATGGATCCAAAGACTCAAAAGTAAGGTGGGTCTTGCGACGACAACTCGTACTATAAAGTGTTTTTTTTTTGTTTTAGAACCTTAAAATATATCATCAAGGAGATGATAGAAACAGAAAGGGACTACGTAAAGTCCCTAGATTATATCATTGTGAACTATATTCCAGAATTGCAGAGGGAGGACATACCGCAAGCTTTAAGAGGGCAGAGGAACACCGTGTTTGGAAACGTTGAGAAAATTTACGAGTTCCACAGTCAGCACTTCATGAAGGAGTTGCTGGAATGCGAGAACAATCCCCTCAGTGTGGGCCACATATTTTTGAAGTACAACAAGAAGTTCTACCTTTACGCGCTTTACAACAAGAACAAACCCAAATCCGAGTCGCTTATGTCGGAATACGGGACTCTGTTCTTCAAGGTACGAGATTGTATAAAATTTAGAAAAACGATGTCTCAGCATAATCTTTTCAGAGCAAACAAATAGAACTAGACGATAAGATGGACCTGGGTAGTTACCTGCTGAAACCGGTGCAACGGATGGGAAAATACGCGCTGCTTCTCCAGCAGATGATGAAGGCTTGCCCGAGCCCGGCCATAGATTCTTCAGACAGGGTCATGGCGGAGTTCGAAGACTTGAAGCTGGCCGAAGAAATGGTGCGGTTTCAGTTGAGGCACGGCAACGATTTGCTGGCCATGGACTCAATAAGGGAATGCGACGTAAATCTGAAGGAACAGGGAAGGCTGCTTCGCCAGAACGAATTCCTCGTTTGGGAGGGCAGAAGCGGGAAGAAGTCTTTGAGACAGGTGTTCCTGTTTGAGGAGTTGATCTTGTTCAGTAAGGCCAAGAGGTTTCCGGACAGAAAGGTAAGAAAATAACACTAAAAGAATGTCGTGAAGGAAGCTGGAGATATCTTTTTAGAACCTCGATCTTTACTATTACAAAAACAGCATCAAAATGACTGACATAGGTTTAACGGAGAAGAAGGGCGAGAGCCCCGTCAAGTTTGAGATTTGGTTCAGGAAACGGAAACCGAACGACACATTTACGTTGCAGTCTGTATCCGAAGATGTGAAAAATGTGTGGACGGAGGAAATTTCCCAGTTGCTGTGGAAGCAGGCCATCAAGAACAGAGGTAAGATGTCGTCAAATTGTTTTGAACTATGTTTAACCTTTTGGTGTGCATTTCAGAGGTGAGAATGGCCGAAATGTCTTCGATGGGAATTGGAAACAAACCGTGTCTTGATATTCGGCCTAGTGCCGACCAAATCAGTGATCGATCCATCAGTTTTGCCCAACTTAGTAGAAGTAAGTGTTGCTACAAAATATGTTTTTTTGGTCTTTACTTTATGCTTTTAGGAAAATGCTCGTTAACACTCACTGCATGTAGTAGTAGTAGTAGCACTAACATCAATTTAGGTGAAGAATATTTGTGCAATTGTGGTGACGGCACTAGCATAGATAGTGCTGATGTTACTGTTAACATTAACACTGCCTGCGGTTTGACCTGTATGTTTTACTAATAGTGCAGTCATTTTAGAAAGTTGACCAGGGACTCTTTAAAATAAGGGGAACCAGCATGTCACAGTCTATCACATAGGAAAAGTGAAACCTTGAGGGGAAGTTTGTTTTCTGTTGTCTCCAAAGAGAGACCACGAGGGGGCTGATACAAGGTTATGTTATATGTCAGTGTCCAACTGCCATCAGGTTTTTTGTGACATGCCAGTGCCATAGATTCTAAAGGAGGCAAAATATTTCCCATCATAATTCACAATTTTTAACTTTTCTAACTTCCAGATACTCAGATGTGTCAATTAAAGGAAACGCGGCCGCCTGTAGTAGTCCCAATAATTGCAACCAGATTTTTCCTGTATCACCTTTAGTAATCCTATAATTCCCATTACGTGGGCGTTACGTATAAGTAGGTAGTTAAAAAAAACGTATTTCGAAAATTTTAAATCATTAAGCAGGTAGCTTTAGTCAGGTCTTTTTTTAAAGAGTTTTTATCTACGACTACAAGTTTATTTTAGGTTTGTGAGGTACCTTGGGAGAGAAATAAAATTACAAAAATTTTATAATGAACACCGAGAAAAACTACATCATTAGAACTGCTAGACCTAATCTTATTAGTCCATCCCGAAATCTGTGAAAGTTCTTTGGGTAGATACCTTCAACAAGGGAAGAAAGTTCAAGTATACAAATTACAAATGGATTGAGGAACCTGGTAACAAGGTGCAATAGCGACAAATTCTTAAATTAGCAAAATCGGCACTAGTGACTTACCATACTTATTACTTAAATTCGTGGAGATAATTGCTGGAAATCAATTTCAACTATAAAATAAATTTCTTTCATTTGACAGTTGCCACATTCTGCACTTGTATACACAACATTGTCAAGTCTAATTTTTAGAAATCATGGAAACCATTATTAATTTTTACTAACAATCAAAGTACCTGTTATATTCATAGATTCTCCAATAAAATGGCATACTTGGCATCACTGATACCATTAGAATGAGGAAAGAATAGGCCCCACTTTGGAAAGTATAATGCTGGGTCCCCTTACTTTACAGAGACCCTGATAAAAACAATCTACAGAAGTGGATGTAGCCATAAATTGGACCTTAAATCATCCCTAAGGAGTTTCATATATTTGATCCGGAACACCTCTGTAAATTTGTGATGCGCTGCACGATTTTGATGTATTTTTGTGTGTGTAGGAAGTGTCCCTAGGCATGCTATGATTCTTTCGATGCGATTTTTTTGGAAAATGCTACTAGAGATTTTTTGTATTGGAAATCTGGCAACACACAAAACAAATCATCAAAATCGGCGCAGCGCATCCCGAGCACCCTGTATGTAAAACGATGGGCTGATACACTAAAAAACATCCTTGATTATATAATTTCTATTCCTAGGAAGCAGTTAAAACATAGTATTACAAAAAACAATTTGTGTATACTTTAGATACCATCCTGATAAATGCCTGGTGTTTGTCAGTAGCCGGACATCGGGCGACTCCGCCTTAACGATCGTTTTCTCCCATTGCCTCGCATTTGACCACAGCAGCTGACATAAATGTCAAGCGCGATAAACAAAAAACGTGGAAAAAACTGAAAGCTGAGCTTTAGGATTGAAGTCACTGCTACGCACAAACTAACTTTTATTTTTTATGTTTTTGGCTTTTTTAATAGAGCAAAGAAAAAATATAGACCTTGAGATATCCATTAGATAATTATTATGAAAAATAATACCTAATGTTGAGATAATGCCGAGGATAATTCACTCACCTTTTAGAAATTCAGTAATTATTTCCAATGGTGTAATCCACCCCCGATTTGGCTACCCCCCTATTTTCAAGGTCCCTGAACACGAATCCGGCTTTGGTTTTTCCCGGTCGGACGTAGTGAAGTTTTACTGTACGCAGCTCAAACTAATCACCACACTATTCCGCACCTTTTGCAACATCGAAACTTCGCGAAAACCCGCGGAAAAGACGAAATTTTGAAAGATTCTTGCCGTGTTTACGTACGCTATTTTCGCCCATGCCCGACATTCGGCGCGCGCCGACGTACTCTCTACTCTACTTTATTACTCTACTTACACCTATGGAGGCGGTTTCACTTAGCACTCGACTGCGATCGCAGTGACTGTTTGGTGGGCGTGGTTCCGCCGCCAAGCGAATATCGATGTGATCGGTGTACACCGTTATCGCAGATACTATTACAACTAGAAATATTTCTAATTTTCAGATGAAAAAATGTATCAACTAATCGAATTATACAGTGCCCGCCAAAAAGTCTGCACCATATGGGAAAATTTTTTAGTAAATAACTTTCGGAGAATTTGTTTACGTCATCAGGTTTTGCTTGCTCTAGAACCAAAATTCGCATAATTAAATGTTGTGACGTAGTCTCTTTTACATGTCAAATTTGACATTAATGAAACAAATTTCCGAAAATGGACTTATTTAACCGAATTTCGAAAAAAGTCATAAGAAAAATGTGTTTCTTTCGCAATTTTATACCCCTGTGCAAAATTTAAAGAGCCTACTACGATTTTCATATTTTGCCCTTTGTTGCCCTTTTCCGTATTTGTTAATTTATAATAGTCGAACCTACGTAATTTAAAACACTTACTGACTGAATACATACTGCACAATACTTAGTTTACGGTCTAAATATCCTTCTTTTCTTTTTTTGCAAAAAAAAATTACCTACCATGACAACCTGGATATTATTGGACACAATATTTTAAATTTTCTAGATATTTCTGATCAGATCAGCATGACAGAAATATTTGTATGTTTTTACAACTATTTTCTGTAGAAAAAAGTTTGTAAATCGAATTTGTGTTTATCTGTAAAAATGAGATCAGTTTTGCACCAAGCGTGCTTCTTCAACAAGCCCTCATTTTAATTTTTTTGCAAAAAAAAGGAAAAGAAGGAAATTTAGACCCTAAACTAAGTATTGTGCAGTATGTATTCAGTCAATAGGTGTTTTAAATTACATAGGATCGACTTTTATGGAATAACGAATACGGAAAAGGGCAACAAAGGGCAAAATATGAAAATCGTAGTAGGCGCTTTAAATTTTGCACAGGGGTATAAAATTGCGAAAGAAACATATTTTTCTTATGACTTTTTTCGAAATTCAGCTAAATAAGCCCATTTTTCGGACATTTTTGTCATTAATGTCAAATTTGTCATATGAAAAAGAATACGTCACAACATTTGATTATGTCAATTTTGGATCTAGAGCAAAACCTGATGCCGCAAACAAATTCTCCATAATTTATTTACTAAAAATTTTTCCCATTATGGTGCAGACTTTTTGGCGGGCACTGTACATTATATCGATACAATGAATGTGTATGGGACATTTAAAGTCATCTCAATATATTTTTCGTATGGGAGACATGCGAAATTTTGGAAATCTTCTTCTACTGGTTACTGGTAATATAATTCAGACAAAACGTGGTCTGCTTAATAAAGGCGTTTTCACCCAATACTTACCTTTTCTTATATTTACATCCAATATTTAACATAAACTCTTTTTAATCAAAAGGCACATGATAGAATACACTTTTCTTTTATTCGGCGCCATTTTGTAACTACTACTGTCAACACACTTTTGCAAAAAATATTGTGAAACACCACATAACGGTTCTGCTATAGCAGTAAAGTCTCCCCCACCAAACAGTTGAACTGTGATTGCAGTTGACTGCTATGTGAAACCACCGCTTAAAGCATATACATTATGAATAGTCGGCCGTCGACGATTTCGTCATCTGCTTGTCTCTTTTCGGCTTCAGAGCTGGCGCGTATGCTGTTGTCTCTGTCTCACTTTCAATGCATTTATCCTTGTGGATTGCCATAATAACCCGTGAGGTCAATTTAAAATACGGCCAGGCGGCTGCGGATAGGAATGAATTATTATTAGACATTAGTAATCTTGACTCCGTTAGTAATAATTGGGGAGTTTTTGCATGAAAATATAAGCATTGCCACGTTTTTCCCGATATTAAAGTAAACTTTACATACATACAATCGGAAAGACGACTAAAAAATTTTTGGTGTATTAGCCCGTTCCCGAACTTCAAACATGTAGAGAAAGATCTGTTTTCAGCCGCCCCGAGGTTCAGGAACTCGATCGTCGGTTCGATTGTGGAATCGTGTAGGACGGTGAAGAGGCCGCACTCGGTGATCTCCATGTCGAGCGTGTCGTCCAGCAGTTCGAGTTCCGGGGGATCCGCGGCGGCTTCGAGCAGCCAAGGACACGGGACCCACTTCGAGTCCAGCTGCGACAGTCCGAAGCCCTACCACAGGTCTGCCACGTTGAACAGCCAGTGCTCCGTAGGTAAGTGACTTCGGCGCATCTAGAGTACAATTTCTCTAACATAGGTCCGGGCACGATACACTTACCCACGGTATGTCATTGCGCATCCATATGCCTATCTCTGTCGCACCTTGTGACGTCAGTTGCGAATCATAATTATGTTTTACACAGCAATAGATACTTTTTATGGGTTTTTGCTTATTTTAAACGTTTTCTTTCAAATAAATGTTGTTGAAAATATTAATTTATATACAGGGTGAGTCGAAGTTAAACCGACATACCTACTCAAAATTTGAGTAGTATTTTTGAAAATAAATGGGGTTCTTCATATAACATTTTGTCCCAAAACGCTTCGTTTTCGACATACAGGGCGTCAAAGTTTTCTTTTAAAAACAGAAAAAAATAGTATTTTCGGTTCCATTTATGCTATCGAGTTGAAAATTGGTACTTTTATGTTTTCTGGGACGGCGATTATGAATTTTCTATCAACTTTCTTCTAGCCGCTAGAGGGCGTTGGCTACGTCGTTACTTTCGAACAAAAGTGTTTTAAACTTTTTTGTCGTTGAAAAATCTGCATTTTAGACAGCGGAATATTAAATTACATTCGATTCGATTCAATACCTCTGCAAATAAAGAATTCCAAATGAATAAATCCCATTTCTCAGCCTACTACGAAATTTTTAATTTTTTCGAATTCACGCGCACCGCGACACAAAATTGCGTTTTTCATGAAAACAGTTAAGGTTTTCGTATTTTTACAAGAGACATTTTTTGTTCAAAATCGAATTTAATTTAATATTCCGCTGTCTAAAATGCAGATTTTTCAACGACAAAAAAGTTTAAAACACTTTTGTTCGAAAGTAACGACGTAGCCAACGCCCTCTAGCGGCTAGAAGAAAGTTGATAGAAAATTCATAATCGCCGTCCGAGAAAACATAAAAGTACTACTCAAATTTTGAGTATGGCGGTTTAACTTCGACTCACTCTGTATTACTAGATAAATGACTAAATATTCTGTTGATAAAAAAACACATTTAATATGATAATTATAATTTTACAAATAATTTGTTTCTTTGCGTTTTAGCTAATCGTATGCATGCAAATAAAATTGATGCATATTTTGTTAAATTAACAGGATTTTTCTTTTAAAAGACCGTATATTGGTAGACAATAAAAAAATATCATATAGGTAGGTATCTAAATAATACATTTATTGTAAGTAAGGTAATCCTGAACTAAGTTTTGGCTTCTATCGACACAAACTCTCCATCTAAAAAAAGTATTTTACAGATGACTTATTATAGGCAAAGATATTGATATATAAAATTCAAAGCCTTACCAAAAATATAACTTTTTCCTTCCAGTGTTTATGTCGGTTTAATATGTCAATTAAAGCCTTATTTACCAATTCATGCGCACAAGCACAACCTGCACAACTAATGCTTAGTTTATAGTTAAACAACAAACAAAACAACATAATAAATAGTGAGTAAAATAGGGATCAAATAATAATTCCCTTTAACCATAACAAGACTAATTTTTCATTGCACATTATATTTTATTTGCTGTATAAACCAGGCTTAAACTCTGTTGAGTCCACTATTTTTAATGCTCTGTTCTATAAATAATCAGTTTTCTTACCATTTTTTAAATTGATACTGTCTTGTCTGCGACATGCAGCAATCCATTTTTTGGCAAGATTACTGTCCTTGGGAAATCTATAATACTTAATTTCCGTTCCCTTACTGTTTCTATTATTATTTGGACATACGCTGACTGCACATCCCGGCATTTTTGGCCTATTTCAAAGCACTGTCGAGCTGGGCTGACGATCAGTCAGTAGTTTACACTGTTTTCTTGACACATCATATATACCGTAGGTAAATGTATCGTGGGTCCGGGTAGTCAGGGACGAATTTCTTATACACGCCTCCTGGCCACCCAGTTTACAACCCGCAGTGGCCTGTTCAATCATTTTAGCCATAAATATAAAACTTTCCCTTTAACACCAACCCTTTTGGGGGACATCGTACAAAATTTTGACACTTTTAACATTTCTAACACAACGTACTATCTGTAACAAGCTGAAATATTCCAAAATTTGCAACATAGTATATAATCCTAACACTCAGGTAGAAATAGAATTATCTGCGACAGCACTGGCCGCTCGTTGCTAGGCGCCGTATCCAAGGGGTGGTGCTTCCGGTACGTAAACAACCATGACCTAGGTGGACCTATGTTATAGAAATTGAACTATACCTATAGCAACCTATACCGCGCAAAAGGGGGAATAATTTGGCGGCCATTTTTAACCCTAAATGAGGCGGGAAATTTGAAATAATTTATACGGGTGGGCTCCATAAATAATGTAATGTCTTGGTTGTCGTTTTGTGGAACATGGAAATTATTTAAGTTCAAAGTACAACATAGGTCCAAGATTTTTGTTTACCGGACTGAATTTCTTCGGTGGTCTTACCAATTTTGACTCCACTGCTTCTTCGGTTAGGTTTCTAGATGGTAGAGCACCACTTTTCGCATTCTTTCGTGTTGCATAACAAAATCCTGTTCGTCAAAATGAATAGAACACGCATACATAGAGTCCTTCCAGAGAATATTATTGTCGATGAAACCTAGAGTACTGAGCCTCTTTCTAAATTTAGTTTCTGAAAACCTAAAAATCAGCAGGAAATCAGAAAATATCAATGAAAAACTATATTATTTTTTGGCAAAAAATTATACCTATGGAATGTATTTTCACAATCTTGATATAAAAGTCTCTTCGCATTTTTACAATGCTTTAGCAATAAGTCACTTTTTGATCTTGTAAATACGAAAACGAAAAGCCATTAACCGTACAAAACATAAAGAAAAAAATCGCGATTAAAAACTAAAAACGCATCTCTCAAAAAGAACGTTTGTGGGTTTATTGTGTGTTGGACTGTGTTTTTTAGTAATATAGGACGTGGAGTTTTTAAAACAGCAGTGTTTCAGAATAGAGTGAATAAAATTCAATTTTACTTCACAGCTTTTAGATTGTGTCTGTAGTTTCGGACTTATTTAAATCATGAAGAGATTTTGTTCCTACACAGTCTTCCAGGGTAAAAGTGGTTTTGGTTTGGACTGTTTGGAGAGTGCTAACCTAACAATTTTACATGATTAAACGTAACCATCTTAAAATCAGGAAGTTTTATGGTTTTATTCATTCGAATTTAGTTGTATCTAGGAACGCAAATGAGAAAGAGTTGGCATTTACGAAAATTTTACCTTCAAAAAGTATAATGCAATTCCATTCATACAGTATAAAAAATTAAACAAGGAATAAAGTTGCCAATATATAGGGTTAAAATGGCGGCGAATTTCATCTCTTTTCGTTCCCTGCGCCTTGCCATGCGCAATAGGGCCAAAGCGGTATAATATGTTAATATACAAAAAAAAGGATATCTAGATATTGAAAGTTTATATAAATTAAAAGTATGCATTTTGATTCATTCAGTTGTTAAAAAAGAAAAATATTCCAGCATTGCTATTCAAAAAGTTTATTCCAAAATTACAAGACAAAATAGTGATTTTCAGATTCAAAAATTTAAAAGTAATTCTCTGTGATGGAGTTTTATTATATAATAAGATTCCAAAAGAAATCAAATGTATAAGAAATACCACCAGATTTAAAATGAAGCTAAAAAAATTATTTCTGGAAAAAAAAAACATAAAGGGAAAAAGTAAGAAAAACATGTTGCAGTAATCTTGTTTTTTTTTTAGTAATTATCTATATAATTCTCTGTAATAATCTACTGATTGTTGAGAATTTAAATAAATAAATAAATAAATAAATAAATACAGGTATGTGGAATTTATATTTTTCTCGTTCCGTTTCAGAAAGTGGCATCATAGCAGACATGTCGATGGGTTCCGATGAATGTCCAGAACAAACGCACTCAGGCCTGTAATAGTTCCGAGTCATCCTACACCATGTGCCAGATATCGCTATACCAATTAGACCTAAGTTAAATTTTAAAAATATAGTTTATTTTTAAAGTGCCGCTCCTTTAAAAATGTCAATTAACAAATTTTGTACATAGTTTTAGGCTATCAAAACGTATAATTTATTTTCTATATCGTTTAACAGTTTTATGTTGATTTTTCAAATGTATTTTATATGATTTTCGCAAACGTACGCTGCCACGCGGTTAGGTAAGGTTCACAGCCGCTGTACATAATGTACCAATCAGAACCTAAAAGAATTGGAGATATTCACTAATAAATAACATACATTTTTTTATGCATGACAGTGTTTAGACATGGAATTTGTTTGTATGATGCATGGAAGATTTTTTTATATTACACTGTAGTCACATAAAAATATATAAATAATATATAAAAACATATCAAGTGTTTTATTTAGAACCTTTTACATACCTTTCATTACAATTGAAGAATGCGATATTTTCTATCGTAAATAAAAGCACGTGTTCCATGACGTTTCGCGAAACAAGGCGATTGGTCAATAGGCCAGAAAATATCAGCGCGTCTGGCAACAGGGACGTACTCGAACGCAAAAGAGTATTTACGCGGTTTTACCTTGTTGTTTTTTAATAGTTATAATGAAAATTTAGAATTTATAGTAGAAATAGAAAATTACAACTGTATAACTATTTAGACACAAAAATTTTGAAATTAGAAAATAACGTATTAATTACAAATTGGTATATTAAACCAAGAAATTCTCAACGTTGTTTAAATTATTATTCACATCATAGTATTAGAATGAAAACTAATCTAGTTTTGGCTTTAAAAAAAACATAATTAAAATTAATAAGTTAGATCATCCAACACTTTTACAAAAAAAAATTAATAAGATTAGGAAACTTACTTCTAGATCATTCATACCTAAAAAATTTTATAAATAAAATTATTTTTAATACTAAGAATAATGATGCTGACCCAACACCTAAATAATAATCATATTGATCGATCATCCTACAGCACCTACTGCTACTAAAAATGAAATGTTAAAATAGCTTTAAAAATATTAAACCTATCTCACAGTTTTATAAAAACCGTTATAAATCGGTCAAATGTGGTTTATTGTATTGCTTGTAATAATTATTGCCAATTAAAATATATTGGACAAACTTCACAACATTTAAAATTTCACATAAAAAGAAAAAAATTTACATAAAAGAGTTGTTCTTGACATATGGTTGAAATAAATAAAGAAAAAACTCAATGAACAAAAGAACTGATTTAAGTTCCATATATGTATTTCTATATTTTATTTCTTAATAATAATAACAGTAACCAAAATACACTATAACCTGCACTATAACCTATATACCTAGTGTTGCATTTAAGCATATATTATTGTAAATGATATATTATTTATATACCGAGTTTTCATCCTACTTTTAAATATAACATATAACTTTAAACTTGAAAACTTATAATTTTTATATTTTTGGTTTTCTATCCTGTTGATATGGTTCAATTTGTTTTGTTTTTCAAAAACCTATGAAAAGAGTCTATATTGATAATAAGAATTTTAAACGTTATTTTTCCTGAAATTTGAATATTTTACAATTGTGATAGTACTTACCATAGTTGTTAAATTAAAACCTTCAACTTCAAAATCGATATTTCAGATACAGTAATCTCAGTGATTTACAATACTATAATCACTGGACACTGGCGTAATCTAAAATCAATATTCTACTGCATGCGATATTGATTTTGGACTTGAGTGCCATCTGGTAGTAACCGACCAAAGTAAAAAGATCTGTAAAATCCATGCAGAACCATAACACAGTTTTCAAAGTTGTTTATCCAAAAATTCTAACTTTGACTAACAGATAACACTCGCTACATTAAAAAAAACACTTTCACAGACATTTAAAAAAGTAACAACTTATAACATTTTCTAAAATTTATTTGTGGCGTAAACAGATCCATTGAATTTTAATTGGGCTTTTCGCCACCAAACTGGTTAAAAGACAACTTATATATAATAAAAATTATATCAGGCAAAATCAAATTTCTAAGTTAAAAATATGTGAACACTCTCTTAATAACAATCATAGGCTTTTGTGGGATAGGTCCAAACCAATTCTCAAAGAAGAAGTAGGAAATAGACGAAAAATTAAAGAATCAGCATTTATTCTAGGAAATACAGACAACTGTGTTGCTGAATGTTCAGTGGAATTCAGTAAAATATTATTGCCACTTATTCAAAGAGAAGTTAGTATAAATAATTAGATAGAACATAGGGTACAATATCAGACAGGTGGCTAGGCTATTGTTTCTGTTATCTAATCTGTCATTTCACTTTGACGTGACATGATCTTTGAGAAAGGAGGAAGATTTATTCTCCGAAAGCTCAGGAAACAAATTTGTTGAAGATATTTTTTGAGTTACAAGTTCAAAGTTTAGTTGAATTTATTAATTTTCCAAGCAACCTGAAAAAGTTGTCTTTTAACCAGTTTGGTGGCGAAAAACCCAATTAAAATTCAATGAACTTATAACATTGTTTCAAATTTTTTATTTCAAAAATTACATTTTCTAATCTGAATCTCCATACTGATATTGAAACCTTTCAATGTACCTAAAAATCTCCACGCGCTGAAAAGATATGGAAAACACTCATGTCGGGGAAACATAGACTAAATGGAGCGCTTTTCAATAAAGGCAGGACCCCAGCGGAAATTCCAAGCCATAAACAGATGTTGCATATACAGTACAGATAAGGATAGATGCATATTGGTTTTTTTTTTCTGACGGATAATTCCGAAGCCGAAGTCCTGAAAATTCGAATGGAGAATCTGGAACACAAAACAGGCCTGGATGTGTAGAAATTGGAAACATCGAGGGGGAAAATATATTTTCTGCAGGAGATTTTTGCTAACCCGAAAGTGAGAATAAAATAGTTATTTATGTACCAAGGCACTGAAGTTCAACTTTGTGGAATTTAGTTGCCGAGGCATCTGGCCGAGGCAAATAAACCACATATGAGTAATAAAAATAACTTTAGTGCCGAGGGACATATTATATTTTTTTGAAATAATTGAAAAAAAATATATTTTATTATTAAAAAAATAATCATAATGGATCACCCGTCCAAGTACCGACTGCGCCCGGCGTTGCTTGACTTTGACGATGGCTCTACCTAGGTCAAGTATGACGAGGCACGGCGCTTCCCAACAGAAAATACAGGCTGCTGCCTGTTGTGCAGCCTCCATGAAAAATAGATTGATATTCAAACCTACTGAAATATTTATACTGAAAGATTGCGCTGCTATAGGTAACAATTTCGCAATGTGTACGAAAAGTTAAATGGGATTTATTGGCCCGGTTGTGAATATTTGGTCACTTTTGACGGGCGATGGCTCCGCGTTTGACGTTTGATGTTTACATCTCGCCATGGCCTACTTATTGAAAAAAATCGTACAATAATGGGCTACTTCAGTGCCGATTTCTGAGCTTTTAACGACGATTTTGATACACTCCAAGAAGCATGTTTTGATACGACCTAAGCATTTGCAATTCTCCCAATAATAACTTTCCTAGCCACTAACCAAGAAACTTTTATTGTCCAAGTTAATGCCAACCTCTTTCTCGTCTTCCCATAAATTGGGAACCCACTTCCGGTTGAACTGTAGCTCGTATTTATCGCTTCCGAGGTTGGCGGATGTATAGGGCGACAAATTTTTCACCTGCGATTTATTATCAAAGGGGTGCTGGGGGGTTGATAGATTGTGTCGAAACAATCACCTCTGGCGTCCCCAAGGGGTTGTTGTACAGTTATTGGGACATCCCAGTCGGTGGAGACATGGTTAGGCATCCGGAAAATGTTGCACAGTTGCACACAAAAATACATATTTCTGATAAGTACTTGGTCCAATAGGTAGAACACTGCATGCAATATTGGCAAACATTACAAAATGAATCGCTAAATATGCTTTCGTATATCTCTAAAATTTATTAACGACCGTTGAAGATACATTAATTTCTATAACAGCACTGTAATAGTTGTAAATTACCGTATTAAAACATAAAACTTTCAACTGGTAATAAATATATGAGATGATGCTGGTGATATAAATAATGTTCTATACCGAAATAAATCTTCAAAAATATTATCGGTTCTTTATTTTCTAGGTGGTTCAAAGAAAGACTATTTTAAAATGAACGCTAATATTTTGATTCATTTCCAAATCTATATTGAATTATACAGGGTGCGTTTTTTTATGATCAGTATGGGGGATCTCTGAAACTAGCAGAGATAGAAGGAAGGTTAAATGGGGAAAGAATTGCAGTTTTGTGAGCCCAATTTTATGCGCCTTGTGGATTTTTGACAAAAGACATGGCTTACTAGATATTTTGGAAAAAACGAAATTTTGGCGATTTATTATAATCCGTCTAGCTTCGTTGTTTCTGATTTTAAATAAAAAGTGTATGAACCAAAGTTGGAGGGAATTGTGTCCCCAATGCGATTATCATGTCCTACTTTCCGTGAGAGCTGTCATTTTCGAGACATGACACAAACTTGTGTTTTTAAATAAACCATAGTTGGCCATGGTCTCAAAAAATCAGGCATTTTTAGAGCTTTCCAACGATATAATACTCGATATGGTTATTCAGAAAAATAACGGAAATAACTATGGTTTCCATTAAAAAAACTCAAGTTTGTGTCATATCTCCAAAATGGTAGCGGTTATAGAAAGTAGGACATGACAACCTCATTGTTATCCAATTCCCTCCGACTTTGGTATCTACACTTTTTATCTAAAATTAGAAACAACGAAGCCAGATGAATTAAAATAAGTTGCCAAATTTTAATTTTCTTTTGAATATCTAGTAAGCCATGACTTTTTGTCAAAAATCCACAAGGCGCGTAAAATTGAGCCCACAAAACTGCAATTCTTTTCCCATTTAACCTTCCTTCTATCTCCACTAGTTTCCGAGATCCCCATGTACTGATCATAAAAAAAACTCACCCCGTAGAAAGACAAATACATGAGAATTATTTTTAATAATAATCTTTACATTGTCTCAAAATTTTTCCCAAATATGTTCACATTTTATAGACGATATATTTATACTGTCCTTCTTTTACAGAATTTTTTGTAAAAATATCTAGCCCAATTAATTTATATACTTTGTTTGCTCTTGTTATTTTTTCATTAACACGTTAGTTTCCTAGAAAAATATAAACTTATTTTTAGGCGGGTGTCAGTTTTGCCACTTTCGTATATTACCTTTTACTCTTTTACGAGCCCAGTATAGGCTTTATCTTCATTTGAATACTTGCCTACCATTTTAATTTTTTAAATATTCGCGGTAGAATCGCTACTCTGTAAAATACATATTTTGAAGAAATTTAGAACCACCCTGTATAGTATTGCCGTCGCCTCTTAGTCGATAAGTTATTTTAAATTTTCGACCTTTCAAGGCCACTGCAACGTTTTTTTCACACTAAACTAAATCATAATATTATTTAGACGGCTATGAATAAATGAGTAAACACTGAAAAGTCAAAACATCCAAATTCTATATCTGTGCAAGTTATAAATAACGAATTTATCTCTGATTAAAACGTAATTTTATCACTAATGGTTTGTTTATACAGATTAGAAGGGAGAAGTTTCAGTAATATTGGTCAGTAATCCCCTAGGTTTTATTATGTTACTGCCATTATTCGTATTTCTTTTATCTGATAAAAGGCTTTAACAAGGATCTTATTGTTGCTGTTGTTGTTAGTTTTCTAGTTATTGTCGTCATGAGTGGTGGTGTCTTGAGGGTGGTACTTCTTGTAATTTATTTACACTCATGTAAGTCACATAAAAAATTATAGTGTGGTTTGGTACTCAGTCGTTTCTTATTCCTCAGAATATATAGCTATAGTATAGTTAGTGATTTTTAGATAGCTATAGACTGGTTTAATAATGGGATTAAATGAAGACCCACCTCCCACAACATTAAATTAACAAATAATATTTAATAAAATCGTCAACAGACACTTCAAATCGACCAACATGGCAACACCGCCGTATTCAATCTCTCTGCATTGTTTGGGTTGTTTACCCCAGTGTGTCATTTTTTCTGATTGTTTACGTGTGTATTTGTCGTGTTTTCAACTGTTAATACTTACTGGAACACCCTGTAATAAACAGGAAATGAATGAATGCGTTTTAAAGATGATTACCAATGGAAAATTTAATATCCAGAGAGATTATGACCAATCAATTAGTATAATTTATACGAGAATGAACTGATAATTTTATTTTAATATCAATGAACTTACAAGAAGGTAGAAATTTATGTTTCTTTCCCTTCAAAAAAAACTAAAAAAATCTAATATTGAAACTTATAAGCGAACTTACTAGATAATGACCATTAAAAATTACTTAGAAAATAAAAGCTTGTAACATACAGCTGTAAGCAGTAAATGGCCACTTTATACAAGGTGGCTCAAAATTTAAAACAAAAAAAATCTCAATTTTTTGATCATTTTTTTATTTCTTTAGGTTTGAAGCTTTCGAATGCAATAATTGTAGACATATTGAACACCAACATTAGAATGGAGTTGCATGAATGGACGGACTTTACAATTTTGCTTGAGTAAGTGTCAAAATTAACGGTCACTGTTTTTCTAATTTTTTCTTTCAAACAGAATTGAACAAGGCGAAATTTTGAACGACACCGTTGCCATTGAAATTACACACAATAATATTGTAACCGTTTACCCGGAAGTTATTGAAATAAATACGAGGAATTTTACAGAATGGCGACACACATTTTTTCTAAATGCTCTATTACCAGGGCAGACCGTTATAGATTTTTTATTGCACAATGTGTCTCACAAACATGGCAAATTGCAAGTATTATTTAAGGGACTGGGAATAGCTTAGACAAGGAAAGAGAGGGGACACCTAACAGCGTTCGTAGCCAATATCACAAAAAAGGTATTTAATTTTGACTAACATGTAATTTGAAATAATGGTATTTATTTGCAGATAATTTCCCAAATGTAAAGCTAGTGTCAAGTGCTGAAATATATTTATTTGCGACGATTTCGATTCAATCAAAATAAAATAAATAATGCACGCCCATGGAAACCAGGCCATATTTTACGAAACTATCATAATCAATTAAGAAATTTTCAATAAAAACGATGTTAAAAATATTTACATGGGTCCTATTTACAAACGAAACATTGCACTTTATCATACAAAAAGGTAGAGGGGCTTTGAAGAAGTTATATTGATAAAAAAAAAATAAGGTTTTAGGGCATCTTTCAAAGGTAGCTTGTTAAATATTTACCTGTGAAACGAAATCCAGGGCTCTTGCTTTTCACTTCTCCAAATGCTGAACAATTCACTATCGAGAGTATATTTTCCCCTTAATCACTGTTGCTTTTAATTCACAAATTCACGAAGTTAACTCACAAAGTACTCGCTTTGTCTGCCACATATAAAATGGCCGCCGTTCAAAACGACGTAACACGGCAGGTTAGGCAAGCCAGGAGTCTTCTCTTTCTTTTCTTGTCTAAGGGCAATAGTATATATTTTATTTAGCATTTTTTAGAAATGAAGATATTAAAGTTGAAGTAGACATCGTCAAAATGAAGATACTTGAATCTGCGGTATGGTGGTGTACATTTTCTTCTTTCGTTTTTAGTTACCTCTCGAGTTACCCTCAGATTTTTTTAAATTTTGTTAACCAAAGGTATTTGACAAGTTTATTAATTAATACAAAACTAATCCGACTTTTGTAGTGTTATAGGTCTAAGTGCTGACTACGTTTATTTTACCTTAATCACAAATTTATGTTATTGTGTTTTCGTGTCACTTATGCCGCTGCGTATGACAAAGGTGAACAGATACACGAGACTTTTTTGTTCTACCAACTCTCAATGTCTTTTTGCTCTAGACAGCCCATAGTACAAACATATTGTGGTAGCACAAAAAGGAACATTTTTACAAAACTACTTATTATATTTAATTAATTTTATTTTTAGGAGGAACATTATTTGTATAACTCCTCCAGACAATTCGAAGTCACGTTGGCGATGAAATTTCACTCAATGCATGGCCTACTGCTTTCGGTAATTTTGGTCGTACAATTATTAAAGTATCGTTCAGATAACAAGAGACTGAGTATGGTTGCTAGAGAAACGGTGGTCATTTTGGGAGTAGTTATAATTTGTGGTTTTATATTATGCAACTTTGGTACAATTGACTACGTTGCTTTCTTGTACATTTGGAGGGCTGCTTCTATCACTACAAATGTCACTCAATGTATTCCACAGGTACCTAATCCTATACAGGGTGTAACTGAATTAATGGTCAAAAATTAAACCACGTATTCTTGGAGTCAAAATAAGGGCACTTCTTCATATATTTTTTTCTCCTACGGGCCATAGTTTTTTTTTATACAGAGCGTAGAAATTTAGAGAAAAATACACATATTTCTTAGTATCTCTAGAAGTATACGAGATATTTTCTTCAAACTTGGTGTGTCACATGAACGGATGAGTTGTCAAATTTAAGGTTAATATGAAGCTTGTGAGGCTCCCAGTTACGGAGATACAGGGTGTTATTAAAATTAATTAGTTCAGAAAAATATGAATACCCTGTATAATCGCATTTTTGAAATTTGTTTTGCATGGTAAATTCAATGGTTAACAAAGAGTATCTCTTAGTATTTTTTGATATTCTCAGCCGTTTTTTAATTATTTTCATTTCAAGTCATTTTAAGAATAAATCTAACAATCTGTGGATGTCAATTAAACTTGGCATTATTTGAATCATTTGGCTGCCAACTTTGCACTTTAGTATCAATATTTTGAAAAATTATATTTTCATTTGAAGAATTGACTGATATGCACTTTTGCTATGGACTTGCCAATGGCAATAATAAACATGCGGAAACGCATATATAGTTGCGTGTATTGAAAGAGACGGCGGTCATTTCGAACATTTAATAATTTAATTTTCTAATAGCAATACGCTTCTTTTATTATCGTTTTTGCTTTTGTATTTTGTTAAATAAAGTTTAATTGACATCCACAGATTGCTAGATTTATTCTTAAAGTGACTATTGTTCATTGCAGCGTTGCCGCTTTAAAAATAATTAAGAAACGGCTGCGAATATGAAAAAATACTAAGAGATACTTTTTGTTAACCATTCTATTCACCACTCAAAACAAATTAAAAAAATGCGATTATACAGGGTATTCATATTTTTCTGAACTAATTAATTTTACTAACACCCTGTATCTCCGCAACTGGGAGCCTCAGACGCTTCATGTCAACCTTAAGTTTGACGGCTCGCCTGCTCATGTGACACGCCAAGTTTGAAGAAAATATCTCGTCTACTTCTAGAAATACTAAGAAATATGTGTATTTTTCTCCAAACTTCTACGCTTTGTATAAAAAAACTATGGCCCGTAGGAGAAAAAAATATATGAAGAAGTACCCTTATTTTGACTCCAAGAATACGTGGTTTCATTTTTGACCATCAGTTTAGTTACACCCTGTATAAGGATTATAATTTTATAGCAGTATTTATGTTAGAAATTTACCAAAACAATGTTGTTATTATCTTTTTTTAGATTTATACAAATTATCATACAAAGAGCACAGAAGGATGGTGCGTTTGGACTTCCTATTTTGTTATAATTTCCAAGATTTCGTTCATAGCACATGCGATTTTTTATTCATTTAATTATGGTAATTACTAATTTAATTATTTTTATTGAAAGGTTTTAATAATACACTATATTATGTTCAAGATGATTGGCTATTGATGATTGGTAACGAAAAGATCTGGATAGCATTTCCAGTTATTTGTCAACACAGTATTTTGACAATTCAACAGTATTGCCTGGATGAAGATAGAATGACAATAGAGGGGGAAGAAATGCATGAAGATGATAAGAAGCCTGTTATTAGAAATATTATGGCGTATGAACAAATTGAGATGCAAGATGCTTAAGAAAAAAAGTGTGGAGACTGGAGTGTTAAGACTTTGTAGGCATTAGGTTATTTATTTATAATATGATCTGAATCAGTGTGTATAGCAGATATTTTGTACTAATAAAATAAGTTTACTATTTTTTATTTTGTGGAAGTCCTAATAGTAGGGGAGCCCACGATCCTAAATGGGGATTTACTCGAGCGTCGTGGGGACCTATTGGATTTTGAAGATTAGATGGTAGAAAGAAAATTGCGTTTTTTTTTAGAAAAATATGTAGTCTGTTAAAAATTAAAGAATTTTTGTCTATAAACATATGCCCCTAATAATTTATTTTCTATATTACAGGGTGTTGAATATTGTATTACCTATAATAAAATTTGACAAAACGTCTAAAATAAAACTTATAAATGAAAAGCAGGTCTATCCAAATATCAAATAAAAAATGTACATTCGTTGCAAAAAAATTCGAAGGGCGCCGCGACGCAGAGCGTCGTATGTCAAATATTCTCAATTTTATCTTAATTTAGTCTTCGTTTGGTCCCATTTAAGACCCCGGAAGCAAGTATATTTTTTCTCTTTTCGTTTGCCCACAATAGGCCAGGGACATCGAGTTTGAATAACCCTGTACATATAATACCACGAGTGCTGTGATCAGCTGTGATGGCGTGATGGCTGGCGTGTGGGAACTGTGCGAGAGAAAGAGTGAAAGGGAAAGAGAGGCGCGGAGTGGGCAATACATGCTTCACTGCAGCTAGCTGCACGCGCTAAACTTTACGACGATTTTTGTTACTTCGGCTTGACGAAATCGGCATGTTATATTTTTCCCGTTATCCTTGAATTACTTCCTTCAAAATAAAAAAATATTCGACCGCGCTCGAGAAAGTCGAGGTAACGTTTTTTTTTGAAAGTTTGTGACCCTCTCGCCCCCTTACGTCACGCTCAAATCGTCAGATTATTGACATGCGCACTTTTCAGCATGTAATTAACCCATCATATCTTAATCTGACGCGCTCGAGTATATCCACCTATCGATTTTCTTTTACTATTCTGATCGGCCGCCCTACATGCGCTGCCCTGTATAGAGGGCTTAGATATGGTGGAGGTACTCAACAGGGTGCAAGGTATCCCCCTATATGTTAATCTGTCGCGCTTGAGTAAATCCCAAAATCCCCTCTTGGGCTCTCCTACTATAAGGGTCCATTAAAGAAAACATTCCTTTGGGCCTCTAAGTCAAAAATGAAAATATAAATTCAGGTTAGATATTTTAATGCATAGTTAAGCATTGGCGACAGTTTCGATATTGCAAAACTAAAATTTAAAAAAAAATCTATGCCCTACGTACTTAATGAAATTTAAAACGACAGTACTTCCTCAGTTCCAAAGCCAACTCCTTCTCAATTATACCCTTTCTCTATGCGCTTACAAAGGGAGCGGAAGCAGCCGAGTGTTCCCGATCGTACCCGATGTCGAGGCGGACGCCGTTCGACGCTCCGCGTCGCGACGCTAGTTTGTCGCGACGCGCGGCTTGAATTGGACGACGCCGCTCGCGGCTGGGACATTTTCGCGGGTATTTCGCGATTTTTGAGTGGACCCGAGTGGTTTTTTGACTGTTGGTGGAGGGGCTGGGCAAAAGGCGAAGAAGAGGAAGCAAGAAAGGGGTCATAGTGGTTTTCTTTCGGGAGAAAAGGTGAGTTTTTTTTTTTTTTTAAAATGTTGAAAATTGTGTAGAAAAAACATGTTATGAATTCAAAAATGTACGTCTGTTTTTTAAGCTTAACAAAGAGCATTCAAACATCTAAATTATATTCAAAAAAATAGAGGGAAAGTTGTTCTTTTTTTTTGGTCGAGTTCCAATATATTTGTTATGGATTAATATAATTTTAAATGTGATATTTTTACAATAAAGTGTGATACATTTTTAACAAAAAAAAAACATAATGCTTATCGTAACATGAGTTTCCACTGGCAAAAAAGTTTTCTTTATTTTAGGGTAGAAAAAATTATATGGTCGAACTTTTTGTTTATCAAGTTTTAAGTTGTATCAATAACCGTTTTATAATTTTCATTACCTAATGTAAATTAAATTTTCTGTGATTATCGGTCTAGGAGGGAGAGGCATATCAGGCAGTATATCTCGATAAATTTGTACCCTTAAATGTGAATTAATAAATACTTTTTTCATGCTATTAATTAAATTATTCACAAGTGGAAATTGATTTCGAATTTTTTTCCACCACTCTGTTTACTCCCTGCGGCAAGCAAGTGGAATGAATTAAATTTGGATAAAACAGCTTTCAATTAACTGCAGCTTTTTACATGTAAAAAAATAAACTCATTAAACTTTAACAACTTGGTGATATTGGCATTGCTCTTAAGCTCATACAGTACAAAAAAACAACGATTTTTTATTTATCTCTCATAAAGGATGATAGATCACATAACAACAACGTAAACAGGCTTAATTTTTCACCGCCGCCTATGATGTATAGCCGGAGATTAATCCTAATAAAATTCTGTAAAACGTTTCGGTACAAATTAATTACGAAAAAAAAACTACGGACGATAAAAATAGCAACGCGGGAAATCCGTCATTCGTGCCTCGCCTTCATTATTTCCAGCGTGTTGTATATTACTCCCTATCGCACGAAATCTAAAAATTATAATAATTTACCGCTATTTTGTATGCCCATTTAGCGCTGCTGCATTGCCTGGGGAGCTCAACAAGTTGGCTCTTCGATTTCGACTCCAGATTTAAAAAATCATATTGTATGTTGACTAAGTTATCACTCTGTATATTTATAAGTTATCACTCTGTATGTTTGTATACGACACATAATAGACTAACTACAGCTAAAAATATATTTTAATTAATTCTATAGCTGCGTGAGTGTAAAAAAGTGAACTCTATGAACAGAAACTGCAACTGATCGAAACTTTGCTAATGAAACTATGAAACTTCCAGTTTATTGCGAAAGTTTTAATGTCCAGCACCAAGGACGTCGCGCTATTTCGCAAGTGAACACTTTCTGAAAGAGTTATGATTGAAGTAATTATAGTCTTCCCATTCCCTCGAAGTTTCCGTGGATACAGGGTCTCTAGACCAGTAGTCAGCTCTACCAAAGTCTAGAGAATACTATAAGTCCATTAATTAGATGGCCCCCTCGATCGCCAGATTTGTCCTCGATGGACTTTTATTTTTGGGGTGCGATAAAGGATAGAGTACATAAAAATCGCCCTAGACACATAAACGAGCTACAACAAAAAATAATAGAAGCTTGCCAATCAGTAACAGCAAATGCGTTAAAAAATGTTGTTTGTAACATTAAAAAGCGTATTGACAAATGTATAACCTTAGAAGGCGACTATATTGAGAAAACCGCGATAACTTAAGACTTAAGTATTTTATTTGTTGATGTTTTGGTAAAATTTATTTTTTTTGCATTTAGTAACATTGTTTCAATAATCCAAGGCAAACTTGACCAGCATAAAATTCGAAAAAAATCGGAAATTTGAGACGCTGTAGAGAAAAACATCCTGTATATTTCTTCTTGCAATTTCTTCCATCAACACTTTGGGTGGTCCTGTTAATTCTTCCACTGTTTTGAAATAATTCCATGGCACGCTTGACTCGCCAGGTGCCTTTGAAGTCCCTATTTTGCACGGTGTAGAACCGAACACCCTCTACATTTTTTGTTCAAATTTAGTATATGGGGGTTTTGGGGTGTCCTGATTAACGCTGTTGTGTCAGATTTTAAATAAAAAAATCGCTAAATGGTTGTGAAAATTGGGGTATAAAAAAAATCGTAGCCGTCCCTGGATTTGCATTTTGACAAAAGTAAAAACGCCAGAAGAAGTGTTTATTGAAGACCTTTCGAACAAAAAAAGGTTTTTGAAAATATCTCACAAAATACATTTTTTATCGATTTGTATACACTTAAAAGTAGACACAATGTTATTCAAGCGCATAAAAGAAAATTCTGTACAGGGCCGTATTAGTATTTTTCTTGATAAAACAAATATGTAGTGTATACCCATTTCTCCGCCACTGGCTATTTGAAGAACTTACTATATATCTTATCACATTTTGTGACACTTTATCAATGACCAATGCTTGCTGTGTACCAAATTTCGTTTGAATATTGAAAAATATAAACTTAAATTAAAATTTTTGAGAATTTAAAACCCTTTCTCTCGACAATGAGGCAGCTGTGGATAAAAAGTGATACCACGAAATTGTCACATTTTTTTATCGTTTTCTATCACCCGTTGAAGTGTCCTAGAATAAAACTTCACCCTGTATACAGTGTTGAGTGTGGTCATTTAAGTGTGGAACATATTATGGGACTTTTTTTGTTAATTTCACAACCAAAATACAAATATTGTGTTCAATAATCATATTAGGTGCACTTAGAATGGTTGCAAGTTAAACAGCATACAGGGTAGGCCAGAAAATATAAAAATTGTACAAGAGTAAAGTACCTTTATTTCAAAATATTCAGCAAAAGGTTATTAAGAAAAGTTGTTTACAATTAAAAGCTATGCCTAAATACCAAAATATAGCCTACTAAGAAAGAAAATTTTTTTCGTCAATTAATTTCCAGTTTCTTAATAAACATTTAAAATAATTTTTTTTTTTAATATACACATTATCATTACTGATGTTTTACCTTGTTCAGAAGAATTTTTGCGAAATTTTAAAGTTTTGTTTAATATCGATGCAACAAACGTGAAGTTTGTGATTCCCCAAAAAATTAAAAATCTAAGTTAATTTTACAAATATGCTTGAATTCGAACAAAGTTATGCGAAATTGATTTAGTTTTGATTGATTTATGAAATCGTTTATGGTGAATATTAAAATAATTTTTTTTATTAGATTGTTAATGTTTTTCAAGAAAATATATTTTTTTCTTAGGAGGCCATATCTTGGTATTTAGGCATAACTTTTAATTCTAGACAACTTTTCTTAATAACATTTTGCTGAATTTGAAATAAGGATACTTTACTCTTGTAGAATTTTTATATTTTTTTACCTACCCTGTATGCTGTTTGACTTGCAACCATTCTAAGTGCGCCTAATATGATTATCGAACCTGCACCAACTTTCGGGAATATTTGTATTTTCGTTGTGCAATTAATAAAAAAAAATCCCATATGTTGCACTTAAATGACCACACTGTATATTTCCAAAGCTATTTAAAATTAGTAGTAGTGTTTTTGTAGACAAGTTGTTGGTAAGAAAAGGATGAAAGTTCAAAATTTCAAGAAAACAAAACAATCATGTTACTGAAAAACTAAAGTATTAACAACGTAAAGTAAAAGTTAGGTTAGATTAATAAATATCGACTGACAATATTCCGAATAATTATGTCGCCAAATATTGTCACAACATTGTCATTAACTTTCCATGTTGATATATTCAATTACGAAACCTGAAAATATTACCATGTACCCCGGGATATATAACTGGACAAAAAAACCGCCGGGAACGGTTATAGAGACCTCTATTTGTCGGGTTATTGGAACCCTCCGCCCAAAAATTTACAATGTAAACAACTCGGTTATGAAACTGCGGCTTCGCAATCGACGAACATCAGGACATGGTTTATGGGGAATGTTTTGTAGAGATTTCTGCTTTTTTAACAGCTTTTTCCAATTTTTTATTCCATTTTATGTAGTATAATGCTATGAATACGTTGGTTTTGGTTATAGAAATCGAATTCTAAATGTATATTCCTTTTTAATAGCAAAAACTGTTGTATATGAACAACACAGTAGATAGGCTATGTGCGTACGAACACACTTTTCCAGTGTTATTCTCTATAAGGTCGGAACGTGGTAAAAATGCGACCAAAATTTCCGGCGTCTTGGATTTTTTGAATTTTCCGGCAGACGTTTTTCACTCGACAAAGTTTTTTGACGTTTTTTTCACGTGCTTACCTTTCGTCGACGTTTCGCTGACGCATTCTCATGGGGTTTCATGACGTTTCATGAAAATTGTTGTCGCGTTTTCACCATGTTTCGGCCTTATGGAGATTAACATGGGCAAAGTGTGCTCGCTTGCCATGAAGCCTAATAACTTATCTAACAGCAATTTTTCAACTCCCCAAATCGTCCTTCAACGTCCTCAAATCTCCCCCACGACGGGACAACAATTAGTCACCGGCGAAAACCTCAAGAAAACTGAAAAGCCGCGTCTCCACAATTAATATCACTTACCACCTACTTACCGCCCCGCCCCGCCCTCCACTTCTATCAGACCGTCATTGTTTGCGGGCGGCCACCTTGATAAATCTTCGGCGGATTCTTCGCGATGAAATGCGCATAAATCTGGGAGTTCTTCTGGGAGCGAAGGGATGATTTATGGAGTTTCCCGCGACAACTCCGCAACTCCGCGAGGTCGCCGATGGAGTTTAGAGCGGCCGAGACGTAATTATTTGCTATTGTATTATGCATTCTATGGTTTATTCAGCGATTGGACGCGATGTTTATTTCTGAATGATAGCGTTGGCGACGATCGAGAAGTCTGAGCGCAAACTTTGTCGTTAAACTCTCGATTGAACTCCTAAGGCACGGTGTACAGGGTGGTCAGATAAGGATGCAAAGTGCTGTATCTCGGAAACTATTCGTCGTAGAGACTTGCGGTAAAATTTTTTTAGAACGAACTGGCCAAGAGAAAAACCTGGAAATTATTTTCAGATTTCCAAGATAGTCACCAGGGGGCGTAACCGCCATCTTAAACTTTTAAAGTGATTTTTCACTGAAATCCACCTAGCAATGTTACCAAAATAATATATGCTTTTTAAAGGTAAGCTTTATTCGAGTAATTTTTCTTTAACACTTTTTGACATATCTATTAAAATAAAGTGGTGGGGAATGATTCCATGTTTTTTTAAATAAACAGCTGTAACTACTAAATGACTGAACGGATTTTAACAAACTTGGTCTCGTCATCAAACGCATTTTACCCGTTATATGTCTAGGTCTCAGTGATGCCGCTAGAGCGCGTTTTTTGATATAATAACAGAAAAAAATGCAATAATACTACTTTTTTTCATAACTCGATATCCTATTTCTAGCTGAAAATATCAAAGAAAAAATTTAGTTTTATCATAAAATTTTAAAAAGACGCTGTTACACCGGTATTTATTCTTATTTGTTGTTTTTTAAGATTTAATGATAAACTTTCATAATTTTATCATTTTTTAATTATAAAAGTATATTAAGTTCAAAAAATTAAAAAAAAAAAAACGTGTAGGGGCATAATAATCAATGCATTTAAAATGCAAGTGCAAGGTAGGCAAAATACGAAGGGTAGGCCATGGAGGAAAAACAAATGCCTAAAATCAACTTGAATTCTTATTTGACCACCCTGTACAGGGTGGTCAAATAAGCCCCCTTAACTTTTTTGTTTTTAATTTTTTTTTAATTTTAATGTACTTAAATATGAAAATTGTATAAAATGTTCGTGCGATTTCAGTTATGTATTCAGAAAAACAAATGAATGAGGGAGAGTCCTACCTCATCATCACACGTATTTAAAATATATTTATAACAAAATGAGAATTACTCGAAGTTTAAAAAATAAAGAAATGTGAAATAAACTAGGACATGTTTTAACTGAGAATATGCAGGAAGCAGTCTTATTACACTTTGTGGAAAATCATATAGATATTCTATCGAAGATGCATCGAGATATTTGCAAATATCATGGAGCTCAGTCTAAAGAGTGTTGAAAATGCATAAGTTTAGACCATATTGTTACCTCCCAGTTCAAAACAGTATGAAAATGATAATTATAGAAGGCGAGAATATTGTCGTTTAGTGCTGAAGAGGCAAGCGGAAAATGATCAGTTTATAGGTGCGTATTTTTATCACTTGTAGATTTTCGCTATAAGGATAACATTAGATTACTATTAACTGATCACTACTAGACATTATTATTCTATTACTACTCCTACGTTTATTACTATTACAGATTCTATATTGTGGACTGATGAAGCCACTTTTACAACATGTGGCGTTTTTAATAGAAGAAACACTCACACTATAGGTAATCAGAAATTACACGACGGTTTATTTCAATTCAACGACAAGGTCGAACTTCAATAAATGTTTGGTGTGGTATTTTTCGGAATCACATAATTGGTATAGTATTTTTTAAGGTGGTTAAACTAGACTAATATATTTACGATCTATTGAATCAAGTTAATGAGCAGAATATTGTTTGGCAACAAGACGGTGCTCCAGCACATAAATCAAATGCTGTCAAAATGCGTTTAGATGATACTTTTGTAGAGTGGATTGGTTCAAATGGAACTATTTTATGGCCTGCCAGAAGCCCAGACTTGACCCCATTCGATTTGTTTCTGTGGGGCACTTTGAAAAACTGGGTATATGCGGAGAAGTAAAATAATATCGACCAAGTTAAAGAAAGAATATCTCAAGAGATCAGAGAGATGAACGAGGCAGGTATCGTGACTAACTACAAGAGAAGTTTATTAAGAAGGTATTCTCTCTGTGTGGCACACAATGGGAGCATTATAAAACACATTCTATAACTTAATTTAATTCATAATAAAGTATCACGTTCCATCCATAAATATGTCTTTTATTAAGACTAAAAATGACAGAACAAATAAAATATAACTTAAAAAAAATTCCACAGCAGTATTGGCTTGTTGAGTTTTCAATATAATATTGTATGTTATGGTGGGAATACAACAATATTAATATAAACTGTCAAATCTCCATTTATAATATTCTCGAAATAACTGTTTTAAATTTTGCATGGAAATTTTGATTTTGTCCGAGATTCAATAATTCAAAGGACGATTTTGTGCAAACTACTAGAGCAAACGTATTATATATCTCCAAAACACGACATTCATTTGTATTTCTGAATAGATACCTAAAGTCTCAAGAAAATTATTTGCATTTTTTTCCAAAATTAAAAAAAGTTAAAATGTCGAAGTACCTACCTGGAATGTTATGTGAAAAGTTTCGTTCGTTTCCTTCTTATTTTCATCGGCAGGTATTGGATCGGTGTATATCGAGCTGAAATGCAACTGAATTTATTTGCAGGGAAAGGGGTAGACGGCCGCGGCAGCTCCATTGATTTTATAGAGGAAATTTATTTGTTTACGTGTTCCGCTCACCGAACAAAGTGATCAACACTTCCGGTGCAACTGTCTACCACCCCCATGGGAGTAAAGTTGGTTTCAGAGTTATTTATGGTTTGTGACTACCTATATGTTTTCACCGTTTCTTATCTATTATTGTCCCTAAATGTCCCATCTGATCTGAAAATCTTATAATGGAGAATGTCCGAGTTCACCAGACGTTGGGTTAGGTGAGGCCAGTATAGGTTATGTTGGGTTTGGGTTAGGTTACTGCATAAAAAACAGACTTTACAGAACAAACTATGATATTATCAACACTTCCTAGCTCGTCAGGATATAATTCATTTGTTTTTTTGAGTATGTTTGCAAAGTTGTGGTTTAGATGATTCCAGAACAATTTTTTTCCATGTTTTATTTTCTGACCTACAGACAACCTCTGTGTTTATTTCCAGTAAGGAATCCCGTTCCAGGTAGTTCGCGAAAACATTCAAGAAGGGAAGTTTACACCATTCAAACATAAAAGATTCGGCATTGTGGACTGATTATTTTCCTAAAAAATTCCCGCGAACCGGGCTTGCCGATTTGTTGCTTTTTCGTTCAACGCGGAACATACATCACACTCTGTGTACGACCGAGATTTAAACAGAGGGAATATCGTTTCATTGAAGTGCTTGGCAAGGAGTGAAAAAATATACACACCTGCTGCTGCTTTCAACGGTGGCGTTCTAGAGGTTAGGATTTGAATTTACCAGGCCGAATAATCAGAAACTTTTGTCGCCCATTACGTAGAGATTGTAATGGTTTTACTTTAATGTAAAGATGAATAAGGCGAGTCGTTACTTTCTAAACTATGCTTATGCATTCGCTTAAAGAAAACTAATTCACTATTTAAATTATTCATGGCGTTTATCTGGACACTGTCCGAGCCAGAACTTTTCTCGAATAACGACAACATTATCCAGACATTATACCAAATGATAAAGCGTTAATGTTTATGTCGGATCTCATGACTGATTACAAAGTAATTGTGCGGGTGCTACGAATCGACTTCATAACAATAGTCGGGTAAGTAATATTAACTAAAAATTAACGAACTACGCTATTTAACATTAGATAGTACGACATAATAAGGAAGCCGAGAAGTGAAAATATGGCAATATGGTTAAACCACAGAATTATACGAATTAATTCTGTGGTTAAACTATATGCAAAGGATGGTCCAAAAAACGTTTAAACAAACTGAGGCAAAGCCGGCATTCGCAAGCATGAAAGTTGCCCCACATTCTAATGGAGCCATTTTCTGGCGATAGATCGTCCAGTAGTGGAGCGTTGAGCTCAAAGGCGCATTGAGCATTATAGAGCGGGGCCCTGTGCACGAGCGAAAAACCTCATTAATCGCGTTATGCAAAATGGGAAGTGTCGACAACGTTAATTGAAAGCCTTTCGGAGGGAGGTAATCGAGTTTCCGACCAATAACCTGCCGATTTCTGGGTAGAAGTTTTAGGGGTTTTACGAACGTGGAGGATGTTTTAGTTCAACGGATGTTGGGTTAGGCTGGGTCACAACCTTCTCAAGCTTACAAGCCCTGTGCAAACATGTGGCAACGCCGCAGCGGGACGGTTCAACGGCTCTATGCAGAATAGAGCAGTCTGCACTTTGTCTTAGTTTATCTTTTCTAACAAATGTTCAACCCTCTTTTTAATTATAATCACTCAACATCGTTTCACGTTGCAAATGATGTCTCTGATGCATCATAAAATGTTTAAAATCAAACTAAACTAGCCTAGCACTGAATGTCAAATCTTTTCGTTTAAATTTTAAAAAATTCTGCAATGTTTTTTTATTGTAAAAAATATTACTGAGTTTGCACTATCAGTTACTAAACTGCTCATAGTCGTACTAATTTTTTTAAATATTTTATTACGAAAAACTGCGCATTTTTTTATTTGTCCCTTACATACTTTTGGTGTGCGTAGTTCATTAATTATTAGTTGATTACTTACCCAACTATTGTTATGAAGTCGATTCGTAGCACCTGCACAATTACTTTGTAATCAGTCATGAGATCCGACATAGACATTAACGCTATATCATTTGGTATAATGTCTGGATAATGTTGTTATGAGTAATTTAAATAGTGAATTAGTTTTCTTTAAGCGAATACATAAGCATCGTTTAGAAAGTAACGACAAGTAAAACCATTACAATCTCTACGTTATAGACGACTGAAAGTTTCTGATCATTCGGGCTGATATATTCAACTTCTAACCTCTAGAACTCCACCGCTGAAAGCTGCAGCAGGTGTGTATATTTTTTCACTCCTTGCCAAGCACTTCAATGAAACGACATTCCCTCTGTTTAAATCTCGGTCGTACACAGAGTGTGATGTATGTTCCGCGTTGAACGAAAAAGCAACAAATCGGCAAGCCCGGTTCGCGGGAATTTTTTAGGAAAATAATCAGTCCACAATGCCGAATCTTTTATGTTTGAATGGTGTAAACTTCCCTTGTTGAATGTTGTCACGAACTACCTGGAACGGGATTCCTTACTGGAAATAAACACAGAGGTTGTCTGTAGGTCAGAAAATAAAACACGGAAAAAAATTGTTCTGGAACCATCTAAACCACAACTTTGCAAACATACTCAAAAAAACAAATGAATTATATCCTGACGAGCTAGGAAGTGTTGATAATATCATAGTTTGTTCTGTAAAGTCTGTTTTTTATGCAGTAACCTAACCCAAACCCAACATAACCTATACTGGCCTCACCTAACCCAACGTCTGGTGAACTCGGACATTCTCCATTATAAGATTTTCAGATCAGATGGGACATTTAGGGACAATAATAGATAAGAAACGGTGAAAACATATAGGTAGTCACAAACCATAAATAACTCTGAAACCAACTTTACTCCCATGGGGGTGGTAGACAGTTGCACCGGAAGTGTTGATCACTTTGTTCGTTGAGCAGAACACGTAAACAAATAAATTTCCTCTATAAAATCAATGGAGCTGCCGCGGCCGTCTACCCCTTTCCCTGCAAATAAATTCAGTTGCATTTCAGCTCGATATACACCCATCCAATACCTGCCGACGAAAATAAGAAAGAAACGAACGAAACTCCCTCGAAATATGGATGCGGAAAACAGAATGTAAAGGAGGGATTTATACAGAATGTACAGGTTTTTTTCACATAACATTCCAGGTAGGTACTTCGACATTTTTAACTTTTTTTAATTTTGGAAAAAAATGCAAATAATTTTCTTGAGACTTTAGGTATCTATTCAGAAATACAAATGAATGTCGTGTTTTGGAGATATATAATACGTTTGCTCTAGTAGTTTGCACAAAATCGTCCTTTGAATTATTGAATCTCGGACAAAATCAAAATTTCCATGCAAAATTTAAAACAGTTATTTCGAGAATATTATAAATGGAGATTTGACAGTTTATATTAATATTGTTGTATTCCCACCATAACATACCTACAATATTATATTGAAAACTCAACAAGCCAATACTGCTGTGGAATTTTTTTTAAGTTATATTTTATTTGTTCTGTCACTTTTAGTCTTAATAAAAGGCATATTTATGGATGGAACATGATACTTTATTATGAATTAAATTAAATTATAGAATGTGTTTTATAATGCTCCCATTGTGTGCCACACAGAGAGAATACCTTCTTAATAAACTTCTCTTGTAGTTAGTCACGATACCTGCCTCGTTCATCTCTCTGATCTCTTGAGATATTCTTTCTTTAACTTGGTCGATATTATTTGACTTCTCCGCATATACCCAGTTTTTCAAAGTGCCCCACAGAAACAAATCGAATGGGGTCAAGTCTGGGCTTCTGGCAGGCCATAAAATAGTTCCATTTGAACCAATCCACTCTACAAAAGGGTCATCTAAATGCATCTTGACAGCATTTGATTTTGTGCTGGAACACCGTCTTGTTGCCAAACAATATTCGGCTCTTTAACTTGATTCAATAGATCAGAAATTTCTACTCTTAAGAGCTGTAAATATATTAGTCTAGTTGAGCCACCTTAAAAAATACTAGACCAATTATGTGATTCCGAAAAATACCACACCAAACATTTATTGAAGTTCGACCTTGTCGTTGAATTAAAATAAACTGTCGTGTATTTTCTGATGACCAATAGTGAGTGTTTCTTCTATGAAAAACGCCACATGTTGTAAAAGTGACTTCATCAGTCCACAATATAGAATCTGTTATAGCGTCGATGGAGGAATCCTCAATCAACGGTTATAGTAATAACCGTAGGAGTAGTAATAGAATAGTAATGTCTAGTAATGTAATCTTTATAGTGATAATTTACAAGTGATAAAAATACGCACCTATAAACTGATCATTTTCCTCTTGCCTCTCCGTGCCTTAGGAGTTCAATCGAGAGTTTAACGACAAAGTTTGCGGTCAGACTTCTCGATCCTGCCAACGCTATCATCCAAAAATAAACCTCGCGTCCAATCGCTGAATAAGCCATAAAATGCATAATACAATAGCAAATAATTACGTCTCGGCCGCTCTAAACTCCATCGGCGACCTCGCGGAGTTGCGGAGTTGTCGCGGGGAAACTCCATAAATCATTCCTTCGCCCCCAGAAGAACTCCCAGATTTATGCGCATTTCATCGCGAAGAATCCGCCGAAGATTTATCAAGGTGGCCGCCCGCAAACAATGACGGTCTGATAGAAGTGGAGGGCGGGGCGGGGCGGTAAGTAGGTGGTAAGTGATATTAATTGTGGAGACGCGGCTTTTCAGTTTTCTTGAGGTTTTCGCCGGTGACTAATTGTTGTTCCGTCGTGGGGGAGATTTGAGGACGTTGAAGGACGATTTGGGGAGTTGAAAAATTGCTGTTAGATAAGTTATTAGGCTTCATGGCAAGCGAGCACACTTTGCCCATGTTAATCTCCATAAGGCCGAAACATGGTGAAAACGCGACAAAAATGTTCATGAAACGTCATGAAACCCCATGATACTCCATGAGAATGCGTCAACGAAACGTCGACGAAACGTTGACGAAAGGTAAGCGCGTGAAAGAACTTCAACGAGTGAAAAAACGTCTGCCGGAAAATTCAAAAAATCCGTCGCGGGAAATTTTGGTCGCATTTTTACCACGTTTTGGCGTTATAGAGATTAACACTGGGAAAGTATGCTCGTACGCACATAGCTTATCTACTGTGCTGTTTATACAACAGGTTTTGTTATTAAAAAGGATTATACATTTCAAAGATTATGCTATTATAGTTTCTACAACCAGACCAACGTATTTATAGTATTATCAAAGTCTAGAAATACTAAAGTCGGCTCACTCCTTTGATCTCTCGGAAAACCTGACAATTTTTTGCGACCGGTCGTAAATCAGCGTCACCTCGCACGCTTCGCATTTACGAGGGCGACTAAACGAAATCGCCGTCAAGCTAGTTATACGGGGGCAGGTTCATATTGAATTTCCTTTATTTACCAAAGTCTACAAATATTGTATACCTATTTGTAGACTTTGGTTCAACATTATTTGTGTAGGTAAGTGTACCGTTAGTTTTTGGTAGGTACGGTTAAATTAAAATACAAGGTAGCTATTACCAGAATCTACATAATTAGTAGGTATATCTGTAGACTTTGGTTGGAATATGAATAAAAATGCAATTTTTTATGTTTTACGTTCATTTTTATTAAAGCCTAACAAAACATAGAGCAGACAAAAACATAAATAACAAATAAATATTTAACGACAAAGAGTTAAACTAATCATATCTACTTTTTCGTCCTGTAGTAAATATTTTGATATTTAAATTGACATAAACAATACAGAACAAAATAGTACGCGTACGTACCTACACAAGCAGCATGCGTCTTACCATAAGCTTCTGGCAATAGCCGAGGGGACAGCAGTTTTTACTAAACGTTTTTCGGACGAAGTGAATGATTGATCATCAAAATGTGCCTTGCAAATTCGAATAGGTTTATATGCCTCTTCAGGTGGAATATTCGCAAATTTCTGTTCTCCGATGAACCCTAAGGCATTCTTCCATTGCCGGCACCTTCAAATTTTCAATATTTTAATATTATATCTATATTATTCTTAAATTAATAAGTACCTAAGTATTCAAATATCACATAAAAATGTCTTATTTTTTGTAGGTAGGTACCTCAAACTCAATCTTACCTTTAAGGGTCTTTAGGAAATGAAAAAAGATAATATAGTCTTTTGAACTGGTTTTACAGCCATCCGCACTGCAGTAAAAAGCGTTACTAGGCATCGCTACAACACAGTCACGGTCGGTCGGTAATATTTTGCGCGCACCCGGTAGAATGCGAACGAACCGCTCTCAGCTACACTGTGCACAGCTTATTTTCTTATATTACAAGATATCGATCGGCTCGATGAGGAGGGGAGCGGGAGAGGGCAAGAGGGAAACGTTTGTTTACACAAGTCCGAGTGACCGGACTTATTAGTATTATATCTGGACGCTGGTATTATACGTACTACAAAAATCGTATTAAAAATTTGGATAACGCTCTTTCCCGGTTAAAAAAAAAAACAGAAATCTCTGCAAAACATTCCCCATAAAACATGTCCCGATGCGCTGTCCCCGTGTCGCATCTATTGATCAGCCCCCGTCGATCGCGAAGCCGCAGTTTCATTACGGATTTGTTTACATTGTAAATTTTTCGGCGGCAGGTTCCAATCACCCGGCAAATAGTGGTCTCTATTGCCGTTCCCGACAGTTTTTGGCCCCGGATACACGGCGATATTTTCGGGTTTTGCGATTGGATACATTAACGTGCAAGTTGATGACATTGTTGGGGGAATGCCCCGCAAAATTTTGGGCCTCCGCATTATAAGTAGTGTTTCACAAGACTCTTGCAAATTTCTTATTCTTGTCTTGTTCTTGCTGCGAGCACAAGACAAGACTCTTAAATTTCTTGTCTTGCTTTGCGAGACAAGACAAGAAATTATTCTGCAAGAGTCTTGCAAGTTTGCAAGAAATCTTGCAAACATCATTATCTGTAATTATAATTTCCGCAAAACTTTAATAGGATAAATAATAAAATGTAAGTGACGACGATATTGAATAATACTGATTTTTGCAAAATGAGCATAAATATGCAGTGGATTAATTTATTTTCCTTGAGTTTGATTTAACTTTATTTTTGCTAAAATACTTGCACAACTAAAGGAGTCTATTGGACTTCCTAATTTCCTAATGCATTGTTTCGCTTCGTATTATTGTGGCATAATGTAGATCGGGTTATTTTAGCAGGGTGGGTGTCCACTACCACACAAATATCGAAATCCACAGACATTAAAATAACTTTAACATAAAGGAAAGTCTTGGACTTAGAGGCATTTCGAATTGAAAATCATGAAAACATTAAAACAAAATTATTATTATTATTAAAATGGAAAAAATAAATACAAATAATAACAAAAAAATCTGCGTCAATAATTAAAAAATAATAGGACCTTTTTAAGTTTTTATGATAATCAAAAGAACGAAACTGTTTTAGAACTGGGTAGGTATATTTAATTAATCCGATGAAGACAATACTCTAATACATATGTTTTGTTTTTCATTTGTATTCTACAAAATGATGGCTTAAAAAATATTGCAAAGGTAGACATCAAATTTTAAGATCAATAAAATATTAAATTTTTGGAATAAGATGAGAAAAATCACCTTTCCATACTTACTAAATATTTCCGTTATCTAACTACCTTAAATTAAACATATTCCTTCAAAATCCAATTAACATTTTTGCCTGTTCCAATAATCATTTCAGTACCTATGTATGATTTGTTTTGTGTTTATCAATGAATGATTTAAAATATCTGAGTACAGACCTACACTATCCCTTCACTAAATTCTAAATACGGCCCTGTCTTCTAAACAGAGAACATGGCGACCACCGGCTGCCAAACATCAAAGGCGCCGCCGTCGAGTTTATATTCTCCCCTTCCTTGTTCTCTGGCACTGTGGACCCCGCGCCCTGCCGCGACGCGGCTCTGCAGTGCTGCGTCAACTTGTCTCGACAAGCTTTGCACGTAATAAATAATGCAAGAGTCAAGATTCTTGGTAGCAAGACTCTTGCAAACAGGAGTCTTGCGATGACGTCACTAAACAAAAAATGTAAGGCAAGAAATTGCAAGAAATCTTGCTTGCACGACAAGATTTTTTCCAGCAAGAGTCGTGCAAGAATTTCTTGTCTTGCTTTGCAAGACAAGACAAGAATGGGCCTTACAAGACAAGAAATCTTGTCTTGTGAAACACTAATTGCAAGCAGTTACCGAAACTTCTCGTGGGAATCCCACGACGTAATAATTCCCTGTCCATTTATATATTTAATACGGAGACTTTATTTTTGTCGAGGGGACCTGAAGCGTTGCCGCGTGCCTTCGCCATCACGTTTTTATGACGTTAGGCCTCCGGTCTGTAATCGCGCAATTTGCCGAAGCTTATCGCGGCTTATCCCGAACGGCTTTTTTCTTATCGGTTCCGCCCTGTTTCGGACGAAGTGGGAACGAGGCTTTCGCGGAAAAGGCGTACGCATATCTCGCACGGCATGACGTCACTCTCGTCGGCCCAAGGCCTACTATAAAGACAGGCCCTGGCGCACAAAAATCACGTGACCATCTTAGTCAGACGTTGCATGTCATTTGTCACATAACTGAACGCGGCAGCTTGGGTTTTGAGAAGTTTTCAATGTTTAAAGTGTTTTTAAACGTCTTAGTTTATATTTTAGAAACAGGTTTGTGTCTAGTGCGCGTGTGTCCTGGCGGAGGGGAACCGCCCAGGTGTTATTTTTATGGCCTCGGTGGGAGTCGTGGCGTCCAAGAGTATTGGTGCCGCTCGCACCGACGCGTGAGCGCTGTAAAGGGGAATTCTCCCCCGAACCACAGAATAGGGAGCCCGGAATTCCGGAATGGACTATTATGGACATGGACCGTATTGGACAGTGGAGCCTGAGACACAGAGGGGTGAACTGCTTACGGGAGATCTGCGAGTTCAGACGGTCCGGGTGGCTGGAAGCCGTTCCCGTTGACCACGTTCGGGTTTGTGTATTTATTGTATTCACCATTCACCTTGTGCGAAATAAATCAGTGTTGTAACCGTGTAACCGTTGATTTTCATTGTCGACCCACGCCCCGATACGGTTTATCTGTTCGGTCTTTCAACTGAGACCTCGTCAATATTTGCAGTATACCTACTGAGGTTAGTTTTCATTTTTATTTCGTAAAAAATAACCTAAATACCAAATATTGAGTCTGTTTATATTATATTTATACATATTACAAAAGCCAGGAAGAAAGTGTCGCCATAACAAACTTTTGTTTTGCCTCGGGATGAAAATTTCCGCCAAAAATGGATTCGTCAAATCCCAACTGAGATTTAATTTCTAAAAAACCCTTAAGTATGTGTGACTAACACATTTTCAAGAAAGTGAAACAATAATTAAAGTGGACAAATGTGTTGTGGGAGGAAAATACCTATAGAGAATATCACCTAAGCTAAAGGAAGGTGATGTCCCAACAATTTTTGAGAAGTGCCAAAATATTGTGAGTGCAGTGCCGTTTAACTCTCAGCCTAAAACAGCTGAGGCAGGTTGAAAATTTTGAAAAAACAATTAGAGAAAGCTTGGATGCACAAAACCAATAATGTAATAGATGAAAGAAAACTTGCCAAATTGTTACGAAATTTGTTTTTTCTACTTATCTCCGAATATGCCTTTCATTAAATAGCACTAAGTTGGTCACGTGACTAGGCGATTATGCGTTATCGCCGTGGCCTGTCTTTATCGTTGGCCTCGCGTCGGCCGAATTTAGGAAAATTAGCAAATAATGTACACATATCAAAAGAATCTAAAACTGCGCATGTTTTCTTAATTATTTCGTAAAAAAATAGTACGACTATGAGCAACTGATAATGCAAACGTACTATAGTGTTATTTACATTAGAAAACATTGCAGAATTTTCTCAAATACAAACGTAAAACCTTCTTAATTTAATAGGTAGGTATTTGCCATTTAGTGCTGGGCAGGTTTGATTTAATTTTAAACATTTTATGATGCAGAGACATCATTTGGAACGTGAAACGATGTTAAGTACTATTGGCATGTTGGAGGGTGGAGTTTCACAAAGGGATGTGGCAGAACATCCAAGAGTGTTAGATATTAATCGTTTATGGATAAGATACCAAGAAACAGGAGACGTCAGAGAACGACATACAGGCCGTACAAGGCTAACTACCCCAATTCAGAACAGATTTCTAAGATTGCTAGCCTTGCGAGAGCGCAGTATCACTGCGTCGCAATTGGTTATTCAGCTGCACAATACACACAATGTACGGATTAGTGACCAAATTGTCCGAAACAGGTTCCACGAAGATCGAAAATCGATCGACTTTTCAAAAAGATACAGCGTGTAAAATGCAAAACATTAATTTTCAATTATTGCCTGGTATGGTTAAACAATAGAAGATCTGCGTCTCCGTATTATAAACGAATGTCGACAAATTACCCCTGAAATGTTGCACAATGTTCGGCGGCGTTTTGAACAAAATCTTTGTTATTGCATGGAAGTGAATGGGCAACATTTTGAGCATTTATTACAATAAAGTTTCAATTTCCTCCCCGTTGATCAAATTTTCGCCAAAATAATGTTGCTGAACATGCTCTCTATCACTTACGGCCCCCGACCACCACTTTCGGCTTAATTGTTTAAGAATACCAGGTAATAATAAAAAATAAATGTTTTACATTTTACTCGGGGTATCTTCTTTAAAAATCGATCGATTTTCGAAAATCTGATGCAGGTGTATAGAGAATTGAGAGACGTTTCCAAAGGTGTGCGACATGAACCCCCTTCCCATTTAAACTTTTTGAAGGGGTTCAACCCCTGCTCAGGGGGTTGCAGATAGATCTATCAATTTTATGCCAAACAAAATTGACCTCTTTTTGCGTTTTTCCAAAAAAACATTTCCAGGCCGTTATAGAGCCTGTTACGTTTCCTCTGGAACACCCTGTAGATACAATGTGCTCTTTTCAAACGACATAATAATTTATAGGGTGTCGCGCACATTTTATAGAAACTAACTTTAACGTCTAAGAAATGTTGAGTGATATTCCTATAATAATGAATGTAAAGGTATTGCCCCGTCTTGTCCTAACGTCAATAGTTAGTTTTGCAGGCCTATATTGTGGAGGCTTCGCTCTAGCTTCCTTATATTATGACCAGTATTGTCTATATCATTGAGTTGTTGTACTGGAACAATCAGAAGAAATTATTCCGAACAAAATTTGATAGCCTTTTGATTTGTTCCTGAAGTTATTTTAGGAGATTGGACGTTTTTTATGTAGGTAGGTATCTATACAGTGTGTCCGTGGATGTAGTCCCCAAGAGGACACAAATGGACCAAAAATTTCATTTTTCGACAAAAAGTCATTCTTGATAAAAGTTTCTGCGTCTCGAGAAAATATGGTCCACGGAGAGAATTTTCGATTTTTGTATACAGGGTGTCCAAAAATACAAAAACAAGAAATACCATCAGGAATAAACTACCTTTATTACTTAAAATATCAAAAACTTTCACTTAGAAAAGTTGTTTAGAATTAAATGATGTGTCCTATTGTCACTTTTCAAACAAATCAGCCAACTTCGATTTTTTTGATTGCCAAGTGTGGCACTCCTTTGTTTTTAAAAATATCAAAAACATTTATTTAGAAAAGTTGTTTAGAATTAAAAGCCGTGTCCGATTGTAACTTGTCAAGCAAATCAGCCGACTTTGATTTAAATAGTTAAAAAAATCAAAGTTATATGAATTGCTTGAAAAGTTACATTTTAATTCTAAACAACTTTTCTAAGTAAAAGTTTTTGATATTTTTAAAAATAAATGTAGTTTATGCTTGATGGTATTTCATGTTTTTGTATTTTTTGGGCACTCTGTATAAAAAAATCGAAAATTCTCTCCGTAGACCATATTTTTTCGAGAAGCAGAAACTTTTATCAAGAATGACTTTTTGGCGAAAAATGAAATTTTTGGTCCATTTGTCCTCTTGGGGGCTCCATCCACGGACACACTGTATATCGCTTAGGAATTTCAGTGCCGTCTCGCCGAGTCGTCGTATAGTTATTTAGATATTTTCGGAAAATAGTCAACATAATTTTCTTGCAAAACGGCAATGGACAAGAACAGTTGTGTTATTATCATGAATCCGTTAAGAAATTCCTCCACTTACTACATACATACCCTTCTATTCCAATATCCACCACAACCGCAAATTTTTTATAGCATTTCCCCACCCCCCAACTCCCGATGGGTGTGTTCAACCCACTCTCAACCCCAAAACCCTCATTACTACCACCGCTCCCGTATCAATAAACAACCTCGACATTTCCTGGAGGCGACGCTAGAAAATCTGAACATCACGCGATGGCCCCGGCAGTAGGCCATGATTCACCCACCCCCCCGCGGAATTTCATTTGTTTCCAGACGCGGCCCACTGCCTGAAAAGGAATATTTATTTGTCGGTATCGGAATAGTAGTTGAATTGCAGGAGCTCAAAACCTAAAAAAAGAAACTTTGGTGTGCCCTTATATGTAACCTGTTTAAAAAATTGTTTTCCTTTACTTAGGGCATGGACTCTTTAAAATAAGGGGACCTAGCATGTCACAGTCTATCACATACAGGGTGTCTACTTTTAAGTGTATACAAATCGATAAAAAATGTATTGTGTGAAATATTTTCAAAAACCTTTTTTGTTCGAAAGGTCTTCAAAAAAACGCTTCTTTTGACGTTTTTACTTTTGTCAAAATGCTACGATTTTTTTTATACCCCGGTTTTCACAAAAACCATTTAGCGTTTTTTTTTATTTAAAATCTGACACAACAGCGTTAATCAGGACACCCCAAAACCCCATATACTAAATTTGAACAAAAAATGTAGAGGGTGTTCGGTTCTACACCGTGTTAAAGTTGAGCAAAATAGGAATTTTATAGACATCTGGCGAGCCAAGTGTGCCATGGAATCCCTTCAAAACAGTTGCATGGTCAACAGGACCACTCAAAATATTGGTGTGAAAAGATTTACTACCAAAATATACAGGGTATTTTTCTCTGAGCCATCTCAAAATTCTGAATTTTTTATTAAACTTTATACTGATCAGGAGTGCTCTGGAATACTGGCCACATTTTCTGTACGTTTCCTGTTCTGACACTCCAGTCACCTTAACTGATATAGACTTACTGACTGGCAGCCTTCTGTATTTTTTAGATTTAGTTCGTTTATAGTATGTGGAGGGGTTTTGATATACTCGATTTTTGACCCGTATAAAGTGACAAAAATTCAGTAATTTGAGATGGCACAGATAAGAGCACTCTGTATATTTCGTATTGGACCTTTGCACACCAACAACTTGAGTGGTCCTGTTGACCGTTCAACTGTTTTGAGCGGATTCCATGGCACACTTGACTTGGCAGATGCCTTTAAAATTCCTATTTTGCTCAACTTTGAGACCCTGCATAATGGAACTCCCTGTATATTTTTTATTCGAATTTGGTATATAAGAGTTTTGTGATGTTCTGATTTACGCTGTGGGGTCAGATTTTAAATAAAAAAATCGCTAAAAGGTTTTCGCGAAAATCGGGGGTATAAACAAATCGCAGCCGGCCCTGGATTTGCATTTTGCAAATGACAGGAAGGTCAGAAGAATCGGTTTTTGAAGGCCTTTCAAACAAAAAAAGGTTTTTGAAAATATCTCACAAAATACATTTTTTATCGATTTGTATACATTTAAAAGTGGACCCTGTACATAGGAAAAGCGAAGCCTTGAGGGGAAGTTTGTTTTCTGTTGACTCCAAGGAGACCACAAGGAGGCTGATACAAGGTTATGTTATATGTCATCAGGTTTTATGCGACATGCCAGTGCCATAGATTCTAAAGGAGGCAAAAGATTTCCCATCATAATTCACAATTTTTAAGTTTTCTAACTTCCAGATACTCAGATGTGTCAATTAAAGGTAATGCGGCCGCCTGTAGTCGTAGTCCCAATAATTGCAACCAGATTTTTCCTCTATCACCTTTAGTAATCCTACAATTCCCATTGCGTGGGCATTACGTATAAGTAGGTAGTTCAAAACAAAAATTGTATTTCGAAAATTTTAAATTCTTAAGCAGGTAGCTTCAGTCAGGTCTTTTTTTAAAGAGTTTTTATCTACGACTATAAGTTTATTTTTAGTTTGTGAGGTATGTACCTACCTTGGGAGAGAAATAAAATCGCAAAAATTTTATAATGAACACCCAGAAAAACTACATCATTAAAACTACTATTCTTAATCTTATTAGTCCATCCAGAAATCTGTGAAAGTTCTTTGGGTAGGGGTAGATATATTCAACAAGGGAAGAAAGTTCAAGTATCCATATTACAAATAATGGAATGAGGAACCTGGTAACAAGGTGCAATAGCGACAAATTCTTAAATAAGCAAAATCGGCACTACTGACACTGACTTACCTTACTTATTACTTAAATTCGTGCTGGAAATCGATTTCAACTATAAAATAAATTTCTTTCATTTGAGAGTTGCCACATTCTGTAGTTGTATACACAAAATTGTCAAGTCTAATTTTTATAAATCATGGAAACCATTATTAATCTTTACTAACAATCAAAGTATAACAGCGTGGTAACCTCGTTACAATTTTGTAAGATGCTTTGAGCTTTAAAGATGTTGTTTAGCCTCTTTTGGCGTTTTGCCCGGGCGCCAGGAGTGGTTTTTCTTTTAGGTCCAGAGATGGTTGAGCCAGGGAAGTGTGCACGGGATGAAATTAAGCACCAAATAATAAATACCCCGTATATTGATTACCCTAAACAATAAAATAAACTAAAATTGATTATTTACAAAGAAAATTAAATTGGTCTTCTTCCTCAGCTCCGGCCTCGTCGTTTCTGAAAGAGTACAGAGGATATTAGTATTTAGAAACCCTAGGTACACTGAGGAAGGCTCAAATGTAGCAAACAGGCAGGGCAAGCGGTAGAGAACGAGCGTGGCACGTAAGCGAATAAACGGCCACAGTTTTATTACCAGGGGACTGGGACCCGGCGGTGAGATACCGGCTCCCAGCGCCATCTATCGGCGGCCCGGGCGGACACATCTGAACTAGCGGCCGCCGATTAGATGCGTGCGTGGTGCCCTCGGTCGGCGGCTCGGGCGGACGTAGCGATGACGCGATGCGACGATAGAGGACTAGGACTTCGCGGTGAGATGTAGGCGGAAAATCGGGGAGAAAAGCGAGCCAACTTTGTTAGAGACTGTGATTGATGAATAAAGAAGGACAGCGGGTAACCTCGTTACAGTACCTGTTATATTCTTAGATTCTCCAATAAAATGGCATACTTGGCATCACTGAGACCATTAGAATGAGGAAAGAAACGGCCTCACTTTGGAAAGTATAATGCTGGCTGGGTCCCCTTACTTTAAAGAGTCCCTGACTTAGGGCATACTTTGAAATTTCGCAGTGAAGGGTGCGCAACACAGAACGATTACGCCTAGCATAATTTACCCGGGAATTATATTTTTAATTAAACCAACCGTAAAAACAAGAAAAAGGGGAATAACCTGCACACTAAAAAGGATTAGGGGATTAGCGCTGCTAGTCCTTCCGGGACTTAATGAGAAACGAATTTATTTCTGTAGGGAGAAAAACACCTGGACTCTGAAATAAATCTAGAGACTACTCTCGGGTATTTGAAGCATCTGGGTTGCCAATGGAACCCAACCGAACGCACGCACGTTGCCTTGGAATACCACTTGCTAACTATAACTGATCTAATCAAGCGCTGCAAGTGAGTTATCGTAGAGGTGGGTCAAATCGGGGTGGAGAGTCCAGCAGTCGAAAACTAACTTTTATGTATTTTTTTATGTTTTCGACTTTTTTAAATAGAGCTAAGAATATATACAGTGCCCGCCAAAAAGTCTGCACCATATGGGAAAAATTTTTAATAAATAACTTACGGAAAATTTGTTTGCGGCATCAGGTTTTGCTTGCTCTAGAACCAAAATTGGCATAATCAAATGTTGTGACGTAGTCTCTTTTATATGTCAAATTTGACATTAATGAAAAACATGTCCGAAAAATGGGCTTATTTAACCGAATTTCGAAAAAAGTCATAAGAAAAATATGTTTCTTTCGCAATTTTATACCCCTGTGCAAAATTTCAAGAGCCTACTATGATTTTCATATTTTGCCCTTTGTTGAATATTATTGGACATAATATTTTAAATTTTCTAGATATTTCTGATCAGATCAGCATAACAGAAATATTTGTGTGTTTTTACAACCATTTACTATAGAGAGAAGTTTGTAAATCGAATTTATGTGTTTATCTGTAAAAATGAGATCAGTTTTGCACCAAGCGTGCTTTCTTCAACAAGCCCTCATTTTATTTTTTTTTGCAAAAAAAGGAAAAGAGGGATATTTAGACCGTAAACTAAGTATTATGCAGTATGTATTCAGTCAATGAGTGTTTTAAATTACATATGATCGACTTTTATGGATTAACAAATACGGAAAAGGGCAACAAAGGGCAAAATATAAAAATCGCAGTAGGATCTTGAAATTTTGCATAGGGGTATAAAATTGCGAAGGAAACATATTTTTCTTATGACTTTTTTCGAAATTCGGTTAAATAAGCCCATTTTTCGGATTTTTTTTTCATTAATGTCAAATTTGACATATAAAAAAGACTACGTCACAACATTTGATTAAGTCAATTTTGGTTCTAGAGCAAGCAAAACCTGATGCCGCAAACAAATTTTCCGTAAGTTATTTACTAAAAATTTTTCCCATATGGTGCAGACTTTTTGGCGGGCACTGTATATAGTTATGCCATTAGACAATTATTATGAAAAATAATACCTAATATTGAGATAATTCCGAGGAAAATTCACTCAACTTTTAGAAATTCGCTAATTATTTCCAATGGTGCAATCCACCCCCGATTTGGCTTCCTCCCTTATTATCTAGGTCCCTGAACACGAATCCGTCCTTTGTTTTACCCGGTCGGACGTAGTTTTCGAGAAAATGAATTTTCAAATTTCCTTTTGACATCCCGGATTTCACGACGATATTTGTGGCTGTAATCGGGATGAATTTTTACTGTACGCAGCTCAAACTAATCACCACACTATTCCGCACCTTTTGCAACATCGAAACTTCGCGAAAACCCGCGGAAAAACCGAAATTTTGAAACATTTTTGACGTGTTAACGTACGCTATTTTCGCCCATGCTCGACATTCGGCGCGCGCCGAAGTTCTCTCTCTACTCTATCGATCGCAGTGACTGTTTGGTGGGCGTGGTTCCGCTGCCAAGCGAATATCGATGTGATCGTAGTACACTGTTATCGCAGATACTGTTATAACCAGAAATATTTCTAATTTTCAGATGAAAAAATGTATCATCCAATCGAATTATATCGATACAAGGAATGTCTATGGGACATTTAAAGTCACCTCCATATATTTTTCGTATGGGAGACGTGTAAAATTTTGGAAATCTCCATCTACTGTTAATATAATTCAGTCAAAACGTGGTCTGCTTAATAATATCTTTTCTTCCTATATTTACGTCTAATATTTAACATCAACTTTTTTTAATCAAAAGGCACATGTTAGCATATACTTTTCTTTTATTCGGCGCCATTTTGTAACTACTACTATGAACACACTTTCGCAAATATTGTGAAACACCACATAACAGGTCTGCTATAGCCGTATAAGCCTCCCCCACCGTACAGTTGAACTGTGATTGCAGTTGACTGCTATGTGAAACCAGCATACATTACGAATGGTCGGCCGTCGACGATTTCGTCATCTACTTGTCTCTTTTCGGCTTCAGAGCGGGCGCGTATGCTGTTGTCTCTCTCTCTCATAATAACCCGTGCGGTCAATTTAAAATACGGCCAGGCGGCTGCGGATAGGAATGAATTATTATTAGACATTAGTAATCTTGACCCCCTAGTAATAATTGGGGAGTTTGTGCATAAAAATATAATTGCTTTTTTTTATATTATAGATTATTATTAAACATTGAAAAAAATTCAATATTAGGCGGTTCATTGACCAAATGACCTTATGGAGAAGCCGCGCCTGATCTAAGTGAATTAAAGTTCCTCAAACATCAAAGCCGCATGTTTGAAAGAAGTAGCCGGCAGACGCTCTAGAAACATACTTGTATCCCATGTATTAATCCATTTGCTCGGGAATATGCGAGCATGGCCGCCTTTGGAAGTTGTAAAACCGGAGGAGAGTTTTCTGTTTTATTGCACCGGTGTGTTTTCCCTCCATTGCCCTTCTCTTGCTCTTTTCAGCAGCGACGCGCGCTCCCGCTCTATTCCTCGATATTCTCCGTTGGCGTAAAAAGCCATAAAACCGGCGTACCATGTTTATCTTCCACACGAATTGACGTTTATTTCGCTTTTCAGCGGAATAGTCTTTCGGCAACGGATACGCGGTGAGCAGATGCATTTTTTGCGCGAGATAGATGCTGGGTATTCACCAAACCATTTTATTAGAAGTCCGTGGCGAAGGACTGAATGCATTGCGTATTGTTTGTTGCATAGCACCAGGAGATAAAACGATGTGTTTTACTGGCAACCCAACTACGTTCTGTACTATCGGGTATTAGACTGTGACCTGTTCATGGCAGCAGAACATGGTTATTCACATATTATTCTACCCCCTTAACCTTTTTATTTTTAATTTTGGAAAAAATATAAATATGAAAACTTTATAAAATAATCTTGCGATTTCAGTTGTGTATTCACAAAAACAAATGATTGTAGAGAAAGTATGCTCTCTTTGTTGCACAAAATTGAAGCATTATAGAGCACCTTCTATAATTTAATTCATAATAAAGTATCACGTTCCATCCATAAATGTGCCTTTTATTTTCTTTGATTTTGTTCGTGAATCATTAATTCAAAAGATAATTTTGTGCAAACTACTAGGGCAAATATGAAACAGCACCTACTCCAGCAGAGTGCTAAAAGCTTAGTTATCTGTCGATGGTGTACAGGGTTATTCATATAACATTATACCCCCTTAACTTTTTTAGTTGTTAATTTGTGAGATTTCCGAGATTAAATATTTCAAAGGACGATTTTGGGGCAAACTGCTGGAGCCCACATAACATATACAGGGTGAGTTTTTTCGATGACCACTATGGAGATCTCGGAAACTAGCAGAGCTAGAACAAAGGTTAAATGGGTAAAGAATTGCAGTTTTGAATGCTCAATCTAATACCCCTTTTGGATTTTTAAAAAAGTTCATGGCTCACTAGATATTTTAAAAAGAGTGATTTTTTCGCTATTTCATCAGATCTCTGTAGCTCCGTTATTTCTGATTATACAGAATAACTGTAGAGACAAAAATTGTAGATAATTTTGGGCTTAATAAGATAATCTTATCCAATTTTTTATGTTGTTTGTGATTTTTGAGATCTGACATAAATTTGTGTTTTTTTTTTTATGTAAATCATAGTTGGCTGTGGCCTTATAAAATCGGCCATTTTTTGAGCTTTCCAAAGATATAATACTCGGCTAGTTATTATAAAAAATAAAAGATTAATTTTCTGATTTTTTTTTTAATTTTCACATAGTCAGCCATGGAATATTTTCATAATTACGTTCTATTTTATAATAAGACATACTTCAAACTTTCAAATATTTTATTTTTAGCTGGTAACAAAATAAAACAAAAATTATCATGATGGAGCTCCACCACAAAATTATTTGCCCATAAGAAATTACCTAGATCAGCTCTATCCAAATAGTTGGATAGGGAGAAATAGACCTATTTCCTGGCAGCCCCGATCCCCCGATTTGTCTGTTTTGGATTTCTTTTTGTGGGGAACAGTACAAAATACAGTATGAGACAATTGTTGAATTAAGACCAGCTGTGTGCCAGTATTGTTGACAGGCGCTCTCTAAGAAAGGCGACAAATTCAGTTTTAAAAAGATTCAATATTTGCCTAAATACTAATGGTGGATTGTTTGAACACCTTTTTTATCCTAACAGGTGACCTTTTAAAATAATAATAATTTTAATTTGAGTTTTTTAATTTTTGTTTTATTTTGTTACCAGCTAAAAACAAAATATTAGAAAGTTTGAAGTATGTCTAATTATAAAATAGAACGTAATAATTATGAAAATATTCAATGGCTGACTATGTGAAAATTAAAAAAAAAAACAGAAAATTAGCCATAGCTCTTTTATTTTTTATAATAACTATGCCGAGTATTACATCTTTGGAAAGCTTAAAAAATGGCCGATTTAATAAGGCCACAGCCAACTATGATTTACATTAAAAAAAACACAAGTTTATGTTATATCTCAAAAATCGCAAACAACAGATTATTATTAAACAATATATTATTTTATTAAGTCCAAAATTATCTACAATTTTCTCTACAGTTTTTCTGTATAATCAGAAATAACGGAGCTACAGAGATCTGATGAATTAGCAAAAATCACTCTTTCCACAATATCTATTGAGCCACGAATTTTTTTAAAAATCCAGAAGGGGCATTAGATTGAGCATTTAAAACTGCAATTCTTTCTTCATTTAACCTTTGTTCTAGCCCTGCTGGTTTCCGAGATCCCCATAGTGGGCATAGAAAAAAACTCACCCTGTATAGTTGAAACCAGAAAAATACTAAGATTTCGGAAATCGAGAAATAATAATAATAATAATAAAAACACCAAAAAGTTAAGGGGAGTAGAATGTTATACGAATAGCCCTGTACACTGGATGAAATCAAAGACCCTTTTCAGAAAATTTTAAAACAATTAACATCCGGTGTTCCGAGAGCAGAAGTCTAAAAGTATCTCTCCAGCCAGCTCGATCTCATGACTTATTTCGAGCTAGCATTCCGAGAAATCCTATCGCCCTCTTCACCCCATTACGTTCAGCCGAGCAGGTTGAATAATTAACGAAATAATATTATGAAAACGTAATGTCCTCCCTACCCTGTTTTCACGCATAAAATGCTATCCTTGTTCGAGTGCGCCTGAGCTTTCACTTTTGTTCACTTTTTAATGAACTCTGGCGCCGGAAATGTTCAGGGCCGTATCAGGAGTTGATTCACATTGATCTGGCTAGTGCAGAAAGGTTGTCACTACTTGTCATTACCCAATTATTATGTTATTATTATATAGTAGAAAAGCACAAGGTAAAACTTCATTCGACAAGGTCCTCGCATTTGCAATAAAATTTCGAAAAAAATCGAGTACGTCCCTGCCTAAATTTAGCCATCAGCCCCGCCGATGCCACTACCCTGAAGTGGGTGGGGGGTAGAATGACGGGGGTTCGTGCTAATGTCAAACCACCCCACCCATCTGGTGAATATTTCATAGTAGCCACCCCTACAGACACGTCACGAAACATTTAAATCTTGCACCGCCACCCGAGCCGAGACCCCACGACAATGAACTCATAAATTGGCCGAGTCTATCTAAAAACACAAATAAGAGTCGATAAAACTTCAAACGGACGACCGTAGAGGTCGGTTTTAACGAAACGGCACATACTGCATAATATGGAAGTCACTCGGCCTATATAAGGCATACGGAAGTCACTAGGCCTATATCAATAGTGTAGGCGAGCACTTGCCGGTGAGATGTAAGGCGTTGTCTAACAGCACCATGAAATTGTGCGGCTTCGTATATATGCCTAAAAATCTGGAGCAACCGTCGCATTTTCGGCGACAATACGCTGCTAACGACTGCGCTATTTAACGTCGCCGGGAAAAAGAAAAGCGGGAAAATCCGACACGTCCGGCGCGGTAGCGAAAAATCCGGAGCTTGCGGTCTCCGAGCTGAGCTGGCGATTTTCCGTGCGAGAAATGAAGTGGAAAACGCGGGAAAGCCCGTCAGAGAAGTGACCGGACGAAACTATAAACCGACATCACGTTGGACACAAACGCCGGTATCCCTCAGGGGTCTGTTTTGTGTCCGACTTTGTTCTCACCCTACATTAACGATTAACGATCCCGTTTATAGAGTTCTGTTCACCAAAACTTATACTTTAAATTTGTATATTCCCTTATATGGTTACCTAAAGTGATTCCTTACGGCCTGGCTTATTTCCCTAACGCATATTGCTTGCTTGGGCTCAAGAAAAGCGCATTTAAACGCGGTATATATACGTTACCGTATAAATAACCGGCGGGGGCTAAGGCCCTCCGGTCCCCAGACTGGAAAATTGATTTTCCAGTCAGGACTCGGACGAATTTACAACATGTGAAATAGAAAAGCGTGCGGTAGTAACAAAAGTCGTCATTCTTCGAGGCGTTCAAAATGATGATTTAACTGTAGAGAAAAAATCTTACCCGACATAATAATAATAATAAACGATTTCCTTTTTGGGACTTTTAATGTATTACTTTTGCTTGCATGGAATCCTTATTAATGTAGGTACTAGATTCTCTTGATATATAAAACACCCATAAATCGTGGCTGGTTATGGAATAGACCGCCCGCATCAATAACAATTTAGTTGATCCCAGTAGGCGGGATCAATGTATATTTTTTTCACCACGACCACCTGCTGATATAACGGATTAGGACGTGAGTGGGGGAAAATTGAACGAGGCTGTAATTTTTATGAACTTACGCCCTTCAGTGAATTAGCGAGCAAAATACAGATAATAAAAATGTTCGGTTGAAATACCTCATCTGAGTTAAATACTAAAGTAGCTAAAGTGGTTGCTACATTTTAAGAGCCTCCTCTGTATGCCTTTTAACTTTGTTCGCAGCGTAGTTTTTGCGCATTTCCGTCGTTCTGAATAAAAACTACAAAGCTAATTAGGGCATTTACCAACGGGGCTGTTTTAAAACAAGGTTGAAAAGGCAGCGAAACGGAAAAATTCCTTGAAAATACATTTCAGACAAAAGGGGGAGCAAAGAGATAGCTCTGCCAGTGCAGTACGACAACGAAATGGGCGAACACTTCATAATTCTTCTCAGGGTTAAACCCCGTGTCCAATAAATAAACTTCCAATAATAACTCCACAATTTTCCCCGATACCCCGCAGCCCGTTATTATCTAGCGGGCGTGGACATAATTATTATCTCAGCATGCCTTGAAAAACAGGCAACAACACGCCACGCGACCGCCTACTGAGATCCGGCAAATTGATACCTTTTGATTGGATGGATGGGTTCTGCGGCGTTTTTGATTGGGTTAAATTGTGACGTCGTTAGAGCAATATCGCGTTATCGCGGGGAAAACATATTTTTCAAATAAACTCGCTACAAAAGTTATTATTTCCTGTAGTGGCCCGAGACTTGCTCCGATCCTTTATGTTAGTAGGAGAGATGAGAAGAAGAGGGCGATATTGTCATTTAATTGTTCGTGAAAGTAGACTTTGTCGAGCCACTGCCGTTTTTGCTCTTTTCCTCGTTTATAATGATGTCTAAAAGTTGTTTGATTTCCTATTGTGGCTATATTCTTACACATTGTGTAACAGACTCAATGTATGACACTTCAGTAATGATCAGATAGGTAGGTACATTGTTTTAGTTTAAAAACTCGCCAAAACTAGTAGTATAGTTATAGGGATACTGTGACAATTCGATGTATTTTATTACTTTGGCGCCACATATTTCTTTTGTGAGATTAGGGGGTTGTAGGTGACGGTTTATGTACGGAACCTATCAATTCCGTGAACTCCCTCTAACGGCTAAATGATTATCTACGCCGCCTCCTCAAAGTATCAGTTGGTGTTTTTCGCGTCAAAACGTCAGACTATAATTCGAGGCGATGGCCAACGTTAATGGCAAATCGATGCACCGCCATGAATATTCCATGTTTTCTAACAGAGGTCCGGCCACATTTCTACCGGCTGCCGATACAATTTGATTATTTCGACCGATTAGCTCTCAAATATTTATGTAGCTAGGCGCACAAATGTATATAATGGAAGGGCGACGTGTAATTTCGGAGCTGGGATAATAAATGATATTTTTGGAGGTATTAATATAAGTATTAATAAACAGGCGTATAATCTAGATAGGGCAACGAAATGTTGTAGGCAAACAGTTCGATTCGATCAACCAAACAAACATATTATATATAATATATTATACATAATACAGGGTGGTTCAGTTTTATTCTTGGACACTTACTTCAACAGGTAATAGAAAACCAAAAAATAACCGCACTTCCTTGTGTAAACTATATCTTTTTAAGGACTTTTTAAGAAATTTGTAAAAAATATGTCGACCTTACTGAATATTTAGCAAACTAGTTGAGATATTTAAGTCATATTTGGTATAGTAAGGGCAAAATGTAAAAGCGAAGTCGGCAATAAATCATCAAAGAGAGAGCGCTATATCTATTGCTTTACTTGCACTCGCACAATTATTACACTCATGTCTCCTCCTCCAATTTGTATTCGACATAGGTCTTAAAGTTCGCTAAGCACCTTTCATGAAAGGAAGAGAGATAGAAAACCTAGTAGGTACTTGTCTTGTATAACTAGTTGATTGTTTAAGGCAGGCAGGGTCGGCCTAGAATAAATTATTGCTTTACTACCTGATGTGAACGGACGGCTAAAAATTTGTACTTAGGTACCTGTTGTAATTTCATTTGCAATTTTTGAAGATTAATTCCGTAATTTAGACTGGCAATAAAAAGATAATGATCCTGAAATTCAAAGTAGGTCTTAGGTATTTAAATAATTATTGTAATGGTTAGGCAAAAAATATATATATTTATATTTTTAGTTACAAATTAAATATCAACATAAAATAAACTTTACATAGTCATAAGTCAGTATATACATAATAAATAAATAATAATAATATACATTTAATTCGTTATGAATTTTAGTCAGAATATAAAATAATACTATCATCCGAATATGAATCGTCATTTAAATTAATAATAATTGGGTCAATGTCAAGGTCCAATATCTTTTCTTTTTCCCAATAATCCTTAATAACGTTCTCGGTGTGTTTTATACAACTGGACCAGTTTTCTTTAGTGACTTCCTGAGGCGCTTCTTTCCAAATAGACATTGCCGTGTTATCATCATGCATTGCCTCAGATACAATTTTCTTATTAAAAAAAGTTTTGCATTGGCCCCATATCAATTCTATTGCATTAAATATACAATGATATGGGAGAAGCCTCAACACTGGATGTCCCATTTTATTAATTAGGTATGTTGTCAGACGCATAAGGCAACTTGGATTTATAATTTTTAACGATCTGGAGCAACTCACATTTAAGGGAATTTTCAGGAAAATATTTTTTTTATTTCGAAGCCAGTCAGTTATTTCTTCTTTTTTTGTGGCTGTAATCAAACTTCTTATTTCTCCTTTATCCGATTCTGTCAAATCTTTTGTTTTCGGGGCTGTTTACTTTTAGTGTGCACCATTTTAATATGTTTAATGCCTTCTTGCCTAATTCGTGAAATGGTCCTTGTACTAATCTGTAACGCCTCCGATGCACATTGAAGTATACCGATAAATTTTCACGTGTGTTCTCTTTTTTTTTTCTTGGAAATATTTCACCACATTTAATATTAATTTTCTACTTTGGGCACTGAATATTTCACGCTGCATTGTTATTACAGGAAGTCTATCACCAAAATAAACCAAATATGTCCAACTTTTAAAAGATAAAGCAAAAGCATAAAGATACAGATAAAGTTGCTGCATGAACCAGGATTAAGTTTATTGGAAAAAGTTACTGTATTGAAAGTAAGAAACACATTTTTTTCTACTTTTAATCTTACTTATGGAGCGAATGTTTAAGAGGGGGTTGCCGACAGCGAAAGTGACGTTAGATTTTGTATTTTTTTAAGTTGTATAGCATAAAATCTAATAACATTTTACCTGGCAAAAATTTACTACAAACATCTCTGTCTTCATTTTAATCATAAGATCTTAAAAGCAGTGTTTTGTTTTATAGGTTATGAATACCTTGGGAAAAATAATAATTCCAGTGCATATGCTTTTAAGATCTTATGATTAAAATAAAGACAGAGATGTTTGTACTAAATTTTTGCCAGATAAAATGTTATTAGATTTTATGCTATACAACTTAAAAAATACGAAATCTAACGTCACTTTCGCTGTCGGCAACCCCCTCTTAAGTTAATTTTTCAGAAATAAATTTGCTATGAAACCATGACACATTTGAAAAATGCAAAGGGAATTTTTTGTTTACCATTAAAATTTACATAAGAAATTGAATACATTTTATTGCTATCCAGGGTGATTCATTTTTTCTAGAAACTATTGTAATAATTACTCACTTCCCCGCCACTGGTTGTTCAAGGGGTTTGATATTAACAGATTTTATTATTTTGCAAGAAAGTAGGGTTATTTTTTGTTTTCTGTCACCTGATGAAGTGTCCCAGAACAAAACTGAATCACCCTGTATATGTTAAACGTATCCTACATAGCGGCATATACATATATTATGTACAAGTCGCGTCGCCGATTACCGCAACACGGCCCAAGTCTGTCCAATGTTAAATTCAGGACCGTATTGTGTCAATTTTCTGAATCATTTATGCAAATGCAGCCGAATTAGAAAATTATAGGAATCCGCGATTACCCAGACACAAAGCGCCTGATTGTGTCCGAGTTGGCATTGCGCGCGCGGAATGGATGAAAAACAAGCGGCGTTGCCGGCGTTACCCGTGCAGTGTTGCCGCCGATATTGCATAATTAGTAACTTGCGTCCTCTTTTCTGTAGCCCGGTATACATTGTGAAATCCGAAAGGTGTTTAATATCGCGTGAATTAATATGTTTATCTTTCGGAGCCGGGCTCTTCTAATTATTTATGTTGCCAGCACTGCAAACACTTTTAGGAGATGCATAAAATAATAAATATTTGTTTTGGAATGCAGGAACTATTAATTTTCGAGATCTAAGGGTATCCGCAATAAAGTTATGACCTTGAAATTGAAAAATAGCACCGGAGGAGGAGTTTTAAAAATATTTAGCTTGCAAGAAGGAGAAGTTTTATTCACTATGCCACAAAATTGGGTACTGTATGCTTTACTTTGCATATCTATACTTCTAGCCGAGGCATATTTTATCTTTAATATGCCAATAGCAGGTCGAAGGGTAAACATTTCCCGACATACCAGATATATAGCGACTTTCCGAGTATAAAATCCTTCAACAAGTTGTTTTCCGGAGGTATCAGTTACAGGAAAATATATTTATACAACGTCAAGCGCATGTGATTGATAGTTCTTGTAACAGATATTCGCTATTCGCTAAACATATTAGATTTAGATTTTTGGAGGCATTAAATTGATAGGTACATATCACGTAAGTCAAATATTAGGTTTTCTTCGACTATAAAGACACAGTTTTAGGAAGATACATTGTGTATACAAGGAGAGGTGGAGCAGACATATAAATATAATTCTGTTTCGCAAAGTTTTAGAGTGGGAATTGAACAAAAGTTAAAGAAGTCGGGAAGTTTGAGATTTTTTATGCCCTGGGAACTCTGTTTCATATGGAACGAATAGGTAAAAGATTACCGCGATCTTTCCTCTTGCTGCAGCAAAATACTAGATAGATATCTACAATGTCTACTTACATTTTTAATAATTATTAACTAAATAAAACGGCAACTATACAGGGTGTAACTAAACTGATGGTCAAAAGTGAAACCACGTATTCTTGGAGTAAAAATAAGGGCACTTCTTCATATATTTTTTTCTCCTACGGGCCATAGTTTTTTTATACAGAGCGTAGAAGTTTAGAGAAAAATACATATATTTCTTAGTATCTCTAGAAGTATACGAGATATTTTCTTCAAACTTGTCGTGTCACATGAGCGGATGAGTTGTCAAATTTAAGGTTAATATGAAGCTTGTGAGGCCCCCAGTTGCGGAGATACAGGGTGATATTAAAATTAATTAATTCAGAAAAACATGAATACCCTGTATAATCGCATTTTTTGAATTTGTTATGAATGGCAAATTCAATGGTTAACAAAAAGTATCTCTTAGTATTTTTTCATATTCTCAGCCGTTTTTTAATTATTTTCAAAGAACGGCAATGCTGCAATAAAGAAGTCATTTTAAAAATAAATCTAACAATCTGTGGATGTCAATTAAACTTGGCATTATTTGGATCATTTGGCTGCCAACTTTGCACATTAGTATCAATATTTTGAAAAATTATATTTTCATTTGAAGAATTGACTGATATGCACTTTTGCTATGGACTTGCGAATGGCAATAATAAACATGCGGAAGCGCATAGTTGCGTGTATTGAAAGAGACGGCGGTCATTTCGAACATTTCATAATTTAATTTTCTAATAGCAATACGTTTATTTTATTATTGTTTTTGCTTTTGTATTTTGTTAAATAAAGTTTAATTGACATCCACAGATTGCTAGATTTATTCTTAAAGTGACTATTATGTTCATTGCAGCGTTGCCGTTCTTTAAAAATAATTAAGAAACGGCTGCGAATATGAAAAAATACTAAGAGATACTTTTTGTTAACCATTCTATTCACCACTCAAAACAAATTAAAAAAATGCGATTATACAGGGTATTCATATTTTTCTGAACTAATTAATTTTACTAACACCCTGTATCTCCGCAACTGGGAGCCTCAGAAGCTTCATGTCAACCTTAAGTCCTCATCTGCTCATGTGACACGCCAAGTTTGAAGAAAATATCTCGTATACTTCTAGAAATACTAAGAAATATGTGTATTTTTCTCCAAACTTCGTATAAAAAAAACTATGGCCCGTAGGAGAAAAAAATATATGAAGAAGTGCCCTTATTTTGACTCCAAGAATACGTGGTTTCATTTTTGACCATCAGTTTAGTTACACCCTGTAGAATAACTTGTGTGTATGTCTAGGTGTAACAGTGTGGTTATTTTCAATGATCCACTATTTTAACCTCAAATCTTCGTTATCCAATAATCGTTGTACCTACTTCTGAAACCCGAAATATTTCAGCCTTTCGGCGTTCAACAAGGTGATTAATCTTTGGAGTTCCCGGGACCTGCTGTTTGTTTTAAATTCCATAAATTTGCTGGATTATTTTGTAAAATTTTACCATGATTTACCGACGTTAGTTTTGGAATTAAAATATAATTATTCATAAATTACGATACAATGAGGAAACGGTCTGGACGAAAAAAAAGGAATATATACATAAGGTAGAGGAAAGCTATACAGGAAATTGTAGCAGCTGTGAAATTTTATTCGATTAAACTTTTGGTTTTACAAGAAGTAGGTAAAAACTTGTCTGTTGTTTGAATAAAATCAAATAATGGAAATCGAAGTGGAAAGTGGTGGTGTCAGTCACTGGGGAAATCACAAGTCATGCAAAAATGATCTCGAAAGTCTGTAACAATAATAAACCCTATAATGGTGTACAGATTTCACGTCGATGGGTTAAATATTTTCAATGCCTGACACCTCTGGCAGCCATTGGCTATACAGGGTGAGTCACATCTAAAGGCAGAGCCGAAAACACAAGGTAGAATTCGCTAAAATAAGCACATATGCTTAATAAACATTAGCTTAAAAACGCTTGGTTCTCCATATACAGAGTGTTGAAACTTTTCCAAATATTTTTTAATTTTTTTCTAGCCCGTTTAGGAATTATTTTATACATATTATGGGTTGTCATTTTGTGCAATAATATGGCCCTGTTCAGATGAGCAGCGGCGTAGATACAAATAATTTTATTTTAAATGCCAGCATAATCACCTTGACACTAGTTTAAAAAATCCGAAATTACGAAGAAACTGTACCAGAAATAAAAAAAATACCAAGAGGCACTTGTTGTTCCAAATTAAATGGGCTATCCAAAAAAGGCAAAATTTTTTGTTTTGCACAGGGCCGTACTACTTTTTTTCTACAATTATTTACAGTAACTATTTGTACCTACGCCGCTGGTGATCGGAACGGGGTCAAATTATTCCACAAAAGGGCAACCGTCCAGTGTATAATGTGTACCAAATTTGGTTGGAATTCCTAAATGGGATCGAAAGAAATTAAAAAAAATATGTTATTTTTGGAAAATTTTCAACACGCTGTATCTGGAGAACCAAGCTTTTTTGGGCTAATGTTTATTAAGCATATGTGCTTATTTTAGCGAGTTCTACCTTGTGTTTTCGGCTCTGCCTTTAGATGTGACTCACCCTGTATAATGGGTCAGCTATTGGTCACATTTGGCACTGATTATGGTAGACCTCGGAGTACTGTCTTCAAGATCATCACAACATGTATAGATTTGTCATGTCACGATTCAGAGCCATGTCTTCTTCTTGTCGAAAGTGCTGAACACGACCAACAACTACTATTACGATCTTTAGAAGTTTACCATGTCAAATTAAATTCAATTAGGTATTTAAAATAGGTTCAAAGATGTATAGTTAAGAAACGACTCTGTAGAGAATTTATGCCGTATGTCATTTCAGGGGAATAGAAGAAACAGTATTTTTAGAAAAAAAAAGGAGAAAGACAGGGAGAAGAAAAGAGGGAGGGGAAGAGAAGAACGGTAAATAGAAAACAGATAGAAAATATTAAACGAGAAAAAAACAGTTGGAGCTAGATAAAATGGGAATACATTTACGAGAATCAATATTATCATAGAAAAATAAAAGAAATAGGTAAATAAAAGCGAACATTATTTTTAATGTGACATATGAACAAATAACAATTTCCAAAATTGGAAACCCAACGTTTTCTACTCAAGAATAAGTTACGATATGTTCCAGAAATAAGAATGTACGAATAAATAAACATTTCTACATACAATAATCACTTGTGTTTTCCTGTCGACAAGGTACAACCAATAAAACACAAGCATTTCTTATCGTTGCCATGGCAACTTGTGTATTTTTTCGGAAATCACCCTCCCATAAGCACCTAGCTGTAAGATTAATAAGTGGAAATCTTCCTGGCTTGACAGATCAGTGGTGTAAAAGATATTGATAGATATTCATTTTTAACTTAAATATGTTTGACCTACATGTTATTTATCGACAACATCGGTTACAATTTTCAAATGTTTTAGAAATTCCTTCTCCACCTCTTTTTTCCTCAATTGCGGTAAAGTAAGGAGACGTTGATTTTTTCACTAAATATCTATGCTTCATGAAATAAAAATAATACTTCGACACCATTTTGTTCTTCTCCACACTGGATTTATGGGCGAAATATGGAATAATTTCACGAAGAATGTTGCTCATGTTCTTGAACAGATCTTCTTGTTCAGGATTTAAGCCAGAGTCGCTTACCAAATACGTTAAATACTTCACATTTTTATGAAAAATTTGAATATGTATACCTAGATTCTGTACAAAAGGAAAAAAGATGTACGTGTAGCAATTCATTTTATTAATAAATATTTAATTAGCTCTGCTTTTTATGATACCCAAATGTCATCAAGGCGCATTAACTACAAAGGAACTTGTCACTCCAGAGCCAATTTTAATTGTGTTATTATAACGCGTACAATTATCATTTATTTTGTATGCGCTATTATTTTTAATTGTTTTAATACTTTTCCCTTGTTTCTAGTAGTATAAAATCATGGAACGTCTAAGGAATAATATTTATTTTAGATTATTATTTTAACCTTGTTTTACCAGAGTACAGGGAAAGTAAAAAAATGCAATTAAAACTGCTTATGATTTACCAAAACCCCACTATTATTTACAATACAAGCTTCTATTTTTTCCTCTTTTCTCTAGTACTATAAAGTTATGTGATATAAGTAGAATGTTTTCTACTTTATTTGTCTAAACCTTATTCTACTAGAGCATAGGGAAATTAAAATATTTGACATCAACACAGCGATTAATAAATAAAGGTGCCATCAATATAAATTCATTAGCGTCTAATAGAAGTAGGTGTAAAATGTTTTCCCTTTCCTCTAGTACTATAAAATGGTGTGTTATTGGTAGAATATTATCTACTTTATTTAATTATTTAAACCACATTTTACTAGAGAATAGGGAAATTAAAAAATTTAATTCTATTTTCAAATAGTTTTGACATGAAATTTTCGTACCGAATCTTCCGCGAGCATGAATTTTTATAGGGTGTCAGGTTTTGGGCTTATCAGATTCAGGCTAACGGTCTAGTCGAAAGTCACTATGTCAGCTACTGGATAAAAAAATATAAATTTTAAAATAGTGTTTACAAAAAATATATTGCAGATTTGATTTGGAATGTTGGCAATTATTTACAGTGATGTGTCTCCTACTTACTTTATATTAAGAATCATCAATAAACGCCCAAATCGATTTTTATACACTGGCGAGCAAAAAATTTAGGTCATCTTGAAATTGTGATATATTTTTTTAATTTTCGGTTTCATTCTTATATTTGCATAATGTAAATTATCCTAGTGTATTTTATAAGCTAAATTTAGTATGCAATATTGAATTGAAGCGCTTTATTTTAGTTTTCATGATTTATTCTAAAAAAGTAACAAAATTTGCCTTGAAGTGAATGTTATTTGAAGTAAAGAAATAAGTGAAACTTAACATTATTGGAAAAAAATGATTATTAGTAACGTGTATTCCCCCCTCTTGCGTTAATGACTGCTTGAAGTCGGCGAGGCATCCTTTCAATTAAATTAAGGATTGCATTCTGGTCGATGTTATTCCACTCCTGCAATAGCAACTCTCTCAGCTCCTGGGCAGTCCTTGGAGCTGGTGTATGGCTTCGGATACGTCGTCCTAACTTATCCCAGACGTGTTCGATGGGATTCATGTCTGGACTGAGTGCTGGCCAATCAAACCGCCTGATTCCTATCTCATCTAAATACTCTCTGACAACATTGGCTGCGTGGGGTCTAGCATTATCTTGCATAAAAATGCCATGATCATCCATAGTGATCATGAAAGGCATAACATGATCTTCCAGAATTTCCGTGATATACCTGTGTGCTGTCAGGGACCCATTCTGTACAAAAACTAACTCCGTGCGTGCTTGTGAAGTGACTCCTGCCCAAACCATAACTGACCCACCACCAAATGGAAGTCGCTCGTCAATACAAACTGGGGCATATCTTTCTCCGGGTCTTCTCCATACTCGCCGACGTCCGTCTGACCCAGTGAGGCAAAAACGGGACTCATCTGAAAACAGTACCTTGCTCCAGTCATTATTGTTCCATGCCAAGTGATTTCTGGCAAAAGCTAATCTTGCAACTCGATGTCGACGTTGCAACGGTGGTCCTGTAGCCATCCTTCTACAAGATAATCCGGCGGCACGAAGTCTTCTTCTGACGGTCCATTCGCTAACATTAACATTTCTCACCTCGTGAAGGTGATTTCGCAACGAAACCGCAGAAGCTGTTCTATTCCGTAAACTTGTGAACACCAAAAAACGGTCATCTCTTGGAGTGGTGACTTTTTTTCTCCCGGATCCTGGCTTTCTGGTTATCAGGCCAGTCTCCTGATAGCGCCGATACACATTTTGAACAGCACAAAGGCTCTTACCAACAATTCTTGCAGTTTCACGTTGTCCTCGACCATCTTGTATCATTGCTACAATTCTTGCCACAGTAACAGGATCTAGAGGCATTATGACTTGTTAAAATGAATTTCACAAACAATACACCGAACGACTGATAGGTTGTACAGATGGAATTTAACACTAAACTGAAAATTACTCAACAAAGTATGAATTTTTAATTAAGCCGAATACGCGTTATTTCATAGAAGACGTAAACACGGTAGCAATAAGTGACAGATATCAAATATGACAGATAGCATGTCTCGGCAAACAAATGATTAACCGCCTACTAGACCAAAGATACCCTAAATATTTTTTTTCTAAAATTATTTGCAATTTCCTAAGTGACCTAAATTTTTTGCTCGCCAGTGTAGATTGAAATTTGACAAATCAATACTTAAGGTGTCCGGTAGGTACTGGTAAGTTTACGTTACCCACTTATTTTTTTTTTAATTGACCATAGAGCGTGTTCTTTTCAAAACGTAGCCCCCCCCCCCCATCCTTTGCCTTAACCCGCGGGCCGCCACTGCCAATCCATCGATTCCCCAAACCACCAACCATCGGCGGTTTAGCAATAACCAAACTCCACGATTGCGACGAGACTATGCATCAGCGACGTGGACATTTAAAAGCGAGTTCCTTTTGTCCCTGGCGACCCTCGCGCTTGGATAGAGCCGAATTTTAACCGGAGACTCCTCGGGGGACCCCCGGAAATATACCGGAAAATTCGAAGCAATGAACCGGAGCAGAATCAAGACGGAAGAGCGGGAAGTCTGTTTTGAGGCGAATATTCACGTGAAATCTTCAAGAATGGATTTTAAATTTCAATAAGCGGCGCAGGATGGGCGATATACAGGGTGGGTTACGGTTAAAAACCCAGGAGGTTTGAGTTTGTGTCGTTCCTGTTGAGAACACGTTATTGTAATCTTTAAAGTAGTTGTTATCTGGATTTCACTATTTTCCATGCATACAGCAGTTATCTGCGTGTACCCAAGTTGACTTACTGCCTCCTTCCTGCCATCCTTGTGTTACAAATACGAGACAGACATGCAAATGCCGCAGAGTATTCCGTGCTTCGTAGGAATATACCATCCTGTCCGGAGGGTTGGATTTGTAGCACACGGGGGCGGTTTGATAGAGTTAGGGGTGCATTTTGTTGTGCGAATCGCGGGCGTAGTTTATTGTTTTGATAAGGAATTGTTTCGGCTTACTTGCGATAAAAGCATCCTTTGTGGTTTAATAGAAAACTCGTTTATTTTTCAATTTTAAATAAAATACAGCGTTAATCAGGACACCCTAAAATCCCCTTATACCAAATTTGAACAAATAATATACAGGGAGTTCCATTCTGCAGCACGGGCGTAGCCAGGATTTAGTTTTGGGGGGGGGGGTTTAGTTTGAGAAGTAAATAAAACAACAAAAATATACTTACATGAAATTTAATATCTATATATTCATCCGAAAAACTACGACATATTTATAAAGTTCTTAACTTTAAATGAAATGGATAAATTAATTTCGTTCCTCTGCGCTAAATCTAAAACCATTAAAGAAGAAATCTTCGGCTTTTTCTTTTAAATATATCCACTACTTCATCTGCATGAATTTCTGTTTCATAGTGAATGTTCATTAGAGCCAAACCATTAAGTCTGTTTTCACTTGTAGTGTTTCGTAAATAGTTTTTCAGTCTCCTTAGGCTCGAGAAAGACCTTTCTGGGGTAGCAGTGGATACAGGAATGGTAGCCAAGATTTGTAGTAATGTGTAAATATTAGGATAAAGGTTTTTATCGCACATATCTAGGCATTCCAAACTAGATTTCGGGGTAGGCAGTCTTCTTATCAGCATGCAAGGTAGCTGAAGCTTTGATAGCTAAATCCAAATTTGTTTCTTTATTAGAAACCCCTTGACCTTGACTACACCACTTTTTCCAGTAGTCCATACCTTTAGGTTTATCACCCTTCCTTTTTTCCCCTCCATTTTTCGACAGTAATAATGATTCACGTATCTATCCTTAACAAGGTCATCGAATAACAGTGCACTAAAATTACTCACTTACACGGTACACTTAATTCTCTTCACTATTCGTTCACCACTTTTCACTTTTATTCGCTTCGAGTTCTCATGGAACAATACTGCCGTAAGCGCGGTCACGCGCCGCGGCGCCGCTTATATAGCAGCCCAGTAGCCGTCCAGAAACTTCCACGAATTTCCACAAAGTTCCGCTCATTTCGACCTAGGGGCGTGGCGAATAATCTAGAAACAACGCAAAGTGTCCCTACAATACAAAATAATTCGGCTGCAACTGCGTCTGCCTCTCGTCAAAAGATGGCGCTAGGCGCTACTATTACTACATAATATATTCAAACGTAATAATAATTTAACTCTTCACTCCTCGTATTTTTTCGGTATAATATTAGGTAATATTTTGCTTATTTCGGGGGGGGGGGGGTTTGAACCCCCGAAACCCCCCCCTTGGCTACGCCCGTGTGTCAAAGTTGAGCAAAATAGGAATTTTAAAGGCATCTGGCAAGTCAAGTATGCCATGGAATCCCCTTAAAACAGTTGCATGATCATTGACCAACAGGACCACTCAAAGTGTTGGTGTGTAAAGATCCAATAGAAAATATAAAGGGTATCTTTATCTGTGCCATCTCAAAAAAATTATTTTTTTTAGGGTTAGAAATTGAGTATATCAAAACCGCCCCAGACACTATAAACGAACTAAGTTTAAAAATTTAGAAGCCTGGGAGTCAGTACGTCCATATGAGTTAAGGTGGTTGGTGTGCCACAACAGGAAACGCACAGAAAATGTATCATCTTAGATAGTGGCTTTATTGATAAAGGTCCAACAATTTAATTTGTTTTTAATTGCTGATTGGCATTTTGTAAAGATATAAATTACTTTTTTCCACTACTAACCCTAAAAAAAAGCATGTATTATTGACCCATCATTAACCCGAGAAGTTGATTTTCTCTCCCGAGGTCAATAATAATTTATTATTGACCAAGGTCAATAATGAATTGACGTCACGGGTCACTAGTAACAGGCTCTTCTATGTACGGCACAATTTCGTATTATTATACAACCCTGCTTACTTATTTCACTGATTTTTTTTTATTTGTATTAAACGCTGAACACACGCCAATGTAAATATTTTACTTGTGGACCCTGCCTACAAAACAGAAATCTAACCTTCCCTTCCCCCACCTCCACCTAACCGTTCTAACCTAAAATTAGTAACAACAGCTGATGAAACAACGTTTATTTAAGTATTTGGGAAAACAACAATTACAAATTACAACTAAAACTAATTATTATTATTAATGTAATAATTGACTGTGCAATTGTAACTAGTCATATTAATTAAACCTGTTGCAGTGCTTGTATTTGTAACAGGAATATGTGTTGATTGTTTAAGTGAATATTATCCGATATTTTTTGTATAACACTGGCGGGATTTCTCGATTCTATATTAGCAAAGGAACTAGAACTACCAATATCAAATAACTGTTCATCACGAGGTTCTTATGACTATCATTTGGATGGATAGTGTTATCGCTCTGCGCAACTACAGGTACTGATGTAGCACTCTAAAATGGCCCTTGAACCATTTTAGCTATTCTTTTTTTAGAAGCCAATATACCCTTCGGCAACAGTGGAAGATTTCCAACCTCCATGCTGTTTTACAGTTATAAGATCGCCACCATTTTCCGCTAAAATAGTGGCCGAAGTCCTTCTGAATGAATGGCCAGTGTATCTCTCTGGTTCTGATAGTCCCAAGAAACTTGCAATCACTTTTGGCATCTTACTTATGTATTGTATTATGGCCAATGTTCTGTCGTGTCGGCTTATTGTTCCGCAAAGTAATAAATAAGCGTGGTAAATCTGGGGTAGGCCGTTTTTGAATATACTTTTTAACAACTTCGACCCAAAGTGGCTTCATGATAACAAACTTTCGTGATGTTCCATTTTTACTAGTAGAAATATCAATAACGATGATATCGTCTCGAAGATCCAAGTCTTTTCGAAGCATATTACAAAGTTCGTCTGTTCTACATGCACCAGCCACTGCGATAACAAGTACAACCTAGTAAGTAATAAAGTAATTATTATTTATTGTAAATATGTAAATATATGTAAAGTAGAACGAGGCATGTTTAGGTAGGTACCTTTGCTGTTAAAAACACTTCGTGTCTGGTTCGTCTCTCAAAAATCGTGCAATTTCATCTTCTTTAAAAACAAGTGATTTTGTCGCTACATAATTAGTATTTTGCCTTTTCAAAAATGCTACCAGTTTAAAATACTTCGAAATGTCAATATTTTCCTTCAATGAAATCGTGGATTTTAACATAGAAAACGTTTCCCACAAGCTTGATGATTTCTTGCTTTCAGCTTGCGTTCGAAAATATACCAATAATATATTTTCAGAAATTGTTTCAATATTCTTCATTTTGCACCAGTCTTTAAACATTGTATAAGTTTTTAAGTAAACACTTTTCGACTTCTGTGGAAGCAACTGATCATTCATCTTTTGTGCCTCTTCTCTAATTTCGGGAGGAATGCAGAATATGTTTGGCGAGGATGAGCCATCATGATAATTATTATCACACTTTTTCACAAAAATAATATAAACTCACAGTTGATTTAGTCAAGAATAAATAATAATAATAATAATTAATGGCTAAATTTGACAGATAACAGTAAAGAAACTTCATTCGATGAAACAAAAATCAAGGCTAACTTGATTTGTGATTAAATAATATGAAGGAAAAAACAAAGGTAAGTTTACTATTAAAAATGCTTTACAATTTTTTACAATAATATTTTTATGGAGTGTTAGTAGTGGAAAAATATTTTTAAGGAGTGTTATTAGTGGGAAAAATTGTACATTAACCACGGTTTAGACACCTATTATTGCCCTCACGTCTTAAATCCCTCGGCGTTGCCTCGGGATTTAATATTGACGTTCGGGTCAATAATAGCCTCTGTCTAAACCTTGGTTAATAATATACTATTGTGTTCATTAATATTTTTATGGTTGACTTTTGTATTTTTTAAATTTCGAATTCGTGTTTAGCTATTTTTTCCCATCTGTGCTTAAAATTTTTTACATCATGACCGAATAACCCTGTACATGCATCTAAGTTGTCTGCGGTGAATTTATGCTACGGAGAAGCATCTTTTATGCCTAGCATAATTATTCCCCCGTTAGCTTCGAGCATTAACCGGAGGAAACTGCCCCAATAAAAATGATGGAACGCCGCTTTGTTCATTATTGCCCCGCGGTTTTTCAGCGACGACCCCCAAGGTCCTTAATTAGCCGGCGATGTTTACAATGGAGATTTATCCGGCTACACGTCGATAGACAAGGCTTGACCAAGTAAAATAATATAAAGTTTTTTCTTATCTAGTCATTTAGATTTATGTTGGATGTCCCTAGAATTTCCCAAGGCCCCTTGAACACAGATATACAGGGTGTCTCTAAATTATGGTGCCAACGTAATATGACAGATAGAAAATGTCATTTTGAACAAAAAGTTTCCTATAAACATAATAATAATTATAATAATTATTATATATAATTTTATTTTTCGAATTTTGGAGTTAACAGGTGTTTTGGGACACATTTTGCCGATTTCAACGCAAACGGTTGATTTTATCGTTATGAAACAAGAGTACATTTTTGTTGCAAAATAAAAAGATGCACTACAATGATGAACCGGCAAGACCAAAAAGATAATCTCAAAAAAGTTATGAGTAGAAAACCCATTGTGCTACCCCGCCCCTCCACCTCTGGTCGATGGGAATAAATCGTTTTTATACAAAATTGTTACACTTCAGTTAATAAAAAATTGCACCAAGTTTCATTTAAATTGCATAACTTCTGTAGAAGTTATTGCGATAAAGATGTTTTTCAAACTATACTTTTATCACCCTGTAACGTTCTAGTTATGCATTTTTTTGACCCATGTTTATAGGATTGTTTTGTTCAAAATGACATTTTCTATCTGTCATATTACGTTGGCACCATAATTAAGAAACACCCTGTATATAAAAGATAAATTGCTGGAACTAGCCATCTTATGGCAAATACTGTAATAATTGAAGTTGGAATCAATCGCATAATCATTTCAAAAATAATGAATTTTTGATTAGTGCAGTGTCGAGTTTTATCATCAGAATATGCTTTCAAATAAAATAAAACATAGGTAACTGGCAACGCTGGATAATACTAAACGGTGAACGGTGCTGCATGGCTGCGCGCGCAATGAATTAGGAGAATAGGGGATTCCCAGAGTCCCTTTTATGAATAGATTAATACCAATTTGTACTTGAAGATTTATTTATTATTTTTATGAAAGGTTCAGTTAGGCAAGTGGCGCGAAGAAATCTTTTACCATACCTACTGGCAATATATCCGTAATAATGAGAAATCAAATAGGTAAGTAGAAAAGGGATAGGTATAAATGCGAGAAGGAATATTTAGCTATTATTATAATTAATATTTAATATTTTTAAAGTTTTAATGTTAAACTTGTTCAACTTAAACCTGTTTCAGTTTTTTATTAAAACCATTTAAAAATAGTTTTTTTAAAACCTTAAAGCTTTTTCAACTTCATCAGCCACTGGTCTAAAATATTCACTGCAACTTGAAAATATGAAGATATTGAGATTTCCTAAGACTAATTTAAACTAATTTTCCTTAACATTTCTAAGAAATTTTCGTTAGATACGGCCCTGAAGCTGAGAATACCCTAGATATCTTTGATAACTTTTCACACCAGTTATCTGCATCCTTTCATTATAATTATTGTCTTTTGAGGTCGATATTCTACAAAGGAATTAATATTATATTATAACAAAATTATGTTATTTTAGCTTATCGAGAGGAAATATTATGTATACAGATGTTATATGTAATTTACAAATAAAACCTGTCAAATTTTTAGAGTTCTTTGATGCCGAATTACCCAGCCTCTCGTCATCTGTTGGAGAAAAAATTAGTTAACGCACTATGCAAAATTCATTGTTGGGTCAACACTTTGTATCAAAAAATTGTGTATTAATGAGTTTTTAGCAAAAGCAAAATTGCTGTGTTATTAAAAATGAAGAATTCCAGAGTTATATAAAGTTAAGTGCCTATACCTAAAAATAAATTATGAAATATCTGACCGGAGGAATTTCCTTTTATTATCAGTAAATTTCGTCTTGATACGACCCTGTCCTGTTCAGTGGTGCACTTGCTCTGGCGTAGAAAAGGAATCCGGGAATAAAAATAGCCCCTATGATGTGAACTTTTTAAAGGTCACCGTGTACAATGATAATCTCATAATCCAAACAAACAAACGCTTGTCAAATTCCACTGCCATGGCCCCAAATTCGACGCTATTCAAATTTCCCAATGAATTTCGGTCGGGTGGCTGCAAATGTAAATTAACTTTCTGGGTAGTTAACAATAATTGCGGCACATCGACGCTCTCTAATTTAAATTAATTAGGGGAAAGGACGATTTTCGCTATTTTTGTTCAACTCCAATGATTTAACAATCTTATGTTTACAAGAAACGTTACAATTATTATTTAATTTTGAGCCGAAACAATGCATTATTGTTGATTTTTGACATGATTATCCGATCTTGGTGAAGTATATTGGTGAGGTATATTTTAAAAATGACAAAACATACCTCAAAAGTTGTAATGATGCTTAATGTGTGTACGGCATGTTTATCATAGAGAACAAATAATAACACTTAAGCCGATGTAGGATGTAGGTTAGGTAGCAACGTCTGCGTGATTTTTTCACGGTTTTCAAGCCCAGGGATTTGTACCTACTCAGGTTGCGCGAGGTGCCGCCCTCATAAAAATAGAACGTTTTAAGTGAGTTCTCAGGTCGCACTCCACTTTAATGACATGGCGTTCCTCTTGCCTTACCTTGTCACTAAATAATTTCGTTTTATATTTTTCCTTTTTTAACGTCTTCCTACCTATATGCGGCGAGACCAGCGACTAAATCTTACGATGAAACCCGGGCTAACACTGTGTGAGAGACTAAAATGGTGTGGTCGAATGAATCTGAGCTGTGCATGGTTGCCGACAACAGGTCTATGCCTACAGCAAATGCGGCGTTGACTCCGACTGCGCCCATCCTACCGAGCCACAGTACAATGTAAGCTATGCCGTCCGCTAGCTTTTCTGTAGCGTTCTAGAGTCGAGAGGTTATTGAACTTTCCACCTCCACCGCACTGGCTGACGCGAATGAAACGCGTGTTTAAAGCGTGCGTGGAAGCTATCGTTGCAGTAGGTTCTTTGTGTAGTTTAGTTGGTTTTGATATCTGCGTTGGCGCGTCGTGCGCGTCGTATCTCGGGCGATATGGAAGACAATACGGACATGGACATGCAAATACCGTCAACTTCGGCTGTCGGGAATGACGTTGAAAATGTTAAAGTTGGACAATTAAGTAAGAGTGTGTGTGTGAATGTGTAGTGTGTACCTTAATAATAAAGGGATTTTCAACATTAAACTTTGCAAGGGCAAAACCCCTATGAAAAATTTAACCACAAAAATGAATGAATGACTTTCACAGATATCGCTGTTGTTTATTGAGAATATACTTCTCCAGAACATGTTGGAGCATCGACGTTTTTATGATGACGTCATTGACGAATTCGCAAAAAGTGATCGAAGCATCGAATTACATTACAAATAGGTAAGTTTTTAAACATTGCTTCCCTTACTTAAAATGTCACCGCACGCCCCTGGGTTCTACCCGTGGAATGTGCTATCGTCATTTAAAAATGGCAATAATTTCAAGCCTGGAAAGCGTATAACTTTCCCGAAATAATATCAACGGTCATTGTGTGCGGAATCCTTTTTAAATGCCCTCTGCATTGTCCGGTAGGATTATATTTGTCATATGCGACGCGGCGTAATGAACTTTGCCGACACGTCCGCGGAGATACAGTATAGGGAAATTAGCATTTTTTTGCAGTGTGAACGTAGTCTCATATATAAAGATAGACGACGCAGAAAAAAACATATTGCTGTTGCTGGCTATAATCTTATGTCCAGAAAAATCCCGGGGCGTAGAGCTATCTTCCGTGCCCATACGGTGGCATCCTTCGGGCCATTTAATCCAACGTTATCGACGCGAACCAGGCCGTTCACGGGCCGCGGCGTTTATGATTCGCCCGTTTACACTTTTGCGAACCCCACCCGATACGGTTCTGTGCTACCGAGCGGAAGACTTCGGCTTTGGTATTGTTTTATGTCAGGAGGAAATGGGAAATGCAACCAAGAATTTCGTCGACGCGATATGAGGTTTTCGACATTACCAGATGCAAAAATCATATGTATAGTGTACTATTACTATAACCAGGAGGCGAGGGTATGTAGAAAATATGAAGGTTGAACGGTGTTTCTTCGACAATTTTATTGTAAACTAATTTGACTTTACCATATACCAAAATACCCCGTCAAATAAAGTGATTGTAGAACTTCTACTACTGGTTCTGAAAAAAGTGGAGAATTTCAGTTTAAATGAGGATTATTAGGTTTTATTGAGGCATTTAAAGTATACGTAGATTATTCTGTATGTTTTAACTGCTTCCTAGAAATAACCCATTTGTTAAGATAACTCCCCGTTCTTCTTTCCTCATCTATCATCATCGAACCAACCAACTGAAATTTTCCGACGTTTCCCTCAAATTTTCACGGCGTTTTAGGCAATTCCCGTACCCCCGATTTATTTTTTATTACTCCGTAGTTATCGTCTGAAGGCAGACACGCATATAGAATTACCTCCTTAGACAAGATAGCCGGCAGTATCTTTTCGTGTCCACTGGTATCAGTACAACTTCCTTGGATCGCGTGGCCCGACGAGTCACGCGAATTCCAGAATAATAATTAACCCCCTTCCCCAGCAAGGGTGTGGGCGTGCTGGGGTTAGTTTTAGAGAATAGAGATTTGCCTATAATAAGCAGGACACGAGAATTGTCTGTATTTCTCGTTAGCTTGTGAAACGGCGAGCAAAACTGAATCCATTATATGTTAGAATGTAGAGGCGACATTATCCTTAATGCCGAGTTTTCTCCTCTTTTACATTCTGGGATGTAGACAAAAGGGAAATACAACTTTTTATTGCTGCTTTGCTCTCGTTTCCTGCTCTTTTCCGAGTGCTGGCCATATTTTCAATACGATTCTCCGTTCCAAACTGTGGGAAACATAGCCGGTTCTCTATACCGTCTCTAGTATGTTCTTTTTCGTACGTTACACTATATTTTAGGCGTATTACTTCTCCATTAATATGCTGGTCCACAGAAAAGAGTTCTTGCTTATTTAACGTTCCCTCTTCAAATGTTCAGCAAGCTTGTGCTACTTAGCTCAGCGCGGATAGAGGGGTAATATCGGTCAAAAAATGCCGTTTTCGTCTTATTAACCCAACAAAACTGTCATAGCTTACCTACTAACAGCGTCTGCTTGTGCACCCGGCTTCTTTGCCTCCCTTTGTAAACCGAAAATATTCTTAATGCTCCTACACTAGGATCTCATTTGCATTTAGCCGGCGTGCTTTCCAGGCTTGGGAAAACACCTTCACCCGCGTGTATAACGGCTCCATTTGACGCCAGACACCGTACCTTTCTTATTTCACCCTTAACCCGATCGTTAGAGAGAATGTACACAAATACCGTCGCGAATACGTGTATGTAGAACAGGTTAAATAGTCTGGAGATAGCTAGAGTAAACTCCGGGAACCTCTAAGAGAGAATTATCCGGGCGGCGAGTGTTTTCCCATAAACATGAAAATTGAAACTAAAATTTAGTGTAAGTAGGCGGTAAAATTGTATATGAACGAAACAACCTTCTCAAGCTTACAAGCCCTGTGCAAATATGTGGCAACGCCGCAGCGGGACGGTTCAACGGATCTATGCAGTATAGAGCAGTCTGCACTTTGGCTTAGTTTCTCTTTTCTAATAAATTTTCAACTCTCTTTTTAATTATAATTAGTTACATTTGTGACCTTTGTTTCAATAATTGGGTAAGTAGGTAGGTTTGTTTAACAGACAATAAAAGCAGTAACAAGTAACAAAATATACACAAAAGTATAAGTATTTATAATAAGTACGATTCCTGGCGTGGATAGGTACATTTTCGACAAATAATATGGTAAATTTGAGCAAATAGAGGGGAATACATTTTGTTGTAAGTGAATTTTTTTTTGAGAATATTTGCAAAGTGCGCAAAATGATGATTACATATCTTCCCTTATGGTTAAATTTTCATAAAAATACAAACAACAAGCGAACAGAGAACAGCATGTTGTGAAGGAAAGTAATCTCTTCTAATTGAAATGTCAGTTAGGGCCAATTTCATAATAAATTCAACAAAATTACCTTTTGACTTTAACCGTTGACTGAGGTATTAATAAAGACTGCTCACAGCTGTCATGTCTGACACTTTTTTGGCTCACCATGCGCTTTCCGGAGACAAAATACAATGCGAAATACATTGTTAGTCATCATCTGTTTTGCAGAACATGAAGCTGTAGCCGTTAGAAGTCTTATAAAAACTAAAATTTAGTGTAAGTAGACGGTAAAATTGTATATGAACGAAACAACCTTCTCAAGCTTACAAGCCCTGTGCAAACATGTGGCAACGCCGCAGCGGGACGGTTCAACGGATCTATGCAGTATAGAGCAGTCTGCACTTTGGCTTAGTTTCTCTTTTCTAATAAATTTTCAACCCTCTTTTTAATTATAATTAGTTACATTTGTGACCTTTGTTTCAATAATTGGGTAAGTAGGTAGGTTTGTTTAACAGACAATAAAAGCAGTAACAAGTAACAAAATATACACAAAAGTATAAGTATTTATAATAAGTACGATTCCTGGCGTGGATAGGTACATTTTCGACAAATAATATGGTAAATTTGAGCAAATAGAGGGGAATACATTTTGTTGTAAGTGAATTTTTTTTGAGAATTTTTGCAAAGTGCGCCAAATGATGATTACATATCTTCCCTTATGGTTAAATTTTCATAAAAATACAAACAAGCGAACAGAGAACAGCATGTTGTGAAGGAAAGTAATCTCTTCTAATTGAAATGTCAGTTAGGGTCAATTTCATAATAAATTCAACAAAATTACCTTTTGACTTTAACCGTTGACTGACGTATTAATAAAGACTGCTCACAGCTGTCATGTCTGACACTTTTTTGGCTCACCATGCGCTTTCCGGAGACAAAATGCAATGCGAAATACATTGTTAGTCATCATCTGTTTTGCAGAACATGAAGCTGTAGCCGTTAGAAGTCTTATAAAAATACGTCAGTCAACGCTTTAACATTAGGTAAAGCAACTTTTGCAACAATACTAAATAATGGTTGGATTGTTAGAAAGCTCCTTTAATTTTAAAGGGTACTTTAGTTTATTCTTAAATTTTTGTCCTTTGGAAAGAACAAAACGAATACTAGTTGACCGCTTGCCGTCAAGCAAAGAAAACCTAGCTACTTCAAGTTATTATTACGATTTGACTTACAGCCAGGTATATAACTAAGTTATAGCTTCCCTCGACGGTTATAGACATCTTGAGGCTTGAAATTGTAAACTTTTAGAGAAATGTTCCATTTTTTCACAAACAAAACAAATTTATAAAAAGCTGTCGCCAGCACTTCGGGCTGTCTGTTTCCACCCAGAGACACACTGCCTCGTCGTAGCAATCTGGCGACGATAGCACTACCCGCACTACACAAATTAATTCTGGTAAATTTCCTGTAAAATCAACTGAGAGGGAGTGACAGGCCATGCCGCGCAGACCCACAAGCCATGTTGCCAGCATTCTCAACTTCAGGGCTTTCCTTGTGTGAACGAGGTATTGTTTGGTAATACTGGCAACGTCACTGCCTCATTTGTGGTAATTTTTTCGAACTGTCAAGCTTATTATGGAACAGAAGCGATATAAACAGAAATAATTACCAACAAATGAAAAAAAAACAGGCGACCGATAAATTTTCACACTTAGGGCCCTTGTCCGGCCGGAATCTAAATTGTAAATTTTGATGGCCACTAGCACGTAGCCATGAAAATGCAAATAGTCAGGGGCGTATTTACATACGTTCGCGTGTCGCCTCGAACCGACAGCGAAAAATCTCCGATATTCCTTGTCTTGTTAGCACTTTTAAACCGGGATTTTTATGAGTGATGGGACCGCAACCTCACGTTTGATTCAGTCCGGTGTATGCCACGAAGATTGGCAGCTAGCCTTTTTATGAAGGAAGAACGGATCGGCTTGCCAGATCCCAGGAGTATTCCGGAATTAACAAGCGTAAGTTAGCTCTGGGGGGTCTACGACGTCGGAGAATTGGTCGTTTATTAATGGCAATTTCGGAAGTTTGCCGTAGGCCTTGTGTGTGCCTAGAAAATGTCGCATGGCGCAGAAATTAAATTGTTTGCTCCATGAAATACGTCGCGGCATGTAGGCCTTTTTCAAAATTTCAACTCTGGTCCACCTGCTTCATCAAACATCACCTTTTTGTTATCTGATTCCAATCGTTACACGAGCCGCTGGCAATCATCGATCTACCTCGCAAAAAAAACTGGCCGGTCCCATTGTGGCAGTTACGGGGTATTCAATCAGCAAACAGGCGGGATCCGATGTTCGGTCAACATCAGTATAGCGGTCATCCATTGTACACCGCGCGGAGATAATCCCACGAGATCCGTGTTTGTTCAGCACACAGGTATATACAGTTGGTTGGCGAATTATTGTTGTAGCCATCCTTAAGATGGTAGGTATTGGTGAATGTGCGATCTATCCTTCACTGTCTTCATCAATACGGATCACTATTTCGAAGAGAAAATAGTTATCCGTTCTTTAAAACGAAAAAATACTTTGGCTTCTCTCCTACTTTCCACAAGTAATCCAGGGGATTTGCTCGCTCATCCAGCAACCTGGATCTTATCCGGGATATGCGCAAGTGGCTGAAAAACGACGACCTCTAAATACTTAGGGACACACGCTACCTCCATTATTATGCATACAGCTCCGGAAGAAAACGTGTGTTTTAAATATTTAGACGTCAGAAATAATTTATGGCTTCCAACGTTTCCATGTAATATTAATAACCCGGTATGCCGCTGTCGTCCTACTGTATTAATTATGGATAATATTCATAAGGAAAAAGTGAGTTTCGTTTTTTTTTTGCGACAATAGTTTCATGTCAGTCATCATTTAGGTAACATCAACGCGAATTGTATTTTCCTATGCGGAATAAGCCTTTGAACATTCACTAATGACGTCAAATTAATGTTAATGTCCGAAAGGCCGATTAAATCATTTGTACAAAACATAATATAAATGATAGTGGTTATTTTAAAGTATTATCTGACCTAGTAGCAATTTATTTTGGACTTTATAAAGATCTAGTTCTGGAAATAGATAAAATTTGGTATGTGGGGCACTCTACAAACCGCAAAGTATCACTGTTTTCAAACTTAATAATTAGGTCGTTTGGATTGTGTGTAAACCTCAGACAAATAATAAGCATAGACTAACCCAAAGGCTGCATTGTAATCAGCCAACATAAAAAATGCCTACTCAAAACACAAACAACAAATTTGACACTTAAGCCCGCATCATATTATAACCAGAGGCTACGTTTCCTATGCCACAAATGCAAATGTAACACTCTACTTTTCCCATCGTTCTTAAAACCACAATAATTAACTAATTACTAACTTAACTATATTATGTCTTTTGTCCAATAACCCCAAAATCTCCTAAAAAAACAAGAATAACGCAAAAGTAAACACAAACCAGCGAAATCTTAACGGACTCTGGATCAGCTGTTGGGGCATAATAAAGCAAATGCGCATCGATCACAAAGAGCTCGTGCAACGTTGCCACGTTAGCCAGAATAAGCAATTTATCAAGGATATTATTTATAGATCGAGTAGGATCAAATTCACAAAATCAGTAAAATTATTAACTGTCCAAATTTTTACTAACTATATGTAGATTGCAGATATCAACTAATTTTTCCAAACTGATCTTTTTTAACGTTGGTTATACATTTATTTCGTTAAGTACAAGATAAATGTATGAAGAAATTTGGCAATGGTGCAATCATTGCATTGTTTTGTTTTAGATTTCTATTACTAACTCAGACAAATAATGTTACTAAACATTTTTTTTTATCTTGGCAGAGTCTGTATTGTATTGAATTATTAGTTTATGTTTATTATTTATTTGTATGAGTTGTAAACAGCCACATGGAAAAAATGAAATTCGAACGTCCTGTATTAAAAACGGCTGGAGCAATCATATGACATATATATTTCGTTAGAGTCGGGACGAAGCTTAGATTCCAACAATTCAATAATATACAGATGTTCTATTTAAAAAATGCAACTTTGTGTCGAATCACTTTTATGGGAAGACCTGTGTAATTTCTGAAAGCAGCATGAAGTAGACAGGTTGCAGCCCTACAACTTTTGTATTTGAAATTTTTATTTGGTCGAAAAATAAAAAAGTTATGGGATGGCCTAATTTCGCGTGATCACCCCGTACACAGCGGGTTAATATTGCATTGCCATCCAGTAGTTCTGAGCAATGTTTAAAGCTTAACTAGTTTAAATAAGCCATTAATGCGTAGCCACATTTACCACTCTCTCTCACTTAAGTAAACGGAAGACAACACTTGACCCTGACACGCCTCAGAATATTTCAACTTTTCAGAGTCAGTTCCATAGAGATCATATATATATAGGTAGAGTGCTGGACGATGTTTTTTATACATAGGATGCGCGGAAAATCTTTGACGAATTTAAAGTCATAAAATAGTAAAAAATAGTAATAAATAGGCCCAGTGGACATGCGCAGTTGCAATGTGAGGTAGTGTTTTGTGAAACTTGACACTCTTTGACAGCCATTTGACAGCGACAAACTAAGTATAACCTACCGTTGTTTGCATCATAGACGCTTTGTGACATATTTTTTTCGATTTTCAGCTAATTATTAATAGTTTCTTCGCGTTTTAGTTGTTTGAGTGTTTTATCTAATTAAGTGATCATCTCGAATATGTTCTGCTCATTTTACACCAGAGTGTTTAAAAACGAAAGAAGTCAAAACGCAACTAATTGAAAATGCGGTACCAACTCTTCTATTAAAACCAGCTAAACCATCATAGTGGTGTAAGAAACTATTAGTAGTTTATTTGTTTTAGTGTTGAAGTTATAAAGGTAGATGAAAACAAGTCAAGTTCTAGCATCAGTGGAGCAAATTCTAGTAGTTTGGACGAAACTAGTTTTACAAGTATAAACGAACCTAGTTGTAGTTATCGAAGTCTTGACCAGTCCACGTTGAGGTGAGCTTAATTTATTATCAATATACAAGTTTGCAGGGAGATAGTAACTCAGAAAAACAACCACTGTTTTGAATTGCGCGGTCTGAAGGTCTAACGCGCATGTTCCATAGGCCCACGCGCAAACCCACAATTTGCCATAAAAAGGGTCTTGTTCATCACTCTACCAATATATAATATGATCTCTGTGGTCAGTTCTCACCGACAAAAAAACAAAATACAATCCTCTCTCTAATCCAAGCCGTGTTATAGACATTGTTTCAAATGAATCTCCTCGAATTCGCCGTGTACACGTACTTCCCTCGTGAATATCAATAAAACTTCCGTACTTTAAAGGATAAAAATGTCCCGCCGAGAAAAACGGGAAGAAGAAGAGGAGACACGACCTACTCGGGATTCATACGTGCCTCTCCGTCGCCTCACGTAGCCTCTTACCGGGTTTATGCCCCCGACAATGCTTTCAGGGACGCCGTGATTTTTTATCCCCCCCACCCAGCCCCGCGAACCCCGGTTTTTTCAATAAATTTCCCTTTTTACGAGTCACCCATTCCGACCTCTTAGGCGGGTAATATTCTCGGCATTTTCCGGCGGTTTAACGGAATTTAGGGAGATTGGACGTCACGGGGGGAGTTTGGGTAATTGTAGTGGGGGGTATATCTCCCTAAAACTATAAAACCGACGCCCCTCGGTAGGTACCGTAGCAATTTTGAGAACTCGAAACATTTAATACAATACGTCATTGAATATAAGAAATACGCCCCCTGTAGGCTCAATGCTAAACTAAGTATATGGGTCATGCCATTTTGTTGATCCGTATATTTTGTTTTCTGTTTTGTTCAAAATCAGTCAAAAAAGCTTTATTTTCTAAAGTTGACTATTATAATAATGTAGTAAATAACAACAGTTGAATTCAAATGTTTAAATATTCCCGCCACGCTTGTGCCAAAAAAGAGAGAAGAGTTAAAGAAGAGTTGTTAGAAAATGAAATGAAGCAAGTAAAATGTGATTTTTATTATGATTACCACGCCCAAAAGGCCTCCCACAGTTATCAGAAGTGGAATTTGAACATGCTAAAGTGTTATGCAGTGTAATTACGAAGTTTTAGTGCGAGATTCGGACGAAAAACTGTCTTGATTCGATCGCCGAGGTCACAACCTAAACATTTTTTGTTCGTTTGTTCCTGAAAACATTTTCGAGATGGAACAAGTTTCGAATCAATTTAATTTAACCAACAAAGTTCTCTATTTCGAATTCTGCTTTTAGTTCATTTTTAGTTGCCTGTTGCCTTTACAATTACATAAATCATAAACAATAATGTTTAAACTTTGTAATAACTGGTAAGTACAGTTTCCCGCGGTGTATGTCTGCCCCGATTTTTTTAAAATTTTGGCTACCCCCCTATTTTCGGGGTCCCTGAACAAGAATCTGACCTTAGTTTTTGGTGCTCGGGCGTAGTTTCCGAGAAAATGAATTTTCAAATTTCCTTTGACACCTCACTTTTCATGGCGATATTTGTGATTATAATCCGGATGAATTTTTACTATATGCAGCTCAAACTGATCACCACACTATTTTGCACCTTTTGCAACATCTAAACTTCGCGGAAACCCGCGGAAAATCCGAAATTTGGAAAGATTTGTGCCGTGTTTACGTCCGGCCCGGCCGCTGTTTTCGCCCCACAATCGGCGGGCGCCGATTGTCGGGGGAACTTTACCTACTAACCAAATAACTTTATGAAGACGACCACCAAATTATATAGAAGACGACAAGAACAATGAACAAGAACAAAGAACAACGCAGTGTAAACCCAAAGTGTGCCCAAAGCTAAAGGTGACAATGGCCCATATAGTTAGTTCGCATAGTGCCCGTCGGGGCGTCTTAAATTCAGTCGCGTATTCCGGAAACGAAAGAAATTACAAGGGAGATTTTATATCTTCTGAAGCCGTATGATACTATTAATTATTGTGGGGCGTATGTTGTAGAGCTTCTACTTTGTGGTAAGAGAAATGTGATATATGAAATGAATACTTTGATAATTACGTCGGGCTATATATCACTTGTAAGGATTAAGAGGACATTTCTATTTTAATTTTTCTGTAATAGGATAGACGAATAAAGACCTTTTTTATACCTAATAGGTAGTAGCAAAGTCTAGAAATACTAAAGTCGGCTTACTCCTTTGATCTCTCGGAAAAGCCGACAATTTTTTGCGACCGGTCGTAAATCAGCGTCACCTCGCACGCTTCGCATTTACGAGGGCGACTAAACGAAATCGCCGCCAAGCTAGTTATCCGGGGGCAGGTTCATATTGACTTTCCATTATTTACCAAAGTTTACAAATATTAATATACCTATTTGTAGACTTTGGTACAACATTATTTGTGTAGGTAAGTGTACCGTTAGTTTTTGGTAGGTACAGTTAAATTGAAATACAAGGTAGCTATTACCAGTATCTACATAATTAGTAGGTATATTTATAGACTTTGGTAGGAACATGAATAAAAATGCTATTTTTTATGTTTTACGTTTATTTTTAATAAAGCCTAACCAAACATAGAGCAGACAAAAACATAAATAACAAATAAATATTTAACGACAAAGAGTTAAACTAATCATATCTACTTTTCCATCCTGTAGTAAATATTTTGATATTTAAATTGACATAAACAATACAGAACAAAATATTACGCATACGTACCTACACAAGCATGCGTCTTACCATAAGCTTCTGGCAATAATCTTAATGGGACAGCAGTTTTTACTCAACGTTTTCCGGACGAAGTGAATGACTGATCATCAAAATGTGCCTTGCAAATTTTTGTAGGTTTATATGCCTCTTCAGGTGGAATATTCGCAAATTTATGTTCTCCGATGAACCCTAAGGCATTCTTCCATTGCTGGCACCTTCAAATTTTCAATATTTTAGTATTATATCTATATTATTATTTAATTAGTACCAAAGTATTCAAATGTCACATAAAAATGTCTTAATTTTTGTAGGTAGGTACCTCAAACTCAATCTTACCTTTCAGGGTCTTTAGGAAACTTTTGAACTGGTTTTACAGCCATTCGCACTGCGGTAAAAGGCGTTACTAGTTACTAGGCATCACTACAACACAGTCACGGTCGGTCGGTAATATTTTGCGCGCACCCGGTAGAATGCGAACGAACCGCTCTCAGCTACACCGTGTACAGCTTATTTTCTTATATTATAAGATATCGATCGGCTCGATGAGGAGGGGAGCGGGAGAGGGCAAGAGGGAAACGTTTGTTTACACAAGGCCGAGTGCCCGGACTTATTAGTATATCTCTGGACGCTGCTAGTAGCCCCAAAAACTTGTTTACAAAGAAACTTGGGGGCAACCAAACATACACCTTATGGGGTTAACAGTTTGATGGACACGTTATAACTTTATAAGAACATAAGTCGTTTTTTTCGCTTCTCGAGCATATACCGGCAATATTTTAAAACTTTCTCCTGATTATGAGACAGATCCAGTCGCTGGCCATTGTCCGAACTTCTCAGATCTGCACCAAAACAAGGGGACGGCCCGCGCGGGCGGTATCTCGGAAACTTCCGCAGTTTTATAAAGTTTATACTCGCCTTTTGTGAGGGCGGGATGGCGCCCGTTAAAGTTTAGACTCCGTAATTTATATGTTCTGGATTTCGCGGCGAAAAAGTCTCATATTGCCGGGATAAGCCCTGGAAATATGGACGGGAAAACAGCCGAATCCCCGAAGCGATATATATCGAGTGGGATTTTTAATGGAGATCCGGCACACGGACGACATAACAATGGATTGTCGTCGTCGAAGTAATCGGATCGAATTATACGTGCGACGTTACTTTGTTAACACTTTTAGTGGAGTCAACGTAGACGAAAAATAATGGGCCTGTTTCACACTTTTTTTTTATTTTTGATTATGAATCTTAATAGTAAATAAAACACGAAAATATTTTTTTTCGACCGGGAAATGCCCTAAAAACGTTTTTGAAATTCAAATTTCTTGGGCCCGTGACGTCACGGGCCCAAAAAGCTGATTGGCTACTGTTTTGCGACGTTGACACGATTTACGGCAATATCGATATGTTTCTATTTGAGATTTGTGAAGACTGAAGAAGAAGAAAATTAACCTAACTTGCCAAATAGACATAACACTGACCTCAATAATATCAGGGGGCGGCGCGGCGGTGCACGAGTGGGTGGGTCTTTCATGGTTCCCCACGTACATCACGCCATAGTGGCTAGTAGATTGATCAAAAGGAGCAGAGGCACAGAATAAATAGCTTCACAATATTTATTCTGTGGCAGAGGCCATATAAAGAAATAAAAAATAACCTCAATATCAATTAATTTAATAATATACCAGAATCGCAATGTTTTCCCCCTTTTTTGAGTTAAAAGTTACATGCAGAATGGTCACCAACTTGTAAGTTGTCCAATCCTAAATAAATCTGGTTTATAACAACTAGACATAATCTTGACAATCAAAATTTAATTTCGAAATATTCTGACATCGTTGGTTTCTGCCGTTGATCTTCTTCATTTTGCAATTATTCTTAAAGAATATTCCTTTCTCCTTTCTGTCGAATGTGTTTTCTATCATCTCCTAAAATGGCTATCAAAAGGTTTTCCGGATGACCAAAATATTCCTTTATCCTTTCTGTCAATTACGGGATCACTTTTTCCAGTTCTTCAGGGAGGTAACAATACTGATAATGCTAAATAAATGCCTAGCGCCATCCTTATTACAAGACCAATTAAATTTGATTTCAAATCAGCATACGGTATACACTTTAACTTTTAACTTTTGCAGGTTTTCAGAAAAACATTTTTAGTTTTATTAGCTCGGTTTACATGAATTAAAGAATGTCAGAATGACATGACAGATTGATATAGACACGACACACGACCCACAAAACAACTACCCGCGTCTGTACGGACAACCGTTTATACAACTGTCTCTCTCTAGAGAATCGATTTCGATTCAATGTGCACGTCTGAGATTACTGAGATTAGAACGGAAATCGAATTTTTAGGGCTTCGATTACTAGTATAACCGGCAACGTGGCAAACGCACTTTCATTGCTCCAAATGAAGGCGCGCAGTTTAAATTTTGTATATATTTTTTTAGTTAATAACAATATTAGGTATCGACGAGAAAGATGCTGATTTTACTAAAGAGTTATGTGATTAATTTCATTCTAGTAGTAAGAAATATCGAAATTCGATTGAGTGAACAAGGCCCAATTAGGGAAGTCATGGATTTGAATAAAACCTTTTGAAACACCTTCAAACATACTTTTATTTAAAAGTCCGCAGGTTGAAAATGTGAGCTTTTAAAAAAAATAAAAAACTAAAAAAATCAATTTTTCACCGATATTTCTCAAAAATCGTCTACAATTAATTATAGAATCATTATTTTTCAATGAAAATGTATACTTTTATGTTTTTTGAGAAGCCGATTATGAATATGAAGTAAAAAAAATGAAAACAAAATGAGGCCTATTAAAAATGAAGTTGAATGCAAGAATAATCGCATTTTCTTCATAATCATCATAATCTCATATCAATACGACAGGTAAGGTAAGTAAATTAGAAATACGTTTAACGGAATAAAAAGTGAAAATCTAGCTATTTACGAAAAGCTCAAGCAGATTTTTATTTATTTCATGGCATGCTTGACCACGGAAATCTTTGAAAACAAATACTTACTTACCTTCTTCTTTCAAATAACGTGTTTATAATTATTCTTTTGGCAATAACTCCGAAATTAATGAAGATATCGAAATACCAAAGTATTTTTTGTTGTAAATGTAATCTAGTTTTCGATTATAACAGAATAAAATATGTCATTGAATTTAAAATTTCGGAGAAAATTGTAATAAAAGGGAAATTTTTCGAATTGCGCCCTCTAGCGGTGACCACGAAATTGGAAACGACCTTACCGGCCAATCATTTGATAGAAGAAGGAAATCTCTCTTCAACAAGCCCAAATTCAACCAATTCAGTTAAACTAAACCGGAGTTAGCAGCATTTTTTCAAGTCAATGTTTATCCGCCCGTCTCACCTCTATTTGAAGAGCAAGCGCAAAAAATCCTTAACGAAAATTGTTCAGAATTTGCTGAAGACTGCAAAAATTTATTAGTTATTTTTTTGAGAAAACTCATTTTTCAAATAAACTGTTGCGAATACGCCCCCTAGCGGCCGCCCTACAAACTTAAAAATAATTTCCAGCGATTTTTCGTGACCATATTACTTAAGAAGATTTTTTCCCAAAGCTCCAGGACTATTAATTCCTGAGATATAGTACCTCTTCACCCTTAATGAAACACCCTGTATATATGGATTTTCGGGGGAACAGAATGACATCTGCCGACTACCTGCCGACAAACACGCCTCACAAACACACGCACATACATACACACATACAAACGCATGTTCTCAGTGGATCGAAAATGGGGACTATAGTAGTATACAAACATGTAGGTATGAAGTATTTACGAGAAAGAAAGCGGAAATTAATGTATTTATTAGAGAATTCCTATTATTGTATGAAAGCTGAGAACACATGAGAGGTTTTTTTCCAAAAGCTGGTAATCACGAGCGGAAATTATGTAGAAAAAATCTTTGGACTAGGAAATCGGAAGTTTAAAACGTGTACTTTCACATAGGATTGGTCTCCTCCCAGTAAGAAACCTCCTTCAGCTTGATTCTTGGAGTTAAAAATAAGAAAAATCGAGTTCTGCGTTTCGGGAAATTAATTATAACGCGGTTTACTGCAAAAATAAACGAGAAAAAAGAGAAATACATTAAAATTAATTATGCTATCAAAAAGCACACGTTTTAAGCTTCAAAAAAGTCACCTATTGAGTTTCAATATCTAATTTTATGCGGATATTATGAGCGTTTGAAATAAATATTGAATATACGATAGCAAGAAATTATGAAAAATCTCTATGTTCAAAGTGAAAAAAAAACAAACGAGGTTTTATATCGTAATCTTATATTGTTTTTTCAAAAGTACATACATTTGGTATAAACTTTATGTAATATCGCTCAAAAATATTACAAATTGACCATGTAACGTCAATTATTGTAAAAATGCATGAAATTTTGATCAAGACCAACTTTACAATAATATGATAGGCGTATCCCTTCATGGAAATTAATGCTACAAGATTTTTTTAATTGCTTTACGGTGTCACTTTTCATTCAATTTCCGCTGCCTCTTAAATACGAGGAAGCATGAAAACGTATGATCTTAAAAAAATTCTCATTCATTACTTAATTCTTTTACAAAAAATATGCAAATACTTTTTTTTGAGAAATTGCCTGCTCTTTCGAATGGTCTTATTAAATAAGTTATTAACAAATAACCTATATTTTTGACAGTTATTGTTAAATAAAAAAATCGCACACAATTTTGCGCTGCGGACTCTTCGGATTTTGTTTTAAGACATCAAAACGAACATATTTCAACAAAATCTGAAACTCCCGGAATTTGTTCGAAGTTATTTTCCTGGTTGACTCCACTATTTATAATAAATTTGAAATATATATTGTTAAATTACGTTAGGTGGTATTAACTCTCTCATTATTTTGCTATCCATCTCCCTTCGATCTGCTTCTGTAAAATCAGCCTGTTGTATCCCCAAAATCCTATTATCGGATAGAGCAAATAGTAGCTAACAGAGCTCTTCAGAGCACACAATGAACTAATACCCACTATTCTAGGATTATACCCACCAAAATCCATTCGTGTCATTCTAACCCAAGCTACATTTGGTTTTGGTTAAGGTCAATAACGGTAACATCACCGCTAATATTTGGAATGTAAAGGTGATTTTTGTTAGTCAATTTACTGAATAAAAATTAATTATGAAAATTGAGAAATACGGTAATAATATAGTAACCGACGGAATGTAATGTAATATTTTTAAAACATCACGATGATAGCGATTTTTTGCATTTAAAATTTGTTAGCAGAAAAATCAAATTAGGCCCAGGGTTTTGAAATTCCTCACACCTACTCAATTTTTCAACATGAACAAGTTTCCTTAACATTTTGTTTTCTAAAGAAAAGGGGGGAAAAGACAAAAAGTCGAAGTAGGCTTAGACTTTTGAAACTTCGCAAACCTACTCAGTTTTTCATTCTGAACAAGTTTTCTTAATAAGATAGAAAAAATATTTCGTGTCATACATCATGCTATTTGCAATTAAAAGTGCTTTCAAAATTTACAAAAAAATCGTATTTAAAAAAATAAAGTTGAAGATAGTTTCTCAAAAACGAAATGTTGTAGAACAAATCTGAAAACGCAATCTTAAAGCCCGGTAAAATTGCCATAAGAAAGTGTTTTTCTTTTTTTTTTTCTATCTGTGATAACAACTTCAGAAACAATAAAATCGAAAACGCAAAATTTTACTTTTTTCAAAATAACTGAAAAACGAAAAAATATATTAGAAATCTGTTTGTATCATTTTATTGACCTTAAAATTGCACAACTTTTTCCCCATCTAACCGTTGCTCTATCTCGGACACATGTAGAAATGTCAGTTGGCGATGTAAATTAATGAAACTTAGGACATTGGGGTTTCAGAGGTTTTACATTCGTGTAACGGCGAGAATGTTTATAATAGAATGTTATATTACATGTAAAGAATTTAGAAAACCAAATTAGCGTTGACTGACGTATTAATCTCACGGCTATAGTTTCATGTCCTGGAAAGCAGATGGCGCCTATGGTCAACAATGTATTTTGCATTGTATTTTGTCTCCGGGAAGCGCATGGTGAGCCAGAGAACTGTCAAACATGACAGCCGTGGGCAGTCTTTATTATTACGTCAGTCAACAAAATTAGTCTATATTTATTTTGTAAAAACAAATAAGGAAGGTAATGATGTGTTGAAACTGTGCGTGTATTGCTTTTGATTGACCCCTGGCAAGATCTGAAAAAAAGATGTTTGCATCTAATTCGTCTTTCAATTTATTTAAATCAACCCAGGTTATTTCTAGAAAAAATATTCACAGGTCAAGCAGTAACAGTGGCTGGCATGAATCAGATTTACCCAGTATTCTCGGATATAGCAAGTACCTGCTGTGGAATATAAACATGGTTGATTTATGCTTATTAACCTGTATAATAAAAGTGTTTGGACGATGCGGCGCAGAGGAGTTTATAATAGAACTACTATCAAGATAGGATTGTTTATTTGATATGAGAAGTTGTATATATGTATTATCCGTGAGAAATTTTGTGAAAATAGTTAATTGGGAGTTATTTTGAATATGTATATAACAGGACTTTTATTCAAGGTTTTTGCAGTAGGCACGGGCGTAGCCAAGGGGGGGTTTCGGGGGTTCAAACCCCCCCGAAATAAGCAAAATATTACCTAATATTATACCGAAAAAATACGAGGAGTGAAGAGTTAAATTATTATTACGTTTGAATATATGTAGTAATAGTAGCGCCTAGCGCCATCTTTTGACGAGAGGCAGACGCAGTTGCAGCCGAACTATTTTGTATTGTAGGGACACTTTGCGTTGTTTCTCGATTATTCGCCACGCCCCTAGGTCGAAATGAGCGGAACTTTGTGGAAGTTCGTGGAAGTTTCTGGACGGCTACTGGGCTGCTATATAAGCGGCGCGTGACCGCGCTTACGGCAGTATTGTTCCATGCGAACTCGAAGCGAATAAAAGTGAAAAGTGGTGAACGAATAGTGAAGAAAATTAAGTGTACCGTGTAAGTGAGTAATTATTTTAGTGCACTGTTATTCGATGACCTTGTTAAGGATAGATACGTGAATCATTATTACTGTCGAAAAATGGAGGGGAAAAAAGGAAGGGTGATAAACCTAAAGGTATGGACTACTGGAAAAAGTGGTGTAGTCAAGGTCAAGGGGTTTCTAATAAAGAAACTAATTTGGATTTAGCTATCAAAGCTTCAGCTACCTTGCATGCTGATAAGAAGACTGCCTACCCCGAAATCTAGTTTGGAATGCCTAGATATGTGCGATAAAAACCTTTATCCTAATATTTACACATTACTACAAATCTTCGCTACCATTCCTGTATCCACTGCTACCCCAGAGAGGTCTTTCTCGAGCCTAAGGAGACTGAAAAACTATTTACGAAACACTACAAGTGAAAACAGACTTAATGGTTTGGCTCTAATGAACATTCACTATGGAACAGAAATTCATGCAGATGAAGTAGTGGATATATTTAAAAGAAAAAGCCGAAGATTTATTCTTTAATGGTTTTAGATTTAGCGCAGAGGAACGAAGTTAATTTATCCATATCATTTAAAGTTAAGAACTTTATAAATATGTCGTAGTTTTTCGGAAGAATATATAGATATTAAATTTCATGTAAGTATATTTTTGTTGTTTTATTTACTTCTCAAACTAAACCCCCCCCAAAACTAAATCCTGGCTACGCCCGTGGCAGTAGGTATTCACATTAATATCCAATGTTAGCAAACTTCTTAGTTTGTTGAAGTAATTGTAAATATCCCCGTCTCCATCACAACCTGCAGCCATCAATAATAATTATACAATGACTCATTAAAATCTGCGAAATATTGCCAGGAAGCTGCGCTTATTTTTAGCCAACGACCGTGCGCCAAATGATTTTGCATCGGCAATAACAATATTTCTTCATTGGAATCTGATTTATCCGATAAACACCTTGGATTCTGTAATACGGTTTTTATTGCCTCGGTATTTCATTGAAAGTATCTGCGGATGAAGTAAGTACCTGACTCGAAAATAAATATCGGTAATTTATGAGAAGGTAACGTAAACTTGCCTGTGCCTGACACCTTTAAGGATTGATTTATGAAATTTTAATCTATAAAAATCAATTTGAGCGTTTATTGATGATTCTTAATATGGAGTAAGTAGACAACACATCATTGGATCAAATACCTATGCAATATATTTTTTAAAAACAATATTTTAATATTTATATTTTTTTATCCAGTAGCTGACATAGTGATTTTTGACTAGACCCTTAGCCTGAATCTGATAAGCCCAAAACCTGACACGCTTTAACAATTTTCACAGAAATTTTTAAAAAGGAAAACACAAGTGATTAGTGTATGTAGAAATGTGTATTTATTCGTACATTCTCATTTCTGGAACATATCGTATCGTATTCTTGAGTAGAAAACGTTGGGTTTCCAATTTTGAAAATTGTTATTTGTTCATATGTCACAGTTGTTATTAAAAATAATGTTCGCTTTTATTTACCTATTTCCTTTATTTTCCTATGATAATATTGATTCTCGTAAATGAATTCCCATTTTATTTAGCTCCAACTGTTTTTTTCTCATTTAATATTTTCTATCTGTTTTCTATTTATTGTTCTTGTCTTCCTCTCCCTCTTTTCTTCTTCCCATCTTTCTCTTTTTTTTTTCTAAAAATTATGTTTTTTCTCTTCCCCTGAAATGACAGATGGCATAGATTATCTATAGAGTCGTTTCTTAGCTATACATCTTTGAACTTATTTTGAATACCATTGAATTTAATTTGATATGGTAAACTTGTAAAGATCGTAATAGTAGTTGTTGGTCGTGTTCAGCACTTTCGACAAGAAGAACACATGGCTCAGAATTGTTGGGTGACAAATCTATATATTTTTTGATGCTCTTGAAGAGAGTTAGTGCCAGATGTGACCAATAGCTGACACGATGTATAGCCAGTGGCTGACAGAGGTGTCAGGCATTGGAAATATGTGAAATTTGTACACCATTATAAGGTTTATTTTTTTAGAGACTTTAGAGATAATTTTTTCATGACTTGTGATTTTCCCAGTGACTGACAGCTCTGTCAGGCATTAGCTTAGCATAAACATAACATAAGATAATAGCTGACACCCCAACCAAAATCTTCAAAAACTTGAAATAGTTCTAAATTATTATCTTACCTTGTTTGCTTAGAAGTACCTATAAGCCACAAAAATTAAGACAGTTGAAAAATTTACACTAAAAACACGTAATTACACACTATTTTTTACAACGCTGAACTAAACAATTTCGCTAAGAAACCACAATGAATATAACCTCTTTAAATTGACAAAACAGTAAAAATAGATAAACCAAGATAACTGCCTAACTTAGGAACATACATAATTCATAACTGTGACATCTGCCAACATAAATATTTCAAGAGAATGGATTTATTATTAAAAAATGCTAGAAATTTCACAGTAGGCGTAGGCACAGAAAAACAGCATGCTGTTTTTCTGTGGTGTAGGTAATGAATATGGGCTTGGAAACACCCCATAACATTTGTCAGTGAATGCGAGTTACTATCCAGTGGCGGCTCGTGCCAATTTGATCTGGGGAGGCAGACTTTTTAATAAATTGGGAAAAGGACCTCTACTTGGTCAAAAAATATCGTTGTATTTTTCTCGGGATTTTTATATACACAAAATTTGAATATGAATATTATTTATCCAAGAAAGGGATACCGAGAGTTATATCAAATACCGAAGGTTATACCAAAGCAAACAAAAAAGAAAATAAATGGTAGTTTTTATATACAAGATATTTTTTTTGTTCGGTAAAACCAACGAGAAGGTGTAGAGATTCCGTGGACTTATTATTTTCCTACTAAAAAATGTGACATACCCTCGGACGTACCTAATGCATAATGCATATAAAAGCATAATTAAGATTCTCATCGATCATATTCAAAGGTAATAAAATATAGTGTACGAAATTTTGCCCCGATTTAAAGACAAAACTCTTCGTCATGTCCTCGAAAAGATAATTCCTGGTTGCAGAGAACTAGGTATACATAGGTAGTGTACGAAATTTTGCCCCGATTTTAAGACAAAACTCTTCGTCATGTCCTCGAAAAGATAATTCCTGGTTGCAGAGAACTAGGTATACATATGTCAATTAATCGTGTTAATATGTCTATTTTTTCGTACTGACTCGTTAAATTTTCGAATTTCGATTGGGCGTGCAGAATCAATGACATTCTGTATATTTTGTTTACCCAAAAGATGCAATTTGCAAGCGCTGATAATGTGCTCTTGACTCTTTGAGTGCCCCTCTATCGCTCGGTACAAAATTTTGAGAGTGTCATATCCGATTTTTGACCAAACTTCTTCTCCGCGACTTGAAAATAAAAGACACGGCCAACAAAACAACTTTTTTAAAGTTACGCCACCAGTTAACCAATTGCATTTACTGTACCAAGAATTCACAAAACCACGGGGAGGTTTGCCTTGATTGACTAGTGTTTTGCTTAAATCTGGATGGGGTACACCTAAATCCTTAATAAACAATTTATCATCATAAGACAGCCTGCGTTGAATCTGTTTTTTATCAGAAATTCTACGACATCCTTACAGTTTCTCACGTTCTCTTCCACCTCCATCTCCATAATATCGTTTAAAATATCCAAAGCCAAAGCACAAAGTCAAGTAAACATCCGATAAAACACAGAACAATCACACAACCCGAAAGAACACTGCCTAGCTAGAGTCCGTCCGTGTCCGTTTCTGTGAATGGGCGACGACATGGGCGTGTTTGCCCCCGGCTTCATCTAATGTGAAAGAGTGAAACGATTTGACATTTCTGTATCCCGGCATGCGTCAGACAAGGATAGCAGTACCCCCACGTGTCGAATACAGTTACTAAGCAACCTAAAAACGTTTCTCCGTCGGCGACATGCCCCCTTGGAGCCTGCGCTATGGTGGAACCGACTTTATTCGAAGTATTACCGCCAATGTCATTATAAATTCTTGACTCTGAATCCTCCAGGGTATAAATTTATTGAGATTATTGTAAAAATAAATGCTCAAGCAACAAAATACCTTACCTATTTGTATTTATATAGTGAATTAAGTAGACTCGTTTTTTATTTCTTTTATATTTATTATTCTTACAGAGGAGGCACTGCCTCCTCTGCCTCCCCGGACGAGCCGCCACTGTTACTATCCTATATTTTCAGGTAATCTTTCTCCAATTTCCCCTTAGTTTCATGTCCGGGACTTCAACAAGTTTCCGTCAACGGAAACACAATTAGGTTCCCCTCTTAGAACTGGCGATAATCGAATTGCCAAGTCCTTATTCCCCAAAGCGTCCGCGCACACTGTTTGTTTGCTTCAAAGTGATTTTCGACGCTCCGAATTCATCGTTATTTTGTTGTTGTTTTGTATCCGGAATCTCGAATCTCCGGGCGTTTCTAAACGCATCAAACATGGATTTGAAGTGGCCGTGTGTTTTTTACACAGCGGCCAACAATGGTGTAATGAACTAGGTATAGTCCTCCTTACGGCAGAATGCGTGCGACGTAAGGGGGAAGAACTCGTAAATATTAAAGAATTAATCACAGTTCAGGGGCGTAGCTCAATTTTGTGTAACTCACTGACTTAATTTTCATATAATTGTTATTTAATTTATTGTTAATATTATTCTTAACGGTGATGCCTTAGACTATGAAGGAAGGCAAACCCTTATAACATTGGCAATTATTTCTCGTGCTTGAGAATGCAACGTTCTTCCCTGTTTACTCATTTTGCACACGTTAACTCCCGAACACACGAAACGCCACTGAGCTCTCTGAGCAGGCGGAAAAAACTTGCCAGCGGCCTAAAAAATGAGGTCTGTATGGTAGCCCAAATAGGCAGTTAACTTTACATTCTATAGAAACAGGCACAAAACGCGTTGGATAACTGGTTTTGTCAGCAGACTCCTTCGCAGAAGTGCTGTGTTGCCGTATTTCAAAGGCGATGGTAGACGCGACGATGTTGAAAAAAATATAATAAGTGTTTTATCACACCGCGTTAAAAATAAATCATAAACAAAAATGGGTGAGTGGTCCCGTGATGCGAGCTTTATTTTGTCGGTATAACAGAGTTCAGAAATTCGGCTTCAATATGGTAAAACTTGTATTCGCCAATAAATAACGACTACTCGTATAGGAAATCTCGCAACGCTGCCCGCATTCTTTAGAAACGTTTTCTTTCGTGCTTTGGACTCTACCTAAATGAGGCATTGCCGGTTCTTATATCGACAAAGAAAACCGAACGCTTTTTTTCGGTATGTTAGTAAACGAAGGGCTGCCGCCGGTTTAAACGAAGCGATCATTTTTCCGTATAAAGAGGAAGCAGTGGAAAGGTGAAATATAGCCGTTTTAAATATAAAACGACTTTGATATTTGCATAACACGATTCTGCCGGACAATGCATACAAAACGGGAAATCGCGTGTTTCTTCGCTTTACCTTTGAAAAAGTCCAGAGGAAATAGTTGTGGGAGCCGTTTGGTCAGTTTGAAATTCGATGTTTTCACTTGATACGATAAGAATCTATAGTTTTGAAAAACACAGGAAGATACAATACATGCAAAGCCATCTGAGATACAAATGTTTAATTTTGACCAATTTTAGAATCCCACGAAGGAGTGCCTTATAATTTTTTGCCTCTATTGTAGGTAGTGATTTCACGAAAAATAAGAATTTCTGCCTCGATTAAAAACGGAAACACCTTAAGCCCAAATTTGCTTCTTCCTGGGGTTCTTTACGAATTGGGACGAACATATACATATATTTCTATTACTATATAAATAAAAACTCAACTTTTCTTGTACACATTGGTCGTTTAAAGAAATCATTGTTTTTTTTCTACAATCTATAAACGAAAGCTATAAGTAACAAAAACATTTTGCAGGTATAGACAACGTCAAAAAAGAATTTGAGCAATGTAAACTATGCTATTGTAAAATAGAAGCTCTGGGCACTCAATGAAAAATTACTGAATAAATCGTATTTTCAACTCGCTGGTTTTGCGATATTTTTTCCACGTTTCATTTGATATTTATTCACCATCATTCCTATTTCCGTGAAATACCTCCAGGGTTGAATTTTTAACCAATGCTTCCAATTTTTTTTAATAATTGAAATCAATATAAATATAATGTACAATGTACATAGGGTTATCCAACGAAAATACTCACCCCTCGTACTTTCTTTATTTTTGACCCTACAAAAGAATGTTTTATATAAAAGTTTCATACCTTTTTGCGGCTTAAAAGAAATATGAACATAATCTCAATTTCTTAAATCTAACACCCTATATATTTTACGATTTTTGAAATCGATAGCTCATCCTGATCACAACGATATATACAGGGTGGCTTATCGAAGTGGCTCAATTAAAATAACTCCGGCCATTTTTTTACAGAAAAAATCGGGATGAGAATTAGATTTCAAAAATACGAAAATATACAGTGTGGACATTTTAAGTGTGCAACATATGGGACTTTTTTATTAATTTCATAACGAATTCCCGAAAGTTGGTGCATGTTCGATAATCATATTAGGCGCACTTAGAATGGTTGCAAATCAAACAGCATACAGGGTAGGTCAAAAAATATAAAAATTGTACAAGAGTAAAGTACCCTTATTTTAGAAAATTCAGCAAAATGTTATTAAGAAAAGTTATCTAGAATTAAAAGTTAAAAAGTAAATAACAAAATACAGCCTCCTAAGAAAAAAATATTTTTTTGAAAAAAAAGTTTGTTTTAATATTCACCCTAACCAATTTCATAAATCAATCAAAATTAAATCAATTCGGCATACCTTTGTTCAAATTCAAGCATATTTGTAAAATTAACTTAGATTTTTAATTTTTTAGGGAATCACAAATTTCATGTGTTGCAACTTTGCAACAATATTACACAAAACTTTAAAATTTCACAAAAATTCTTCTGAACAAGGTAAAACATTAGTAATGATAATATGTATCCTAAGGAATCTCACTGGAAATTAATTGATGAATTTTTTTTCTTAGGAGACTATATTTTGGTGTTTGGGCATAGCTTTTAATTCTAAACAACTTTCCTTAACAACCTTTTGCCGAATTTTCTAAAATAAGGGTACTTCACTCTTGTACAATTTTTAAATTTTTTTGCCTACCCTATATGCTGTTTGACTTGCAACCATTGTAAGTGCGCCTAATATGATTATCGAACATGCACCAACTTTCTGGAATATTTGTATTTTCGTTGTGCAATTAATAAAAAAAATCCCATATGTTGCACACTTAGGTAAATGACCACAATGTAAGTAGGTAGCTATAGGGTTAAAAAAATTGAAACTATGTTCATATTGTTTTTGAGCTGCATTCATTTTGTCAATTTGAATACACCTCTCAAAAGCTCTCAAAAAGTTATGAAACTTTTATATATACAATAACAAATTTTTAAGTAGGCTATTTTTTGCACCGCGAATATTTGATTTAATTTCTATTTTTAAGGCCCCGTTAAAAAAATTTTAACGGCCCGTTACATATTTACATACCACCGATTCTAATAAGCTGCCTTGGCATTTTTAACTTCGTCCTAATTATCCTATAAATATACCTGTCAATTAAATTACCGTCGTTAAAAATATTTCGCACCTTGACATTTTATCAGCGTATTAATTGGAACTTTTCTATTTCCAAATTGGCAGAAGCGGCAACGTCGCAGGCGAAAACCGAAAATGGAGAACGTCGAAGAGTTTGAGGGCCAAAACCCGTTGAGCGCAGGTCCGTATCCAAAATTTGTTTGCTTATGTTAGATGTTATGCAAGTAAAAATTTATGTCGTTTTAGGTTCTGTCTGCTTGTAAATACTGCAACATTATACTAATTTTTTAAATAACTAACACTGAATTAAAAGAAAATTAAGTACCTAATGGATATTTAAAAAAAAACTATAAATTTAACTATAAAATCTACCAAATCCTATCAGTCGTACATGAATATATACACAATAAATTTGTGTGGTGGTATCGACAAACAAACACGTTGAATGTAAATGACAACGTAGCAAGCAAATTTAAAATTCGAAATGGGTGCAGCAAAAAACGTCAATATATAGGATTATGTGAGCTTGGCGGGTCTTTTACAACAGCGAGTTTGATAAATGGGAATAGAAGCGTGGTATATATGATCGGCGGAATCATTTTTGAATGAAGAACTGACAATAATGAATGACACCCCGTAAAGTTTATTTTGGCAATGTTTAAGTTTTTTTTTTAGTTTTTATTGTGTAGAAAACTAATAATTCTCTTGACCGGTGAACTCCCAGTTATGAAATAAAACTCACAACTCCCAGCGTAGCCGCATTACGCTCCAACAAACTGCTGCACTTCCGCGAGCTCCCAAAACAATAGACCGGGGAAGGATGGAAGTTGCGACTCCCGATCTGTACCAACAGAGACGGATATCGACGAATCCGCGAAGTTCTACTCGAAGAGCAGCGCTGCTGCGGTTTCGTCGGCCTTTGTACCGGAAGTTTCGGGAATGGCGGAGTTGCAAGTACGCAGGCCTGCGTCTCGAACGGTTTAGATTTCGAGCCATGAACAGGCACGTGCGGCAACGCCGCATACACGGGCGTAGCCAGGATTTAGTTTTGGGGGGGGGGTTTAGTTTGAGAAGTAAATAAAACAACAAAAATATACTTACATGAAATTTAATATCTATATATTCGTTAGAAAAACTACGACATATTTATAAAGTTCTTAACTTTAAATGAAATGGATAAATAATTTCGTTCCTCTGCGCTAAATCTAAAACCATTAAAGAAGAAATCTTCGGCTTTTTCTCTTAAATATATCCACTACTTCATCTGCATGAATTTCTGTTCCATAGTGAATGTTCATTAGAGCCAAACCATTAAGTCTGTTTTCACTTGTAGTGTTTCGTAAATAGTTTTTCAGTCTCCTTAGGCTCGAGAAAGACCTTTCTGGGGTAGCAGTGGATACAGGAATGGTAGCCAAGATTTGTAGTAATGTGTAAATATTAGGATAAAGGTTTTTATCGCACATATCTAGGCATTCCAAACTAGATTTCGGGGTAGGCAGTCTTCTTATCAGCATGCAAGGTAGCTGAAGCTTTGATAGCTAAATCCAAATTTGTTTCTTTATTAGAAACCCCTTGACCTTGACTACACCACTTTTTCCAGTAGTCCATACCTTTAAGTTTATCACCCTTCCTTTTTTTCCCCTCCATTTTTCGACAGTAATAATGATTCACGTATCTATCCTTAACAAGGTCATCGAATAACAGCGCACTAAAATTACTCACTTACACGGTACACTTAATTCTCTTCACTATTCGTTCACCACTTTTCACTTTTATTCGCTTCGAGTTCGCATGGAACAATACTGCCGTAAGCGCGGTCACGCGCCGCGGCGCCGCTTATATAGCAGCCCAGTAGCCGTCCAGAAACTTCCACGAACTTCCACAAAGTTCCGCTCATTTCGACCGAGGGGCGTGGCGAATAATCGAGAAACAACGCAAAATGTCCCTACAATACAAAATAGTTCGGCTGCAACTGCGTCTGCCTCTCGTCAAAAGATGGCGCTAGGCGCTACTATTACTATTACTACGTATATTCAAACGTAATAATAATTTAACTCTTCACTCCTCGTATTTTTTCGGTATAATATTAGGTAATATTTTGCTTATTTCGGGGGGGGGGGGGGTTTGAACCCCCGAAACCCCCCCCCCCTTGGCTACGCCCGTGGCCGCATATACAACAGGTATCCAACGCACGAAGTTAATTATTTCCAAAAACACATTGTCACCAACATGGCTACTTACAGTACAAACCCAATACCACAACCTTCTCAAGCTTACAAGCCCTGTGCAAACATGTGGCAACGCCGCAGCGGGACGGTTCAACGGGTCTATGCAGTATAGAGCAGTCTGCACTTTGGCTTAGTTTATCTTTTCTAATAAATGTTCAACCCTTTTTTAATTATATTTAATTAGATACATTACAATAATTGGGTACCGTAGGTACGTTTGTTTACCAGACAATAAAAGCAGTAACAAGTAAGAAAATATACACAGAAGTATAGTTATTTATAATAAGTACGATTCCTGGTGTGGATAGGTACATTTTCGTCAAATAATATGGTAAATTTGGGCAAATAGAGGGGACTACATTTTGTTGTAAGTCGAATTTTTGTGAGATTTTTTCACAAAGTGCAAAGTGCAAAGTCATCAGGCAAATAATGATTACGTATCTTCCCTTGTGGTTAAATTTTCATAAAAATACAAACAAGCGAACAGAGAACAGCATGTTGTGAAAGAGGAGTAATCTCTTCTGATTGAAATGGCACTTAGGGTCAATTTCATAATGCATTCAACTAAATTGTCTTTTGACTTTAACATTAGGTAAAGAAACTTTTGCAACAATACTAAACAATGGTTGGATTGTTAGAAAACTCCTTTAATTTTAAAGGGTACTTTAGTTTGTCTATGCAATAGGCTTAATCATATTATTCTTAAATTTTCGTCCTTTGGAAAGCCCAAAACGATTACAAGTTGACCGCTTGCCGTCAAGCAAAGAAAACCTAGCTACTTCAAGTTATTATTACGATTTGACTTACAGCCAGGTATATAACTAAGTTGTAGCTTTCCTCGACTGTTCTAGGCATCTTGAGGCTTCAAATTGTAAATGAACGATTCTTCACTTCGAACTTTTAGAGAAATGTTTCATTTTTTCACAAACAAAACAAATTTATAAAAAAGCTGTCGCCAGCACTTCGGGCTGTCTGTTTCCACCCAGAGACACACTGCCTCGTCGTAGCAATCTGGCGACGATAGCACTACCCGCACTACACAAATTAATTCTGGTAAATTTCTTGTAAAATCAACTGACAGGGAGTGACAGGCCACGCCGCGCAGACCCGCAAGCCATGTTGCCAGCGTTCTCAACTTCAGGGCTCGCCTAGAGCCGGCTGTGCTAATACTTATATAAGTCTGGATGTGTCTAGCCACAATAAAGGGAGATTCTCCCTCATAGAATTTGGGTGGAAGGGACATGCCAGGACCGCATTAAGTCCCATCAGTTATTCTATTAATTTTTTTATTAATTTAATCGTATTTTTTATTTTTTAAATTGTGCCAAGATGTTTAGATATAAGCGGGCCTAAGTTTTCTCACGTGTATTTTGTATTTACCGCATTTTTATTAACTTATAAGTTACGTTCATATTGTAGATAATATTATACCATTATTATTTCATTTCATTTTATTTTGTCTTATTTTAGGTACACCTGTCTACTTTTAAATTGTCAAAATGTTTCTCCTGTACCTAAATTTTAACAAAAATTAGAGGTTTTAATAAAAAACCTGTACCAAACCTCAACTCTATATCTTTCCGAAAAAATGACAAAAACATAAAAAAAATCTAGTTTCAACTGTATCTTTTGATTGAATCATTTTTGTATATAGGTAAGTAGCATTAAATCATCATATATTTGTCGTAAGAATCTATAGGTACTCAAAGAAATAGCACCTGACCTATTACAAAATCAGTAGTCGAAAATTTGTATTCGCAATTTCCCCGAGTCCGTCTCTGGCAACTCCCTCCCGATTCTACGTAGCGTCAGAGTTCGCACTCCATTCAGACCGCTTCCAACTTCCGACTCGGCTGGAGATACCGACAGTTTTGTTCCCATTGTGCTAGGATTCGAGCAAACGGTCATTCTTAAGACTGTTGCCCTCTAGAATTCCAACAAAGGAGGTTATGTTCGCAAGGATTTGTAAAAGGGAGCCGGATTTTGTGGAATTCGGAGATCCGTCGTGTGGATTGCGATGAAAACGGCGCGCGAGTAGATAAACTACTTTTTAATAGACAAAAAAATTCTGGTCTGTGCTTCACAACAAAACATTTATGATGTTTTGTGGTAGCGTCAGCGTCGAGATATATACTAATAAGTCCGGGCGTTGACTGTAGTATTTTTCCCTCTTGCCCTCTCCCGCTCCCCTCCTCATCGAGCCGATCGATATCTAATAATATAAGAGAATAGGCTGTACACAGTGTAGCCTGAGAGCGGTTCGATCGCATTCTATCGGGTGCGCGCAAAATATTACCGACCGACCGTGACTGTGTTGTAGTGATGCCTAATAACGCTTTTTACTGCAGTGCGAATGGCTGTAAAACCAATTGAAAAGACTATATTACCTTTTTTCATTTCATATAGACCCTGAAAGGTAAGATTGTGTTTAAGGTACCTACCTACAAAAATTAAGACATTTTTATGTGACATTTGAATACTTAGGTATTAATTGAAGAATAATATAGATATAATATTAAAATATTGAAAATTTGAAGGTGCCAGCAATGGAAGAATGCCTTAGGGTTCATCGGAGAACATAAATTTGCGAAAATTCCTTCTGAAGAGGCATATAAACCTACAAGAATTTACAAGGCACATTTTGATGATCCGTCATTCACTTCGTCCGGAAAACGTTTAGTAAAAACTGCTGTCCCCTCGGCTGTCCCATTAAGATTATTGCCAGAAGCTTATGGTAAGACGCATGCTTGTGTAGGTACGTATGCGTAATATTTTGTTCTGTATTGTTTATGTCAATTTAAATATCAAAATATTTATTACAGGATGAAAAAGTAGATATGATCAGTTTAACTCTTTGTCGTTAAATATTTATTTGTTATTTATGTTTCTGTCTGCTCTATGTTTTGTTAGGCTTTATTAAAAATGAACGTAAAACATAAAAAATTGCATTTTTATTCATGTTCCAACCAAAGTCTACAGATATACCTACTGATTATGTAGATTCTGGTAATAGCTACCTTGTATTTTAATTTAACTGTACCTACCAAAAACTAACGGTACCCTTACCTACACAAATAATGTTGTACCAAAGTCTACAAGTAGTTATACTAATATTTGTAAATAATGGAAAGTCAATATGAACCTGCCCCCGTATAACTAGCTTGACGGCGATTCCGTTTAGTCGCCCTCGTAAATGCGAAGCGTGCGAGGTGACGCTGATTTACGACCGGTCGCAAAAAAGTGTCGGCTTTTCCGAGGGATCAAAGGAGTGCGCCGACTTTAGTATTTCTAATGTCATAAAATGATGGTAAACCAGGGGCGGCGCCATTTTCTTTTATTTTCCACTTGTAAAATAGAAAAATTACCTTTAAAAATAAATAAGGACATTCTCGCTGGAAGAAACAAAACCGGAAGTCTATTCTCATAGACAAACCCGAAATCATTTGTTGGAGAAGAGAATACCTACGGGCGATAAGAAGATTTCGAACTGAGGGAAGAAACATTTTTTACTTGGATGAAACTTGGTTGAACGAGGGACATACTGTTTCGAAAGTATGGAAAGACAAAAATATTCAAAGTTGGAAAAGATCGTAGGTTAATAATAACATACGTTTGAAAATCTCCAACTACTGTTAATATATTTCAGTCAAAACGTGGTCTGCTTAATAAAGGCGTTTTCACCCAATACCTTTTCTCGTTATATTTACGTCTAATATTTAACATTAACTTTTTTAATCAAGCGCATGATAGAATACACTTTTCTTTTATTCGGCGCCATTTTGTAACTACTACTGTCAACACACTTTTGCAAATATTGTGAAACACCACATAACAGTTCTGCTATAGCAGTTTAAGCCTCCCCCATCGAACAGTTGAACTGTGATTGCAGTTGACTGCTGCTATGTGAAACCGGCATACATTATGAATGGTCGGCCGTCCACGATTTCGTCATCTATTTGTCTCTTTTCGGCTTCAGAGAGGCGCTTATACTGTTGTCTCTGTCTCACTTTCAATGCATTTATCCTTGCGGATTGCCATAATAACCCGTGAGGTCAATTTAAAATACGGCCAGGCGGCTGCGAATAGGAATGAATTATTATTAGAAATTAGTAATCTTGGCTCCATTAGTAATAATTGGGGAGTTTTTGAATGAAAATATAATTGCATTTTTTAAAAAACAGTTTATTATTAAATATTTAAAAAATTTCAAAATAAATTAGGTGGGTCATTGACCAAATGACCTTATGGAGGAGCAGCGCCTGATGCTGCATAATACGTGATCGCACCAGGGCAGTACACAGTGGCTTAGCTCTCAAAAACCGCCGAGGCCGCCACCGCCGAAAACTGGCTCTGCCACGTTGCAGTTGCTAAACAGAATTAGCTGCGAACCAGCTGCATAATTGAACAAAAGCAAATACGCGCACACATGCAAATTAATTTCTGTGCAACTAGTCGGGAGTGTGCATTATGATGTTTACCCTAATATTACCCCGCGCTGCCTCCCGAATGCCGCCTTGTTCTGGGGTTAATCTTGGAGTGTCTCTGGCGTTGTAGGTTATGTTATGACGGTCGATTCGAAACTGGGATCGCCAATGACGCGTCCGTCGGTAATTTCACCTTGAAGAAAAGAGACGAAAGTTCCGCTCTACAGCTATCCTTGTTTGATTTGCTGTTTTGACGTACCTCCCATAGAAATAAGAAGAGATATTACCGCCTAACCTAACTATGGAAATTTTTGCGATCAGCAGTATAATATTCTTTTTCTGATCGAGATCCAATACTCGAAAATTTATTTGTGACGTAAACAGATCTATTTAATTTTTAATTGGGTTTTTCGCCATCGAACTGATTAAAAGACAACTTTTTAAAGTTGCCTGGAAAATTCATAAGTTCTTAACAGTAAACGAACGAAACTTTGAAAGTTTAACTAAAAATAACTTCAACAAATTTGTTTCCTGAGCTTTTGGAGAATAAGTCTTCCCTCCTTCTCAAAGATCATGTCACGTCAAAGTGAAATGACAGATTAATAAATGTCAAGTTAAAATGTCATAACAACAGAAACAATAGCCTAGCCACCTGTCTGATATTGTACCCTGTGTTCTATCTAATTATATGTACGAAGTTCTCTTTGAATAACTGGCAATAATATTTTACTGAACTCCACTGAACATTCAGCAACACAGTTGTCCGTATTTCCTAGAATAAAAAATGCTGATTCTTTAATTTTTCGTATATTTCTTACTTCTTCTTTGAGAATTGGTTTGGACCTATACCACAAAATCATTATGATTGTTATTAAAAGATTGTTCGCATATTTTTGACTTCGAAATTTGATTTTGCCTGATATGTGTTCTTTTAAACGAACGTTAAATGGCGTACAAGTCTCCCCAACATAGAACTTTCCACATTCACAAAGAATTTTATAAATGCAATTTTTTGAACTTTGTACCTCATTAAATGGTTTCGTTTTAACTAGCATCGATTTTAATGTATTTTTGGTTTTAATTACTGTTCTGACATTAAAACTGTTGCCTCTGCGTTTTAGCGTATCTGATACTCAAGGAATTTAAGGAATAATTAAATTTACTGGTCGCTCCACCTGATTTATTTCTCTGATTCTATTATCATTGTTATTTTGTTATAAATCCTCAAAAACTTGCTCAAAAAACTCAAGAGCGATCACAACTATTCTTCTCAAGAACATGTTTTATTTGTTTAATTAGAACAAACCTTTTTTAGCCCTGTCATACAAACTTTTAATTACTCCTTTTTTAACACTAATATGATGATTGGAGTTAAAATGGAGATATCTATCTATTAGTATGTGTTGTTTTTCAATAGACACTAGTTTCTATATTATCTGATTTTATTATAAAAATATCTAAGAAAGTTAATTGATTATTATTTTCAATTTTTAAGGTAAACTTAATACAAGGTTCTTGTTAGTTTATAAAATTTAATAATGAGTTTAAATCATCTACTCCGTATTCTCATAAAACAAATATGTCATCTACATATCTCCAGCAAACATTAGGTTGGTGAACATATTATATAGTCAACTCATTTTGTCAAAATCTTCCAAGAATAAATTGCTTAGAATGGTGATAAAGGAGACACCATAGCCATTTCAAATTCCTGCTGGTAAAATTCATTTCCCAGTTGATAATAAGTGGTTTTACCACAGAGTGTTGTTAGTTCTAATATTGCATCTATATTCAAATTTTTCCTTTCTACTAAAGTCTGATCGTTTTCTAACTTTCTGTGTAAAATATTCAATGATTTGTCAACGGGGACGTTTGTACAAAGACTAACCACATCAGTCTAAAATAACAGTTGCATTTCCCTTATCTGCTGATAATATTTTAATTATCATATCTAATTTAAGTGATCTGATTGCTGCTTTTTCTTCCTTTGAAATATTTGACTTTGGTGTAAAATCTTTTTCTAAGATTATTTTTGACCTGACTTTAAATTCTTGACCTAATTCCTCAGGTAATGCTTGAGCTGTGTCTTCTACGGATGCTACTATGTCAAGCTCAGAAATTTTGTTGTCAACAACAGAAAAATTTAACCCTTTTGCCAAAACTAAGTTTTCGGAAATGGTCGTTCCCTGCTAGATAAATTAATTATTGTCCTGTTGACGAAATCATTGTCTATTTGATTCAATTCCTCACTATGCTTTTCCTCAACTAATCTTTGGAATTTGTTAATCTGTCTTAGTTTCACTCTATCAAAATGCCTATTATAGCTTATGCTGATACAATTTGATTATGAATTTAAAGTCATAGAAAGATACACTTTCCCTAATAGTGTCCTGTATTTTATTTATATCCCCCCCATAATTTGTTTAAGTTACTTAATTCTTTGTTTCTGGTTTCTTTCTCTTATCAGCATTATGCTATTTTGCTACACTTCCTACTATTAAAAATCATAATCTTTTTAGTATAATATCAATTTGTTTACATTTACATAAATATGTATGAATTTTCCAGGCAACTTGAAGAAGTTGCCTTTTAATCAGTTCGGTGGCGAAACACAACAAAAAAAATTAAATGTTCTGATGCAGATTGCTACCAGAAAACATCATTAATATTTTGTTGTGGATAGAGCCGACGTAAATATTATTTTGGACGAATGTTAATTTGTAAAAAATTATGTAAAATATTGAATAAACACTTTTACTTAATTTAATATATCACCACGCCCCAAGCAACCCCCCGCATTTTAAAAGCAATTACGGCTCTTCCAAAATATCTCGAAAATACCCTAATATCGAAGATCTGATGCTAAGCCTCCTTTTGTAAGGCGACAACGTTCCGAGATGGCTTTATTGCCGGCGAAGCGGCGTCGGAAGACAAAAGACCGACGATAACAATGTTATTCTGGTCGGGCCTATTTAAAATCCCCCAGTTACAGTCCTGGAAATATTATATATATGTATTTGGGGGGCTTGCAGCGAGATCCCCGCCATTGTTTTGGAATTGGGTCGGTTTAAGAAGTTTTGGGCTAAGAAATACAAAGACTAGAGCCAAAATAATACTACCTAACCTTACTCCTGGAATGCTGGCTATTGTGTGGGCGAGAAGTAAATTCAGACAATCATTTTTACCACCATATTGTCTCCTCCAAAATTCTCGGCGTTGGGGAACGAACTCATTCATATTTAAAACTCCATATACGAGCTCCCAATATTAAATTTTCTTTATTGTGGTTGACGTCTGCCATACCTAAACATATTGGCTTGTATACCAGCAATGAAGTTTATTATAAAGCGTAAAAGAAGTGAAAAATGAATTTGGAAATATGCTGCGCGACTATGAAACATCTGCTCGGTATTTTTTTGGCAGATCCTACACTTCACTAATTGCTAAAATAATTCAAGCTAACTTGTAATATCCGGCTCAAAATTAATACCGTGTTTTTTAACGGACGATTTTTCAAAACAAAAATCATATGTCGCTTTAGTTGTTTGACAAAACGATGAAACCAATGTTTATGTTACTGGGTGTAGCATGTGTGTTACAATGTAAAATTCAGGTGTTATTAATAGATACACAATATTTATTTTTATGATTTTCCGTTTGGTATACTATGACGTTAAATGTCTAGTTTTCACTTTCCGATGTTGAAATTATTCGAGAGACTAAATAGCTTTGTTGATGGAAATGGTAAGTATTTCAAATGTTCGCTATATGCGTGAAGACTGTACTATTTTACACTTCATCCCAATTAACCTATTTCCCTGCTATAACATTTACCAGGTTATTTACGAGATAAGTGTGAATAGTTGAGGCTTGCGAAGCGTTAAATTGTCTGGCTAAAAATAGTCAGAGTTAAATACAGAGTATCTTCAAATTATCTGGTATAAGTAGTAGCACGATACACTTACCCACGGTATGTCACTAACTAATCCGAAAACAAGGCAACTATGCGCATCTACGTCAGTTGCGAATCACGAATTGTAAATAATCAGGGATATACATGGTGTTTAATGGTGGCTGCGGTTGTGTTTTACGATTTTTTATAGTTTACAGTTTAATGTGTCAAGAAAAAAGTGTAAACAACTGACTGATCGTCAGTACAGCTCGACAGTGATTTGAAATAGGCCAAAAATGCCGGGATGTGCAGTCACCGTATGTCCAAATAATAATAGAAACAGTAAGGGAACGGAAATTAAGTATTATAGATTTCCCAAGGACAATAATCTGGTAAGGAAACAGATTATTTATAGAACAGAGCATTAAAAGTAGGGGACTCAACATAGTTTATGCCTGGTTTATACAGCAAATAAAATAGAATGTGCAATAAAAAATTAGCCTTGTTATGGTTAAAGGGAATCATTATTTGATCCCTATTTTACTCACTATTTATTATGATGTTTTGTTTGTTGTTTAACTATAAACTAAGCATTAGTTGTGCAGGTTGTGCTTGTGTCGAGGCTTGTGTGCATTAATTGGTAAATAAGGCTTTAATTGAAATAAACCAACATAAACACTGGAAGGAAAAAGTTATAATTTTGGTAAAGCTTTGAATTTTATTTATCAATATCTTTGCCTAAAACAAGTCATCTGTAAAATAATATTTTTCGATAGAGAGTTTGTGTCGATAGGAGTCAAAACTTAGTTCAGGATTATTATCTCACGGGCGTAGCCAAGGGGGGGGGGGTTTCGGGAGTTCAACCCCCCCCCCCCGAAATAAGCAAAATATTACCTAATATTATACCGAAAAAATACGAGGAGTGAAGAGTTAAATTATTATTACGTTTGAATATATGTAGTAATAGTAGCGCCTAGCGCCATCTTTTGACGAGAGGCAGACGCAGTTGCAGCCGAACTATTTTGTATTGTAGGGACACTTTGCGTTGTTTCTCGATTATTCGCCACGCCCCTCGGTCGAAATGAGCGGAACTTTGTGGAAGTTCGTGGAAGTTCATCATTATTAATGTCGAAAAATGGAGGGGAAAAAAAGGAAGGGTGATAAACCTAAAGGTATGGACTACTGGAAAAAGTGGTGTAGTCAAGGTCAAAGGGTTTCTAATAAAGAAACTAATTTGGATTTAGCTATCAAAGCTTCAGCTACCTTGCATGCTAATAAGAAGACTGCCTACCCCGAAATCTAGTTTGGAATGCCTAGATATGTGCGATAAAAATCTTTATCCTAATATTTACACATTACTACAAATCTTCGCTACCATTCCTGTATCCACTGCTACCCCAGAAAGGTCTTTCTCGAGCCTAAGGAGACTGAAAAACTATTTATGAAACACTACAAGTGAAAACAGACTTAACGGTTTGGCTCTAATGAACATTCACTATGGAACAGAAATTCATGCAGATGAAGTAGTGGATATATTTAAAAGAAAAAGCCGAAGATTTCTTCTTTAATGGTTTTAGATTTAGCGCAGAGTAACGAAATTAATTTATCCATTTCATTTAAAGTTAAGAACTTTATAAATATGTCGTAGTTTTTCGGATGAATATATAGATATTAAATTTCATGTAAGTATATTTTTGTTGTTTTATTTACTTCTCAAACTAAACCCCCCCCCCCCCCCAAAAAACTAAATCCTGGCTACGCCCGTGCCTTATCTACTTACAATAAATGTATTAATTAGATACCTATATGATATTTTTTTATTGTCTACCAATATACGGTCTTTTAAAAGAAAAATCCTGTTAATTTAACAAAATATACATCAATTTTATTTGCATGCATACGATTATCTAAAACGCAAAGAAAACAAATTATTTGTAAAATTATAATTATCAACTTAAATAATGTGTTTTTTATAAACAGAATATTCATTCATTTATCTAGTAATACAATCTACATATTTTTAACAACATTTATTTAAAAGAAAACGTTTAAAATAAGCAAAACCCATAAAAAAAGTATCTATTGCTGTCTAAATCATATGGAGCCATTTAAAACTGACGTCACAAGTAGGCCATAGGCCTTGTTTGACAGTGACAGTTGCAATTTAAGCTATTTATAATATCACATAACCTTGTCTCGAGAGTAATTCATATTAAGCCTCGTTTTAAACTAAAACTGTGTTAAAATTTTCTTAAAAAGTGCTGATTAAAGTCTGGGAAAATCAAGCTTTCGATTGCGAGAAAGTCAAGTAAGGAAAATGAACCGCCAAAGAAATTTGTCAATTGAGGATGCAGTGCGAGCATCGACTCTCCTGGATGAAGGATATTCAATGCGATATGTTTTATGTTTTACTAATTCTTTTTTAATTTGGAGTTATGCTAGCTTATTTTTTATTCATTTTCAGCAAAAACACATTTTTAATGAAACATTAAGGCAAATAAGGTCATGTTAAGGTCATGTTTGACTAATTTGTAGATGTTCGTTAAAATTTCAATGTAACTTAGTTTTATTCTGTGTTTTTATTGTAAATATTTAGATTAAGTGGTGCCTTAATTTTGTCCAGAAAAAATTCATCAAAAATTCGAAAATTGTTCTCCGGCGCGGTGTTGCCGCGCCTTCCAAAAAATCCCCGAACATCGCGAAAACGAAATCCGGCAACGTGGCGACAATATGCGCCGAACGGCCCCCCAGTGCAATTCAGCCGCGCCATAAAAAATTCAACTTGCGCGCAAACTAATTTCCGGAAGTTCTCCCGTTGGAAACAATGTCGCCGAATTAATGTAAATGCAGCGCGAAGTTGGCGCCGTAAATTGCGGTGTTTACTGGCACCGTAGGACCGGTGCTCACGTCTAATACATTAACTGCTGAGTGGCACATAAAACCGTACGGCGGGAACATCCTATATACGGCTTTTAGAAATGAGATGTCACACAATCCGGGAACACACTGTATATCAGTAGATACTACGTATTTTTGCATAATTAATATAAATAGTGCATAAACTTATTCTTGTCATACATATTTCTATAATAGTACAGTAAAACTAACACAAAATTAGGCCAAACCCAAACATCCAAAAAAAAGGTCCTTTCTAGCGCGAAATAGTTCCATACCCTCCTAAGAGTTAGTACTAAAAAGTTACACCACCACCAGCGTCGGGTTTCGGGGGAGGGGGTGACCTATACGCAAATGATATACATTAAATTCTGAACAAGAATTGTTATATACAGAATTATGGTAAAGTGAACGGTTTCCATGATATGGAGGGGTAAAGATTTCTTTGTTTTTATTTCACGTAGTTTTTGTTGAAAAAACTTAAAATGATTACAGAATAAATTAGTAACTGAATAATGTATGTAGAACATATATAGATATATCTATGCGTATATAGATACATATTATACCCATAGATTGTTATTTTTTGTCACAACATAACCTCATAAGTAGGTATATGACTGTAAATATTATGTCCAATACATGTTAGTAGCCTTAGTTAATTTGTACTCACTTTTTGCCCTCATTCATTATAGCGTTCTGATTTCCATTCGTTCTTTTATGTCAAATCATTAACATATCTAATTTGTCCTTAGCTTGTTAAAATGAGAAAGTCGTGAATAGGAAATAGGTAGCTCATGTGAAAAACAAGAAAATATATTAAACAATCTATATTGAAAAAATGGGAGGGAAATCAAAATGATACAAAAGGTTATAAGTTTTAGTTGCGTTATCAGTCAGCACCAAATAGTTCACTCGGGCTGGTGAGAGGAAACAAATCTTCGTGTTCTTCGTCCACTTGAGAATCATCATTTAAATCGTCGTCGATGATTACAGTATCTCTATTGAGACATACAAGTCCCAAGCAATTACTGCACTTACTTGAACAATTGAGACCACTTCTTCGACACTCGCAGTTTTGGACGCATCCATCTCTGCAGAAGCATACGATGAGGATTGTTTAATATATATTTTCTTGTTTTTCACATGAGCTTCCTATTCACGACTTTCTCATTTTTACAAGCTAAGGACAAATTAGATATGGGAATGATTTGACATAAAAGAACGAATGGAAATCAGAACGCTATAATGAATGAGGGCAAAAAGTGAGTACAAATTAACTAATTCTACTAACTTGTATTGGACATATTTACAGTCATATATTTATGAGGTTATGCTGTGACAAAAAATAACAATCTATGGGCATAATTTGTATCTATATATGCATAGATATATCTATATATATTCTACATACATTATTTAGTTACTAATTTATTTTAAGTTTTTTCAACAAAAACTACGTGAAATAAAAACAAAGAAATCTTTACCCCTCCATATCATGGAAACCGTTCACTTTACCATAATTCTGTATATAACAATTCTTGTTCGGAATTTAATGTATATCATTTGCGTATAGGATGACGTTTGCGCTAAACCTCATAGTTTACTAGATATTCACGCAAAACTGTGAAAAATGAGAATTTCCTGCCCTTTTTACCCCCTCTCCCCGAAACCCGACGCTGGTGGTGATGTAACTTTTTAGTACTAACTCTTAGGAAGGTATGGAATTATTTCGCGCCAGAAAGAACTTTTTTTTGGATGTTTGGGTATTGGCCCAATTTTACTCTACTATAAATAGTTCACTCAAATGGTCAAATGGAGGGTGCGAAGTGGAAAGTTCTGGTGTAATTGTTTTTAGTCGTTTATTTCATGTTCTTTGAGGTGCTGAACACGAATCTGAAGTTGGCCGACAAAAATTTTCGCGGCAAATATGAGAAATCATTATAAAGAAACACGAAAAACAATGTTTTTTAGTGATTTGCAGCATATAACTTGCAAAGCAAGCTATTTGCGCAAAAAGTGGTTCTATAGTTAAATAAACAGGAGAAAATTGTCTACAATTTGACTGTCTTAACATTTTTTGTACGTCGTATGGTTTCCACGCAAAAGAGTGTTGAAATGATAGAAATAGGGAAATACGTAGTTTTTGATGACAGAAACAGAAACAACCCACAAAACGTTAAGAATAGGGGCGAATATACAGGGTGTCCCATAACTTATCCACCAGAGGGCAACAGGTGGTACTAGACGTCAAAATATACCGTGCGAGCCGAAAACGCCTTAGTAAAATGTTGCTCGTTTAAAAGATACAGGGTGTTGAAAATAAAACTTGTTTTTCGAAAAATTTCAATAATTCTAAAACCGTTGAAGGTGTCTTATTCAAAATTGACACATTTGGGTTTTCGAAAGTGAGAAATCCGAATTCGGTACTAGTTTGAACCTAGTTCCTAGAGGGCACTTGGTGCGAACTTCGCGATGAATTAAATTCTGCGTAATATTTTACCCTGTGAAGCCGGGAATATTTTAAAGATGTAAAAAACATACTCTTGGTCAATATCGATATCGCAAGCCGTTTGCGACATATTCGTCTCTGAATGTAGAAACACAAAATCCAAATTTCGAAAATACAACGCAATTTATTCAAAATACCCCCGTTTACCTCAAGTCACTTTCTTATTCTCTTTATTACATTTATCACATTCGGGAAGGTATTTTCAGCATTTTTAATATTATCGGTCGCTTGTTGAATTTTTCCTAATTAATAATAAATTAATTCGGATTTCTCATCTTCGAAATTGTTGTAATTTTTCGAAAATCAAGTTTCATTTTCAACACCCTGTATCTTTTATACGAGCAACATTTTACTAAGGCATTTTTGGCTCACACGGTATATTTGGACGTCTGGTTCCACCTGTTGCCTTCTGGTGGATAAGTTATGGGACACCCTGTATATTCGATATGAATTTTCGGGCTGAAAATTGCGAACTTTCTCACAAAATTTCCGGTAAATATAAAATAAAGGATTATTCGTTTTTCCAGAACCGAATATTTCCAAAATATTCTCAATATATTGCAAAGTTCAAATTGAAATATTCACATTGCTGCATGGAAGCCGTGTCTAAGAGGGCTCGTATACATAAATAGGTACATAAAAATTGTACAGAAATGCACATCTTTTATTAGCCTATATAATAATATTTACCTACATGAAATAAAAATTATAAATTAATGGTGTTTTTTGCTGTTTTAAAAAAATTACTGAAGTTCCTCCATGTTTCAATACTCATTTGCGTGGAAACCATACGACTTACAAAAAAATGTTAAGAGAGTTAAATTGTAGATAATTGTCTTCTCATAATTGAACTGCAGAATCTCTTTTTGCGTAAGTAGCTTGCATTGCAGTTATAAGGTGAAAACCACTAAAAACACTATTTTTAGTGGTTTTATTGATGATTTGTCATATTTGTCGCGAAAATTTTTATTGGACAACTTCAGATTCGTGTTCAGCACCCCAAAAAACATAAAATAAACTACTAAAAAAATTACACCAAAACTTTCCACTTTAAACTACCGTTTGACTGAACTAAAAAGTGACGTAAAATTGTGAGTGGCAACTTTATCCATCAGTTGAGACAATTGCAAATATCTAGAGTTGCTCTTCCAAGAGTTTTTATTCCAAATTTTGCGAAAGTCTTAAAAAGGTACCTGCTTTTAAAGCACACTATTTTTCATTTTCTTTACTTAGAACACGCGTAGCCGCCTATTTTCTACTGACTCTAGCCCCAGATATGGACGAGTCGCCACTGCTGTATGTTATTCTAAAGGGTATTTTTCAAAACACATTGCTCATTTGTTTCAGCAGTGGAAATCACATGGATGGATATCCTGGAACTTAACAAGCTGAACGCGGCAGCGCAAAAGGCCAAAGCCAACCAAAAGTAAGTAATTTTTTCCCGCCTTCCATTTTCCTACGCCACTGCTTGGTAAATCGCTCCGCTTTTCTCGCGGACCTAAATCCCCTTCTCGGAAGAAAAATAGTATTTATTTGTTTAATTAAAAATTCCGGTCTCCCAAGACCTGGCGCCTTTCCATTATAATTTCCATTCGACTTCTGAATTAATTGGCTGATTTATTTCCTCCAAAGTGAGAAGAAGAACGGCGAAATTTTTATTAAGATGTTATATGGGTTAAGCTTAGCCGCACTCCTATTAACCTGTCATAGTTTGGGCAAGATTAAAAGCGGAGAGGCTAGCGCTTTCTTTGAAATATGTTCATCCTTAACAAGAATTTTCCACTTTTTCCACGATTTGAACGTCAAACGTAAATTTGAAGCTGACAATGCACAAAAAGGTACCACAGCTATAATCTTCCACATTGTAGGAAATGCCGAATTGCCTACAACTCAAGTACCACGTAGCCCTGCCCCAATAGGAGCCCCGGGTTCAAATTATCCCTCCTTTGCTATGCCACTTTTCGTTATAACCACCATTTGGTTTTCGGCACTAAAATTTCTGTACTAATAAATTTTACACCATGTATTATGTTCCTTGCGAATTTTCTGCAAATTTTCCAGAATTCCTTCTCACCTATAAACTTCCCCGGTTGCATTTCCAGGTTTGTATCTGTGCCATAAAAACAATTTACAGCAGTTTCATTAAATTCCCAGCTCGCCCGGTTGAAAAATCGCATTTTTCTGGCCGGCCGCCCTTTAATAAACCCCCTGGAAAAAAGTAATAGCCCGCAGAAAATGTTGGCGATATTAAATCAAAGACCTCCCGCCGTATCAATGGAAAGACCAAAGTCAAATTGTATTAGGGGCGGAGCTTTTTGCCAATTATATCGACGAAAATATCCCCGGGGAACGGAGCATGGAAAATTGTTTTGTTATTGGTTTATGTGCAGAAATTCTGCTCTCGGGCCAGGAATTAGGTTCTAGGGATCGACGTCTCTAACAAATAAGACGTATTTTATTGTCTGATTATCGGAGAAACAGTATAGAATATTCCTCTCAAATTTAAAATCTGCGCGAATAACAAATGGTAACTTTGAAAATATGCAGTATCAATACGGCTTAAGCTAGAACGTTCTCCCTTGCGGCAATCGAAAGAGCAACTCTAAAACTCTATCTAAACTTTTATGAAGTAATTTTGTTCATCGATACAACATGATAAATAAGCATCCCTTCTAATTTTTTGTATAGTATAATTTTATGATGCGCCACTGATTTCTAGCCATTTATATCACCACAGCGGGTGCCAAACAAAGTACCTGAACGTCCCCTGTTTGTAAATTTCCACAGCTAGTTTCTCTGCATATAACGCAGCTTCTGAAACAATGAATAAGATGCGCCAGCTTCGACCAGCTATAGTTCATATCTACCTAATCGTCTCTAACTGAAACTCGATTTCTATGGTTACTTACAGATTTATTGTCCATAATTCGCTTAATACCTACTCGTTTCCAGGCAATTCGGAAGCCAGCGGTTGCTCAGGCAAACACCGCAGGACCCGCAAACATTTTGGGACATGCCCATGATGTTTGCCTTGTCAAAATCAATGCAAATTTCGACCTGGCATAATCCAATAAAGACCTGAACGCTATTGGTATACACACATGTCTGTTTGTTGTAGAAGCTACATAAGAATAAATTGTGAAGGGAGTTTTTCTACAACCTCGGGAGTTATGTTCTCTGAAGAAACATTTCCAACATGCTGGGATGTTCCTCGTAAACCACCCCGTTCATTTTCTAATTTTAAAGCACTCTCGCGCTTATTGGGCAATTCGGTTATATCTTCCACGGCTTCGGTTAATTCTTCCAGGTGGCAGCACCCCATAAGAGGGTACGAATGGGGTTGTAACCCCATTCTTGCAAATTAATTCTTGGATATAAAGTGTCTGGAAAGGGTAGGTAGCAACCTTTTTATGTCATAAGAAAGTTCAGGGTCTTCCAGGCTTACAGTGTTGGGATGTAAGAAAGTATATAGTGTAGCAACGCTAAGGTACCTATATCTTTTTATTTTCCATCTCAGTTTCACAAATCTACTTATCTGAATCTGCTAGTTAAAGGCTACATTTAGGGTTCTCCCCAAGCAATTGAGGAGTAATTATTAAACGCTTATATACTGCTTGAGACGAATAACTTACGTTGTTGATTTCCCAAACATTTATGTTGTCCAATAGATTACAAATAATTCAATGCTCGCGCTTTTAATATTCAACAGTTTTTCCGAACGCATCCTATCCTATTCGACGCTCTGGATTCATTACGTATACATGGCTCTCTCGACTCTGGATCCAATTTTCATCCAGGCAGGACGGGCGTTAACAGGTCCGATAGCAGCTGCTATGCTAATTATGTCTCGTCAAACGCCCAACAATATAATATCCAGTTTTCTGTCGCTGACAGCGTAGCCAGACACTTGAAATCCGACAGAAATCGAATGGATTTAAACAGGTCCAGACGTGAATTTATAGAGAAGTAGTTGAATTAATTAGTGCAAGCCAGGTATTCTGCAAAAATGGGTGGGCGCAGTATTCTACTCGCCACTGATAGTTTCCATTCATCAACGAATTGAATGTATCAATTTCCAAGCAACAAGCACGCAGTAATATTGCTTGTCACGGGGGAGTCATGTCTTTCCATTGTATCAATCGATACGGTCGGACGCATCCTCACATGCGAACAAGCAGCTGCAGCTGCTGATTGATTTCCTACTAATTACTACAGTGCGATTGCCGCGGAATGCTGAACACAACACCTTCCGTGGCAGCTGGCACGCGACGACATCGGATACAACAAGGAAGCCCAAAAAAAATCACTCGACTCGTTTACATTCCCCGTCCTTTTTTCAGCATTGGCACTTGAGCAAAAAAAGCGAAGGAAACGGAGCATCCTTTCCCGTCGAATCGATTACCCACCAGAAAGAATTTAATACTCTTCTCCATAGCAGTCAGTTTGATGGTTTGATTGGACCGATTCAGAGATAGCGCCTTTTTCTATTTTGGGGATTGTCCAGTGGCGTTTCCGCGTGAGATTTATCCGCGGGACGAAAATAAACATCTGGTATAGTTCGACTGGAAAGGCAAACAAAGCGTAGTATTGGCCTGCCAAAGCTAAAGCCAATTTAAAGCCAGGTACACCCAAAGTTATACTGTGGCGGAAATTTATTGATGGCATACACGGAGGGAGGTGTATGTGTAGCAACAGAATCGGAGATAGCATTGGCTTTAGACCTGCTAATATAGTATATAGTATATACCATCATACAATTGTAAAAAATAAATTGGAGACGACGTATCGTAGATGTTCTGTAATAAATTTAGAAATAAAAATTCAGTTTTATAAAGATGTTCAAGCGACCGAAAGAATGTTTGAATTCTGAAAACTAAACAAAGTGACAACTGAAAATTTATTCGAAATGTATCTGGCAGCGCGTTTTATACTTGACCTTGGACATGGGTACATTTTAGAACCTCATTTCTTTCCCATAATTAAAATTAACAGCGTCATTCAAATCTGAAAATAGAAGAACATAAATAGAAGCAGTTATGTACTTTGAAGGAATATTTATAGGTACAAGGTGGTACACAAAACCTTTTTTTCGTAGAATACCCTGTAATTTCATAATCCAAAACAGAAAATTTTGGGTATTTTTAACCACTTCACCACCCACTTCGGACGCGTATGGTAAACTATCAAACTATCTCTACCTTGGTAAATATTAGCAAAAATAAAATATTCATATGTAATATCACAATTGCCGGAAATTTTATCGATAATTTTTTCGAAAGCGCTATTTTGCCTAGCAAGATCAAATTGGTCTTTTATATCTGAAAATAAAAGCCCAATATGTACGAGTGGTTTTGCTAATGGGCAAAATAGCGCTTGAGAATAAAATTATTTAGAAAAATTTCCGGCGCGAGTGGAAATTTGTCTAGATTATTTCACGTATACGATTTAATAATTTCTGTATTCATTTTTTCTATGTTTATATTTCCAAAACGACGCATTTTGAACGAGTTTATTGACAGCTTCGACTGTAGCGTTCGAGTAAACAAACATGACGCTTGGATATCCAAGGCAAATGCGATTATACCTACACCCTGTTGGCGTTGGTTTGTTTTCTGAATGTGTCATAAATTTAAACGGAGACGGAGGTCTAATAACAAGAATTTAGCAATGTAAAAGTTATATAAATTCATTGATACGATGCTTAATAATACCGCAACATAATTTATAAGCTGCATAATTTAGAACAGTGTAAAACCCACCAATTTTAAGAAGTACGTGTTTGTATCGAACAGATTCTTGGTTGCTAAGCAACGAAGTGATAATTGCACAAGTGGTATTACCGCTTTGCTTTTGCACAAGTACAATAATTATCGCTAGCAGAGGCATATGATTGGTTGGATTTTTATTGAAGGAGTTACCTTATTGGATGCAAGCAGTATGAGGGAAATAATCAGAAAAAAAACCGTTTGGCAAAGTGTCTATTTCGGGGGCATTTTGAGGCCATGTTTATGGGATTTTTTTTTTCGTTTTTTGGGTCGCAGAACACGCTGATAAATAATAACAGGGTAATTCCATGGCACCCCTGTACAATATGGTATTTCTAATTTAGTCGTTGGACCAAATTAGGCTCAGTGCATAATATGAACCTATAAATACCATGGAAACATGTTATTACCCCATCGCCTCATCCAGAACACTTGACAATTTCCCGAAAACCTTCAAGCTGATTAATAATATGGACCCGAAATACATTGTGGGTCGTCCAAAATTGTCCACTCGTTCTAAATTTAAACGGAATATTACTCATACACGCCGATGTTGGCGACATACCTACCTTTGGTCCCCAAGCTGAATAATTTTGGACCACCTGCGGTGTTGCCACAAGCTTGTCAATGATCCAGGAGGTGGGTAGGTACCTTAAAATATACAGGTACATTCACACAAAGTAGGAACTTTTCGAAACAGACGATATAGTTCGCGCTGTCAACATGTTGCCGTTCCAGTGTGGACGAGGCTTAATAATCGCAAGATTTGGCAACCTTGGACCGTCTAGTAACAATAACTTATCGGCCCATTGCGGCGCTGATATTTGGCGTAGGCAATAAAGAGTATTGTTGGCTAGAGATATGGCTCTTAATCAAGAGAAAGCATTGTCCTGGCTGAGCGTTAATTGCATGGATAATATTTCACGCGTGTCCAAAGCAACGGTCAGAATTCGCTGCAGTAAGATTTGGTTTGCACGTGCAGAAACCTCTTGGAAGTTTTTTCCCAACCCAGCACCTAAAATCTATCGACAATATACCCAATAATCTCTATACAGGGTGACCGTATTTCGAGTCTTTGGATGGGGATCTTGGTTATCGAGGTCGGTTAAATTTGGGCAAAGTTTCAGAATTTGATGCCGAGTAACATGGTAAAAAAAATTTGGCCGGCTCTTCTCGTTTTGAAATAAATGCGAAAAAACTGAAAATTGTCGTTTTCGTTTTTATTATTATTTTTTTAAACGGAAACGAATGGCCCTGGACCTTTCTAAGTTAAACATTATTTAGGCACTTTTTTACAAGGAATCTAAATGTGATCTCACATTTTTTCTCTCGCCTCCCTGGACAAAGATATGACAATCAACTTTTATTTTTCTTATGGGCGCCATATTGGATTTTTGCATTTTTGAAAAGAGGATTTTTTCTGGTTGAAACGATATATCACACATTATGCTTTACTTTGTTTTTCTTGCCGTAATATCAAATTAATCGTTTTTGCATAGAGTGCCTTGGAAACGTAAGCCCCATAATGTTCGACGTTTTCGCATAGAGTGCTTTGGAAACATAAGCCCCACAATGGTTGACATTTCTGCATAGAATGCCTTGGAAACATAAGCCCCATAATGTTTGATAGTTTAGTTTAGTACAATTTTAAATGTCACGGATACTTTATTTTACTGAAAAAATGTCATTTTCACACGAAGAAAAGCGTGACATGATTCAAATTTATTATTCCTCAAATATAAATGACGTCGAAGGGATATTGGACGAGCCATAAACAATTTAAAGAAACGTGCTGCATTGTGCCTTGAGGAACAAGGAGGACAAATTGAACATTTATTGTAAAATAGTATTGTCTCCTCGTCTAGGTTTTTGTTATTCTTTGTGTTTCCAGTTTGACTCTTTTATGTGTGCAAATGGCGAATAAATAACAAGGTCTCAAATCATACTCTTGTCCTCGCGGTACGTTTATGATTTATTTAATCGATAAATTTAACATTAACTGAATTTTTACTGAACCGTTAAACAATATTCCAAAGCACACTTCGCAACAATGGGTAACTAGGCTTATGTTTACAAGGCACTCTATGCAAAAACGTCAAACATTATGGGGCTTACATTTCCAAGGCACTCTATGCAGAAATGATTAATTTGATATTACGGCAAGAAAAACAAAGTAAAGCATAATGTGTGACATACCATTTTAACCATAAAAAAAACCTCTTTTTGAAAATGCAAAAATCCAATATGGCGCCCATAATAAAAATAAAAGTTGATCGTCATATTTTTGTCCAGGGAGGCGAGAAAAAAAATGCGAGACCATATTTAGATTCCTTGTAAAAAAAGTGCCTTAATAATGTTTCACTTAGAAATGTCCAGCGCCATTCGTTTTCGTTTAAAAAATAAAAACGAAAACGACAATTTTCAGTTTTTCGCATTATTTTCAAAACGAGAAGGGCCAGCCAAACAATTTTTTTACCATGTTACTCGGCATCAAATTCCGCAACTTTGCCCCAATTTCACCGACCTCGTATCTCTTAAGATAACCAAGATCCCCATGCGTATCTCTTAAGATAACCAAGATCCCCATGCAAAGACTCGAAATACGGTCACCCTGCATACCTACCGCTTAAAATAATTAACATATACCCCATTTAGGAGCCAAATTTGAGGGCCAACGTATCGGCAACAGACACAATACACGGAGAAGCTCGAGTGTATGTTCAACCAAATTTAATTAATACCGAAATGCGTAACCTACAAAACCAGGCCATATTTGTACTTTCCTAGTTACCAAAACTCGCCAGAATTAGCTAATAACCTTCTGCTAACCTGCAAGGATGATGCTTTTAACATGTTTGATCTAAATTTTAGAAATAAGTTTGATGAAATATTTTTGTTAGTTACTTTGATGTAATACATATATACCTGGAATCGGTTCAATTAAACTTTTGCGAAATGTTTCTGGAGAAGTATTTTTCGTCTCTCTCTACATGACAGATCCAGATGTATTTACGTTAAATGTGCTTTTAATTCGGAAAAGTTTCAGTTCGATCATACCGCGTACCATAAATTTAAAATTTATATCTTGCGAAGCGCTTCGGACAAATGGGTTTCTAAATGCAGATAACCCAGAGTTCGGAAACTATTAATAACTTTTAAAATGCAACTTTTCCCCTATTTTGACTTGGAAATTTCGGACAATGCGTATAATTTCAGGTCATTTGCACAGTAAATAGAGTAGAGCCATCAATCAGAAGCAGATGCATGATAATGATGTTGGTTAACTTCTAACCTAAATAAAAGTAAGGCCGTGAGGTTTTCCTATTGTTTTCCTCTCTTTGTTAATTTTCTTGAGTGCTCAAGCGCCCCCCGAAGAAACCCTATGCACGCTCGATGTTTATTCGAGACCTCGATAACAATTTGAAACTAAACTTTAATTAAAGCAAAAAGGCTTAATCTATTATAACAGAAACGAGAGGAGCTGCCGCGTGCTTAGAGTTCAACAAGGCCTTCCTTGTACCTTCTGCTGCCATCGCCTCCAATTTAGACGCATGCTGAGATATTAACTGGAAAGTTTCAAAGTTGGTTGAAGAAAATGAAGCTTTGTGAGGTTGTTAGTTGGTAGGTACCTATACAGGGTGGCCCACCACGAACTGCATGGATCTATATATGGAAAACTAAAAGTAGGAAAATTCTAAAAATTTGGCATCTCACCAATGCGGATGGGCGCTGCTCAACTAAAATATTTTGGTAAATCTGTCACTTCCGGTTATACCGGAAGTCGATATCAACTTTCTTATCTCAACACCCTGTATATTATTGCATTTTTGGATGCTAGGCCTCATTTTGGAACAAAAACATTCAACATGTCCTATGTCTAAATCCAACCGTTTTTGAGATATTTGCATTTTTCCGAAAAAAATTACAGATGCAGACCTAAAGTTAATTAGCAATTTATACGAGGAAACCGCGAAATTTCAAAACGAATTTTTGGCATCGTGTAGCAGAAGCCCTGACCTAGTGATCTCTGCTGAGAAATAAATCCGTTCTTATTCACAAAATATGAATAAAAATTACATTCAAAATGTGCTTAAAATCTCGAAATTTTCAAATGGAAACCCCCTTTTTTTAATGCGATCTTATTCACCACTAAAAATGATGACAACTTTGTGTAAGGTTTCCTATACCTAAATGTAGTAATTTTCGATTAATTTACAAAAACCCACTTTTCGCCCATAAAATGCTGGGTTTGCTTAACGCTTGGAAAATCATATTAGCCGTGGTCGTTGAAAAGACAATCGCGGATGAGGAAATGTCACTTGGTTTATAAATTATTGTCAACAATAATGCCGGCGCGCGAAGATTATTTAGATTTGTTTATTATCTACGGAGAATACATTTAAATTTGTTTAGTATCTACGGAGAATACATAATCTTCGTTTGCGTAATTTAAGCGCGCCGGCATTATTGTTGACAATAATTTATAAACCAAGTGACATTTCCTCAGCCGCGATTGTCTTTTCAACGTTCAGGAGATCGCATTAAAAAAATTGGGGTTTCCACTTGAAAATTTCGAGATTTAAGCACATTTTGAATGTAATTTTTATTCATATTTTGTGAACACCCTGTATAAGAACGGATTTATTTCTCAGCAGAGATCACTAGGTCAGGGCTTCTGTTACACGATGCCAAAAATTCGTTTTGAAATTTCGCGGTTTCCTCGTATAAATTGCTAATTAACTTTAGTTCTGCACCTGTAATTTTTTTCGGAAAAATGCAAATATCTCAAAAACGGTTGGATTTAGACATAGGACCTGTTGCATGTTTTTGTTCCAAAATGATGCCTAGAATCCAAAAATGCAATAATATACAGGGTGTTTTATTTGAGATAAGAAAGTTGATATCGACTTCCGGTACAACCGGAAGTGCTAGATTCACCAAAATATTTTAGTTGAGCAGCGCCCATCGGCGTTGGTGAGGTGCCAAATTTTCAGAATTTTCCTACTTTCAGTTTTCCATATATAGATCGATGCAGTTCGTGGTGGACCACCCTGTATATATGGAGCGTCACTACAGAAAAGACAATAATTGCATTTCTTATGGATGGAAAGATTACTTTTGGAAATGAATCTTCGCGAATAGTAAGTACACAGAAACAAAGAAACTAGTTATAAGTTCGGAATCAATCGAACTTTTTCAAGATACACCTGGCAAAGCTGTTGCAAATCTCGCTATATATTTGTTTCAAATGTGTTTTTAATTCGACAAAGTTCAGGATCCTCCATTATACCCGGCCGTGAATATAAAATGCATCCGTTTCAAGGATGTGGGACAAATGGGTTTCTAAATGCAGATAACTCGACGAGTTGGCTTCGGAAACTATTAAAAACTTTCGTTATAGAACTTTTCTCTTGTTTGTTCGAGCGAGCGCCATTGTACCTGCTTGCATTCTGAAATATTGGTCACTGTGTATAATGTTCGAATAGACCTTACTAAATTGTTACCTTTTGCTTGCATATAGCAAGTTTGTTGGTAAGAAGTAGAAACAACTCATGAAACATCTTTAAGTACTAGAACTTTCTTGTATCCAAAGATGATGAACATTTTTTAAATTGGAGAGGACTACTAACATATTTCCTGTGTGCTTCCATGAGGTATTCCTATTGTTTCCCCCTCCTTGTTAATTTTCTCGAGTGCTCATGTGCCCCCAAGGAAACCCATGCACGCTCTCTGTTTATTCGAGACCTCGATAACAATGCGAAACTAAACTCTAATTAAAGCAAAAACGCTGAATCTATTATAACAGAAACGAGCGGAGTTTTACAAGGTACAAGGTACCTAGCGCATGCTGAGAGATTAACTCCAGAAACTCAAAGTTGGTAGGTGCGGAGGAAGACGAAGTGCTGTGAGGTGAAGTAGCCAAAGGGCGACAGCAATGTTCTATAGGATAACGCGTCCATCCGAGTGATTTACTACATCAAATGGGGATTTGTATATGATACATACACCCAAGTTTGGCGGTCGACAGGACCATAGCAGTTTGTCACAGGGCATATCCCATATTAGCCCACAGCCAGTCCCGTGTCAGTTCCAATGTTGCCACTGCCGTATCAATTAGGGACTCATATAATCGCGAGTTGGTACGTTGACATACGCTAAGGCCGCTGGAAGCTGGGAATGTTCGTGTATATGGGTAACGCCCATTGTATAACATTTAAGAAGTTTTAAGAACTTCAATTATTGTTTACCAAATGGCGCGACTAAATGTATTAGTCTCTGCGGGCACTTCATCTAGCAATCGCATTTTTGGTGAATGCGCCCTGACAAGCTTTTTGTAGTTGTTTACGTTTACTTGTCTGGCGAATTTACTGTTTTAAAGAACGTTTTTTGTGTTTATTGTGTGTTGAACTGTGTTTTTTTTAGTAATATAGGACGTGGAGTTTTATTAATAAGGTGGCAAAACAGCAGTGATTCAGAATAAAGTGATTAAAATCCAATTTTAGTTTATAGGTTTTAGGTTGTCTTATTTAATTCATGCCGTGGACGTGTTCCGTTCCCAACTGCAAGGGAAACTACAAAGGCGGCCTATAAAGTGTCCGCTTTTTCCTCCCTAAAGATAAAATTTTAAGGGAAAAATGGGTTAGGGCCATCAAAAGAGATTTTGTTCCTACACAGTCTTCCAGGGTAAAAGTGGTTTTGGTTTGGACTGTTGGGAGAGGGTTATATCTAACAATTTTACATGATTAAACGTAACCACCTTAAAATCAGGAAGTTCTAGAGTTTTATTCATTCGAATTTAGTTGTATCAAGGCACGCAAATAAGAAATAATTGGCATCTACGAAAATTTTACCGGTAGATATCAAAATGCACCAAAAGCCCTTGAAGATGTGACTTTCACTCTCGTAGATTATTATCCGTGTTATAAAACCATGAGCTATATATGTAAACAATGATTTTAAAGTGTTTTTTTACCAAATTTACCAAGTTGACATCTGGAAATTTGAATTTGGCGCCTTAGGCCCACCGCCCTTGCATGGCTCATCGCGTTCAGATACCGGGCGTTGTCATTGCGACTGTGCCGTATGAACGTAGATCCAGCTGGAATCATTCCCTACTTTTACTCAATTTTTTCAAATTTACCAATTTGACGCAGAATGTAAAATATAATTAGCTGACGTGTCATTAAATATTTTTGCATTCCTGCAAAAAATAATTAATCTAAACAGTGTACTTTAGATTGAACCCCGATAACCTCAGGCTTGTAAACGTATTTTCCCGCAACCAAGGAGCCCTTTTTATGCAGTTTCTACACTTTTCATCGCGATAAAACGCGAAATAATATTTCTGTAGGTATAAAATTAGAATAATACGCCGACGTGTGTCGTAGTAAAATTATATAAACATAAGCTGCGTGTCCTTAATTACATATTCATCAAGGCGCGGTTTTTTTATAGTTTATACGGTTAGTTGTAAATTAGAAGTAATTATTTAATTTACAATAAAAATAAAGTAAAGGCAATAATGTTAAAACAATGTAAAAATGGCTGTCATAGCATCAATATAGGAGCACAATGTAAACTAGATTTAAATCTCTTTAAAAGTGTTCTAAGTTCATTATAAAACAACCCAGAAGGTATACTTTCTCTGGATACCTTTTAACTTCTTTTAGATGATAAAGTTCGCGATTACTTTTTGAGAGTTTTAGTCAACGATGTTCTAATCTATTTTAGAAAATTTAAAAAGAACACATTTATTCTTGATTTTTACAAGCTTTTATTTTACTTGCCCTGTTAGTAGGTATGTACCTATGTGTGGGTCGAATCTTGCAAGCTGAATTACTGAACCACTTCCTAGCATCCGATTGAGCTGAAATTTTGCATACATCTATAGTTCCGGTGAAAATAAAATATGCAATACTCAATATTTTAATACTTTCAAAATGGCCGCCGCTGCAAGATGTATTTAGTTATAAACCCTTTTAATACGGGTATCAAATGAAAGGGCTTGAAAAGTAGAAAACAATAAAGTTAGTGACATCACTAAATTCAATATGGCCGCCGCTCCAAGATGGCGGATTACCTATTTGATACCCAACATGGCGGATTACCTATTTGATACCCAAGATGGCGGACTAAATTTCTTTACCACCATCCTGACATAGGAATCGAATAGGTACTAAAAAGCACAATATAAAATTGAAAATAAATAACATTCTTAAAAATAAGCTTTTATTTAAGCCATATGTACTAAAACGAATAAAATAAGTATAGGTTTTCGTTAAGATAATTCAATTCGAAATTGCGACAAGTTTTTGTAAATTGAAAAGTTTGTCGCGCGAATTGTAAAAAAAATGCATACTTTGGCAAAAAATAGGTACTTGCTTATCAATTAATTGGTACCTATTTTCATCGCGCGACAAGCTTTTCAATTTGCAAAACCTTGTCGCAATTTGGAATTGAATTATCTTAACGAAAACCTAAACTTATTTTATTGGTTTTAGTAGATGGCTTAAATAAAAGCTTGTTTTTAAAAAGTTTTTTTATTTTCAATTTTTTCACTTGGATTTTATGATAAGCATCTAGATACAGTGTGTCCACGGATGGACTTAAGTACCTATATTTGTAAAAAAATTATTTGCACGTTTTCGAAAAAAGTCATTCTTAAAAAAATCTGTTTGTTCATAAAATAAGATTGGCATGGAAAAAAGTTAACATTACTTATACTGGCTGTCCAGAAAATTGAAGAAAGGTTAATTAGAGTAAACTGCCTCTATTCGTAGAGCTATTGAAAAAAGTTATAAAGAAAATTTGTTTATCGTGATAAGTTATATTAGAGGAAACTCAAAGTAGGTCCAGGATAGGCAAAGACGAAAAGTGTTGAGCCAACGAAATACGAACGCATTAGCTGCCAAACGTTACAAAGCCGTGTCATTTCTTGCCATCTGTCCCGCTTTTCCGGCAAACCAAGCGATAATATAATCCCGGGAAAAGTAAAATCCCCCAGATCCAATATAGCCCGGCTTTTCTCGCATATTTCCGACTGCATGTGTGATATATTGCGGCTGCCGGCGTGCGTGTCGTTCACGCCTTATTTGAATTTCAGATTTAATAATATTAGGGCCTAAAAAACGCGCCGATCTCGGCTAGACCTTATCGCTTCACGGTTGTTGTGCGAGACGTCAGGCTCGCTTTGTTTACGCCGTACCGTCATTCGTAATAATCAGGGACTCTTTAAAATAAGGGGACCCAGCATGTCACAGTCTATCACATAGGAAAAGTGGGAAGTTTGTTTTCTGTCGACTCCAAGGAGACCACAAGGGGGCTGATACAAGGTTATGTTATATGTCAGTGTCCAACTGCCATCGGGTTTTATGTGACATGCCAGTGCCATAGATTCTAAAGGAGGCAAAATATTTCCCATCATAATTCACAATTTTTAACTTTTCTAACTTCCAGATACTCAGATGTGTCAATTAAAGGTAATGCGGCCGCCTGTAGTAGTCCCAATAATTATTGCAACCAGATTTTTCCTGTATCACCTTTAGTAGGTAATCCTCAGGGCCACGGGCGTAGCCAAGGGGGGGGTTTCGGGGGTTCAAACCCCCCCCCCCCCGAAATAAGCAAAATATTACCTAATATTATACCGAAAAAATATGAGGAGTGAAGAGTTAAATTATTATTACGTTTGAATATATGTAGTAATAGTAGCGCCTAGCGCCATCTTTTGATGAGAGGCAGACGCAGTAGCAGCCGAACTATTTTGTATTGTAGGGACACTTTGCGTTGTTTCTCGATTATTCGCCACGCCCCTCGGTCGAAATGAGCGGAACTTTGTGGAAGTTCGTGGAAGTTTCTGGACGGCTACTGGGCTGCTATATAAGCGGCGCCGCGGCGCGTGACCGCGCTTACGGCAGTATTGTTCCATGCGAACTCGAAGCGAATAAAAGTGAAAAGTGGTGAACGAATAGTGAAGAGAATTAAGTGTACCGTGTAAGTGAGTAATTTTAGTGCGTTGTTATTCGATGACCTTGTTAAGGATAGATACGTGAATCATTATTACTGTCGAAAAATGGAGGGGAAAAAAAGGAAGGGTGATAAACCTAAAGGTATGGACTACTGGGAAAAGTGGTGTAGTCAAGGTCAAGGCGTTTATAATAAAGAAACAAATTTGGATTTAGCTATCAAAGCTTCAGCTACCTTGCATGCTGATAAGAAGACTGCCTACCCCGAAATCTAGTTTGGAATGCCTAGATATGTGCGATAAAAACCTTTATCCTAATATTTACACATTACTACAAATCTTGGCTACCATTCCTGTATCCACTGCTACCCCAGAAAGGTCTTTCTCGAGCCTAAGGAGACTGAAAAACTATTTACGAAACACTACAAGTGAAAACAGACTTAATGGTTTGGCTCTAATGAACATTCACTATGGAACAGAAATTCATGCAGATGAAGTAGTGGATATATTTAAAAGAAAAAGCCGAAGATTTCTTCTTTAATGGTTTTAGATTTAGCGCAGAGGAACGAAATTAATTTATCCATTTCATTTAAAGTTAAGAGCTTTATAAATATGTCGTAGTTTTTCGGATGAATATATAGATATTAAATTTCATGTAAGTATATTTTTGTTGTTTTATTTACTTCTCAAACTAAACCCCCCCAAAAACTAAATCCTGGCTACGCCCGTGCTCAGGGCTCGGACTGGACCGGAACGCACCGGAACGCTGTTCCGGTTCGTGAAATATTTGCTAGAATTTTTCCGGTTCGTGACAAAGGGCTCCGAATAGACCGGAACGGACCGGAACGCTGTTCTCGTTCGTGTAATATCTGCGTCAATCGTTTCAGTTGGTGAAAAGATACTTCCAACTATTCCGGTTGGTGTAAATCCCTGAAACGTCTAGTTCCGGCAACGTTGCAGTATTGCATTACCCCTTCCACCATCGGAGCTTTGACGCCGCGAGCAACGCCGCGAGGCTGTTGCCCAGTCCCAGTGCCGTTATCCGTCATTCGTGAGTCGCCGTCGCCAGTGTCGTCACGTCGCCACCCGCGGAGCTTCGTAGCGTACATCTCGCAAAATACCTACTCCTTCCTACTTTACTTATTATTCTTATCTGTGCACTGTGAGCGATAAAATGAGTTTGTTGCACTGGCTTAAGAAAAGACCACATTCGCCTGATCTGCCTACAGATCCAGAAGCTAAAAGCAATGATAATAATTGCCCAAGCGTGGAAACAACAGCTTCCCTTTTATTTTTAAACTGCGTTGGGCCTCCGTTGATGAAATTTGATCCAGAAAAATATGTACGGTCATGGTTAGCTAAAGGTAATGACAAACTGATGTTTCGACAAAATCTCATCTGCCGTCATTTGTTTTAGGCACGGGCGTAGCCAGGATTTAGTTTTGGGGGGGGGTTAGTTTGAGAAGTAAATAAAACAACAAAAATATACTTACATAAAATTTAATATCTATATATTCATCCGAAAAACTACGACATATTTATAAAGTTCTTAACTTTAAATGAAATGGATAAATTAATTTCGTTCCTCTGCGCTAAATCTAAAACCATTAAAGAAGAAATCTTCGGCTTTTTCTTTTAAATATATCCACTACTTCATCTGCATGAATTTCTGTTCCATAGTGAATGTTCATTAGAGCCAAACCATTAAGTCTGTTTTCACTTGTAGTGTTTCGTAAATAGTTTTTCAGTCTCCTTAGGCTCGAGAAAGACCTTTCTGGGGTAGCAGTGGATACAGGAATGGTAGCCAAGATTTGTAGTAATGTGTAAATATTAGGATAAAGGTTTTTATCGCACATATCTAGGCATTCCAAACTAGATTTCGGGGTAGGCAGTCTTCTTATCAGCATGCAAGGTAGCTGAAGCTTTGATAGCTAAATCCAAAGTTGTTTCTTTATTAGAAACCCCTTGACCTTGACTACACCACTTTTTCCAGTAGTCCATACCTTTAAGTTTATCACCCTTCCTTTTTTTCCCCTCCATTTTTCGACAGTAATAATGATTCACGTATCTATCCTTAACAAGGTCATCGAATAACAGCGCACTAAAATTACTCACTTACACGGTACACTTAATTCTCTTCACTATTCGTTCACCACTTTTCACTTTTATTCGCTTCGAGTTCGCATGGAACAATACTGCCGTAAGCGCGGTCACGCGCCGCGGCGCCGCTTATATAGCAGCCCAGTAGCCGTCCAGAAACTTCCACGAACTTCCACAAAGTTCCGCTCATTTCGACCGAGGGGCGTGGCGAATAATCGAGAAACAACGCAAAGTGTCCCTACAATACAAAATAGTTCGGCTGCAACTGCGTCTGCCTCTCGTCAAAAGATGGCGCTAGGCGCTACTATTACTACACAATATATTCAAACGTAATAATAATTTAACTCTTCACTCCTCGTATTTTTTCGGTATAATATTAGGTAATATTTTGCTTATTTCGGGGGGGGGGGGGGGGGGGTTTGAACCCCCGAAACCCCCCCCTTGGCTACGCCCGTGTACTCCTACTTTACTTATTATTCTTATCTGTACACTGTGAGCGATAAAATGAGTTTGTTGCACTGGCTTAAGAAAAGACCACATTCGCCTGATCCGCCTACAGATCCAGAAGCTAAAAGCAATGATAATAATTGCCCAAGCGTGGAAACAACAGCTTCCCTTTTATTTTTAAACTGCGTTAGGCCTCCGTTGATGAAATTTTATCCAGAAAAATATGTACGGTCATGGTTAGCTAAAGGTAATGACAAACTGATGTTTCGACAAAATCTCATCTGCCGTCATTTGTTTTAGGTCGTCATTCAGCTGAAGATTCAAATAGTAGAAAGAGGATTCGCAAAAATGATAAACAATATGAATTTATATGGAAATCGCTGTAGGTTAAGACAACGGCAAAAATGGCAATGTGCTTTGTTGGTGGTTTAACCAGAATTATGGTTGATTTATTCGTTTCCAATTTTTTTTTATATCAATATACTTTTATTTCATAAAGTCGAAAGTTGATGCACCACCCCCCCCCCCCACACTAAGCTTACTTACACATAAGTAATCCGTTCCGGTTCGTAATTAAGTCCATTCCGAGCACTGGTAATCCTAGAATTCCCATTGCGTGGGCATTACGTATAAGTAGGTAGTTCAAGTTCAAAACAAATCGTATTTAAAATATTTTAAATTATTAAGCAGGTAGCTTCAGTTAGGTCTTTTTTTAAAGAGTTTTTATCTACGACTACAAGTTTATTTTAAGTTTGTACCTTGGAAGGGAAATAAAATTACAAAAATTTTATAATGAACACCGAGAAAACTACCATCTTTAGAACTACTAGACCTAATCTTATTAGTCCATCCCGAAATCTGTGAAAGTTCTTTGGGTAGATACATTCAACAAGGGAAGAAAGTTCAAGTATACATATTACAAATGGATTGAGGAACCTGGTAACAAGATGCAATAGCGACAAATTCTTAAATAAGCAAAATCAGCACTACTGACTTACCATACTTATTACTTAAATTCGTGGAAATAATTGCTGGAAATCGATTTCAACTATAAAATAAATTTCTTTCATTTGACAGTTGCCACATTCTGCACTTGTATACACAAAATTGTCAAGTCTAATTTTTAGAAATCATGGAAACCTTTGTCAATTTTTACTAACAATCAAAGTACCTGTTATATTCGTAGATAGAATGAGGAAAGAATAGGCCTCACTTTGGAAAGTATATCTAATGCTGGCTCCCCTTACTTTAAAGAGTCCTTGGTAATAATAGAGGCACTTGACGGTAGAAACAAGTTGGAAGCAATTTGAATCTTTAAACGTGGCGGAAAATTGAAAACGTAGTTCACAGAACACCCTGTATATTTCTCGATTTCCGACATCTTAGCATTTTTCTGGTTTCAACAACATAATATATATGTTATATATTTGCACTAGTATAGTTTGCACAAAATTGTCTTTTGAATTATTGATCCACGGAAAAAATCAAAGAAAAGAAAAGGCATATTTTTATGGATGGAACGTGATACTTTATTATGAATTAAATCAAATTATAGAAGGTGTTCTATAATGCTTCCATTTTGTGCAACACAGAGAGAGCATACCTACCTTCTTAATATACTTCTCTTGTAGTTAGTCACGATACCTGCCTCGTTCATCTCTCTGATCTCCTGAGATATTTTTTCTTTAACTTGGTCGATATTATTTGACCTCTCCGCATATACCCGGTTTTTCAAAGTTCATCACAGAATAAAATCGAGTGGGGTCAAGTCTGGGCTTCTGGCAGGCCATAAAATAGTTCCATTTGAACCAATCCACTCTACAAAAGTGTCCTCTAAATGCCTCTTGACGGCATTTGATTTATGTGCTGGAGCACCGTCTTGTTGCCAAACAATATTCGGCTCATTAACTTGATTCAATAGATCAGAAATTTCTCCTCTTAAGAGCTATAAATATTTTAGTCCAGTTAAACAACCTTCGAAAAATACTAGATCAATTATGTGATTCCGAAAAATAGCACACCAAACATTTATCGAAGTTCGACCTTGTCGTTGAATTGAAATAAACTGACGTGTATTTTCTGATGACCAATAGTAAAAGTTTCTTCTATTAAAAACACCAGTGGCTTCATCAGTCCACAATATAGAATCTGTAATAGTATTTCTTAATATAATATAAGAGTAGTGTCTAGTAGTAGTTAGTTAATAATAGTAGTATAGCGTTGAATTCACCCAACGAGTATAGTGTACTCTTTACAGTGATAATTTACAAGTGATAAAAATAGGCACCTATAAATTGATCATTTTCCGCTTGCCTCTTCAACACTAAACGACAATATTCTCGCCTTCTATTAATTATCATTTTCATACTGTTTTGACCTGAGCGATAACAATATGGTCCAAATTTATGCATTTCCAACACTCTCTGGACTGAGCTCCATGATATTTGCAAATAGCTCGATGCATCTTTAATAGAGTGTCTAGGATTTTCCACGAAGTATAATAAGACTGCTTCCTGTATATTCTCAGTTTCTCAGTTAAAACATATGTCATGGTTTATTTCTCTTTTCTTAATTTTTTAAACTTCCAGTAATTCTCAATTTGTTTGAGAAATTCACTTAATCTGAAACTTATTTAATTATATTTTCGGCAAAGTTTAAAAAACGCCTCAGGTATTTGGATTTGACGCGAGCGCTCAACTTTCAAATTAAGCCGTAATTTCTATGACGCCCATTTTAAAAGATTTTCTTTGTAGCGGGTAATTAAGTGTACACTTCCCGCTTTATTTGCATTTCTTTCCACTTGCTTGAACGCTCGGGCGTACGGAATGAACAAGTTTGGATAATTTTTTAAGTGGTTTCAGCTTGGAGGATGCCACAACTTTTTTCTTTATTGCCAGATTCCGATATCTGGCACGACGTAAAGTGTTTATTTCTGGTAAATTTCGTATCCTCGATGTTTGAAAAAACATAACATTGCAAATGCGAATATTACCTTCAAAAATTATGTATGACGTGATTATAGTATTAGAATGCTAGTAATCACCTACATGCTACTGACAAAATGGGGGCAAAATGGTAGCGGCACCTCGCGTTGTGAATTATTTGTCAGTCGTATATTGACAGTTGGTAAGAAATCTTATACAATACCACAGCCGGCTCTAGGAAAGCCCTGAAGTTGAGAAAGCTGGCAACATGGCTTGCGGGTCTGCGCGGCGTGGCCTGTCACTCCCTGTCAGTTGATTTTACAAGAAATTCACCAGAATTGATTTGTGTAGTGCGGGTAGTGCTATCGTCGCCAGATTGCTACGACGAGGCAGTGTGTCTCTGGGTGGAAACAGACAGCCCGAAGTGCTGGCGACAGCTTTTTTATAAATTTGTTTTGTTTGTGAAAAAATGAAAGATTTCTCTAAAAGTTCGAAGTGAAGAATCGTAACTTTACAATTTGAAGCCTTAAGATGCCTAGAACCGTCGAGGGAAGCTAGAACTATATATCTGGCTGTAAGTCAAATCGTAATAATAACTTGAAGTAGCTAGGTTTTCTTTGCTTGACGGCAAGCGTTCAACTTGTATTCGTTTTGGGCTTTCCAAAGGACGAAAATTTAAGAATAAAATGATTAAGGGCCTATCGCATAGACAAACTGAAGTACCCTTTAAAATTAAAGGAGTTTTCAAACTTTTCTAGTTTTCTAGTATTGTCGCAAAAGTTTCTTTACCTAATGTTAAAGTCAAAAGATAATTTAGTTGAATGAATTATGAAATTGACTCTAACTGCCATTTCAATCAGAAGAGATTACTCTCCTTCACAACATGCTGTTTTCTGTTCGCTTGTTGAAAATTTAACCATAAGGGAAGATAGGTAATCATTATTTGCCTGATGGTGCACTTTGCGAAAAATTCTCGCAAAAATTCGACTTACAACAAGATGTAGTCCCCTCTATTTGCCCAAATTTACCATATTATTTGTCGAAAATGTACCTATCCACACTATGAATCGTACTTATTATAAATACTTATACTTCTGTGTATATTTTGTTACTTGTTACTGCTTTCTTATAGGTACCGAATTATTGAAACAAAGTTCACAAATGTATCTAATTATAATTAAAAAGAGGGTTGAACATTTATTAGAAAAGATAAACTAAGCCAAAATGCAGACTGCTCTATACTGCATAGACCCGTTGAACCGTCCCATTGCGGCGTTGCCACATGTTTGCACAGGGCTTGTAAGCTTGAGAAGGTTGTGACAATACTATAATCACTGGTCATGATAAGTAAAGTTTGACATTTGGCGGAAGTAAGTTTTGATTCTACCGGACACAAAATACCTCCCTACAAAATGTAGTATCGTCTCAACCTTTATTATAACGTACGCGTAGACTCCTTTATAATAATGTAGGACCCTTTTATATGCAGTAAATCCGCTGCTGACGTTGGTCTATCGAGACGCAGCTCCAGCACATACAAAGGTTAAACCCACGATGGAACCTTTTCAAAAACCGTTCGTGAAGCTATTCAGCTTCACTTTGGGAGGGTGAAAGGGCCGCGGGCCCAGATTTCTGGGCATTACTAGGCTGGCTCCTGTATATTTTGAAATTTGAGGGCTCGAGATGATATTAATGTGAAAAAAACGTCAGTTTGACATTTGGTTTGAGATGTTTTGCCTAACAATACGATAGTGTGGGTGAAATCGCCTCATTTTTGTATATTTTTAGAGTTTTCAAGAATTGATTAAGATTTTAGAGCTAAAATGTGCAAATCTAGTATTTCTTTTATATAGAGCTGTATGTTTTGTTTCTGTTTTGCATAAAAACAACGACTTTGAGTTCAAGAAAAACATTTAAGGACACGTCAAGGCATGTAAGAGACTATTTTTACAAATGGTGGAAATTAATAAGGAACAAAATTCAATTACTAGAGGGACAGATATTAACGATTTAAGTTCTATATATTCATATGTTTTTGATTTTCTATAAATAATTAGTTTTTTTTTTTGTTTTCGTTTTCACACAATAACTTTTACCATTGTGTAGGTAATATTACTGTATACTTACTGTAATTCCATTATAACAACACATTGTTCATATTACCACCAAATTTTCATTCAAATATGATTGTAATGTCAGTTTTCAAAGTCTAATTTTCTAACCTTTATTAAAAAGTGCAAAACAATTGTTTTTTCATTTATGTATTTGAAGAAATGAATTTTTAATAATATTATTGACGATTTTACATTTTTTTATGTAAAGAACCCAATTTTTTAAAGAATTTTTTCTAATATTTTAAAACCAGAAGAAACGATAGCCATGCTTTATGCAAGAGATTCTTTTATAACAAAACTAAAACAAATAACAGCCCTATTCTTGTAATAAATTAACTTATAATATTATTTTAATATTAAGTAGTATCTAATAATTATTTTAATATCATGAAATTGAGTTGTAAAATTTTTTAGCCCTGATGAAAGCCACAATCGTAGTTGGTTATTAAAAAATTAGTAATGCCTTCTTTTGGCTGAATACAGGTTATTTTCGTATATTAATATACTTAGTTTTGAAATAGGCAGTCTTTAGTGACCTGCTTAAAAGTGTATGCGCATATTTTAAAATCTTCCTGAATTATTTTTATGTTAAAATGACAGTGTCATTCTTAGTGTCAAATTTTCATACTGCTTTGACTGCTCTCTCAAATAGACCGGGAGATAGTGACAGATTTTTGGACGTGATTTTACTCAGTATGCCTTGCAAAGGGCCTCGCAAAGGGCATTATGTGGCACATATTCTCACAATAATAAGGTATGAATCAGAGAGTCACCCTGGGTTCTTCATGTGAAAAACTGAGTTTTCAATTATTCGAAAAATATGCGTTTTGATATGATTTTATACAGGCTGCCATGTGTTTTATAATGAAGTTCAAATAGAAAATTCCTCGAAAAACCATAGGCATACCGTTAGGGTGGGTCCAAAGGGCTATTATTGCCACGTGATCTTGTATTTTAATAATTAATTTTTCCACGTTTCTGAACAGGCTGCCAATGAGAAGTATGCAAGTTCTTATTATGAAAATGCTGAAAAAAGGATGGCATACCTTTCGCGCATGTCCAAGTACTGTTTAAATTGAATTTTATTTAATCATTTAAACGAGTTATTCGATGTAAAGTGTACTTGGACATGCGCGAAAGGTATGCCATCCTTTTTTCAGCATTTTCATAATAAGAACTTGCATACTTCTCATGGCAGCCTGTTCAGAAACGTGGAAAAAATAATTATTAAAATACAAGATCACGTGGCAATAATAGCCCTTTGGACCCACCCTAACGGTATGCCTATGGTTTTCCGAGGAATTTTTTATTTGAACTTAATTATAAAACACATGGCAGCCTGTATAAAATGATATCAAAACGCATATTTTTCGAATAATTGAAAACTCAGTTTTTCACATGAAGAACCCAGGATGACTCTCTGATTCATACCTTATTATTGTGAGAATATGTGCCACATAATGCCCTTTGCAAGGCATACTGAGTAAAATCACGTCCAAAAATCTGTCACTATCTCCCGGTCCAAAAAATTTACATCAGTGTGAAAGCAGCAACGAGTTTTCTAGCAACGACTTCCCCGGGCGGCCCTCGGGTACAGCTTGCACGGATGGTTTTACTTCAAAGATAGCAATAGGGAAAACCGCCGTTTTCACTTGCATGACTTTTCTTTTAACGGAAATTAGTTTAAGGCCACCTATTCTAACTATCCACGAAGAATCAGAATTTGCGAACCTCGTCTTCACCCCTTTCCACCCCCAAGACCGAAAAACGTAAAAAAATCGGGGAAACCGCCGTTTTCACTTGCATGACTTTTCTTTTCACGGAAATTAGTTTAAGGCCACCTATTCTAACTATCCACGAAGAATCAGAATTTGCGAACCTCGTCTTCACCCCTTTCCACCCTCAAGACCGAAAAACGTAAAAAAATCGGGGAAACCGCCGTTTTCACTTGCATGACTTTTCTTTTCACGGAAATTAGTTTAAGGCCACCTATTCTAACTATCCACAAATAATCAGAATTTGCGAACCTCGTCTTCACCCCTTTCCACCCCCAAGACCGAAAAACGTAAAAAAATCGGGGAAACCGCCGTTTTCACTTGCATGACTTTTCTTTTCACGGAAATTAGTTTAAGGCCACCTATTCTAACTATCCACGAAGAATCAGAATTTGCGAACCTCGTCTTCACCCCTTTCCACCCCCAAGACCGAAAAACGTAAAAAAATCGGGGAAACCGCCGTTTTCACTTGCATGACTTTTCTTTTCACGGAAATTAGTTTAAGGCCACCTATTCTAACTATCCACAAAGAATCAGAATTTGCGAACCTCGTCTTCACCCCTTTCCACCCCCAAAACCGAAAAACTTAAAAAATCGGGAAAACCGCCGTTTTCACTTGCATGACTTTTCTTTTCACGGAAATTAGTTTAAGGCCACCTATTCTAACTATCCGCAAAGAATCAGAATTTGCGAACCTCGTCTTCACCCCTTTCCACCCCCAAGACCGAAAAACCTAAAAAAATCGGGAAAACGGCCGTTTTCACTTGCATGACTTTTATTTTCACGGAAATTAGTTTAAGGCCACCTATTCTAACTATCCACAAAGAATCAGAATTTGCGAACCTCGTCTTCACCCCTTTCCACCCCCAAGACCGAAAAACTTTAAAAAATCGGGAAAACCGCTGTTTTCACTTGCATGACTTTTCTTTTCACGGAAATTAGTTTAAGGCCACCTATTCTAACTATCCACAAAGAATCAGAATTTGCGAACCTCGTCTTCACCCCTTTCCACCCCCAAGACCGAAAAACTTTAAAAAATCGGGAAAACCGCCGTTTTCACTTGCATGACTTTTCTTTTCACGGAAATTAGTTTAAGGCCACCTATTCTAACTATCCACAAAGAATCAGAATTTGCGAACCTCGTCTTCACCCCTTTCCACCCCCAAGACCGAAAAACTTAAAAAAATCGGGAAAACGGCCGTTTTCACTTGCATGACTTTTATTTTCACGGAAATTAGTTTAAGGCCACCTATTCTAACTATCCACAAAGAATCAGAATTTGCGAACCTCGTCTTCACCCCTTTCCACCCCCAAGACCGAAAAACTTTAAAAAATCGGGAAAACCGCCGTTTTTACTTGCATGACTTTTCTTTTCAGGGAAATTAGTTTAAGGCCACCTATTCTAACTATCCACGAAGAATCAGAATTTGCGAACCTCGTCTTCACCCCTTTCCACCCCCAAGACCGAAAAACGTAAAAAAATCGGGAAAACGGCCGTTTTCACTTGCATGACTTTTATTTTCACGGAAATTAGTTTAAGGCCACCTATTCTAACTATCCACAAATAATCAGAATTTGCGAACCTCGTCTTCACCCCTTTCCACCCCCAAGACCGAAAAACGTAAAAAAATCGGGGAAACCGCAGTTTTCACTTGCAAGACTTTTCTTTTCAGGGAAATTAGTTTAAGGCCACCTATTCTAACTATCCACGAAGAATCAGAATTTGCGAACCTCGTCTTCACCCCTTTCCACCCCCAAGACCGAAAAACGTAAAAAAATAGGGAAAACGGCCGTTTTCACTTGCATGACTTTTATTTTCACGGAAATTAGTTTAAGGCCACCTATTCTAACTATCCACAAATAATCAGAATTTGCGAACCTCGTCTTCACCCCTTTCCACCCCCAAGACCGAAAAACGTAAAAAAATCCGGAAAACCGCCGTTTTCACTTGCATGACTTTTCTTTTCACGGAAATTAGTTTAAGGCCACCTATTCTAACTATCCACAAAGAATCAGAATTTGCGAACCTCGTCTTCACCCCTTTCCACCCCCAAGACCGAAAAACCTAAAAAAATCGGGAAAACGGCCGTTTTCACTTGCATGACTTTTCTTTTCACGGAAATTAGTTTAAGGCCACCTATTCTAACTATCCACAAAGAATCAGAATTTGCGAACCTCGTCTTCACCCCTTTCCACCCCCAAGACCGAAAAACTTAAAAAAATCGGGAAAACCGCCGTTTTCACTTGCATGACTTTTCTTTTCACGGAAATTAGTTTAAGGCCACCTATTCTAACTATCCACAAAGAATCAGAATTTGCGAACCTCGTCTTCACCCCTTTCCACCCCCAAGACCGAAAAACGTAAAAAAATCGGGGAAACCGCCGTTTTCACTTGCATGACTTTTCTTTTCACGGAAATTAGTTTAAGGCCACCTATTCTAACTATCCACAAAGAATCAGAATTTGCGAACCTCGTCTTCACCCCTTTCCACCCCCAAGACCGAAAAACTTTAAAAAATCGGGAAAACCGCTGTTTTCACTTGCATGACTTTTCTTTTCACGGAAATTAGTTTAAGGCCACCTATTCTAACTATCCACAAAGAATCAGAATTTGCGAACCTCGTCTTCACCCCTTTCCACCCCCAAGACCGAAAAACTTTAAAAAATCGGGAAAACCGCCGTTTTCACTTGCATGACTTTTCTTTTCACGGAAATTAGTTTAAGGCCACCTATTCTAACTATCCACAAAGAATCAGAATTTGCGAACCTCGTCTTCACCCCTTTCCACCCCCAAGACCGAAAAACTTTAAAAAATCGGGAAAACCGCTGTTTTCACTTGCATGACTTTTCTTTTCACGGAAATTAGTTTAAGGCCACCTATTCTAACTATCCACAAAGAATCAGAATTTTCGAACCTCGTCTTCACCCCTTTCCACCCCCAAGACCGAAAAACCTAAAAAAATCGGGAAAACGGCCGTTTTCACTTGCATGACTTTTCTTTTCACGGAAATTAGTTTAAGGCCACCTATTCTAACTATCCACAAAGAATCAGAATTTGCGAACCTCGTCTTCACCCCTTTCCACCCCCAAGACCGAAAAACTTTAAAAATCGGGAAAACCGCCGTTTTCACTTGTATGACTTTTCTTTTCACGGAAATTAGTTTAAGGCCACCTATTCGAACTATCCACAAAGAATCAGAATTTGCGAACCTCGTCTTCACCCCTTTCCACCCCCAAAACCGAAAAACTTAAAAAAATCCGGAAAACCGCCGTTTTCACTTGCATGACTTTTCTTTTCACGGAAATTAGTTTAAGGCCACCTATTCTAACTATCCACAAAGAATCAGAATTTGCGAACCTCGTCTTCACCCCTTTCCACCCCCAAGACCGAAAAACCTAAAAAAATCGGGAAAACGGCCGTTTTCACTTGCATGACTTTAATTTTCACGGAAATTAGTTTAAGGCCACCTATTCTAACTATCCACAAAGAATCAGAATTTGCGAACCTCGTCTTCACCCCTTTCCACCCCCAAGACCGAAAAACTTTAAAAAATCGGGAAAACCGCCGTTTTCACTTGCATGACTTTTCTTTTCAGGGAAATTAGTTTAAGGCCACCTATTCTAACTATCCACGAAGAATCAGAATTTGCGAACCTCGTCTTCACCCCTTTCCACCCCCAAGACCGAAAAACGTAAAAAAATCGGGAAAACGGCCGTTTTCACTTGCATGACTTTTATTTTCACGGAAATTAGTTTAAGGCCACCTATTCTAACTATCCACAAATAATCAGAATTTGCGAACCTCGTCTTCACCCCTTTCCACCCCCAAGACCGAAAAACGTAAAAAAATCGGGGAAACCGCCGTTTTCACTTGCATGACTTTTCTTCTCACGGAAATTAGTTTAAGGCCACCTATTCTAACTATCCACAAAGAATCAGAATTTGCGAACCTCGTCTTCACCCCTTTCCACCCCCAAGACCGAAAAACTTTAAAAAATCGGGAAAACCGCCGTTTTCACTTGCATGACTTTTCTTTTCACGGAAATTAGTTTAAGGCCACCTATTCTAACTATCCACAAATAATCAGAATTTGCGAACCTCGTCTTCACCCCTTTCCAAACTAATTTCCGTGAAAAGAAAAGTCATGCAAGTGAAAACGGCGGTTTTCCCGATTTTTTTAAGTTTTTCGGTCTTGGGGGTGGAAAGGGGTGAAGACGAGGTTCGCAAATTCTGATTCTTTGTGGATAGTTAGAATAGGTGGCCTTAAACTAATTTCCGTGAAAAGAAAATTCATGCAAGTGAAAACGGCGGTTTTCCCGATTTTTTAAAGTTTTTCGGTCTTGGGGGTGGAAAGGGGTGAAGACGAGGTTCGCAAATTCTGATTCTTTGTGGATAGTTAGAATAGGTGGCCTTAAACTAATTTCCGTGAAAATAAAAGTCATGCAAGTGAAAACGGCCGTTTTCCCGATTTTTTTAGGTTTTTCGGTCTTGGGGGTGGAAAGGGGTGAAGACGAGGTTCACAAATTCTGATTCTTTGTGGATAGTTAGAATAGGTGGCCTTAAACTAATTTCCGTGAAAAGAAAAGTCATGCAAGTGAAAACGGCGGTTTTCCCGATTTTTTTAAGTTTTTCGGTCTTGGGGGTGGAAAGGGGTGAAGACGAGGTTCGCAAATTCTGATTCTTTGTGGATAGTTAGAATAGGTGGCCTTAAACTAATTTCCGTGAAAAGAAAATTCATGCAAGTGAAAACGGCGGTTTTCCCGATTTTTTAAAGTTTTTCGGTCTTGGGGGTGGAAAGGGGTGAAGACGAGGTTCGCAAATTCTGATTCTTTGTGGATAGTTAGAATAGGTGGCCTTAAACTAATTTCCGTGAAAATAAAAGTCATGCAAGTGAAAACGGCCGTTTTCCCGATTTTTTTAGGTTTTTCGGTCTTGGGGGTGGAAAGGGGTGAAGACGAGGTTCGCAAATTCTGATTCTTTGTGGATAGTTAGAATAGCTGGCCTTAAACTAATTTCCGTGAAAAGAAAAGTCATGCAAGTGAAAATGGCGGTTTTCCCGATTTTTTTAAGTTTTTCGGTCTTGGGGGTGGAAAGGGGTGAAGACGAGGTTCGCAAATTCTGATTATTTGTGGATAGTTAGAATAGGTGGCCTTAAACTAATTTCCGTGAAAATAAAAGTCATGCAAGTGAAAACGGCCGTTTTCCCGATTTTTTTACGTTTTTCGGTCTTGGGGGTGGAAAGGGGTGAAGACGAGGTTCGCAAATTCTGATTCTTCGTGGATAGTTAGAATAGGTGGCCTTAAACTAATTTCCCTGAAAAGAAAAGTCATGCAAGTGAAAACGGCGGTTTTCCCGATTTTTTAAAGTTTTTCGGTCTTGGGGGTGGAAAGGGGTGAAGACGAGGTTCGCAAATTCTGATTCTTTGTGGATAGTTAGAATAGGTGGCCTTAAACTAATTTCCGTGAAAAGAAAAGTCATGCAAGTGAAAACGGCGGTTTTCCCGATTTTTTTAAGTTTTTCGGTCTTGGGGGTGGAAAGGGGTGAAGACGAGGTTCGCAAATTCTGATTCTTTGTGGATAGTTAGAATAGGTGGCCTTAAACTAATTTCCGTGAAAATAAAAGTCATGCAAGTGAAAACGGCCGTTTTCCCGATTTTTTTAGGTTTTTCGGTCTTGGGGGTGGAAAGGGGTGAAGACGAGGTTCGCAAATTCTGATTCTTTGTGGATAGTTAGAATAGGTGGCCTTAAACTAATTTCCGTGAAAAGAAAAGTCATGCAAGTGAAAACGGCGGTTTTCCCGATTTTTTAAAGTTTTTCGGTCTTGGGGGTGGAAAGGGGTGAAGACGAGGTTCGCAAATTCTGATTCTTTGTGGATAGTTAGAATAGGTGGCCTTAAACTAATTTCCGTGAAAAGAAAAGTCATGCAAGTGAAAACGGCGGTTTCCCCGATTTTTTTACGTTTTTCGGTCTTGGGGGTGGAAAGGAGTGAAGACGAGGTTCGCAAATTCTGATTATTTGTGGATAGTTAGAATAGGTGGCCTTAAACTAATTTCCGTGAAAAGAAAAGTCATGCAAGTGAAAACGGCGGTTTTCCCGATTTTTTAAAGTTTTTCGGTCTTGGGGGTGGAAAGGGGTGAAGACGAGGTTCGCAAATTCTGATCCTTTGTGGATAGTTAGAATAGGTGGCCTTAAACTAATTTCCGTGAAAAGAAAAGTCATGCAAGTGAAAACGGCGGTTTCCCCGATTTTTTTACGTTTTTCGGTCTTGGGGGTGGAAAGGGGTGAAGACGAGGTTCGCAAATTCTGATTATTTGTGGATAGTTAGAATAGGTGGCCTTAAACTAATTTCCGTGAAAATAAAAGTCATGCAAGTGAAAACGGCCGTTTTCCCGATTTTTTTACGTTTTTCGGTCTTGGGGGTGGAAAGGGGTGAAGACGAGGTTCGCAAATTCTGATTCTTCGTGGATAGTTAGAATAGGTGGCCTTAAACTAATTTCCCTGAAAAGAAAAGTCATGCAAGTGAAAACGGCGGTTTTCCCGATTTTTTAAAGTTTTTCGGTCTTGGGGGTGGAAAGTTGTGAAGACGAGGTTCGCAAATTCTGATTCTTTGTGGATAGTTAGAATAGGTGGCCTTAAACTAATTTCCGTGAAAATAAAAGTCATGCAAGTCAAAACGGCCGTTTTCCCGATTTTTTTAGGTTTTTCGGTCTTGGGGGTGGAAAGGGGTGAAGACGAGGTTCGCAAATTCTGATTCTTTGTGGATAGTTAGAATAGGTGGCCTTAAACTAATTTCCGTGAAAAGAAAAGTCATGCATGTGAAAACGGCGGTTTTCCCGATTTTTTAAAGTTTTTCGGTCTTGGGGGTGGAAAGGGGTGAAGACGAGGTTCGCAAATTCTGATTCTTTGTGGATAGTTAGAATAGGTGGCCTTAAACTAATTTCCGTGAAAATAAAAGTCATGCAAGTGAAAACGGCCGTTTTCCCGATTTTTTTAGGTTTTTCGGTCTTGGGGGTGGAAAGGGGTGAAGACGAGGTTCGCAAATTCTGATTCTTTGTGGATAGTTAGAATAGCTGGCCTTAAACTAATTTCCGTGAAAAGAAAAGTCATGCAAGTGAAAAGGGCGGTTTTCCCGATTTTTTTAAGTTTTTCGGTCTTGGGGGTGGAAAGGGGTGAAGACGAGGTTCGCAAATTCTGATTCTTTGTGTATAGTTGGAATAGGTGGCCTTAAACTAATTTCCGTGAAAAGAAAAGTCATGCAAGTGAAAACGGCGGTTTCCCCGATTTTTTTACGTTTTTCGGTCTTGGGGGTGGAAAGGGGTGAAGACGAGGTTCGCAAATTCTGATTATTTGTGGATAGTTAGAATAGGTGGCCTTAAACTAATTTCCGTGAAAAGAAAAGTCATGGAAGTGAAAACGGCGGTTTTCCCGATTTTTTAAAGTTTTTCGGTCTTGGGGGTGGAAAGGGGTGAAGACGAGGTTCGCAAATTCTGATTCTTTGTGGATAGTTAGAATAGGTGGCCTTAAACTAATTTCCGTGAAAAGAAAAGTCATGCAAGTGAAAACGGCGGTTTCCCCGATTTTTTTACGTTTTTCGGTCTTGAGGGTGGAAAGGGGTGAAGACGAGGTTCGCAAATTCTGATTCTTCGTGGATAGTTAGAATAGGTGGCCTTAAACTAATTTCCGTGAAAAGAAAAGTCATGCAAGTGAAAACGGCGATTTCCCCGATTTTTTTACGTTTTTCGGTCTTGGGGGTGGAAAGGGGTGAAGACGAGGTTCGCAAATTCTGATTATTTGTGGATAGTTAGAATAGGTGGCCTTAAACTAATTTCCGTGAAAAGAAAAGTCATGGAAGTGAAAACGGCGGTTTTCCCGATTTTTTAAAGTTTTTCGGTCTTGGGGGTGGAAAGGGGTGAAGACGAGGTTCGCAAATTCTGATTCTTTGTGGATAGTTAGAATAGGTGGCCTTAAACTAATTTCCGTGAAAATAAAAGTCATGCAAGTGAAAACGGCCGTTTTCCCGATTTTTTTAGGTTTTTCGGTCTTGGGGGTGGAAAGGGGTGAAGACGAGGTTCGCAAATTCTGATTCTTTGTGGATAGTTAGAATAGGTGGCCTTAAACTAATTTCCGTGAAAAGAAAAGTCATGCAAGTGAAAACGGCGGTTTTCCCGATTTTTTTAAGTTTTTCGGTCTTGGGGGTGGAAAGGGGTGAAGACGAGGTTCGCAAATTCTGATTCTTTGTGGATAGTTAGAATAGGTGGCCTTAAACTAATTTCCGTGAAAATAAAAGTCATGCAAGTGAAAACGGCCGTTTTCCCGATTTTTTTAGGTTTTTCGGTCTTGGGGGTGGAAAGGGGTGAAGACGAGGTTCGCAAATTCTGATTCTTTGTGGAGAGTTAGAATAGGTGGCCTTAAACTAATTTCCGTGAAAAGAAAAGTCATGCAAGTGAAAACGGCGGTTTTCCCGATTTTTTTAAGTTTTTCGGTCTTGGGGGTGGAAAGGGGTGAAGACGAGGTTCGCAAATTCTGATTCTTTGTGGACAGTTAGAATAGGTGGCCTTAAACTAATTTCCGTGAAAAGAAAAGTCATGCAAGTGAAAACGGCGGTTTTCCCGATTTTTTAAAGTTTTTCGGTCTTGGGGGTGGAAAGGGGTGAAGACGAGGTTCGCAAATTCTGATTATTTGTGGATAGTTAGAATAGGTGGCCTTAAACTAATTTCCGTGAAAAGAAAAGTCATGCAAGTGAAAACGGCGGTTTCCCCGATTTTTTAAAGTTTTTCGGTCTTGGGGGTGGAAAGGGGTGAAGACGAGGTTCGCAAATTCTGATTCTTTGTGGATAGTTAGAATAGGTGGCCTTAAACTAATTTCCGTGAAAAGAAAAGTCATGCAAGTGAAAACGGCGGTTTTCCCGATTTTTTTAAGTTTTTCGGTCTTGGGGGTGGAAAGGGGTGAAGACGAGGTTCGCAAATTCTGATTCTTTGTGGATAGTTAGAATAGGTGGCCTTAAACTAATTTCCGTAAAAATAAAAGTCATGCAAGTGAAAACGGCCGTTTTCCCGATTTTTTTAGGTTTTTCGGTCTTGGGGGTGGAAAGGGGTGAAGACGAGGTTCGCAAATTCTGATTCTTTGTGGATAGTTAGAATAGGTGGCCTTAAACTAATTTCCGTGAAAAGAAAAGTCATGCAAGTGAAAACGGCGGTTTTCCCGATTTTTTTAAGTTTTTCGGTCTTGGGGGTGGAAAGGGGTGAAGACGAGGTTCGCAAATTCTGATTCTTTGTGGATAGTTAGAATAGGTGGCCTTAAACTAATTTCCGTGAAAAGAAAAGTCATGCAAGTGAAAACGGCGGTTTCCCCGATTTTTTTACGTTTTTCGGTCTTGGGGGTGGAAAGGGGTGAAGACGAGGTTCGCAAATTCTGATTATTTGTGGATAGTTAGAATAGGTGGCCTTAAACTAATTTCCGTGAAAAGAAAAGTCATGCAAGTGAAAACGGCGGTTTCCCCGATTTTTTAAAGTTTTTTGGTCTTGGGGGTGGAAAGGGGTGAAGACGAGGTTCGCAAATTCTGATTCTTTGTGGATAGTTAGAATAGGTGGCCTTAAACTAATTTCCGTGAAAAGAAAAGTCATGCAAGTGAAAACGGCGGTTTTCCCGATTTTTTAAAGTTTTTCGGTCTTGGGGGTGGAAAGGGGTGAAGACGAGGTTCGCAAATTCTGATTCTTTGTGGATAGTTAGAATAGGTGGCCTTAAACTAATTTCCGTGAAAAGAAAAGTCATGCAAGTGAAAACGGCGGTTTCCCCGATTTTTTTACGTTTTTCGGTCTTGGGGGTGGAAAGGGGTGACGACGAGGTTCGCAAATTCTGATTATTTGTGGATAGTTAGAATAGGTGGCCTTAAACTAATTTCCGTGAAAAGAAAAGTCATGCAAGTGAAAACGGCGGTTTTCCCGATTTTTTAAAGTTTTTCGGTCTTGGGGGTGGAAAGGGGTGAAGACGAGGTTCGCAAATTCTGATTCTTTGTGGATAGTTAGAATAGGTGGCCTTAAACTAATTTCCGTGAAAAGAAAAGTCATGCAAGTGAAAACGGCGGTTTCCCCGATTTTTTTACGTTTTTCGGTCTTGGGGGTGGAAAGGGGTGAAGACGAGGTTCGCAAATTCTGATTATTTGTGGATAGTTAGAATAGGTGGCCTTAAACTAATTTCCGTGAAAAGAAAAGTCATGCAAGTGAAAACGGCGGTTTTCCCGATTTTTTAAAGTTTTTCGGTCTTGGGGGTGGAAAGGGGTGAAGACGAGGTTCGCAAATTCTGATCCTTTGTGGATAGTTAGAATAGGTGGCCTTAAACTAATTTCCGTGAAAAGAAAAGTCATGCAAGTGAAAACGGCGGTTTCCCCGATTTTTTTACGTTTTTCGGTCTTGGGGGTGGAAAGGGGTGAAGACGAGGTTCGCAAATTCTGATTATTTGTGGATAGTTAGAATAGGTGGCCTTAAACTAATTTCCGTGAAAATAAAAGTCATGCAAGTGAAAACGGCCGTTTTCCCGATTTTTTTACGTTTTTCGGTCTTGGGGGTGGAAAGGGTGGAAGACGAGGTTCGCAAATTCTGATTCTTCGTGGATAGTTAGAATAGGTGGCCTTAAACTAATTTCCCTGAAAAGAAAAGTCATGCAAGTGAAAACGGCGGTTTTCCAGATTTTTTAAAGTTTTTCGGTCTTGGGGGTGGAAAGTTGTGAAGACGAGGTTCGCAAATTCTGATTCTTTGTGGATAGTTAGAATAGGTGGCCTTAAACTAATTTCCGTGAAAATAAAAGTCATGCAAGTGAAAACGGCAGTTTTCCCGATTTTTTTAGGTTTTTCGGTCTTGGGGGTGGAAAGGGGTGAAGACGAGGTTCGCAAATTCTGATTCTTTGTGGATAGTTAGAATAGGTGGCCTTAAACTAATTTCCGTGAAAAGAAAAGTCATGCAAGTGAAAACGGCGGTTTTCCCGATTTTTTTAAGTTTTTCGGTCTTGGGGGTGGAAAGGGGTGAAGACGAGGTTCGCAAATTCTGATTCTTTGTGGATAGTTAGAATAGGTGGCCTTAAACTAATTTCCGTGAAAAGAAAAGTCATGCATGTGAAAACGGCGGTTTTCCCCATTTTTTAAAGTTTTTCGGTCTTGGGGGTGGAAAGGGGTGAAGACGAGGTTCGCAAATTCTGATTCTTTGTGGATAGTTAGAATAGGTGGCCTTAAACTAATTTCCGTGAAAATAAAAGTCATGCAAGTGAAAACGGCCGTTTTCCCGATTTTTTTAGGTTTTTCGGTCTTGGGGGTGGAAAGGGGTGAAGACGAGGTTCGCAAATTCTGATTCTTTGTGGATAGTTAGAATAGCTGGCCTTAAACTAATTTCCGTGAAAAGAAAAGTCATGCAAGTGAAAATGGCGATTTTCCCGATTTTTTTAAGTTTTTCGGTCTTGGGGGTGGAAAGGGGTGAAGACGAGGTTCGCAAATTCTGATTCTTTGTGGATAGTTGGAATAGGTGGCCTTAAACTAATTTCCGTGAAAAGAAAAGTCATGCAAGTGAAAACGGCGGTTTCCCCGATTTTTTTACGTTTTTCGGTCTTGGGGGTGGAAAGGGGTGACGACGAGGTTCGCAAATTCTGACTATTTGTGGATAGTTAGAATAGGTGGCCTTAAACTAATTTCCGTGAAAAGAAAAGTCATGCAAGTGAAAACGGCCGTTTTCCCGATTTTTTTAGGTTTTTCGGTCTTGGGTGTGGAAAGGGGTGAAGACGAGGTTCGCAAATTCTGATTATTTGTGGATAGTTAGAATAGGTGGCCTTAAACTAATTTCCGTGAAAAGAAAAGTCATGCAAGTGAAAACGGCGGTTTTCCCGATTTTTTAAAGTTTTTCGGTCTTGGGGGTGAAAAGGGGTGAAGACGAGGTTCGCAAATTCTGATTCTTTGTGGATAGTTAGAATAGGTGGCCTTAAACTAATTTCCCTGAAAAGAAAAGTCATGCAAGTGAAAACGGCGGTTTTCCCGATTTTTTTAAGTTTTTCGGTCTTGGGGGTGGAAAGGGGTGAAGACGAGGTTCGCAAATTCTGATTCTTTGTGGATAGTTAGAATAGGTGGCCTTAAACTAATTTCCGTGAAAAGAAAAGTCATGCAAGTGAAAACGGCGGTTTCCCCGATTTTTTTACGTTTTTCGGTCTTGGGGGTGGAAAGGGGTGAAGACGAGGTTCGCAAATTCTGATTATTTGTGGATAGTTAGAATAGGTGGCCTTAAACAAATTTCCGTGAAAAGAAAAGTCATGCAAGTGAAAACGGCGGTTTCCCCGATTTTTTAAAGTTTTTTGGTCTTGGGGGTGGAAAGGGGTGAAGACGAGGTTCGCAAATTCTGATTCTTTGTGGATAGTTAGAATAGGTGGCCTTAAACTAATTTCCGTGAAAAGAAAAGTCATGCAAGTGAAAACGGCGGTTTTCCCGATTTTTTAAAGTTTTTCGGTCTTGGGGGTGGAAAGGGGTGAAGACGAGGTTCGCAAATTCTGATTCTTTGTGGATAGTTAGAATAGGTGGCCTTAAACTAATTTCCGTGAAAAGAAAAGTCATGCAAGTGAAAACGGCGGTTTCCCCGATTTTTTTACGTTTTTCGGTCTTGGGGGTGGAAAGGGGTGACGACGAGGTTCGCAAATTCTGATTATTTGTGGATAGTTAGAATAGGTGGCCTTAAACTAATTTCCGTGAAAAGAAAAGTCATGCAAGTGAAAACGGCGGTTTTCCCGATTTTTTAAAGTTTTTCGGTCTTGGGGGTGGAAAGGGGTGAAGACGAGGTTCGCAAATTCTGATTCTTTGTGGATAGTTAGAATAGGTGGCCTTAAACTAATTTCCGTGAAAAGAAAAGTCATGCAAGTGAAAACGGCGGTTTCCCCGATTTTTTTACGTTTTTCGGTCTTGGGGGTGGAAAGGGGTGAAGACGAGGTTCGCAAATTCTGATTATTTGTGGATAGTTAGAATAGGTGGCCTTAAACTAATTTCCGTGAAAAGAAAAGTCATGCAAGTGAAAACGGCGGTTTTCCCGATTTTTTAAAGTTTTTCGGTCTTGGGGGTGGAAAGGGGTGAAGACGAGGTTCGCAAATTCTGATCCTTTGTGGATAGTTAGAATAGGTGGCCTTAAACTAATTTCCGTGAAAAGAAAAGTCATGCAAGTGAAAACGGCGGTTTCCCCGATTTTTTTACGTTTTTCGGTCTTGGGGGTGGAAAGGGGTGAAGACGAGGTTCGCAAATTCTGATTATTTGTGGATAGTTAGAATAGGTGGCCTTAAACTAATTTCCGTGAAAATAAAAGTCATGCAAGTGAAAACGGCCGTTTTCCCGATTTTTTTACGTTTTTCGGTCTTGGGGGTGGAAAGGGTGGAAGACGAGGTTCGCAAATTCTGATTCTTCGTGGATAGTTAGAATAGGTGGCCTTAAACTAATTTCCCTGAAAAGAAAAGTCATGCAAGTGAAAACGGCGGTTTTCCAGATTTTTTAAAGTTTTTCGGTCTTGGGGGTGGAAAGTTGTGAAGACGAGGTTCGCAAATTCTGATTCTTTGTGGATAGTTAGAATAGGTGGCCTTAAACTAATTTCCGTGAAAATAAAAGTCATGCAAGTGAAAACGGCAGTTTTCCCGATTTTTTTAGGTTTTTCGGTCTTGGGGGTGGAAAGGGGTGAAGACGAGGTTCGCAAATTCTGATTCTTTGTGGATAGTTAGAATAGGTGGCCTTAAACTAATTTCCGTGAAAAGAAAAGTCATGCAAGTGAAAACGGCGGTTTTCCCGATTTTTTTAAGTTTTTCGGTCTTGGGGGTGGAAAGGGGTGAAGACGAGGTTCGCAAATTCTGATTCTTTGTGGATAGTTAGAATAGGTGGCCTTAAACTAATTTCCGTGAAAAGAAAAGTCATGCATGTGAAAACGGCGGTTTTCCCCATTTTTTAAAGTTTTTCGGTCTTGGGGGTGGAAAGGGGTGAAGACGAGGTTCGCAAATTCTGATTCTTTGTGGATAGTTAGAATAGGTGGCCTTAAACTAATTTCCGTGAAAATAAAAGTCATGCAAGTGAAAACGGCCGTTTTCCCGATTTTTTTAGGTTTTTCGGTCTTGGGGGTGGAAAGGGGTGAAGACGAGGTTCGCAAATTCTGATTCTTTGTGGATAGTTAGAATAGCTGGCCTTAAACTAATTTCCGTGAAAAGAAAAGTCATGCAAGTGAAAATGGCGATTTTCCCGATTTTTTTAAGTTTTTCGGTCTTGGGGGTGGAAAGGGGTGAAGACGAGGTTCGCAAATTCTGATTCTTTGTGGATAGTTGGAATAGGTGGCCTTAAACTAATTTCCGTGAAAAGAAAAGTCATGCAAGTGAAAACGGCGGTTTCCCCGATTTTTTTACGTTTTTCGGTCTTGGGGGTGGAAAGGGGTGACGACGAGGTTCGCAAATTCTGACTATTTGTGGATAGTTAGAATAGGTGGCCTTAAACTAATTTCCGTGAAAAGAAAAGTCATGCAAGTGAAAACGGCCGTTTTCCCGATTTTTTTAGGTTTTTCGGTCTTGGGTGTGGAAAGGGGTGAAGACGAGGTTCGCAAATTCTGATTATTTGTGGATAGTTAGAATAGGTGGCCTTAAACTAATTTCCGTGAAAAGAAAAGTCATGCAAGTGAAAACGGCGGTTTTCCCGATTTTTTAAAGTTTTTCGGTCTTGGGGGTGAAAAGGGGTGAAGACGAGGTTCGCAAATTCTGATTCTTTGTGGATAGTTAGAATAGGTGGCCTTAAACTAATTTCCCTGAAAAGAAAAGTCATGCAAGTGAAAACGGCGGTTTCCCCGATTTTTTTACGTTTTTCGGTCTTGGGGGTGGAAAGGGGTGAAGACGAGGTTCGCAAATTCTGATTCTTCGTGGATAGTTAGAATAGGTGGCCTTAAACTAATTTCCGTGAAAAGAAAAGTCATGCAAGTGAAAACGGCGGTTTCCCCGATTTTTTTACGTTTTTCGGTCTTGGGGGTGGAAAGGGGTGAAGACGAGGTTCGCAAATTCTGATTATTTGTGGATAGTTAGAATAGGTGGCCTTAAACTAATTTCCGTGAAAAGAAAAGTCATGCAAGTGAAAACGGCGGTTTCCCCGATTTTTTTACGTTTTTCGGTCTTGAGGGTGGAAAGGGGTGAAGACGAGGTTCGCAAATTCTGATTCTTCGTGGATAGTTAGAATAGGTGGCCTTAAACTAATTTCCGTGAAAAGAAAAGTCATGCAAGTGAAAACGGCGGTTTCCCCGATTTTTTTACGTTTTTCGGTCTTGGGGGTGGAAAGGGGTGAAGACGAGGTTCGCAAATTCTGATTATTTGTGGATAGTTAGAATAGGTGGCCTTAAACTAATTTCCGTGAAAATAAAAGTCATGCAAGTGAAAACGGCCGTTTTCCCGATTTTTTTAGGTTTTTCGGTCTTGGGGGTGGAAAGGGGTGAAGACGAGGTTCGCAAATTCTGATTCTTTGTGGATAGTTAGAATAGGTGGCCTTAAACTAATTTCCGTGAAAAGAAAAGTCATGCAAGTGAAAACGGCGGTTTTCCCGATTTTTTAAAGTTTTTCGGTCTTGGGGGTGGAAAGGGGTGAAGACGAGGTTCGCAAATTCTGATTCTTTGTGGATAGTTAGAATAGGTGGCCTTAAACTAATTTCCGTGAAAATAAAAGTCATGCAAGTGAAAACGGCCGTTTTCCCGATTTTTTTAGGTTTTTCGGTCTTGGGGGTGGAAAGGGGTGAAGACGAGGTTCGCAAATTCTGATTCTTTGTGGATAGTTAGAATAGGTGGCCTTAAACTAATTTCCGTGAAAAGAAAAGTCATGCAAGTGAAAACGGCGGTTTTCCCGATTTTTTAAAGTTTTTCGGTCTTGGGGGTGGAAAGGGGTGAAGACGAGGTTCGCAAATTCTGATTCTTTGTGGATAGTTAGAATAGGTGGCCTTAAACTAATTTCCGAGAAAAGAAAAGTCATGCAAGTGAAAACGGCGGTTTCCCCGATTTTTTTACGTTTTTCGGTCTTGGGGGTGGAAAGGGGTGAAGACGAGGTTCGCAAATTCTGATTCTTCGTGGATAGTTAGAATAGGTGGCCTTAAACTAATTTCCGTGAAAAGAAAAGTCATGCAAGTGAAAACGGCGGTTTCCCCGATTTTTTTACGTTTTTCGGTCTTGGGGGTGGAAAGGGGTGAAGACGAGGTTCGCAAATTCTGATTATTTGTGGATAGTTAGAATAGGTGGCCTTAAACTAATTTCCGTGAAAATAAAAGTCATGCAAGTGAAAACGGCCGTTTTCCCGATTTTTTTACGTTTTTCGGTCTTGGGGGTGGAAAGGGGTGAAGACGAGGTTCGCAAATTCTGATTCTTCGTGGATAGTTAGAATAGGTGGCCTTAAACTAATTTCCCTGAAAAGAAAAGTCATGCAAGTGAAAACGGCCGTTTTCCCGATTTTTTTAGGTTTTTCGGTCTTGGGGGTGGAAAGGGGTGAAGACGAGGTTCGCAAATTCTGATTCTTTGTGGATAGTTAGAATAGGTGGCCTTAAACTAATTTCCGTGAAAAGAAAAGTCATGCAAGTGAAAACGGCGGTTTTCCCGATTTTTTTAAGTTTTTCGGTCTTGGGGGTGGAAAGGGGTGAAGACGAGGTTCGCAAATTCTGATTCTTTGTGGATAGTTAGAATAGGTGGCCTTAAACTAATTTCCGTGAAAAGAAAAGTCATGCATGTGAAAACGGCGGTTTTCCCCATTTTTTAAAGTTTTTCGGTCTTGGGGGTGGAAAGGGGTGAAGACGAGGTTCGCAAATTCTGATTCTTTGTGGATAGTTAGAATAGGTGGCCTTAAACTAATTTCCGTGAAAATAAAAGTCATGCAAGTGAAAACGGCCGTTTTCCCGATTTTTTTAGGTTTTTCGGTCTTGGGGGTGGAAAGGGGTGAAGACGAGGTTCGCAAATTCTGATTCTTTGTGGATAGTTAGAATAGCTGGCCTTAAACTAATTTCCGTGAAAAGAAAAGTCATGCAAGTGAAAATGGCGATTTTCCCGATTTTTTTAAGTTTTTCGGTCTTGGGGGTGGAAAGGGGTGAAGACGAGGTTCGCAAATTCTGATTCTTTGTGGATAGTTGGAATAGGTGGCCTTAAACTAATTTCCGTGAAAAGAAAAGTCATGCAAGTGAAAACGGCGGTTTCCCCGATTTTTTTACGTTTTTCGGTCTTGGGGGTGGAAAGGGGTGACGACGAGGTTCGCAAATTCTGACTATTTGTGGATAGTTAGAATAGGTGGCCTTAAACTAATTTCCGTGAAAAGAAAAGTCATGCAAGTGAAAACGGCCGTTTTCCCGATTTTTTTAGGTTTTTCGGTCTTGGGTGTGGAAAGGGGTGAAGACGAGGTTCGCAAATTCTGATTATTTGTGGATAGTTAGAATAGGTGGCCTTAAACTAATTTCCGTGAAAAGAAAAGTCATGCAAGTGAAAACGGCGGTTTTCCCGATTTTTTAAAGTTTTTCGGTCTTGGGGGTGAAAAGGGGTGAAGACGAGGTTCGCAAATTCTGATTCTTTGTGGATAGTTAGAATAGGTGGCCTTAAACTAATTTCCCTGAAAAGAAAAGTCATGCAAGTGAAAACGGCGGTTTTCCCGATTTTTTTAAGTTTTTCGGTCTTGGGGGTGGAAAGGGGTGAAGACGAGGTTCGCAAATTCTGATTCTTTGTGGATAGTTAGAATAGGTGGCCTTAAACTAATTTCCGTGAAAAGAAAAGTCATGCAAGTGAAAACGGCGGTTTCCCCGATTTTTTTACGTTTTTCGGTCTTGGGGGTGGAAAGGGGTGAAGACGAGGTTCGCAAATTCTGATTATTTGTGGATAGTTAGAATAGGTGGCCTTAAACAAATTTCCGTGAAAAGAAAAGTCATGCAAGTGAAAACGGCGGTTTCCCCGATTTTTTAAAGTTTTTTGGTCTTGGGGGTGGAAAGGGGTGAAGACGAGGTTCGCAAATTCTGATTCTTTGTGGATAGTTAGAATAGGTGGCCTTAAACTAATTTCCGTGAAAAGAAAAGTCATGCAAGTGAAAACGGCGGTTTTCCCGATTTTTTAAAGTTTTTCGGTCTTGGGGGTGGAAAGGGGTGAAGACGAGGTTCGCAAATTCTGATTCTTTGTGGATAGTTAGAATAGGTGGCCTTAAACTAATTTCCGTGAAAAGAAAAGTCATGCAAGTGAAAACGGCGGTTTCCCCGATTTTTTTACGTTTTTCGGTCTTGGGGGTGGAAAGGGGTGACGACGAGGTTCGCAAATTCTGATTATTTGTGGATAGTTAGAATAGGTGGCCTTAAACTAATTTCCGTGAAAAGAAAAGTCATGCAAGTGAAAACGGCGGTTTTCCCGATTTTTTAAAGTTTTTCGGTCTTGGGGGTGGAAAGGGGTGAAGACGAGGTTCGCAAATTCTGATTCTTTGTGGATAGTTAGAATAGGTGGCCTTAAACTAATTTCCGTGAAAAGAAAAGTCATGCAAGTGAAAACGGCGGTTTCCCCGATTTTTTTACGTTTTTCGGTCTTGGGGGTGGAAAGGGGTGAAGACGAGGTTCGCAAATTCTGATTATTTGTGGATAGTTAGAATAGGTGGCCTTAAACTAATTTCCGTGAAAAGAAAAGTCATGCAAGTGAAAACGGCGGTTTTCCCGATTTTTTAAAGTTTTTCGGTCTTGGGGGTGGAAAGGGGTGAAGACGAGGTTCGCAAATTCTGATCCTTTGTGGATAGTTAGAATAGGTGGCCTTAAACTAATTTCCGTGAAAAGAAAAGTCATGCAAGTGAAAACGGCGGTTTCCCCGATTTTTTTACGTTTTTCGGTCTTGGGGGTGGAAAGGGGTGAAGACGAGGTTCGCAAATTCTGATTATTTGTGGATAGTTAGAATAGGTGGCCTTAAACTAATTTCCGTGAAAATAAAAGTCATGCAAGTGAAAACGGCCGTTTTCCCGATTTTTTTACGTTTTTCGGTCTTGGGGGTGGAAAGGGTGGAAGACGAGGTTCGCAAATTCTGATTCTTCGTGGATAGTTAGAATAGGTGGCCTTAAACTAATTTCCCTGAAAAGAAAAGTCATGCAAGTGAAAACGGCGGTTTTCCAGATTTTTTAAAGTTTTTCGGTCTTGGGGGTGGAAAGTTGTGAAGACGAGGTTCGCAAATTCTGATTCTTTGTGGATAGTTAGAATAGGTGGCCTTAAACTAATTTCCGTGAAAATAAAAGTCATGCAAGTGAAAACGGCAGTTTTCCCGATTTTTTTAGGTTTTTCGGTCTTGGGGGTGGAAAGGGGTGAAGACGAGGTTCGCAAATTCTGATTCTTTGTGGATAGTTAGAATAGGTGGCCTTAAACTAATTTCCGTGAAAAGAAAAGTCATGCAAGTGAAAACGGCGGTTTTCCCGATTTTTTTAAGTTTTTCGGTCTTGGGGGTGGAAAGGGGTGAAGACGAGGTTCGCAAATTCTGATTCTTTGTGGATAGTTAGAATAGGTGGCCTTAAACTAATTTCCGTGAAAAGAAAAGTCATGCATGTGAAAACGGCGGTTTTCCCCATTTTTTAAAGTTTTTCGGTCTTGGGGGTGGAAAGGGGTGAAGACGAGGTTCGCAAATTCTGATTCTTTGTGGATAGTTAGAATAGGTGGCCTTAAACTAATTTCCGTGAAAATAAAAGTCATGCAAGTGAAAACGGCCGTTTTCCCGATTTTTTTAGGTTTTTCGGTCTTGGGGGTGGAAAGGGGTGAAGACGAGGTTCGCAAATTCTGATTCTTTGTGGATAGTTAGAATAGCTGGCCTTAAACTAATTTCCGTGAAAAGAAAAGTCATGCAAGTGAAAATGGCGATTTTCCCGATTTTTTTAAGTTTTTCGGTCTTGGGGGTGGAAAGGGGTGAAGACGAGGTTCGCAAATTCTGATTCTTTGTGGATAGTTGGAATAGGTGGCCTTAAACTAATTTCCGTGAAAAGAAAAGTCATGCAAGTGAAAACGGCGGTTTCCCCGATTTTTTTACGTTTTTCGGTCTTGGGGGTGGAAAGGGGTGACGACGAGGTTCGCAAATTCTGACTATTTGTGGATAGTTAGAATAGGTGGCCTTAAACTAATTTCCGTGAAAAGAAAAGTCATGCAAGTGAAAACGGCCGTTTTCCCGATTTTTTTAGGTTTTTCGGTCTTGGGTGTGGAAAGGGGTGAAGACGAGGTTCGCAAATTCTGATTATTTGTGGATAGTTAGAATAGGTGGCCTTAAACTAATTTCCGTGAAAAGAAAAGTCATGCAAGTGAAAACGGCGGTTTTCCCGATTTTTTAAAGTTTTTCGGTCTTGGGGGTGAAAAGGGGTGAAGACGAGGTTCGCAAATTCTGATTCTTTGTGGATAGTTAGAATAGGTGGCCTTAAACTAATTTCCCTGAAAAGAAAAGTCATGCAAGTGAAAACGGCGGTTTCCCCGATTTTTTTACGTTTTTCGGTCTTGGGGGTGGAAAGGGGTGAAGACGAGGTTCGCAAATTCTGATTCTTCGTGGATAGTTAGAATAGGTGGCCTTAAACTAATTTCCGTGAAAAGAAAAGTCATGCAAGTGAAAACGGCGGTTTCCCCGATTTTTTTACGTTTTTCGGTCTTGGGGGTGGAAAGGGGTGAAGACGAGGTTCGCAAATTCTGATTATTTGTGGATAGTTAGAATAGGTGGCCTTAAACTAATTTCCGTGAAAAGAAAAGTCATGCAAGTGAAAACGGCGGTTTCCCCGATTTTTTTACGTTTTTCGGTCTTGAGGGTGGAAAGGGGTGAAGACGAGGTTCGCAAATTCTGATTCTTCGTGGATAGTTAGAATAGGTGGCCTTAAACTAATTTCCGTGAAAAGAAAAGTCATGCAAGTGAAAACGGCGGTTTCCCCGATTTTTTTACGTTTTTCGGTCTTGGGGGTGGAAAGGGGTGAAGACGAGGTTCGCAAATTCTGATTATTTGTGGATAGTTAGAATAGGTGGCCTTAAACTAATTTCCGTGAAAATAAAAGTCATGCAAGTGAAAACGGCCGTTTTCCCGATTTTTTTAGGTTTTTCGGTCTTGGGGGTGGAAAGGGGTGAAGACGAGGTTCGCAAATTCTGATTCTTTGTGGATAGTTAGAATAGGTGGCCTTAAACTAATTTCCGTGAAAAGAAAAGTCATGCAAGTGAAAACGGCGGTTTTCCCGATTTTTTAAAGTTTTTCGGTCTTGGGGGTGGAAAGGGGTGAAGACGAGGTTCGCAAATTCTGATTCTTTGTGGATAGTTAGAATAGGTGGCCTTAAACTAATTTCCGTGAAAATAAAAGTCATGCAAGTGAAAACGGCCGTTTTCCCGATTTTTTTAGGTTTTTCGGTCTTGGGGGTGGAAAGGGGTGAAGACGAGGTTCGCAAATTCTGATTCTTTGTGGATAGTTAGAATAGGTGGCCTTAAACTAATTTCCGTGAAAAGAAAAGTCATGCAAGTGAAAACGGCGGTTTTCCCGATTTTTTAAAGTTTTTCGGTCTTGGGGGTGGAAAGGGGTGAAGACGAGGTTCGCAAATTCTGATTCTTTGTGGATAGTTAGAATAGGTGGCCTTAAACTAATTTCCGAGAAAAGAAAAGTCATGCAAGTGAAAACGGCGGTTTCCCCGATTTTTTTACGTTTTTCGGTCTTGGGGGTGGAAAGGGGTGAAGACGAGGTTCGCAAATTCTGATTCTTCGTGGATAGTTAGAATAGGTGGCCTTAAACTAATTTCCGTGAAAAGAAAAGTCATGCAAGTGAAAACGGCGGTTTCCCCGATTTTTTTACGTTTTTCGGTCTTGGGGGTGGAAAGGGGTGAAGACGAGGTTCGCAAATTCTGATTATTTGTGGATAGTTAGAATAGGTGGCCTTAAACTAATTTCCGTGAAAATAAAAGTCATGCAAGTGAAAACGGCCGTTTTCCCGATTTTTTTACGTTTTTCGGTCTTGGGGGTGGAAAGGGGTGAAGACGAGGTTCGCAAATTCTGATTCTTCGTGGATAGTTAGAATAGGTGGCCTTAAACTAATTTCCCTGAAAAGAAAAGTCATGCAAGTGAAAACGGCCGTTTTCCCGATTTTTTTAGGTTTTTCGGTCTTGGGGGTGGAAAGGGGTGAAGACGAGGTTCGCAAATTCTGATTCTTTGTGGATAGTTAGAATAGGTGGCCTTAAACTAATTTCCGTGAAAAGAAAAGTCATGCAAGTGAAAACGGCGGTTTTCCCGATTTTTTTAAGTTTTTCGGTCTTGGGGGTGGAAAGGGGTGAAGACGAGGTTCGCAAATTCTGATTCTTTGTGGATAGTTAGAATAGGTGGCCTTAAACTAATTTCCGTGAAAAGAAAAGTCATGCAAGTGAAAACGGCGGTTTTCCCGATTTTCTAAAGTTTTTCGGTCTTGGGGGTGGAAAGGGGTGAAGACGAGGTTCGCAAATTCTGATTCTTTGTGGATAGTTAGAATAGGTGGCCTTAAACTAATTTCCGTGAAAATAAAAGTCATGCAAGTGAAAACGGCCGTTTTCCCGATTTTTTTAGGTTTTTCGGTCTTGGGGGTGGAAAGGGGTGAAGACGAGGTTCGCAAATTCTGATTTTTTGTGGATAGTTAGAATAGGTGGCCTTAAACTAATTTCCGTGAAAATAAACCCGATTTTTTTAAGTTTTTCGGTCTTAGGGGTGGAAAGGGGTGAAGACGAGGTTCGCAAATTCTGATTCTTTGTGGATAGTTAGAATAGGTGGCCTTAAACTAATTTCCGTGAAAAGAAAAGTCATGCAAGTGAAAACGGCGGTTTTCCCGATTTTTTAAAGTTTTTCGGTCTTGGGGGTGGAAAGGGGTGAAGACGAGGTTCGCAAATTCTGATTCTTTGTGGATAGTTAGAATAGGTGGCCTTAAACTAATTTCCGTGAAAAGAAAAGTCATGCAAGTGAAAACGGCGGTTTTCCCGATTTTCTAAAGTTTTTCGGTCTTGGGGGTGGAAAGGGGTGAAGACGAGGTTCGCAAATTCTGATTCTTTGTGGATAGTTAGAATAGGTGGCCTTAAACTAATTTCCGTGAAAATAAAAGTCATGCAAGTGAAAACGGCCGTTTTCCCGATTTTTTTAGGTTTTTCGGTCTTGGGGGTGGAAAGGGGTGAAGACGAGGTTCGCAAATTCTGATTTTTTGTGGATAGTTAGAATAGGTGGCCTTAAACTAATTTCCGTGAAAAGAAAAGTCATGCAAGTGAAAACGGCGGTTTTCCCGATTTTTTAAAGTTTTTCGGTCTTGGGGGTGGAAAGGGGTGAAGACGAGGTTCACAAATTCTGATTCTTTGTGGATAGTTAGAATAGGTGGCCTTAAACTAATTTCCGTGAAAAGAAAAGTCATGCAAGTGAAAACGGCGGTTTTCCCGATTTTTTTAAGTTTTTCGGTCTTGGGGGTGGAAAGGGGTGAAGACGAGGTTCGCAAATTCTGATTCTTTGTGGATAGTTAGAATAGGTGGCCTTAAACTAATTTCCGTGAAAAGAAAATTCATGCAAGTGAAAACGGCGGTTTTCCCGATTTTTTAAAGTTTTTCGGTCTTGGGGGTGGAAAGGGGTGAAGACGAGGTTCGCAAATTCTGATTCTTTGTGGATAGTTAGAATAGGTGGCCTTAAACTAATTTCCGTGAAAATAAAAGTCATGCAAGTGAAAACGGCCGTTTTCCCGATTTTTTTAGGTTTTTCGGTCTTGGGGGTGGAAAGGGGTGAAGACGAGGTTCGCAAATTCTGATTCTTTGTGGATAGTTAGAATAGCTGGCCTTAAACTAATTTCCGTGAAAAGAAAAGTCATGCAAGTGAAAATGGCGGTTTTCCCGATTTTTTTAAGTTTTTCGGTCTTGGGGGTGGAAAGGGGTGAAGACGAGGTTCGCAAATTCTGATTATTTGTGGATAGTTAGAATAGGTGGCCTTAAACTAATTTCCGTGAAAATAAAAGTCATGCAAGTGAAAACGGCCGTTTTCCCGATTTTTTTACGTTTTTCGGTCTTGGGGGTGGAAAGGGGTGAAGACGAGGTTCGCAAATTCTGATTCTTCGTGGATAGTTAGAATAGGTGGCCTTAAACTAATTTCCCTGAAAAGAAAAGTCATGCAAGTGAAAACGGCGGTTTTCCCGATTTTTTAAAGTTTTTCGGTCTTGGGGGTGGAAAGGGGTGAAGACGAGGTTCGCAAATTCTGATTCTTTGTGGATAGTTAGAATAGGTGGCCTTAAACTAATTTCCGTGAAAAGAAAAGTCATGCAAGTGAAAACGGCGGTTTTCCCGATTTTTTTAAGTTTTTCGGTCTTGGGGGTGGAAAGGGGTGAAGACGAGGTTCGCAAATTCTGATTCTTTGTGGATAGTTAGAATAGGTGGCCTTAAACTAATTTCCGTGAAAATAAAAGTCATGCAAGTGAAAACGGCCGTTTTCCCGATTTTTTTAGGTTTTTCGGTCTTGGGGGTGGAAAGGGGTGAAGACGAGGTTCGCAAATTCTGATTATTTGTGGATAGTTAGAATAGGTGGCCTTAAACTAATTTCCGTGAAAATAAAAGTCATGCAAGTGAAAACGGCCGTTTTCCCGATTTTTTTACGTTTTTCGGTCTTGGGGGTGGAAAGGGGTGAAGACGAGGTTCGCAAATTCTGATTCTTCGTGGATAGTTAGAATAGGTGGCCTTAAACTAATTTCCCTGAAAAGAAAAGTCATGCAAGTGAAAACGGCGGTTTTCCCGATTTTTTAAAGTTTTTCGGTCTTGGGGGTGGAAAGGGGTGAAGACGAGGTTCGCAAATTCTGATTCTTTGTGGATAGTTAGAATAGGTGGCCTTAAACTAATTTCCGTGAAAAGAAAAGTCATGCAAGTGAAAACGGCGGTTTTCCCGATTTTTTTAAGTTTTTCGGTCTTGGGGGTGGAAAGGGGTGAAGACGAGGTTCGCAAATTCTGATTCTTTGTGGATAGTTAGAATAGGTGGCCTTAAACTAATTTCCGTGAAAATAAAAGTCATGCAAGTGAAAACGGCCGTTTTCCCGATTTTTTTAGGTTTTTCGGTCTTGGGGGTGGAAAGGGGTGAAGACGAGGTTCGCAAATTCTGATTCTTTGTGGATAGTTAGAATAGGTGGCCTTAAACTAATTTCCGTGAAAAGAAAAGTCATGCAAGTGAAAACGGCGGTTTTCCCGATTTTTTAAAGTTTTTCGGTCTTGGGGGTGGAAAGGGGTGAAGACGAGGTTCGCAAATTCTGATTCTTTGTGGATAGTTAGAATAGGTGGCCTTAAACTAATTTCCGTGAAAAGAAAAGTCATGCAAGTGAAAACGGCGGTTTCCCCGATTTTTTTACGTTTTTCGGTCTTGGGGGTGGAAAGGAGTGAAGACGAGGTTCGCAAATTCTGATTATTTGTGGATAGTTAGAATAGGTGGCCTTAAACTAATTTCCGTGAAAAGAAAAGTCATGCAAGTGAAAACGGCGGTTTTCCCGATTTTTTAAAGTTTTTCGGTCTTGGGGGTGGAAAGGGGTGAAGACGAGGTTCGCAAATTCTGATCCTTTGTGGATAGTTAGAATAGGTGGCCTTAAACTAATTTCCGTGAAAAGAAAAGTCATGCAAGTGAAAACGGCGGTTTCCCCGATTTTTTTACGTTTTTCGGTCTTGGGGGTGGAAAGGGGTGAAGACGAGGTTCGCAAATTCTGATTATTTGTGGATAGTTAGAATAGGTGGCCTTAAACTAATTTCCGTGAAAATAAAAGTCATGCAAGTGAAAACGGCCGTTTTCCCGATTTTTTTACGTTTTTCGGTCTTGGGGGTGGAAAGGGGTGAAGACGAGGTTCGCAAATTCTGATTCTTCGTGGATAGTTAGAATAGGTGGCCTTAAACTAATTTCCCTGAAAAGAAAAGTCATGCAAGTGAAAACGGCGGTTTTCCCGATTTTTTAAAGTTTTTCGGTCTTGGGGGTGGAAAGTTGTGAAGACGAGGTTCGCAAATTCTGATTCTTTGTGGATAGTTAGAATAGGTGGCCTTAAACTAATTTCCGTGAAAATAAAAGTCATGCAAGTCAAAACGGCCGTTTTCCCGATTTTTTTAGGTTTTTCGGTCTTGGGGGTGGAAAGGGGTGAAGACGAGGTTCGCAAATTCTGATTCTTTGTGGATAGTTAGAATAGGTGGCCTTAAACTAATTTCCGTGAAAATAAAAGTCATGCAAGTCAAAACGGCGGTTTTCCCGATTTTTTAAAGTTTTTCGGTCTTGGGGGTGGAAAGGGGTGAAGACGAGGTTCGCAAATTCTGATTCTTTGTGGATAGTTAGAATAGGTGGCCTTAAACTAATTTCCGAGAAAAGAAAAGTCATGCAAGTGAAAACGGCGGTTTCCCCGATTTTTTTACGTTTTTCGGTCTTGGGGGTGGAAAGGGGTGAAGACGAGGTTCGCAAATTCTGATTCTTCGTGGATAGTTAGAATAGGTGGCCTTAAACTAATTTCCGTGAAAAGAAAAGTCATGCAAGTGAAAACGGCGGTTTCCCCGATTTTTTTACGTTTTTCGGTCTTGGGGGTGGAAAGGGGTGAAGACGAGGTTCGCAAATTCTGATTCTTCGTGGATAGTTAGAATAGGTGGCCTTAAACTAATTTCCGTGAAAAGAAAAGTCATGCAAGTGAAAACGGCGGTTTCCCCGATTTTTTTACGTTTTTCGGTCTTGGGGGTGGAAAGGGGTGAAGACGAGGTTCGCAAATTCTGATTATTTGTGGATAGTTAGAATAGGTGGCCTTAAACTAATTTCCGTGAAAATAAAAGTCATGCAAGTGAAAACGGCCGTTTTCCCGATTTTTTTACGTTTTTCGGTCTTGGGGGTGGAAAGGGGTGAAGACGAGGTTCGCAAATTCTGATTCTTCGTGGATAGTTAGAATAGGTGGCCTTAAACTAATTTCCCTGAAAAGAAAAGTCATGCAAGTGAAAACGGCCGTTTTCCCGATTTTTTTAGGTTTTTCGGTCTTGGGGGTGGAAAGGGGTGAAGACGAGGTTCGCAAATTCTGATTCTTTGTGGATAGTTAGAATAGGTGGCCTTAAACTAATTTCCGTGAAAAGAAAAGTCATGCAAGTGAAAACGGCGGTTTTCCCGATTTTTTTAAGTTTTTCGGTCTTGGGGGTGGAAAGGGGTGAAGACGAGGTTCGCAAATTCTGATTCTTTGTGGATAGTTAGAATAGGTGGCCTTAAACTAATTTCCGTGAAAAGAAAAGTCATGCAAGTGAAAACGGCGGTTTTCCCGATTTTCTAAAGTTTTTCGGTCTTGGGGGTGGAAAGGGGTGAAGACGAGGTTCGCAAATTCTGATTCTTTGTGGATAGTTAGAATAGGTGGCCTTAAACTAATTTCCGTGAAAATAAAAGTCATGCAAGTGAAAACGGCCGTTTTCCCGATTTTTTTAGGTTTTTCGGTCTTGGGGGTGGAAAGGGGTGAAGACGAGGTTCGCAAATTCTGATTTTTTGTGGATAGTTAGAATAGGTGGCCTTAAACTAATTTCCGTGAAAATAAACCCGATTTTTTTAAGTTTTTCGGTCTTAGGGGTGGAAAGGGGTGAAGACGAGGTTCGCAAATTCTGATTCTTTGTGGATAGTTAGAATAGGTGGCCTTAAACTAATTTCCGTGAAAAGAAAAGTCATGCAAGTGAAAACGGCGGTTTTCCCGATTTTTTAAAGTTTTTCGGTCTTGGGGGTGGAAAGGGGTGAAGACGAGGTTCGCAAATTCTGATTCTTTGTGGATAGTTAGAATAGGTGGCCTTAAACTAATTTCCGTGAAAAGAAAAGTCATGCAAGTGAAAACGGCGGTTTTCCCGATTTTTTTAAGTTTTTCGGTCTTGGGGGTGGAAAGGGGTGAAGACGAGGTTCGCAAATTCTGATTCTTTGTGGATAGTTAGAATAGGTGGCCTTAAACTAATTTCCGTGAAAAGAAAAGTCATGCAAGTGAAAACGGCGGTTTTCCCGATTTTCTAAAGTTTTTCGGTCTTGGGGGTGGAAAGGGGTGAAGACGAGGTTCGCAAATTCTGATTCTTTGTGGATAGTTAGAATAGGTGGCCTTAAACTAATTTCCGTGAAAATAAAAGTCATGCAAGTGAAAACGGCCGTTTTCCCGATTTTTTTAGGTTTTTCGGTCTTGGGGGTGGAAAGGGGTGAAGACGAGGTTCGCAAATTCTGATTTTTTGTGGATAGTTAGAATAGGTGGCCTTAAACTAATTTCCGTGAAAAGAAAAGTCATGCAAGTGAAAACGGCGGTTTTCCCGATTTTTTTAAGTTTTTCGGTCTTGGGGGTGGAAAGGGGTGAAGACGAGGTTCACAAATTCTGATTCTTTGTGGATAGTTAGAATAGGTGGCCTTAAACTAATTTCCGTGAAAAGAAAAGTCATGCAAGTGAAAACGGCGGTTTTCCCGATTTTTTTAAGTTTTTCGGTCTTGGGGGTGGAAAGGGGTGAAGACGAGGTTCGCAAATTCTGATTCTTTGTGGATAGTTAGAATAGGTGGCCTTAAACTAATATCCGTGAAAAGAAAATTCATGCAAGTGAAAACGGCGGTTTTCCCGATTTTTTAAAGTTTTTCGGTCTTGGGGGTGGAAAGGGGTGAAGACGAGGTTCGCAAATTCTGATTCTTTGTGGATAGTTAGAATAGGTGGCCTTAAACTAATTTCCGTGAAAATAAAAGTCATGCAAGTGAAAACGGCCGTTTTCCCGATTTTTTTAGGTTTTTCGGTCTTGGGGGTGGAAAGGGGTGAAGACGAGGTTCGCAAATTCTGATTCTTTGTGGATAGTTAGAATAGCTGGCCTTAAACTAATTTCCGTGAAAAGAAAAGTCATGCAAGTGAAAATGGCGGTTTTCCCGATTTTTTTAAGTTTTTCGGTCTTGGGGGTGGAAAGGGGTGAAGACGAGGTTCGCAAATTCTGATTATTTGTGGATAGTTAGAATAGGTGGCCTTAAACTAATTTCCGTGAAAATAAAAGTCATGCAAGTGAAAACGGCCGTTTTCCCGATTTTTTTACGTTTTTCGGTCTTGGGGGTGGAAAGGGGTGAAGACGAGGTTCGCAAATTCTGATTCTTCGTGGATAGTTAGAATAGGTGGCCTTAAACTAATTTCCCTGAAAAGAAAAGTCATGCAAGTGAAAACGGCGGTTTTCCCGATTTTTTAAAGTTTTTCGGTCTTGGGGGTGGAAAGGGGTGAAGACGAGGTTCGCAAATTCTGATTCTTTGTGGATAGTTAGAATAGGTGGCCTTAAACTAATTTCCGTGAAAAGAAAAGTCATGCAAGTGAAAACGGCGGTTTTCCCGATTTTTTTAAGTTTTTCGGTCTTGGGGGTGGAAAGGGGTGAAGACGAGTTTCGCAAATTCTGATTCTTTGTGGATAGTTAGAATAGGTGGCCTTAAACTAATTTCCGTGAAAATAAAAATCATGCAAGTGAAAACGGCCGTTTTCCCGATTTTTTTAGGTTTTTCGGTCTTGGGGGTGGAAAGGGGTGAAGACGAGGTTCGCAAATTCTGATTATTTGTGGATAGTTAGAATAGGTGGCCTTAAACTAATTTCCGTGAAAATAAAAGTCATGCAAGTGAAAACGGCCGTTTTCCCGATTTTTTTACGTTTTTCGGTCTTGGGGGTGGAAAGGGGTGAAGACGAGGTTCGCAAATTCTGATTCTTCGTGGATAGTTAGAATAGGTGGCCTTAAACTAATTTCCCTGAAAAGAAAAGTCATGCAAGTGAAAACGGCGGTTTTCCCGATTTTTTAAAGTTTTTCGGTCTTGGGGGTGGAAAGGGGTGAAGACGAGGTTCGCAAATTCTGATTCTTTGTGGATAGTTAGAATAGGTGGCCTTAAACTAATTTCCGTGAAAAGAAAAGTCATGCAAGTGAAAACGGCGGTTTTCCCGATTTTTTTAAGTTTTTCGGTCTTGGGGGTGGAAAGGGGTGAAGACGAGGTTCGCAAATTCTGATTCTTTGTGGATAGTTAGAATAGGTGGCCTTAAACTAATTTCCGTGAAAATAAAAGTCATGCAAGTGAAAACGGCCGTTTTCCCGATTTTTTTAGGTTTTTCGGTCTTGGGGGTGGAAAGGGGTGAAGACGAGGTTCGCAAATTCTGATTCTTTGTGGATAGTTAGAATAGGTGGCCTTAAACTAATTTCCGTGAAAAGAAAAGTCATGCAAGTGAAAACGGCGGTTTTCCCGATTTTTTAAAGTTTTTCGGTCTTGGGGGTGGAAAGGGGTGAAGACGAGGTTCGCAAATTCTGATTCTTTGTGGATAGTTAGAATAGGTGGCCTTAAACTAATTTCCGTGAAAAGAAAAGTCATGCAAGTGAAAACGGCGGTTTCCCCGATTTTTTTACGTTTTTCGGTCTTGGGGGTGGAAAGGAGTGAAGACGAGGTTCGCAAATTCTGATTATTTGTGGATAGTTAGAATAGGTGGCCTTAAACTAATTTCCGTGAAAAGAAAAGTCATGCAAGTGAAAACGGCGGTTTTCCCGATTTTTTAAAGTTTTTCGGTCTTGGGGGTGGAAAGGGGTGAAGACGAGGTTCGCAAATTCTGATCCTTTGTGGATAGTTAGAATAGGTGGCCTTAAACTAATTTCCGTGAAAAGAAAAGTCATGCAAGTGAAAACGGCGGTTTCCCCGATTTTTTTACGTTTTTCGGTCTTGGGGGTGGAAAGGGGTGAAGACGAGGTTCGCAAATTCTGATTATTTGTGGATAGTTAGAATAGGTGGCCTTAAACTAATTTCCGTGAAAATAAAAGTCATGCAAGTGAAAACGGCCGTTTTCCCGATTTTTTTACGTTTTTCGGTCTTGGGGGTGGAAAGGGGTGAAGACGAGGTTCGCAAATTCTGATTCTTCGTGGATAGTTAGAATAGGTGGCCTTAAACTAATTTCCCTGAAAAGAAAAGTCATGCAAGTGAAAACGGCGGTTTTCCCGATTTTTTAAAGTTTTTCGGTCTTGGGGGTGGAAAGTTGTGAAGACGAGGTTCGCAAATTCTGATTCTTTGTGGATAGTTAGAATAGGTGGCCTTAAACTAATTTCCGTGAAAATAAAAGTCATGCAAGTCAAAACGGCCGTTTTCCCGATTTTTTTAGGTTTTTCGGTCTTGGGGGTGGAAAGGGGTGAAGACGAGGTTCGCAAATTCTGATTCTTTGTGGATAGTTAGAATAGGTGGCCTTAAACTAATTTCCGTGAAAAGAAAAGTCATGCAAGTGAAAACGGCGGTTTTCCCGATTTTTTTAAGTTTTTCGGTCTTGGGGGTGGAAAGGGGTGAAGACGAGGTTCGCAAATTCTGATTCTTTGTGGATAGTTAGAATAGGTGGCCTTAAACTAATTTCCGTGAAAAGAAAAGTCATGCATGTGAAAACGGCGGTTTTCCCGATTTTTTAAAGTTTTTCGGTCTTGGGGGTGGAAAGGGGTGAAGACGAGGTTCGCAAATTCTGATTCTTTGTGGATAGTTAGAATAGGTGGCCTTAAACTAATTTCCGTGAAAATAAAAGTCATGCAAGTGAAAACGGCCGTTTTCCCGATTTTTTTAGGTTTTTCGGTCTTGGGGGTGGAAAGGGGTGAAGACGAGGTTCGCAAATTCTGATTCTTTGTGGATAGTTAGAATAGCTGGCCTTAAACTAATTTCCGTGAAAAGAAAAGTCATGCAAGTGAAAAGGGCGGTTTTCCCGATTTTTTTAAGTTTTTCGGTCTTGGGGGTGGAAAGGGGTGAAGACGAGGTTCGCAAATTCTGATTCTTTGTGTATAGTTGGAATAGGTGGCCTTAAACTAATTTCCGTGAAAAGAAAAGTCATGCAAGTGAAAACGGCGGTTTCCCCGATTTTTTTACGTTTTTCGGTCTTGGGGGTGGAAAGGGGTGAAGACGAGGTTCGCAAATTCTGATTATTTGTGGATAGTTAGAATAGGTGGCCTTAAACTAATTTCCGTGAAAAGAAAAGTCATGGAAGTGAAAACGGCGGTTTTCCCGATTTTTTAAAGTTTTTCGGTCTTGGGGGTGGAAAGGGGTGAAGACGAGGTTCGCAAATTCTGATTCTTTGTGGATAGTTAGAATAGGTGGCCTTAAACTAATTTCCGTGAAAAGAAAAGTCATGCAAGTGAAAACGGCGGTTTCCCCGATTTTTTTACGTTTTTCGGTCTTGAGGGTGGAAAGGGGTGAAGACGAGGTTCGCAAATTCTGATTCTTCGTGGATAGTTAGAATAGGTGGCCTTAAACTAATTTCCGTGAAAAGAAAAGTCATGCAAGTGAAAACGGCGATTTCCCCGATTTTTTTACGTTTTTCGGTCTTGGGGGTGGAAAGGGGTGAAGACGAGGTTCGCAAATTCTGATTATTTGTGGATAGTTAGAATAGGTGGCCTTAAACTAATTTCCGTGAAAAGAAAAGTCATGGAAGTGAAAACGGCGGTTTTCCCGATTTTTTAAAGTTTTTCGGTCTTGGGGGTGGAAAGGGGTGAAGACGAGGTTCGCAAATTCTGATTCTTTGTGGATAGTTAGAATAGGTGGCCTTAAACTAATTTCCGTGAAAATAAAAGTCATGCAAGTGAAAACGGCCGTTTTCCCGATTTTTTTAGGTTTTTCGGTCTTGGGGGTGGAAAGGGGTGAAGACGAGGTTCGCAAATTCTGATTCTTTGTGGATAGTTAGAATAGGTGGCCTTAAACTAATTTCCGTGAAAAGAAAAGTCATGCAAGTGAAAACGGCGGTTTTCCCGATTTTTTTAAGTTTTTCGGTCTTGGGGGTGGAAAGGGGTGAAGACGAGGTTCGCAAATTCTGATTCTTTGTGGATAGTTAGAATAGGTGGCCTTAAACTAATTTCCGTGAAAATAAAAGTCATGCAAGTGAAAACGGCCGTTTTCCCGATTTTTTTAGGTTTTTCGGTCTTGGGGGTGGAAAGGGGTGAAGACGAGGTTCGCAAATTCTGATTCTTTGTGGAGAGTTAGAATAGGTGGCCTTAAACTAATTTCCGTGAAAAGAAAAGTCATGCAAGTGAAAACGGCGGTTTTCCCGATTTTTTTAAGTTTTTCGGTCTTGGGGGTGGAAAGGGGTGAAGACGAGGTTCGCAAATTCTGATTCTTTGTGGATAGTTAGAATAGGTGGCCTTAAACTAATTTCCCTGAAAAGAAAAGTCATGCAAGTGAAAACGGCGGTTTTCCCGATTTTTTAAAGTTTTTCGGTCTTGGGGGTGGAAAGGGGTGAAGACGAGGTTCGCAAATTCTGATTCTTTGTGGATAGTTAGAATAGGTGGCCTTAAACTAATTTCCGTGAAAAGAAAAGTCATGCAAGTGAAAACGGCGGTTTTCCCGATTTTTTTAAGTTTTTCGGTCTTGGGGGTGGAAAGGGGTGAAGACGAGGTTCGCAAATTCTGATTCTTTGTGGATAGTTAGAATAGGTGGCCTTAAACTAATTTCCGTGAAAATAAAAATCATGCAAGTGAAAACGGCCGTTTTCCCGATTTTTTTAGGTTTTTCGGTCTTGGGGGTGGAAAGGGGTGAAGACGAGGTTCGCAAATTCTGATTTTTTGTGGATAGTTAGAATAGGTGGCCTTAAACTAATTTCCGTGAAAATAAACCCGATTTTTTTAAGTTTTTCGGTCTTAGGGGTGGAAAGGGGTGAAGACGAGGTTCGCAAATTCTGATTCTTTGTGGATAGTTAGAATAGGTGGCCTTAAACTAATTTCCGTGAAAAGAAAAGTCATGCAAGTGAAAACGGCGGTTTTCCCGATTTTTTAAAGTTTTTCGGTCTTGGGGGTGGAAAGGGGTGAAGACGAGGTTCGCAAATTCTGATTCTTTGTGGATAGTTAGAATAGGTGGCCTTAAACTAATTTCCGTGAAAAGAAAAGTCATGCAAGTGAAAACGGCGGTTTTCCCGATTTTTTTAAGTTTTTCGGTCTTGGGGGTGGAAAGGGGTGAAGACGAGGTTCGCAAATTCTGATTCTTTGTGGATAGTTAGAATAGGTGGCCTTAAACTAATTTCCGTGAAAAGAAAAGTCATGCAAGTGAAAACGGCGGTTTTCCCGATTTTCTAAAGTTTTTCGGTCTTGGGGGTGGAAAGGGGTGAAGACGAGGTTCGCAAATTCTGATTCTTTGTGGATAGTTAGAATAGGTGGCCTTAAACTAATTTCCGTGAAAATAAAAGTCATGCAAGTGAAAACGGCCGTTTTCCCGATTTTTTTAGGTTTTTCGGTCTTGGGGGTGGAAAGGGGTGAAGACGAGGTTCGCAAATTCTGATTTTTTGTGGATAGTTAGAATAGGTGGCCTTAAACTAATTTCCGTGAAAAGAAAAGTCATGCAAGTGAAAACGGCGGTTTTCCCGATTTTTTTAAGTTTTTCGGTCTTGGGGGTGGAAAGGGGTGAAGACGAGGTTCACAAATTCTGATTCTTTGTGGATAGTTAGAATAGGTGGCCTTAAACTAATTTCCGTGAAAAGAAAAGTCATGCAAGTGAAAACGGCGGTTTTCCCGATTTTTTAAAGTTTTTCGGTCTTGGGGGTGGAAAGGGGTGAAGACGAGGTTCGCAAATTCTGATTCTTTGTGGATAGTTAGAATAGGTGGCCTTAAACTAATTTCCGTGAAAAGAAAAGTCATGCAAGTGAAAACGGCGGTTTTCCCGATTTTTTAAAGTTTTTCGGTCTTGGGGGTGGAAAGGGGTGAAGACGAGGTTCGCAAATTCTGATTCTTTGTGGATAGTTAGAATAGGTGGCCTTAAACTAATTTCCGTGAAAATAAAAGTCATGCAAGTGAAAACGGCCGTTTTCCCGATTTTTTTAGGTTTTTCGGTCTTGGGGGTGGAAAGGGGTGTAGACGAGGTTCGCAAATTCTGATTCTTTGTGGATAGTTAGAATAGGTGGCCTTAAACTAATTTCCGTTAAAAGAAAAGTCATGCAAGTGAAAACGGCGGTTTTCCCTATTGCTATCTTTGAAGGAAAACCATCCGTGCAAGCTGTACCCGAGGGCCGCCCGGGGAAGTCGTTGCTAGAAAACTCGTTGCTGCTTTCTTACTCATAAAATTTACTTGCAATATCCCTCATGTATTTTTCTTTATCAAAACCAATTTAAATCTGACAATGATTGCAACAACTCAGAATAAAAGAACCCTAGTACCGTAGATATCTAGTAATAATTTGGTTATATCAGGGTAACCTTAGCAGTTGAATGCAAATTGGATGACAATAGTATCCCAAACAATGATATCAATCATGCGTGATATTATTATCTAGCTATAACGCACCTTGCTGATACCAAAGCGTTGGGGTGAGGTTTCACTTCAATCAACGTCCGAAAGTTACTTGATCTCCGAAAACAATTCTTCAGAGTTGCAATTTTCTTCCAGGCATAATACCACAACTGTAATACTTAATTCACCTAGCAAATGTCGTTTTATCTGGAAATTATTAAGCGATTGTCAAATTGCCCCAAAACACCCTCCCCTAAGAGCAGTATTCTCGCCCCTACCCACGAATGCAAAATCCAGAGGCATCCACGGCACAATACACTCGAATGGTGGGCGATTCCGGACTGTCCGGACTGGCGAGTTCACGCATTTGACACTTCACAGCGCCACCTTTTGTTGACGCATGAAATCGGAAGATTGCTTCGTGGTTAGGCGTGGATAAACGGTCGGGGACATACAGGGTGTCTACTTTTGAGTGTATACAAATCGAGAGGTCTTGAAAAAACGCTTCTTTTGACGTTTTTACTTTTGTCAAAATGCAAATCCAGGGACGGCTATAATTTTTTTTAACCCCGATTTTCACAAAAACCATTTAGCGATTTTTTTTATTTAAAATCTGACACAACAGCATTAATCAGGACACCCCAAAACCCCCAGATAGTAAATTTGAACAAAAAATGTAGAGGGTGTTCGGTTCTACACCATGTTAATGTTGAGCAAAATAGGGACTTTAAAGGCATCTGGCGAGTCAAGCGTGCCATGGAATTATTTCAAAACAGTGGAAGAATTAACAGGACCACCCAAAGTGTTGATGGAAGAAATTGCAAGAAGAAATATGCGGGATATTTTTCTCTACGTCTCAAATTTCTAAAAAAATTACTAAATGTAAAATAAATTAAATTAAAAAATATATATAAGGAGTCATTCAGTCATTTCCCTTGTCTTTACGAACAATATTCTAGTTTTGCTAGGTAATAATTTTAAAAAATCTCTCCAGACAGTTTAAATTCTTAATAAAAATATTCGCAAAAATCAGATCAGTCATGGAAATTAAAAAACAAGTCAATACAATAAATTTGACAGTTCTGTTAATCTCAACTTTTGGCCAACTTGTATACACAATGGAAGCGTTAACTTTGAGTGACAAAATTGAGATTATCAGATTAACGGGTGAAAATGTGCCTTACCGTGAAGTTGCCAGGATATTTAATACGGGTCATGAACGGAATATCCACTATTAAAAACAGCAAAAATAAACAGAACATTTGATCTAGCGGGTAAGTGAAGTTGAAGAGCTGGAAAATTAGTAAAATGAAATGCAATTGTACCTATTGTTTTGTAGGAAATGCGTCTATAAAAAAGATCAGAGGAGGTAATAACAACAACAGAACGTCTGAACAAATTTTAGAATATTTTCGGAACAATCCTAAATGATGCAGTTAGGGATTTGCTGCTGAAAAGATCTACAATTTGGACATGTTTAAAAATAAATAAATTAAAGGCATTTAAAGCAAAATTTCTGCAAACGTTAGAAGTAGGAGACATGGAATGAAGACTAGAATATTGTTTGTGGGCGCAAGGGGAATAATACCTGAATGAAGCTAATTTTCTAAAAAATATATTATTTACGGATGAAGCAACTTTCACAACAAATGGGGTTGTTTCATCCCAGAATACACGTTATTGGTCGGAAGAAAATCCTCATTTTGTTGTACACACTAAAAGCCAGTTCTCGCAAAAAGTAAATGTTTTCGCGCGATAACTGACCACAGGGTGATAGGACCTTTCTTTTCCGCCAACCTCTAAATGGTGCGCTCTTTTTGGAATTTTTGAGAGGCGACTTTCAAAACGCCCTCGACGATTTACCATTGCGAGAAACAAGAGATTTAACGATGCAGTTAGATGGAGCGCCTATCCATGGAACTCGAGCTGTCACTGAGTGGCTAAATAATAATTTTGACAACAGGTATTGTTATTGTTACACTTACATGATTTTAGATTAATGTACTAATAAATTTTACCACTTGCAGATGGATTGAAAGAAATAGTCCATTAATTAGATGGCCCCCTCGATCGCCAGATTTGTCCTCGATGAACTTTTATTTTTGGGGTGCGATAAAGGATAGAGTATAAAAATCGCCCTAGAGACATAAACGAGCTACAACAAAACAGTAACAGCAAATGAGTGAAAAAATGTTGTTTGTAACATTAAAAAGCGTATTGACAAATGTATAACCTTAGAAGGCGATTATATTGAGAAAACCTCGATAACTTAAGACTTAAGTATTTTATTTGTTGATGTTTTGGTAAAATTTAATTTATTTTACATTTAGTAACATTGTTTCAATAATCCAAGGCAAACTTGACCAGCATAAAATTCGAAAAAAATCGGAAATTTGAGACGCTGTAGAGAAAAACATCCTGTATATTTCTTCTTGCAATTTCTTCCATCAACACTTTGGGTGGTCCTGTTAATTCTTCCACTGTTTTGAAATAATTCCATGGCACGCTTGACTCGCCAGGTACCTTTGAAGTCCCTATTTTGCTTAACTTTAACACGGTGTAGAACCGAACACCCTCTACATTTTTTGTTCAAATTTAGTATATGGGGGTTTTGGGGTGACCTGATTAACGCTGTTGTGTCAGATTTTAAATAAAAAAAATCGCTAACTGGTTTTTGTGAAAATCGGGGTATATAAAAAATCGTAGCCGCCCCTGGATTTGCATTTTGACAAAAGTGAAAACGTCAAAAGAAGCGTTTTTTGAAGACCTTTCGAAAAAAAAAGGTTTTTGAAAATATCTCACAAAATAAATTTTTTATCGATTTGTATACACTTAAAAGTAGACACCCTGTTTGTTCGAAGAAGAAAATTTTTGTGTTGCTACCTCATTAAGCCCAAAAGGCGTCCAAACTATCCGCGTTTTGCCCCTGTCAGGCCTAAGCCCAGTTTTTGGCCCCGGCAAAAACTAATTGCCGGTTAAACTGTGTACATAAATTGACCGACCCCCGGGTGTAATTAAAGAAGTTGGCGGAACGCGTCAGCTGCAGCTTCGATGCAGTTGCGAATTAGCTGGGCGGCAAAAAGTGCAACACGCCAGGTGGCCGAGTGATTATCAAGCGGGCGTTGCTGAATTTGTATTTGGGGAGTTGCGGTTGGCGGGAAATAATTTCGTTTTGGAAGTTTTGGCGCACCCGCGGCCACAAAACAATAAGAACAAAACAAACCGACAGGTCCCCGCCGATTACTTATATCTCAGACAAATAATGAACATTAACTAACAATTCAATAAAATACAGACCCTGCAAAAAATGTTTAGTAATAGAAATCTAAAAGCAAACAATGCAATGATTGCACCATTGCCAAACTTCTTCATAAATTTATCTTGTACTTACGAAATAAATGTAGGTATAACCAACGTTAAAAACATCAATTTGGAACAATTGGTTGATAGCTACAATCTACATATTATAGTAAAAATTTGGACAATTATCATTTAACAATAAATTTCACTGATTTCGTGAATTTACTGTTCCTGCTTGGTCCTTAATAAATTGCTTATTCTGGCTAACGTGGCAACGAGCTCTTTGTGATCGATGCGCATTTGCTTTATTATGCCCCAACAGCTGATCCACGATACACTTACCCACGGTATGTCATTGCGCATCTTGCGACGTCAGTTGCGAATCAGAATTTAAATTGCTCCATATTATGTTTTACAGAGCAATAGATACTTTTTTATGGGTTCTTTCTTATTTTAAACGTTTTCTTTTAAATAAATGTTGTTAAAAATATGTAGATTATATTACTAGATAAATGAATGAATATTCTGTTAATAAAAAACATATTTAATTTGATAATTATAATTTTACAAATAATTTGATTTCTTTGCGTTTTAGCTAATCGTATGCATGCAAATAAAATTGATATATATATATATATATATTGTTAAATTAACAGGATTTTTCTTTTAAAAGACCGTATATTGGTAGACAATAAAAAAATATCATACCTATAGGTATCTATTTATTGTAAGTAAGGTAATTCTGAACTAAGTTTTGGCTTCTATCGACACAAACTCTCCATCGAAACAAAGTATTTTACAGATGACTTGTTATAGGCAGAGATATTGATAAATAAAATTCAAAGCCTTACCAAAAATATAACTTCTTCCTTCCAGTGTTTATGTCGGTTTATGTCAATTAAAGCCTTATTTACCAATTAGTGCACACAAGCCTCGACACAAGCACAGCCTGCACAACTAATGCTTAGTTTATAGTTAAACAACAAACAAAACAACATATAAATAGTGAGTAAAATAGGGATCAATTAATGATTCCCTTTAACCATAACACCATTTTTTTAAATTGACACTGTCTTGTCTGCAGCATGCAGCAATCCATTTTTTGGCAAGATTATTGTCCTTGGGAAATCTATAGTCCTACTTAATTTCCGTTCCCTTACTGTTTCTGTTATTATTTGGACAAACCGCACATCCCGACATTTTTGGCCTATTTTAAAGCACTGTCGAGCTGGACTGACGATCAGTCAGTTGTTTACACTTTTTTCTTGACACATTAAACTAACTTCGTTAGTGACATACCGTGGGTAAGTGTATCGTGAGCTGATCCAGAGTTCGTTGAGATTTCGCTGGTTTGTATTGTGTTTCGAGTGTTTACTTTTGCGCTATTCTTGTTGTTTTGAGGAGATTTTGGGGTTATTGGACAAAATGCATAGATATAGTTAAGTTAGTAATAAGTGACTTAATGTAGTTTTAAGACCAATGGGAAGAGTAAAGTGTTGGATTTGTGTCATCATATGATGCAGGCTTAAGTGTCAAATTTGTTGTTTTTGTTTTGAGTAGGCATTTTTTATGTTGGCTAATAATTACACTGCAGCCTTTACGTTAATCCAGTTCATTATTTGTCTGATGTTTACATTGTAGCTTTTGACTAACGATTGGGCGAAATCAGTACACACGTGACATTCGGAGTCATAACAATAACTTTACAAGTGGCGAGGTCGCCCTTGTTTTTGACTATTTATTAGTTAATAAATTCTCGGGTGCTGTGGCAGGCCCACTTTATATTATTTAATGCACATTGTGTGTATGCATATTAAATGGTGGGGAATGTGGGGGTTTTTATTTTATTGCGATGGTAATTTCAGGTGCATATATGTGGCCCGATGACAACAATCCGGTGTGGTATATTCGAGAGAATATGCGGGGAAATATTTTTACCAGGAAATAGTGCTTTACACAAAACAATTCAGCGCTAAAGGCAATTTTCTAAAGCTGCTCATCAAATTCTTCTTTCAGCAAATATATTCTTCATTTTCTTCATTTACTAAATTCCAAGCTTTCGTTCTTAGTTTTAGAACTTCATCAGGGCTAGAGAGAGTAAAATTGTAATTATATTTTCTATTCATTAATCATTATAAAAAATGTAAAAATTGTTATAATATACAAAGTAAGTATAGTTATACAGGGTGTTCGAAAAATAGACGGAGATATTTTAGAGGGTGATTCCCTGTTAAGAAATATGAAAAAAAGTTTCTATAAACATGGGTCCGGAAATGCAGAGTTTTCAAGATACAGGATGTTAAATATATTGCATGTCACTGGACAAAATTGGTTTATCAATTTTTGCAAAAAAAATCACAAGTGCCTTGGAAAACAAATAATCAAAAGCATTTCTAGGAAAGAGTGTTATTGCAACTTTTCCAATATCATAACATAAAGTACACTACAACCAATTTTGTCCAGTGACATGCAATAAAACGGTTTTTGTTTTTTTTTCTCGAAAACGAAGTGAGATAGGAAAACAATACAAGAGGGAAAGAAGTTGTATTTTTAGATGCTTAATCAAACAAAAAATATTAAAGTTACAAAAAAGGTAGTGGCGTACATTTTTTTGATAATAATATTCACTAAGGTGCCCCCGGGACGCCACTGGACTTAATAAATTTAATCTAGTTAGGGCGAAATTAGCCTCTTAATACAACAAATAACATTGCCAAATTTCAACAGAATCGAGTAAATAATTTTTAAGACATTAATAATTTCATGTTTTATTTTTTTTTATTTAACATCCTGTATCTTGAAAACTCTGCATTTCCGGACCCATGTTTATAGAAACTTTTTTTCATATTTCTTAACAGGGAATCACCTTCTAAAATATCTCCGTCTATTTTTCGAACACCCTGTATATTGTTTTAGTGGTGAATTGTTCAGCGTTTGGTTACAAAAGAAGAAGTGAAAAGCAAGAGGCAGGGATTTTGCTTCACAAGTAAATATTTAACAAGCTACCTTTGAAAGATGCCCTAAAATTTCATTCCTTCTCAATATAACTTCTTTAAATTCATTCTACCTTTTAGTATGATAAAGTGCATTGTTTTGTTAGTAAATGGGACCAATATAATTATTTTTAGCATCGTTTTTATTGAAAATTTCTTAATTATTATTATGGTAGTTTCCATGGGCGTGCATTATTTATTTTATTTTAATAAATATATTTCAGCACTTGACACTAGCTTTAAATTTGGGAAATTATCTGCAAATAAATACCAATATTTAAAATTATACGTTAGTCAAAATTAACTACCTTTTCATTTTTAACATTTTTGTGATATTGGCTAAGAACGCGTTTCATGCTACGCCACTGGCCTGTCGTGCCATGTGGCAGTCGGTAACACGGCCGCGAGCGCTGTTAGGCGTCCTCTCTCTTTATTTATTTTATTTTTTATCCAAAAGTAAAATAAAAGAGTAAATAAAGCTTAAATCTTGAATAACTGTTCTTTTGTTAATTAATTTCAACTATTTCCAAAAAAATTGTTTGTGGCAATTTTTTCTTGCGGACATGTTCAGAAAGTTCAGAAGTATAAAAATCACTTTTATGGCCAGAAATACGCTTTTTTAATAATTGGGAAGTTTGTCCAGTGTACTTTTTATCACAACTGTAACAAGAAAAACAGTAAAAACATTAGATTTATTATAAATTGGTGTATTATCTTTTAATTTTGTGTATAATTTAGAAATAGGTTTAACACTTTTAAGTGCAATTTTTTATATTAACCAACCAATTTATTATTTTAGGTGTTAAGTCTTCAATATAAGGAAAAGAATGGATACAAAATTCTATGATTCATGCAAGAATTATTTGAATTTATGATGTTACTGTCATTAATAATGTTAACTGGCAAAGAGTTAGAAATAAAAATTTCTTTAGTCTTAGTAGATTTAAATGTTTTAGGGAAGGCTGTACAAGTTTTTCAATTCTATTTTTTAAATTCAATATAAAATTTATTATCATTTTATGACTATGGCGAGAGAACAAATTTATGTACCTTTCAGACTTAGTAGGTTTTATATACCCAATCAGTTATTAAAGAATTACCTTTTCTATTCATAATTTTAGCAGGTATCTAAAAAAAGGCAAGGAATTATTTTTTTCAGCAGTAAATTGCATTAATTTATCATTATAATTATTATTAGCTCTGAAGTTCTAAAACTAAGAACGAAGCTTTGAATTTAATAAGAATGGTGTAGTTTTTGAAGAATATGTTTGCTGAAAGGACCCATGATTTTCAGCAGTGAATTTTTTTACACTAACTATTCCATCGGTAAGTTTACATTAAATGCTAATTTAACATTATTTTTAAACGTACAACTTCTCGCGTGAGCCTACCTCTAAACGCGTGCATCGGATTTCCAACGTTGTTCACTAATTAACAGGGGAGTTCTCTCTTACTAATTATTTTTGCGTAATGGTTCACGTGCAATTAAACGCCTTTTTTCTAATTATGATGAATTTCGGCTGGATTTTTCATGAATATTAATCGGGTGGGGCAAGATTAATCGAGGCACGCTTGATTTCTCGTTTTGTTTCCACCGCAACGCTCGAATCGATGGTGTGAAAAGGAAACAAATTACGCCCGTCCGTCTCTGGTGCAGATTAAAACGTTTTCGGAAGAAGGTGCGGATAAAGAGTCTCAAAATCGTCGTTGAAAGCTCGGTTTGTACAACGATAATATTCTGTATGTAGACCGCCATCGAGATGGGCATGAAAGGTGCAGCAAAGGCAGGCGCGGTCAGGTCATGTATGGGTGACGGCGCTTTTTAATTTTTTTAATGGTCCTTGCGTTTTTTATTTTTTATGGCTTTAAGCTAATAAAAAGAAGAAGAAAGAGAACAATATAAAGGCAACTTAACTCAGACAAATAATAAACAAAAACTAACCTAAAGGCTGCATTGTAATGAGCCAACCTAAAAAATGCCTACTCAAAGCAAAAAAAAAACATATTTAACACTTAAGCCTGCATCATATGATAACCAGAGGTTGCGTTTCCTATGCCACAAATGCACTTTACTCTTCCCATTGTTCTTAAAACTACAATAATTCACTAACTACTATCTAAACTATATGTCTTTTGTCCAATAATCCCAAAATCTCCTCAAAAAAAAACAATAATAACTCAAAAGTAAACACTCGAAACACATCAACAAAAACCGGCGAAATCTGAACGAACTCTGGATCAGCTGTTGGGGCATATTAAAGCAAAAGCGCAACAATCACAAAGAGCTCGTGCAACGTTGCCACGTTAGCCAAAATAGGCAATTTATTAAGGATATCATTTATAAACCAAGCAGGAACAGTAAATTCATGAAATCAGTAAAATTTATTGTTAAATGATAACTGACCAAATTTTTACTATATTATGTAGATTGTAGATAACAGCTAATTGTTCCAAATTGTTTTTAACGTTGGTTATACCTACATTTATTTCGTAAGTACAAGATAAATGTATGAAGAAGTTTGGCAATGGTGCAATCATTGCATTGTTTTGTTATACAAAAGGCACATGATAGCGTACACTTTTTTTATTCGGCTTCATTTTGCAACTACTACAGACAACACACTTTTGCAAATATTGTGAAACACTACATAACAGTTCTGCTATAGCAGGTATTATAAGCCTCCCCCCACCGAACAGTTGAACTGTGATTGCAGTTGACGGATTGCCATTATAACCCGGGAGGTCAATTTAAAATACGGCCAGGCGGATATAGGAATGAATTATTATTAAACATTAGTAATCTTGACTCCATTGTTAGTAATTGGGGAGTTTTTGCATGAAAATATAATTGCATTTTTTTAAAATATAGTTTATTATTAGACATTGAAAAAAAATTGAAATAAATTAGCTGGGTCATTGACCAAACGATCTTATGGAGGAGCCTGTGACGGAATATAAATAGCGGGTTTTGGGAAAAGTTTTTTGTTTGTAATGTTTTCTTCTTTATAATTATGTATTGCTAAAAACTATAACAGGGTTCGTATTTTACCAACCATGTATTGGGAGTAGTTTGATATCTTCGCGTGTAGATGGCGCCACTGGCCCATAATGGAAACCTTAGTTGAGTTATTAATTAAAAGTACAGATGTCGCCTCCGGTGCTAATAAGTCAATATCTCCTTATCTTTTAAATCAAACTGCTATTTTTTATGGGATTTTTTATAATTCCTGTGAAAGGAAATTTGCAACCTTTCTTCGTTCTTTTGCGTCTTGTCAGAGCTAGGCAGCTGTTTGTTTTTTGATTGTTGCAGTATATTTTATTTAATAATTTATCACTGTAATCGAGAATTAGTACCAGGTAGGTTGAAATATTTGCTGTATTAAAAATAAGTATTCTATTGTTAAATATTATTACAGTTTTGACTTGTTCACAAACGGATGTTTGAACCCTGGGCAAGACGTTTTGGAATTTCACTGCTAGCCTGAACCCACATATCTGTTACCAGCCGCTCCTGATTATTACAGTTATTCTCTTCCCTAATATTATCTGTTCTGACAAATACGTAATACACAAGTTCCAACGGACACATAGACAGGAATTATCGCTTAATAAATCAGCACGACAGCTGGCGTGGGGCTCCCCCTAAGATGCATCAAACTTTGTCAAATAATCACCTCATTTACAAACCTCCGCAAGCAGCCGACAAAGTGACAAGCAAATTCGCAAAACTACGGCAATCCCCGGAACAAATCGCAGCAACGCCGCAACAGACAGACGGCAAATCCGGAAGAGGGTGGGGTATACGAGAGATATGTCAGTGGCGTAGGCAAGGAGGGTACAGGGTGTCCAGATTTGGTTTTAAATGCGGGGTATCTCGCTTATTTTTAGAGAGAGGGAGTTGCGGTTTTCGCGAACCGTTGCTACTTTTTTGCGAAACGAAAGATGCCGTAAACAGATTTTTCATAGTCACCTTCGTTTTTAAGATACAGGGCGAAATTGGAATTTTGAGCTTTTGGGGAATACCTCGTACCTTGGGAACGGTTAATGATATTGAAATGACAAAAACTGTATCTTGTATACATTTTCACGTAGAATTCAGTGCCGTCTAGTTTTTTACTAAAATTGATAGTGTTCGATATATGGACCAAACTTAGGTTTTTTCAAATGGAACACCCTGAATATTTTCTACTAGTTATATTCAGATTGTCGTAAGCTTTACAAAAATATATAACACTATGGAGGCTTAAAAATTTCAATTTTCAGGAATTCAGAGAATGTTTATATAAGTAGGTCTTGGAAAACAATAAATAAGAACAAGAACAATTAAGAAAAGTTTGAATATAGTTTACAAAAATCGTTCAAATTGATTTCCGTTATGTCTCAAACACATTTGACAAATTTTTCTAATCCTACGTAAGGCATTAAGAATTATTAGGGGTTGTGCTTGTAAAGCCCTGAACTCTCTTTCTATGGCAGCACGTAAATCCTCTATTGTCTCATACTGAACATTATATATTTTTTTGTTTAAGTAACCCCACAAGAAGAAATCGAGTATTGATAAATCGGGAGATCTAGCGGGCCATCTTAAAGGACCAAATAACTTTGGAAGCAAAATTCATATCAATATTGGTCATTTGCGCAGAAGTCCATTCTTCTTACGGCATCTCCAGGATATACATGATGAACCAACTTAAACTTATACGGCTTATATTTGTGTTTTTTCAGTAGGTACCTCATGAACCCTAGTTTTCTCTATACCAATATCAGTTGCAATTTTTCTACAAGAGTTTACCCGATTTGCCTCAACGCTTGCCAAAACATTTATCTCGTCAATTTCATTATTATTTTTAGTATAAGAGCGGGGACGAGGTTTGATAAAAGAACCATAATTTTCCAAATTTGACTTTGTTCTACGAAATATCACTTTACTCGGTTGTCTCCTTTCAGGAAACCTAAAATTAGTTATTATTCTTTTATTAACTAGGTAATCAACTGTTAAATAAATACCTGAGCAAATATAACTCCGAAGCTTCATTTGTGTTCTTGTTGCATTGAATAGAGCAAAATAAATTCTCAAAAACTTCATTTGCAGCCATTTTAAATAAATTACAAACACGAATAAACACTAAGCACTGTTACAGCAAAGACGCCAAAATTATCACAAGTTAACGAATAGTGACATTTTTTTCCACTCCTATGCTAGTAACATAACCATTAAGTGACAGTTTAGGTTATTGTCATTTTTAAACCTAATATAGTGTTATATATTTTTGTGAAGCTTACGACAATTTGAATATAACTAGTAGAAAATATACAGGGTGTTCTATTAAATTTTCAATTTCGCCCTGTATCTTAAAAAAGAAGGTGGCTATGAAAACTATGGTTTCCATTTAAAAAAATATATATAACTTTGGCTCATATCTCAAAAACTATTAACGCTACCAAGAAACTAATTATTCAATTCGATTCTACGCCAAAAAATCTATAAAAATAGTTGATTAAATTTGTCGATAGATATATATATATATATATATATATATATATATATATATATATATATATATATATATATATATATATATATATATATATATATATATATATAGTTGATTAAATTTGTCGATATATATATATATATATATATTGGTCCACCAAATTCCTCCCAAAGTGACGTGAAAACCGCAACCCTCTAGCTTTAATAATAACCGAGATTTTTGAGAAAAAACACCCGAAATGCGACACCCTGTACATACCTTAAAAAATAAAGGGTAGTTATAAGCGAGTTATTAAACTAAAACGTCAACTCTAAAAATAAGGTATATTAATTGCATGTTACAAAAAAATTCTGATATTGTATATTTTTTACTTTTTTAGAAATATTTCCGTGCACGCCCATGCTAAAACCAAGACGATCTAAACCGATTTTGGAGGTGGTCCCACCGTTCAATATACGCCTACTCGCGGCTTATTAAAGTGACGTAGATTACGTGCACGTCAGATGCCTGCGACAAATCCAAATGCTGGGAAAATCCGTGGGGAAGGGTTGGGGGATGCGTCCCTTAAGAGTTCTGCTTACTTTCCCCCACATTTCGCCATACCTACATGAGCTTTTAGCTGGAGAATGTCGACTGTCAAAATGGGAGACCGGTTTTATTTCGGTTGGTATATATCTACTGTAAGTATATCAGAATAAACATGGCAAACTATAACATGACAAACAGTTTAACACTTTAACGACACTTTTATTTTTCGGAAAGATATAAACAACGACAACGGACAGGTTATCCAATACTTTCAAAGTTACTTAGGACTCTAACCTATCCCATCTAAAAGATAAATTTCCTCTCTCCCATCAAACTATACCTATATTTTCTTTCCATTTCAATACTCCGTCCGGGGTGGACCACCTCCTCGGGCTAAAATAGAAAACAAGTGGAAATCTGGGAAAGAGTGTTGACACGGTCTACAGTATATTTTCCCGTATTTGAACTCTGTACGACTCGCTTTTGTTTTACTTAGTTCTCAGTCTCAGCTGGCGTAGGAGTTTGTTTCTTGTTTTGCGCTTAGTAAACGACTCTTTAAGTTTTGTTCTGTACACACACCGTGAATTTTTCATAAGAAAATGTATGCAATCGGTTAATTTTTAAAGTACAAAAAACCTTTTTCATAAAATAATTATTGAAATTGTCGAATTAGTAAAATTTAACAAGCGGAACCCCGTCCTAGGATAAGCACAAGAAACTTTTTGGAGACAAATAATAAACACTGACTAATAATTCAATACAATACAGACCCTGCCAAGATAAAAAATGTTTAGTAATATTGTTTGTCTGAGTTAGTAATTAATACAGACGACTTGATTGTAAATGCAAAAACAACACTTTGTTTTTCAATTTTTTTAAATTTAACTTCTGAATTTTCTGCGGCGAGAAAGCATTTGCTTGCCTACAACCTGGTTCATGAAATCAGATTGCACATTCCTCCCCCTTTGTTCAATAAAACCAAACCTCATACTTCTAGGCGACATTTCCCTTTCTCAGACATATGTTCCAAAGTTTATTGATTGCAACCACACACGCACCACGGACGTATGTATAAATAGTTGGGAAACACTCATGTATTATGCAGTCCCTGCTTCAATAAGTTGTGTTGTTTTGCTTAGGAAAGAATTTTATTAAACAATTCTTCAAGTACCAAGTGACAAACATACCTTTTTTAGATATTTAGGTAGCCCTATTCTTTCTAAGTAGCTTTTGTCTTGCACGTTTTGTCATTTGTTTGCTTCCGATATTGACGTAAACTACAACACTACTACCTAACAATTATTTATTATAGGATATCGATATATAAAAATAACTATTTACCAAATAAAATAAGTAGCATTATTTACAACAAATTTGCAACGTGTTTTTCATCTTTATCTAAGCACATCTCCAGGAGTTTTTTTAAATGTTGCGTTGCATTTTTTAACATGTTTCTGGTTAATGTTGTGACGCGCAATTTGTTTTAAATTTTTTTGGGTCATATGAATTCCTTCGTTTCACAATTTAACCCCATTGTCACATTTTCTTCACTTCTCGGCTTCCTTATTATTTTGCCTTATCTAATATTCAATAGCTAGAAGTGTATCGTTCAGGATATTTTTGCAAATCAACAAACAAATACACCCTAACATGGAAAATTATTGGAATAAAATATTCATCATATACTTAAGCCATGACATTTCCTTGTTTTAATTTCGTGTATTTTAAACTGTCAAGTTATTGGATAAAAGTAGTATGGCGGAGTAATATGGTGTATAGGATCATATAAACTTTGTTCCGTCCTCCATCTTTATCCCATAACCTGTAAAACGTTTCTCTATGACTACCATAATCCCCCTCTCAAAAAATTTCCCCCGCACCTCAAGTCAAAATTAATCCTCGATAATAGCAGGCCTAAATGAAGCCACGGGTCTCACAGCGCTTTACAACCGGTGCTTTCATTATTCTCGCCCCGATTGAAAGACATGGGATTCCCAGATTGGCTGCCGGGGAATTGCCACCTTGGGATTGAGCGAATTTTGGTGGAGATACTTTGGAAAATAAAGGAGGAATAATATATTTTAATCAGCGAACCTAACCTAGCTTCTACCTACTTAACTTCCTAACCATCTACATATCTCTAGATAGCCAAAAGAAGTTTTCTTGAAATCGGCAGTGAAGTGTTTTAAAATCGTCATTAAAAGTAGCCCATTATTGTACGATTTTTTCAATAAGTAGGCCTTGGCGAGATGTAAACATCAAACGACAGAGTGACCATATATTCAAAACCCGGCCCATTTAACTTTTCGTACACATTGCGAAATTGTTACCTATCGCAGCGCAATCTTTCAGTATAAACATTTTAGTAGGTTTGAATATCAATATATTTTTCATGAAGGCTGCACAACAGGCAGCAGTTTGGAGTGTCTGTTGGGAAGCGCCGTGCCTCGTCATACTTGACCTAGGTAGAGCGAACGTCAAAGTCAAGCCACGACGCTCGCAGTCGGTTCATGGACTGGTGATCCCTTATGATTATTTGTTTGCCTATTAAAACATTTTTTCCGATTAAAAAAATATTAATATATAATATGTAGGTACCTCGGCACTGAAGTTCTCTTTATGACTCATGTGGTTTATTTACTAAATTCCACATGGGTCATAAAAAGTTGAACTTCAGTGCCGTGGTACATAAATACCTAACTATTAATCAGCGAACCTAACTTAGCTTGTATACTTAAGTTCTGACGTCAGTCAGATCTATAGATTTACCCTAGCCAAAAGTAGTTTATATAATATTTGTTATAAAAAGACTATACTAAAATCGAGCAACTCTTACGTCACAATTGTTTACATCAAAATATTTCGGAAAAATTATTGGCGTAATTAAAATGGTTCAAAACATCGATAAAATTATTTGTGGCAGTGTCTAAATAGCTGAAAACGACAGGATAAAACCGCATAACTACACTTTTGCGATCGAGTACGTCCCTGTTGCCGAGTCGAATGAAATTTTATAGCCTACCGACCAATAGCGGAACATCATCGAACACGCGGATTTATTTATGCCAGGCGGACCAGGCGTAAGGATTGCTCGATTTTAGTATAGGATTATCAATAGATTTCCATAACGGGCTGGTATTTATCGGCTCTCGATCGGAAATCTCGACGCAATCTGAAATTTCGACCCTATTATACGATCGACCCAACGAAAGAGTGAACGCGTTAAAACCGATAGCGCATTTGGGGGACTCAGACCCCACTAAATTCCCATTTACAGCTTATGAAGGCAACGGGCCCTCGCTAAATTAGCCGCCGGTACGGACCTGGAATGTCCCAGTTAATGGCTTTTCGATGGGAAATTCGACGGGAGCGAATCGAAAGTCTAAAATTTAAAAACGAACGAATCGGCGAGCGTATTCTAACTGCAACCACAAACCACATCTCTATTTTATGTCTGTCTGTCAGTATTCACCTCCGGACAAGACAATCTGCAATGATTTATAATGTATAATATATTTTTTTATTATTATTTATTATTATACTTCTGTTTTAGCAATAATGAAAGATGGGGTATTTCGGGCTAGCACACGGAAACAGCGCATGGAATAACTTTCCGTGTGCTGAATAAAAATACCGAACATATGGGTTTAAAATAGAAATATACAGCAAACTAAACTAAATTTAAGAAACTCTATATGCTCTCTGATATATTATTTTGTATTTTAATTCGTAAGTGTTTCAATATTTATTATTTATTCACCTTATCTGACAATAACTAATTTACAACAAAGCACCTTTGAAATAATTTGAGAGTAACCATGGAAACGCATCATACATACCAAACACTATATTGTCTGCATTGTTTATTTTTTGTCAATTAAATTTATTATAATATGCCGATAAAATGTCTTAAGTTTCCGTTTTCAAAGAAGTATAATAAAAAATATCGTTCATCACACGTCCAGAAATAGATTTTTCCGTCCTTGCATGACTTCCCGTGTTCGGCTGCGCCTCACACGGGAATTTGTCACGCGCGCACGGAAAAATCTTTATTTCCAGACTCGTAATGAAATATACTATTCTGATCATGAATTATTATTGTTTTCAGGCAAACCGCAAAAATGAAGATGAGCAAAGTAGGCAACCAGACAAACTCGCAAGATCCGCAAGCTGTCAACTCGAGGGTTTTTGTGGGCAACCTCAACACGTTCCAGTGTTCGAAAACTGACGTGGAGAGGATGTTCCAGAGATATGGAAGGTTAGCCGGTAAGTAACCCTCTTGGTTTTCAGTTTAATTTTGTATGCGGAAATGATTTTTTCTATGAAAATATGGCAATATGCACATTTCGAAAAGCGTGGTGATAGGAAAAGTATAGCGTACCATGCGGGCAAAAATGTCAATTGAATTAACACCTAAGATCTAAACTGTCGTTGTAATGAAAATTCCCGAAATATACACCAACTCATAATGTCATTTTTTTTAATTTCGGGGGCTTATGCTTTCCTTCGTTTTTTTCCACGCGAGATTACTCGTGGTTTCTATATTCGCGCGCGCGAATAAAACGGCAGTGCGTTCCTGAAAATTAATTAAAAACAAACCGTCAAAGAACCATAATGCCGCCGTATTTTTAATAACAAGTCAGAACGGAACACGAGCGCAACATTTTGAGCGCTATGTGGAAAATTATCTCTCTAAAATAATATTGAAATAATTAGAAAAAGACGCGATATAGTGGCAACACCGTAAGAGAATCTTACTAACCTCAAACCACCGGTAAAATTTATTGTCTAATTTTCTCTGGCAATTAAAAGTCTCTGGCTATATAACGTAGTTATTATGGGGCAAATTTTTTAGTTAATTTTCGCAAAATACTCTAAAATAATACAGAAAAATGAAATTTGCCATTAAACTATCACACATTCGAACAAATACCAAGACGACATTTTTGTCTGCAATTAAAATCTACATCAAAACTTCAATACCTTCTATTACAATACGTGATTCATTTTTTTTTCTAAAAATTATACCCATTTCTCCGCCACTGGTTGTACAAGATGTTCGATATTAACAGGTTTTATGCTAACCCATGCGGTTATAACTTATACCGAATACGACTTAAATATCCTAACTAGTTTGGTTAATATTCAATAAAGTCCACATATTTTTTCCAACTTTAACACCCTGTAGCTTTTTTATGAAGCCTTATATTACAGATTATACGAAATAGTGCGGATATTTTTTGAAGATCTATTACCTGTTGAAGTCCGGCGCCAAAAAAACTGATTCACCCTGTATACAGGGTGTTTCTAAATTATGGTGCCAACGTAATATGACAGATAGAAAATGCCATTATGAACAAAAAGTTTCCTATAAACATGGGTCCTAAAATGCATAATAAGAAAGTTACAGGGTGATAAAAGTACAGTTTAAAGAACATATTTTTGGCAATAATTTCTACAGAAGTTGTACCATTAAAATGAAACTTGGGGCAGTCCTTTAGTAACTGAAGTGCAAAAATGTTGTGTAAAAAATTTTTATTCCCATCGACCAGAGGCGGACGGGCGTGGTAGCACAATGGGTTTTATACTCATAACTTTTTTTTAGGTTATCTTTTTGGTCTCGCAGGTTCATCATCTTAATGCATCTTTTTATTTTGCAATAAAAGGGTACTCTTGTTTCATAGCGATAAAATCAACCGTTTGCGTTGAAATCGGCAAAATGGGCCCCATTGACTATTCTCAATTTGAAGTTGTTTATTCCCAATTTGAAATTGATTGTTCCCAATCTGAGGTTACAAGATAAATAGTTGTATATTGTATTGGTATTTTTGGTTGAAAGATACCGAGAGAATTTTCTAGATTTTTGGGCCAAAAAATGTTCGGTACGCCCCTGCTTTGATTCCCCCGGGCCCCATGAAGCGCGTTTTGATTAAAACAGCCCAAATCGCAATTAGCACGGTCTGAACGTAAAAATAACCGACAAATATGATGAAAACAGCGTCAAAGTAATGTTTAAGGAAATAAAAAATAACGCCATAGAATTTGCTTTTGACATTTGCATTATATTTAATAAGTTAAACATTTAACCTCTTCACTAAATCTATAACTTCACTCATTTGCTGTCGATACCATTCAAGGGAAAATACAGCGACTAACTATTACATATTTGTTAAAAATGTTTTTTAAAATAGGCTTGAAATTAAAAACTTTCAAAAAATTACTGTAACTCCATATCCCAACAGTGCAGGAAGATACATTTCTATACATCCAACAATGGCACCAATAAAAACGAAACAGGCCTACTAGGATCCGTTTCGAAACGTCACGTTGTTTTCAACGCCGCCCATGATTCCGAACCAGTCCGATAAATTGACCGGAGACTTCATCCATTTCTCATCGCCCGCTTGATTGCCATCCGGGGAGCACGGCCGATGTTCTTTTGTTTCGGCGGGGGAGGGCAGGGGGGGGGAATCGTCCATGGCCCCCTAGGGCTGACCCGCTTTCGTGAATTTTGAGACGGCTGAATATGATTTTGTTACACGAGCTGGAACTTAAAAGTGAAATTAAAACCTCGATGTTCAAAGAGTCATCTCTTTGCAAACAGCTTGGAAAGTCACCATACTGACGAGATCTAGCCACCAAATCGAATTAAAACTTATAACGACCACTCTAAGGACACGGCGATGTAAACCTCTAGATAAATAAAAATAAATCTCTGGGCCATTTGGTAGGAGACCCCTCTAATAGAGCCCTCGAACTTTCTTAACTCCTAATTATGATTTAGGTGGGAGCATAAAAAGTTTCGCAGTTGAGATGGCCGGCGAAAAAGTAAATTTCCCGACAGTTTGGGAGTCACTGGTCGCAAGGTCCCTTCATTATTGAAGCGATGGCTTCTTACTGCAGCGTTGCAATATCATCAGATAATTTCTTGAACATCTGTAAAAATTCACATTTTTATATTATTACATATTCAGATTCCTTGCTAAATTTTAATGTCAGTTTGTCTAATAAACCGCATAGTTAAACCTCATAGTTTCTGAGATATTCGGCCTTTTTTGAAATTTTTGACATTTGATGGAGTTGTTAAAATTCTCTCTACCTTCAAGACAGTTGCAAAAGTTCAAATTTTGCCCACGGTTTATTATAGTTGGAAGGTTGGTTGCTACTAACAAGGCAGTCATTTTGATATTGATTATACAGGGTGATCGAAGATTAGTATCCAACACTCGTATTAAAAAAATATCAAAAACTCTTTTTTTTTTCAAATAGAACGTCCTATAAATAGTATTAAAATTGAACTCACTACTAAAGTTTATGTCAAACTTCTCAAACAACTACATATCTTAAGTCAATAGTTTAGCCACTATTTGCATTTTTCCAATTATTTATTATTCTTGTCCGAAACATACCATCCAGAGTGCTTTGGAAATTAAATAACGAATATTTTTATTTACAATAACAAAGAAAAGATCTCTCTCATACGTACCCAAATGTTATTTAAAATAGTGGAAACAATTTACATTTAATTTGACATGCCGCTCTTGTTGGCAATTTAAAGTTGAATCAAGTCTAGAGAATATTATAAGTCGGATCACTTTTTTGAAGTCGTCAAAAAGCCGCCAATTTTTTGCGACCGGTCGTAAATTACTGTCAGCTCGCGACTCCGTTATTTTCGAGGGTGGACCATCCAAAACACCGTAAAGCTGGTTGCACCAAGTTATACGGGGGCACCTCTATATTGACTTTCCATTATGCACAATAGGAGTAATAGGTATAGCGGAAAAATAAGGAACATAATATATATAATAAAAATGCAGGTATTTTACTTTTTCCGTTTAGTTAACGCAAGATATACCTAACTAGACATAGGGTAAGTAAAGATATACATAAGTGTGTACCTAGGAGTAAACAAAATTATTTACATAGTTTACAAGTTTTGCAAAATTGTAAGTTTTGGATTTGATTTATTTTGTCTTTGGGTTTTTAATTCCCTATTCCCAAATTTAAGTGTGTAGTAAATACGAACTCGCGTATATACAGTGTGACCCATTTGTTTTGGGGTCAGTCTGTAAAAAGTGTATCAATCGTGCGATTTGGCTGATTTTTTTTTTAAATTGTAGAGCTCGATGAACTGCACATTTTGAACAAAAATTGCCTGGTTCACATAAAATCCAAAGCCTACTATGACCGTTTTTATGAGCAAAATTTTAAGAAACCATATTAGCGTTTTTTTTTTTGAAAAAATCTGTGTGCGCCAATGGATTGAGCACCCCTCGAAATGGGTATGTACAAAATTTCATCAAAGTATTTCAAGTAATAACGATTTTGTAGAAAAATTAAAAATGCAGCCAAGGTACGTCTTTATTTTCAAAAATTCAAAGTTGGCCATGGAAAATAATTGAATTGTTTACTTTTATTAAGTGTCAAACTGTCTAAATTGAGTTCAGAAATTGTTTGTGCTCAATACAATTAATTATCATAATTATGGAATATTTAAGCATAAGAGACAAAATAGAAATTGTTCGACTCGTGGGCGACAACGAGCGCTCGGCAGCAGAAGCTGCGGCCGAATTTAACAATAGACACCCAGGTAGATCAGTGAGTCGAAGTACTGTACAACATATAAACAATATTTTTGATGAAACTGGATCGATTTCTAAAAATTTATTAAAAACTAGGCAAAATGGACGCCGTGGACTTGTTGAAAATAACAATCAAATTCTGCAATACTTTAGTGACAATCCTCGAAATAGTGTTCGAACGGCTAGTTTAGACCTTCATATACCCAGAGAGAGTATAAGGAGATGTTTGAGACAAAACAAAATAAAACCGTTTAAGCCAAAATTTTTGCACACCCTGGAACCAGGAGATGAGGAGAGAAGATTAGAATTTTGCTATTGGCTGCAAGGTGAATATCTCCATAATGGCAACTTTTTAAATGAAATTTTATTCACCGACGAAGCCACGTTTACTACAAATGGTGTAGTATCAAGTCAAAACTGCCGTCACTGGTCAGCTGAAAATCCAGAGTTTATAATAAATGCAAGGAGACAATATTCACAAAAAATTAACGTTTGGTGTGGAATACTACGCGACAGAATAATTGGCCCATTTTTCTTTGAAGGGAATTTGAATGCGGCTGGCTTCTTGAATTTTCTAGAAATTGAATTTAGAAATGCTTTAGATGAGTTACCATTAAGATACCGTTTAAATTTAAAGTTACAGTTAGATGGCAGTCCTATTCATAATGCTCGTTTAATCAGAAACTGGCTAGATAATAATTTTGAAAACTGTTGGATAGGGCGAAATAGTCCTTTCTGTGAGTGGCCACCGAGATCTCCTTTACATTTTTTTCTTTGGGGTACACTTAAGCAAAATGTTTATAAGTCAAGACCCCATAATTTACAAGAACTGCAAGCTAGGATAAACCGTAGTTGTGAGGAAATTACTCCACAGCAAATACGAAATGTAATTTTGAATGTACGCAAGAGGAACGACAAATGCATTGTAGAAAATGGAGGCTTGGTAGAAGTTACAAAAATTTTATAATTTTAATTGTTTTTATGTTTTGTGTTTATAAGCATAAGGTTGTATTATTACAATTCAATTATTTTCCATGGCCAACTTTGAATTTTTGAAAATAAAGACGTACCTTGGCTGCATTTTTAATTTTTCTACAAAATCGTTATTACTTGAAATATTTTGATGAAATTTTGTACATACCCATTTCGAGGGGTGCTCAATCCATTGGCGCACACAGATTTTTTCAAAAAAAAAAACGCTAATATGGTTTCTTAAAATTTTGCTCATAAAAACGGTCATAGAAGGCTTTGGATTTTATGCGAACCAGGCAATTTTTGTTCAAAATGTGCAGTTCATCAAGCTCTACAATTTAAAAAAAAAATCAGCCAAATCGCACGATTGATACACTTTTTACAGACTGACCCCAAAACAAATGGGTCACACTGTATATTATAATGAAAGCAAATATTCGTGGGGAAAATTTGTTCAAGGATGTATGTATTTTACTGATTGCGATAAGTCATTAAATTTTGATAAGAAAATATTTTCTAAATTGATTATATATTCATTAATTTCTCGTGGAGGTACTGTCAAACTGCCAAATTATCCTGAACTGCCTTCATATAATTTTAGTTCACAAAACATTGTTGACTTGTCTCTGCCTGCCAGATTAGGCATACGAATATGCCTCTAACCATAAGCTTCTGGTAATAATCTCAATGAAACAGCAGTTGTTAATAAACTTTTTCCGGGTGAAGTGAATGATTGGTCATCAAAATGTGCCTTACAAATTTTTATACGTTTATGTGCCTCTTCAGGTGCAATACTGACAAAGGTATGGTCTTTGACGAACCCCTTCTTATTCCATTGCTGACATCTGCAGTTATCAATATTTTTATTTAGAACAAATAAAGAAACACTCCTGTGACATGTTGGCTTTATATTATTCAACATATACATATAATATTATGCATAATAGGAGTATTATGTAATAATATAATAATATTTCGACGACTGTAGAATTGATTAAGAAATTTTTCTTAATTATACGTCAAACTAAATCTTACCTTTCAAGGTCTTTAGGAATTCGAAAAAAGGACACACAGATTTTGAATTGCTTTTACAGCCATCCGCACTGCAATAAGAACCGTAATAAACCATCACTACTCAAAATTGGCAATACTATTGGATATAATTTACGCGCACCCGGTACAATACGAAGCACACCGTTCCGACAGAGGCACAGTGTAACAAAGTGAAAAATATAAAAATATACATCAATCTGCTATGATAAATTAAACGAAAATATTATCCCTGTGCCCGCTTACAGTGACTAAATTATTGCTTGTTTATCGTTAATTATGAAAACACATTTTTCCAATTTTAACCCGATCGTCGTAGCAGGACGTCCACAAATAATTTACTACTAATTCGATAAAGAAGGTCTCCAAAGGCGAACAAACAATTATTACTGGAAAAGAAAATAAGTAATAAAGTATCGGGGAACAAGTCTGGAAAATACTTTGTGGCGAACAAATAAATAAGTGGGAAAGAAGATGACTTTAAGGAACCGAGATTTGTAGATAAATACACAATACAATACAACAACAAAGAACACAATATATAGTAAGGGCAGAATGTAAAGGCGAAGTCGGCAATAAGTCATCAAAGAGAGAGCGCTATATCTATTGCTTTACTTGCACTCGCACAATTACACTCATGTCTCCTCCTCCAATTTGTATTCGACGTACGTCTTAAAGTTCGCTAAGCACCTTTCATGAAAGGAAGAGAAATAGAAAACCTAGTACTTGTCTTGTATTACTAGCTGATTGTTTGAAGGCAGGCAGGGTCGGCCTAGAATAAATTATTGCTTTACTACATGATGTGAACGGACGGATTAAAAATTTGTACTTAGGTACCTGTTGTAATTTCATTTGTAATTTTTTAAGATTAATTCGTTAATTTAGACTGGCAATATCTAATGATCCTGAAATTCAAAGTAGGTCTTAGGTATTTAAGTAATTATTGTAATGGTTAGGCAAAAAATATATATATTTATATTTTTACAACATAAAATAAACTTTACATATAGTCAGAAGTCGGTATATACATAATAAATAAATAATAATAATATACATTTAATTCGTTATGAATTTTATTCAGAATATAAAATACTATCATCCGAATATGAATAGTCATTTAAATTAATAAAAATTGGGTCTATGTCAACGTCCAATATCTTTTATTTTTCCCAACAATCCTTCATAAAGTTCTCGGTGTGTTTTATACAACTGGACCAGTTTTCTTTAGTGACTTCCTGGAGAGCTTCTTTCCAAATATGTTATCATCATGCATTGCCTCAGATACAATTTTCTTATTAAAAAAAGTTTTGCATTGGGCCCATAGCAATTCTGTTGCAGTAAATATACAATGATATGGGGGAAGCCTCAAAACTTGATGTCCCATTTTATTAATTACATTGTCAGACGCATAAGGCAACTTGGATTTATAATTTTGATCTGGAGCAACTCACATTTAAGGGAATTTTCAGGAAAATATTTTTTTTATTTCGAAGCCAGTTAATTATTTCTTCTTTTTTTGTGGCTGTATTGGGCACATTTTCGCATAGCCTGGAATGGTATTTCGCATTGTCCATTATAATTAAAGAAGGGTTTTCAAGTTTCGGCAATAGTTTCTCCTCCAACCATTTTTCAAACATTTCGGCGTTCATAATTATCGTGGTAGTCTGCACTTTTATTTTTAGTTGAAAATATAAGCTCAGCGCCATCAATAAATCCGTCCTTATTACCGACATGAACAATTATAAACCTTTTGCCATTATTTGCTTTTTTGTTGTACACACATTTTGGATTTTTGTCGTGCCAAGTTCTCATATTCGCCCCGTGTTGAAAAATCCAGGTCTCGTCTAAATACACTACTTCTAGAGGGCAGCTTGAAAATACATTGGATGTATATTGTCGTAGAAAATGAACTCTTTTTGATGCTATATTTGGCTTTTCCATTAAGCATTGTCTTCCATCGTTTATTTTGTACTTAAATCCAAGATTCCTTAAAATTACACTTAACGTTGATTTGCTGCAGCTCAAAATTCCCTTTTTTCCAGTTCTTCGCATATTTTTTCCCTAGTTAAGTTTTGCTTGTTAGTTGTCATATCATAAATCATACTTCTTATTTCTCCTTTATCCGATTCTGTCAAATCTTTAGTTTTCGGGGCTGCTTTACTTTTATTAGTGTGTACCATTTTAATATGTTTAATGCCTTCTTGCCTAATTCGTGAAATGGTCCTTGTACTAATCTCTAACGCCTCCGATGCACATTGAAGTACCGATAAATTTTCACGTGTGTTCTCTTTTTTTCCTTGGAAATATTTCACCACATTTAATATTAATTTCCTACGTTGGGCACTGAATACTTCACGCTGCATTGTTATTACAGGAAGTCTATCGCCAAAATAAACCAAATATTTAATTACTGCCCTGTTTTATAGGCGTACTCCCATTTGAATATATTATCTTTATTAACATAATGTATCAGACAAGGACAGAGCAATAAAAAGTGGGTCTTGCGGTTCTTTAAGCCGAACCCCTCGCTCGAAAACATAAGGGAGAGCAGGTAGGAAAATCATAGCCCATCTCTCTCGATTTTATGGCCGACTTCGCCTTTACATTCTGCCCTTACTATACCTACTACTATAGCCGCACTTGACGTTGGTTATTGCAACATGTTTCGAAGCAAACCATTCGCATGTTTGTAGCCCGGCTCTAAGCTATTCTACACCACGAAGGACAGGGCCGTACTGAATAAATCGACTCCTGGAAAAATGTAAGAGAAACCTTAAAATATAACACATTTCACCATTCAAATTGCGGAACAAGAGCCCCCACTCTCACCCATACTTAATATTTAGGCCGTTGTTGACGTCTGCCGCGGCATCTGCCGCCCGGGCCGAATTAAAACATCAAATATTAACCGGCGTTTCGCATACAAATCTGACTGAAATTCTGATGCGGGGGTGGGGTGGAAAAGTTCGGCGTTGGCGCGAGAAGGGTTGACTCTGGGTTTAATAAAAGTCTGGGGGGGGGGGGGTTTGCGCGGCCCAGTGATTAGGTTAAACAGTCCGGCCCTTGTACAATTCGGTTTGTTGGTTGTGGGGGACCCTGTCGAACATTCACAAGGAATCCGTAGCCTGATTCCTGATGGTACGAAATCAGTGGTGCCACGGTAGTTCACACAAATTCATATTAACAATTCCGCACTCCCAAAATAAACTTCCTGATATTTACTTGCCGTGCGAACCGGCAACGGCGGAAGTGGCAACTCCGCGCCCAACGCGCAGGCAAGAGTCGACCGGGAGCTGTGCTAAATATAACCGGAGCCACCTTCCATTTGGACAGCATTGTAGAGAGAGACCGAAAGCTGTCCTGCGAATGCGGAAGTGAGATCGACAATAATAATTGGGAATGTACATTGAGTTAACTGCCAATAAACAGCGATTCTCAGGGCCTGGCTACGATCCATATTTTGTTGTATATTTGGCTTTCGCGGGCGGACAAAACGTGCTGCTTATTTTGCGTAGTTTATTGTGCTATGTATAACGTTTAACGTTTTCAAAATGAACAGTTTTTGTATTAAGAAATTCGTTTTCGTCAATGGAATTTGAGCAAAAACTGCAAATTAAAGAGTTGGTCAAGCCGTTACCCGATTTAACTATAGCGAAAAATCAAACGACAAGACAAAAAACGCGATCACCACGTAAATTCAAAATTTTGTTTTGTATGTGTTTTGTTCGGCGGTGAAGAAACTTTGTCTAAAAAGGGAACCAACGATGTTGTGAACATTTGGGATAAAATAAAGACACAAGAAAAATCGAAAGGTACACATGAATAACATATTTAATTTTAGTATGCTGATACACTACTTAAACATAATGAGCAGAAAAATCGGTACGTTTTATATCAAATAATTAACTGTGTTTGTTTTTGTGGGGCTTTCGAATTGGCACTAAGAGGACACAATAAGGCATAGGCTTCCGAAAATAAGAGCATTTTTCGAGAATTGGTAAACTTTAGGGCAAATATAGTTTTTAATAACATTTACTCAATTTTTACTCGATTTTATCGTATGTAATATCACAAGCGCAGGAAATTTTATCGATAATTTTTTCGAAAGCGCTATTTTGCCTAGAAAGATCACGAGTGTAAATTGGTCTTTTATTTTCTGATGAAATCCCGAGAGCGAAGCTTGAGGGATTTTATCTCTGAAAATAAAAGCCCAATTTGTACGAGTGGTTTTGCTAATGGGCAAAATAGCTGTTGAGAATAAAATTATTAAGAAAAATTTCCTTTACGAGTGGTATTTGTCGAGATTATTTCACGAATACGATTTAATAATTTCTGTATTAATTTCTTCTATGTTTACATTTCCAAAACGACACCTTTTGAACGAGTTTATTGACAGCTTCGACTGTAGCGTTCGAGTCAACAAACATGACGCTTGGATATCCAAGGCAAATGCGATTATACCTACACCCTGTCGGCATTGGTTTATTTTCTAAAAAATGTGTGTCATAAATTTAAACCGTGACGGAGGTCTAATAACAACAATTTAGCAATGTAAAAGTTATATAAATTCATTGATACAATGCTTAATAATACCGCAACATAATTTAAAAGCAGCACAATTTAGAACTGTGTAAAACACACAAATTTTATAAGAAGTAGGTACGTGTTTGTATCTTGTATCGAACAGATTCGCGGTTGCTAAGCAACGAAGTGATAATTGCACAAGTGGTGTTACCGCGGTAATTTGCACAAGTGCAATTATCGCTAGCAGAGGCATATGATTGGTTGGATTTTTATGGAAGGAGCTACCTTATTGGATGCAAGTAGTATGAGGGAAATAATCTCTGAATATTCCATACCTACCTTTTTTGACCAATCACAGGCTCGTTTTCACAGGCTCTAGGCAGCAGGAGGTGATTACAGCGGAAATTTTTTGACAGATGTCATTAGTATAATGTGACATTGTAACATATACTCCACAAAAATTTTGTTAATAATTTCGTTTAATTTACGTGTAGGTATGAAATAATATCCGTAAATTTTTTTCTAACACGAATTTTTTAAGAAAATTCGTATATTCGAAAAATTTCCGGCAATAATTCAAGCACTAGGGCGATTACTAGTGAAAATAAAAGCCCAATTTGTACGAGTGGTTTTGCTAATGGGCAAAATAGCGCTTGAGAAAAAAATTATTTAGAAAATTTTTCGGCACGAGTGGTATTTGTCGGCATTATTTTTCACGAATACGATTTAATAATTTCTATATTAATTTTTTCTATGTTTACATTTCCAAAACGACGCCTTTTGAACGAGCTTATTGACTGCTTCGACTGTAGCGTTCGAGTCAACAAACATGACGCTTCGATATCCAAAGCAAATGCGATTATACCTACACCCTGTCGGCGTAGGTTTATTTTCTTAAAAAAGTGTGTCGTTAATTTAAACGGAGACGGAGGTCTAATAACAACAATTTAGCAATGTAAAAGTTATATAAATTCATTGATACAATGTGCATAATAATAACACGGCAATTTTAAGTACCTACGTATTTATATCGAACAAATTCGCGGTTGCTAAGCAACGAAGTGATAAATATTGCACAAGTGGTATTACCGCTTTGCTTTTGCACAAGTGCAATTATCGCTAGCAGAGGCATACGATTGGTTGGATTTTTATGGAAGGAGCTACCTTATTGGATGCAAGCGGTATGAGGGAAATAATCTCCTACATTACATCTGGACATTTTCAGCACCACGTCCATCATTCGAATTTTCCAGATGTTCTCCCTCGGGGTATCTCGCCACCTAAAATGAAAACCAGCGCAAGAGCTCGCTGTTCCGCTATCTGCCTCGGTAAATGTGTGCCGAATGCAGTTAGGAGTCGATTTATTCGTCGATATCGAGGCATATTAAGTGTCGAACGTATCGAGTTGGTTCGTTAGCCAGCGTCGTTCGAACCGTTTAGATAGAAATCTGGTTTACGGTTCTTTCGCCCTATCGCAGAGTTTTTTTAAGTTAAATAACACCTTTATTACGGCACCAGTTAGCAAAATAATGCGACATTGTTCTTGTTCAGTCAGGGTATCTACTCCATCGGTGCCTTATTCGAAGCTATTCTACGCCACCGAGGACAGGGCAGTATTTTAAAGACACCTTAAATATATAAATGTAATCGCAATTTTGTTATTTTAATGTTGGTAGCGCGCGGAAACTCACCGAAGGGCTCCGGACCCTCTTCAACCCCGACACAACCATCTAACTGTTATCATCTATGAATATTTAAGCCGCGTTTTGACACATGTGTCCCATGTAACGGAATTTAAATTAAGTTTTAGCCTATCCTTCGGACCGACATATCCCAAACCTACGTTAATAAGTAATTCTCCCTTAAAAGGATATTTAACTAGGATTATAACCCGCAGGACTCTGACCCACAGCGACGTAGACTATAATTTGGGGGGAAAAATCCTATAAGTTCGAAAATGCTCCCGTCAGTTCGAAAATCGCATGGGTTCAAAAATCCCATAGGCACAAAAAATGTGAAAATCACAATAATGCCGTGTTAAAAACTATATCGTTTTTCAGTTCTGTATATACAATATGTTCCTTTAGAAATTGTATGCAGTCGATTCGAATCAATATCAATTTGCTTGCTCTTTGCAGGAATTTCGATGCACAAAGGATACGCTTTCGTCCAGTTCACCAACCCCTTTGACGCCAGAAGTGCGTGTCTTGGAGAAGATGGCAGGACCGTACTCAGCCAAATTTTAGGTATGATTGACCGTTTCGGAATTTATATTCTAGAACTTTATTCTCTTCGATTGAATACAGGCTTTTTCACGAGCAAAACTTATTGCGAAGATTTACTTTTTTCGAAAGAATAAAGAGTTAACAAAAATAGATAGATTAGAATTGACTAGTATCTACAGTGTTATTCATATAATATTCTACCCCCTTAACTCCTTTGTTTTTAATTTTTGGAAAAAAATGTAAATATGAAATGGTATTCGTGATATAGACTAAACTAATAGTAGATTCTGTAATGAGGTTAGAATGAAAAAATTCGACCAAGAGTATCGAATTTTTTCATTCTAACCGAGTAACAGACTGTATTTTCAAATTCCATATCAAAATCGCTCGATTTTTCACTCATTTTATTTAACTTAAAACACGTTCGAAAATACTTATTATGACGCGCACCCCCATGCCGCTATTGTTGACAGCGAGGTTGACAGTCTTGAAATCCATGGCACTCTATGCTGTGTTTAGTTCGATTAGCGTATATAGGTATTCATTCATTGTCTTGTTATGGAATGAAAATATATAAAATAATGCAATGATTTATTATTATTAGTACGAAATATTAGTATCCCTATTATTATATTGTTTATTTATATGCAATAGATTACAAAAATTATATTAAGATCCTGGAAATACAAGCAGAACACTCAAGAAGCAAGTATTTAGGAATAAATCATCTCGCTCTAGAGTGAGAATTTTTAAGTTCTATTATTAAAAATGATTTTAGAATAGGTACTTACATTCATGAATGGTCGTGGAGAAAATATTTTTCGATTTTCGAATTCTATGCCACTTTCTGGTTTCAACGATTCATATACATTATATAATTTCTCTACTAGTTTGCACAAAATCGTTCCTTGAATTATTGAAAGACGCACAAAATCAAATTGAAATGGCAAATTCAAAACAACTATTAGTTAGCCAAGGCTAACACGATTTTCACTGGTAATCGCCCTAGTGCTTGAATTATTGCCGGAAATTTTTCGAGTAAGTACACGAATTTTCTTAAAAAAATCGTGTTAGAGAAAAATTTCCGTATATTAATTGAAGAACGTGGGTGATTCGGTAAGAAAATTCCATACTTACACGTAAATTAAACGAAATTATTATCAAAATTGTTGTTGAGTATATGTACAGTGTGTCCCAATTTGATACTGGACAGCTCAGAAATATATGAAGGGCAGGGAAAACAAATGGTCTCTATTTTTTATTGGTACCTAGTACCAAGGGAGTGTATCTCATAGGCGGTGGTATTTGGATGGGGTAATTATTTCATGGCCTGCTATAATTTTTTAAAGTAGCTAATTTTCAAGAAACCCTATTAGGGATTTTTTTACGACAAAATGTTATTAAGAAAACTTGTTCAGAATGAAAAACTGAATAGAATTGCAAAATTTCAAAACTCTAGGCCCACTGTGATTTTTAGATTTATCTCCCACTTTTATCTTAGAAAAGGGTCCTTTCTGGAGCTTTCACGTCAAAATTTTATTTTTTCACAATGATCAAGTTTCCTTAATAATATTTTGACGTGACAGCTCCAGAAAGGACACATTTCTAAGAAAAAAGTGGGAGAAAAAGGCGAAAAAGCTAAAAATCAAAGTAGGACTAGACTTTTGAAATTTTGCAATTCTACTCAGTTTTTCATTCTGAGCAAATATTGTCGTAAAAAAATCGCTAATAGGGTTTCTTGAAAATTAGCTATCACCGTTGTTTGCCTATAATATCCCTGGGGCGTCGAGTTTGGGACACTCTCCGCTGTCTTTTTAGAAGTTAGGATATTATCGGTGCACGTACTAATCGGCAAACTTGTTGGCTGCCACCGAATAACCGGCACATCCAAAAACAATCCCAAGACTCCGGAACTTGCCCCTTTTGAGGGCGTCACAGTTCGGCGGCTGGCTCCAGGTGAGAATTGAGTATATGAAGTGGACCGAAAACGAAGTTGGAGTTGCCGAACTCCCGAGTGTCTCCCCTAAATGGTGTTCGGAACTAACTCCCAGACACGGTTCGCCTAGCGATTCATATCGCCGGTTCTGTCTCTCTCGGAGCGAGGTATATAAGTGAGGCAACTCCCGGAAGTTTTGCCCTCATATCTAAGATGGCACAGACCGAGATCTGAATTGGGAAGGTGCGTTGACAATATGCGGCGACGTACAGGGTTATTCACACAACATTCTACTCCTCTTAACTTATTTGTTTTTAAGTTTGGAAAAAATGTAAATATGAAATTGTAGGTTTTTGACTTTTAAATAGGGCAATTGAAAGATATATCCCTTGAGATATTCATTGGACAATTATTCTGAAAAATAATACCTAATATTGAGATAATTCCCAGGATAATTTAGGTACTCGCCTTTTATGTACCTACTTAGTTACGAGAAATCATTGGTGTTTCAAATGCACCCCAGAATTATACAGGGTTCGTTTTTTTTTATGCCCACTATGGGGATCTCGGAAACTAGCAGAGCTAGAACAAAGGTTAAATGGGGAAAGAATTGCAGTTTTGAATGCTCAATCTAATGCCCCTTTTGGATTTTAAAAAAGTTCATGGCTCACTAGATATTTTTAAAAGAGTGATTTTTTGCTATTTCATCAGATCTCTCTGTAGTTCCATTATTTCTGATTATACAGAAAAACTGTAGAGAAAAAATTGTAGATAATTTTGGACTTAATAAATAAAAATACTTAATTAACTTAATAAATAAAAAAAAAATCTAATACAATTTTTTTTTGTTTTTTTAAATGTAAATCATAGTTAGCTGTGGCCTTATAAAATCGGCCATTCTTTGGGCTTTCCAAAGATATAATACTCGGCATAATTATTATAAAAAATAAAAGAGCTATGGCTAATTTTGTGATTTTTATTAAATTTTCACATAGTCAGCCATGGAATATTTTCATAATTACGTTCTATTTTATAATTACACATACTTCAACCTTCCTAATATTTTGTTTTTAGCTGGTAACAAAATGTAACAAAATAAAACAAAAATTATAAATCTCAAATTCAAATTATTATTATTTTAAAAGGTCACCTTTTAAAATAAAAAAGGTGTTCAAACAATCCACCATTATTATTTATGCAAATATTGCATCTTTTTAAAACTGAATTTGTCGCCTTTCTTAGAGAGCGCCTGTCAATAGTGGCAATAGCTGCTAAAACAGCTGCTCTTAATTCAGCAATTGTCTCTACTTTATTTTGTACTGTTCCCCACAAAAAGAAATCCAAAACAGACAAATCGGGGGATCGGGGCTGCCAGGAAATAGGTCTATTTCTCCCTATCCAACTATTTGGATAGAACTGATCTAGGTAATTTCTTATGCGCAAATAATTATGTGGTGGAGCTCCAAAATGATAATTTTTGTTTTATTTTGTTACATTTTGTTACCAGCTAAAAATAAAATATTTGAAAGTTTGAAGTGTCTTATTATAAAATAGAAAATTTAAAAAAATCACAAAATTAGCCATAGCTCTATTATTTTTTATAATAACTATGCCTAGTATTATATCTTTGGAAAGCTTAAAAAATGGCCGATTTAATAAGGCCACAGCCAACTATGATTTACATTTAAAAAAAACACAAGTTTATGTCATATCTCAAAAATCACAAACAACAGATTATTATTAAACAATAGATTATTTTATTAAGTTCAAAATTATCTACAATTTTTGTCTTTACAGTTTTTTTGTATAATCGGAAATAACGGAGCTACAGAGATCTGATCAAATAGCAAAAATCACTCTTTTCAAAATATCTAGTGAGCCATAAACTTTTTTAAAAATCCAAAAGAAGCATTATATTGAGCATTCAAAACTGCAATTCTTTCCCCATTTAACCTTTGTTCTAGCTCTGCTAGTTTCCGAGATCCCCATAGTGGACATCGAAAAAAACTTACCCTGTATAGTCAATAATTTTGCTAAAAATATGCCTATTTTGCTTTACTTTCTCATTATAGTCTTTTATAGATTTACAATAAGCACTATTAAATTGAGTTCTTAGGTAGATATATCAACGCGTCCAAGGCTATCGAAATTCGTAACATTATTGCGAGCACTTTTTCTTTTAAATGTTTTATGTTAGTAATGCCAATAGAGCGTTCTATTCTTATATACCTACTTAATAATAAGCAATATGGCTCGCGAAATGCTAATTAGTGAAGTTTTTAGTCGCAAACCCATAACTCATGCACATCAACACCACCGAGGTGTTTTAGCCAAACTTTGGGTCGAGATTTACAAAATTATTTTTGTACAGATGATGGAATTCACCAAGTGATTCCCTGCTTTCCTCTCTGCTCTCCGCTCCGCCGTCCGCCTTATGTGTGGCTGTGCACATAGAGAAGCCGCGCCTGATACAAACTGTCAAAGTCAAGCTCTGATTCACGTAATAGTTGTTTGTTGCAAATTACTACAGAAAATACATAACATATAAATATCGTTCAAACCAGAAAAATGCTTAGTTTTCGAAAATCGAGAAACATACAGGGTGTTCCATCTAAAAAAAACCTAAGATACGCAACATTCGTTTGTTTTTATGAATACACAACTGAAATCGCAAGATATTTTTTATACAATTTTCATGTTTACATTTTTTCAAAAATTGAAAACAAAAAAGTTGAGGGGTAGATTCTTATATGAGTAACCCTGTACATTTGGCAACGACGCCCCGTCTTTCCGTCTGTCTGACCTCCAGTGGCGTAGCACTTTCGAAGGCTTTAGACAAAAGTACCGTTTGAAATTTGATTAATAATTATTTCTTCATTCATTTCCGTCGCTACGTAATTCTAACAACCGAATAATTTTTCGCTGGTAATCAGCCTTAACCCCAGGCAGTAGGTAATTCATGTCGTAATTGTGCCATTATCATGACAATGATAATTCCCTGATAATAAATACCTACCGCAATCAAGGGCCGGCCAACGCTGATGGGTCGGATTTAAAGTTATCGCGTGTGTACCCGCAATAAGGCCCCAAGAAATATTGAGATATAAAATGATTCTGTATCCGGGGACACGATAAAATTGAAATTAATAACACATTCGCATGACGGCACTGGGGAGGGTAAAGTTTTTATGGATGCGCGACTGAACGGGGCTAATGTGAGATACACACACACCTGTGGTTCTCATAAAAAAATTAGCGTCAGCAACATGTCAATCGGTTATCGACGTTTTGAATAAATCGTGAAAATTACAGGCAATGGTATGGCTACTTTCCCAAAACTATTTCAAATTCATTATGTACAGTAGGTTAAACAATATAATACAGGGTGTACCTTTATGAGGTCTGTTTTTGATTTATTTTAATTACGAAAAATATGACAAAATTGCTATTATACTTTTAGTGCGCACCCTTAACTTTTTTGCTTTTAATTTTGGAAAAAAAAATGTAAATATGAAACAGGTGTTAACTGTGCATCGTGCTGTGAAAATGGTATATATTATTGTTATAATATTAGTGAAAAAAACGACATTGTTGAATGTTCTGTTTCTTACAAAAAGAATGCGAAGCGTGCACGGCGTGAATACGAACGGATAAACCCAGGAGGGTCCTACCAAAGTCTAGAAATACCAAAGTCGGCTCACTTCTTCGCTCTCTCGGAAAAGCCGACAATTTTTTGCGACCGGCCGTAAATCAGCGTCACCTCGCAGCTTCGCATTTACGAGGGCGGCTAAACGAAATCGCCGTCAAGCTAGTTATACGGGGGCAGGTTCATATTGACTTTCCATTATTTACCAAAGTCGACAAATATTAGTATACCTATTTGTAGACTTTGGTACAACATTATTTGTGTAGGTAGGTGTACTGTTAGTTTTTGGTAGGTGCAGTTAAATTAAGATACAAGGTAGCTATTACCAGAATCTACATAATTAGTAAGTATATCTGTAGACTTTGGTTGGAACATGAATAAAAATGCAATTTTTTATGTTTTACGTCCATTTTTAATAAAGCCTAATAAAACATAGAGCAGACAAAAACATAAATAACAAATAAATATTTAACGACAAAGAGTTAAACTAATCATATCTACTTTTTCATCCTGTAGTAAATATTTTGATATTTAAATTGACATAAATAATACAAGCATGCGTCTTACCATACGCACAGCTTACTGGCAATAATCTTAATGGGATAGCTGAGGGGACAGCAGTTTTTACTAAACTTTTTGCGGACGAAGTGAATGATTGATCATCAAAATGTGCCTTGCAAATTCTTATAAGTTTATATGCCTCTCCAGGTGGAATATTCGCAAATTTATGTTCTCCGATGAATCCTAAGGCATTCTTCCATTGCTGGCACCTTCAAATTTTCAATATTATATCTATATAATTCTTCAATTAATACCTAACTATTTAAATGTCACATAAAAATGTCTTAATTTTTGTAGGTATGTTCTTCAAACGCAATCTTACCTTCAGGGTCTTTAGGAAATGAAAAAAGGCAATATAGTCTTTTGAACTGGTTTTACAGCCATCTGCACTGCAGTAAAAAGCGTTACTAGGCATCACTACAACACAGTCACGGTCGGTCGGTAATATTTTGCGCGAACCCGGTAGAATGCAAACGAACCGCTCTCAGCTACACTGTGTACAGCTTATTTTCTTATATTATAAGATAGCGATCGGCTCGATGAGGAGGGGAGCGGGAGAGGGCAAGAGGGAAACGTTTGTTTGCACGCCGAGTGCCCGGACTTATTAGTATATCTCTGGACGCTGGTGATGTGTTCGATTCCCAGCGCGGCGAAATGAAATTCTAGCGGTGGGGATCGATAGAGGTGACGGTTTATCTCCCCACTCAAAAACCATATAGCGTAAACCGAAAAAATGTCGTTTTACATGCGTATCTCCCACTGCCGTATCTCGTTCCGCTGTCCAGACAAATCCACTGGTTATGCGCAATTCCTATTCCGAAAATTAAAAAAAAGCGACGGGGAGATAAGCAGGTAATGGCGTTTTCATGGAAATCAGGGCGCTAATTTCATTTAATATTCATCGAAGCTATATTATTAATATTATATCTATATTTATTATTCTTCAATTAATGCCTAAGTATTCAAATGTCACATAAAATGTCTTAATTTTTGTAGGTAGGTACCTCAAACTCAGTTTTACTCAGGGTCCTTAGGAAATGCAAAAAAGGTAATATAGTCTTTTGAACTGGTTTTACAGCCACCCGCACTGCAGTAAAAAGCGTTACTAGGCATCACTACAACACAGCCACGGTCGGTCGGTAATATTTTGCGCGCACCCGGGAGAATGCGAACGAACCGCTCTCAGCTACACTGTGTACAGCTTATTTTCTTATATTATAAGATAGCGATCGGCTCGATGAGGAGGGGAGCGGGAGAGGGCAAGAGGGAAACGTTTGTTTACACAAGACCGAGTGCCCGGACTTATTAGTATATCTCTGGACGCTGGTCCTACCTCATCACACATATTTCAAATATATTTATAACACATTGAGAATTGCTAGAAGTTTAAAAAAATAAAGAAAAGAGAAATGAACCAATATGCAGGAAGCAGTCTTATTATACTCCGTTGAAAATCCTAGACACCATCAAAATCGAGGGAAAGCTCGGGGTAAGGACGTATCCATGCACAGACATTTCAAACTAATATCGATATCTAACGCTTTTATCTGACAGCGTAAAATGATGACTACAAGTGAGTGCCAAAGACGAATCAAATGAAACAAATTTTAGACCAGTTCCCCTTTTGTCACACTTTTAATAACAGGAGATTTACCTTTCTGCCCCGAATTTTCCTTCCTTTACCCAGAATTGTAAAAATAATTAAAATATTAGGCCATACGAATACTTAAATGCCTACCGTTAAATTAACGACAAAATATGTGTTGAAATTAAATAAAAAGGCAGTTTTTCCAGTTTTTCACTAACTACCCGAGAAACTATAGAGGAGGAGGTAGTACTTCAGTTTTACTGTAAATTTTTCCCTCCCTCGGCTGTTTCACCCCCTAATTCAATCTGCCACCCCGCGCGTAGCTGTCCTCCCCCGAAAATCAACCCTTTGCCCTGCGGGGAGAGGGGGGGGGGGAGTCGCCGCATTAGCCTCGAAATCTGGATCCAGCGGGAAAATTTCAATTTCGCCAGAGACCTCCTTCTGGAAAACCACCCTCGACCTGTCCGTTTTAAATCTAATGGCTGCCCTCCACCCTTATAATTAAGGGTTTTGGGGTGAGTCAAAGCGGATTTTTTGGGTTTTTCGTTGGACAATTTCTCGAGCTTGGAGTTTTACTAAATTCGCCTTAATGAGAACAACACTTGGTATCGTTGTAAAGCTCTCTTAGTGCTCATTCTATTTACGCTTACAAAACTGCACTCTATTCAAACTAAATGCAAGTGGCGCGTAAACATTTACATGATGGAAGCACGTGAACAATTCTGAGAGCTAATACGAGGCAGGACCGCAATAAGGACGATCTGTATGAATTTTATAATATAAAATATAAAAATAATATGTCCCAGTATTAAGAACTTTAAAAACAAACTTTTATGGCACACCTAGTCAAATAGGTACTAAAAAGCACAAAATAAAATCGAAAATAAAAAAAAACCTTTTTAAAAACAAGCTTTTATATAAGCCATGTACAAAAACGTATAAAATAAAACATAAAATAAGTCTAGGTTTTTGTTAAGATAATTCAATGCCAAATTGCGACAAGTTTTTGTAAATCAAAAAGCTTCTCGCGCGAATTGTAAAGAAATTACATATTTTGGCAAGTAGGTATCAACCAATCACTGTCCAATAAAATTAATTGGTAGGTACCTACATTTATGAACATTTCGCGCGACAAGTTTTTTGATTTACAAAAACTTGTTGCAATTTGGCATTGAATTATCTTAACGAAAACCTAGACTTGTTTTCTATTTTATTCGTTTTAGTACATGACATAAAAAGAGCTTGTTTTTTTAAAAAAAATTACCTTTAATTTTTTTATATATTCATTTATAGAGGATGTACGAGCGATCAAAGTAGCGTTTGACCAAAATCCCAACCCTGATATTGTTGATAAAGGCTATCCAAAAATAAAAATAAAATTCTGATTGAGTTTCCAAGATTACTGTTTAAAATTGAATATTGAAAGTATCTTCTACTTTATAGGTTCTAGGTACATTATTGAAGTGGTAAATGACACATTTTGGATTTACTTTATTGGTGATACGTATTTCATAGTTGTTCTTCGATAAACTGTAAACTTTCAAAAATCCGTTTTCCAAAACAAATTTAACCGCATTTCCTCAAACGCCAAGTTGTTTAGGGACACTTGTCCCGCTCCCTGAAGGCTTTCGAAATTCGATTAATAGTTTTTACCTGAGGCGTCTGCCCCAAAAGGCCAAACTGCCAACTAATCTAAGTTTTTGGAATACGATTATCTTTTTCTGTTCGGAATCTTTCTTGCGTCACTTTGTCGAGAACTTCAAGCTGCGTCCGGGTTACCGCGTTTTCAATCTACCGTCTACTGGGTGCTTCGGAAAAACGTAAAATTTTCGGTCAGGACTACGTCCAAAAATTATTCGACTCGTTCGTTACTTCAAATTTTAAAAAATTCAATTATATTTTCATGCAAAAACTCCCCAATTAATACTAATGGAATCAAGATTACTAATGTCTAATAATAATTCATTCCTATCCGCAGCCGCCTGGCCGTATTTTAAATCGACCTCAAGGGTTACTATGGCAATCCACAAGGATAAATGCATTGAAAGTGAGACAGAGACAACATCATACGCGCCCGCTCTGAAGCCGAAAAGAGACAAGTAGATGACGAAATCGTCGACGGCCAACCATTCGTAATGTATGCTGGTTTCACATAGCAGTCAACTGCAATCATAGTTCAACTGTTCGGTGGGGGAGGCTTATACTACTATAGCAGAACTACTGTAATGTGGTGTTTCACAATATTTGCAAAAGTGTGCTGACAGTAGTAGTTACAAAATGGCACCGAATAAAAGAAAAGTGAATGCTATCATGTGCCTTTTGATTAAAAAAGTTAATGTTAAAATATTAGACGTAAATATAAGAAGAAAAGATATTGGGTAAAAACGCCTTTATTAAGCAGACCACGTTTTGACTGAATTGTATTAACAGTAGACGGAGATTTACAACATTTTACACGAAAAATATATTGAGGTGACTTTAAGTGTCCCATAGACATTCATTGCATCGATATAATTCCATTAGATAATACATTTTTTCATCTGAAAATTAGAAATGTTTCTAGTTATAACAGTATCTGCGATAACAGTGTACACCGATCACATCGATATTCGCTTGGCAGCGGAACCACGCCCACCAAACAGTCACTGCGATCGCAGTCGAGTGCTATGTGAAACCGCCTCCATGGGCGTAAGTAGAGTAGAGAGACTAAGTCGGCGCGCGCCGAATGTCGGGTATGGGCGAAAATAGCGTATGTAAACACGGCAAAATCTTTCAAAATTTCGTTTTTCCGCGAGTTTTCGCGAAGTTCCGATGTTGCAAAAGGTGCTAAATAGTGTGGTGATTGGTGCGTACCGTAAAAATTCATCCCGATTACAACCACAAATATCGTCGTGAAATCCGGGATGTCAAAAGAAAATTTGAAAGTTCATTTTCACAAAAACTACGGAAAAACCAATGCCGGATTCATGTTCAGGGACCTCGAAAATAGGGGAGATAGCCAAATCAGGGGGTGAATTACACCATTGGACATAATTACCGAATTTCTAAAATGTGTGTGAATTATCCTCCGAATTATCCCAATATTAGGTATAATTTTTCATAATAATTGTCTAATGGATATCTCAAGGTATATATATTTTCTTTGCTCTATTTAAAAAAGCTAAAAAAAAACATAAAACCCTCCGTTTAAAAGGAAAAAAGTTAGAATTAGAAATAAGTAGGTATACCCACGTTTCGGTGAAACTTTAAATTTAATTTGACTTCCAGTCGATGAATTGATCTGAAAAATGGCGTATTTATTCTTCTCCTCCCAGGTGGTGGCGTTCGAACGCCCCACCATCTAATTTCCCATTTAAATTCATGGGAATTAATATTAAAAATACTTTTAAACAAAAGCCGCTTACCTTTACGATAATATTATGCTTTATCGCACCTCCCCTAAAAATGTATAATGCATTTTACATCATTTAATAAACTCTATTCGGCGCCGCGGCTTTTAAGGCCGTGGTTCCCTAGACCGCCCGTTTTATATTTTACTTTATACGCAATAAAATGTCTCTTAAAAGGTAATTGGATAACGTAATACAGTTCTTTTATCCTTCCGCCTTCGTCGTAAAAATAAAAATTAAACCGATGCACCGTGGCAATAAACACTTTACTGTTGTTTGCTTCCAAAGGAATTCTGCATCGGAAACACCAACAGTTTCTATAGTCTACTTATTTGAAAGCTTCACGCGTATGCGACCATCATCATATTTAGGGCGAGGCCTGCGATAAAGACAGGCCATGGCGCACAAAAATCACGTTACCATCTTAGTCCGGCGTTACATGTCATTTGTCACATAACTGAAAGCGGCAGCTTGGGTTTTGAGAAGTTTTAAATGTTTAAAGTGTTTTAAACGTCTTAGTTTATATTTTAGAAACAAGTTTGTGTCTAGTGCGCGTGTGTCCTGGCGGAGGGGAACCGCCCGGGTGTTATTATGGCCTCTGGGTGGGAGCCGTGCCGTCCAGGAGTATTGGTGCCGCTCGCGCCGACGCGTGAACGCTGTAAGGGGAATTCTCCCCCCGGAATGGACAGTGGAGCCTGAGACACGGACGGGTGAACTGCTTACGGTAGATCCGCGAGTTCAGACGGTCCAGGTGGCTGGAAGCCGTTCCCGTTGACCACGTTCGGGTTTGTGTGTTTTGTATTCACCATTCACCTTGTGCGAAATAAATCAGTGTTGTAACGTGCTCGAGGATTTTCGTTGTCGACCCACGCCCTGATACGGTTTCTATTCGGCCTTTCACGCTGCCGATCAACTGGGACCTCGTCAATATTTACAGTATACTGAGGTGAGTTTTTATTTTTATTTCGTAAAAAATAACCTAAAAACCATATATATTGGGTCTGTTTATATTATATTTATACATATTACAAAAGCCAGGAAGAAAATGTCACCATAACAACATTTGCTTTGCCTCGGGATGAAAATTTGCGCCAAAAATTGATTCGTCAAATTCCAGCTGAGATTTAATTTCTAAAAAACCCTTAAGTATGTGTGGCTAACACATTTTCAAGAAAGTGAAACAATTAAAGTGGACAAATGTGTTGTGGGAGGAAAATACGTATAGAGAATATCACCTATGCTAAAGGAAGGTGCTGTCCCAACAATTTTTGAGAATGTGCCAAAATATTTGAGTACAGTGCCGTTTAACTCTCAGCCCAAAACAGCTGAGGCAGGTTGAAAATTTCTAAAAACAATTAGAGAAAGCCTGGATGCACAAAACCAATAATGTAATAGATGAAAGAAAACTCGCCAAATTGTTGCGAAATTTGTTTTTTCTACTTATCTCCAAAAATGCCTTTTATTATATAGGACTAAGATGGTCACGTGACTACGGGATTATGCGTTGGCGCCATGGCCTGTCTTTATCGTTGGCCTCGTATTTAGGGAGACATAGAAGTATGGAAGCACCATTCTGTATAAAACATTACAAACCCTGGCGGGCTATTCCAAGGTAATGGGGGTTTTCCCCGCTTTCCTTGATCCCAATAAACGAATTTTACGTGCAGTTTTCGCACCAATAAAACGGACACTAATTGCAAAACATTAACGTTAATTATAGGTGGGCTATAATGACCATCGATAGCCCGTTTAATATTGCAGTGACTCATTTGGTTTGATTGAAGCCTGACCTAGATAATAGAGCATACCTGGAATCACACTGACGATCATTTGAAGCTTAGGCACCTTGTGTAGGCAACTCGCAATACATATTCCGTATTGCATGTTGCATACACTCTACTTATTTCAAAAAAAAAGATAACAAAATTTAATTTCCTTTATATTTTTTTACTCCAAACTAAAGCTGTAAGTGTTCGACCGCCGAAAAAACCTTCCACTATCCCGTATGGCGAACAATAATGAGAGGGGACACCGATTTCGGTTACCTAGCGACGAAAATTGCATCGGACCAGAATTTCCATAAAAACGACGAGCAAGGTCCGGAAACCCCGTCACGTCCCAGTTCTAATTTCTCCGGGAAATCCTCCTCCAGGCAGGTAGTATGGTTTTCCGAGCGTTCTTCAGAAACCGGTCTACGGATAAGGATATTTTCGGGTATACGGAAAGGGAAAAGAGGGGTTAGTGACATATAATATCTAAATTCGAAAATAGCAATGACGTCAAAACCTATAGACGTGGTGCCCCATTGTTAAAATGTCCTTTATTTTGACTCCAAGATCAAATATATCCATACTACTCTAAAAACATGCTACAAACAAAGACAGAAAGTCAACCATCAACCAACTATACACCCGGTGATTCCCGGTTATAGTTCCTCCAGAATCACATGTTTTTTCTTGTTTGGGGGCGCCGGAAGCATCGGAACCTCACCTGAAGACACGGGGGATGGTCTAACGACGCCAGCCTCCGAGCCCAGAGTCGAAATAAGTTCGCTACGGCTCGACAAAAAGGGGCAATTTCTGACAATCTCGCGACATTTTCGGAATAATTTAATGGAGCGCTTAGATTGTGATTAGTTCTGGGCGGCAAGCATTTATCAAAACAAACCTGTCTATAGGTTCTGACGTCATTGGTTTGGACCTATCCCACAAAATCCTATGATTGTTATTAAAGAGTGTTCACATATTTTCGACTTCGAAATTTGATTTGACCTGGACTATCAGATAAGCTAAAACATATAGGCAATCGTTTTAATGTCAGAACAGTATTTAAAACCAAAAATACGTTAAGATCGATGCTAGTTAAAACGAAACCATTTAATGAGGTACAAAGTTCAAAAAATTGCATTTATAAAATTCCTTGCGAATGTGGAAAGTTCTATGTTGGGGAGACTTGTAGGCTATTCAACGTTCGTTTAAAAGAACATAAAAATTATATCAGGCAAAATCAAATTTCGAAGTTGAAAACATTTTTTAATAACAATCATAGGATTTTGTGGGATAGGCCCAAACCAATTCTCAGAGAAGAAGTAGGAAATAGACGAAAAATTAAGGATTCAGCATTTATTCTAGGAAATACAGACAACTGTGTTGTTGAATGTTCAGTGGAATTCAGTAAAATATTATTGCCACTATTCAAATAGAAGTTAGTATAAATAAATAGATAGAACACAGGGAACAATATCAGACAGATGGCTAGGCTATTGTTTCTGTTGTCATGACATTTTAATCTGAAATTTATTAATCTGTCATTTCACTTTGACGTGACATGATCTTTGAGAAAGGAGGAAGATTTGTTCTTCGAAAGCTCAGAAAACAAATTTGTTGAAGATATTTTTTGAGTTACAAGATTAAAAGTTCAAAGTTTAGTTCATTTACTGTTAAGAATTTACAGGCAACTTAAAAAAGTTGTCTTTTAACCAGTTTGGTGGCGAAAAATCCAATTAAAATTCAATGGATAGTCAAGAACCATTTTATATTAATGTTTTACTTGGCGAATTTCCCCACGCCGTTACGCCACTGGACACCGCACGATACATCTTATTTACATGTGCCGTGCGCGTTTGCAATTTCATACTTGAGCGGAGCACCGAGAACACCCTGATTACTGCAGCTAATAAGAAAAGTCCTGGGGGATAGTAAAGAGCGCTCACCTGCCCCCTTAGCTTTAACCGGAAAGTCTGGGCTAGCGTGGGCGCCTAGTGTGCCATGATTTTAATAAGAGTGGGCAGTGAAGTCATACCACAGTAGATATCACAAACCAGTAGCACAACTAATACCTTGTAAACATCTATCTTCCCTTTCAGTCTTACTCAATAAGGTCATTCTACCTCATTTTCGCATAAGAATCAATTGATGCCAGGAAAAACACTAGAGAAAAATAAACTGTAGAAAATTATTTGTAATTCCTATGTTTTTAAAACATTCTCAAGCTGACGTCAAATATAATAAAATAACCCACCGTGTTCTTATTATACACCTACATCTACATATTACGCGGGAGACATCGTAAAACGCTTGGTTGCTATATAACTATTCGGCAATAAAACGGTTGAATGATGTTTGAGCATTTTCTGGTAATTTACGACTAAATAAAATGGCAAGTGTAAATAGAGTGTCCGTGGGGAACTTTTATGATTTGCTAAAGTCAACAATTAAACAGGAGCTTTTCTGGCGTGAAATAAAAACTAAACAAATTCGTACTAACTAGGTACACACTTTATTTCTGAAAATATCCACGAGCAGCCTTGCCACGTACAATATTTATAATGCATTAAAATTATCCTCAGAATAACATTTTGGGCGATAAATCAAATCATATAATCTCCTACCTACGTTCAAGCTTATTAAACCATACTTATTTTAGCATGTGCATATGCAAGGTTCACCTATATTGAATATTTGCCAAAAGGATTATTAGCATTGAGCCATTTCGTTTAATTTCGTATAAATATAGCAGTTTGCTCATGTTTTATACTGTGGACACATCAGAGTCATCACCTGGCAGCTACTAAAGATTGAGGTACAAATTATTTTCTGGGACACACTGTATAAAATATATGCAAGATCGCCTCGACTCTACAAGTGAAAAATATTTAAACAAGCGCCTAACACTCGCTCGTATTATACAATGTTAGGTAGGTACATAAATAAAAATCACAAACCTATAACTGCGCTGGACCTATAGATATTGAGATTTTGCCAGAAATCGAGAAGCATGCGGAACAAAAGCAAGTTGTCAAGATGTTCGCCTGCTTCTGGCGCAATTATTATTATGCAAGTTTGTAATTACCTCGTTGAAAATACGTCAGGTGTTGACGAAGCCAGCACAATCGCGTGCCGCTGTGTCCCCGATGAAAAATGAAATTCTAAAATTGGAAAACGAATGACACAAAATCGTTGGGGTACGGATTTACACCGCTAACTATAATATATTCAAATGGGAGTACGCCTATAAAACAGGGCAGTAATTAAATATTTGGTTTATTTTGGTGATAGACTTCCTGTAATAACAATGCAGCGTGAAGTATTCAGTGCCCAAAGTAGAAAATTAATATTACATGTGGTGAAATATTTCCAAAAAAAAAGAGAACACACGTGAAAATTTATCGGTACTTCAATGTGCATCGGAGGCGTTACAGATTAGTACAAGGACCATTTCACGAATTAGGCAAGAAGGCATTAAACATATTAAAATGGTACACACTAAAGGTAAAGCAGCCCCGAAAACTAAAGATTTGACAGAATCGGATAAAGGAGAAATAAGAAGTTTGCAAAACTTAACTAGGGAAAAAATATGCAAAGAACTGGAAAAAAGGGAATTTTTAGCTGCAGCAAATCAACGTTAAGTGCAATTTTAAGGAATCTTGGATTTAAGGACAAAATAAACGATGGAAGACAATACTTAATGGAGAAAAAGAGTTCAATTTCTACGACAATATAGGTACATCCAATTTATTTTCAAGCTGCCCTCTAGACGTAGTGTTTTTAGACGAGACCTGGATTTTTCAACACGGGGCGAATATGAGAACTTGGCACGACAAAAATCCAAAATGTGTGTACAACAAAAAAACGAATGATGGCAAAAGGTTTATAATTGTTCATGCCGGTAATAAGGACGGATTCATTGATATATTTATAATAATATTTTCAACTAAAAATAAAAGTGTTTGGAAGAGAAACTATTGCCAAAACTTGAAAACCCTTCTTTAATTATAACGGACAATGCGAAATACCATTCCAGGCTGTGTGAAAATGTGCCCAATACAGCCACCAAGAAAAGAAGAAATAATTAACTGGCTTCGAAATAAAAAAAAATATATTTTCCTGAAAATTCCCTTAAATGTGAGTTGCTCCAGATCGTTAAAAATTGTAAATCCAAGTTGCCTTATGCGTCTGACAATATAATTAATAAAATGGGACATCAAGTGTTGAGGCTTCCCCCATATTATTGTATATTTAATGCAATAGAATTGATATATGCCCAATGCAAAACTTTTTTAATAATAAAATTATATCTGAGGCAATGTATGATGATAACACGGTAATGTCTATTTGGAAAAAAGCTCATATTCGGATGATAGTATTTTATATTCTGACTAAAATTCATAAGGAATTAAATGTAGGTATATTATTATTTATTTATTATGTATAGTATACTGACTTCTGACTATGTAAAGTTTATTTTATGTTGATATTTAATTTGTAACTAAAAATATAAATATATATATTTTTTGCCTAACCATTAAAATAATTATTTAAATACCTAAGACCTACTTTGAATTTCAGGATCATTATCTTTTAATTGCCAGTCTAAATTACCGAATTAATCTTCAAAAATTACAAATGAAATTACAACAGGTACCTAAGTACAAATTTTTAATCCGTCCGTTCACATCAAGTAGTAAAGCAATAATTTATTCAAGGCCGACCCTGCCTGCCTTAAACAATCAACTAGTAATACAAGACAAGTACTAGGTTTTCTATCACTCTTCCTTTCATGAAAGGTGCCTAGCGAACTTTAAAACGTACGTCGAATACAAATTGGAGGAGGAGACATGAGTGTAATTATGCGAGTGCAAGTAAAGCAATAGATATAGCGCTCTCTCTTTGATGATTTATTGCCGACTTCGCCTTTACATTCTGCCCTTACTATACCTAACCGTTTGTGCAAAATAACGGATTTAAAGTAAGTTCTGTTCTCGCATTGTCTTGCTCTCAAGTCCGTAATTCGGTGCAATGTTCCTGGTAATACAGACGCAGGCTGCTAAATTATGCAGGCGAGTGGTGGACCAAGTGATTGCAATCCTGCTAATGTGGGGACTCCCGTCGGTGCCGGTGGTTTGCTGCATGCTCATTCGGTAGGTATTAGGTTACACCTCAGACAAATAATAAACATAGACTAACCTAAAGGCTGCATTGTAATCAGCCAACATAAAAAATGCCTACTCAAAACAAACAAAAAAATCGACACTTAAGCCTGCATCATAATATGATAACCAGAGGTTACGTTTACTATGCCACAAATCCAACACTTTACTCTTCCTATCATTCTTAAAACTACACTAATTCACCAATTACTAACTTAACTATATGTCTTTTGTCCAATAACCCCAAAATTTCCCCAAAAAAAATAACGAAAAAGTAAACACTCGAAACACATCAACACAAACCGGCGAAATCTCAACGAACTCTGGATCAGCTGTTGGGACATAATAAAGCAAATGCGCATCGATCACAAAGAGCTCGTGCAACGTTGCCACGTTAGCCAGAATAAGCAATTTATCAAGGATATTATTTATAGATTGAGAAGGATCAAATTCACAAAATCAGTAAAATTTATTGTTAAATGATAATTGTCCAAATTTTTACTATATGTAGATTGTAGATATTAACTAATTGTTCCAACTTGATGTTTTTTTTATCGTTGGTTATACACTTATTTCGTAAGTATAAGATAAATTTATTGTTTTGTTTTAAATTTTTATTACTAATTCAGACAAATAATGTTACTAAACATTTTTATCTTGGCAGGGTCTGTATGGTATTGAATGATTAGTCTACAGGGTGTTTATACAAATCGATAAAAAATGTATTTTGTGAGATATTTTCAAATACCTTTTTTTGTTCGAAAGATCTTTAAAAAACGCTTCTTTTGACTTATTTACTTTTGTCAAAATGCAAATCCAGGGACGGCTACGATTTTTTTATACCCCTATTTTCACAAAAACCATTTAGCGATTTTTTATTTAAAATCTGACCTAACAGCGTTAATCAGGACACCCCAAAACCCCCATGTACTAAATTTGAACAAAAAATGTGGAGGGTGTTCGGTTCTACACCGTGTTAAAGTTGAGCAAAATAGGGACTTCAAAGGCACCTGGCGAGTCAAGCGTGCCATGGAATTATTTCAAAACAGTGGAAGAATTAACAGGACCACCCAAAGTGTTGATGGAAGAAATTTCAAGAAGAAATATACAGGATGTTTTTCTCTACAGCGTCTCAAGTTTCCGATTTTTTTCGAATTTTATGATGGTCAAGTTTGCCTTGGATTATTGAAACAATGTTACTAAATGTAAAATAAATTAAATTAAAAAATATATAAAGAGTCATCGAACACCCTCTACATTTTTTGTTCAAATTTAGTATATGGGGGTTTTGGGGTGTCCTGATTAACGCTGTTGTGTCAGATTTTAAATAAAAAAATCGCTAAATGGTTTTTGTAAAAATCGGGGAATAAAAGAATCGTAGCCGTCCCTGGATTTGCATTTTGACAAAAGTAAAAACGTCAAAAGAAGCGTTTTTTGAATACCTTTCGAACAAAAAAGGTTTTTGAAAATATCTCACAAAATACATTTTTTATCGATTTGTATACACTTAAAAGTAGACACCCTGTATGTTTATAATTTTTCTGAGGGTTACACGAAATCCTTTCGACATGTACACCCTGTACACCGTGTCAAAAGTTCTGTTTATTTAGCGACGGCAACAAACTCATCGATCCGGACACAAGCCAGAGTCCTCATAATTGGAGCTAGTTCGTTTTTCCGGGACCGTCCGTGTCTACCTCCCGGAAAAATAACAAGCCCCCGCGTTAATCCACCGCCGGGACTTTCCGTTTTTGTCCGGGAAAGAAAATAAAACGAATCGTGGCGATATAAATCTGTTCGATAAAGCCGAGAGGAAGATTTTCCGTACGGCTTCGACGGTGATGCTCGTTACGGACACCTACCGGCATAACACTGACGTCAACTCCAACAGTTTCCGAAAAGTTCACAAACGATTACTTCTCCCTCCTTAAATATGGAGTTCGCGTTTACACAACCAACTAGAATTCCTCCTAATTGGCTACAGACCCCATCAGCATTAATTACTACTGTCGCCGGCAATTGGCCTGGTGGGAGATGGCGCCTTCAAGTCCAACAGGAACCGAACAGGAACCGGCTGGCACCGAAGATATTCGTGAAAAGTTCGTTTTTTGCCTTGCGGGCAATTATAGTCCAAAGCACGAAAGAAAACGTTTCTAAAGAATGCGGGCAGCGTTGCGAGATTTCCTATACGAGTAGTCGTTATTTATTGGCGAATACAAGTTTTATCATTTGTAGCCGAATTTCTGAACTCTGTTATACCGAAAAAATAAAGCTCGCATCAGGGGACCACTTACCCATTTTTGTTTATCATTTATTTTTAACGCGGTGTGATAATACACCTATTATAATTTTTTCAACATCGTCGCGCCTACCATCGCCTTTGAAATACGGCAACACAGCACTTCTGCGAAGAGGAGTTGGCTGACAAAACCAGTTAGCCTGTTTCTATAGTACGTAAAGTTAACTGCGTATTTGGTCTACCACACAGACCTCATTTTTTAGGCCGCTGGCAATTTTTTTCCGCCGGCTCAGAGAGCTCAGTAGCGTTTCGTAAGTTCGGGAGTTAACGTGTGCAAAATGAGTAAACAGGGAAGAACGTTGCATTCTCAAGCGCGAGAAATACGTGCCAATGTTATCAGAGTTTGCCTTCCTCTATAATCTAAGGCATCACCGTTAAGAATAATATTAACAATAAATTAAATAACAATTATATGAAAATTAAGTCTGCCGTAAGGAGGACTATAGGCAGTCTGAAAAATTGCCACGACCGGTCGACAGCAGCGTGTACGTAGACGCTGGACCGACACTATATTAAAGACCCGAGCATGACGTCATATATTTCATTGTTGCTTACGGATTGGGGTGGCGCCACTCGACGAAAAAAATGGCGACTTATTATAGTTTATAGGGGGTATTCTGTGGTTATTGGTATGTGAGTTACTGACGTTTAAAATGTCAAAAATTTTAAATATCCAGCTTTATTACGATTTGCTTTCTTTTTACGGTAACGAATTGTCTTTGCGTCCAGAATTTAGCAGTTTTATCCTATTAACACAGCTTTTATAGGTAGATTTGTTTGTGATAACATGAAATTTCCATGCACATAAAGAAAATGGTATGGCAGACCGTTAGGTGAATTGCAGAAGAATAAACACTATTTTGGAATTATGGAATGATCTGATCAACCAGCTGAAGAAGCGAAAATTCTAGATATTATTTTGGAAGAGTATTTTGTAACGTATGCAAGAATGAAAATAGAAAATTTTGTTTATGGCTCGAAAGCGAACCAATAGTCCTCCATATAAAGAAGAAACTGAAAAAATCAATGCGATTTATGCTTACTTACACTTACACTACAACTAGTCATGGACTTCAATTCAAACCAAAAGGTACCAAATACCAAATACCATGTGAACTTGTCAAATTAGAGGGACATAACAAACAAATATTTTCTTTTATTTTGGATATTAAATTCGTTGTAACAGACATATTCGAATGTTTTTATTTTATAAAAGATTCTGCAACAATGGCGTTTTAACATTAAACCACCGTGTAAATTTGTTTCGTCGTGCGCCAGTGTCGATCGCTTGAAACAGCGCTATGCACAGGTCTTTAATATAGTGTTGGTCCAGGTAGAAGAATGATTCGGATGTTTCACATCTTGGTTGTTGCGGAGAATATTGTCCCGTCCTGTTGTGCCCCGTGTGCCGGAATCCACAAGTAAAGCGTCCCGCCAGAGCCGAAGGTAATAAACAAGGCGCGCGGGGCGGCCGCAACCACTGCAAAGTTCTGTGGTGTGGCCGGGCGCGTAAGCCTTAAGTTTACTAATATCAACCGGGCGAACGGGCTTACGCCGGGATTACACTTTACATTTCTCGACAACGTCGTTGTCTCCGTAGGGGCATAATTTTCCGCCTTTATTTTGTATCCCCACGTTAGTTTCCGTAAATGAAAAACGTGGTAGTTTTCTGCCGATTTTACCCCCTCCGCTCGCAGTTCGACCACGCCCCCTCGTCGCCGGCCAATCGCAGCGCGACACGGACCCGAGGTTACCCGAAGATGTCCGATTGGCCGCGTCAACCGTCGACGTAACCCCGCAAAGTGCGCTGTGATGGGGTAAAATTGGTTGGATATGTTGTTATCTTTAAGGTTTCACGAGGCCAACGATAAAGACAGGCCACGGCGCTAACGCACAATCGCGTAGTCGCGTGACCAACTTAGTTCTATATAATGAAAGGCATTTTTGGAGATAAGTAGAAAAAACAAATTTCGTAACAATTTGGCAAGTTTGTTTCATCTATTACATTATTGGTTTTGTGCATCCAAGCTTTCCCTAATTGTTTTTTCAAAATTTTCAACCTGCCCCAGCTGATTTAGGCTCAGAGTTAAACGGCACTGCACTCACAATATTTTGGCACATTCTCAAAAATTATTGGACATCACCTTCCTTTAGCTTAGGTGATATTCTCTATAGGTATTTTCCTCCCACAACACATTTTTTGTCCACTTTAATTATTGTTTCACTTTCTTGAAAATGTGTTAGCCACACATACTTAAGGGTTTTTTATAAATTAAATCCCAGTTGGGATTTGACGAATCCATTTTTGGCGGAAATTTTCATCCCGAGGCAAAACAAATGTTTGTTATGGCGACACTTTCTTCCTGGCTTTTGTAATATGTATAAATATAATATAAACAGACCCAATATTTGGTATTTAGGTTATTTTTTACGAAATAAAAATGAAAACTAACCTCAGTAGGTATACTGTAAATATTGACGAGGTCTCAGTTGATCGGCAGCGTGAAAGACCGAATAGAAACCATATCAGGGCGTGTGGGTCAACAACGAAAATCCTCGAGTACGTTACAACACTGATTTATTTCGCACTAGGTGAATGGTGAATACAATAAATACACAAACCCGAACGTGGTCAACGGGAACGGCTTCCAGCCACCCGGACCGTTTGAACTTGCGGATCTCCCGTAAGCAGTTCACCCCTCTGTGTCTCAGGCTCCACTGTCCAATACTAATACTGTCCCATGTCCATAATAGTCCATTCCGGGTTCCCTATTCTGTGGTTCGGGGGAGAATTCCCCTTACAGCGCTCACGCGTCGCGTCGGTGCGAGCGGCACCAATACTCTTGGACGGCACGACTCCCACCCAGACACCCAGAGGCCATAATAACACCTGGGCGGTTCCCCTCCGCCAGGACACACGCGCACTAGACACAAACTTGTTTCTAAAATATAAACTAAGACGTTTAAAAACACTTTAAACATTGGAAACTTCTCAAAACCCAGGGCCTGTCTTTATAGTAGGCCTTGAAGGTTTCGCAAGTGACGTTACCTGGGCCGACCGGACGGACGCGCCAGTATAGGCGACCCCAAGCCCATTCCCCACCTGCTGCCCCGTCCTGCCGCGTCCAGGATTAACTGCAGGACAATTGCGGCGGTGCCGGCTTTAATTAATCGCGCCGGAAGAATGAAAGTTTTATCCGGGGCTGTCCAGGAGCTGGGCGCTACGCGCGGTCCATATACCCCCATATATCACGGTTACGGTCCTGGGATTTGGAATTTTCTGGAAAAAGTTTTGACTTTCAGCGGCGTCAGGCGGAGAACTGTTTCGTTGAGAACATTTTTGGGGTTAGGTTAAGGGTTAAGATTAGAGGTTAAAGTTTCAATTTTACTACAGCGTTGCCATACAGTCAGATAATCCCTTGAAAATCTGTAAAAATTTGCAAATTTCCACACCAATACTACATTACTCGCCGTAGCTACTACGGCGCTTTATTTTAGTTGATTTCTGTATTTATACAATGTGTCCCGGATAAGAATGAACAGCATGGGGATCTTGCAAACGGTGAGAGATAGAACAACGGTTAAATGGGGAAGAAGTTGCACAATTTTAAGTTCAATAAAATGGCAGAACCAGTTTTTTATTTTTTTTTAGTTTTTTAATTATTTTGAAAAAAGTAAAATTTTGCGTTTTCACAAATAGGAAAAAAAGAAAAACACTTTCTTTTGGCACTTTTTAACGGGCTTTAATATGGCGATTTTTTTTGCAGATTTTGAAGCACTTTTCATACCATGATGTATGGCACGAAATATTTTTAAAATGTGTTTAGACATTTATACTGAAAATTCTTTTTTTTTTTCATTCATTTTTTTCTATTGCGGCCCTGTATTGAATAATAAGAAGTCTAAATATTAATCAGTATTGACAACAATTTAACTTAGAGTTTATTTTTACTTCGAGAACTTGGCTGGTAAGTGTTTTCCTCTGTTGTTGTACAGCAAACAGTGTCGCATTGTGTTTTGGAGTAAATTCTTCGCTTTTTCTAATTGTGAGAAGAAAGCTTTAAGCCAATGAAACCAATAACTTTTGCCAATAACTTTTGCCATTTCTAATAATACAAATTTTATTAACTAAACGATACAGTGGGAGTTATGACAAATGACAAGGAATTGGCTTCGTTGTTTCAAACCCTTCTAGGTGGAGGAATTTTTTATTTTTTTATTATCGTTTGTGACTGTTATTAGTCTTTGCCGTCCTTTTTTGGTTCTCCGATTGAAAGATAAGTTGTAAGTTAAATTGTTGACAATACTGATTAATATTTAGACTTCTTATTATTAGACAGAGGGCCACATTAGAAAAAAATGAATGGAAAAAAAGGAATTTTCAGTATAATTGTCTCAAACCATTTTAAAAATATTTCGTATCATACATCATGATATTTGCAATGAAATGTGCTTTCAAAATCTGCAAAAAAAATCCAGGTCCGTATTTAAAAAATGAAAGTTGAAGAAGGTTTCTCAAAAACGAAACGTTGTAGAACAAATCTAAAAACGCCATCTTAAAGCCCGTTAAAAAGTGGCATAAGAAAGTGTTTTTCTTTTTTCCTATCTGTGATAACAACTTCAGAAAAAAATAAAATCAAAAACGCCAAATTTTACTTTTTTCTAAATAACTCAAAAACTAAAAATATATTAGAAAAATTTTTGTGACATTTTATTGACTTTAAAATTGCGCAACTTTTTTCCCATTTAACCGTTGTTCTATCTCTCACCGTTTGCAAGATCCCCATGCTGTCCATTCTTATCCGGGACACATTGTATAGCTACCACAATGGCAGACACATGGAATAATGACATAGTAATGCATTTTTATCAATAATTAATAAATATAATGATTTTTTATACACATTTTTTAGATGTTTCATTTTTTTTCACTTTTCACTACACTTTCTCGATACAATACACTAGTTCTTAATGACGTAGAACTCACCATAAGTAATGAAAGTTACACCATGTATAAGAAAAACATCCAAAAGCTACAAACTTGTTACCTATAAAAGATATTATCCAAATTAGTGAAATTTGTCATCAAGGATTAGGCTTAAATGACTGCCCACTTTCTATAATGAAGACTTAAAATTCATTTATCATGGACACGGCCGAATTCGCACCTACCTAATTCCTCTAATATATCCCCCGGGATATGCGATTATAATCAAAATTTAACATGGCAGGCCCCCGCAAAACGGTAAATCTGCGCTTGGGCCGGCGCAAACCGGCTAATCCTGAAGTAGAATATTATCGGGGCGAGTGTAAATAAAATTAAGAACGCCCGCGGTGAGACTAATCCGAATATAGGTACGCTGTATGTGCAATCCTAGAAAGTAGGGGAACAATATGAGCGCGACGGTACAGGACTCGCCAACTGACTCACGCATGACGTCATACCCGAGACGGCTTGGACTGTAATATCAAAGTCAGAAATACTAAAGTCGGCTCACTCCTTTGATCTCCCGGAAAAGCCGACAATTTTTTTGCGACCGGTCGTAAATCAGCGTCACCTCGCACGCTTCGCATTTACGAGGGCGACTAAACGAAATCGCCGTCAAGCTAGTTATACGAGGGCAGGTTCATATTGACTTTCCATTATTTACCAAAGTCTACAAATATTGTATACCTATTTGTAGACTTAGTACAACATTATTTGTGTAGGTAAGTGTACCGGTAGTGTTTGGTATAGGTACGGTTAAATTAAAATACAAGGTAGCTATTACCAGAATCTACATAATCAGTATAGGTATATCTGTAGACTTTGGTTGGAACATGAACAAAAATGCAATTTTTTATGTTTTACGTTCATTTTTAATAAAGCCTAACAAAACATAGAGCAGACAAAATATTACGCATACGTACCTACACAAGCATGCGTCTTACCATAAGCTTCTGGCAATAATCTTAATGGGACAGCCGAGGGGACAGCAGTTTTTACTAAACGTTTTTCGGACGAAGTGAATGACTCACCATCAAAATGTGCCTTGCAAATTCTTATAGGTTTATATGCCTCTTCAGGTGTAATATTCGCAAATTTATGTTCTCCGATGAACCCTAAGGCATTCTTTCATTGCTGGCATCTTCAAATTTTCAATATTTTATTATTATATCTATATTATTCTTCAATTAATACCTAGGTATTCAAATGTCACATAAAAACGTCTTATTTTTTGTAGGTAGGTACCTCAAACTCAATCGTACCTTTCAGGGCCTTTAGGAAATGAAAAAAGGTAATATAGTCTTTTGAACTGGTTTTACAGCCATCCGCACTGCAGTAAAAAGCGTTACTAGGCATCACTACAACACAGCCACGGTCGGTCGGTAATATTTTGCGCGCACCCGGGAGAATGCGAACGAACCGCCCTCAGCTACACTGTGTACAGCTTATTTTCTTATATTATAAGATATCGATCGGCTCGATGAGGAGGGGAGCGGGAGAGGGCATGAGGGAAACGTTTGTTTACACAAGGCCGAGTGCCCGGACTTATTAGTATGTCTCTGGACGAAACCGAGAAAGAACCCACCGATATCTCTCCAGATCAATCTCGCACGCCCTCAAACGAAGTTAAACGGCAATTTAAGGAATCCGCTCGCGAACCCCGTGAATATTAATGCGGAGCTTCGAATCCAACGCTTACAAATTGAATAGCACGCCGCGTAAATCAAACTGCAGGATTAAAGTCGTCTCTCTCCGCCCGCCTTTTTAGATTTATGAAAATGGGAATCATGGCGACACTAAATGAAGTCTGTCCTTACCACCCCCCCCCCCAAACCCCCAACCTCCCAGCTTACGGGGGAACGGGGATTATTATTTTTCGACGATTTTCACTTTGCTTTTTGAGGAGACGGGGTATTTAACCACTTCCAACTGTACATTTACAAGTGCATCTGTAAATTTACAAGTACATCTGTAAATTTACAGTTTCACTTGTAAATTTACAGTTTCACTTGTAAATTTACAGTTTCACTTGTAAATTTACAGTTGCACTTGTAAATTTACAGTTGCACTTGTAATTTTACAGTTGCACTTGTAAATTTACAGTGGAAACTGTAAATTTCGCTACGTTAAGGCATACTTAAAAAAGTATTCTTATGATGGCAGTTCTGGGGCGTATTTTCCACTAGATCTAGCACTGTATGTTTGCCGTTGACGCTTTCTCTTATATTTCAGAAGGGTTAGTTTTCCACTCAGCCCTCTCCCAATTTATCAGTTCGGGCAATAATGTCGTAGGAACTTTCCCGCCGCGACATGCTTCCTTACTTTAAAACTTCCACAAATTGAAATGAGACGTCTTTTACATCGCATTTATCCGGATGATATAAAACTTTTTAAATCAGTTGCTAACCGTACAATTTTTTGCCCGGACACTCGCTCACACAGACATTTAGTCTGGCGTCCTCTTTTTACTCGAGTGGGGTGGAGAGGCATCGCGAAACTGCTAAGGAGTTACGTCTATTTTTGCCGGGATGCGGGAGTCTTTAGAGGGTGAAAACTATGTCTGTTGGTGACAGGGTGGTGCATTTTTTTATATTTACGGGTTTAGTAGAGGAACTATGTGTTTTGTAAAAGGTAGTAAATTAGCAACTTCAGTAGGGAAGATATGTTTTAAAAGCAGTTTTAAGCATTTTCAAGGTCAAACCTTAAAACAAGTAGATCCGAGATATACTAATAAGTCCGGGCACTCGGCCTTGTGTAAACAAACGTTTCCCTCTTGCCCTCTCCCGCTCCCCTCCTCATCGAGCCGATCGATATCTTATAATATAAGAAAATAAGCTGTACACAGTGTAGCTGAGAGCGGTTCGTTCGCATTCTACCGGGTGCGCGCAAAATATTACCGACCGACCGTGACTGTGTTGTAGTGATGCCTAGTAACTAGTAACGCCTTTTACCGCAGTGCGAATGGCTGTAAAACCAGTTCAAAACACTATATTACCTTTTTTTCATTTCCTAAAGAAAGGTAAGATTGAGTTTGAGGTACCTACCAACAAAAATTAAGACATTTTTATGTGACATTTGAATACTTAGGTATTAATTGAATAATAATATACAGTGCCCGCCAAAAAGTCTGCACCATATGGGAAAAATTGACATAATCAAATGTTGTGACGTAGTCTCTTTTATATGTCAAATTTGACATTAATGAAAAAATGTCCGAAAAATGGGCTTATTTAACCGAATTTCGAAAAAAGTCATAAGAAAAATATGTTTCTTTCGCAATTTTATACACCTATGCAAAATTTCAAGAGCCTACTACGATTTTCATATGTTGCCCTTTGTTGGATATTATTGGACATAATATTTTAAATTTTCTAGATATTTCTGATCAGATCAGCTGACAGAAATATTTGTGTGTGTTTACAACCATTTACTATAGAAAGACGTTTGTAAATATAATTTATGTGTTTATCTGTAAAAATGAGATCAGTTTTGCACCAAGCGTGCTTCTTCAACAAGCCCTCATTTTATTTTTTTGCAAAAAAAGGAAAAGAAGGATATTTAGACCGTAAACTAAGTATTGTGCAGTATGTATTCAGTCAATGAGTGTTTTAAATTACATAGGATCGACTTTTATGGATTAACAAATACGGGCAACAAAGGGCAAAAAATGAAAATCGTAGTAAGCTCTTGAAATTTTGCACAGGGGTATAAAATTGCGAGAGAAACATATTTTTCTTATGACTTTTTTCGAAATTCGGTTAAATAAGCCCATTTTTCGAACATTTTTTTTATTAATGTCAAATTTGACATATAAAAAAGGCTACTTCACAACATTTTATTATGTCAATTTTGGTTCTAGAGCAAGCAAAACCTGATGCCACAAACAAATTTTCCGTAAGTTATTTACTAAAAATTTTTCCCATATGGTGCAGACTTTTTGGCGGGCACTGTAGATATAATATTAAAATATTGACAATTTGAAGGTGCCAGCAATGGAAGAATGCCTTAGGGTTCATCGGAGAACATAAATTTGCGAATATTCCACCTGAAGAGGCATATAAACCTATAAGAGTTTGCAAGGCACATTTTGATGATCAGTCATTCACTTCGTCCGGAAAACGTTTAGGAAAAACTGCTGTCTCCTGGGCTTCGCATTAAGATTATTGCCAGAAGCTTATGGTAAGACGCATGCTTGTGTAGGTACATATGCGTAATATTTTTTTTATTATACTTCTTTGAAAACACCTTATTTTCATATGTTTTAGCAATAATGAAAGATGGGGTTTTTCGGGCTAGCGCACGAAAACAGCGCATGGAAAAACTTTCCGTGCGCTGAATAAAAATACCGAATATATGGCTTTAAAATAGAAATATACAGCAAAGTAAACTAAATTTAAGAAACCCTGTATGCTCTCTGATATTTAAAATGTACCTATTTTGTATTTTAATTCGTAAGTGTTTCAATATTTAGATACATTTCTGTAATTATTTTGACGTTTTATTCACCTTATCTGACAATAACTGATTTACAACAAAGCACCTTTGAAATAATTTGAGAGTAACCATGGAAACGCATCATACATACCAAACAGTATATTGTCTGCATTGTTTATTTTTTGTCAATTAAATTAATATAATATGCCGATACAATGTTTTAAGTTTCCGTTTTCAAAGAAGTATAATAAAAAATATCGTTCATTACACGTCCAGAAATAGATTTTTCCGTGCTTGCATGACTTCCCGTGTTCGGCTGCGCCTCACACGGGAATTTGTCACGCGCGCGCGGAAAAATCTTTATTTCCAGACTCGTAATGAAATATACTAGTTCTGTATTGTTTATGTCAATTTAAATGTCAAAATATTTACTACAGGATGAAAAAGTAGATATGGTTAGTTTGACTCTTTGTCGTTAAATATTTATTTGGTATTTATGTCTTTGTCTGCTTTATGTTTTGTTAGGCTTGATTAAAAATGAACGTAAAACATAAAAAATTGCATTTTTATTCATGTTCCAACCAAAGTCTACAGATATACCTACTAATTATGTAGATTCTGGTAATAGCCACTTTGTATTTTAATTTAACTGTACCTACCAAAAACTAACAGTACACTTACCTACACAAATAATGTTGTACCAAAGTCTACAAACAGGTATACTAATATTTGTAGACTTTGGTGAATAATGGAAAGTCAATATGAACCTGCCCCCGTATAACTAGCTTGACGGCGATTTCGTTTAGTCGCCCTCGTAAATGCGAAGCGTGCGAGGTGACGCTGATTTACGACCGGTCGCAAAGAAATGTCGGCTTTTCCGAGAGATCAAATAAGTGAACCGACTTTAATATTTCTAGACTTTGTCCGTTGTCCAACTCCAGAGGCACCAAATATGATGTGCATCTGCATCGACGAATCCAAATTGTGAAGTTGTATCGAGGATGTATGCGCAAATTTTAATACTCCCGTGCAAATTTGACCTCGTTCTCTGAAATCCCGCGATCTATGCTGTAGTCTCGTCGTCGACCGCCGTTTCCGCATCCTCTCTATCCCCTACAAGAATCGGAAATGGGGACCGGAAAGGCGATTTCGCGGCGTCCGACATGAAACCCACATTAAGGCCATAAAGTGGACAGAGTTAAGTCTTCAGAGGATCGGTTTCCAACCTCCCTTTTACTATTATTAGAGAATATGCTGCGAAATAGGGACAGGCATAGATACGTATCTGCTCTTCGAATAATATACAATAATTCAATAGATACAATAATTATTATAGCACGTAATATATACAGGGTGAGTCAGAATGTATAGTAAATAATTTAAAGGGGTGTAGGGCAGGTGGTTTTAAGGGGGGTCTTTCATATACAAATTTTCGATTTGGGCTTTCATTGCCAAGTTATTAAAAATGTGATTTGTGTAGATGTCACGGGCATAGCATTTTGAGCATCTACTGTAACATCTTTTTTTATCCTGAAGCTGAATTGTTGTTACCTGATATTTTTGTTGTTTTAATGTTCAATAAAAATAATTAAATTGTTTGACGCCCGCCTACTTTGAATCTTTACTTGATTTTCTGGAACAGTGAGGGGAATGGTATTCGGCATGAAATTATTTTTTTGTAGGAAAAATAATGTGTTTTCGAGAAAAAATGTCGAGGAAAAAAGTTTCTTAAATAAAAGGGCTACACACATCATATTTGTGTTACAAATAATTGCACAAAAAAAGTTCGAGCAAAAAAATTAATAGGGGTTGTTAGTTTTTACCCTTTTTAGGGCAGTGTGTAAATGAATGAACTACCCTAAGGCGTCTTCCAGTAAGTAGAAAACATATACCAAATTTAAAATTTTTAAGTAGCACCGTTATTGAGATATAAATAAAAAATAATTTTGAGTCAAACCGTAGACCCGAATAACTTGGCAAGGAAAGCCCAAATCGAAAAATTTTATATGAAAGACCCTCCTTTAAACCACCTGCCGAACACCTCTTTAAAGTATTTACTATACATTCTGACTCACCGTGCAGAGTGGTTCACTTTTAAGGTACCACACTGTAACAGGTGATAGATATTCAAAGAATAACCTTTCTCGTATACATTGTATCATTTTGAGGCCTTATAAAAAAGTTACAGGGTGTTAAGTTAGTTAAGTTTAAAAAATATATGTACCTAGACGTTATTAAATATTTACCAAACTAGTATTTAAGTCAAATTTGGTACACGTTATAACGGTTTTGATTAGCATAAAAGCATGTTAATATCAAACACCTTAAACAACCAGTGGCGTAGAATGGGGTAATTAGTACAATTGTTTTTAGAAAAAGTTATCACCTATTAGTAATAAAATGTATTGATTTTTTTATGTAGATTTTAATTGTAAACAAAGATTTTTTTCTTGGCAATTTTTCGTATGAGTCATGGTTTCATGGCAAATTTGATTTTTTTTTTGGTATTATTTCAGGGTATTTCTGAACTATGCGTAAGATTAAAAGTAGAAGAAAAATATGTTTCTTACTTGAAATAAAGTAACTTTTTCCAATAAACTTGCCCATTGAAGGTTTTACTTTTCGAGATACAGAGCGTAACGTTTTACCTACCTTAAATCTTCAAAATAATAGACGTAAATAGGTACCTAAGTATACTAGAAAAAGTTACTTTACTTAAAGTCAGTTACGGAGCCAATTTTTTTGTTAATTTTTCAGAAATACCCTGAAATAATACAAAAAAATTAAATTTGCTATTAAACTATAACACATGTGAAAAAATACCACGAAGACATTTTAATTATTAATTAAAATCTACATAAATCTACATCAATATTTTTTGTTACTATACAATAAATTTTTTTTCTAAAAAGAACTTTACTAATCACCTACTTCTTCGCCACTAGTGGTTCTACCTATGCCGTTATAACGTGTACCAAATTTGACTTAAATATATCAACTAGTTTGTAAATATCTAACAAAGTACGCATATTTTTAAAAACTTACAGTGCCGTTATTTTTTTACAGTTTGAACCCTTAAAAGTAAAGCACCCTCTATATACTGAAGTTTTTTAATCGCTCCCGTTTGTTGTTTCAGTGCCTTTATACATAAATAAGTTTTACAGGTGGCATTTTGGCGATGAAGTGTTTAAAAATATGCACGCGCTAATTTCAATACTACATCATCCCAATATTTAAACTGTGTAACAAAATCGTACGTTTCATTTATTTATCAACGACTATTCCAATTTGTAAGTTTCTCGAGTAATCTCCAGCTGGAAGCAGTTCAAAATTCCCCAAAAAATCAAACCGTCATTCGGCGTTAATATGTGAATTTCATTCTCTGTTTTCGCGGAATATAAATTCGCCATAGCTGTAGAGGATATATGCGAAATGCGCGGCATAATAAATAAATAAACGCACTATTCTATGAGCTACGTTGTAGGCATGCGATGGCTTTTAGCAAAATAAATTTAAAATTGATGTGTTTAAATAGCAAACAAACGGGGCGGTTTCGAAAAAGTATCCAGCCATAGGATTGGGCCGAAAGGTTATTTTTTGTTTCGTTTTTATTATTTATGGTAAGCAGGCCAACATATTAAATGCAAATTTGAAATCAAATTTAAACATTTATGCAACAGCAAGCTTAATAAGACAACAAATTATGCGATTTTTAAAGCATTACTTATTTTCACTAATATTTAAATGTACCTACATAAATTTAAAATAGTACCAAACATTGAATTGACAACCCAAGTAACATTTCAAGTTTTATTATGGTCTGCAAGGTAGCTATAAAACCAGTTTTCAAGGGGGCTATTTTGCCTTCAGAACGTTCTGAAAGCAAAGATAAAACGGCCTTAAATCAAAAGTGGAGAACTTTATGAAGGTTCAAAGGGTAAAATAATAAAACTCTCATAAAACATTTTTCCCTTATCCCCACCTTAGGTGCCAAACCTTCAAGGTATCTATAAAACCGTTCATAAAGCTGCTACAGAACCTTCATTAAACTGAGTACTAAGGCTAAATGGTCTAGAATTGGCAGTGTAATTCCTTTTGGTTTTATAGTGGACTTGAGACATCCAGGGAGCTAGTTAATTTGCTTTATGCTTTCCACAAAGAAGTTTTATTTGCCTTCTACGCATATTTCTGAGGGTCTTCAGACATTCCATATTTAAAAGCGTGTATTATTAGGAACGGCGTTCCAACTTGTGATTCTAAGCGCGAAATACGCGTGATCCGTAACCCAAATACGCAAACGAAGAAAAGTTTTCTGATGCAATTGCACTAAATACGCACTGAAAATTAAAGCGCCCCAGAAATACATTAGATTTATACAATCTATATATATAATAAAAAAATTATTTTATTATTATTATTTCCAACGCTTTCCCATTTACGGTGACTTAGTGAATTTCATTCCACCGATAAACGCGATATTCATTTTGTATACCTACCCCGTCCCCAAATAAAAATTATTAATTTTTGGTTATGTGACATTAAGGTTGACATGCAATATGACAAATCACGCACATAACCAACAAAAAATATGTCCGTTTTCACAATGCGATAAATGATGTTATAAAACCAAATTACCTTATGTGTGCATAACTAAATCCACTTCAAAACAAATTATTCTTAATATTGCCTATTCTAGATCTTCAGAACCTTTTGGCTTTGTATAAGTACATCACAAAGCTAAATAGTTTTATAGTGCCCTTGACTCGTGTGTTCTGAGTGGCCGCATTCGCATTTATAACCTCAAATTATTTTCATGTGATCCTGAGTGGTATGTGTGTGCCTTCCTGGATAAAATAACTTAAGCATCCAATTATCCAAAAAAGTGGACATAGTAATTATTACAAAATGCACTCGCACTAGCTGATCGCGTCATGTATGCGCTACGCTACTGACACTTATCCGTGGTGTGTCTGTGGTCAAGATGGCTTTAATATTTATTTCAAGATCAAAAGGTTTTAATCTACCTTCTTGCTAGCACAATAGTTTTATTAGAGAAAGTTTATATTCCAATTTCACTTAATGATGCTTTCCGCTTCTCGTTAAAAGCAAGCATAAAGCCTCACGTGATGTAATTTTATAGAAGACTACAAGGACGCTATAAAACCAGTCATTAAAGCAATAATGCTTATTTCCGCCCTAATAAAACTGTCTTTCATTTAACACCCTCTTAAGATCAAGTGGCTTTATTAAGTTCTTATTACCAGGCAAAGATAAATCATCTATATATGAGCATGAGCACTTCAAGATAAAAAAGCTCTATAATATAGATCTAGAGGGCCGCTATAAAACTTTATCATAAAACCATTTTGCCTCAAGTAAAGTTTGCATTTATCAGAGCGTTTTTAAAGCTCTTTGGCTTTTGTAAGTAGCCATAAAACTCTTATAAAACATACTAGAGGCCAATTGGCATTTAAAATGTTACTTGGGAAGTAGAGGGAAGGAGTGTAGAGAGAGAAACTGGCAACCAAACTTGAGTAAGTAAAATAGTAAATAAATCAGCTGATGCCGGCAACAACCACATAACACAAAATAGGTAAAACATCAAACTGTTTGTCCTAACTTACATTTTTTCTGTCCTGTGCTTCAAACGAGTTACGTTGTCAAACGTCATTTTCCTTCTGT